>CM038147.1:400030004-401480443 GCA_021437245.1 Aegilops speltoides
GCAAAAAATGATTCGCTTCGACCGCTGGGACCCACTCAGCTACATCTTCGCACACAAGGAAGTGCCTCGATACCGACCCACGTGGTCGAAGCATACATAGCGTCATTATTCCTGGTCGCGTAATGTACGACATACCGTTGATGTAGAGACGCACACGTGTCGTAGTAGAGGCGCGCACGTAGCATGTACACATACGTACAGTAGCCAGTGTGCAAGAAAGAAAATACGGCCATGTATGTACATACAGGCGGGGTCTCGAACACCTACTCGCGTATACGTAAGGCCAGGGCTCGTGTACATGGCTGGGTTGGAACGGAGAAACTGCGTCATTGTCGTGTCCATGCGGAGCCAACTGGGTCGGAACGGAATGTGTCGTCGTGTTCATCGGGAGGGCTTGGACGGAATAGCCGATGGAAACGAGGCCTGGCGTACCGCACAATGGAGGAAACGGCATTGTGTTCGACCGGCCACGTTCGAAATGGGATCCTGTTCATCGGGAAGGGTCTGGCGTACCGCAAAACGGAGGAAACGGACTTTTGTTGGACCTCCTACGGTCGAAATGGGGTCCTGTTGATCAGGAGGGGTGTGGTGTACCGCAAAACGGAGGAAACGGACTTGTGTTGGAGCGCTACGGTCGAAACAGGGCCCCTGTTCACTAGGAGGGGTGTGGCGTACCGCAAAACGGGGCTCCACGGGGTAGTGTTCATCTCCACCGTCGACCTCCTCCAGCCTCCACGGGCTATTGTTCATCCAGCCCTCCACCATCTACTTTTCATCCAGCCCTCCACGGGTCGCCCTGTTCATCCAACCCTCCACGAGGTCCTGTTTCATCCAACCCCAACCGCCAATCGGGTCGGGTCATGTTCATCCAGAGGCAACACCACGGGTCCTCGTTCATCCACCCCCTACCGGAAGTACGCATCCAACCCCCAAAGAATAGCCATCGCTCATCCAAACCCCCAAAGAACGCCATCGCTCATCCGGAGGCAAGATCGATCGGCTTTAGCGCGCAGAAGCGAAGAAATCGCCGATCGCCGGGTTCGTGAACACGAAACCTTCGCAAAGGTAATCGCTAGGGTTCGCTTAAGCGATGCCTTGCTCTGGTTCAGATAGAGCCCAATGCCTCGCACCCACGCGCTTACGGTACGCGAGAAACGTGCTTCGCTCGGCCCACGACCACCCACCGTAAACCTGGAACTCCTTGATATTTTCCTTGTCCTCGCTTCTGCCATGATTTTTTCCGTCATGGACGGTTCAAGAACGCCATTCAGCCGCGCTTACGCCCGCACAGACTAAAAAGCCCATTTTTTTTGTCATGATTTTTTATCATAGAAGTAGGAGCGCACCAAATCTATGATGATACCGGGTTTTGTCACAATTATCGTCATAGAAGTGTCATAAGTATGACAGGAAAAAAATTCGTTCGGCCCAAAATGTCACGGATGTGTCTTTTTTTTGTAGTGTATCCAAGGCAATGATTATGCATATAGGCATCACGTCCGTGTCAAGTAGACCGACTCCTGCCTACATCTACTACTATTACTCCACACATCAGCCGGTTTGATTGCCCTGCAGACCTCAAGGTTCGAACTCAGGGTGCACGCGAGATCACACCTCCGCCACCCCACGCCTCGCCTCGCAAGGATCTAAACTACACGAAGAACAACACAAGGGACATTTAGATTTATATCGTTCAGCCACCATTGTGGTGTAATACCCTACTCCAGCTTGTGGTGTGGTGGATTGCCTTAGGGGTCGATGATGAATAGTACAAGGAAGAACAACCTCGTGAGGGGCTGTTCTTGGCTGGTGCGATGAACTGCTTGGGTGAGTTCGAGTCGCCTCTCTCCTCTAGTTCACCCCCAAAATCTCCCTCTCCAGTCTGCGGTGGATAGCTCGATTTATAGTGGGAGGCCCCGGCCTCTTCCCAAATATTGAGCGGAAGGGCGCCAATAATTGGCCATTTTGAAGGGGAACATCTAGTACACTTATCCTGACTAAAGTCGGTCCTCGCCTGCCAAAGACCGTGACGGTGACGCCGGCTTGGGCTCCACGATGAGCTCCATCCTGCCGTCCTGCTGGTCTTGGTCTTGTTGCACCGAAATGGTTGCCTTTGCTTGATACTCTTGCCTGCGCTTGCCCCCTTTGCACCAAAGAGGAAACAAGGACTCTCACGCAGCCACGCCGCCACCGGGCGCCCGCCGGCCTCGGTTGTCATGGCTTGTGTCATGGGCACCTCGTGAGGTACCCCGCCTTGATCTCTCCGCCTCCTCGCGAGCCATCCTGACGAGGCTGTGCCCGAGGAAGCCTCCTGTCGTCCGCCCCGTGAGGCTTGGCCACTCGCGAGGGTCTTGAGTATGTGTTGATGAAGATGGGCAGATGGGCCACTCCCGAGCCACGCCACAGCCGCAGCAGCAAGTCTGGTACCCCTGCTCCTAACGCCGACAAGAGTCCCGCCCAAGGCGCTGACTTGGCTTAGCAGAGAAGCGGCAGGGGCAAGGCGGCCGCTGGCCCCAAGAGTCAAGGGCCTTGGGCGGGCTGGCGTGTTGATTGACGTGGGCGCCCCTATTTCCCCATGCCTCCTTATTTTGCGCCTAGCTAGGCGGACCCGCGTTTGCACACAGTCATCCCTCTTCTCGCCACTTGTGCGTCCCCTGCTCTTCCTCTCCTTGAGCTCCAACCTCCGCTTCCAATCTAATCAAGAACCTCCCCCCTCCTGCCGCCATGGCGCCGACGAAGAAGGGGAAAGGGAAGAATCTTGTGCCCTCGCCTCGCTCGCTGCCGTCAACGGCTCCCGCTGTCGATCAGTCGATCATACTCAACCTGGAAGCCTTGGACAAGGTTAGTTCCGCCCTCGCCACCATCTTCAACGAAAAGCGGAGGACGACGGTCCGCCCGCCTCACTTCTCCATTGATGTAATAGTCACCGAGGTCCGATTGCCGACGCCGTATGGACTGTTCCCCTTTCCGATTTCTTCAACACCGTACTTTCCCGTTACCAGATCGACATGATGCATTTGGGTCCCGAATCCATTGCTCTCCTTGCCGTTTTTGCTTTTGTTTGTGAGGCAATGGTGGGCATTCCTCCTTTAGTCGCCTTTGTTGCGCCACTTCTTCTCTTTTGCGCCAATGACCCCACCCAATGCTTGGGTGCGTGAGCTTCCTCGCCACGCCGTAAACGGGCGGCCTCTGGAATTGATTTCAGCCTTCTTCACTGCGGATCGCTCCGAGAGCGGTGGCTATACGTGGCTGCTTGAGTGCCCAAGACCTGCCTCTGAGCCAACCTTGCCCGCTATCCCCAATTCGGGCTAGGGGCCAGAGACGCCACGAGCCCCCCGGCCTGCCTTCGCTCTAGCATCGCTTTATAACTTGAGGGCGCTTCGGTGACGGCACCAAGGTGGTGAAGGAGTTCCTCGGTCAAGATTGCCCCTCTTCAGCGCCATTCCCACCGGATGTGGGCCTTCGGGGGGCGTGAAGACCGCATGAGGCTCCAGGAGGAAGATCTGGCGCCTGAAGTGCTGAGGAAGGTTCTCATGATTCTAACTGGGGACCCTTCCCCTGGCAGCCTCCGGCAAGGGGGTGTCCTACTGTAGCTTTGCTCAAGTAGGGCTGATTTTGTGAAGCAGATGCCCAGCTTCGACGAATGGGGGCTGCGCCCCACAGGCCTCATGGGACCTCGTGAGAACCCAGTTGTGGTGGTTTCCCTTTCGGTTGCCCGCGGCGGTCCTTCCTCGAGTGGTGGAGCTGGGAGGCAAGGGCCGCCGGGGGCTGAGGGGGCCGCCGTCGGGATGATGATGCCATGCGGAACTCCTGAGGCGGCAGCTTCTGAGGCCTGTCCTGCGGCGGCAGAAGGTGTTGAGCCGCGGCCCGTGGCTCCCGTGCTAGAGGCTCCTAAGGCCACGGCCACCCTTCACGGGGCGGCGTCTGGCGGCATGCGCTAGGGTGATGCCCCCGACGCCGGTCACATTGGCGCTTGAGGGAGTCCTGGACTAGGGGGTGTCCGGATAGCCGAACTATCATCATTGGCTGGACTCCAAGACTATGAAGATACAAGATTGAAGACTTCGTCCCGTGTCCGGATGGGACTTTTCTCATGGAAGGCAAGCTTGGCGATGCGGATATGTAGATCTCCTACCATTGTAACCGACTCAGGTAATCCTAGCCCTCTCCAAAGGTGTCTATATAAACCGAGGGTTTGAGTCCATAGGACATATAACAATCATACCATAGGCTAGCTTCTAGGGTTTAGCCTCCTTGATCTCGTGGTAGATCTACTCTTGTACTACCCATATCATCAATATCAATCAAGCAGACTAGGGTTTTACCTCCATCGAGAGGGCCCAACTCGTAAAAACATCGTGTCCCTTGTCTCCGTTACCATCCGCCTAGACGCACAGTTCTGGGACCCCTACCCGAGATCCGCCGATTTTGACAACCGACATTGGTGTTTCATTGAGAGTTCCTCGTGTCGCCACCTATAGGCCCGATGGCTCCTTCGATCATCAACAACAACGCGATCCAGGTGAGATTTTCTCCACGGACAGATCTTCAGATTCGGGCGTTTCCGATCGCGGGCTAATTCACTTGGCCATCCGGAGCAGATCGAAAGCTACACCCCGCCATCGTGTCATATTTGAAGTTTGAACTATACGGCCGACATCCGCGGAGACTTGATCTTCGACGGATTTGAGCCACAGCCAGCATGCCGTGACTTGTCTCGATGGGCACGATGAAGCTCTGCAGCGGACAAAGGCTCGGAGGCCACACAAGAGTTCGCTGACCCTTTTGGTTCGGAGCAGACGGCGCTAATCGAGGATGGATGGTTGGACACCACCGGGGCTGCTACTTCACGATAATGGAGCCGAATACCAACCTGTCCCTCATGAAGCTCGTGGACTCAAGGTGCGGACTCTATCCGGACTCCAACCTTCCGCTACCGCTAATCGAATCCGACACGATCATGGAGTTCACCACACGGACATCTTTCAAGACTCGCCTTTTGGCGACATCCTGAATTCGCTAAAGTCTCTCTTTGACAGAGAACCTTGGCCGATTATGGCAGGACGGTTGGGATGCGATGACGAAGAAATTCCAAACCCACCCACCACCCACTTCAGAGCCACCGCCGATGACTTAACCGACATGTTAGACTTCGACCAAGACATCGACGATATGGACGACGATGCCGGAGATTTACCAAGAACCAAATACCATCGGCACCGAAAGCCACCTCACATACGACATATACATGGTGGACATCCCAAAGGATGGGAATGGCGATGGAACAACGGAGGACGACCCCTCCAAAAAGCAGCCTAAGCGCCGGCTTCAGCGGCGCCGCTCCAAGTCCCGCCACACCAAGAATGGAGATTCTCGCACCGAGATAATAACACCCGGATAGTGCCGAAGACAACCCTCCAAAGAAGATTGAGACAGAGGACAGAGAAGCCAGCCTCACGAGAGAGCGTGCACGAAGAGGTAGAGGACGATAATTACATGCCTCCTCCGGAGACGAGGCAAGCCTGACGACGATTTAATTTGTCGTGCTTGAGGATCCGTCGAGCAAGAGCTGCTTAAACGCAGCTTATGGCCACAAAGAAGCAGCCTCAAGAAAAAAAGCAACAGCTTAGAGCTGATCAAGATTTGCTAGCCAACAGATGGATCAAGTCCTCGCAGGTCAAGAGTACGAACTCTAACGCCCCTCCAAAAGCTTCCCCAAACGCGAAGCTGCTGCCTGATTAGAGGAGGAAGCATATAAACCTACATCACCAACAAGACAATACGCCAACCGGGCACCTCGTGGCCGCGATAGAGAGGCCTCTAGGCCCTCCACTAAAGCCGCACCCCGGCATTGCTCGAAAAGTACAAAGCCACGGGAGAATGCGCCGGACTTATAGAAATATTGGAGGATAAGGCAAGACAATCAAGATCGGTCACGGATCGTGTGGACGCTCTAACAATACGCGACGACAACCGTCACACGGATACAAAGAATTCCGCCGGGTCACATAGTAGACAAAGCTCGCTTGAGCTACGCCGTGATATAGCCCAATACAGAGGCGCCAAGACACCCACTATGCTTCACAGATGAAGTAATGGATCATCAAATTCCGTAAGGGTTCAAACCCGTGAACATTGAATCCTACGATGGCACAACAGACTCTCGTGTCCGGATCAAGACTATCTCCTTCATATCCACATGGCCCGCGGTGATGATCTTCATGCCATCAAATACCTCCCACTCAAGCTTAAAGGACCAGCTCGGCATTGGCTCAACAGCTTGCCAGCAGAATCAATTGGGTGTTGGGAGGACCTGGAAGCCGCATTCCTTGATAACTTCCAGGGCACATATGTGCGACCACCAGACGCCGATGACCTAAGCCACATAATTCAGCAGCCAGACGAATCAGCCAGACAATTCTGGACTCAGTTCTTAACCAAGAAAATCAAATCGTCGACTGTCCGGATGCAGAGGCCCTTGCAGCCTTCAAACATAATATCCGCGACGAGTGGCTTGCCCGGCACCTAGGACAGAAAAGCCAAATCAATGGCAGCCCTCACATCACTCATGACCCGCTTCGTGCGGGAGAAGATAGTGGCTAGCCCGCAAAGAATAACGTAACCAAAAACTCTAGTAGTTGGATACCAAAGACAAGAAATGGGTGTCGCGTCGCAATAAGCACAAACGCCGATTAACGGCGATAATACTAAAGATACGGCAATAACGCCGGATTCAGAGGCTTTAACCCGTCACCGAAAAGCCATTCAAAAGAACTACTCTGTGCCCGCCCAATTTGGACCGGATATCGATCGCTTCGTGCGATATACGACACTCTTCGAAAAGCCGCCCAATCACACCAGCAGAGATTGTTGGGTGTTCAAACAGCAGCAAGTTAATCGCCAAGGCAATGACAAGGCTACATAGCGATGACGAGGAGGAGACACGTCACGAACAATAGAGGATAGAAGGATTCCCTACAAGTGCGGACGGTGAACATGATATACGCAACCACATACCCAAAAGGGAGCGGAAGCATGCGCTCAGGGACGTATACGTGATGGAGCCAGTCGCCCCAAAGTTCAACCCGTGGTCCTCTTGCCCAATCACTTTTGATCGAAGGGACCACCCCACCAGTATCCGCCACGGCGGATTCGCCGCATTGGTTTTAGACCCAATCGTTGACGGATTTCACCTCACTAGAGTCCTGATGGACGGCGGCAGCAATTTGAACCTCGCTTTATCAGATACAAGGCGCAAGATGGGCATAGACCCTCAAGGATTAAACCCACAAAACGACCTTCAAAGGCGTCATACCGTGTAGAGGCCAATTGTACCGCCACCACACTTGAAGTGGTCTTCGGATCCCCGATAACTTCCGGCGAGGAGTTAATCTTCGACATAGTCCCGCTCCGCAATGCTATCATGCATCGCCGGAAGAACCGCAGACGGTAAAGTTCAATGCGGTGCCGCGACTATACCTTAAGCTCAAGATGCCAGCCCTCGAGGAGTTATTACGGTCAACGGAAACATCGAACGATCCCTCCGCACGGAGGAGCATACAATGCTCTCTGGCGGAAGTAGTGAGCAGCCTCTTAAGGCAATTCTCGAGTCCAGCCGTTAGTTTAACCGGACACCGCTCAAGCGCGCCGGAGTAACCTACAACAAGACAACCTGGCACGCCCGAGCATCGCAGAGTAATGCTGCCCCAACCCCGACCCTCGCGACATCGCAAGATCGAGTGCCACGCAGACATCATTACGCATACGGAGATACCATGGCATAGGGGGAGGGGCACGACCACGGCAGGCCCAGAGTGCGGATCAACCACACCAGGGGCTCCCGAATTGGTAATTCCTTTTTTCTTTCTTTCCTCTCTTATTCTCAAGACTCCGTTTTCAGAAGCCCTGTTCGGCAATGGATCTGTCGAACTAACGATGCAACAGCCAGGGAAGCAGAAAAGCTACGACGAGTATCCAGGTGGTCTCCATTACGAGCACTATGCCTGTTTTACATACCATTCCGTAGCCTACCCCTGGAGGGGGACATGTTAAACAGTCCTTCCCCTTGCTTATTGCACTATTTGTATCGTCCTGCACTCATTGCAGTATTTTTGAATAAACAATGCATCTTTTATCATGGCATTCCTTTTTATACATATGTTCACTTATGACATGTTGCATCCCATTACACTTCGGTATGGCTAAATACACCAAATGGCTTAAGTTCCCATATTATGGTGTGATAAGTCCTAACACTTTCACAAGTGCGGCACCTCGAACTTATAGCATTATATGCATCGGCTCAATCATGTCTTGGGTCAATAGTTGGGTTTACCCGGCCCCATGTTTTGGTACCTTACGTTCAGTTATATCGGCTAAGGTAGGCTGGGAGAACCATGCGATTGTGCCCCAGCTTGAGCTGGGTGAGCACCCTGGAGAAAGCTAAAACCGACCGTCATGATAAGGCGAGAGCCGGTCGCTGCTCGAGAGGTTTTTCGAGTCCCTAAAGACTTATGCCGCTAGAGCGAAGAACCAGCTTTGTCCGCCCAGCGTGATAGCGCCCAAATCGGCCTTCCGAACACTAGGGCTTCGCCAAATTTAAAACTATAGAATTCTATGGCTAAGGAGAGTGTTCAAGCATCATAAGTCCGTTGCCTCGTTTCACTGTGTTGAGCACCTCCCTAGAAGGACCCAAAATGGGAACAAGAGCGCTAATTTTATCCCGAACACCCCAAAGACTGTGGCATGGGGGCTGAAGCCAACGACTTGCCATCTCTCGATTTGATAAACGGCCGCATGTAAGCTAATATTTTAAATTAACAAAAGTTGCTTAGCGATATGAACAAAGTTTTCAGCAAGACAGATAACAAAACGCGAGTCTAATCAAAGATTACATCTTTGGAGCACTCACCATAATAATCGGGCACCCTTCAGACACCCTTATAATACATCTCGGCGCGGCGATACTCCTTGCGTGGTGGCGGCGCGTCTGTCACAAGCTTCTCGGCGGCCCATCCTGCCCCAAAGGCACCTTAGCGCGGGAAGGGCCCGACGGCACCTTCAATGCAAAGTGAATGCTTGATGACGTCAACCCATGGACAAAGGCCCACCACCACCGCACTGCATCAAGTAGCTCCTGTGCATGGCTTCCTTGGGCCATAGCCGAACTATAAGGTTCTTCATGGCCTGTTCGCCGCTTTGTGGAGCTCGACCACCGCTTCACTGGTCGCTCAGGCACCGGATGTCCGCCTCAAGATACTGCACTGTAACACCTTCTCCGCCGAGCTCCCTCCTCGGCTCAGAGAATGCGGCAGCATCGACACCTTGATGGGGCAGATCTGCGAACGCTCCCAAGAGCTCCGATTGGGTAAATAATGTAATTCACTTTTACATGCTTGCCTTGCATGAAGAATGCCTTACCCGCCGCTATCTTCTTCACCGCCGATTTTGGAGGGCCTTTTTGGGCTTGGCCTTAGCGGCTTTGGCACTCTCAAGAGCGGACGCAAGCTCGGACTCTCGAGTCTTCGAGTCACGCTCCAAATCCTTGTGTTTTTCTACGAGAGCCTGGAGCTCTTGCTGAACCTCCGCCACCAACTCCTCCTGCTTCTCTCGCTCTGTGCGTTCATGCCGCAGATTATGCTCGGTCATGACAGCGCCCTTCAGGTTGCCACCTCATTTGCGGCCCCGCAATACCCACGTTATTCTGGCTATTTTTGCAACCAAATCCTTTTTTATAAGGTACAACTTTAATAAGGTGTTACTTACCTTCCTTGTCCTCGAGCTGCTTGGCACGGCCGAGCTCGCCTCGCACCGCCGAGGCTCTTCTTTAAGGCATTAACCTCCGCAGAAGTGCGGCAGAGGTCAAGCGAGCCTACATTCCCATATTGACATATTTGTGTTAGACTCTCACAGATATCTTTTAGATCCTCACCGGCTTTTCTTTCCGAACACCGAACTAAGCATCAGGGCTATTGTCTATGCGGTACTACTTTACATATATTAAAAATCCTTACCTCAAAGCTCGTTAGAAGGCTGTCAGAAGCTTTTGGTCAGCCCGCCTTGGCGGATCGAACTTTTCAATCACCGCACTCATGATGGTGCGGTGTTCTCATCGATGGAAGCGCCGCTGAGTGCTTCCAGCCAAGTTATCCGCGCCCTGGTTGACGGAGGTCACCGCATCGCTGCCTTGCCCTTCTTACGAAGGGGCCGCCCGCCGGACTCCGGAACCACCAAAGGTTCCGGCATGGAGTCCGGCCCAAGGTCCGAGAGGTTGCCATGCGGCACGTCCGGTGTCTCCTCCTCCTGGCCGGTCCCCTTCTAGGACCCCACCTCGGCGTCGTCAGCGTCACGAGGGGAGGAGGCAGTCGGAAGTGAAGCGCTATTCACATCCGACGAACCCAAGGACCCGCTCGACGAAGCGAGGAGATCATCATTGGGTGGACTACAGGGTTGTATGCGGTGTTAGAAGACGCAATGCGACAAAAAGAAAAATTATGAGTTATTCAGGGGTCTGGACACTTACGATCTCGCCAGGGGCTTGGCCCTTGAGGGCCACTCCTCGTCGTCGTTGTCGACGTTGGTGGAATAGTCCGGGAAGGGTCCTTCCTTCTTGACCTTTCGGCCTCCCCTGCTGGGGAGGCCTTCTCTTCTTCTCTTCACCGGGAGAGGCCTCTTCTTCTCCTCCTCGTCCTCGTGGGAGGAGTCCGCCTTGGAGTCATTGGACGATGAACTGATAACACTCGACGGAACTCCTCCGGTTCTTGTGGCCTTCTTTTGGCCTTCTTCTCCGCACCATGTATGGCGCGCGGGACCAGCAGCCTTGTCAAACGGGCATCCGCTGGGTCTTCGGAAGGGAGCTTGACAGCTTAACTCGTCCGGACGCCTTCTCGCCAAAGCGCTTAAAGGTATTGGGAGTTTACATCCCGCATAGAGTCAAACTATGAAAACAAGTGTCCCATAAAGGATAACATAGCTTACCTCGCTAGCCGGACATCGCGAGCTGAATCCGCGATCTTGAGCGGATGCGGAGCCTCGGCACTTTGAACAAGGCACCGCAGCCTCTTTCGACGTAGTGTCAAGAGCCCGCCAAAGTCCGGTGTCAGGCCGGATCGAACTCCCACAAGTTGAAGTCCCGCGTTGGCGGGGAGAATCCGTGGATGAGCATGACCGGATTACGCTGACAAGCTTGAGCTTCTTGTTCACCGTGGTTTGGAGACAGATTGAGTCCGGTCACTTCTTCCGATCGCCCCCCACGGCAGCCCTTTCTCTTCCAGACGTGAGCCGCATGGGGATGCCAGATCTGAATTCGGGGCCGCTACCCATTCAGGTCACGCTGCTCGGTGATGTAGAACCACCCCGATTGCCACCCTTTGATGGTTTCCATGAAGGCGCCTCGAGCCAGTGACGTTGGGCATCTTGCCCACCATGACGCCCGCACTCCGCTATTGCTTCTTCACAACCTTCGCTTGACATTGAAGGTCTTTAGCCATAAGTCGGCGGGCCGATGCGAGGAAGGTTTCGCACACGCGATGAACGCCGAGATATTGAGGATAAAATTCGGGCCGATCATGGAATTCCAGTGCCATAGTAGAACATGAGCCCCTGCACAAAGGGGTGAAGTGGGAAGCCCAGTCCGCGGAGGAAATGGGGAAGGAATACCACCCTCTCATGGGGCCCGGGGGTGGGGACGAGCTGCCCCTCGTCGGGGAGCCGGTGCGCGATATCGCTGGACAAATATCCGGCCTTGCACAGCTTCTTAATGTGCCCCTCCGTGACGGAGGAGGCCATCCACTTGTCTCCCGCTCCAGACATGCTGGAGAAAGTTGAGGTGAGATGTGCGGACTTGGGCGCTGGAGCTCGAGTGCTCGGAGATGGATAAGCTAAGGAGGAAGAAGGCATAGGTGAAAAAGGTGGATCCTTATCCCTTCATATATGGGCGGACGAAACTTTGCGCCCCCACCAGCCCGGTAAAACTCGCTTATCTCCCAAGCGCCACAATCAATGGCGCGGTTGGGTTACCCACGTCCGTATTGATGAGAATCCCGGAATAAGGGGACACGATCTCTGCTTCGATAAGACGTGGCAAGGAAACCACTTCGCTAAACGCGCTGAGGTGGAATAATAAAAACGATTCGAGTAAAAGCTTGGCCATGGCATGATGTCATACCACGAAGTACGTCAGCAGATTGAACCTGTGTAAATATTATTCTCTCTACGGTGGTATGTGGAATTTATTTTGCAGAGCCGGACACTATCCTGGTGTTCAAAATCTTCTATGAATTATTCGGAGGAGGAACCCGCCTTGCAATGCCGAAGACAATATGCCACGGACTCATCGTCATCAAGCTTGGTCAGGCTACCGAGGAGTCTCGACTAGGGGTGTCCGGATAGCCGAACTATCATCATTGGCCGACTCCAAGACTATGAAGATACAAGATTGAAGACTTCGTCCCGTGTCCGGATGGGACTTTCCTTGGCGTGGAAGGCAAGCTTGGCGATGCGGATATGTAGATCTCCTACCATTGTAACCGACTCTGTGTAATCCTAGCCCTCTCCGGTGTCTATATAAACCGGAGGGTTTTAGTCCATAGGACACATAATAATCATACCATAGGCTAGCTTCTAGGGTTTAGCCTCCTTGATCTCGTGGTAGATCTACTCTTATACTACCCATATCATCAATATCGATCAAGCAGGAGTAGGGTTTTACCTCCATCGAGAGGGCCCGAACCTGGGTAAAAACATCGTGTCCCTTGTCTCCTATTACTATCCGCCTAGACGCACAGTTCGGGACCCCTACCCGAGATCCGCCGGTTTTGACACCGACAACGCTTCTTCCTCGTCGCAGGTTGACCCTTGCACCGAGCTCCTAGGCCGCTTCCGCGTGGACTTCGAGGCTCTCCGAAAGAGAAAGGAGGACTTGGGTGATGATTACCCTTGCCGCCTATTGAAGCGCAGGAAGTACTTCGCCATTGATGAGTAAGCCTTCCCCTTTCTTAGTCCCTTACTTTCCCGTTGCTTCAGCTGATCGTTGCCCTGCAGGGCCCTTCCTGCTGAGTTCACAGAGACGGCTGAGGAGCCATCCCTCTAGGCCTCGGCCTCTCCACCGTCCCCAAGCTCCCCGAGCTCAAGCACCGCCCTTGTGGTGAGGCCGGTTGGAGAGGTGAGTCGTCCTGTGATGCATCACGATTCTGGGCACGTCGCAACCCTCCTTCGCGAGCCCTCCCGGGCATAGCCAGCCTGCCCTGGGCTCTTCGATTGGTCGTGGACGGCGACTGGCTGAGGTCACTCTTGCGTTCTTCCTTGGAGGACGAACCGGCTCTGGGCCAGGCTTCAGGCGGGGCGTGCCCGGCCACCGTGAGGGCGCCAGCCCCCAGCCCCCTGCCCAGAGGGGGAGTGCTGGTTCGTCGCCCTCTGCGCGTTCCTGGGGCGGAGGATGACGCAGAAGACATGCTCGAGCGCGCCCGGGAGCGCCGCGCCCTTCGCCAAGGGTTTCTCCGGAGGGTGGCTGACGCAGTGAGCCTCGGTGTAGAGCTTGCTGGCGAGGACACGCGCCTTGAGGCCGAGGGCCTGCGCTTAGCTGAGGAGAGGTGCAAGCTGAGGGTGGCTGTTGCCCTTGCGCGCCACCAGCGTGACCTTAACAATGAGAAGGCCGAGGTGTTGCTGGCGGCTTCTCGGGAGGCCTGCTCCCGGGCCGTCGAGGAGGCCCAGGAGACTGAATGGCAGCGCAGGGCTGCAGAGGAGCGGGCGTGGGAGCTCCGGGCCTGGAGTAGCTCCCTGGAGCAGCAGGTGGAGTTGCGTGAGGCGGCCCTTGCGTCGATGAAGGGGGCCTCGGTCGACCGGGCGGAGCTCCAGAGACGTGAGGAGGCACTGACGCTGGAGGCCATCGAGCGCACCCTAGACCTTGAGCGGTTGGAGACGAGGGAACGACTGGTGGCGCAGGCGGAGGATGACATTGCCGCGAGGGAAGCCCGAGCCTCAGAAGAGGTGGATCGCCAAGTGGCGGCGGCCCGCTCGAACCTCGAGCGCAAGTTCGAGGAGAGGCTGGCGTTGATCAGGGTCGAAGCAGAGGGCAGGACCGCCGCCCTGAAGGCCAAGATGGATGAAGTGACGCGACGTGCGAACGCTGCCGGGGCCGCCCTTGGCGCGGCACAAGTGGAGCTGGCTTCCTCCCGTGCCGAGGTGCTTCTTCTCCATCAAAGGGTGGACGTGGCTGAGGCCGTCGCGCGGCAGAGCGAGGACGAGATACACCAGCGGCAGACCTTGGAGCACATGCATGGCCCTATGCTCCGCACGCTCCGGGAAAGAGCTAACGCGGCCTTGGGCAACATCTGCGAGGCAGCCGTTGGGGAGCCTCATGTGGTTAACTATGCTGGCAACCTTCAGTTCTTTACTGATGTGGTGACGCAGCTGGAGACTCGGTCGGGCAGAGCCGACAGGTTGGTGTTGAGAGGAGCCGTGCCTCGCTTGGCGTGCTTTTTCGCGTCTTCACCATCTCTAGAACATGGACCCCCATTTTGACTTCGATGCCGCCATCGCACCGGTACCCCTGGCAATCCGGGGCGATCTGGCGCATTGGGTGGAAGACAACGTGGACGCCCTTGTTAGGGCCTTCACCGCCGATGATGACGGTGTGGTTGTAGCTACTGATGAGGGTGGAGTGGTGAATGGCCCAGGTGCTGATGACGGCGGCGTAGAAGGCGACGGCGAGGCCAGTGATGCCAGTGGCGACTCCGGAGGTGCCCCTGAGGATGCATTGGGGGATTTATCCGATTGATCGTGCGCTATTCCTGCTTTTTACCCTGCACAGGGAGAGTTCGGGCTTGGCCCTGAGGGTTGTAAGAGCATTTTGGGAGGGGGAGCCCCTCGTGTAAAAACTTGCAGTTAGCGTATTTGTAGACATGACATCACCCGCATGCCTACGCCAAGCGGCTGGTCTTGTGACGAGTCGACTGGCTTGTTTACCTTCAACCCGCATGGGCCCTGAGTGAGTCTGCGGAGGGCCGTGGTGTCCTGAGTGCCTCCTGAATGAGCCCATTGAACCTGTAATGAGAACCTCCTGAGAGGGCGTGGCAATGGCAGTCCGGGCTGCGTGCATGCTGGGCCTGGCCCGGCTCGCGAGGGGCTCACGAGGGGAGGCAACTGAAGCTGGATGGACGCAAAGCGGTAACCAGAACGCGAGAGATTGCTCGAACGAGACTAAACACCCCTTCCCCGAACACACGCAAGTCTCAAGCTCAAATCCAACTTAAATCCAAACAGGGGGAAAACGACAACCAAAGGAAAGGCAGAAAAAGCAGAAAGGCCGCGTCCGGCACCTAGTCTAGTCTTGGACGTCTTCTCACCAAATAAGGAGCTAAGTGCTGCCATCAAGGCGTATGGAGCCCCGAGGCCCGAGGGCGGTTTCTCCGAGACTCGGGCGGTACAGCCCCACTCATTATTACGTGAGAGTGTCACGGGGCGGCGAGCTTCACAGGCACTGGGCCTTCTTCACAGGTACCGGCCTTGCATCATATCTCCAGACAAGGGCCCCGCCTTGTGCCACACTCTATTACCATCGACGATGGCCGGAGTCGGAGGACGCCACCGATGGGATAGAGCGGTCGCCAGTGGTTCCCCCGACGACCATGGGTCCTCTGCCGGGGGTAGGCCCTCAGGCACCTCCCCGGCAGAGGGCCTACCTCCTGAGGACGCCTTGCTCCGAGTGCCGCGTGGGCGAGGCCGGATCTCGATTCTCTCCGCAGCCCGGTGCCCTCCTCCCGAGGGGTAGGAAAGCTGGATTGGGGCGGCCATCCGCCGCGACGACATGTACCTCCTGTGATCCATGGTTAGCGTACGCCTGTTCCTGAGGGATTAGGGGTACCCGATAGTCGCTGCCTCCGGCGCGGTCAACGAGGCCTTCCCTGGGCTCCTAAAAGAGCTGAGCTTCGGGTGTCTCTTCCCCCCAGCCTGGGCAGAGGAACGAGCCATGGTCTTCCTCCTGTGCATGTCCTTGATCCACCATGTGGGCACACGCCCGGGCAGCCGCCTCAATGCCTCACAGAGTGCCCGTGTGCCACGTAGTCCTGCTTGAGGTGCCCACATGGGAGTGGTAGCGTGGCAGCCCAGCGGGACCGTGGGCTGTAGTGGATCTCCCTTCGTTGGTCGGAGGCGGAGGCGGCACTATTGGCAGCCAGGCGCCGACGGCCAGGTTGGTGTTGCAGTGGCCCTAGAATCCGCTCGGAGCTGTGCGGGCGCGCGTGGGGCCTCTGTGCGGTCCGCCTTGGGTCTGAGGCGGTGGCTGGGCGCAAAAGGGGTGAGCCCGAGGCGGCGGAGCCCAGAGCTCGCCACCCGCTCCAAGAGCACGCCGCGCCGCCTCCAAGAGCTCTGATCAGAGTAGCTCTCGGCCACCGTGAGCGCTGCCCTTGAGTTTGCTCGCCCCGCCGGTGTACGGCGCGTGGTCGCGGGAGTGGCTTGAGGCCCTTGCTGCCGACCGCACTGCCAAGGGCGTGAGAGCTGGTGCCGCTTGATCGCCGCGCCATGCCCGCAGCGCCCTGCAGATCGCGGGCTGCCTGGGGCACAGGGTTGAGGTCGCCCTGGGCAAGCGGCTCTGCAGGCGAGCCAGGCCGCCCAGGGATCAGGATTGCCCATTGGGTCGCCGGACATGAGGACGATGATGCGACGGGATGCGAGGCAGCGGGAGAAGGATTCCGGTGCACCCCTACCTGGCGCGCCAAATGTCGGATTTCGGGTTCCGACAGACCCTCAAGGTTCGAACTCTGGGGTGCATGCGGAGATCACACCTCCTGCCTACCCACGTCACGTCGCCTCGCAAGGATCTAAACTACACGAAGAACAACACAAGGGACACGAGATTTATACTGGTTCAGGCCACCATTGTGGTGTAATACCCTACTCCAGTTTGTGGTATGGTGGATTGCCTCAGGGGCTGATGATGAATAGTACAAGGAAGAACAGTCTCACGAGGGGCTATTCCTGGCTGGTGCGATGAACTGCTTGGGTGAGTTCAGTCGCCTCTCTCTCCCTCTAGTCTACCCCAAAATCTCCCTCTCTAGTCTGCGGTGGCTAGCTCTATGTATAGTGGGGGGCCATGGGCCTCTTCCGAAATATTGAGCGGGAAGGGTGCCAACAATTGACCATTTTGAAGGGGAACATCTAGTACACTTATCCTGACTAAAGTCGGTCCTTGCCTGCCAAAGACCCTGACGGTGACGCCGGCTTGGGCTCCACGATGACCTCCATCCTGCCGTCATGCTGGTCTTAGTCTTGTTGCACCGAAATGTTTGCCTTTGCTTGATACTCTTGCATGCGCTTGCCCCCTTTGCACCAAAGAGGAAACAAGGACTCTGCGCAGGCCAGTGCCCGCCTGGCCTCGGTCGTCATGGCTTGCGTCATGGGCACCTCATGAGGTACCCCGCCTTGATCTCTCCGCCTCCTCGCGAGCCATCCTGATGAGGTTGTGCCCGAGGAAGCCTCCTGTCGTCCACCCCGCGGGGCTTGGCCCCTCGCGAGGGTCTTGAGTATGTGTTGATGAAGATGGGCAGTCTTGGGCCACCTCGAGCCACGCCAGCAGCAGGCGAGCAAGTATGGGTACCCCCGTTCCCAGAACGCCGACAACATCGACCGCTATCCAGCATGCATCTAGAGTATTAAGTTCATAAAGAACGGAGTAACGCCTTAAGTAAGATGACATGCTGTAGAGGAATTAACTCAAGCAATATGATGAAAACCCCATCTTTTTATCCTCGATGGCAATAATTCAATACGTGTCTCGCTACCCCTACTCTATCACTGGGTGAAATCACGCAAGGTTGAATCCAAAGCTAAGCACATCTCCGATTGCAAGAAAAACCAATCTAGTTTGCGAAACCAAACCGATAATTCGAAGAGAAATACAAAGATATGAAATCATGCATATAAGAATTCAGAGAAGATTCAAATAATATTCATATATAAGCTGATCATAAATCCACAATTCATCGGATCTTGACAAACACACCACAAAATAAGATTACATCGGATAGATCTCGAAGAACATCGAGGAGAACATGGTATTGAGAATCAAAGAGAGAGAATAAGCCATCTAGCTACTACCTGTGGACCCGTAGATCTGAGGTAAACTACTCACGCTTCATCGGAAGGGCAATAGGGTTGATGTAGATGCCCTCCATGATCGAATCCTCCTCCGACAGAGTACTGGAAAAGGCCTCTAGATGGGATCTAACGAGGTCAGAGACCTGCGGCGGTGGAAAAGTATTTTCGTGGCTCTCTATGAGGGTTCTGGAATATATGTGAATATATAGGACGAAGAGGTAGGCCAGGGGACTCCCGAGGGCGCCACAAGGCAAGGGGCGCCCCCGTAGGGCACACCCTCCACCCTTGCCACCGCCTCGTAGGTCCTCTAGCTTGGACTCCAAGTCCTCTGGGTGTCTTCCGGTCCAAGAAAAATCATCGTAAAGTTTTATTCCATTTGGACTCCGTTTGATATTCCTTTTCTATGAAACTCAAAAACAAGAAAAAAAACAGAAACTGGCACTGGGGTCTAGGTTAATAAGTTAGTCCCAAAAATAATGTAAAATAGCATAATAATGCATATAAAACATCAAAAACAGATAATATAATAGCATGGAACAATAAAAAATTATAGATATGTTGGAGATATCACATCCCCAAGCTTAGGCTCTTGCCACTCCTTATTCGTTCATCCATCATGATCTCACCCAAAACTTGAAAACTTCAGTCACACAAAAGTTAACAAAACCCTCGTGAGATCCGTTAGTATAATAAAGCAAATTACTACTTTTAGTACTATTGCAAACACATTCATATTGTATTTTGCATTATACTATTGTATTCTAACTTCTCCATGGCTTATACCGCCGATACAACCCATAGTTCCATCAAAACAAGCAAAACAATGCATCAAAAACAGAATCTGTCAAAAATAGGATAGTCTATAGTAATTTGAACATTGACCATACTTCCGTAGCTCCAAAAAATCTGAAAAATTAGGATGTAATAAAAAAATCTTAGCAGTATTGCATAAAAATTTCAGAAACTTTTGACGTTCCAGTTAAAAACATAAATTCACGCACTACGGCCAAAGTTTTTATTTTTGCATCGCACATAAGAAACAAGCAATCTAAACATCCTAAAGGCAAATCTTGGCACATTATTTTTATAATACAATGGATTTGTACAATGGGATAATTATTTTTGTTGAAAAGTTTATGTAATCAAGGTTTGCAAAGTTTCCATGGGCATGAACAAAGTTCAAGGAGCTCCCCCACTTCAACGGTGCTCGTCTTTCTTACTTTCACTTCCTTTTTGAAAAGTTTTAGCTTCCCCTTTATATAATTTTTTAATCCTTTTTAAGAGCACACAACAGAATAAAAATGACTCTCTAAAACTTCCGGGTTGTCTCCTTAGCAGCGCTTTCTTCATAGCCATTAAGCTAGGCATAAAGTTCTCAAGTAATTGATCCACCCGGATCCCAAGGTATATTAAAGCCAGTTTTAATAAACAATGATTTTGCATTTAGTAGTGAGCACAAAGCAACATATATCATGTAACAACGAAGTCTAACTCTCTTCCTATGCATCGACATGTCATAAAAGAACAATTTAGGCACACAAAGTAAAGGCCAATGCATAGTACAATCGGTTTCTTGCAATTTTACAGTATTGCATAGAGAGGTGGAGATGTAGTTCCTCTTTCATAATAATTGCAAGTAGGAGAAGCAAGCACATGCATATTATATTCATCAAAATCATCATGTGTAATAGTAAAACGCAACCCATCAATATAATCCTTAATAAGCACAAACTTCTCCGATATAGTGTAGTTGGGGAGAATTCAAAAGGATAATAGGACTATCATGTGTGGGTGCAATAGAAACAATTTCACGTTTAACATAAGGTACTATAGCAAGTTCACCTCCATAAGCATAATTCATATTGGCATCATGGCCACAAGCATAGAAAGCATCAAGTTCATCAAAAAGGGGTATTTCAAATGAATCCAAGGGATCATAGCAATCATCATAGCATTCATCCTTCGGTAAGCATGAAGGGAAATTAAACAATGTATGAGTGGAAGAGTTACTCTCACTAGAAGGTGGGAACGGGTAGCTAATCCGCTCTTCCTCCTTTTGTTCTTTGCTCTCCTCATCATCCTTTTCATCCAATGAGCTCAGAATTTCAGCAATTTCTTCTTCCATATACTCCTGCAAAATATTAATCTCTTCTTGGACAATGGAGACTTTATCAATAAATGCATCAATATCAACATTGTATTTATAATTATCATAGCAATATCTAAGTATAGCATAATTTTCATATATGTAAACAACATCATCATAATCTTCATACTCTTTAAATAAACATTTAATTTCACAAGCACCCTTAAAAGCAAGAAATTTTTCTGTTTGTTCCACGGCATAGTAATCATATATACCATTAGCATAAGAAGCCAAGGTTTCATTATCATTAAATTCACATGAAAAGAGATGTGGAGAATTCATCCTAGAGCAACAAGTATAATGATATCTCAAATATAGATCCCAAGCATACTTGTGCAACATATGAATTTGATACCATAAGAGTTTCCCTTTTTGAGTCAAGCGATAATCCCTAAAGTATTCGCGTTGATCCAACGTGTCTCCCATTATCAAGTTGAATGGGGTTTTCTCAGGATTATCAAAGTAGTGTTTCATATTTTTCACATAACAAGCATCGAGGGTTTTAGGAGGTTCCCCAACTCCATGAGTAGCAAGTACAACTATTTTATTATTATTTCATGTTCCATGTCCATAACTAAAGATAGAGAACAAATTATAAAATAAAATAAAATCTACTTAGTGATAAAGCAAACAAGCACACACGAGAATATTCACCCCATGTTGTTGCTCCACGGCAACGGCGCTAGAAAAGGGTCTTGATAACCCACAAGTATAGGGGATCAATTGTAGCCTTTTTCGATAAGTAAGAGTGTCAAACCCAACGAGGACCTAAGGTATAACAAATATTCCCTCATGTTCTATCAACCACCGATAAAATTCTACGCATACTTAACGTTTGCTTTACCTAGAACAAGTATGAAAATATTTTGTAGGTGATAGGATAGGTTTGCGAGAATAAAACTAGATGTACTTAGCGAAAATAAAACTACGAGTAATTTGCAAGCTAATAAAAGTTAGTTATTTAGTAGAAAGGTATTTGTCGCACAAGAAAGTTATTTTTCCCTAGGCAATTGATCACTAGACCGGTAATCATTATTCCAATTTTATATGAGGGAGAGGCATGAGCTAACATACTTTCCATGCTTGGATCATATGCACTTATGATTGGAACTCTAGCAAGCATCCACAACTACCAAAGATCATTAAGGTAAAACCCAGCCATAGCATTAAGTATCAAGTCCTCTTTACTCCCATACGCAACAACCCCCTTACTCGGGTCTTGATGTAGGGTAGAACCCTAGATGCGCGATCTTTCATGATTGGAGCGGACCCCGTGAAGAACATGAAGAACACGAGGGCAAACACAAGAGGATTCACTCAAACCAACAAGATTTGATTACACATGTGCTAGATCCGAACACACGAAGAGATACACGATCCAAAGTCAACAACGGACGATACAAGTGGTGACTTGTTCATCTTCGTGAGGATGCCTTGAATACTCGAATGATCTTCCCATGAGGGGTCTAGAATCCACTTGGGGGATCTTCTCCGGAGATGTATCGGTCTCTCGAGGAGAGGGGTACAAGTTGATGAGCATAGCTCTATCCCTCAAATGAGATAAACAAGTGCTAACCCTAAAACGTTGGGGGAGAAGGGTATATATAGCCTAGGGGGGACAAAGGGATACTTTGGCTTCAACCCTTTACACTATGCGCAGACAGGGGGAGCCAAATGTTCGAGCGTCGGGGCAGATGTCCGAGCCTTCGCGAGGTGCCGAATGTCCGGGCGCTGGGGCCGGATGCCCAGGCTGGCAGGGTCCAGTTTTGGGGAGGTTCTATGAAGGATGCCAGATTTCCGGGCGGGGGCCGGATGTCTAGGCTCGCATCGGGCCAGATGTCCGGGGCCTGGGCTGGATGTCCGGGCCCTGTAGTTGGATGGTTGGGCGGCTGCTGGTGACTCTTCTAGTGGCCGGATGTCCGGGGTCATGGCCGGATGTCCAGGTCCTGGGAGCTGTTCTCGACTCCTTCTGATGGTGGTCTTCATCCATGAACTTGGGGACTTGCCCGTCTTCATGTGGATCTTCGAGAGGGTCCTCTTGGTAACTGATCATGCATAACATTCCGGACTTAGGTAGTAGCCATGTCCCGAGTGGGTCATATGGAATATCACTAAGGAGAGATGTCACCTCGGTCTCGAGAGCTCTAGCTCGTGCTTGTGTCATCGGTCCTCTTGGCACTTGGCGAGATGATGCTAGGTGCATGGGGATGACCATAAGATGCTCCGCATCATCTCCCCCCTTGGGAAAGATCCGACCTCAGATCAAAAGCCTCATCACCATGGTAGGGAGAGAGATCCTTGACATTGAAGATGTCGCTCACGGTGAACTTGTCGGACGGTATGTCGATCTTGTATGCATTGTTGTTGTAGCGTGCTAGCACTTTGAAGGGTCCGTCGGCTCGAGGTAGAAGCTTTTACTTGCGTTCATTGGGGAAGCGGTCCTTGCGAAGGTGTAGCCACACAAGATCTCCTTTGTTGAATATCACGGGGTTCTTGTTGATGTTGATCTTGGTCATGAGGCATTGGACTTGGCGCTCGATGGTGTGCCTTGTATCTTCGTGCACCTTCTTGAGATAGCTCGCTCTAGCGCTCGCGCCATGTTGGTGCGCTCTTGTAGTGGTAGAGGTAGAATGTCCAATGGGGACAATGGATTAAAGTCGTAAATGATCTCAAAGGGGGACTTGCCGGTAGTCGAATGTCTTACGCGGTTGTAGGCGTACTCGGTGATGGGTAGACACTCTTCCCACTCCTTGATGTTGTTCTTTATCAACACACGTAGGAGGGTAGATAGCGTCCGGTTCGTGACCTCCGTTTGGCCGTCGGTTTGTGGATGGTATGCCGAAGAGAACAAGAGCTTGATTCCAAGCTTGGCGCATAGCGTCTTCCAAAAGTAGCTTAGGAACTTGACGTCACGGTCCGAAACAATAGTCTTTGGCACTCCATGTAGACGCAAGATTTCCCTACAAAAGAGGTTTGCAATGTGTGAAGCATCATCTATCTTATTGCATGGGATAAAATGTGCCATCTTAGAGAAACTGTCCACAACAACAAACACGAAATCCTTTCCATTTTGAGTTCTAGGCAAACCAATCACAAAGTCCATACTAATATCTTCCCATGGGTGATACGGAATAGGAAGTGGCATATAGGGACCATAAGACTGAGCTTTAGACTTAGCTACCCATATCCAACTGGATATATGTGCCTAGATCTTTCCTCACCACATGATGATTGCCAAAAGAGAAAAATAAAAAAGGAATAGAGAGAAAAACTTTGACTCTTGCATGAAGGTACATACATAAAAGTAAAAGATAGGCCCTTCACAGAGGGAAGCAGAGGTTGCCATGCGCTTTTTGTTTGTATGCTCAGTCCCTTAGTGCAAAAGAACGTCACGTTATATTGCCCCTTATGATAGCAACCTTTATTATGCAGTTTGTCGCTTTTATTCTTTGCCATCACGTTCGTACGACGCTCAATTTTCTCTTACACTAAATGATCCAACACTTTTAGAAGCAATTTTATTGCCTTATTGCACCGATGACAACTTACTTGAAGGATCTTACGCATTCCTTAGGTAGGTATGGTGGACTCTTGAAAATAAGATTTGGGTTTGAGGGTTTTTGGATGCAGAAATAGTATCTCTACTTGGTGCGGAGTTTTTGGCTAGCAAAGATGGGGGGCAAGCACCACATGTTGAAGGATCTATGACAATATAACTTCTATGTGAATATGAACAAACATAAATCATTACATTGTCTTCCTTCTCCAACGTCAACAATTTTGGCATATAATATTTTGATGGGGGCTCACAATCACAAAAGATTTCCGAGATAGTGTATTTGCATGTGAATCTTCTCTTCCCTTATTAATTCTTTCATGAATTGCATCATTGACCAATGCTATGTTTGTCAATCTCGAATAAATTTTTCTACTTATACTTTTCCTTATGTGGTGTCATTACTTACCATAAGATTAGCACATGATATTTTTTATTTATTTCCTTTCTTTTTATTGAAACATGAAAGTGAAGAAAGCAGAACTCAAACTAAACTTTATTATATATCTCGCATACGATTACAAGGATAGATCACTAAGCAAACTTTCAAAAGAAAGGATCAAACTAAACTTTTATTCATCTAAAGCAAAAGATAACTATGGATCGAACTAAGGTAAATAAAGGTAAAAGATTGTGGAGATGATACAATACCGGGGCACCTCCCCCAAGCTTCGCACAAGCCAAGGGGAGTGCCCATACCCGATACTCAATTTACCTTGGGTGGTGAAGAAGGAGGTGGTGGTGATGAAGTGACTCCCAATATATCCATGAGTGCATCCTTCAAGCCTTGAATCTTGTGGAGGGCTTTACGAAGAAACTCAGTGTTTTTCTCCACTTCAGCCATAATATGTTTATTCTCTGGCCCCCAAGAACTTGTTCCTGCATCACTTTATCTTGGACGAGATATGTCCCAATTGGACAGTATGTGCACATGGGGAGTATTTTCGAACCCATGATTGTGAATTAAATTGTGAAAATTGTTACGATGTAACCTGTGTAAAGGCCTCCTTGGAGGAAGTTCTTCTTGCACTTTACAGCTCTCTTGATTGTTTGATGATCTCATGGCTTGATGAGGATTAGGACAAGTAGAGATACCAGCTAGTGTGCCTCTCTCGGAAGCCGGAGGGTGAAATCCAAGGGAATTCCCTTCATCTTCCTCCATGGCAACCTCCTAAACTCCCTCCCCCTCTAGCTCCTCCTACAGCAACCCTGCATCGTCTTCTCCATGATTGGAAGAGGGGGAAGACATGATGCCTGGCTTAACAGATCTGACTGAAAACAACAAGAAAAGAAAACATAAGATTTCTCCGCAATACGGTGGTCAATGGGTTCGGGGGTATATAAAGATTTTTTATCTTGGGAAACAAGCAAACGGAAGAAAAACGGAGTCCGGAGGGTACCCGAGGTGGGAACAACCCACCTGGGCGCGCCTGGCAAACAAGCAAACGGAAGAAAAACGGAGTCTAGAGGGTATTCCCTTCATCTTCTATCGAATAAATGGATGGGCGCGGCAACGCGCGCCATCATTGATCTAGTGATCAATCAAATTAGTACACGTAGGAATCCATCTAGGGTTTGGTATTACAAAGAGATGAATAGGGGGATGGTGATGATGATGGTTTATGTTGGAGTCTCCTTATTGAGGTTGATGGTGTGTAGCGGAGCCATTATTGGTTATATCAAAGTTTTTTTATCTCTCTTTATCCATGTTCCGCGATCCGAAAGCACTGAGGTAAAATAGTGGACCAAGGGGAGGCGATAACACCTGGTATGAGCGCTGGTACGAGCTGGCACGCTCTTACCCGACACTGTCTTTTCTCTTGGAAGCGTTGGTGCGTTGAAATTTGCTCAGTTTCGGTGCTTCTTATGGGAGGTTCCCATCACGCCAATCAACGTGATTTCACCCATATACTTTTTTCTTTCTTATTTAATGCTCCAGATCTCCTCCTTGGTCGAGATTCTGGTGAAACTAGAGATCATACCCCGCGCGTTACTGCGGGAATATGATGTAGTTATTTCTATGAGAGTTGGCAGTATGAAACTTTAGTATTTGGATTAGCAATACAAAACTGAACTGAAGTATATATAATTTATTATATAGTTCTAAAAAATATTTTTATTATGAGTAGCATGCATGGTGCATATTAAGGCAGGTCTTTTCCTAGAGTGCCATGGTGAGTTGGAATAGTTGCATGTTGAGAATTGAATTTAGTGGAGGCATGTATGGTAGCATGATGAGTTGACATAGTCGCATGTCAAGATAATTTAGTTAGTGCAAACCAACTATTTACATATATAGGATAAGGCAAAAGGGTGCACAGACACAATAAAATCCCAAAAATCCTACGACTACTATGCAAAATGTAAAGTAAAAAAGTGATGCCAATTTGGACTCGTCAATGATGATGTAAGACTGTTATGTTAAGTAGTTCTACAAACTTGGTGGTATGTTTAAGTGATTATGTAAGACTGTTAAGTAATTCCACAAATCTGGTATGTTAATTGTTTATGATGATTGATATGTGTCCTATGTATCTATATTTTTTGTATGTTTCATGCCTATCATCCTTTAAGTTTGCAATGCTTTAGAACTATTTCGAGGGACTAACCTATTAATTCAATGCCCTAATGCTAGTTTTTTGTTTTGTGTTGTTTTTTGGAATTTCAGGAAAACACCATAGAAAAAGTCCCCAAAAATATCAGGAAAAATAGGAGAGAAGTTTTTGTGTTGGAAGAGGACCAGTGGTAGGACCCAAACCCATGAGGGGTCCCCGGTGCCTAGGCACACGTTGTAGGTGGCGGCGAAAAAATGCATGATAAATTGGAGGACGATTTTCCAGTATTTATAGATAGGCCAATGGGCACCAGAGGCCACTAGAGGGGTGCCCAGAGTGTTTAGGATGATCCTGCCCACTTAGTTTTTAGTAGCTATGTGCTCCTGGTGGGAGTATGTCTTAAACCATTGGCACCAGCTTGTTAACGCCCGCACATCACCACCAGAGAATGAGATCACATCATAATATCAAAACATCAAACTTTATTCAACTTCACATGGTTACTGACAACAAGTTTCTACCAAGTCCTCAAGAATGTAACAAACTATTCATAAGAAATCATAATGAACATTATCAGTGGGATAATGATGTGGTGATGTAGGGCAAACCCTAGATTCGAGATCTTGTTCACACTTGGAGGTGGAGAGGATGACCACTCAAAAACGAGAGAGAGAGAGAGAGAGAGAGAGAGAGAGAGAGAGAGAGAGAGAGAGAGAGAGAGAGAGAGAGAGAGAGAGAGAGAGAGAGAGAGAGAGAGATTGACTCAAACAAACCCAAATCACACATCCACTAAGATAGTACACATGAGATCCACAAGTATACAAGAACAAGTCAATGGGAAAAGAACAAAGGTAAAGATTCTTCTCAAATCCAAAGGAGACGAGGTCTTGGAGGTAGGTAGATCTTCCCTTCTCAACTCCAAGGGAGATGAGGTCTTGGAGGTAGGTAAGTCTTTCCTATAATAGGGACCTTGCATCCATGGAGGATCTTCCCATACAGGGGTCTTGCATCCACTAGGGGATCTTCTCACATGGAGGTCTCGACCTCCAAGAGGAGTAGTGGATAGGAGCAAAGCTCTACTAGTTCTCTATTATGTCTTTGCCCCAAGACGTAGGTAGGAGAAGGGTATTTATAGTTTAGGGCGAGAGAGGGGATACATGGGTGAAAACCGAGTTGCTGCGCGCAGGCAGTTCCGGACATTCAGTCGGTCGTTAGGGACCATACGTCTGGTGGGCGCCGGATGTCCGCTGATTCTTCTCGGGTGCAATGGCACCAGATTTCGGGAAGGTCCAGACATCCGGTGCGTGTCGGATTTCCGTCGATTTGCTTCTAGACATGTGGTACAGGACTTCCGCTGGAGACCGGTCGTCCAACCGTTGGGATTTGCCGGATGCTCGTAGTGATGATTTATTGCCCACTCTAAGGTCTACCACACCAAATATGGGGACTTGACGCAGGAGGCGAAAACACGAAAGTTCGGAATGCTAGAATGGATCTGAAAGAAGGGATCACTGAATGTCAATCAGACAAGACTCAATGTGGTGTATCACCGACACCGAACCCAAGCCCCGAGGCAAACCCAACGTTAGGACAAGCCCCCCTAACTAGTTTTTTAGTTGAAGTCCCCCTAACATGTGATTTCATTTTATAATTCGATGCCAAAATTATCCATGAAGCAAGACAAACTGGACCATCAATGTAAGAATTTTTTAAGGATATATACGTTTGCCAGTTTATTACACCGTCGTCTAGATCATCTTATCGCCTCGACGAGCTAGACATAACATAACAACACACTAGGAGCATGATTGGTTGGTTGGCAAAAATCGAGCTAGCAACGTTTTGTAGTCAACTCAAACCAGTGTCCTAATAAAATTAAGAAAGTCAATTTTTTTTCCAATTTCTTATAAGTTGCCAAAATTAAAGAAGCTTTGGAGTTGCAAATGTTGGCTAAGCTAATTTTTTGACTACCAACCAAGCACCCCACCGCGCGGCACGTCTACTCTAGATCTCCATCCCAGTGGTACCGGAAAAAGGCCATCGGCCCAAACACCCGCACGCCCTCCCGCTCCCTCCTCCCCCACCTTTCGCATGGCGAAGCGCGGCGTCGCCGGCGGCGAGCCAATTCCGCTGTCGCGGTTCGGCGCTCTGGTGGCGCAGCTGGAGTCCGTGGTGGCGTCGGCCAGGCAGAAGCCCCCCGACGCGCTCCTCTGCTTCGACCTCCTCTCCGAGCTCTCCTCCGCCCTCGACGAGGCCCCCAAGGTCGCGCCCCAACCCTCCTCTCCCATTGCCCTAGATCTCACCTTCCAGATCCCTGCTGCTATAGCAATGCCTACGCGTATGCTACTGCCGCACGAGCTCCCTCGATCGGTGTTGCTGTGCCGTGATCTGCTTGAATTGGCTCGCTATGGGGAGTAATTTCGGTAGTTCACTGCTAGAGTTCGGTGTCCTTGGCTCCTTGCAAAGCTCTACTCTGTTCTAGTTGCTGGGCCGGAGGATCCTAGTATGGGGTCATATGGTTGCTTTTAGCTGCGTCTGAGGGGGCAGAAGAAGTAAATAAATGCTTCATGATTGAACGCATTTGAACTGAAAATTGCTCACAATTTTGCATCCCTTCCTGCTTGCACGTGTCAAACTTGCGATGTATGAGCCACCATGAGGAAGTTCGCTCTTTGATTATGTTAACGCACAAAGTGTAATATGCAGCTTCAGGCGATGAATGGGGGATTTCCTTGGTACCTTTATGTTAACGCACAAAGTGTAATATGCAGCTTCAGGCGATGAATGGGGGATTTCCTTGGTACCTCTGATTTTGAATTGTGTGTTTGATGTTGCTATTCAGGACACCATACAACTTTGGCAAAGGAAATGCGAGGATGCTCTCCAGTCCTTGCTTGTCTTTGGTGCTTGCCGCCCTGTTCGACGGTTGGCGTCATCAGCAATGGGGCGGATAATTCAGAAAGGTGATGCAATATCAGTATACTCAAGGGCGAGCACCTTGCAGGGGTGGTTGGTAGATGTGAAAAGAGCGGATCCCATGGCATGTGCAGGTTAGAATCATAATTCATGCTGTATAAATTTCTTAACTTATTTCGAATGTGTTGGCAGTTGTAATTTATCTATCGAAAAATCCGTTTACTTATAGACTTGTAGCCAGCGGGTGAACATAAATGCCCACAATTATCAAAGAAAGAGAAATCATGGAAATACTCTCATTAGCTGAATGAAAAGTAGGATCTACGCTGTTTACTTGTCGAGACCCAATAGCACTGTTCTCATTATGGCCTACTTGCAGGGCACACACGCTGATAACATTGAGAACCAAGTCCCGTGAGACCCTGGCTTAATAGGAATGATAGACTACTCATATCAATAAGGAATTCCTTCTTTTCCGGGAGCCAATTCGAAAAGAACTCCAAAGTTAAGCTTGCTTGGCTTGGAGCGATTTGAGGATGGGTCACCAACCGGGAAGCTGATCTCGGGTGCGCACGAGTGAGGACAAAAGTGCGCAGGAAAGACTAGTGTTGGTCCGTGGGGCCAGTCTAGATCCCGCCAGCCGTAACAGCTATGAACCGGTGGATGTGGCCGGGGCGTTACAAGTCCCCAACTAACAGTTTGACCAGGATAATCTGTCCCCTCGCCTCTCGATGTCTACCTCTCCATACTTGAGGCCCTTGTTGATCAAGATGCTTGCTCCACTTTTTACTTGCAGTTGTCCCCGTGTACCACATCTTGAAGCCGGTATCCTCCACCTCCTTCGCCTTATGCCCCCTTCATTTGGTTTCTTGGACGCAAAGGATCAACACCTCTCCTCACCGCTGTATCAACTAGCTTCCCTTAACTTACCTGTCAAGGACCCATGTTCCAGCTACCTAAGCGGATCCTACTAGGCTCGGCTAGCTTCCTTAGCACTCGTCGAGTCAAACGCGAAGACCCTCGCTCATTTTTCACTACACCCGGGCGTATATGTAGCGCGCCACTAAGGATGCAACGACCTGATCCTTGCTCACTTGTCACCGTATCCAGATCAGTATACGGCGCACCACCAAGGGGGTGATGGCCCGGCCCTTGCCCATTTGACACCACACCCGGGTTCCCATATGGCGCATTGCTAAGAGGGTTACACCTCAATGATGTTCTTCTGGGTTTCATCTCCATAAGAGTGGCTGGGTTTTGCCGTTGGCTTGCCAAGTCTATCACAACCCTCCTCCTTTACCCGGGCTTGGAACTGGCTATGTTGAGACAACATAAGCGGAGCTTATGATTATTATTATGAGTGGCTTAGATTATGGACCCTGATAAGTGCCACATGTGTGGCATGATGCAATTCCGCCCTGACGTTTTTTTGATGGCAAGCTTAGTTACAAGAGGATGTAACTTTAGTTGTGAAGCATGGCGACTTTCTGTTTGGATGGCAAGTTTCATTTTTTTTTGAGTATTTTTTTTTCGGATGACCCTGGAAACAGCCTCTTACAGAAATGTAGGGAAAGGCTGCGTACTATAGACCCAAAGTGGTCGGACCCTTCCCCGACCCTGCGCAAGCGGGAGCTACATGCACCGGGCTGCCCTTTTTATTTTTTTCGGATGACAACTTCAGTGTAAAAAACGTCAGGGAGGTGTTACCTCGTGCCACAGTGTGTCACATATCATTTGGGTAGATTATTTGGTTATGATTATATGCCTGCAAAAAAATAATAGTATGATGTAGTAATGCATTTTCCTGGTGTGCATTGTGCAATGATCTGGATTAGATGGCCCCTGCTATTTCTCATAGAAGTCATGCTATAATGATATGGTCTGCTTATGGATTGTGATTGTGTTTCTAATGATGTAAAACCAAATAATTTCCTAACAGGTGCAGCACAGTGCCTAGGAGAAATTTACCGCTTATTCGGGCGCAAGATTACCGCAGGATTGATTGAGACATCAAACATCGTAGCAAAACTGATGAAATATCATGAGGTCTGTGCTTCTCCCTTCAGTTTCCTTATTATTCTTTCTGTTCTCATTCCAGTGCCTTCTACAGAATATTATCTGACTGTTATTTGGTATTCATATCATCTTTTATTTCTCTTGCAATACAACATCTATGTTAAAATATGTGGAGTACTTGCTTTTGTTTGTCTAGAAACAATGATTCCTACAAGATCGGGGACTTGCTGTAAATCTGAATATGTTCACTTGTGGGACTTTTTGTTCCTTCTTTTTTCTCGTTTCCAAGGACCCACAATTTTCTTAATAGTGTTGATGCAGATCTCCAGCTCCGTTTCTGGTGTTCTTTTTGCTCCTGGTTCATTTTCTAGTTTCTACCAGTAAAAGCAATTTTTCTTACTTGAATCTTCAGGACTTTGTAAGGCAAGATGCACTCCTCTTGCTTGAGAATGCATTGGAAGGCTCTGGTGGTGGTGGTAGTGGTGCAGCTTACTTGGAGGCTTTCCGCATAATCATGCGAGGAGGCATAAGTGACAAATCATATATTGTTAGAGTAGCAGCAGCGCGATGCTTGAAGGCCTTTGCTAATATAGGCGGGCCTGGGTTGGGGATGGCTGAACTTGATACTTCAATGTCTTGTTGTGTTAAGGTATCATTTACTCATTTTATTTATTCCTCATGTTTACTGCAAGTTAAAAACCAGTGGTTGAAGTTATTTTAGCTGAATTTATTCTTTGCTTGATGGCATTTTATAGGGCTTGGAAGATAATGTGTCAGCAGTTAGAGATTCATTTGCAGAAGCACTTGGTGCCATACTTGCTCTTGCAGTGAACCCAGATGCACAGGTATATAACTTCATATGTTCTTAACTTTTTTCCTGTCAGTTTCTGTATATGACTTTAGTTGACAGGTAACTAAAGGAGGAAAAAAGCAAAATGTTTATGCAAAGAAATTTGATGATGGTATACAGAAGCATTTAATTTTGCCATTTGTTAAAGGTAAATAATGGTGTCCTTTTCTAAGTGTGATGAAAGCTATTTAAAGACATGACTGTGTATGTATGTTGTTGTAACACTGTTCTGAATACAGTTTTTTCATTCCAGTCTTGCATATTTGCTGTCTTTATTTAAAAAGGAACTAATATGAAAGCATTATGAAAGAGAGGCATGTGAAAGTGAAACAATGCTTTGCCAGTATGAATTCAGTGTGAACCACAATTGTTAAACTTGTTGCCGAACTCACACTGTACTGAAAATGGGCATTGATCCTAGTATGTGCTTATTGCTAGTAGCACGCTCAAGGCTGTCTAGAATTAGCATTCTCAATATTTGAATAGGGCACATGGTCAATCCCTAGGTAGCTCCATGGTGGGATGTGTATCCAAGTGTCTTCCTCCTAGGAATGTATCACCGGGGTTCCCTCCCTCTTGGTCCTCTTTTTATATTGATATGATATTGCAATGTGTGCAATGCTTTCTTTTTCTTATTTTCTGTAATTATTTAAATTTATGCTACGGTGCTCTTTTTATCAATTATACCGCCAATGTAAGCACGCCGCTGCTTCTGCGTATGGCACAGATAGCCATCATGTGTGACTTGGTCGACAATTCATGCTTATGTGCATTCACTGAAATGTTCCCTGTTTTCCTATTGCAGCAAATGGAGCCAATGCAAAGAAACTCCGAGTTGGTTTGTCTCTATCGTGGGTGTTCTTTTTGCAGGTAAATTTTTATTCAAAATGGAATAAAGGTTTTGTAGGAAGTAAACACAAAGACGTGAAAGAAAAATCACGGAATTAGAATAGTGCAATACTAAGGTGACTAAATTTATGCAAGGAGACTACAAGGATGAGCTATTAAGCGTAACTGACCATAAAGTAAGTAAAGACACTACGAAAACATCCAAGTTAGAGTGCCAAGGTCAAATATGTACAAAGATAAGAGAAATTTAATGCTGAAGTGGGCTCAAACATTTTGTAATCTGACTACGCCCCATCTTCTCACCCATTGTGCATATCCCATCTTCTAAAAATTTATAAAATGGCGCAGTAGGGGCCTTCCCTACTGTTTTCGCTCAAAAACAACGACACAACAACAAAGCCTTTAGTTCCAAACAAGTTGGGGTAGGCTAGAGGTGAAACCCATAAGATCTCGCGACCAACTAATGGTTATGGCACATGGATAGCAAGCTTCCACGCACCCTTGTCCATGGCTAGTTCTTTGGTGATACCCCAATCCTTTAGATCTCTCTTTACGGACACTCCTCCCATGTCAAATTCGGTCTACCCCGACCTCTCTTGACATTATCCGCACACTTTAGCCGTCCGCTATGCATTGGAGCTTTTGGAGGCCTGTGCTGAATATGCCCAAACCATCTCAGACGATGTTGGACAAGCTTCTCTTCAATTGGTGCTACCCCAACTCTATCTCGTATATCATCATTCCGGACTCGATCCTTCCTTGTGTGGCCACACATCCATCTCAAAATGCGCGTCTCCGCCACACCTAACTGTTGAGCACGTCGTCTTTTAGTCGGCCAACACTCAGCGCCATACAACATTGCGGGTCGAACCGCTGTCCTATAGAACTTGCCTTTTAGCTTTTGTGGCACTCTCTTGTCATAGAGAATGCCAGAAGCTTGGCGCTACTTCATCCATCCGACATTGATTCGATGGTTCACATCTTCATCAATACCCCCATCCTTCTGCAGCATTGACCCCAAATATCGAAAGGTGTCCTTCTGAGGCACCACCTGCCCATCAAGGCTAACCTCCTCCTCCTCGTGCCTAGTAGTACTGAAACCGCACCTCGTGTACTCGGTTTTAGTTCTACTGAGCCTAAAACCTTTCGATTCCAAGGTTTGTCTCCATAACTAACTTCCTATTGACCCCCGTCCGACTATCATCAACTAGCACCACATCATCCGCAAAGAGCATACACCATTGGATATCGCCTTGTATATCCCTTGTGATCTCATCCATCACCAAAGCAAAAAGATAAGGGCTCAAAGCTGACCGCTGATGCAGCCCTATCTTAATCGGGAAGTCATCTGTGTCGACATCACTTGTTCGAACACTTGTCACAACATTATCGTACATGACCTTGATGAGGGTAATGTACTTTTCTTTTTGCGGTTGAGGGTAATGTACTTTGCTGGGACTTTGTGTTTCTCCAAGGCCCACCACATGACATTCCGCGGTATCTTATCATAGGCCTTCTCCAAGTCAATGAACACCATATGCAGGTCCTTCTTTTGCTTCCTGTATCTCTCCATAAGTTGTCGTACCAAGAAAATGGTTTCCATGGTCAACCTCCCAGGCATGAAACCAAAATGATTTTTGGTCACACTTATCCCAGTGGACACGAATCCGAAAGCGGAAGTCAGCAACCACCAACTTATGTTGAGGGACAACACTCTCTCCAGGTATCACCTTACAATGTAGGCACGCACACCTATCTTCTCTTCTCGAGAGGATGAAATCAATCTGTCTAGAGTGTCGACCACTACTAAAAGTCACCAGATGTGACTCTCTCTTTCTAAAGGGGGTGTTAGCTACAAACATGTCGTAGGCTAGAGCAAAGCTTAAGACATCTTGTCCTTCTTGATTCCTGATGCCATAGCCAAAGCCCCCATGCACCCCTTCAAAACATGTGTTAGATCTACCCACATGGCCATTGATGTCTCCTCTTATGAAGAGCTTCTCGCCAATCGGTACACTCCTAACCATGTCCTCTAGGCCTTCCCAGAACTCCCTCTTGGTGTTCTCATTGAGGCCTACTTGTGGGGCATACGCGCTGATAACATCGAGAACTAAGTCCCCAAATACCAGCCCGACCAAAGATAATCCGGTCCCTACGTCTCTTGACGTCTACCACTCCATACTTGAGGCTCTTGTTGATCAAGACGCGTACACCATTTCTGTTTGCAGCCGTCCCCGTGTACTACAGCTTGAAGCAGGTATCCTTCGCCTTCTGTCCCCTCCATTTGGTTTCTTGGACGCAAAGGATATCAACACCTCTCCTCACCGCTGCATCAACTAGCTCCCGACGCTTCCCTGTCAGAGACCCTACGTTCCAGCTACCTAAGCGGATCGTCCTAGGCTCGACTAGCTTCCTTACCCTTCGCACTCGTCGAGTCAAATGCGAAGACCCTTGCTCATTTTCCACTACATCCAGGCGCCGATGTAGCGCGCCACTAAGGATGCGACGACCCGATCCTCGCTCACTTGCCGTTTGCCACCATATCCAGATCAAGATACGAGGCAGCAGCTGTGTGGCGGTGACGGCCCGGCCCTTGCCCATTTGAGACCACACCCGGGTTCCGATGTGGCGCGTCGCTGAGAGGGTTACGCCCCAACGAAAATCTTTTGGGTTTCATCTCATAAGAGTGGCTGAGTTTTTATGTTGGCTTGCCAAGCCTATCACAAGCCTCCTCCTTTACCCGGGCCTGGCACCGGCTATGCTGAGACAACATAGGCGGAGCTACTGTTTTCGCTCAAAAAATAAAGAAAATAAAAATAAAACCATTGTTTGAATTATTCTATGTATACAGTGTACCAAACTGATTATCATGAACACCTAAAAAGGTCGTTGAGTAGTAAGTACCCTTTCAAAGGGTTGTTGCCGTTCACTTCCATCCTAAGGGATGCATCATTAGGCATCTCAACTTCATTATATTTATCTTTCAATTGTTAGCTTGTCGCTGTAGTTAATTAGCAACCAACCTAGCTCAGTGGGTGGATGAGCGGATCTACAACCCCATCAATGAGATTTAAGTCCACTTTTACTTGAACATCGGTGCTTTTCTTCTAGCCAGCAAAAAAACAAACAAACATACCTACTTCCTACTAGTTATTGTCACTTGGCTCCCTCACAAAAAGTTGTCTTCCTATTTGAACTAGAAAGATTCTACGCCTCAATTGTACTAAATTTACCATAGTTCACAAGTAGCCTGATTGCATTTTGTAGCACATTGATATTTCATTTCTCTCTCTTAACAAAAGTTTTCTGGTGCAGATGATCCATATGAAGTACGGTACCCTGGACAGTGAACTTCAAAACTATGCTGTACAAGTGATGGAAATTCTCCAAGGGAATGGTTCTCCTGATCCACACGCATTGGTAGCTCCCGTTGTCAATTTTGGTTTGAAGTTTGAACTTGTATATCCATATTTTTTTCAACCATGAATTATTATGTTTAAAAATGGGCTGTATTGTCAGCAAATATTTCCTTCACAAGAGAGACTGCTTTTTCCACATGTGGTTTATCAAAAAGGGGCAGCCCCAGTGCATGTAGCTCCCGCTTGCGCAGGGTCTGGGGAAGGGTCAGACCACTTCGGGTCTATTGTATGCAGCCTTTCCCTACATTTCTGCAAGAGGCTGTTTCCAGGACTTGAACCCGTGACCTCATGGTCACAAGGCAGCAGCTTTACCCGTGACCTCATGTGGTTTATCAATTTATTAGAATTTATTTTGAGGACGGATTGATGCAGCTGGATGAGTTACCTAGAAATATGAAATGTCCACATGGAATTAGTTCACCTATAGATGACAGAAATGTGACACAAGAAGTGGAACATGCGCTTTGTAAGAGCCCAGCAGTTTGATGCTTGTTTCCAATTAGTCTAAACTAGTAACAGGATATCAAATACTGGCAAGAAAATGTTATTCCACTTCAGTTGCTTTAGTTTAAAGGTTCTTATTGCTTTTATATCTAAATGCCCAGGCATGTGTGCTATATGTCCTCCGAGTTGGTTTTGCTGACCAGATGACCGAGCCAACGCAGGGTGAATTTTTGGTATTTCTGGGGAAAAAGGTTCGATAGCTTCAACCTGGTTCTAAAAAACAGTATAAAAAGCGCGAGTTAATTTCCTTGCATCCTTTGAATTTCTGTATGTATTGTTGAGTGCAGTTGGAGTCTTCAAATTATTCTGCTCCGACGAGAGTGGCAACATTACGCATTCTATCTTACCTCTTGAGAAGCTTGGGCGAGGTATTTGCACTCGAAGGGATGATGTATTATCAATGTTTTTTCCCTGTTTAATTTGCAGCCCCGATTGTTATAACTCAACCAAGTAGCATACTTGATGCATTTTCAGCTACTCTGAGTTACGTGCATGATTTTATATTCTCTTTGGCGAAAGTGTTATTCTTATTTGCTATCTGTTTATGGGCAATTGCTCAGTACCATCACAGAGATCGTGAAGTTGGATAAGTACTATCCAATGTGTTACTCACATGTGGCTCTGAGCCTCATATATCATTCCCACAAGCAATGATTATACCTCTTTGCCATAGTACTCAGCTAATTTTCTGTTTTTTGGATCAATGCTATGCGTACATGAGTAACATCCCATGCTCCATCACACAGGTTCCAACTGAATTCAAGGATATTCTTGATAATACAGTCGTTGCAGCATTATCTCATTCTTCAGCAAATGTATGTTGCAAAATAGGTTTCCTGAATTTACATTTTGTGTACTCTTAAATTCATAAGTACATGAACATTTTGTTTTTCACATCATCTCTGTTGTACATATCTGCTATGCAATTCTACGATTAAACACATGTAGCTTACTGAATCCTCATGTATGATAGATGTATACTACAAAATTATTTTATTTCAGCTTTCAGAGATATATATTACTTACTAGATGACTAGATAACCATGTAGTCACAGATCCACTTGCTTGTGCCATTGCTATATTACATGTCATGTTACTCCGTCTTGAGAACATTTTCTTCATTGTTCAACTGCTTGTTTTTTCTCAACATCAATGACATCAATGAAATAGTAAACCACTGATGTTCAGTAAACTACACATAGGAGTACTTACTTTTCTGGTGCCAATATTCATTTTTCTGATTGCATATCATATTTCATCAATCTGTTTCCTGCAAATGACCAACATAGCTTATCACAAACTCGCCTGCTTGTCACTACAAAATTTGCATGCAGTGTCTGAACTTCACATTCAGTGTATCATTGATCTTGCTGCCTACTGTATTACTGAGTACCGAGGAAAACTGAATATTACTGTGATCTTCCATTATATTCTACAAGGTTCCCTTTAATATGAGTAAATTGAAAGCTGAATATAGTGGCAGTCATTTTGGCATGTCCTGCTGTTGCTGCACCTTGTACAGTTGTTTCTTCTAAAAATGTTAGTCAAGCCATGCTTAAATTTTCTGTTACCATCAATCAATGCTACAGATGTTCATTTGTATGTTATCTTAAGTCGTTAATCAACCCTAATATCTTTGTTGACATTGTATAGGTTCGTGTCGAGGCAGCTTTAACATTGCGTGCTTTAGCGGAAGTTGATCCGACATGTGTTGGCGGTTTAGTCTCATATGGTATTACAACATTACATGCTCTCAGGGAGACTTTATCATTTGACAAGGTATAGTGAAGCTTGTCTGTTGCATTTCATAAACTTATTATACCTAGGGATAAGCGGTTGTTCCGGATGTTCACAGTGCACAGCTAGACATGCTACTTTAATATTTAGTACAGTACGTACTTAAATAGTTACTCTTTAAAGCGCAGAGTCAACCGATTCGCTGCTTCTAATTGTAATTGAACCTCTCATGTTACAATCTTGAGAATTGATCTGTGTTGCAGCTTCATAATTACTTTCTGCTGTCTCACAAAGAGGAAACAGTGGTTAAAAAATATGCATCATGCATACAGCATGATAAATACATGTAAGACTAGAGCATGGTACTTGCAGCACTGACAGAGTCTTTGTACACTTGTTTTTACTCACCTCACTCATTAATCAGTACAAAGGTTTGCCGATCTAGTCCGTACTTTCCTATAGGATGAGTTGGCACTAGTCTCTAACATATTATGTTGTGTTTGTAGTTTAATATGTTCATCATCGACTATTGGTTTATCTTTTCATTAGTTATTGCTACTTTATACAGTTTTACTGCCTTGACATTTACCCTCTTGATAAATTTATTTAAAGCAGGGTAAAAATCTGAACCATGAGCTTGATTCGCTACATGGACAGGCTACTGTATTAGCTACTCTCGTTGCGATCTCGCCAAAGTTACTTCTTGGTTACCCTGCAAGGTTCATTTCATTATACTTCGCGATATTTTTCTTGGTTTTGAATGGGAAATGGCATTCATAAGTTTTCATATGGCAGTAGTTTGTGGGGCTGCTTGCATTCTTTCACTACTACATATTCATAATATTTTCTAGCTTTAGAAATTTGCCTAAGGTTTGTTGCATCAGTTTGCTGCTGTATTCCTAGGTTTGTTTGGTAACGATGTAGCCTTGGGCCAAGTTTTAGATTGGATCTTTGCCAGTGTGATCTGGTGGGGCTACGTTCAATATTGGGTTGAACCAATATTTTTTACAGTGTGTTGCGTGCTCTCATATATCTCTGAGTACCATTAGCACCCCGTGAAACTGTACTAGGTCATTGTTGTTGTCAGGTTGTTCACCTGTTGACTGTATCCAAGTCCCTTCTGGCATAATAACACAAATAATTTCATGAATTAACTAGCGCCTAGCATTACGTTTCTGTAGTTGATACAGAACCTACCTTGTTATTCATGTGAACAAAGCAGAAGCAGTGGATAAAGAAATGCTCTAACATTCTGGAATCTGAACCATATATTTGGCATGAAAAGGCTATAAATGCTCTAATATTCTGAAATCTGAACCATATATTTGGCATGAAAAGGGTATGATACTAGGTTGTGCCAACTTTGTTTTGGATCTATTGTAGCAGGTTCATAACTTGATAAGCATTCTTAACAGTGCCAACATGTATTAAAATCACAATGTTAGAATGGATAACTCTCATTTATTATTTCTGTTAGTGGAAATTATGCCCAAGGAATAAGCGCTCTTTGTTTTTCCAATGTTTTGACCCTCACATATTAAATTTATCTTACTTTTCCTATTCAATAAACGTGCAGGCTGCCCAATTCCGTACTTGAGTTGTCCAAAAAGATGCTGAATGGCTTCAGCCGAAACCCAGTGGCTGCTATAGCAGAGCGTGAAGCTGGCTGGTTGTTATTAGCTTCTCTTTTAGCATCCATGCCAAAAGAGGTATCGCAGATACTGCCTATGTGTCTCATGTATATATATTGCTATAAAGCTTACATATCGATGGCTCTTTTCTGTGCTATGTATGCAGGAGCTGGAAGATCAAGTGTTTGATGTTCTTTTGCTATGGGCTAGTCCTTTTACTGGAAATCCTGAGTCGTACCTTAGTCATATACAGGACTGGGCATCAGAACTGCGGTTCGTTTCAGCAACTACACATGTATTGCATGTTTCTAGTTCATAGATAGTTTCATAATAGCTTCAAAAACATTTTTGCGATACCGTTCATTGTCATCCTGGATGTCTTGTCTTCCATACCTGCAAGCTTTGCAACCTTGATACTTCTATTTCTTCCATGATTCTTTGTTTGATACCAAGTTGTGAGTTGTGACATGCATGGTTGGGCATGGGTCTGAAGACTGAAAGTAGAGCAATCGATTGTAGGGGATCACCCTCATCTAGCCGTTGGCAGCGCTCTTCCCTGAGTTGGTAGATAGGTATTAGGCCTTTTGCAGCCTTGGAGGAGGGGGAAACTAGAACTTCTGTTTTTTTTTGCTTAAGGATCTCAATGATCTGCCTGCCCTTCTATAGGAATAGAAGTCCCTAGCCACATCAAGTAAGATAGACAACAATGCCATCAAAGGTTCACATCGGTTCCTATCAGATACAAGCAGATAAAACAAGAAAGTAGAGATAAAGAAAAAATTACACTGGACAACTTCTGCAAATCTGTTCATTGCTAAAGTTCTAATTTTTTCAGTTAATTCGCTGATTTGTTTAGCTTTTTGCTGCAGTGTTCTGTCGGTTGCAATCGAAGCTCTTACTGCTTTCATAAGAAGCTTCGTTTCTCCCATTATCGCAACTGCTAATGGTGGAATCTTACTTAACCCTGTCCTGGCCTACCTTGGTGGGTGCGTAAAATTCACTGCTGAATTCCTATTTTAGTCTTTAGTGTGTATTCTGTGAAGGCTAAGTTTCAAGCTATACAATGCAGAGCTTTATCCCTTATATCTTCGTTGAGCGCTAAGCAACTGCCAAATCTCAAGTCTGCACTGAATCTCTTCACAACTAGAACACTGATGGCGTATCAGTCCCTTTCCAATCCAGTGGTTTATCAATCAGAGCATGAGCAAATGCTTCAGCTGTGTTCAAGCCCATTCAGGTGGTGTATTTTGAATAGCATGGTTTTATTATATTTATGCTTGGCTTGTCATTATGCATTAAATTGTACTCCCTCTGTAAACTAAAGTAGTGATCTAAAAGATCTTATATTAGTTCACAGAGGGAGTAGAACTTAATAAAAATTAACGAGCACCAACACCTGCTACCAGCCTTTGACCATAATACATTCCAACCTCCCTTTTGATTAGTTGGAGCGTTACACTGCACACCCCACAACTTAATTTTGTGTGCTCAATTACCCTAAATTGGTTTGTTTATTTCAGTCCATCTACTTAATTTAATTTAATCGGCTACACAGAATTGTGCAACTGTATTTGAGCACCAAGAATTTTTTAACTAGGATTTTATTAAATTCTACCCAATCATGTATCTTATCTGCACAAGAGAGATTTCGAATGGGTCTGCCAAGCATACTTGAACTGCAATAAACACTCGACGAAAACGTTTATGGGACTCAGTGCTACAGTACAATTTGCATAACTGTTTTATCCTTAGTGCTGCCAACATTTGGACATTATTGTGCTGTATATGAATTTCTTTCTAAAACTCTGAATGATTACACAATATGGCATTATCATGGTCTTAAAAGGCAATTCTGTCTTTTCAATTTATTCTTTTGAGCGCTATTTTCACATATGCTTCACCTGGCTACACGAACTCCCAATATGATAGAACTTCTATAATTACGTTGTAGGTCCTTAGTGTGCTCTAAAACATAGAGACTTAAAGCATGTAAATTCATCTTCAGCATTTGACAGCCAATATTCCCTTCTTTTTTCTCATTCTGCATTCCTTTAATACTGTATCACTTGCCTTTTGTTCTATGTATTAACTTTCCGGGTGATGAAACTAGTGACCCTTCCGGATGGGAAGAAAGCTCATGCTTGAAGTTTCTGTTAGACAAGAGAGATGCTTCTTTGGGCCCGTGGATACCTGGAAGGTAGCGTGCCAAGTATGAGTTCTCGTTGTACTGAACTATGGCCAACTACGCTGTCTTCTTTTAAAAATATTTATGATGGTTTATTGGTTATTACTTATCAGGGATTCATTTGAGGATGAACTACGAGCTTTTGATGGTGGTGTTGATGGATTTCTACCATGTGTGTGGGATGACGAAATCAGCAACTTTCCTCAGGTAGTTATCTTTTCAATACCTCGGCCCAGCTGTCTTTATGCTTATGTTTGCTCAAAACTTGATACTATTGATTTGTTTCACATGCATCCAGACATGGAAACAACACTCTAGGCCAGTTCTAAAATACAATAACTCTAGGCCAGTTCTAAAATACAATAACTGGTTCAGGAAGGAACTAATTTAGTATTAGTCAATAAGAATCCTGCATTAAGCTTATACCTAGAAAGCACTATGTACATAAGGATTTTTAAAAATGTTCCCTTTTACAAGAGAAGCAATTGCTAATTAACAAAGCTGCCTGTGCCTGGTAAGCTCTTTTGATGCATGTATTGAGGGTATACTATCATTCTGAAAATCGATACTGTTTCTTCCTTTAACTGCACTTCTTTTATTTAAACAAAATTGTGCGAAGAAGTATAAATAGGAAAATAGCATCCAGTGTGTGGACTGAGTAAGGGTACAGGATAGTGAGTGTGTCCTATGAGGCTATGATCACTTATCAGTCACACACTGAAGTTATGTTTGAACTGGGATATGTTTGCAGTGTTTTTGATCGGTTGTTCACTTACTCATTAGTAACTTCCTTATATATTAATCCAAACTTCAACTAAGCTTATTACTGTTGATACATGTGGATGTCATCGACTTTCTACAGTCAGGTGCACACTCTGAATGGGCTAATATATGTTTGTTTTTCTTATTGAAGCCAGAATCAGTAAGCAAAATGCTGGTTAATCAGATGCTTCTGTGCTATGGTTCTATCTTTGCATGTCAGGTGCACTTAACTTCAGCGATTCATTCATTATTAACTTGGGAATTCTGCTTTTGTTGATTAATGATTTTCTATTTTTGTTTGTTCATATGCCTATTGACAGGACAATACTGCCAAGATAAGACTCCTGAACAATATTGACCAGTGCCTCAAGGCTGGGAAGAAGTACTCTTGGTATATGTTTCTTGTTTCAAATGCCTGTGTTGCTCTATTATCAGGGCTAAAGGTACTTCTAATATTTGTTATAAGCTGAGAGCGGTAACAGTCTGATTTGTTTTCTTAATTTTAATATCATTGTGCTCTCTGTTCAGGAGTTACTGACTTTACGTGGCGCTCAATCATTGCCAACTGATATATTTAGTATGATCCAATCTATATTCAAGGTAAAGTATGTGTACAGAATACAGACCAAATTTGCGAAACTACGACCCCCCCCCCCTTCCCCCAATTTAACGCGATTACTGGCATCAGGGCATCCTAGGGGAGAGTGAAATTTCTACAGCACAACGGCGGGCAGCATGTGAGGGTCTTGGTTTACTGGCACGCACTGGGAATGATATATTCACCGCAAGAATGGTTTGTCTCTTGAGTGTGGTCATACTTTTGCTCTTAATATTAATATTTGCCTGCTTTGTCAACTTTGAATTTTTGTATAAAATTACAATTTTTTTATCAGTTATGCACTTTATTCTTCATACTTTCCACTCTCCAGGCATGATGTAGATGGTTATGCATTTCATTTCTCCCCAGATACATTTTCATTTTCTAGACTCTAGTAATGGAAGTGGTTTTTGAATTTACTAGGCTCGTTCCCTTCTTGGAGAGCTAGTAACACCAGTGGATCTGAGCTATGCAGCATCGGTTGCACTTTCATTGGGATGCATTCATCGAATGTAAGTTCTGCTTATTGTATTTATTCTTCCTCTCCCTATAAAAGACAGTTCAGGCTTTACCTGGCGGAAGCCTTTTTTTTTGTCACCTGGGATATTGCTCAACTTACTTCGATATGTTCAGTACTGTGTTAACACAAATATTTCGTCATTTGTGTTGCATAAGTATGAAGGAGCCAAACCTACATCAAGCTTGCATTGCACAGGCTTGTACCCGCAAAGTTTAAATCATCTCGCTTTTGTAATTTTTATTTCTATCAGTATAGAGACTGGTGAATGGTGATGACACCTTCCCTCTTTGTCTCCCCAACTCCCAGTTGTATAAAGCAACTAAAACAAAACCAGAAAAGAGCTAGCAAGAACAAATCCTAGCTATCCCACAAAAAGGAAATCTCATAACTAAATCCTAAATAGCCACCCTGCGATGTGTGTACACAAAATCACACTAGTACACCATGGTGCATGACCTCACCGAGTAGACCGGAGAGTGCTCCCCTTAAGTCTCGGGGATTGGACAAAAAATAAGAGGGAAATTAAGCAATTTAGTAGAGCAATTTTGTGTCTCAACTCCTGAACTACCCTTAATAATAACACTAATCAATGAAATTGCTTAATGTCGTTGCTGGTTACAAAAACTCTGTAGCATGTGCATGCCTCCATTTTAGCAAACTGCAGCAACAACTGGTGGTTCTGTCTGATTTTACCATTATGCAATCCAACAAAAGGTCAACGGCCGTAAAGTTAGGGGGTATGGTGTGGCATAAGGTTGACGACGGCAAACTCGAGGGGATGGCAGGGGCCAAGTACAATGGTGGTGGTGCGGTGCATGTTGGCATGGACCATGGCTGGGAATTCCAGCAGAGCCTTTAATTAAAAAAAAGTGTCTAGGGTTCAAAAAGGAAAAATTGGGCTATGTTGGCATGGACCATGGTTGAGAATTGCAGCAGAGCCTTAAGTTAAAAAAATGTGTCTAGGGTTCAAAAAGGAAAAAGATTGGGCTATGTTGGCATGGACCATGGCTGGGAATTGCAGCAGAGCCTTAAATTAAAAAAATTTGATGTGAAGAAGTATGAGAGCTGCAATTAAAAATTTAGGCCGTGGTTAGAGCTTGTAATATTATTTTCTGCCTCATGTGTAGCAAATGCATTGGACTAGTCGTACATATATGTTATACCAGTTCTACTCCCTCCATTCCATAATGTAGCGTGCCCGCGCTTTTCCAGATTCAACTTTGACCATAATGGTATAATTTTTGCTCCCGCCGCAATCGCCCACGTTGGTTAAATTTATGGTCAAAGTTGAATCTTGAAAAGCGTGGGCACGCTACATTATGGAATGGAGGGAGTAGTATTTAACTGTCTTATGTATGTGAAATTGCTCGTTAGAAGCATGTATCACCTTGTTTATTTATTGGGATTTTGTGGGGAGATGTAGTGGTGTCTATAGGGTAAGTTGTTACCTATGTGGAGTTAATTTGTGTGAGTATGTTTGACACGTGGAGTTCACTGCAGTAATGCTCTTTTTGTTGGTGCAGTGCAGGGGGAATGGCATTATCTACTCTGGTCACTCCAACTGTGAACTCGCTGTCTCATTTGAGTAAGAGTTCTAATTCTAACCTGCAGTTGTGGTCACTCCATGCTCTTCTTTTGACCATCGAAGCTGCTGGCTTGTCTTACGTCTCCCAGGTTCAGGTATTTTTTGTCAGTCTTATTTCATAAGTTGTAACACTCTTTTAGAGTAATGAATTGTGTACGAATTCAACCTAGCGAGTTATACACTGGCTGTGCAAAGGTTTTCAGTGACTGTTCTTACACCATCTTAGTTAGTAATTACATTCTCATCAGATTTTCATACGCAGAGAAATCTTGTAATGTGGCAGCCATGCATAGGTTTCAATAGTATTGTTAGTTTCCTTTTGGTTTATGTCATCTTTCATACATGCCATGCAGTTTTTGTAAACTATCTACGCTGTTGTGTTGATGGTGTGAGGATTTATACAACACACCAGAACACACCGGTATTAAGTACATTTTTGTTTAACATCTCTTAAATAGGGGTATGAGATGCAGGGATTGTAGTCTTCACCATTTTCTATCTCAAGGGAAACATGTGGAATATTATCCTATTTGAGAGTAACATGTGGATCTACATGTTTAGCATCATAACTGTGCCACTTTGGCAAAGCAATTTCCATTTACTGTCAAACATCCATGGATACTTAATCAGGAGGGATCCTTCCATGCAATTCGCCTTCACACATATTAAACATCTCAGTTTCGTGGAATTAGGGTATCTTTGGTTGGTATACTAGGGGCATGCTTGGTTCAAAGCTAACCTTGCCATATCTAAGCTTAGGTATAGTGTGGTAAAACCACTTTTTTGGCAAATTACCAGGCAATGAAAGTGAAAGCCATGTTGCCAAACCAAAGAAAATCTTGTCCCACCTTTCTCAGTCAGTGGCCGGGCCCATGCTGTAGTAAATGTATCTTGGTACAAGTGCCGCCTCTGACCAAACAGGGTGACGAACTCAGGCAAACTAGGCACCAACCAAGCAGGCCTACTTCTTAATATCACCTTTTGTTCCTTTATTTCGCCCACTAGTTGCACAATAATTGTATTCTTGTACTGCTGATTGTAAATTTGTAATAGGTGCTTTGATATGTTGTTACACAGGGGACACTTTTCCTTGCTATGGAAATTCTTCTGTTGGAAGAAAATGGTTACGTGGATTTTAGACAGGAAATAGGCCATCTTATCAATGCAATAGTGGCAGTTCTCGGTCCTGAACTTGCTCCGGGTAGCATATTCTTTTCACGCTGCAAGGTTGGACAATTTTTTCTGTATAATTTTCTGGTAACTTCTATTCAAGAAAAAGGAAGATCCGGCCTATTTTTCATTGGATCTTGCTAATAATTAATGTCTTATTAATGAATATACATGTCAGTCTACCCTTTTAGTTTTGTTATTACATACATGTCATTTTACCACATCAAGGTTCACATGTCATTCTACCGCGTTGGGATGCACATGTCACATAACTTCCATAATGAAAACTTCTGGCTATAGCTATGTAAAGTATAATACAGAGGGTATTGAACTAATGAACAGTGTAAAGTTTATCTTGTTAAGTCTCTCTTGTGCTTGAGTTCTCGTGCATGTTGCTAGAATGGCATGTATCTAGTAATGGAGGGACCATTTACTGTCTTTAAGAGAATGATCTTGCAGTTATTTTTCTCCTTTTTTGTTTCTAGAGGAAGTTGTTCACACGACTCATATTGTTAAGTTCAGTCTGTCATTGCAGAGATAAGCTCCTCAAATGAAACGGCTACACTTCTAGAGTACGTAATGATCATAAATAATATCTATTTTCTTTAATAAGTAGGTGATTAGGAGAGGTCAGCTTTGGATGTTGTGCTCAAAGTATTTTCTTTTGTATGTTGCAGATCAGTTAGGTTTGCTCAGCAGCTTGTTCTTTTTGCTCCTCAAGCTGTTCCTGTGCATTCCCACGTTCAAAGTCTTGTCCCAACGCTTTTCTCAAGACAGGTACGTGGTCCTGTGTAGTTGTTTACTTTCTTATTAACATTTTCTTTCTATAAACAGGTAGGTCATGCCGTAGTGCGTATTCATTTACTTCGATATTAGCATTTCCTTCCCTTACTGTGGCCTACTTTTGTAACAGCCAAGCCATAGGTATTTAGCAGTGTCGACATTGCGTCATCTGATTGAAAGAGACCCGGTAAGGAATGCAAGCTGAAACCCTTTATTTTAGTGCTTCAGTCCAAATACCTGACAGTCTCTAGTATCATTTGCATAAAAAGTTATAATTTTCCGCTTTATGTTGTACTGCCTCCGTCCGGGTTTATTGGGCCTGTAAGCAACACTCATGCGCACAGTTTTACAAGGTCCCTGCAGGGGGAAGCCCTCGATTTTCTCCCGAATTAATCTTGCATGCAGTTTTAAAGCACGGGACATTTCAAGAAACAGCTAGCGCACGCATCTTAAATTGTCCTGATTGGCCATGCAGCCACGATTAGTGCGCGCATGAGCATGCATTCGTGCGCCTTCTAGGAAAATCGCAGGCACAGTTACTGCGATCCCGGCGGCCTGGTTTATCGGCAGTAAATACGTGCCTAACTACTGGTTCTAATCAAAGCTATATCTCTGCGTTCGAGGTTGCCTTGGTCTCTAGTTTTGGTCCAAGGGCCCAATAAACCTGGACGGAGGGAGTACAAGCATGGAAATGAGGATTTATTTTTGATTGCTTGTCACTGTATATTATTTGGCATAAATTCTCATACTGATTTGTCTTATTTTTTGTAAAAGCTACCTGTGCATGCAAATTTTCTTACAAGGGTAACTGTCTAAACTTATTGCTATTTCTGGAAAGTATGCATGTAATCTTTACTACGTAAAGTAAAATCCAGTAGCAGCAAGTGTGTTAGCAATAAGCACTCACTAATTACTGCCAACTCTGCCATTTTGGATGCCATTAACTTTGTATGCAGGAAGATCTGATGTCGTTATATTATTTTGTCATATTTTTTCAAATTGATGTTTGATTTGTCACTGATAACATTTTAATATGAGTTTGATGGACAGCTAGTTCATTAATCAATTAAATTTTAGCTCTTTCACTTGAATAAACTTGAATGACCTCTTTGATGCTATAACATATTTTGGCATCGTAAGAACACATATGTTTCTTTTCCAGAATTTCCTGTTGTGGAAGAATCCTATGCAATTACTTCCGCTTGTCTTATTTGCTGCTGAATCTTCTATGTCAGGCTGCAATGATCAATGAGAACATCGAAGAGAATCTGTTCAGTATGCTTGATGGGGAAACCGACTCTGAGTATGTTACTACCATTTGTGTGTGTGTGTGTGTGTGTGTTGCATCTGTGGTATATCCTGTATTCTTTGCACCTAGCAGTTATAATCTTTTCGTGTCCAAGTAAGCTAGTTCTTATTAGGTTTTGGATTTCCATATTGGTTGAAATATATCTTCCTGTCTTCGCATGCATCATCGTGTTGTGATGATGCTGTCCTTTTGCTGCATAATACTCCCTCCGTTTCTTTTTAGTCTGCATATAAGGTTTGGTCAAAGTCAAGCTTTGCATAGTTTGACTAGCTTTATATTAAAAAATATCAACATTCACAATATAAAATCAACATTTTCAGATGCACCATGAAATGTATTTTTATATTATATTGTTTAAGTATTGTAGATGTTCATATTTTTTAATATAAATTTGGTCAAACTTTGTGTAGTTTGACTTTGACCAAAACTTATACGTGGAGTAAAAAGAAATGGAGGGAGTACAAAGATGCCAAGACTGGCATTGTCATATTTGTCAGTGTGCCATCATAAGGTGGCAGCATGCTATATTTTTGCACCCATCTGTAGCTTCTTACTACGATTATATTATATATTTACCAAAGTAAAGGTGGACTAGTGCAACCGTACAACTGAAGGGATGGAGTGCCAGTGTTAGGTGCCAGTATGTCAGATTTTGGCACCCATGTATAGCTTCTTACCGTCATCATATTATACTCCCATCTGTTCATCTTTGCATGACGTTCTAGGCTTCTTACCACCATCATATTGAGCTTTGCATGGCATTCTATCCCACTTAATTACTCCTTTGAATGAGCCATGTTAAATCCAATCTCTGGCTGCCATATTAGATGCTTGTGTATGCACATCAAATGCAGCCAATATAGGGCCACCGCCGCTTAGGGAATTAATATATGGATAACACTGTTGAAGTTTATATGTGGATTGCCTAGCCCTTTCCATCAGTTTGGATATTTGGTTGCGTTGGCTAGTGCATGAAGCTTAACATGGTATCAGGGCCTAAGATCTTGAGTACAAGTCCTGGCTTTCGCAGTTTATTCAAAATTGTTGTTCCCCCCTTTGTGTCCACGTATAGGCCTCTTGAGCCATACCTCTGAGTCTATCCATGTGTTGACTTCCCGCGTCACACGTGAGAGGGAGTGTTGAAGTGTATATGTGGATTGCCTAGCCCTTTCCATTAGTTCGGACTTTTGCTTGCGTTGGCTAGTGCATGAAGCTTAACAAACACAAGGGTATTTATTGTGGATTGGGAAACTGTGAAATACTAGGCGTTTACATTTCAAAGAGAATGGTTGACAGCATTTTCTACTGAACACTTAAGAAGGGCAAGGGTCTCGTAGTAAATTGGAACATTCTCTTTGAGGGTGTAAACGCCATGGTATTGTTTAACAAACATACTGAAAATATTGTATGCCCAAAATGTCATCTATGTGCATTGTGCAAATAGAGGACATACATATTGTATCACCTTTCATCCAATGCTTGTACATGTGTGTATTGCTGACACTTATTTTGGATTAATATTTCTATAGAATCATTGTTTGGAAGGTGGAAAATTTATTACTATTATAAAAGGTTCTTGTCAGTTGTGAGATGGAAATTAATTTTCAGTTTTCAAATGTGCAGAATAGCAACATTGGTTCGGGCGACTATTATTCGCTTATTGTATACATCATGTCCACTGCATCCATCTCGATGGTTAGCCGTTCTGCGGAATATGGTATGTTTAATAGGACTTGCATTGAGTTTCAATATGTTGTGTTTAGTTCCTAAGACCTTCTGAATATATGTATCTTGTAATTGTCCGAGTTAGTTTGTCCCCATCATAAAGAGAGACATGCATCACAATAATTATCTGCAATGGCATATATTCTTTTAATGTTCTGATTATTCATTCTGCGCCGAGGGTAGATATCATATCTCTACTGGCATACTGTTCCTTGTCTCAAAAGGAGAATCATGCAAAATGCTATAGATTCTTGCAACTAGTATGTTCTATGCAATTTAACTGTAGCATGATGGCATTTCTTATCTCAATACCTGTCTTCCTATTTGCATGCGCGCTGACAGAAGGCTTTTGGTAGTATATGCTAAACATTTTCTTGCCTCTGAATTTGTTGATTCTCATCATGAGCGCCTATTCTCAGTAAGCGAATCATAGATTGGTGACGCTGTGGTACATTCATCATGGATCTAGTATACATGATGATAAACATGCGTATTAGTTCCTTCAAGTGTTGGTATATAATTCTTCAGGAGGAGAATTCATGCTTTGGAGTTGGTATGGCTTATGTTGATTTTTTTTTTTGCCATTCAGGTTCTTGCTACATCAGTTACAAGAAATACGAGTGAAAGTCTGACCAGTTCTGGACATGATTCCGTTGACAGTACACATGAGAATGATGTGTATGGAGAAGATGACGACAATATGATTTCCGGCCCAAAGCAGGAGCAAGTAAACTGGTCTGCTCCTATATCGAGTCAGTTTTCTCGAAGAAATAAGCACCTCAGATACCGCACTAGGGTATTTGCAGCAGAGTATGTTGTGTATATGACTTTTGCTTCTATCGAGCCCAAACTTTTCTGAAGATACCACGTAATATTTTTTGTTTCCCACTCATCATTTGTACTTCCTATTTTGATAAAACAGATGTGTTAGCCATGTACCGGTTGCAGTTGGAACAGAACCAGCTCATTTTGATCTCTTGTTGGCAAGGAGTGCAATAGCTAAGGGGACTTATTTATCAAATGATTGGCTCGTGCTTAAGCTACAGGAGTTGGTCTCGCTTTCGTATCAGGTCCAGACATAAAACAGATCTTACATACAGACCATAGAACTATCTGAAAGAAGTTCTTAAGTCAAATTTGCCTGTTTAAAGCTAACAACTACATTTGCATGGCAGATAAGTACTGGACAGTTTGAGGGCATGCAACCGATAGGCGTGCAGCTTTTATGTTTGATTATGGACAAGGTATCTCAGCTCTTCCAAAGATATAGGCCTTGACATAAATACATAAGTTATTCATGCAATCAACCATTCACTTTATAGCAATTCTAAGGCAAACATCTGTGACTTGAATTATAATATGGAAGAACTGGTCAAGGCTTGTTGACCATGCATATTATGTTGCCTTTAAAATGCCGCGAAACTATAGTACATTGTTTTCTGAAGTATAATGTTGTACATGTGTCCTGAAATGATTTAGGCACCTAGTAAGTCTAGTCTGTCTATCATGCAATAATGAAGTTCTGTTATCTGCTTGCACAAATCATGTGGTAGTCCTTATAATTGTTTCACCAGGGATATCGAGTACCGAATTGAGATTTTTAAATTATCTATCTTTTTGTATGAATCCTTTCCTGTGATTATATTAGTCCTCTAATTATCTATTTTAAATTATTTACTCTGTTAAGCTCAACCTGGGCCCTTTTTTTTTCCTAGTTTGGCATGACAGTGGATCCTGAATTTCCTGGACATATCTTGTTAGAACAATTTCAGGTGATTCTCTGATCTCATCACTTCCTAATAGCAGTTTTGAGCAAAAAAGAAATTCTTGATGGCCTGTGTTCTTACTGTGTAATCCAATACATGCATGCGGCAGATGTATGCTGACAAATCATCTATGCTGATATAAATTAACCAAGTGATTGACCAATTATTTGATGCACTGTTGCGTACTTCAAAATGCAGGCTCAGCTTGTTTCAGCTGTTAAAACGGCAATAAGTACTACTTCTGGTCCACTTCTATTGGAGGCTGGCCTTGAACTTGCTACAAAGGTGAAAGCTCTATCCCTAAATGAATCCTGTTCTTTCCCTTTGATATTGATCTCCACTTATAAACAACTATGCTCATTAACACCAGGTTATGACGAGCAGCGTCATTTGTGGGGACAAAGTAGCCCTTAATCGACTCTTTTTGCTAATATCCCGTCCACTAAGTGATATAGAGGGCCTTTTTTACCCATCTTTTGCTGACTGGGTTGTTTGTAAGGTATTTCTCCGAGATTTTCTTCTGTAGTGATACATCTCTTCTGTTTTTGTTTTCAGTATCTGGTACCTTCATTGTTTCTGATCTATGCTGTGCAATCATACAGATCAAAGTGCGCCTTCTTACAGCGCATGCTGCAGTAAAATGTTACACCTATCAATTCTTGAGGGCAAAGGAAAATGTCCCTGATGAACACCAGCAGCTGGCACCTTTACTAGCAAGTAGCTCAACGCTATTGGGGAAATATTGGGTTGGAGCCCTCAAGGATTACTTTTCTATAATCTTTGGCTTGCATTCAAGAATTAATGTAAGACCATCCGTCAAACTCCAATTACTGCACACCTAGGATTAGGAAATGACCTATATTGTTTTCTTTAAACAGCACAAGTCATTCCTTGATGGAATTCAGTCATTATTGGTCTCGTCGAAGGTACAGAAGTATCTTGATGAAGTTTGGACACTGATTCTCCAGGCAACAGCTCTTGATGCAGCTCCTGTGGAGTTCGGCGCGGATGATTCGGAAGATGTTCATGAACACATGTTTATCTCTGGACGTAGTATGGTCAAATTGGAGCAAAGTGATTTCCAGTTTCTCTGGGGACAATCTGTCCTTGTGCTATTTCATTCACACCAATCGACGGTGAATGGTTCTGTCAAGATGAAGCTTGACTGTAGCAAAGAGAATTTTTTTTCGAACATTGTTTTCTATGGACTAGATAATCCAAGACCATGTGATCAAGTCTTACCTGTGTTATTGTCCCTCACAACTGAAGCCTTTTTCAGCAAGGATTTCCTTTCAGTCGATATTTGCCAGGAACTCCTTCAGGTCAGTGCATTCTGCTCTATTCTCGATATTTACTTGTATTCTTGATTATGATGGGAATCTAAGTATAGTGGTAATGTATGCATTACTAGGTGCATATACACATTTGATGAGTGCGATGGTTCTCTAGTTTAGTTTTGAGTATATTTCCGTCAACCTTGAGTTAGTAGAGCGGCTGAGCCTACTATAGCCATGCAAATTTCAATGCAAGGGAACAACTTTGGCCATGGCAGTCTCTACCATTGGCTAATAAGCTCAAGTATTTAGCTTTTAATATGACAACAGAGTCTTATATCTTAGTTATTTCTGTTTCTGAGGGAACTTGCGTCGGCATACCCAACTAAACACTATTCATGTTTCCAAATGATAAGATGCCTAGATGCAATTCTGATATGCCATCAGTGTTCTTTAACTCCATGGACACCTTTGGGTGATTGCATAGTTGCAAATTGGTATGCAGGTCTGAGGTTATCAAAACAGATATGAAGCTGCTTGCTTAGATGTGTTACTGTTTATTCTTCTATTTAGTTGTGAGTTCAACTTTATTAATTGTGTCATATCCTTCTTACGTTAGCAATTTGCATCAATGCAGGCTCTAATATATGCTGATTGCTCTGGTGCTCCTGTTGTATCTCTGTTCTCAAAGGTAATCTACCAATGACAATTCATCGTGCTTTCATCATGAGCACTCCTGAATGTGAACATTATCCTTATGTATAATAATATGTTTGAGAATATATGATTATCAGTACACGTGAAAATGCAAAGAAAGAAGATGAAAGTTGAAAACAAGTTCATTAGTTGTCAAAATGATTTGGGAGACACAGTGAAAACTGCTGCATCTGACAAATTTACCTGAATTAAGCATTGATTATGCTGATCTGGGAGAAACAGTATGCGAGATCAGGCGAATTAGCCTGATACATCTCTTGGCTAAGCTCTTTGCCTAGATGCTAGTATCGTGCCTCTCTCCTAAGCTTCCGGCAATTGTGCCTACAAATTAATGCACATTCATCTGTAGAACTCATAATCCATGACAACAGTGGCGGAGCCAGAAAATATGTATCAGGGGGACCAAGTGCTGCAAAAACAAGTTAGGGAGGGCTAAACTATTGAAAAATAGATTTTCAGCAGCAAAAAATACTGACTATGTCACTGTTTGTAGCAAATTAGCAGCAAAATCCTATGCGCTGGGGCTGTCTACACCACTGCATGACAGCTTTATGACGGTGCAACTGACCGCCGCACCATCATGGAGTTTGCCCAGAGGTTTGCAATCTTGTGCCCAGCTGTGTTAAGGCAGGTATTCAGATGGCTAGTCTGCCAGGATTAGTGTTGGACAGCGGAGTATCTGCCTAGGCACTAGCTACCACACGCTAATCCTTGTCTGCTGTTGGACCAAGCACCAGAAACGGTGCAACATCTCTTGATCGCGGCAGCTTTGGCGTGAGATTTTGTCATGGATTCAATCCACTGGACAGCCACCTGGGTCTGGAGATGACTTTGTAGAGTTGTAGATATTCACGATGCACAGCATGCCCATGGTGCAATGGAGAGGTGTATGTAGCCTTCCTTGCCATGCTCTATGCATAGTAGATTTAAGTGCCGAAATGCTGCCCTCTTCAACGATCGTCATCGCTAAGCTGATGTCTGCCATCCAAGCAGAGGCACGACTCTTGAGTGGCGGTTGGCACGAAGGGTTACAGTTCACATTACCATCCACGCCTAGCCTGTGACAACTTATTTAATTCTATCTTTCAATGCATCAAGACCCGTGGCTTTTGTGTTATCTCAGGAAAAAGGACTTGCTACTATTGTTTCTTTTTTTAATATAAGATCATCATTTATTCATGTGTGCTAAAAGCTTGTTGGAGCATTGCACCTTTGTGCCATAAAAGTATTGCTGCTGGTTTGGAATTTGGGGCATCTGTTGGTTTGTTCTATTTCAACATGCTTTATGGCTACTTCACTAACAAATTTTTCCTCTTGAAGATTATAAGACTCTGCCCTGACAAGTTTTTTGAGGCGGAAGACTTTGTCTTTGTTGCATTAGAGTTATACTCTTATTGTCTTGCCATGGTACTTCAAAGGTACTTCTAAACTCCAAATCCCATTTTATGAGCTCGTGATTATTTCTTCTTTCCTCAGCATAATATTGGCAATTGGTTCCTTTTTCTCTCTCATCGCAGCAGGGATGGAAATTCCCAGGAATTGTCAAGTAACAACTTACTTCCTGAACTATCTTCTGCAAGTGAGACTATGGGTTGCCGAATGAACAATAAGGTAGTGATATGACGCAACCCGAACTAATCTCTCTGACTGTGCGTATTAAAATTCCTTATTGCCTTTTGTGACTTATGAAAGCTAATAGCTTAATTTATGTGGCAGCATTTGTGGAAGCTAATGATGGTACTGCTATCCACATCGCATCAATCGTTTCAACTAGTCTCGACTGATCAGTGCTTGTCAAATATCATCTCCTTTCTGCATAATATCTTGCCTTTCATGAAGAAGTGCTTTAGAGGTAGCATCTTCCTGTTGTTCTTGACCTACTTCCTTTAAGAGAACTTTTTGCTTGTGTCTGTACAATATCTGCATATTTCAGAATTTCCTTGAAGACATAATAAATATCTACATTGCCCTTAGTCCTTTCTGTACGCATCTTGAGGTTCAGTAAACTACTGGAGACTGGTCAAACCAGTCTGGAAAATACGAGTATCTATGTTTGCCATATGTACCAAAAACAAAATTTTGCCAAAAGGAAAATCATAGGTAGCTTTAAACTTTTCTGCCCATAAGTGCCGACTGAAAAGGACTATATATATTAATGTTGCCTGTTTTGCAGAAAGAGTTGAACCAGGTGATGTGCACACCAATCCGCAAGTTGCATTAGGAGCTTTGATTAGCCTGTTGGCATACTTCTGTACAGAATGTGATAATAGGATTTCAATGCTGGAAAACAAGATTTCTGATTCCTACAGGCTGTTGGCGAAGATACTATTTTTTTGTTCCGGAGAAGTCATTGCTCTTGCCAAACTTGTTCACGAGATTGAGTTTCTTAATGAAAATGGTACTAAGAATGATGTGCATATGTGTGGCAGCTTTAGGCATTGCATACACATTATTCAGGGATCACTTCGTAGCACCAACATGCAGGTACCTAACTGGCTTTGCCTACTATGTGCACCTAACATTTCAGATTGTGTTAGTAACTAAGAAGATGGTTTGACCAATCAGGTTCAAATGCTTGGGATACATGTGCTGAAAACTTGTGCGCAGAGAGAGCTAACTGAAGTTTCACAAACAGAGACTCATTCTTTTATGATATTACTTGGGGAATTACTAGGAGATGTGTTTGATTTGATGCAAACTGCATTGAAGGTACTAGCTGTATTAATTTTGATATTATTGACATTTCTACGAAATCAGATGGCATGCTTTGACAACTTTCCTTCTGCAGAATTGTTCAAGCCAGGAATCTGTCAACGTGATTGATGATTGTTTAAAATTGCTGTTCCTCTTCCACACACTAGCACAATCACAGAAATACCAGCAAGAGGCTACAGTACTTCTGTTGGATGCCTTGCTGATGGTTTTCTATTTGTCCGATGATAATGCTTCACAGGTAGCAAATCGATATATTTTTCCCAATTTCATATCATGTGTATACTATCGAGTTTGGTGTTAATGTCTGTCTAAGCGGATCCCTTTCAGGAACTTACTGAAGTAAATACCATCTCCAAGAAGTTGTTCTCTCATTTTATTCAGATTCCATCAGCCGCCATACAGATCAAAGATGTAATGCTGTCAGCACCACCTACAAAAAGACAGCAGCTTCAGGTATTGTGCATTATTATATACCTGTCATTCATCACGTGAATGTTTTTATTTATACATCTTTTGGATCCTGATTTTCATGATGGCTTCTAATTTTTTTGTCACCTTGCGTTCCATTCTCCTGTAATTCGAGATTACCTTCATGCTATCCAGCTGCGGCGCAGCTTTCTTTTGATGGGATGTGGGTTTGGGGCATCTTTTGAAGTGCTAAATATCTGCATTCTTTGCATCTTAAAGCAGTCTGTGCTCTTGCCTTTTGTTGTAGGACATGATCCGAGCTTCAGTCAGCCATGGTCAGATCATGGTGCCATTGAATACGAGTGCACAATCACAGCAGAATGTTCAGGATAGCAGTAAAAAACCTGGGTCTGTAGCCATAGCGTCTGGTGCTGATGCAGTCGAAGAGAAGGACGGAAATGAAGTTAGTGATGATGACTGGGATGATGATTGGGACACTTTCCAATCTCTTCCCGCAACTGCTACCAAGGATGATGCAGATTCTGCTATAGCTGTTTCACCTATTCCTGAACAGGGCTCCATTGCAAGTTCTCAAGAACAGATCCATCAGGGAAATACTAATCATGATATTGGTGATATGGATGTAGCAGTGGGCACAATAGAAGGCAGAAAATCTGCTGACAGAGTATTTGGGGAAGCCTCTGCTTCACAATGCTCTAGCCCTAAGCCACAGATCAATAGAGAATCCCTAGAGTTGTCGCATGAAGATGACGAGGAAGTTCCAAGATATCCAGCAGTTGATTGCGTGGAGCAACCAGCGTATGTTCTGATGAATGATAAGACAGTGAGTGAATTGCCGCAGGACCATGACAACCAGTTAGGTTGTAACGAAAGAAACAATGGTGACCTGGAAGATGAGGGCACTGATTCAGCTATCGAAGATAACAAGGAGGATGCTCTTGGAGGAACTCGAAGCTCCGAGGGAGATGCCCTAGATGAAAATATTGCTTGCAGAGATGATTCCACTAACAGTTTGAACAAGAGTTCAGATGTTGTGGTTAGTGAGGGCAGCGACATGCCATCAACTGTTGATACTAAGGAGTCTGGGGTAGAGTTAGCACCTTCCTCTCATGGCCCTGGTACGATGAATGCTTCCGGGAATCATATCAGTACAAGCAAAGCAAGCGAACACCCTGGTAGTGCCGACACAAAACCAGAATCATCGGTAGGTGAAAGCTCAGAATCATAACTGAGAGGAACTTGTTGTAGATCACATACATCACTGGAGAGAATTGAATATGCTGATCGGAGGATAGAAAATGAAAAACAAGGTTGGCTTAGCTGCAAGCACTTAATCCTCATTGCCTGACCTTGATGATACATTCAGCGTGCTCAAGCCTGCAGTCTAAAAGAAGTGTCTGCGCCGAGGTGTGGTGAGATCAGAAGCATCGCTCCACGATAGAAGACTCTTGTTCATAGCTACGGGTAGCTTGGGCTTGCAAGATTGGCCGAGTTATGACGGATTGTATTGTATGTTTGTTCTCACATGTTTGCTGTCTGTTTTGGTTGCATGCTGTAGAGTTTGTATATCGAAATTTTAATACTTGACAGTTCAGACATCAGACGCTGGGGTTGTACACATGTATCTACTGTGCAATTGCTGGCCTCATCTTTGTGTTGGGAATAGGAGGCCAGCTGATACCATATTTGTATGGGAGCCTGATCTACATCATGACATTTTGTTGACGTCATGGATATTCATTACGTTTATATGATGTGTTTATGCGATGTTAGCATGCTATGCTTAAATTCAAGGCAAAGGTATATCCGCAGAACCTAATAAAATACCTAAAGGTCGACCATTTATATAACCTGTTAAAATACAGAAAGTTTGACCCCTAGCACGTTGATGGTTCCCGAACGTCCGAGGACAGCGATCGAGCGTGCACATACTTGAGAAGTTCGGCAGCGACGGGGTTCAGGTTTCAGAGTAGCTGAGGTCGCTGCCGTAGATAACAGTGGTTCAGGTTTCAGGTTTCAAAGATGACTGTCTGTCAGAGAAGCATGCCGATGTAGACATTGTCTGCGATACAAGAGCTGAGGAAGATATACCTCGGCCAAGCTTGAAATCGCCAAACTTCATCAACGAAAGTTTCTTCACGCTCGGGTGCTCGGGGCCCTTCTCTATTCCGGCCCTATATACTCCCTCCGTTCCAAAATAATTGTCTTTCTAGCCATCTCAAATGAACTACAACATACTGATGTTTGTAGACATGTTTTAGAATGTAGATTCATTCATTTTGCTTCGTATGTAGTCACTTGTTGAAATCTCTAGAAAAACAATTATTTTGAAACGGAGGGAGTATATGTCAACGGAGAATCGACGTGGAACTTGAGCTGTGTCAATACCTGAACTTACCGCTGAAACCAGTCGTGGAGCCAAGTGTGAGACGCGTGTCCACTGTGCTTCACCATTTTCACAGAGCAAAAAGAGGTTCAATCCAATTTTCTCCAATCCAAAGCGCACAGTCACGCTGACGCCATATGAAGACGTCACAAAACGTTCCTCGCCAAGGGCACCTGAACGTGCCCTTGTAAACGCGCAGACGCATCATCAAACGCACCTCCCTTCCAGAAAGGCCAGCAGAAACGAACCCGCATCCGCACATGCGCGGGCGGACACGTCCTCTTCAGCAAATAGCGAAACGTAGATCGCACGGTTTGTTTCGAAAGCCGATCGAGTGAGCAGCATATTGATCATTCGGACGTTGATCCGTGACATGACCTCAGGAATATGCCAACAGTACGTCGCCCAAAAGAGTTTCTCCACAGAAAGATGATTCATTCGTCTAGCCATCCGTCCTTATTTCTCCCTGGGCAATGATATAATCTCTTGGAAAAAAGATGGTATGTTCAGCCTTCTATTCCTCCCTGGCAATGATATATGATCTGTTGCGAACCACATGATCCATGTTAGGTTAGTGGATCACACCTACACCTGTGGGCTGTGGTTGTGTGCTATTACCGGTGGATTTGGATCTCATTCATCCTCTCCCATATGTCACAAACCCTTTTCTCCTTTGCACCTTCCATTAGAAGAAGAAGCCAGAATGGAAAGGGCGATCTACGCACTGTGCATACCAGGTGGGAGTGGGGCATTGTGGATCACAGATGGAGTGGATGAGCATCAAAGCGCACACGGTTTATAGCTGGTCTTCTTCCGTCCATCGGTTTGAGATGGAACTGTTTTGCATGGTCGGGATGGAAAGGGACGCTTGTGCCAGCTTTGGAAAAGGGGGCCTAGGCCCATTTCGGGATGGCATGATGACCTTGTGCGTGGGGCCTCAGGTGTATTTACATGAAGGGTTTGAAGCTTCCTGCGTCGATTCCTCATACGGAGAGGGGTAGAATGGCAAGCAGAGCTAACTGACATGGTTACTGCATGGCAACGGAAACGAGAAGCGGCATCGGGCTATCGTGCATGCCCCCCCACAATTGGTTGAGGAAGAGGGCTCTGGCAAGTGGGCCCTACCCGTCAATGGAACGTGTGAAAATAAAATTTGCAGAAAGTTCAATTAATGGCCTGACCGAGGACCATTTTGTGCAATTCTTGTTTACCTTTAGATTTTTTGTGGGTGTAAGAAAAGGGCGACCAGAATTGTTTCATAGTCGTTTGCACCCATTATGTACCCGTATAAAAAGTTCATCATATGACGGGTTCGTTCCATCTTACAAGTTTATAAACTTTACAAATTGTTCCCGCCTCTCAAGTTCACTTAACCTTGATCCCCGAATTATTAGGAAGAGGAAGATGGAATCGGGCTATCGTGCATGCCCCACACAATTGGTTGAGGAAGAGGGCTCTGACAAGTGGGCCCTACCCGTCAATGGAATGTGCGAAAATAAAATTAGCCGAAAGTTCAATAAATGGCCTGATCGAGGACCATTTTGTGTAGTTTTTGTTTACTTTTGGACTTTTTCGTTGTTGCAAAAAAAGGTGACTAGAATTGTTCCGTAGTGATTTGGACCATTATGTACCACATAACAAGTTAATCACGTCGACTGGTTTGTTGCATTTTGCAAATTTATAGACTTTATAAATTGTTCCCGCCTCTCAAGTTCACTTGCCCCTGATCACCGAATCATATTACCTCCGTCACAAAAAAATTATCTTAGATTTATCTAAACGCAGGTGTATCTATGTACCAAAGAGATTGTCTTAGATTTGTCTAGATATGAATGTAAGAGGGAGTATTAGACTTGGGCAGCTGGCGCGACATGATCAACATAGTAAATCAATCAAAGAGATAACATGGGAAGAGAGCTTAGCATGTGAACAGCCGTGGATCACGCGTGTACCACCACCACCTGATTAGGATCCAGCGCGCAGCTGTCCCGTTTACTTAGGTTTATAGTTATACGTACGGTTTTCCTAATATTATAAGCGGGCAGGCACGTCCATGCTTATCGATGCATCGTATCCGTACGGAGCAGGCCATTGATGATAAGCTATCGCCATCACCATTTGTCCCTAATGTCAACCCTTTGTACGGAATCCCAAGCAGATCTTTATGCTAGTATATATGCTGCACGGTACCCCGTGAGAGGGAGATGAAGTCCAATTTTGTTTGTCGCCCTTTCGTGGATCATTTGTCGTCACGTCTGCTCTTTTAACCAGATTTTGCAAGGATTTGAGTTTTTGTTTTGCTTGTGGTGTCATATACCAAGGGTTCAGTTATTACTATTAGCTGAAAACCAATCGTATGTATTCATCTTTGTAGATGTTTTAAGATGTTTTTTTTAACACGGTACAGACGAACGCTCATATATACGCGCATACACTCATCATCCCAGCGAGAGAATAGTTATATATAGGCGACCTCCATGCAATAACATAGGAAGTTATACGCGGCAGCTCTACAAGTCCAACGGACATTTCACGAATATTCATGGTATACACGCACCAACGCTACCACAACGTGATCAAATAGAGAAACCATGTGATGCGCCATAGATCCCAACAACGAAATGGAACTATATCACAACTTGCACACTTAATTAAAGCTAATTGGTACATGAAACCCTAGCTTGTGTTCTTGTTTAGCATCTGGTTGATTAATTGTTTTTCTTTCGTTTGTGAGGGTTAATTAGTGTTGACGTATAATGTGCTGCCTAGTCTCTTCTATCAGATCGGTCTTTTGGTTGCATTGGCCAGAGCATACACTTCTACATGGTATCAAAGCCAAGATCGGTCTTTTGGTCAGACGGCCAGAAAGACGACTTCTACTACGTAGATATCGAGCCAAGAGGTCTTGAGTTCAAGACCGGTGGCGAATTAAAATTGCAGCCCATTTTCGGTCCACGTTTAGGCCGAGGAGCCACGCGTGAGGGAGTGTTGACGTATAATGTCTGCCTAGTCTCTTCCATCGATCGATCTTTTGATCAGACGGCCAGAAAGATACACTTCTACAATTACTATCATGAACGCTTCGTCTAAATTTGATTGAGAAACTCATGACTTTTGCAAGTACCATGAAGAAAGCTAAGAGTTACTTGGAGAACACCTATGTATGTTCCCGTAGAAAATTTTATGTCAGCACTTGTGTTTTTCTTCTATGCGACTTGCGACTTCTTTGCCTCCAAACACGGGTCTTGTTGTCCGTACCAAAGAAATTTCAAGCACTCAAATGTGGCGACGCTGACGCATTTGGACCAGGTACGTACGTCTACATGTACGGCAGCTCTTCTAGCTACCTTGTTGCTCTCCAATTCCAGCACACTAGTCATGTATATCCTCTTCTTAACTGATTGCTCTTGCATACACAGATATATAGTATGAACGTAAGCTTCATATATGACGTGCCCTTCCGTACAAATGTTCGTCGACTTTGATCGGGCGCTAATTTTCCGTCTGTGACACACATGTGATTTTGACATTAACGTTAGCTCAAGCAACCAATATTGACTGGTTCAGCTCATATAAAACACAATATTCAGCTAGTCAAAACGATTCTTTGATGCACCCGGGGCCCAAAGACACCCGGCTTTTATTTATGGATTTCTACAAGGTAACCAAATAAAAAAAACAGATTCTTGGACAAAAAATATCGTATGAAGCTGCATGCTACATGTTCATTTCATCCTTCTCTCAAGATACTGACGGAATAGTGTAGAGTATTTGTTCTTCAAGGGTGAAATAATTTTAGATGGCCGAAAAACTAGTGTGTAGTGTCAGATAAATTATGAGTACATAATACACATTCGCTGGATTAATCTTGGTGGGTGTACAAGGATAAGTACGGATGCTTATATACCAAAGGAAAATTTGAATGAAGAGTTTTTTTTAATGAAGAAAGAGGCTTGTAGGCAGCTGGGGCGCGATACGTGTCAAACACACATAGTAGCTGGTTTCTCTTGATTATGGATGACTGAAAGAAAATAATATGACAATTATCATGTATTATTCCACCACCAATTTTAGCATAATAAACATAACTTTATTCTAATAATTTATCGTCTAAACTACTCACCCTCTTGGGCTTTAAAAAAAAACTACTCGCCCTCTTGGGCTTTTTAAAAAAAAACTACTCGCCCTCTTGGGCTTTTTAAAAAAAAACTACTCGCCCTCTCCGGAAAAGATTCCCTGTGAGCGAGCCTACCTATGAAAACCAAGACTTAGGCAGCAAGGAAACTCTTCATTAATTAATTCTAATAAATTTTCTCCCCAAGCATCTCCCCTCATGATATAAGGGTTCAAGTCATAGAATTGACATTGGTGCTTGCATCATTCCTAATTTATTTTAGGCTTCAAGTGATGTTCGCTCAGTGGAAGGAGACGTTTCCATCGATTGCTAGACGTTTGTGGTGACTTCGTAAAATCTCAAGATGCTACGCTGGCTCAGTCTTTCGAAGGTGCTCATAAGGGTAGATTGTGCGTGCGTGCTTTCATAGGGGTGAGAGTATGCTTGTGTATGTGAATGGCATCAATTATAATGTGTTCGAAAATAATGTTCCACTTTCTTGAATAACTGGAGGACTTATCATAAGAAACATTAGGCAATTTACAGGCGTCACATTATCTATACAAATAACTCAGGATGCAAATAACCGGGGAACGTTCATCAGAAGAGGGGACCATGGCGCGCCACTCGGCGCGCTCTGAGCCGCCGCCATGTGTCACGCTCTGGGCTCTCCCTTTGGTTTTTTTTCTATACGTGTTTTCGCTTTTTAGATGATTTTTTTGGTTTTTTGGGCTTCTTGGGTTTCCCCTGTTGTTTTTTCTTACATTTTGGATCAATTTTTTTTTTGCGCAAAAAACACAATTTTTCCCCTTCGCGGGAGGCATGGATTTGCTTTCGTGAGAGGCACGTCTCTGCTTCTCGGAAAGGAAAAAACATGTTTTCTTTTTGTTCCTTTCGTGAGAGGTAGGAATTTACTTCTCGTGGAGGCATGTATTTGCTTCTGCCGTGCCTCTTGGCAAAGAAAAAACATGTTTTTCCCTTCCACGAGAGGCAAATATTTACTTCTCGTGCAAGCATAGGTTTGCTTCCGAGAGAGGTACGACTGTGCCTCGTGGAAAGAAAAAAGAGTTTTCTTTTTTATTTCCTTCCGCGAGAGGCATGGTTTACTTCTCGTGGAGGCACGGATTTGCTTCCACGAGAGGTACGGCTGTGCCTGTTGGGAAGGGCAAAATGTGTTTTTTCCTTCCGCGAGAGGCACGGATTTACTCCTCGTGGATTTGGTTTTGAGAGGCATGACCGTGCCTCTCAGAAAGAAAAAAACATGTTTTATTTTTCTTCTTCTATGAGAGGCATGGATTTAGTTCTGTGGAGGCATGGATTTGCTTCTGCGAGTCGGAAAGGAAAAAACATGCTTCCAGCTTGGGTTTTTTTATCCCTTTTTCATGAAAAAAGCACATTGAAACCTATCAACATGGGATCTGTTTTGAAGATCTCAATGCGAGGAATCTAATGGTGAAAACGGTTCGAGAATCCGACACTCAGTTTGAGAGATAAAAACGTTTTGATTAAATGAATCTACAAAAAAAGAGAAAACTTGAAGGAAATATGCCCTAGAGGCAATAATAAAGTTGTTATTTTATATTTTCTTATTTCATGATAAATGTTTATTATTCATGCTAGAATTGTATTAACCAGAAACTTGATACATGTGTGGATACATAGACGAAACACCGTGTCCCTAGTAAGCATCTACTAGACTAGCTCGTTAATCAAAGATGGTTAAGTTTCCTAACCATAGACTTGTGTTGTCATTTGATGAACGGGATCACATCATTAGGAAAATGATGTGATGGACAAGACCCATCCGTTAGCTTAGCATAATGATCATTTAGTTTTATTGCTATTGCTTTCTTCATGTCAAATACATATTCCTTCGACTATGAGATTATGCAACTCCCGGATACCGGAGGAATGCCTTGTGTGCTATCAAATGTTACAACGTAACAGGGTGATTATAAAGATGCTCTATAGGTATCTCCGAAGGTGTTTGTTGGGTTGGCATAGATCAAGATTAGGATTTGTCATTCTGAGTATTAGAGAGGTGTCTCTGGGCCCTCTCGGTAATTCACATCATAAGAAGCCTTGCAAGCAAAGTGACTAATGAGTTAGTTGCAAGATGATGTATTACAGAACGAGTAAAGAGACTTGCCGATCGATAACAAGATTGAACTAGTTATGAAGATACCGACGATCGAATCTCGGGCAAGTAACATACCGATGGACAAAGGGAATAAACGTATGTTGTCATAATGGTTTGACCAATAAAGATCTTCGTAGAATATGTGAGAGCCAATATCAGCATCCAGGTTCCGCTATTGGTTATTGACCAGAGAGGTGTCTCGGTCATGTCTACATAGTTCTCAAACCCGTAGGGTCCGCACGCTTAACGTTCGATGACGATAATATTATATGAGTTATGTGATTTGGTGACCGAATGTTGTTAGGAGTCCCGGATGAGATCACGGACATGACGAGGAGTGTCTAAATGGCCGAGAGGTAAATATTGATATAAAAGACGATGGTATTCGGACACCGGAAGTGTTACGGAGGGTACCGGGTACATATCGGATCACCGGAAGGGGTTCCGGGCACCCCCGACAAAGGATATGGGCCTTATGGGCCAAGAGGGAAAAGACACCAGCCACAAGGGGCTGGTGCGCCCCTCCACCAGGCCAACCAGCCCTAGGGAAAGGAAAGGGGGGAGGGCAAGTCCCTCCTTCCTTCCCCTCCTCAGGCCTTGTTCGGTTTGGGAGGGTTTGAAGAGGTTTGAAAGGGATTGAAGGGGATTAAATCCCTTGCAAGTCAAAATCCTTCTCAAACCTCCCCAATCCCCTTCAATCCCTGTGGCAAGGGGATTAACCGAACATGGCCTCAAGGGAGAAAGGAAAGGGGGGGGGTGTGCCACCTCCCCCTTCCTTCCCCTGGCGCCTATACGAGGAAGGGGGAGGCCGAACCAGGGCAGGAGCCCAAGTGTGATTCGGCCCCACTTGGGGCGCCCCCTTGGCCTCTCCCCTCTCCCTCCCACCTATATATATGAGGAGGGGGGCGCCTAGCACACCGAAGACATAATCTTAACAGTGTGCGGCGCCCCCCCTCCACGGTTTATTCCCTCGGTCATATTTTCACAGTGCTTAGGCGAAGCCCTGCGGAGATCACTTCAGCATCACCATCACCACGCCGTCGTGCTGCCGAACTCATCCACCACCTCGCTGACTTGCTAGATCAAGAAGGCGACGACGTCACCGAGCTAAACGTGTGCTGAACGCGGAGGTGCCGTACGTTCGATACTCGATCGGTTGGATCACGAGGAAAGTTCGACTACATCAACCGCGTTGTTAAACGCTTCCGCTTTCGGTCTACGAGGGTACGTAGACACACTCTTCCCCTCTCGTTGCTATGCATCTCCTAGATAGATCTTGCATGAGCGTAGGATTTTTTTTGAAATTGGATGCTACGTTCCCCCATAGTGGTATCAGAGCCAGGTTTATGCGTAGATGATATGCACGAGTAGAACACAAAGAGTTGCGGGCAGTGATAGTCATACTGCTTACCACCAATGTCTTATTTTGATTCGGCGGTATTATTGGATGAAGGGCCAGGGCCAACCTTACATGACCACGTTCATGAGACCGGTTCCACCGACAAACATGCTACTAGTTTTGCATAAAGGTGGCTGGCGGATGTCTATTTATCCTACTTTAGTTGAATCGGATTTGACTGCGGCAGGTCCTTGTTGAAGGTTAAAACAACAAACTTGATAGATAACTATTGTGGTTTTTGTGCTGTAGGTAAGAATAGTTCTTGCTAGAAGCCTGTAGCAGCCACGTAAAACTTGCAACAACAAAGTAGATGATGTCTAACTTGTTTTTGAAGGAAATATGCCCTAGAGGCAATAATAAAGTTATTATTTATTTCCTCATATCATGATAAATGTTTATTATTCATGCTAGAATTGTATTAACCGGAAACATGGTACATGTGTGAATACATAGACAAACTTAATGTCACTAGTATGCCTCTACTTGACTAGCTCATTAATCAAAGATGGTTTTGTTTCCTAACCATATACATGTGTTGTCATTTGATTAATGGGATCACATCATTAGGAGAATGATGTGATTGACATGACCCATTTCGTTAGCTTAGCACTTGATCGTTTAGTATGTTGCTATTGCTTTCTTAATGACTTATATATGTTCCTTCAACTATGAGATTATGCAACTCCCGTTTACCGGAGGAACACTTTGTGTGCTACCAAACGTCACAACGTAACCGGGTGATTATAAAGGACCTCTACAGGTGTCTCCAAAGGTACATGTTGAGTTGGCGTATTTTGAGATTAGGTTTTGTGACTCCGATTGTCGGAGAGGTATCTCTGGGCCCTCTCGGTAATGCACATCACTATAAGCCTTGCAAGCAATGTAGCTAATGAGTTAGTTAGGGAATGATGCATTACGTAACGAGTAAAGAGACTTGCCGGTAACGAGATTGAACTAGGTATTAGGATACCGACGATCGAATCTCGGGCAAGTAACATACCGATGACAAAGGGAACAATGTATGTTGTTATGCGGTTTGACCGATAAAGAACTTCGTAGAATATGTAGGAGCCAATATGAGCATCCAGGTTCCGCTATTGGTTATTGACCGGAAACGGTTCTCAGTCATGTCTACATAGTTCTCGAACCCGTAGGGTCCACACGCTTAAGGTTTTGATGACAATTATATTATGAGTTTATGAGTTTTGATGCACCGAAGTTTGTTCGGAGCCCCGGATGTGGTTACGGATAGGACGAGGAGTCTTGAAATGGTCAAGACATGAAGATTGATATATTGGAAGCCTATATTTGGGTGTCGGATGTGTTTCGGGTGAAATCGGGATTTTACCAGAGTTTCGGGAGGTTACCGGAACCCCCCCGGGGCTTAATGGGCCTACATGGGCCTTAGTGGAGAAGAGGAGAGGAGGCAAGGGCTGGGCCGCGCGCCCCTCCCCCCTAGTCCGAATAGGACAAGGAGAGGGGGGCGGCGCCCCCCTTTCCTTCCTCTCTCTCCCTCCTCTTTCCCCCCTTCTCCTACTCCAACAAGGAAGGAGGGAGTCCTACTCCCGGTGGGAGTAGGACTCCCCTTGGCGCGCCGCCTCCTAGGCCGGCCACCCCCTCCCCCCTTGCTCCTTTATATACGGGGGCAGGGGGGCACCTCTAGAGACAACAGTTGATCTCTTGATCTCTTAGCCGTGTGCGGTGCCCCCATCCACCATAGTCCTCCTCGATAATATTGTAGCGGTTCTTAGGCGAAGCCCTGCGACGGTAGAACATCAAGATCATCACCACGCCGTCGTGCTGACGGAATTCTTCCCCGACATTCTGCTGGATCGGAGTACGGGGATCGTCGTCGAGCTAAACGTGTGCTAGAACTCGGAGGTGCCGTAGTTCCGGTGTGAAAGAACATGCGGTGCCCCCATGTTTGGTTTTGGTAATTGATGACAATATCTATGGACTAATGGTTATCTTGAGTTATATTTGAAGGATTTGTCCATAGGCTTTTCTTGAAGTCCATGTGTTGGTTTCAAGGAGTTTATGAGTTGACCAAGGTGCTATTAAGGAATTATCCAAAGATTGGTCATGCGAGTGTTGAGCTTATTGCAAGCATGTCTTGAAGAAGAAGGTTGTGTGATCATTCATGTTTACCTTCAATACATCATCCAAATGAAGAGAGTTTCAAAGATTCAAGGTTGATCAAGACTAAGTCAATAGTGAATCAAGTTGATTAACTAACAAAGAGTAGAAGATGTACCGAGAGGGAACAAGTGATCCCATGGTATGGTAAGCATTGTCCATTGCACTTTGTGTACTAACCCATGGTCTATGTGAGAGTTCTATGTGGGGTTAGGTACGTATCCATGGGCTTGCATCAAGAGGAAGATATCATACAACCCGTGGAAAGGATGACATCAAGTGGTGATCGTCATCAAGATTGCCGTGTGCAAGTTCAAGTAGAGCATCACGAAGAGATCAAGTGCTTAAATCTTTCCATCCATTGTGGTGTCAATTGACTTGTGAAGATGAGCCGAAGAGTGGCTCACCCATAGTGGACTATGGGGGAGCAATCATCTAGTCTTCATCGAGCCAACACAATCAAGAAAGGTGGTCCAACTTGAGGGAGTGAAGATCGTCATCATCTAGCTCAAGTGGACCATGTGCAAGGCAAAGGTTTGCCCTTGATAGGTTTTCTATTTTACCGGTCTCATGGTAGTTGTGGGAGACAGGGTTATAGGATCGATTGCCGTATTATCAAGGGGGGCTCTCGATGAGTTGCTTGATCGTATCATTCGTAGAGAGCTCAAACCATTGCATCCTTGCATCATGTTTCTTGGTTCTTGTTTGATTCTCTTTGTGAGTCTTAGAGCTTATGGCCATCTTGATGACAAGCTTGAGTTCATCGAAAACGGAGTTCGCATGCGTCTTCTATGATGTTTTCGGTGTTGGAGGTTTTACCGGTCTTATCCGAGGAAGGGTTCTCACCATTTTCTTATGGGACTTTTCTAAGTTGCTTCTTATTGATATTTCTTTCAAGATTGTGTTAGCCCTTGTCGCTAGCTTTCCAACAAACTTGGTTTCATCGAATTCGGAGTCCGTTTGCAAAAGTTGTGGCTGTTTTGGTGAAGGCTGCAGCGGTACTACCGCGACTAGAGCGGATGTAATTTTTACTACCGCTCTAGAGCGGTACTACTGCAACTCCTGAGCGGTAGTACCGCTCCAGAGCAGTACTACCGTGGCTCCTAAGCGGTAGTACCGCCCCGGACCAAAACTCGTGTTTCTCTCTCGTTTGGGCTGTTTTGAGCGTGCTAAGCGGTAGTACCGCTCCTCCAAGCGGTAGTACCGCTTGTGCACGACCTGAGCACATAACGGTTGGATTCGGAGGTCCTATAAAAGGGTCTTCTTCCCATTGAACCTTATCCTTTGAGCTCGTATTCTTCCCCATTGTTGACCTTCTTCGAGCTTGCTAACTCTCAATCCCTCCATGGATTCTTGCTAGTTTTGAGGAAAAGAGAGAGAGATCTAGATCCACATTCCCACCAATCACTTTCTCCTTTTTGTGGGGAACCTTTGGATCTAGATCTTGGAGTTCTTCGTGCTCTTCTTTTGTTCTTCCTCTCATTTTCCTCCCTAGCATTAGTTGCTTTGGTGGGATTTGGGAGAGAAGGACTTGGGAACTCCGTGTGCCCTTGCCATTGCATTTGGTGCATCGGTTTGAGTTCTCCACGGTGATACGTGGAAGTGAAGTTTGAGAAGATTATTACTCTTGGGTGCTTGGTGCCTTGAGCTTGTTCCTCTTGGGTGGTTGGGCGCCCTAGACGGTTGGTGGTGTTCGGAGCTCAATCATTGTGGTGTAAAGCTCCGGGCAAGCGTCGGGGTCTCCAATTAGGTTGTGGAGATCGCCTCGAGCAATTTGACGGGTACCGGTGACCGCCCCCAAGGGTTGCCAAAGTGTACGGGTTCGGTGACCGCCCCCAAGGGTCGCCATTTGTACGGGTTCGGTGACCGCTCTCAAGGGTCCCTTAGTGGAATCACGGCATCTTGCATTGTGCGAGGGCGTGAGGAGATTACGGTGGCCCTAGTGGCTTCTTGGGGGGAGCATTGTGCCTCCACACCGCTCCAAACGGAGATTAGCATCCGCAAGGGTGTGAACTTTGGGATACATCATCGTCTCTGCGTGCCTCGGTTATCTCTTACCCGAGCCCTTTACTTATGCACTTTACTTTGTGATAGCCATATTGTTCTTTGTCATATATCTTTCTATCACATAGCTGCTTATCTTGCTTAGCATAAGTTGTTGGTGCACATAGGTGAGCCTAGTTGTTGTAGGTTTTGTGCTTGACAAATTAACCACTAGGTTTATTCTTCATTTGTTCAAGCCTCTACCGTAATTATTTTAGAACGCCTATTCACCCCCCCTCTAGGCGACATCCACGATCTTTCAATTGGTATCAGAGCCTCGTCTCTCTTTGTTGGGCTTAACCGCCTAGGGAGTAAAGATGTCGACTAGGGGATTAGGATTCTCTGACACTCTAGGTTTCGATGGCACAAATTTTGATGTTTGGGTAATTCGCATGTTTAATCTCTTTAGGGTCATGGACCCAAATTTAGAGCGAATTGTAGATATGGGTTTTTCTCCTCCAAAGAATCCTCAAAGATTATCTTTAGAGGATGAGAAAAACTCTTATCTCAATGCTCAAGCTTCTAATGTGCTTTTCGATGCTTTGAGAAATGTAGTTATATTTCAACTCATGCCGTTCCGGGATGCTCATGAGTTGTGGACAAAGCTTCAAGATAAATATGGCGTGTCCAAGTTTTGTAAGGATGATTGTTCTCCCCCACCTCCGGCCGTGTTGTGTTCTCAACTTCTTCTACTTCACCTACATGTGGTTCGCCACAAGGTAATGACATGGTGAGTAGTGGTGTTCATTGCATTGATGATAGTGTGCTTATTGTTGATAATCCTTCATCACTTTCTTATTGCAATGCTTCATCTTTGGACTTTAACACTTCTAGCACTCCAAATGTTTCACATGCTTGTGTTGATAGTCCTTGCATATCATGTAGAAATTGCTTGACTAAATCTCATGATGATATGCTTGCTATGTCTTGTTGCCATGATAAAAATGCATCTATTTCCTCGAATTGTTGTGCTAACAATGTAGAGGAAAGCCAACACTCCATGGAACAAGATGTGGTGTTTTATGGTGCTTCAAGGGATCCTACATCATCATCTATTGCATTTTGCCTTATGGCCAAGGCCTCAAAGGTATCTCCCAATTTGAATCCCAATATATCTTGTGATGATATTGATAATGGCAAGAATGATGATGATGTTGATTATGATGAAGAGAATGATAATGTTGCCTCCTTAAAAATTAAGGGGGAAATGGTTTTTAAAGCTCTTCATAAAAATAAAATTGCTCGTTCCAACTTCATGGAAATTATGTCCATTGCCATTGAGGGCAAGAAATATATTGAGGAGTTGGAATCTCATCTCGAGGAGCATGAGGTCACCATTGAGAAAATGGAAGCTCATGGGCGTGATTACACAAATGAGATCGCGGAGCTATCTCAAGCTCTTGAACATGAACAAACCACCTCCGAATCTCTTGAGGAGACTTTTGCTCTAGAATTATCTAGAGTGAGGGAATCTCATGATAGAGCTCTTGAGGTGGCCAATGATTTCAAAACTAAAAATGCTAAGCTTGAAGTTTCTCATGCTAGACTCCTTGAGGATTTTGAGCACCTCGAAAATGGCTCAAGGGTCATCAAGGGTGAGCTCATCAAACTCACCGAGTCTCATGCCCAACTTGAAGCTTCTTATTTAAAAGAGCTTGCCAAGTTGTCCTCTCCTATTGTTGTAAATGATGATGCTTGTGCTACTAACTCTATTACTTGTGAAGCATCCATTTTGAAGGAGAATGTTGAGCTACGGGCTCAACTTGAGGTGCTATCTAGCAATTATGGGAAATTGGAAGAAAGGCATGAAAAGCTCTCAAGCTCTCATGATGATCTTCTAGTATCCCATAGTGTGCTAAAGATAGCTCATGAGGCCATGATTGCCAAGGTAACATCTAGTGAGCCTCATGTGGATACTAGCACTACTTCTAGTCAAAATAGTATATTGCCGTGTGCTAGTCCTTGTAATTCATCTACTCACAATGTTGGTACATCTTGTGATGAATTGCTTTCCTTGCCTTGTTGCTCTAACGATGAAGCTTATAGTTCCTCTAGTACTTGTGTTGAGACTAACCATGTAGAGGAAATCAAAGAGCTCAAGGCCCAAGTCACTTCTTTGAAGAAAGACTTGGAAAAGAGTCATCAAGGGAAATCCACACTCAACAATATCTTGAGTGTGCAAAAATCCCCCAATGAAAAAGGTGGACTTGGATTCAACTCCAATAAGAAGAAGAAGTCCAAGATGAACAAAAAGAAGGGCCAAGAACAAGTTAAGAATTCGGCCAAGATTGTTTGCTTCAAGTGCAAAGTAGAAGGGTATCATGTTAGATCTTGCCCATTGAAGAAGAAGGCCATTAGTGTCAAGCAACAAGGGAAGAGGGCACAAGTTCAATCACATGCTCAACCTCAAGTTGAAGAAAGGCCTCTTCCCAAGAAGACTCAAGTTAATGCTTCTCAAGTTGAGAAATCAAGTGAGAAGAAAGTGAAGAGTAGACGTTGCTACCTATGCCGTAAGAACGGTCACCTCACTTCTTCATGCACTAGTGGTAACTTATCCAACCCAATTATTATTGATGATGTCTATTCTCTTGGGAAGGATAAGGTTGGCAATGTGTTTGCCAAGTTTGTTGGTACTCAAAGTGGTGTCAAGAAAAGAACCATTTGGGTAGCCAAGCCTACTATGACTAACCTCTTAGGACCCAACTCGGTTGGGGACCACCAAGCTCAAACTTGATCAATAGGTGTTGGTTGGAGGGCATTGGAGACTTGGCTACATTACGAAGAACTAAGGGGACTTCATCATTCTTATTGTCTCAAGCCAAGTCAATTGGATTATCAAGTTTCTATCTTATATCCAATGTGCCTCCTTGCGGTAACTTGTACTTAAATTGTTTACTTTTAAAGTTACTTGCCCCCCTTGCATGTGTTTGGTTTTGTTCCTTGCATGTGTTTGTATATGTTGTGCTTCCAACTTGCTTATCTTGAGCAATCAAGTATGTGTGTGTTGGTTTGCACATCATGTACATGTGTGTTGTGCGTTGAGCCTTTTTGCTTCTTGTTTGTATCCTAGTTGGCTCATGTGAGAGATTAATGGAACATCCCATTTTGGGGGAGTGATGTGCTTTGTGCACCTCACAATCCTATAAATATGTGTACATGAGGAATACCATCTAGTAGTGACATTACAAGATTATCTAGTCGCTTGGTGGTATATCTCTCATGAGAAATTCAAATTCTAAATAGTCCATTAATTATCTCTTGTTTGTTCCTCTTATTGCCTCTTGTTAAGTTCTTATTGGTATCACATTATGGGGGAGTAATATGCTAAGTGCATATTACAAGCCTAGAAAATGTGTACATTTGAGATATTGTCACCTAGAGTTGATATTGTAGATTATCTTGTTCCTAGGTGGCATGTTAGCTCTACAAGTTGCAATTTGCTTGTGTTTGGTGTGAAGATGATGTTGGATATCCTTGTTATCTACCACCGGGAATTATTTCCAAATACTTCTTGTCTTTGACAATTGGTAGTCTTATGTGTGGTAGAATTTGTTGATCATCTTTACATTGGCTTTTGTTTTACTTGCCTTTTCTCTTGCCAAGGTTTGTGTCAACTCCCGTGTCTTCCATACCACTTGTGGATCTTGTTTATTTCTTGTTCTTGTCTAGTGTTTTCTAGATATAGTGAAAGCGGTGATCCCACCTTGTGCATTTTGTATTCAAATACAAATCCTATATAATGCACAACTCGTGGGGGAGCTATTCTATTTTATTTAGAACACTCTTCTTGTGATCCTTATCAAGTGTGTTTTGGTGGAAGGCAAGCCATTTCTTTTTGGTACTTTGTGCCATCATGAAACTTTGTCAACAGCTTGGTTTGTTTGGAACCATCCTCTCTTTGGAGTTTGACATCTTTAGTTTAGTGTGTATCAATGGATATCTCATTCCTTGATGTATCTTTAATGATATCTTCCAAGTGATGATTTCTCCATTTGGTATCCTTTTCACTTGGCATTTCTTTGTCTTTTGGTTTCGGGTTTTGAAAGTCTTGAGCATGCATGTTTACTTCATGTATTTCATTTGGCATGCTTTCTTTCTTTGACTCAATATATAGCGGAAACTCCACCTAGTCTCAATTTGGATGAGATGTGCATGAAATTCATTATCATATCTATATGCACATATTTATGTGGAGTTTGTCCTATGTATTGGTGTTTCTAACTATTTGGCCCCGATGAGTTTGGGTACCATTTAGTTTGTGTTGTTCTTCTAGGAACTTTTGGAGATGCATTGGATGCTCGGCTCACTCTCAAGGAAGGTGTTGTCACCATGTGCATATTGGAGTCAAGCTAGGATGATCAATGAAATACTATCTACCTTCAATTGGTATCTACTACTTCCTTCCAATGATATCTCGGTAACAAGTATCTATTCATGCTTTCCCTTCTTGCATTCAACCTTGTGTAGGTTGCATCTTGGCATGATATTCATTTCATATCTTGTGATACTTGTTTCCTTTCTCAAAGCATCCCAACGATGATCTCTTGTTGCTAGTTGTGATGTCTTTGATGGTTGTGTGATTGGCCTTCATTTATATACAATAAGACCATATCTAGCCAAGTGCTATGCTTCCAAGCAAATATCTTATTGGTATATTTATGACTTCCCTGTGGATATCTTGTTCCTTCGTGTTGTAACTATTTCAGGTGTACATCCTTCTTTGTAGATATATATATCATCAAGATTTCGTCTACATAGAACCTTATACACTTGAGAGAAATTACATCTCTAGTTGATATCCTTTCTTTCACGTCCACCCTGTCTTTCTTATGTTATTTCTTTTGTGGCTCCGTGAAAGCTTTTGCCTTGAGTGCGTGTCCTCTATCGTTGCATCTTGTTGCACTCTTGTGTGGTGAAGATTATTTTCCTCTTGCTTATCTTTACGAGGCTTTTGCCATCTTATTTGGTATCCCTCGTCTTGATGAGCCTCTCTTCGTCTATCTTCACCACGGGTTGTCACAAGCATAGGTTCTCTTATGCTTATTGTGAGCTTGCGAACCCGGTTGCTAGTTGTGTGTGGGAATGACATGCCTTGCACCGTGTATCTCATTCTTTCAAGACTATATTGATGCGTAATGCTCATTCGTACATTAGACTTCTCTAATGCATTGCCTTGACTCACACACATCTTTTTGGTTGAGCCCATTCTTAAGTTGCCTCTGTTACATGTTTCTCAACCATGTGCTTGTTGCAAGTCCTAGGCTTTGTTTCCCATATGCTCACTTGCACTGGATGTGAGTTTCTATTGATTTTGGGGGAGCTATGATCCTATTTTGTGCACTTTGTATTCAAATATAAAAATTCTTATGTGTGCACAAATCATGCGGAGCTTCTCTAGTTTCTTTAGACACTCCTTTGCGCTTATCATAATTTCTTTATTCTTGTGGCATGTAGGATCATTGGTCTAGTTGGTTCAATTGATATCCGTTGATTGCTTGCTTCAATTGGTATCTTCTGATTGCTTGTGTCTCTCTTTGTTATGTCTTTGTGTCATATCTTTTTGTTGCAATCTTTGGGCCTCAATATAGTTTGTCTTCCTCCAAGTATTGGCAGTTGGATATTTGTATTGCATTCCACTCTCTTGTTGAGAAATACACAGTTTATGGAGGAACACCTTTTATTTTGGCCTTCTTAGCTTTTCACCCATTTTGGCAATCGATGCCAATGGTGGAGGAGTTTCAGAGAGTTTTGTGGAGAAGTCTTTTGAGTTTTCTCCTTGCTTTGGTTTTGGTTCCTAAGCATTTGCATCTCATTCTCATGCATCATTGGTTGTTGCATTGCATGGTGATGCATAATTCCTTGTATAAACTCTCTTGAAAGTGATTGTCATCAATTACCAAAATGGGGGAGATTGAAAGAACATGCGGTGCCCCCATGTTTGGTTTTGGTAATTGATGACAATCTCTATGGACTAATGGTTGTCTTGAGTTATATTTGAAGGATTTGTCCATAGGCTTTTCTTGAAGTCCATGTGTGGGTTTCAAGGAGTTTATGAGTTGACCAAGGTGCTATTAAGGAATTATCCAAAGATTGGTCATGCGAGTGTTGAGCTTATTGCAAGCATGTCTTGAAGAAGAAGGTTGTGTGATCATTCATGTTTACCTTCAATACATCATCCAAATGAAGAGAGTTTCAAAGATTCAAGGTTGATCAAGACTAAGTCAATAGTGAATCAAGTTGATTAACTCACAAAGAGTAGAGGATGTACCGAGAGGGATCAAGTGATCCCATGGTATGGTAAGCATTGTCCATTGCACTTGGTGTACTAACCCATGGTCTATGTGAGAGTTCTATGTGGGGTTAGGTACGTATCCATGGGCTTGCATCAAGAGGAAGATATCATACAACCCATGGAAAGGATGACATCAAGTGGTGATCGTCATCAAGATTGCCGTGTGCAAGTTCAAGTAGAGCATCACGAAGAGATCAAATGCTTGAATCTTTCCATCCATTGTGGTGTCAATGGACTTGTGAAGATGAGCTGAAGAGTGGCTCACCCATAGTGGACTATGGGAGAGCAATCATCTAGTCTTCATCGAGCCAACACAATCAAGAAAGGTGGTCCAACTTGAGGGAGTGAAGATCATCATCATCTAGATCAAGTGGACCATGTGCAAGGCAAAGGTTTGCCCTTGATAGGTTTTCCATTTTACCGGTCTCATGGTAGTTGTGGGAGACTGGGTTATAGGATCGATTGCCGTACTATCAAGGGGGGCTCTCGATGAGTTGCTTGATCGTATCATTCGTAGAGAGCTCAAACCATTGCATCCTTGCATCATGTTTCTTGGTTCTTGTCTGATTCTCTTTGTGAGTCTTAGAGCTTATGGTCATCTTGATGACAAGCTTGAGTTCATCGAAAACGGAGTTCGCATGCGTCTTCTATGATGTTTTCGGTGTTGGAGGTTTTACCGGTCTTATCCGAGGAAGGGTTCTCACCATTTTCTTATGGGACTTTTCTAAGTTGCTCCTTATTGATATTTCTTTCAATATTGTGTTAGCCCTTGTCGCTAGCTTTCCAACAAACTTGGTTTCATCGAATTCGGAGTCCGTTTGCAAAAGTTGTGGCTGTTTTGGTGAAGGCTGCAGCGGTACTACCGCGACTAGAGCGGATGCAATTTTTTACTACTGCTCTAGAGCGGTACTACCACAGCTCCTGAGCCGTAGTACCGCTCCAGAGCAGTACTACCGTGGCTCCTAAGAGGTAGTACCGCCCCGGACAAAAACTCGTGTTTTCTCTCTCGTTTGGGCTGTTTTGAGCGTGCTAAGCGGTAGTACCGCTCCTCCAAGCGGTAGTACCGCTTGTGCACGACCTGAGCACATAACGGTTGGATTCGGGAGGTCCTATAAAAGGGGGTCTTCTTCCCCATTGAACCTTATCCTTTGAGCTCGTGTTCTTCCCCCATTGTTGACCTTCTTCGAGCTTGCTAACTCTCAATCCCTCCATGGATTCTTGTTAGTTTTTGAGGGAAAAGAGAGAGGAGATCTAGATCCACATTCTCACCAATCACTTTCCCCTTTTTGTGAGGGGAACCCTTTGGATCTAGATCTTGGAGTTCTTCGTGTTCTTTTTTTGTTCTTCCTCTCATTTTCCTCCCTAGCATTAGTTGCTTTGGTGGGATTTGGGAGAGAAGGACTTGGAAACTCCGTGTGCCCTTGCCATTGCATTTGGTGCATCGGTTTGAGTTCTCCACGGTGATACGTGGAAGTGAAGTTTGAGAAGCTTATTACTCTTGGGTGCTTGGTGCCCTTGAGCTTGTTCCTCTTGGGTGCTTGGGCGCCCTAGACAGTTGGTGGTGTTTGGAGCTCAATCATTGTGGTGTAAAGCTCCGGGCAAGCGTCGGGGTCTCCAATTTGGTTGTGGAGATCGCCCCGAGCAATTTGACGGGTACCGGTGACCGCCCCCAAGGGTTGCCAAAGTGTCTGGGTTGGTGACCGCCCCAAGGGTCGCCATTTATGCGGGTTCGGTGACCGCCCTCAAGGGTCCCTTAGTGGAATCACGGCATCTTGCATTGTGCGAGGGCGTGAGGAGATTACGGTGGCCCTAGTGGCTTCTTGGGGAGCATTGTGCCTCCACACCGCTCCAAACGGAGATTAGCATCCGCAAGGGTGTGAACTTTGGGATACATCATCGTCTCTGCGTGCCTCGGTTATCTCTTACCCGAGCCCTTTACTTATGCACTTTACTTTATGATAGCCATATTGTTCTTTGTCATATATCTTGCTATCACATAGTTGCTTGTCTTGCTTAGCATAAGTTGTTGGTGCACATAGGTGAGCCTAGTTGTTGTAGGTTTTGTGCTTGACAAATTAACCACTAGGTTTATTCCGCATTTGTTCAAGCCTCTACCGTAATTATTTTAGAACGCCTATTCACCCCCCTCTAGGCGACATCCATGATCTTTCATGGTGCTTGATCGGTCGGGCCATGAAGACGTACGACTACATCAACCGCGTTGTTCTAACGCTTCCGCTTTTGGTCTACGAGGGTACGTGGACAACACTCTCCCCTCTCGTTGCTATGCATCACCATGATCTTGCGTGTGCGTAGGAATTTTTTTGAAATTACTACGTTCCCCAACAGTGGCATCCGAGCCTGGTTTTATGCGTAGATGTTATATGCACGAGTAGAACACAAGTGAGTTGTGGGCGATACAAGTCATACTGCTTACCAGCATGTCATACTTTGGTTTGGCGGTATTGTTGGATGAAGCAGCCGGACCGACATTACGCGTACGCTTATGCGAGACTGGTTCTACCGACGTGCTTTGCACACAGGTGGCTGGCGGGTGTCTGTTTCTCCAACTTTAGTTGAACCGAGGTTGGCTACGCCCGGTCCTTGCGAAGGTTAAAACAGCACTAACTTGATGAACTATCATTGTGGTTTTTATGCGTAGGTAAGAATGGTTCTTGCTCAGCCCGTAGCAGCCACGTAAAATTTGCAACAACAAAGTAGAAGACGTCTAACTTGTTTTTGCAGGGCATGTTGTGATGTGATATGGTCAAGACGTGATGCTATATTTTATTGTATGATATGATCATGTTTTGTAACCAAAGTTATCGGCAACTGGCAGGAGCCATATGGTTGTCGCTTTATTTTATGAAATGCAAACGCCCTGTAATTGCTTTACTTTATCACTAAGTGGTAGCGATAGTCGTAGAAGCAATAGATGGCGTAAACGACAACGATGCTATGATGGAGATCAAGGTGTCGCGCCGGTGACGATGGTGATCACGACGGTGCTTCGGAGATGGAGATCACAATCACAAGATGATGATGGCCATATCATATCACTTATATTGATTGCATGTGATGTTTATCCTTTATGCATCTTATCTTGCTTTGATTGACGGTAGCATTTTAAGACGATCTCTCACTAATTATCAAGAAGTGTTCTCCCTTAGTATGCACCGTTGCGAAAGTTCTTCGTGCTGAGACACCACGTGATGATTGGGTGTGATAGGCTCTATGTTCAAATACAACGGATGCAAAACAGTTGCACACGCGGAATACTCAGGTTAAACTTGACGAGCCTAGCATATACAGATATGGCCTCAGAATACAGAGACCGAAAGGTCGAACGTGAATCATATAGTAGATATGATCAACATAGTGATGTTCACCATTGAAAACTACTCCATCTCACGTGATGATCGGACATGGTTTAGTTGATTTGGATCACGTGATCACTTAGATGACTAGAGAGATGTCCGTCTAAGTGGGAGTTCTTTAGTAATATGATTAATTGAACTTAAATTTATCATGAACTTAGTACCTGATAGTATTTTGCTTGTCTATGTTTGTTGTAGATAGATGGCTCGTGCTGTTGTTCCGTTGAATTTTAATGCGTTCCTTGAGAAAGCTAAGTTGAAAGATGATGGTAGCAATTACACGGACTGGGTCCGTAACTTGAGGATTATCCTCATTGCTACACAGAAGAATTACGTCCTGGAAGCACCGCTGGGTGCCAGGCCTGCTGCAGATGCAACTGACGACGTTAAGAACGTCTGGCAGAGCAAAGCTGATGACTACTCGATAGTTCAGTGTGCCATGCTTTACGGCTTGGAACCGGGTTTTCAACGACATTTTGAACGTCATGGAGCATATGAGATGTTCCAGGAGTTGAAGTTAATATTTCAAGCAAATGCCCGGATTGAGAGATATGAAGTCTCCAATAAGTTCTATAGCTGTAAGATGGAGGAGAATAGTTCTGTCAGTGAACATATACTCAAAATGTGTGGGTATAATAATCACTTGATTCAACTGGGAGTTAACCTTCCTGATGATAGTGTCATTGACAGAATTCTTCAATCACTGCCACCAAGCTACAAGAGCTTTGTGATGAACTATAATATGCAAGGGATGGACAAGACTATTCCCGAGCTCTTCGCAGTGCTAAAGGCTGTGAAGGTAGAAATCAAGAAGGAGCATCAAGTGTTGATGGTCAATAAGACCACCAGTTTCAAGAAAAAGGGTAAAGGGAAGAAGAAGGGGAACTTCAAGAAGAACAACAAACAAGTTGCTGCTCAAGAGAAGAAACCCAAATCTGGTGCTTCTACTGCAAGCAGACTGGAAACTGGAAGCGGAACTGCCCCAAGTATTTGGCGGATAAGAAGGATGGCAAGGTGAACAAAGGTATATGTGATATACATGTTATTGATGTGTTCCTTACAAATGCTCGCAGTAGCACCTGGGTATTTTATACTGGTTTTGTTGCTAATATTTGCAACTCAAAACAGGGACTACGAATTAAGCGAAGATTGGCTAAGGACGAGGTGACGATGCGCGTGGGAAATGGTTCCAAAGTCGATGTGATCGCGGTCGGCACGCTACCTCTACATCTACCATCGGGATTAGTTTTAGACCTGAATAATTGTTATTTGGTGCCAGCGTTGAGCATGAACATTATATCTGGATCTTGTTTGATGCGAGACGGTTATTCATTTAAATCAGAGAATAATGGTTGTTCTATTTATATGAGTAATATCTTTTATGGTCATGCACCCTTGAAGAGTGGTCTATTTTTATTAAATCTCTATAGTAGTGATACACATATTCATAATGTTGAAGCCAAAAGATGCAAAGTTGATAGTGATAGTGCAACTTATTTGTGGCACTGCCGTTTAGGTCATATTGGTGTAAAGCGAAGAAACTCCATACTAATGGACTTCTGGAATCACTTGACTATGAATCACTTGATTATGAATCACTTGGTACTTGCGAACCATGCCTCATGGGCAAGATGACTAAAACACCGTTCTCCGGAACTATGGAGCGAGCAACTGATTTGTTGGAAATCATACATACAGATGTATGTGGTCCAATGAATATTGAGGCTCGCGGCGGGTATCGTTATTTTCTCACCTTCACAGATGATTTGAGCAGATATGGGTATATCTACTTGATGAAACACAAGTCTGAAACATTTGAAAAGTTCAAAGAATTTTAGAGTGAAGCGGAAAATCATCGTAACAAGAAAATAAAGTTTCTACGATCTGATCGTGGAGGAGAACATTTGAGTTACGAGTTTGGTTTACATTTGAAGCAATGCGGAATAGTTTCGCAACTCACGCCACCCGGAACACCACAACGAAATGGTGTGTCCGAACGTCGTAATCGTACTTTACTAGATATGGTGCGATCTATGATGTCTCTTACTGATTTACCGCTATCATTTTGGGGTTATGCTTTAGAGACGGCCGCATTCACATTAAATATGGCACCATCAAAATCCGTTGAGACGACACCTTATGAACTGTGGTTTGGCAAGAAACCAAAGTTGTCGTTTCTTAAAGTTTGGGGCTGCGACGCTTATGTGAAAAAACTTCAACCAGATAAGCTCGAACCCAAATCAGAGAAATGTGTCTTCATAGGATACCCAATAGAGACTATTGGGTACACCTTCTATCAGAGATCTGAGGGCAAGATTTTTGTTGCTGAATTCGGATCCTTTCTAGAGAAGGAGTTTCTCTCGAAAGAAGTGAGTGGGAGGGAAGTAGAAATTGATGAGGTAACTGTACCTGCTCCCTTATTGGAAAGTAGTTCATCACAAGAACTGGTTCCTATGACAACTACACCAATCAGTGAGGAAGCTAATAATATTGATCATGAAACTTCAGATCAAGTTACTACCGAACCACGTAGGTCAACCAGAGTAAGATCCGCACCAGAGTGGTATGGTAATCCTATTCTGGAAGTCATGTTACTCGACCATGGAGAACCTACGAACTATGAGGAAGCGATGACGAGCCGAGATTCCGCAAAATGGCTTGAGGCCATGAAATCTGAGATGGGATCCATGTATGAGAACAAAGTATGGACTTTAGTTGACTTGCCCGATGATCGGCAAGCCATCGAGAATAAATGGATCTTCAAGAAGAAGACTAACGCTGATGGTAATGTAACTGTCTACAAAGCTCGACTTGTTGCGAAAGGTTTTCGACAAGTTCAAGGGGTTGACTACGATGAGACTTTCTCACCCATAGCGATGCTTAAGTCTCTCCGAACCATGTTAGCAATTGCCGCATTTTATGATTATGAAATATGGAAAATGGATGTCAAAACTGCATTCATGAATGGATTTCTGGAAGATGAGTTGTATATGATGCAACCGGAAGGTTTTGTCGATCCAAAAGGTGCTAACAAAGTGTGCAAGCTCCAGCGATCCATTTATGGACTGGTGCAAGCCTCTCGGAGTTGGAATAAACGCTTTGATAGTGTGATCAAAGCATATGGTTTTATACAGTCTTTTGGAGAAGCCTGTATTTACAAGAAAGTGAGTGGGAGCTCTGTAGCATTTCTGATATTATATGTAGATGACATATTGTTGATTGGAAATGATATAGAATTTCTGGATAGCATAAAGGGATACTTGAATAAAAGTTTTTCGATGAAAGACCTCAGTGAAGCTGCTTACATATTGGGCATGAAGATCTATAGAGATAGATCAAACACTTGATTGGACTTTCACAAAGCACATACCTTGATAAAGTTTTGAAAAAGTTCAAAATGGATCAGGCAAATAAAGGATTCTTGCCTATATTACAAGGTGTGAAGTTGAGTCAGACTCAATGCCCGACCACAGCAGAAGATAGAGAGAAAATGAAAGATGTTCCCTATGCTTCAGCCATAGGCTCTATCATGTATGCAATGCTGTGTACCGGACCTGACGTATGCTTAGCAATAAGTTTGGCAGGGAGGTACCAAAGTAATCCAGGAGTGTATCACTGGACAGCGGTCAAGAACATCCTAAAATACCTGAAAAGGACTAAGGATATGTTTCTCATTTATGGAGGTGACAAAGAGCTAGTCGTAAATGGTTACGTCGATGCAAGCTTTGACACTGATCCGGATGATTCTAAATCGCAAACCGGATACGTGTTTATATTGAACGGTGGAGCTGTCAGTTGGTGCAGTTCTAAACAAAGCGTCGTGGCGGGATCTACATGCGAAGCGGAGTACATAGCTGCTTCGGAAGCAGCAAATGAAGGAGTCTGGATGAAGGAGTTCATTTCTGATCTAGGTGTCATACCTAGTGCATCAGGACCAATGAAGATCTTCTGTGATAATACTGGTGCAATTGCCTTGGCAAAGGAATCCAGATTTCACAAGAGGACCAAGCACATCAAGAGACGCTTCAATTCCATCCAGGACCAAGTCCAGGTGGGAGACATAGAGATTTGCAAGATACATACGGATCTGAATGTTGTAGACCCGTTGACTAAGCCTCTTCCACGAGAAAAACATGATTAGCACCAAGACTAATGGGTGTTAGAATCATTACTGTGTAATCTAGATTATTGACTCTAGTGCAAGTGGGAGACTGAAGAGGAAATATGCCCTAGATGCAATAATAAAGTTATTATTTATTTCCTCATATCATGATAAATGTTTATTATTCATGCCAGAATTGTATTAACCGGAAACATGATACATGTGTGAATACATAGACAAACTTAATGTCACTAGTATGCCTCTACTTGACTAGCTCATTAATCAAAGATGGTTATGTTTCCTAACCGTAGACATGTGTTGTCATTTGATTAACGGGATCACATCATTAGGAGAATGATGTGATTGACATGACCCATTCCGTTAGCTTAGCACTTGATCATTTAGTATGTGGCTATTGCTTTCTTCATGACTTATACATGTTCCTTCAACTATGAGATTATGCAACTCCCGTTTACCGGAGGAACACTTTATGTGCTACCAAACGTCACAACGTAACTGGGTGATTATAAAGAACCTCTACAGGTGTCTCCAAAGGTACATGTTGAGTTGGCGTATTTCGAGATTAGGTTTTGTCATTCCGATTGTCGGAGAGGTATCTTTGGGCCCTCTCGGTAATGCACATCACTATAAGCCTTGCAAGCAATGTAGCTAATGAGTTAGTTATGGAATGATGCATTACGTAATGAGTAAAGAGACTTGCCGGTAACAAGATTGAACTAGGTATTAGGATAGCGACGATCGAATCTCGGGCAAGTAACATACCGAGACAAAGGGAACAATGTATGTTGTTATGCGGTTTGACCGATAAAGAACTTCGTAGAATATGTAGGAGCCAATATGAGCATCCAGGTTCCGCTATTGGCTATTGACCGGAAACGGTTCTCAGTCATCTCTGCATAGTTCTCGAACCCGTAGGGTCCACACGCTTAAGGTTTCGATGACAATTATATTATGAGTTTATGAGTTTTGATGCACCGAAGTTTGTTCGGAGCCCCGGATGTGGTTACGGACAGGACGAGGAGTCTTGAAATGGTCGAGACATGAAGATTGATATATTGGAAGCCTATATTTGGGATGTCGGAAGTGTTCCGGGTGAAATCAGGATTTTACCGGAGTTTCGGGAGGTTACCGGAACCCCCCGGGGGCTTAATGGGCCTACATGGGCCTTAGTGGAGAAGAGGAGAGGAGGCAAGGGCTGGGCCGCGTGCCCCTCCCCCTAGTCCGAATAGGACAAGGAGAGGGGGGCGGCGCCCCCCTTTCCTTCCTCTCTCTCCCTCCTCTTTCCCCCCTTCTCCTACTCCAACAAGGAAGGAGGGAGTCCTACTCCCGGTGGGAGTAGGACTCCCCTTGGCGCGCCCCCTCCTAGGCCGTCCGCCCCTCCCCCCTTGCTCCTTTATATACGGGGGCAGGGGGGCACCTCTAGAGACAACAATTGATCTCTTGATCTCTTAGCCGTGTGCGGTGCCCCCCTCCACCATAGTCCTCCTCGATAATATTGTAGCAGTGCTTAGGCGAAGCCCTGCGACGGTAGAACATCAAGATCATCACCACGCCGTCATGCTGACGGAACTCTTCCCTGACATTTTGCTGGATCGGAGTACGGGGATCGTCATTGAGCTAAACGTGTGCTAGAACTCAAAGGTGCCGTAGTTCCGGTGCTTGATCGGTCGGGCCGTGAAGACGTATGACTACATCAATCGCGTTGTTCTAACGCTTCTGCTTTTGCTCTACGAGGGTACGTGGACAACACTCTCCCCTCTCGTTGCTATGCATCACCATGATCTTGCGTGTGCGTAGGATTTTTTTTGAAATTACTACGTTCCCCAATAGGTTTTGTAGGGCATGTTGTTTTGTGATATAGTCAAGACATGATGTGATATATGTTACTGTATGAGATGATCATGTTTTGTAAAAGTTATCAGCAATCGGCAGGAGCCTTATGGTTGTCTCTTTATTGTATGAAATGCAAACGCCATGTAATTGCTTTACTTTATCACTATGCGGTAGCGATAGTTGTAGAAGCAATAGTTGGCAAGACAACCAGGACACAATGATGGAGATCAAGGTGTCGAGCCGGTGCCGATGGAGATCATGACGATGCTTTGAAGATGGAGATCAAAAGCACAAGATGATGATGGCCATATCATGTCATATATTTTGATTGCATGCGATGTTTATCTTTATGCATCTTATTTTGCTTAGTACAGCGGTAACATTATAAGATGATCCCTTAACTAACTTTCAAGGTATAAGTGTTCTCCCTGAGTATGCACCATTGCGATAGTTCTTCATGCTGAGACACCACATGATGATCGGATGTGATAGGCTCTATGTTCACATACAACGGGTGCAAGATAGTTTTGCACATGCGGAATACTCGGGTTAAACTTGATGAGCTAGCATGTACAGACATGGCCTCGGAACACTGGAGACCTAAAGGTCGAACGTGAATCATAGATATGATCAACATAGAGATGTTCACCATTGATGACTACTCCATCTCACGTGATGATCCGACATGGTTTAGTTGATTTGGATCATGTATCATTTAGATGACTTGAGGGATGTCTATCTAAGTGGGAGTTATTAAGTAATTTGATTAATTGAACTTAATTGATCACGACTTAGTCCTGATAGTATTTGCATAATTATGTTGTAGATCAACAGCTCGCGTTGTAGCTCCCCTATGTTTTTTGATATGTTCCCGGAGAAAACTAAGTTGAAAGACAATAGTAGCAATGATGCGGACTGGGTCCATGATGTGAGGATTATCCTCATTGCTGCACAAAAGAATTATGTCCTTAATGCACCACTAGGTGAAACACCTATTGCAGGAGCAGATGCAGACGTTATGAACGTTTGGCAAGCTCGATAGGATGACTACTTGATAGTTTAGTGTACCATGCTTTAGGGCTTAGAACCAGGACTTCAAAAGTTGGTTTGAATGCAACGGATCATATGAGATATTCCAAGAGCTGAAATTGGTATTTCAGATCATGCCCGTGTCGAGAGGTTTGAGATCTATGACAAGTACTTTGCCTACAAGTTGGAGTAGAATAGCTCAGCTAGTGAGCATGTGCTCATAATGTCTGGGTACTACAATAGCTTGAATCAAGTGGGAGTTAATCTTCCAGATAAGATAGTGATCGACAAAGTTCTCTAGTCACTGTCACCAAGCTAATAGAACTTTGTGATGAACTATAATATGCAAGGGATGACGAAAATGATTCCCGAGCTCTTCGTGATGCTGAAATCGGCGATGATAGAAATCAATAAAAAGCATCAAGTGTTGATGGTTAACAAGACCACTAGTTTCAAGAAGAAGGGCAAGGGAAAGAGAGGGAACTTCAAGAAGAATGGCAAACAAGTTTCCACTCCCATGAAGAAACCCAAAGCTAGACCTAAGCCTGAAACTGAGTGCTTCTACTGTAAAGGAAATGGTAACTGGAAGCGAAACTACCCCAAATACTTGGCGGATAAGAAGGATGGCAAAGTGAACAAAGGTATATTTGATATACATGTTATTGATGTGTATTTTACTAGTGTTCATAGTAACCCCTAGGTATTTGATACTGGTTTAGTTCCTAAGATTAATAACTCGAAACAGGAGTTGCAGAATAAATAGAGACTAGTTAAGGGCGAGGTGACAATGTGTGTTGGAAATGATTCCAAGGTTGATACGATCACCATCGCACTCTCCCTCTACCTTCGGGGTTAGTGTTGAACCTAAATAAATGTTATTTTGTGTTTGCGTTGAGCATGAATATGACTGGATCATGTTCATTGCAACACGGTTATTCATTTAATTCAGAGTATAATTGTTATTCTGTTTACATGAATAAAACCTTCTATGGTCATACACCGAATGTGAATGGTTTATTGAATCTCGATTGTAGTGATACACATACTCATAATATTGATGCCAAAAGATACAAAGTTGATAATGATAGTGCAACATACTTCTGGCACTGCCGTTTAGGTCATATTGGTGTAAAGCAGATGAAGAAATTCCATATGGATGGACTTTTGGAATCACTTGATTATGAATCATTTGATACTTGCGAACCATGCCTCATGGGCAAGATGACTAAAATTTTGTTCTTCGAAACAATGGAGCGAGCTAATAACTTATTGGAAATAATACATACCAACGTATGCAGTCCGATGAGTATTGAAGCACGCGGCGGGTGTCGTTATTTTCTCACCTTCACTTATGATTTAAGTAGATACGGGTATATCTACTTGATGAAACACAAGTCTGAAACATTTGAAAAGTTCAAAGAATTTCAGAGTGAAGTGGAGAATCATCGTAATAAGAAAATTAAGTTTCTACGATCTAATCATGGAGGCGAATATTTGAGTTATGAGTTTGGCCTTCATTTAAAATAATGTGGAATAGTTTCACAACTCACGCCACCTGGAACACCACAACGTAATGGTGTGTCCAAACATCATAACTGTGCTTTATTAGATATGGTGCAATCTATGATGTCCCTTACCGATTTACCACTATCATTTTGGGGTTATGCATTAGAGACAACTGCATTCACGTTAAATAGGGCACCGTCTAAATCTGTTGAGACGACGCCGTATGAACTGTGGTTTGGCAAGAAACCTAAGCTATCGTTTCTTAAAGTTTGAGGTTGCGACACTTATGTCCAAAGGCTTCAGCCTGATAAGCTCGAATCCAAATTGGAGAAGTGCGTCTTCATAGGATACCCTAAGGAAACAATTGGGTACACCTTCTACCACAAATCTGAAGGCAAGTTCTTTGTTGCGAAGAATGGAACCTTTCTAGAGAAGGAGTTTCTCTCAAAAGAAGCGAGTGGGAGGAAAGTAGAACTTGATGAGGTAATTGTACCTTCTCTCAATTTGGAAAGTAGCTCATCAGAGTAATCCATTCCCGTGATGCCTACACCAACTAGAGAGAAAGCTAATGATGATGATCATGAAACTTCAGATCAATTTACTACCAAACCTCGTAGGTCAACCAGAACACGATCCACGCCAGAGTGGTACGGTAATCCTCTTCTAGAAGTCATGTTACTAGACCATGGCGAACCTACGAACTATGAGAAGCTATGATGAGCCCAGATTCTGATAAATGGCCCGAGGCCATGAATCTGAGATAGGATCCATGTATGAGAACAAAGTGTGGACTTCAATGGACTTACCTGATGATCGGCGAGCCATAGAGAATAAGTGGATATTCAAGAAGAAGATTGACGCTGATGGTAATGTTACTGTCTACAAAGCTTGACTTGTCGCAAAAGGTTTTTGACAAGTTCAAGGAGTTGACTACGATGAGACTTTCTCACCCGTAGCGAGGCTTAAGTCTATCCAAATCATGTTAGCAATTGTCGCATTTTATGATTATGAAATCTGGCAAATGGACGTCAAAACTACATTCCTTAATAGATTTCATAAAGAAGAGTTGTATATGATGCAACCAGAAGGTTTTATCGATCCTAAAGGTGCTAACAAAGTGTGCAAGTTCCAGCGATCCATCTATGGACTGGTGCAAGCATCTCGGAGTTGGAATATACGCTTTGATGAGGTGATCAAAGCATATGGTTTTATACAGACGTTTGGAGAAGCCTGTATTAACAACAAAGTGGGTGGGAGCTCTGTAGCATTTCTAATATTATATGTGGATGGCATATTGTTGATTGGAAATGATGTAGAATTTCTAGATAGCATAAAAGGATACTTGAATAAGAATTTTTCAAATGAAAGACCTCAGCGAAGCTGCTTAAATATCGGGCATCAAGATCTATAGAGATATATCAAGACGCTTGATAAGACTTTCAATGAGTACATACCTTAACAAGATTTTGAAGGAGTTCAAAAAGGGATCAGTAAGGAAGGAGTTCTTGCCTGTATTGTAAGGTGTGAAGTTGAGTAAAGACTCAAAACTTGACCACGGCAGAAGATAAAGAGAGAATGAAAGTCATTCCCTATGCCTCAGCCATAGGTTCTATAAAGTATGCCATGCTGTGTACAAAACCTGTTATGTACCTTGCCATGAGTTTGGCAAGGGGATATGCTACCTCTTGAGCTTGCATTGGTTTTCCCTTGAAGAGGAAAGGGTGATGCAGCAAAGTAGCATAAGTATTTCCCTCAGTTTTGAGAACCAAGGTATCAATCCAGAAGGAGAAGATGCACAAGTCACCGAATACCTGCACAAACAATCAACGATTTGCAACCAACGCGATAAAGGGGTTGTCAATCACTTCACGGTCACTCACAAAAGTGAGATCTGATAGAGGTAGATAAATGGTAAAGTAAATATTTTTGGTATTTTTGGTTTATAGATTGGAAAGTAAAGATTGCAAAATAGTAGATCGGAAACTAGCAAGATGTAAACGAGATTCAATAATATGGAAAAGAGACTCGGGGGCCATAGGTTTCACTAGTGGCTTCTCTGAAGATAGCATATATTACAGTGGGTGAACAAATTACTGCCAAGCAATTGATAGAAAAGCGCATAGTTATGACAACATCTAAGGCAATGGTCATGAACATAGGCATCACGTCTGACGGTGTCCTGGACTAGGGGGTACTCACCACGTCGTCTCCCGATCAGTTGGATTGGGCCGAGGACCCCCATGGCCGTATACTCATGGGCCAGTCCGGACAGCTGCCGCATACAAGGAAGATTCCACAAGACTTGGCGATCAAGACAAGGACCCCTCCCCCACCGGCGTATTCGGCTAGGACTCTTGTTATCCTAGGCCTCTGGTGCATTATATAAACCGATGCCAGGCTAGTCGATAGAACATACACAACAATCATACCATAGGCTAGCTTCTAGGGTTTAGCCTCCTTGATCTCGTGGTAGATCTACTCTTGTACTACCCATATCATCAATATCAATCAAGCAGGAGTAGGGTTTTACCTCCATCGAGAGGGCCCGAACCTGGGTAAAAACATTGTGTCCCTTGTCTCCTGTTACCATCCGCCTAGACGCACAGTTCGGGACCCCCTACCCGAGATCCGCCGGTTTTGACACCGACATTGGTGCTTTCATTGAGAGTTCCGCTGTGTGTTCGGCAAAAGGTCGATGGCTCGCCTGCAGATCAACTGCGACTTCGGCATCGTCGTCACCAGCTCGACTGGTCACCTTGGTTTGACCAAGGACTGCACCCTACCTCCGATCGTCATGTTCGGATGAGGGCCTTCATCAACATCAACTCCGATCTCTATCAAGATTATGGAGGAATCATCCAGAGAGCCCGGGGGCTCAACGCCAACATTGCCCTCGGGCGACCGTGCTGTTTTTTTGGACAACAAACTTGTGTCCGCCGCCACCGCCTCTTCGATTGTCGTTTTAACGATTGCTTCAGTGGAATTGTGCGGAATTGAGTCTATAATAACCCTGGAAAATTTTGTCGAGTTCCGATGGAGGAATCTCCGGCAATCACCGATATACCGGAGCCGTATTGAATCCGGACAAAAATCTGGATGAGTTTAGGGCGTGGTGTCCAGCTTCTAGCTCGAACGTCCTTTGGAAGATCCAACCGTTGATCGACTGCGGAATTCCTATATCTACCACCCCTCAAAATTTCAGCTCGATCCGACCGTCCAAACTCCGGGAACCTTCCGATTAGTGCATCACTTTTCGGATCTGTTTTCTGCGCGAAAAGCTCGATCCGACCGTCCAAACTCCGGGAACCTTCCGATTAGTGCATCACTTTTTGGATCTGTTTTCTGCGCGAAAACGAATCCGACCCGAGTTCGTCTTTTTTACGAACGTGATTTCAGACATCCTTTTGAAGGAAGTTTTGTATGGAGTATTGTGTTTTGTTCCCGAACACATCCCACTAACTTTAAAATCTTTTGAACATGATCTTCAACATCATGCTGGTGTCAAACCAGTTCGGCAATATTGCTCCACTGCCGCCGACCTGCGCTAGACACGTCGTCACTTTGTTAAGCCGAGCTCAACTTCTTTGGATCATCTTGTCGGCAAGCCGAACAAGAGTTCGGCACCGCGAAGGATAAATCGTCATCAACATCGCCGCCCCACGGATTACACGGAGCGGGCACATCGGCATCGCCGCACGGTCACTTCATCGAGCCGACATTGACCACGTCACGACCTGCATCGGCAGGGCCGCACTATTGCTTCTTCAAGCCGGTGTCCATCACGCCGATCTACTTTGACTCATCGGCTGACATCTCGGCTTCGACGTCTCGGCTGGACCGGGGGCTTCGCCATCTCTTCATCAACCTACTCCGGTGACTTTGGCGTCACCGGCCGACCAGCTTCGTCACGATTAGCTGGACCGAGGGCTTTGCATCGGCAAGCCTACCTTTGCCGGCATTGCCATGCCGTCCCTATATCGCCCATCAGGCAATGGGTGTGCGGATCGAGTCCCAATTTTGGGAATCACCTTTCTTCGGATTGCTACAACAAATAAACCAGGTGCTATTAATCCTAGTATTTTTGCTTGTTTGGGTTCATTTTTCCCAAAGAATTATTACTCTGGTTTGTCCATCATATGTACGCAGGTCTATCAGATGGCGGTCGCATTAACGACGATCGCACGGTGGTTCGGTCAGTTTCCGTACATAGTCCGGCGAACGCCGCATCCGGAACTCGGACCGACCTATGAATTCAGGCTTTGTCACGCCTTTACCGCAACACGCTGACGCCCTGCATCGACATTGACTTCGGCGCCAGGCCATATTTCTTCTATAACTCACTTTGCATAAATTATTTATTATGCAACGATTTTTTTATTATTACTATTATCTCCGGTTTGCACTATTTTTTGTGCACAGGAAAATGATCCAGCCGGACTATATCCTTTGGTGTCCCCTCGGCTGGATGGGAGGCTTCGTCAACACTTCATTACCCCATGCCGGGGACTTCGGCATCACTTTGCCGACCTGCATTGCCCGAGCTATGTCACCACTTTGGAGTGCCGAGCTCTTTGCTCCGCCACCTCGGGACCAGCTTGGGGGATGGAACCTTGTCCCGCATCAAGCTCGGACCACGTCATCAATACTGAACACATTAACCAGCTAAGTTGCCTTCATTCTCAAAGTTTTAATTTTTAACTTGTGTTCGGTTCGACCAAGCATTATACTTTTTGGGAAAAAAGTTGCTTGTAAATTTTTTTTCTTGTCCAAACTTCGTTTGTGACACACAAATTCAAATACCCCGTTCACTTGGGGGCTTCCTTCATGAAGCTCTTTCCTCTTGCATATGATTATACTTGTACGGCTTCGTTCCTTGTTCGTGTATTACGCCACAATATGCCCATATTGACTTAAGCAATTTGCAAGCTGGGTTGCCTGGCTCCTGTGCTTACCCCTACGTTCCCGATTGTTCGGCTAGGGAGTAAAGGGAGCACCTCTGCGATTGTCACGACCGGGTCCTCCGAGCTCTGACCTCAGACTGGGTGAAGCCGAAAGCTAGCGCTCTTATTGTTTTCAATCATGGTCGGCACACAACGGAACTCATGAGTACAAAAAATCTATTGCACAAGTCTCATAGTAATAATGAGCACCGAAGAAAGGTATCGGTGGGGGTACTATTTTCTTCGAAGATGCTTCTTACACTTTTGTTAGTAATATAGCATAAGTTCCTTGAGCGCGCTTTGTCTGTTACAGCCTTATGGCCTGATTGCCTGGTTATCGGAAACACCGTTGATATTCTCGACAGGTGGAGTACATAACACTTTTCAGCCCTTGCCGAAGAGGGAGAAGCCGATGGTCGGTTAAGACGCGTATAAAGTTCGGGTGAACATAGATATGATATAAGTACTTCGGTACATACAATCATTCTTTTACCCAAGTCACTTGGGGGCTCTTAAGTTTATTTGAGCCATTTTATAATAAGTGTTTTTCTTCTTAGTCGTTGCAAAATTATTATTATTACTATTTATCACTCCTTTTTTTTCGACGCGAGTGTGCGGTCAATAGCCGAGGCGCCTAATTTCTCTCTCAAAGTCGCTAAAGTTTGCTAAACTGGCCTAACGGGAAGTACTCCGCCTTCGGGATAGGAGGTTGACGCCATAGGCTGACCCGCTTGAAGTCTCGAGATAGGATGTGTCATGTTAAAGCACGGCAAAAGCACTTTTTTTTTCCAATTTTTGATTTGGCACCGAACACTTGATCTAGTTCGGACATTAAACTTTTGAATAAGTTTTTTGGCTTTTCGAGCCTATGGCACTTTTAAACTATTTATGCATTTCCAGCATTAGTCTCGCAGTGCAACGCTGGACACCTTTAGGGATTCGACAAAAACATTCTCGGATATTGCTATATATGCATCGGTTTCGAATTGTGTCTTCGGTCAATAGTTGGGTAGCCCGGCTCCCGTGTTTGCCGCCTACGTTCCGCTTTGTTCGGCTAGATGTGCCAAGGGAGAACCACTGCGATTGTGCTTCCAGCTCGCATGGTCAAGCACCTCAGTGAGAAAGCCGAAAACTGACTATCACAATAGGCGTAAACCGGTCAGCGATCCGATGACTATATTAAATGACGGGCCGTTCATAACATTGGCCGAAGTGTTTATGGCTTGACCTGGACTGCCGCCGAACACTACCGGGGGCTAGTAACTGGCCTCCCAAACTAAATCCTCAATATTTTGCTCTTCCATTAGAGCTGAGGTTTCGTGATCATGCTTAGCATGACAACCCAAAGAAAGGAACCGATAGCAGGACTATTTTCTTTGGAAGACATTTGCTAGGTTAAACAGTAATATAATATATCTCTCTTGTACCTTTGTTTTATAAAACCGTATGGCCAGAATGCCTTGTTTGTCGTAAATCTTTGCCCTCATAAAGGCTTTATCAAGTAGGACAAACACTCCTCGGCTACTGGCCGAGGAGGTTGAAGCCGATGGTCGGTCAACAAAGTTTTGTACAATGCGGATCCGAGCATTAATGACATAAAGTACTTGGATACATAGAGTCATTACACATAATTTGTGATTTTACTAAGGATATTGATCCTTAATTCGGCCACCCGTGCCCGCGTTAAGGCTCGGGGGCTACTGGGCTTTGGGCTTATTATTTACAAATATTAAAGGGGCACATCGATCCCCTGATCTGGTGTTGCCACCCGACCCGATGTCTCGGGGCTCTTGCATTGCTGTTCTATGCGAGAAAATTTTAAGTGCTGTCTGAGTTTCGAGGAGATTTTGATCCTCAAGTTGGTCGACCGCACCCAACCTGAGTCTTGAGGACTGAGCACGCCGCTTTTTGTGTCCCGAAGTATTCTGCCGAGCTAGGACTTGATCCTCAGACAGATTTTACAAATCAACCTGAGTCTCAGCGGCTACGGGGATCAGCGGTCTTATGTCATCCTTCACGCGCATCTCGGGTTTTAGACCGATACCCACCTTGAGGGCTACTGACTATGTATCTCGGCAGAGAATAAATTGCACCAATCAAAAATATTGACAAAAATCGGCCCACATTCGGGTGGTGCACCACCTCGGAAGCGATCCGCATAAAGCTCGGCGCTAGTGGCTGGCTCCATAGAGGGCATTTCCGGCATTAAGCTCGGCTAAACTCCTTCAAACTTCTTTGAACCAAGGTGATTTACGACACCTCGGATACAGTCCAGCGTTGGAGCTCGGATACATAATTCAGCGTTGGAGCTCGGATACATAATCCGGCGTTGGAGCTCGGATACATAATCCGGCGTTGGTGCTTGGATACAGTCCGGTGATGGAGCTCGGATACACAGTCCGGCGTTGGAGCTCGGATACATAGTCCGGCGTTGGAGCTCGGATACATTCCGGCGTCAGAACTGGGAAGCGGTCCGGCACTGGTGCTCGGCTGCAAAAGATACCTCGAATGCGGTCCGGCGTTGGAGCTCGGACGCAAGAGGACGCTGCCGCCCGGGAACAACTTCAAACCCGAGGTGTGGCATAAAAATAACAAGGCATTGATAAAGGCCGGAAACTTAAAATGGCTCCTCGGATACCCGACGTGTAAACTCGTCAAATGCATTTCGGCGATCCTCAAGATCGAAGATTTGTTGAACCAGTTTTCAAGACCAACGACTGAAGATGAAGAACAGTTCGGAAGAATCGAGGAGCATCCCTAACTTGAAGACCGGTTCAGGGGGCTAGTGACGGTGTCCTGGACTAGGGGGTACTCACCACGTCGTCTCCCGATCAGTTGGATTGGGCCGAGGACCCCCATGGCCGTATACTGATGGGCCAGTCCGGACAGCTGCCGCATACAAGGAAGATTCCACAAGACTTGGCGATCAAGACAAGGACCCCTCCCCCACCGGCGTATTCAGCTAGGACTCTTGTTATCCTAGGCCTCTGGTGCATTATATAAACCGAGGCTAGGCTAGTCGATAGAACATACACAACAATCATACCATAGGCTAGCTTCTAGGGTTTAGCCTCCTTGATCTCGTGGTATATCTACTCTTGTACTACCCATATCATCAATATCAATCAAGCAGGAGTAGGGTTTTACCTCCATCGAGAGGGCCCGAACCTGGGTAAAAACATCGTGTCCCTTGTCTCCTGTTACCATCCGCCTAGACGCACAGTTCAGGACCCCCTACCCAAGATCCGCCGGTTTTGACACCGACAACGTCCGTGTCAAGTAGACCGAATCCTGCCTGCATCTACTACTATTACTCCACACATCGATCGCTATCCAGCATGCATCCAGAGTATTAAGTTCATAAAGAATGGAGTAACGCATTAAGCAAGATGACATGATGTAGAGGGATTAACTCAAGGAATATGATGAAAACCCCATCTTGTTATCCTCGATGGCAACAATACTATACGTGCCTTGTTGCCCCTACTGACACTTGGAAAGGACACCACAAGATTGAACCCAAAGCTAAGCATTTCTCCCATTGCAAGAAGGATCAATCTAGTAGGCCAAACTAAACCGATAATTTGAAGAGACTTGCAAAGATATCAAATCATGCATATAAGAATTCAGGGAAGAACCAAATAATATTCATAGATTATCTTGATCATAAATCCACAATTCATCAGATCTCGGCAAAAACACCGCAAAATAATATTACATCGAATAGATCTCCAAGAACATCGAGGAGAACATGGTATTGAGAATCAAAGAGAGAGAAGAAGCCATCAAGCTAATAACTATGGACCCGAAGGTCTGTGGTAAACTACTCATGCTTCATCGGAGAGGTAATGGTGTTGATGTATAAGCCCTCCATGATCAAATCCCCCTCCGACAGGATGCCAGAAAAGGCCCCAAGATGGGATCTCACGGGTACAGAAGGTTGCGGCGGTGGAAAAGTGGTTTCGTGGCTCTCCTGGATGTTACTAGGGTATAAGAGTATATATAGGCGAAGGAACTAGGTCAGGGGAGCTACAAGAGGCCCACGAGGGTAGGGGGCGCGCCCTACCCCCTGGGCACGCCCTCCTGCCTCGTGGCCGCCTCGTTGCCTCTCCAACTTCATCTCCAAGTCTTCTGGTTTGCTTTCGGTCCAAGAAAGATCATCGCGAAGGTTTCATTCCATTTGGACTCCGTTTGGTATTCCTTTTCTGCAAAACTCTAAAATAGGCACACAAAAAAACAGAAACTGGATCTGGGCCCTCGAGTTAGTCCCAAAAATAATTTAAAATAGCATATAAATGCCTATTAAACATCCAAAACAGATAATATAATAGCCTGGAACAATAAACAATTATAGATACGTTGGAGACTATCAAGCATCCCCAAGTTAATTCCTGCTCGTCCTTGAGTAGGTAAATGATAAAAACAGAATTTTTGATGTGGAATTCTACCTAACATATTTATCAATGTAATTTTCTTTATTGTGGCATGAATGTTCAGACCCAAAAGATTCAAGACAAAAGTTTAATATTGACATAAAAATAATAATATTTCAAGCATACTAATAAAGCAATTATGTCTTCTCAAAATAACATGGCCAAAGAAAGTTCATCCCTACAAAATCATATAGTTTGGCTATGCTCCATCTTCGTCACACAAAATATTCAAATCATGCACAACCACGGTTTTAGCCAAGCAATTGTTTCATACTTTAGTATTCTCAAACTTTTTCAACTTTCACGCAATACATGAGCGTAAGCCATTGACATGGCACTATAAGTGGAATAGAATTGTGGTTGTGGAGAGGACAAAAAAGAGATAGTCTCACATCAACTAGGCGTATCAACGGGCTATGGAGATGCCCATTAATAGATATCAATGTGAGTGAGTAGGGATTGCCATGCAACGGATGCACTAGAGCTATAATTGTATGAAAGCTCAAAAAGAAACTAAGTGGGTGTGCATCCAACTTGCTTGCTCATGAAGACCTAGGACATTTGAGGAAGCCCATCATTGGAATATACAAGCCAAGTTCTATAATGAAGAATTCCCACCAGTATATGAAAGTGACAAAACAAGAGACTCTCTATCATGAAGACCATGGTGCTATTTCGAAGCACAAGCGTGGAAAAAGGATAGTAGCATTGTCCCTTCTCTCTTTTTCTCTCTATTTTTTTGATTGGCTTCTTTAGCCTATTTTTTTTATTGGCTTCTTTGGCCTCCTTTTTTTTAATTTCCTCACAGGGACAATGTTCTAATAATGATGATCATCACACTTCTATTTATTTACAACTCAAGAATTACAACTCGATACTTAGAACAAAATATGACTCTATATGAATGCCTCCGGTGGTGTACCGGGATGTGCAATGATTCAAGAGTGACATGTATGAAAGAATTATGAACGGTGGCTTTGCCACAAATACGATGTCAACTACATGATCATGCAAAGCAATATGACAGTAATGAAGCGTGTCATAATAAATAGAACGGTGGAAAGTTGCATTGCAATATATCTCGGAATGGCTATGGAAATGCCATAATAGGTAGGGTGGCTGTTTTGAGGAAGGTAAATGGTGGGTGTATGGTACCGGCAAAAGTTGCACGACACAAGAGAGGCTAGCAAAGGTGGAAGGGTGAGAGTGCGTATAATCCATGGACTCAACATTAGTAATAAAGAACTCACATACTTATTGCAAAAATCTACAAGTCATCAAAACCAAGCACTACACGCATGCTCCTAGGGGAAGGGTTGGTAGGAGTCACCATCACGCGATCCCGACCTCCACACATAAGGAGGATAATCAAAGAGATACCTCATGCTTCAAATTTGTTACACAACGGTTACCATACGTGCATGCTACGGGACTTACAAACCTCAGCACAAGTATTTCTTAAATTTACAATTACACCACTAGCATGACTCTAATATCACCATCTTCATATCTCAAAACAATCATAAAGAATCAAACTTCTCATAGTATTCAACGCACCTTTTTTATGAAAGTTCTTATTATATATATCCATCTTGGATGGCCATCATATTAGGACTAGTTTTATAACCAAAGATAATTACCATGTTGTTCTAAAAGACTCTCAAAATAATATAAGTGAAGCATGAGAGTTCAACAATTTCTATAAAATAAAGCTACCACCGTGCTCTAAAAAGATATAAGTGAAGCACTAGAGCAATATTGTCTAGCTCAAAAGATATAAGTGAAGCACATAGAGTATTCTAATAAATCACGATTCATGAGAGTCTCTCCCAAAAGGTGTGTACAGCAAGGATGACTGTGGTAAACTAAAAAGCAAAGACTCAAATCATACAATGCGCTCCAAGCAAAACACACATCATGTGGTGAATAAAAATATAGCCTCAAGTAAATTTACCGATAGACGAAGACGAAAGAGGGGATGCCTTCCGGGGCATCCCCAAGCTTAGGGTTTTGTTTGTCCTTGAATTTTACCTTGGGGTGCCTTGGGCATCCCCAAGCTTAGGCTCTTGCCACTCCTTATTCCATAGTCCATCAAATCCTTACCCAAAACTTGAAAACTTCACAACACAAAACTTCAACAGAAAATCTCATGAGATCCGTTAGTATAAGAAAATAAATCACCACTTTAAGGTACTGTTGTGAACTCATTCTTTATTTATATTGGTGTAATATCTACTGTATTCCAACTTCTCCATGGTTCATACCCCCCGACACTACTCATAGATTCATCAAAATAGGCAAACAACATGCGAAAAACAGAATCTGTCAAAAACAGAACAATCTGTAGTAATCTGTAACTCTGGAATACTTATGTAACTCCAAAAATTTGTAAATAAACTGTTGGACGTGAGGAATTTGTCTATTAATCTTCTGCAGAAAGAATCAACTCAAAAGCACTCTCCTATAAAAAATGACAGCTAATCTCATGAGCGCAAAGTTTTTGTTTTTTACAGCAAGATCGCATTAACTTTCATCCAAGTCTTCCCAAAGATTCTACTTGGCACAAACACTAATTAAAACTTAAAACCACATCTAACCAGAGGCTAGATGAATTATTTATTACTAAACTGGAGCAAAAAGTAAAGAAAAAAAATAAAATTGGGTTGCCTCCCAACTAGCGCTATCGTTTAACGCCCCTAGCTAGGCATAAAAATACGAATAGATCTAGATGTTGCCATCTTTGGTATGCAATTATTTAATTGAACACGTATAGTCCTTAGGAGATTCTTTGGGTTTTCTCAATAATTAAACTCCTAGGCAAGAAGTCGAGAATTTCATTCGTGGCAAAAGGTTCCTTAATAGTATTGAAAAAGTTGGGGTGAACACTTATTGATTTGAGATCTTCATTTTCCTTACTAGAAGATTCACCCTTATTCTTAGGAACATAGATAAACTTGGCAACTTTGGAAGGAGGAAGGTCTGAGGTATTTTTAATAGCAGAAAAAGCGGAACCCAAGTTGGTAATAATATCTTTGAGTTTATCAATTCTAGTAGAATCTTGATCTATCTTTTCATTAACTATGGGTTCCTTTTCTCTAAGATTTTTCAGCGTGACTCCTACCTTAGATCCATATTGATTAATTTGATTATGAATCTTTTTATCTAAATTTTCGATTACTCTACCGTAGCAATTTTATTCTCAATAATATCAAGTCTCTGCATCACATGCTCCAAGGTTAAGATAGTTCCATTGACCAAAAGAGGTGGTGGGCCTAACAAAGCTATCATGGCATTATAAGAATCAAAGGTATGGCTTCCCAAGAAATTCCCTCCAGTAATGGTGTCAAGAACATATCTATTCCAAGGAGTAATGCCTACATAAAAATTGCAGAGAAGAACGGAAGTGGATTGCTTTCTAGTATATCTATTTTGAGCATTGCAAATTCTATACCAAACATCTTATGATTTTCTCCCTCCCTTTTTTTAAAATTGAGAACTTCATTATCGGTAGTATTAACAATGATAGGAGGACTAGCCATGAAGGCAAATCGAATGATCTAACACATGAGCGCACAAGAAGCAAGCGAAAAGAGACGAACGGAAGAGGGGCGAAGAAAAGGCAAAGGTTTTCGAAAATCGTTTTAGAAGTGGGGGAGAGGAAAACAAGTGGCGAATGTCGAATAATGTAATGCAAGGGAGAAGAGTTTATGATGGGTACTTGGTATGGCTTGACTTGACATAGATCTCCCCGGTAACGATGCCATAAATCCTTCTTGCTACCTCTTGAGCTTGCGTCGGTTTTCCCTTGAAGAGGAAAGGGTGATGCAGCAAAGTAGCATACATATTTCCCTCAGTTTTGAGAATCAAGGTATCAATCTAGTAGGAGACGACACACAAGTCACCGAATACCTACACAAACAATCAACGACTTGCAACCAACATGATAAAGGGGTTGTCAATCCCTTCACGACCACTCGCAAAAGTGAGATCTGATAGAGATAGATAAACAACAAAATAAATATTTTTGGTATTTTTTGTTTATAGATTGGAAAGTAAAGATTGCAAAATAGTAGATCGGAAACTAGCAAGGTGTAAACGAGATTCAACAATATGGAGAAGAGACCTGGGGGCCATAGGTTTCACTAGTGGCTTCTCTAAAGTTAGCATATATTATGGTGGGTGAACAAATTATTGCCGAGCAATTGAAAGAAAAGCACATAGTTATGACGACATCTAAGGCAATGATCATGAACATAGGCATCACGTCCATGTCAAGTAGACCGAAACAATTCTGCATCTACTACTATTACTCCACACATCGACCGCTATCCAGCCTGCATCTAGAGTATTAAGTTCATAAAGAATGGAGTAGCGCATTAAGCAAGATGACATGATGTAGAGGAATTAACTCAAGCAATATGATGAAAACCCCATCTTGTTATCCTCGATGGCAACAATACAATACGTGCCTTGCTGCCCCTACTGTCACTAGGAAAGGACACCTCAAGATTGAACCCAAAGCTAAGCACTTCTCCCATTGCAAGAAAGATCAATCTAGTAGGACAAACTAAACCGATAATTCGAAGAGACTTGCAAAGATATCAAATCATGCATATAAGAATTCAGAGAAGAACCAAATAGTATTCATAGATAATCTTGATCATAAATCCACAATTCATCGGATCTCGGCAAACTCAACACAAAACAATTTTACATCGAATAGATCTCCAAGAACATCGAGGAGAACATGGTATTGCGAATCAAAGAGAGAGAGAGAGAGAAGAAGCCATCTAGCTAATAACTAAGGATCCGAAGGTCTGTGGTAAACTACTCACGCTTCATCAGAGAGGTAATGGTGTTGATGTAGAAGCCCTCCATGATTGAATCCCCCTCCGATAGGACGCTAGAAAAGGTCCCAAGATGGGATCTCACGGGTACAAAAGGTTGCGGCGGTGGAAAAGTGGTTTCGTGGCTCTCCTGGATGTTTCTAGGGTATAAGAGTATATATAGGTGAAGGAACTAGGTCAGGGGAGCTACGAGGGGCCCACGAGGGTAGGGGGTGCGCCTACCCCCCTGGGCGCGCCCTCCTGCCTCGTGGCCGCCTCGTTGCCTCTCCGACTTCATCTCCAAGTCTTCTGGTTTGCTTTTGGTCCAAGAAAGATCATCGTGAAGGTTTCATTCCGTTTGGACTCCATTTGGTATTCCTTTTCTACAAACTCTAAAATAGGCACACACACAAAAAAAACAAAAACTAGCACTAGGCCCTCGAGTTAATAGGTTAGTCCATAAAATAATATAAAATAGCATATAAATGCCTATTAAACATCCAAAACAGATAATATAATAGCATGGAACAGTAAAAAGTTATAGATACGTTGGAGACGTATCAGGGTACAATAGTGATCTAGGAGTGGATCACTGGACAATAGTCAAAATTATCCTTAGTTACCTTAAAGAGGACTAAGGAAATGTTTCTCGGTTATGGAGGTGAAAAGAGTTCATCGTAAAGAGTTATGTCAATGCAAGCTTTGACACTGATCTAGACGACTCTAAGTCTCAATCTAGATATGTATTGAACGTGGGAGCAATTAGCAAGAGTAGCTCCATGCAGAGCATTGTAGACATAGAAATTTGCAAAATACATACGGATCTGAATGTGATAGACACGTTGACTAAACCTCTCTCACAAGCAAACCATGACCACACCTTAGTACTCTTTGGGTGATAATCACATGGCGATGTGAACTAGATTATTGACTCTATTAAACCCTTTGGGTGTTGGTCACATGGCGATGTGAACTATAGGTGTTAATCACATGACGATGTGTTGGTGTTAAATCACATGGCGATGTGAACTAGATTATTGACTCTAGTGCAAGTGGGAGACTGAAGGAAATATGACCTAGAGGCAATAATAAAGTTGTTATTTTATATTTCCTTACTTCATGATTTTTTTATTCATGCTAGAATTGTATTAACCGGAAACTTGATACATGTGTGGATACATAGACGAAACACCGTGTCCCTAGTAAGCATCTACTAGACTAGCTCGTTAATCAAAGATGGTTAAGTTTCCTAACCATAGACTTGTGTTGTCATTTGATGAACGGGATCACATCATTAGGAAAATGACGTGATGGACAAGACCCATCCGTTAGCTTAGCACAATGATCGTTCAGTTTTATTGCTATTGCTTTCTTTATGTCAAATACATATTCCTTCTACTATGAGATTATTCAACTCCCGGATACCAGAGGAATGTCTTATGTGCTATCAAATGTCACAACGTAACTGGGTGATTATAAAGATGCTCTACAGGTGTAACATCCCAAATTTTCAATTTGGAATGGTATACATTAGATCATCATTGCATATCATATTTTATTGCATTTTGGTTGATCCGAGAAACTCTACACAACTCAAGGACCTACGAAGAGAGTTGGGGATTTTGTTATTTTTCATATTGAGTTTCCTCAAATTTTGAAAAGAGGATCAATTGGTTTTGAACTTTTGATAATTTTTCCTTCCTAATATTTCTAAAATAAAAATATATGAGAGGAGATAAAATGACTTCTCCAATATAAAGGAAATATTAGAGGAAAAATATTAAAATCAATTTATTATTTTATTTGGTTTTTATTGCAATTTTATTTGAATTAGAAAAATTGCACGTTTTCAAAATTGCATTTTAGGGCCAAGAAAATGTTCATCTTGTTCTAAATATTTTATTTAGACGGCGAAAATTTGTTTTGGCATTTTTAGTTATTTATTTATTTTTCTAGGCTTTATTTTCGGTGGAACCTTATTTTAAAAAAAGTGCACGCCCGACTGGGCCAGCGGCCCAGCCGAGCCGGGCCGGCCTCGCCCCGCCTCCGCCCGACCAACTCCGACTGGAGCACGCCGCTGCCACCGAGTCCGGGGAGGACTCCTCCTCCTCGCCCCCTTCCCCAAGCCGCCGCCCCCTCCTTATATATCCCGCCCCGCCACCACCACCACCCGCCACACTCACACTTGCCGCCGCCTCGGATCCGCGCCGTCAAAGCTGCCGCCGCCGCCCGAACCACCGCCTTCGCCTCACCGCCCCGCACCCCCGCCGCCGCCGTCCGGAGCCAGCGCCTCGCTCGCCGAACCACCGCCGGAGGTAGCCGCTGCCGCCGTCTCGCCATTCGTCGGTTTTCTCAAAAAAACCGTTCAGTTTTTTCGAAACCCTAGATTTGTTTTTTTTCAGATCTGGTTTGGTTTTGTTTCGGTTTAGTTATTTAGCGAACGCCCGTTCGTTCGTTCACTTTAACGAACGATTTTCACCATTTAGCCTGAGACAACGAACGCTCATCCGTTAGCCTGTTCGTCAGTTTTTCTTTTTCCAAGGTTTTTCCACGATTAATTTTGATCGCGATTTCTGCCCTAATTTTTGTTTTAGCTTATCTTTTCGCTCGTTTATCGAAATCAGGCGATTCAAGCGCCTAGAGTTTCGTCTCAAAACCCTCTTTCGGTTTAATCAACTTAAACATGATTTTGCTATTGTAAAATTTGACCTAAGTCCGGATTAGTAAACAAAGCTTGTTTCTTTCGCCGTTTGAGTTCCGTTGCTTCGTTTGATTTGATTCTTTTGCAAACTGGAGTTCTTAAGTTGAACTTTCCGGTTAGATCTCTTATTTGAGTTTTACCCATGCTTGTAGTTAATTGCTTATTGTATGCTTGTTTGTTTGCGATAGAGTTCCCGGAGTGCGAAGCGTGCTACTATGAGTCTCTAGGTTTCACGGATCATCAGCAAGGCAAGTAACACTTTGATCGTACCTCTTTACTACCCAGTTTTATTGCATTAGATCAATCCTCAAACAATTGCATGGATCTGATTAATATGTTGGTTTTGGGAAGTAGATGAGGTAGTACCTATTGTCCTGTTTATATCTAAACCTTTGGGAGTTATTTCTACGTTGCTTACATTCCTATGCTATGCTTGTAGACGTGGATTGGGTTTTGAGTGTATCCATGTCATATGTGAGTTGTTAATTAATGGTTAACTTAAGGTGGCTACTTTAATTCACATCTGGGTGGATTGAGGCACCTGGGGAACACAATGTTGCCTGTATTTTTGGAAATCCCGGGGTACCGTGTGATTTTCCTATGGACCGCCACCTAGGCTCAAAGGGATCATAAGATTATTCATGCTAGAAACTTCCGTGTGTAGTCGCAAGCTATTATGGGCTCTAGTATAGTTGAGTATGTTGCGTGACCTCTTTCAGTGGTAGGCTAGCGGATGTAGGGGATGTAGGTTGGTACTGTCTACCCAGAGTAAAGAGTTAATGCTTCTGAAAGACCATGTCTCGGTCATCCGTTTCTCAAACATAATGTAGTGCAAGAAATCCAACGGGGGAGATCGAGTCTTGTGGGGAAAAGTGCGCAAACCTCTATAGAGTGTACAAACTAATCATGGTTAGCCGTGTCCCCGGTTATGGACGTTTTGAGTATCTAGTTCTTGGATTATCATGTGGATCTCATCACCCTTAGCATAATTTGATTGGGTTAATGATGATGCTTAATTGGGATTGAGAGGGGGATTACCTTCTCAATGTTTAACAACCACCATGATAGTTAAATAAAACTTATTCCTTTGTTGTAGGGAAAAATTGGCTTTATGCAAAACTATAACCATAGAGCTTTCCACCAGCCATATATGCATGTAGTGATGGCATTATTCTGTTCATTACTCTCTATGTGTTACATTGCCAGCATATTCCATGTGCTGACCCGTTTCGGGCTACAACGTTCATGTTGCAGACTTTTCAGACAATGAGTAAGGTGCCTTAGGTCGTGACCTTTCACTCAGTGATGCCGTTGGAGTTGATGAACTCGCTTTATCTTCCAAGCCTTCCGCTGTTATCGTTATTAGATGGCCTTAAGCCATATTTATTGTAATAAGTTCTCTTTTGAGACATTCGATGTAATAAGTGTGTGATTGCTACTCTATTATAAATCCTTCAAGTACTGTGCGTGTCAGCATTACTGATCTAGGGATGACACTGATGCACAGAGATCAGACTGTTTGAGGTCTGGTCGCTACAAGATGGTATCAGAGCACACGCTAACTGTAGGACACGACCATTAAGCTAAAGCCCTAGATCACCACTCTCTTCTCATTTCTAAATCCTCGCCTTTTATACTCTTTAGGATGGCGGATGCAAGGAACAAGTTCACACAACCGGATGAAGATACACCTTTCAGACGCCACTTGAAGGAAGTTACTAGATACCTGAACATCGGAGTACCAAGCTTCACCGGGACCTACATCGCGATTTTACCAAAAGAGGAGCGTTGGATAATTCAAGTTCAAGTTCCAGGAAGGACGTTCATGCCAGTCATTGAGCCCATAGAGTTTTCCTTTGATGCGCCAACCTGGAGTCTAGGAAAGAGCATGGCAGCCCACATCACCATGGGATACATTGGAGAAGTTTACCACAAGGATCTCAAGGATACTATCTACCAGATTTGTGGGCGCCGAGATGAGCAATGGGAGATGATGAGAACCAGGAAGGATAGATCTATTGTAGCTTTTATCCAGGAGTTAAACCAGCACATTCGTCGCCAGGAGAACCAGATGTGCGCAGGCATGATGGATCTGAAGAAGGCAATGACCAGGATCACGGAGCTGGAAGAAGAACTCAAGTCTACACGCGATGGATATGAGGAGGAAATCGTGACACTATTGGAGAAGAACGACGACCTGATAAAGAAGATCAAAGTGTTCATGGGAGACCCCGCGCCAGGAGGAGAAGATGACGATTCAACTTGTCCGAAGAACTACATCATCATTGACGACACCGACTCGGACCCTGACGATAGTGATGATGATTTTGTTGATGAAGCTGGAGCAGATATCATGGAGTCTTCGACCGATCAATTTTTTCTAGTCGACCACCATAACAGTAGTAGTATTCCCCCATGTATATAGTATAGTCCGAGCACTTTTGTATCGATAGTTAGACCGTTGTATGCCCTTGTTTGAATTAATTGAAGTGATATTGTTTGTCTTTGTCTCATGTGCATATGGGTAGTGTTTTCCCTCTAGATCTATTTCTATTCTATTTTCTCGTCTTTTCTAAACCCTCAGATGCCTTCGGGACGAGACACTGGATTTGCTTTCCCACCGGAGCTCACTCAGTTGGTCCAGCAGCAGAATGCATTGATGGAGATACTAGTCCAGAATCAGAATCAGGGGAACAACAACAACAACCACCCACCACCACCACCACCTGTTGATCACTTAGCCCGTTTCTTGAGGCTTAATCCGCCGGTGTTCTCTAGTAGCACCGAGCGGATAATTGCAGATGATTGGATCCACAAGATTGGAAGGGAGTTGACCACTGCAGGATGCATAGATGCGGAGAGAGTGCGGTTTGCCGCACATCAGCTTGACGGACCCGCAACATCATGGTGGGAGAATTTCACAGCCACTTACCCCATCGACACTGTCACATGGGACCAGTTTCAGCAGGCTTTCTGTAATGCCCATGTTTCAGCAGGAGCTATGGCCATGAAGAAGTGTGAGTTTTATAACTTGCGCTAAGGAGGACGCACAGTTGGCCAGTATGTGGATGATTTTAGTAAGCTAGCACGTTATGCCCCAGATGACGTTGCTACGGATGCCGCTAAGTAGGAGAAGTTTCTGGAAGGACTGAATGATGAGCTGAGCATGCAGTTGATGGTAGCAACCTTCAACAACTACCATGAGTTGGTACATAGAGCGCTCATGATTGAAGGGAAGCAGCATCAGATTGACAGCTGCAAGATGAAGTATGGACAAGGGAAGTATAACTCTGGAGCTCAACAGAAGCCTCCTTTTACCCCGAACTTGGGAGGACCATATCAGCATAACCATGGAGGTCACAACCACAATGGAGGAATTTCGCACAACCATAGTGGCCCCAAGAATGGGAATGGTAATGGAGGAAGCAACGGGCAGAACCGTTCCAACCCAGCAACGCCCGCCAAGAAGGATCTGAGCCACATTACTTGCTACAAGTCCCAGAAGACCAGACATTATGCCAATGAATATCCTGAAGCTAAGAATGGAAATGGCAATGGAAGCTCAGGGAAGAAGCCTAACCCTTTCAACAGGGGACAGGTGAACCACGTTAACGTGGAGGAGGTTGAAGCGCAACCCAATGCAGTAATAGGTAAGTTTTTGGTTAAGTCATTTACTGCAATCGTTCTTTTTGATACTGGTGCATCGCATTCATACATATCAAAGGGAATTGTGGATAAGTATAAACTACCAACCCAAGCCCTTAGGTCACCCATGTTAGTAACCTCCCCAGGAGCAGAGTATATGGCTAGTCTATGGTGTGATTGGTTACCATTAAGGATTGGTAACTACGTGTTTCCCTCAGACCTAATAGAATTGGAGTCACAAGGACTGGATGTGATATTAGGCATGGATTGGTTATCGAAGTATGGAAGGAACATTGAATGCACCAGTAAGTCAATTTTGCTCACCATCCTAGAAGGAAGAAGGATTAAGTATGTATCCCGGCATGTGCCGAAGGGGACTCAAGTGAATTCCTTATCAGGAGTTGTACAGGAGGAAGTACTAGTGGTGAAGGATTTTCCTGATGTATTTCCAAAAGAGTTGCCAGGCATGCCACCGGAAAGAGACATTGAGTTTTTGATTGAACTTTTACCAGGCACAGGGCCAATATCTAAGAGACCGTACAGGATGCCCGCAAAGGATTTGGAGGAAATTAAGAAGTAGATTAAGGAGTTACTAGATAAAGGCTATATTCGCCCAAGTTTGTCACCTTGGGGATCACCAGTGCTTCTAGTGGAGAAGAAGGATGGATCATTGAGGATGGTTGTTGATTATCGTGGATTGAATGAAGTGATCTGTTTGACCAGTTGCAAGGAGCTAAAGTATTTTCCAAGATCGATCTGCGATCAGGATACCACCAGTTGAAGATTCGAGAGTAGGATATACCTAAGATAGCTTTTACCACAAGGTACGGGCTATATGAGTATACCATTATGTCATTTGGTCTGACTAACACACCTGCCTATTTCATGAACATGATGAACAAGGTGTTTATGGAGTTTCTGGATAAGTTCGTCGTGGTGTTCATTGATGATATTCTGGTCTACTCGAAGAATGAAGAGGAGCATAAGGAGCATTTGCGTTTGGTACTTGGGAAGCTCAGAGAACATCAACTATATGCCAAGTTCAGCAAGTGTGAGTTTTGGTCGAAGGAAGTTGGATTCCTAGGACATGTTATATCCGGACAAGGAATAGCAGTAGACCCCACCATGGTTGTCACTATGACAAATTGGGAAGTACCCACGTCAGTTGGAGAGATCCGGAGTTTATTGGGACTCGCATGATACTATCGGAGGTTCATTGAAATTTCTTGAAGATTACAAAACCCATGACGGAGTTGTTGAAGAAGGACACCAAATTCAAATGGACTGAGGAATGTGAGGCCAGTTTTCAGGAGTTGAAGAAACGTTTGGATACATCACCAGTGTTGATTCTGCCAGATCAGCGCAGGATTATGAAGTATATTGCAACGCTTCTCGTCGAGGACTTGGAGCAGTACTTATGCAGGAGAAAAGAGTTGTTTCTTATGCCTCACGACAGCTTAAACCCCATGAGTTAAACTATGCTACACATGATTTGGAGTTAGAAGCCGTAGTGCATGCGTTGAAGACATGGAGACATTTTCTCATCGGAAACCATTGTGAGGTGTACACGGATCACAAGAGTTTGAAGTATATCTTCACGCAGAAGGAGTTAAATCTCAGGCAAAGGAGATGGTTGGAGCTCATTAAGGATTATGATATGAGATTGCACTATCATCCAGGAAAGGCTAACGTAGTAGCTGATGCATTGAGCCGCAAGAGCCATGTCAACACTCTCATGACCGGAGAGTTACCCAAGGAGTTAGCCAAGGATCTTCGCGAGCTATGTTTGGAGATAGTTCCAAGAGGCTATGTAGCAGCATTGGAGATTCAGTCTACTTTGATGGATATGATCAGAGAAGCTCAGAAGACTGACAAGGATATTGCCGAGATAAAGGAAAGGATGAGCAAAGGAAAAGCTAAGGGATTTCATGAGGATGAGCACGATACCTTATGGTTTGAAGACTGTGTTTATGTGCCTAATGATCCGGAGATCAGGAAGTTGATTTTGCAGGAGGCCCATGATTCGCCGTATTCGATTCACCCAGGAAATAGAAAGATGAATCTGGATTTGAAGGACAGTTTCTGGTGGACCGGAATGAAGAAGGATATTGCGGAGTATGTAGCAGTTTGTGATGTATGTCAGAGAGTAAAGGCAGAGCATTAGAAGCCAGCAGGTTTACTACAGCCATTGCTGATACCCGAATGGAAGTGGGATAAGCTAGGCATGGATTTTATCACGGGATTGCCCAGGACTCGTTCAGGCTATGACTCGATATGGGTTGTAGTCGATTGTTTGACGAAGGTAGCTCATTTCATCCCAATGAAGACCACTTATACCGGTGCTAAGTTAGCGAAGATATATATGACCAGGATCGTATGTCTGCATGGAGTTCTGAGGACCATTATATCAGATAGAGGAACCCAGGTTACCTCAAAGTTCTGGAATAAGTTCCACGAAACTTTGGGTACCAGGCTAGAGTTCAGTACAACCTTTCACCTGCAGACAGATGGATAGATCGAGAGAGTTAATCAGATTTTGGAGGACATGTTGAGAGCTTGTGCGCTATATTATGGATCCAGTTGGGACGACAATTTGCCCCATGCAGAGTTCTCTTACAACAACAGTTATCAATCCAGTTTGAAGATGGCCCCTTTCGAAGCTCTGTACGGAAGGAGGTGCAGGACACCGTTGTTGTGGGATGAAGTTCGAGACCGTCAGTTGTTTGGACCAGATTTGATCAAAGAGTCTGAAGATAAAGTTAAGCTTATTCGCGATAGACTCAAGGTAGCCCAGTCCAGGCAGAAGAGCTATGCGGATTCTAAACGCAAGGAGACAATTTACAAAGTCGGAGATAGAGTTTACCTTCGAGTGTCCCCACTTCGAGGAGTTAAGCGTTTTGGAGTTAAGGGAAAGTTAGCGCCATGTTTTGTGGGACCATACAAAGTTTTGGAACGTATGGGAGAAGTTGCTTACAAGTTGGAGTTGCCGGAAGGATTGTCAGGAGTACACGATGTGTTCCACGTTTCCCAGCTAAAGAAGTGTCACGCAGAGATGGCTGATATTCCACTAAGGTTATGTTCGGTTCCAAGGGATTATATCCAGTAGTGGATCTAATCCGTGCAGGGTTTTGGTGTCGCCACCCAATCCCCACGTGGAACCATTCCACCGGAGGGATCACCTAATCTCTGTTCGGTTACACCCACCAGCAAAAACACTTCTAACTTTCTAAGTATACAACAGTATACAACGGCACATCAGCACAACGGAAGTAATACAAGTCTTGTTCGGTAGTGGGGAGCAATCAGTGACAAATACGAGTAGGAATCAGTAGCAATAAATTCATTGGAAGCCAAAAAAGAAACTTGTGGTTTGTTAAAAAAATAGAGGAGAAATTACATTGTACAGTTGTAGATCAACAGATGAAATTACGATCAGTAGATAAAATTACGATACAGAGGAAATTACGATCAGTAGATGGATCGTTTTGGAGCTAATAGCGCCCAGACAACGAGCTGAACAATCGGAGCAGCTGAACTGCACCACTTCGGACGCCGGAACTGCAGCCGGAACGCAGGGCCGTACCCGCACGACCGACGAAGGCAGCGGAGGGACCTTTGGACCCTGGGACTGACGGACATCGGAGGCAGAGGGCCTCTGCCGCCGAATCTGGAAGGGCCGTCACCGCCATCAGTTAGATCCGTGTCGCCGCCGAGCTTGAGCCGCTGCAACTAGATGCGGCGGCGCCGGTTGGACAGGTGAGAGGGAGGAGGGCGGGGGTGGGGGGAGCACGCCGCCGCAGTCTCCTCCAATAGTGCTGCTACTGCTGTCCCTCCTTCTCTGGCGCCGGCGTCGGATTCGCAACGACACGAGAGAGGTCGGGTGAGAGTGGGCGTGGCATTTTGAGCGAGAGAGAGAGAGAGTGAGACAGAGTTTGCTTCCATGAGTCGGGACACGTGGGTCGTTTCCTGGCGATTTCCACGCGGTTTGGGAGGGGTTTAATCCCGCCTGGGTCTAAACGAAGGCTGTTAGAAGCCAGACCGGGATCCGAGCCCAGCCGGGGCGAAACCCACAGGGATCAGCGGGGTTTCGGCCCGATCCCGGCGAGGGTGGGGATAACTGAACAAAGCCTAAGAGATACAGTGCCACTGGAAGCGATTCAGTTGGATAGCGATTTGACCTATGAGGAGAAACCAGTCAAGATTCTCGAGTTTGCATGTCGAGTTACATGCAGCAAGGTTATCAAGTTCTGCAAGGTTCAGTGGAGCCACCATACCGAAGACGAAGCCACCTGGGAGCGAGAGGAAGACCTACGGAAGGATCACCTTCACCTATTTTCTAGCCAACCCAAATCTCGAGGGCGAGATTCATCTTAAGGGGGGGTAGGTTTGTAACATCCCAAATTTTCAATTTGGAATGTTATACATTAGATCATCATTGCATATCATATTTTATTGCATTTTGGTTGATCGAAGAAATTCTACGCAACTCAAGGACCTACAGAGAGAGTTGGGGATTTCGTTGTTTTTCATATTTGAGTTTCCTCAAATTTTGAAAAGAGGATCAATTGGTTTTGATAATTTTTCCTTCCTAATATTTCTAAAATAAAAATATATGAGAGGAGATAAAATGACTTCTCCAATATAAAGGAAATATTAGAGGGAAAAAAATTAAAATCAATTTATTATTTTATTTGATTTTTATTGCAATTTTATTTGAATTAGAAAAATTGCACGTTTTCAAAATTGCATTTTAGGGCCAAGAAAATGTTCATCTTGTTCTAAATATTTTATTTAGACGGTGAAAATTTGTTTTGGCATTTTTAGATTTTTATTTATTTTTCTAGGATTTATTTTCGGCGGAACGTTATTTTTTTGAAAAAAATGTGCTTGGCGCCCGGGCAATGGCCCAGCCGAGCCGGGCCGGCCTCGCCCGCCTCCGCCCGCCCGACTCCAACCGAGTCCGGCCGAGCACGCCGCCGCCGAGTCCGGGAGGACTCCTCCTCCTCGTCCCTTCCCAACCCGCGGCCCCCTCCTTATATACCCGCACGACCACCACCACCACCCACCACCTTGCCACCGATGCCGCCGAATCGGTTCGTGTCGCCGCCGAGAGCTGCCGCCGCCGACCCGCCGCCGCCGCCACGCGCTGCCTCAAGACCAGCCGCCGCCGGAGACCCCGTCGCCGCCGAGCCCGCCGCCTCGCTTCGCTGAGACCACCGCCGGAGGTAGCCGCCGCCGTCGTCTCGCCGTTCGTCGGTTTTCTCAGAAAAACCGTTCGGTTTTTTGAAACCCTAGATCTGTTTTTTTTTTCAGATCTGGTTTGGTTTTTTTTCGGTTTAGTTATTTAGTGAACACCCGTTCGTTCGTTCATTTTAACGAACGATTTTCACCGTTTAGCCTCAGACAGCGAACGTTCGTTCGTTAGCCTGTTAGTCAGTTTTTCTTTTTCCAGGGTTTTTCTGCGATTATTTTCGATCGCGATTTCTGCCCTGATTTTTGTTTTAGCTTATCTTTTCGCTCGTTTATCGGAATTAGGCGATTCAAGCGCCTAGAGTTTCGTCTTGAAACCCTCTTTCCGCTTAATCAACTTAAACATGATTTTGCTACCATAAAATTTGACCGAAGTCTAGATTAGTAAATGAAGCTTGTTTCTTTCGCCGTTTGAGTTTCATTGCTTCGTTTGATTTGATTCTTTTGCAAACCGGAGTTATTAAGTTGAAGTTTATGGTTAGATCTCTTATTTTAGTTTTACCCGTTCTTGTAATTGAGTGCTTATTGTATGCTTGTTTGTTTGCATAGAGTACCCGGACTGCGAAGCGTGCTACAACGAGTCTCTAGGTTTCACGGATCATCAGCAAGGCAAGTAACACTTTGATCATACCTCTTTACTACCCAGTTTTATTGCATTAGATCAATCCCCAAACAATTGCATGATTAGGATCTGATTAATATATGGGTTTTGGGAAGTAGATGAGGTAGTACCTATTGTCTTGTTTATTTTTAGACCTTTGGGAGTTATTTCTACGTTGCTTACATTGCTATGCTATGCTTGTAGACGTGGATTGGGTTTTGAGTGTATCCATGACAGATGTGAGTTGTTAATTAATGGTTAACTTAAGGTGGCTACTTTAATTCACATCTGGGTGGACTGAGGCACCTGGGGAACCCAGTGTTGCCTGTATTTTTGGAAATCCCAGGGTACCGTGTGATTTTCCTATGGACCGCCACCCAGGCTCAAAGGGATCATAAGATTATTCATGCTAGAAACTTCTGTGTGCAGCCGCAAGCTATTATGGGCTCTAGCATAGTTGAGTATGTTGCGTGACTTCTTTCAGTGGTAGGCTAGCAGATGTAGGGGGTGTAGGTTGGTACTGTCTACCCAGAGTAAAGAGTTAATGCTTCTGAAAGACCATGTCTCGGTCATCCGTTTATCAAACATCATGTACTGCGAGAAATCCAACGGAGGAGATCGAGTCTTGTGGGGAAAAGTGCGCAAATCTCTGTAGAGTGTACAAACTAATCATGGTTAGCCGTGTCCCCGGTTATGGACGTTTAGAGTATCTAGTTCTTGGATTATCATGTGGATCTCATCACTCTTAATATAAGTTGATTGGGTTAATGATGATGCTTAATTGGGATTGAGAGGGGGATTACCTTCTCAATGTTTAACAACCTCGATGATAATTAAATAAAAATTATTCCTTTGTTGTAGGAAAAAATTGGCTTTATGCAAGACTATAACCATAGAGCTTTCCACCAGCCATATATGCATGTAGTGATAGCATTATTCTGTTCATTACTCTCTATATGTTACATTGCCAGCATATTCCATGTGCTGACCCATTTCGGGCCGCAATGTTCATGTTGCAGACTTTTCAGACGACGAGTAAGGTGCCTTAGGTCGTGATCTTTCACTCAGTGATGCCGTTGGAGTTGATGGACTCGCTTTATCTTCCAAGCTTTCCGCTGTTATCATTATTAGATGGCCGTAAGCCATATTTATTGTAATAAGTTCTCTTTTGAGACATTCGATGTAATAAGTGTGTGATTGCTAGTCTATTAGAAATCCTTCAAGTACTGTGCGTGTCAGCATTACCGATCCAGGGATGACACTGATGCGCAGAGATCAGACTGTTTGAGGTCTCGTCGCTACAACAGGTATCTTCGAAGGTGTTTGTTGGGTTGGCATAGATCGAGATTAGGATTGTCACTCTGAGTATCGGAGAGGTATCTCTGGGCCCTCTCGGTAATACACATCGTAAGAAGCCTTCCAAGCAAAGTGACTAATGAGTTAATTGCAAGATGATGTATTACGGAACGAGTAAAGAGACTTGCCGGTAACGATATTGAACTAGGTATGAAGATACCGATGATAGAATATCGGGCAAACAACATACCGACGGACAAAGGGATTAAATGTATGTTGTCATAACGGTTCGACCGATAAAGATCTTCGTAGAATATATGGGAGCTAATATGAGCATCCAGGTTCCACTATTGGTTATTGAATAGAGAGATGTCTCGGTCATGTCTACATAGTTCTCGAACCTATAGGGTCCGCACGCTTAACGTTTGATGACGATATAGTATTATATGAGTTATGTGATTTGGTGACTGAATGTTGTTCGGAGTCCCGGATGAGATCACGGACATGACGAGGAATGTTGAAATGGTCTAGAGGTAAAGATTGATATATATATATATATATATATATATATATATATATATATATATATATATATATATGACAATGGTATTCGGACACCGGAAGTGTTCCGGAGGGTACCGGGTACATATTGGATCATCGGAAAGGGTTCCGGGCACCCCCGGCAAAAGATATGGGCCTTATGGGCCAAGAGGGGAAAGACACCAGCCACAAGGGGCTGGTGCGCCCCTCCACCAGGACGACTAGCCCTAGGGAAAGGAAAGGGTGAGGGCAAGTCCCTCCTCCCCCCTCCTCAAGGGAGAAAGGAAAGGGGGCGGGGCACCTCCCCCTTCCTTCCCTAGCGCCTATACAAGGAAGGGGGAGGCGGAAACATGTCCGGAACCCAAGTGGGATTCGGCCCCACTTGGGGCACCCCCTTGGCCTCTCCCCTCTCCCTCCCACCTATATATATGTGGAGGGGGCGCCTAGCACACCGAAGACATAATCTTAGCCATGTGAGGCGCCCCCCTCCATGGTTTACTCCCTCGGTCATATTTTCGCAGTGCTTAGGCGAAGCCTTGCGGAGATCACTTCACCATCACCATCACCATCACCATGCTGCCGTGCTGCCGGAACTCATCCACTACCTCACTGACTTCCTGGATCAAGAAGGCGAGGACGTCACCGAGCTGAACATGTGCTGAACGCAGAGGCGCCGTGCGTACGGTACTCGATCAGTTGGATCACGAAGAAAGTTCGACTACATCAACCGCGTTGTTAAACGCTTCTGCTTTCGGTCTATGAGGTTACATAGACACACTCTCCCCCTCTCGTTCTATGCATCTCCTAGATAGATCTTGCGTGAGGGTAGTTTTTTTTTAAAATTGCATGCTACGTTCCCCAACAAAACTCCCAGGTTGCAACAAGTGGCGCATATCCAGTGTGACCCTTGTATGTGGGAAGGAGGGAGTGACCTTTGGAAAGAGTACTTCCTAATTAGTGATTTCGTCCCATAGTGAACTACGTAGCACGTGGCAGAAAAACTGGGCCAAAAAAGGCCCTACTTTAGCGACAATAAAGGAAAGAAGCCCCCAAATTGCAAAAACTACAATGTTTGTGAGAATATATCTTTTTATTTTTGCCATGGACCAGTACAAAATGCCATGTGACAGTACAAAAAGTTTTCCATGAATTAGAAAAGTAAAAAAAATCATAAATGTGCCATTTGACATTGCAAAATTATAAAATAATTGATGCCACTTTGCGGGTCAATAAAACTATATGAATTTTCCATTTTAGCATAAACATTTATTATAGAAATGCTATGAGTTAGCACAATTTTGTTATAATTCTGTCATGTCAAAGATGAACTAAAAATATGTACATTTGCCATGTATGAAGCAAAATTGCCATGGTGCGTCAAAATAAAATTGCCATATTACCTACGATAAAGCTACCATGGGCTAATTAATAAATTGCATTGGTCTACCTAATAAAAGTGCCATGGTATAATATTAAATTGCCATGCTACCCTATATTATATTTTCCTTGGTAAGTCCACTAAATCTGCCACTATAAGTGTAGTATATTTGGAACGGTAAGTATAGTACATTTGTCATGGTAAATGTACTAAACTTTCCATGATCTAAAAAAACATATTTGTGTATAGTTGCCATGATGCATGCATACTACTTGCCATGATGCTCTAATAACAAATCATGACTTGCCTGCATGCGAAACAAAAGTTTGCAAAAAATCTAAAAAAATTCCGTGTTTTGGAAAAAGGAAAATGTTTGCCATCCAAACTTTGCCATGTGACTCTTAGCAACAATTAAAAAAAAATCCATGGTCAAAACAATAAATTTTCCATGCCATTAAAAACAAAATAAACATGTTGTAGATAATAAAAATTGCCACGCTCATTAAAATAGAACTGCCATGCTTTGTACACAAGAACGAGTCATGAAACATTAGAGAGTTTTTTTAACTTCCCTATACCCCGTGGAAACTATATATATAGAACATGAAAAGCTTAGGGATTTCTATTTTCATGCCCTTGGTTCCTTAGTTCTACTCAATTTGACCCCACCATCTAAGTTTTGCTCACTTTTGCCCTTCTTCTAGTTGAATATCACATATGGCCAAATGCAGCGTTTCCATTGGGTCAACCCATTTGACTGTTACATGGATGAGTGGGACTGTGATAAAATAGACATGTGGGGCCACTGAAACTCCGTCCACGCCAGCCAACCAATGGTTAGTTGTCGATGCAAAGTAGTGCAAAGCAGAGTTTCTTGTCTGTCCAATTCCAGTGATGGATGGACGCAATCTTGGCCTCTACGGGTTTCCTGGTGCTCGTGCGTGTCGAGGGATAGGATCAGTGTGGCCGGGGTGGACAAAAACGACATCAATGGTGAGTTTCATCGTGCCTGGAGTTTGGTGGTTATAGGCAACAAAGCTAAAGCATGGATTCAAACAAGTTTTTGTGTTGGTGACGTTCTATGACTGCGGGTGGTGCAGTTTGACATGGGCACATGACCAAATGGTTACCTAAGACTCTTCATGAGCTCATGCGGGATAAACAAAGGGAGCTCATGGTTAATGGCACCACGACACGAAATTGACGACACAGATAGAGGGAAAAGCGATTGAGCTCATGGTAAGGCTGTAGAGCAAATTAGTGAGCTCAGGGATGTGCTATAGGCAACGGATCGACAATGGCATCCTCGGCTATATACGACGAAGAAGGCGATGATGGTGACGATTCAGGGTGTTGAGACGAAGATAAAGGACACTGTGGTGAGGCGAGGAGAGCATGGTTCTATGGTGGTTCACGTTGGTGCTACCATGGTGTTGTCGGTCATGGGTGGAGAGTGAGCAAGAGGAGGGGGAAAGTGATGGATAGTAGATAGGTTCGACCGAGTGTTATCGTGCATGTCCTTTGGCGTACTGTCAGGCATGAAGGAGGCCTTGATGGAGCGAAGCAAGAGCTGGCGCTCTCGGACGTGTCCTTCTCTGCCACTAGGTGCGAGGTTAAAGACATGGTTGCCCCTAGGTGGTCCGGGCTGCACAATGCAAGGTTGCCATGTAAGTTTCCACTCTCTCTCTCTCTCTCTCTCTCTCTCTCTCTCTCTCTGAAAGAACATGTGGTGCCCCCATGCGTGGTTTTGGTAATTGATGACATTCTCTATGGACTAAGTGTTGCCTTGAGTTATATTTGTAGGATTTGTCCATAGGATTTTCTTGAAGTCCATTTGTTGGTTTCAAGGAGTTTATATGTTGGCCAAGGTGCTTTTCAAGGAATTATCGAAAGATTGGTCATGCGAGAGTTCAGCTTGTTGAAAGTGTTGGGGAACGTAGTAATTCGAAAAAAAGTTCCTATGCACATGCAAGATCATGGTGATGCATAGCAACGAGAGGGGAGAGTGTCGTCTACGTACCCTCGTAGACCGTAAGCGGAAGCGTTATGACAACACTGGTGATTTAGTCGTATGTCTTCACGATCGACTGATCCTAGTACCAAATGTACGACACCTCCGCGATCTGCACACGTTTAGCTCGGTGACATCCCACGAACTCATGATCCAGTAGATCTTCGAGGGAGAGTTCTGTCAGCACGACGGCGTGATGACGGTGTTGATGAAGCTACCGACGCAGGGCTTCACCTAAGCACCGTTACGATATGACAAAGGTGGATTATGGTGGAGGGGGGCACCGCACACGGCTAAAGATAAATGATCAACTTGCGTGTCTTGGGGTGCCCCCTGCCCCTGTATATAAAGGAGCTAGGGGGGAGGCGGCCGACCAAGGAGGAGGGCGCGCCAAGGGGGAGTCCTACTCCCACGGGGAGTAGGTCTCCTCCTTTCCTAGTAGGAGTAGGAGAAGGGGGAAGGAGGAGAGAGGGGGGAAGGAAAGGGGGGCGCCGCCCCCTCCTTGTCCAATTCATACTAGAGGGGGAGGGGGCGCGTGGCCTGCCCTGGCCGCCCCTCCTCTTCTCCACTAAGGCCCTATAGGCCCATTATACTCCCCGGGGGGTTCCGGTAAACCCCCTATACTCCAGTATATGTCCGAACTTGCTCGGAACCCTTCCGAATTCCAAACATAGTCATCCAATATATTGATCTTTATGCCTCAACCATTTTGAGACTCCTCATCATGTCCGTGATCATACCGGGACTCCGAACTACCTTCGGTACACCAAAACACATAATCTCATAATACCGATCGCCACCGAGCGTTAAGCGTGCGGACCCTACGGGTTCGAGAACTATGTAGACATGACCGAGACATGTCTCAGGTCAATATCCAATAGCGGAACCTGGATGCTCATATTGGCTCCTACATATTCTACGAAGATCTTTATCGGTCAAACCGCATAACAACATGCGTTGTTCCCTTTGTCATCTGTATGTTACTTGCCCGAGATTCGATCGTCGGTATCTCAATACCTAGCTCAATCTCGTTACCGGCAAGTCTCTTTACTCATTCCATAATTCATCATCCCGCAACTAACTCATTAGTCACATTGCTTGCAAGGCTTATAGTGATGTGCATTACCGAGAGGGCCCAGAGATACCTCTCCGGCAATCGGAGTGAGAAATCCTAATCTCGATCTATGCCAACTCAACAAGTACCATCGGAGACACCTATAGAGCACCTTTATAATAACCCATTTACGTTGTGACGTTTGGTAGCACATAAAGTGTTCCTCTGGTAATCAGGAGTTGCATAATCTCATAGTCATAGGAACATGTATACGTTATGAAGAAAGCAATAGTAGTAACCTAAAATGATCAAGTGCTAAGCTAACGGAATGGGTCAAGCCAATCACATCATTCTCCCAATGAGGTGATCCCGTTTATCAAATGAAAACTCATGTCAATGGTTAGGAAACCTTAACCATCTTTGAACAATGAGCTAGTCAAGTAGAGGCATACTAGTGACACTATGTTTGTCTATGTATTCACACATGTATTATGTTTCCGGTTAATACAATTCTAGCATGAATAATAAACATTTATCATGAAATAAGGAAATAAATAATAACTTTATTATTGCCTCTAGGGCATATTTCCTTTAGTCTCCCACGTGCACTAGAGTCAATAATCTAGATTACACAGTAATGATCCTAACACCCGTGGAGTCTTGGTGCTGATCATGTTTTGCTCGTGAGAGAGGCTTAGTCAACGGGTCTGCAACATTCAGATCCGTATGTATCTTCCAAATCTCCATGTCTCCCACCTGGACTTGGTCACGGATGGATTTGAAGCGTCTCTTGATGTGCTTGGTTCTCTTGTGAAATATGGATTCCTTTGCCAAGGCAATTTCACCAGTATTGTCACAAAAGATTTCATTGGACCCGATGCACTAGGTATGACACCTAGATCGGATATGAACTCCTTCATCCAGACTCCTTCTTTTGCTGCTTCCGAAGTAGCAATGTACTCCACTTCACACGTAGGTCGCCATGATGCTTTGTTTAGAACTGCACCAACTGACAGCTCCACTGTTCAATATAAACAAGTATCCGGTTTGTGATTTAGAATCATCCGGATCAGTGTCAAAGCTTGCATCGACGTAACCATTTACGACGAGCTCTTTGTCACCTCCATAAACGAGAAGCATATCCTTAATCCTTTCTAGGTATTTGAGGATGTTCTTGACCGCTATCCAGTGATCCACTCCTGGATTACTTTGGTACCTCTCTGCTAAACTAATAGCAAGGCACACATCAGGTATGGTACACAACATTGCATACATGATAGAGCCTATGGCTGAAGCATAGGGAACATTTTTATTTTCTCTCTATCTTCTGCAGTGGTCGAGCATTGAGTTTGACTCAACTTCACACCTTGTAACACAGGCAAGAACCCTCTCTTTGCTTGATCCATTTTGAACTTTTTCAAACTTTATCAAGGTATGTGCTTTGTGAAAGTCCAATTAAGCATCTTGATCTATCTCTATAGATCTTGATGCCCAATATGTAAGCAACTTCACCGAGGTCTTTCATTGAAAAACTCTTATTCAAGTATCCTTTTATGCTATCCAGAAATTCTATATCATTTCCAAACAACAATATGTCATCCACATATAGTATTAGAAATGCTACAGAGATCCCACCCACTTTCTTGTAAATACAGGCTTCTCCAAAAGTCTATATAAAACCATATGCTTTGATCACACTATCAAAACGTTTATTCCAACTCTGAGAGGCTTGCACCAGTCCATAAATGGATCGCTGGAGCTTGCACACTTTGTTAGTACCTTTTGGATCGACAAAACCTTCTCGTTGCATCATATACAAATCTTCTTCTAGAAATCCATTCAGGAATGCAGTTTTGACATCCATTTGCCAAATTTCATAATCATAAAATGCGGCAATTGCTAACATGATTTAGACAGACTTAAGCATCACTACGGGTGAGAAAGTCTCATCGTAATCAACCCCTTGAACTTGTCAAAACCTTTCGCAACAAGTCGAGCTTTGTAGACAGTAACATTACCGTCAGCGTCAATCTTCTTCTTGAAGATCCATTTATTCTCGATGGCTTGCCGATCATCGAGCAAGTCAACCAAAGTCGACACTTTGTTCTCATACATGGATCCCATCTCAGATTTCATGGCCTCAAGCCATTTTGCAGAATCTGGGCTCATCATCGCTTCCTCATAGTTTATAGGTTCGCCATGGTCAAGTAACATGACCTCCAGAATAGGATTACCGTACCACTCTGGTGCGGATCTTATTCTGGTTGACCTACGAGGTTTGATAGTAACTTTATCTGAAGTTTCTTGATCAATATCATTAGCTTCCTCTCTAATTGGTGTAGGTGAAACATGAACCAGTTTCTGTGATGAACTACTTTCCAATAAGGGAGCAGGTACAGTTACCTCATCAAGCTCTACCTTCCTCCCACTCACTTCTTTCGAGAGAAACTCCTTCTCTAGAAAGGATCCATTCTTAGCAATGAATGTCTTGCCTTCGGATCTCTGATAGAAGGTGTACCCAACAGTCTCCTTTGGGTATCCTATGAAGACACATTTCTCCAATTTGGGTTCGAGCTTACCAGGTTGAAGCTTTTTCATGTAAGCATCGCAGCCCCAAACTTTAAGAAACGACAACTTTGGTTTCTTGCCAAACCACAGTTCATATGGCGTCGTCTCAACGGATTTAGATGGTGCCCTATTTAACGTGAATGCAGCTGTCTCTAAAGCACAACCCCAAAACGATAGCGGTAAATCAGTAAGAGACATCATAGATCGCACCATATCTAATAAAGTGCGGTTACGATATTCGGACACACCATTACGTTGTGGTGTTCCGGGTGGCATGAGTTGTGAAACTATTCCACATTGTTTCAAATGAAGACCAAACTCGTAACTCAAATATTCTCCTCCACGATCAGATCGTAGAAACTTTATTTTCTTGTTATGATGATTTTTCACTTCACTTTGAAATTCTTCGAATTTTTCAAATGTTTCAGACTTATGTTTCATTAAGTAGATATACCCATATCTTCTTAGATCATCTGTGAAGGTGAGAAAATAACGATACCCGCCGCGAGCTTCAATATTCATCGGACCACATACATCAGTATGTATGATTTCCAACAAATCTGTTGCTCGCTCCATTGTTCCGGAGAACGTTTAGTCATCTTGCCCAGGAGGCATGGTTCGCAAGTACCAAGTGATTCATAATAAAGTGATTCCAAAAGTGCATCAGTATGGAGTTTCTTTATGTGCTTTACACCAATATGACCTAAACGGCAGTGCCACAACCAAGTTGCACTATCATTATCAACTCTGCATCTTTTGGCTTCAACATTATGAATATGTGTATCACTACAATCGAAATTTAACAAAAATAGACCACTCTTCAAGGGTGCATGACCATAAAAGATATTACTCATATAAATAGAACAACTATTATTCTCAGATTTAAATGAATAACTGTCTCGCATCAAACAAGATCCAGATATAATGTTCATGCTTAACGCTGGCACCAAATAAAATTATTCAGGTCTAAAACTAATCCCAAAGGTAGATGTAGATGTAGCGTGCCGACCACGATCACATCGACTTTGGAATCATTTCCCACGCGCATCATCACCTCGTCCTTAGCCAATCTTCGCTTAATCTATAGTCCCTGTTTTGAGTTGCAAATGTTAGCAATAGAACCAGTATCAAATACCTAGGTGCTACTGCGAGCTTTAGTAAGGTACACATCAATAACATGTATATCACATATACCTTTTTTCACCTTGCCATCCTTCTTATCTGCCAAAAATACTTGGGGCAGTTCCGCTTCCAGTGACTAGTCCCTTTGCAGTAGAAGCACTCAGTCTCAGGCTTAGGTCCAGACTTGGGTTTCTTCTCCTGAGCAACAACTTGTTTGTCGTTCTTCTTGAAGTTCCCCTTCTTCTTCCCTTTACCATTTTTCTTGAAACTGGTGTCTTGTTGACCATCAACACTTGATGCTCCTTCTTGATTTCTACCTCCGCAGCCTTTAGCATCGCGAAGATCTTGGGAATTGTCTTTTCCATCCCTTGCATATCATAGTTCATCACGAAGCTCTTGTAGCTTGGTGGCAGTGATTGGAGAATTCTGTTAATGACACTATCATCAGGAAGATTAACTCCTAGTTGAATCAAGTGATTAATATACCCAGACATTTTGAGTATATGTTCACTGACAGAACTATTCTCCTCCATCTTGCATCTATAGAACTTATTGGAGACTTCATATCTCTCAATCCGGGCATTTGCTTGAAATATTAACTTCAACTCCTGAAACATCTCATATGCTCCATGACGTTCAAAACGTCGTTGAAGTCCCGGTTCTAAGCCGTAAAGCATGGCACACTAAACTATTGAGTAGTCATCAGCTTTGCTCTGCTAGACGTTCACAACGTCCGGTGTTGCTCCTGCAGCGGTGCTTCCAGGACGTAATTCTTCTGTGCAGTAATGAGGATAATCCTCAAGTTACGGACCCAGTCTGTGTAATTGCTACCATCATCTTTCAACTTATCTTTCTCAAGGAACGCATTAAAATTCAACGGAACAATAGCACAGGCCATCTATCTACAACAACATAGACAATCAAAATACTATCAGGTACTAAGTTCAGGATAAATTAAAGTTCAATTAATCAAATTACTTAAGAACTCCCACTTAGATAGGCATCCCTCTAATCATCTAAGTGATCATGTGATCCAAATCAACTAAACCAGTTTCGATCATCATGTGAAATGGAGTAGTTTTCAATGGTGAACATCACTATGTTGATCATATCTTCTATATGATTCACGCTCGACCTTTTGATCTCAGTGTTCCGAGGACATATCTGCATATGCTAGGCTCGTCAAGTTTAACCCGAGTATTTCTGCGTGTGCAAAACTGGCTTGCACTCGTTGTATGTGAACGCAGAGCTTATCACACCCAATCATCACGTGGTGTCACGACACAATGAACTTTGGCAGCGGCGCATACTCAAGGAGAACACTTATAACTTGAAATTTAGTGAGAGATCATCTTATAATGCTACCGTCAATCAAAGCAAAATAAGATGCATAAAAGATAAACATCACCTGCAATCAATGTAAGTGATATGATATGGCCATCATCATCTTGTGCCTTTGATCTCCATCTCCAAAGCACCGTCATGATCACCATCGTCACCGACGCGACACCTTGATCTCCATCATAGCATCATTGTCGTCTCGCCAACTATTGCTTCTACGACTATCCCTACCGCTTAGTGATAAAGTAAAGCAATTACATGGCGATTGCATTGCATACAATAAAGCGACAACCATATGGCTCCTGCCAGCTGCTGATAACTCTGTTACAAACATGATCATCTCATACAATAAAATTTAGCATCATGTCTTGACCATATCACATCACAACATGCCCTGCAAAAACAAGTTAGACATCCTGTACTTTGTTGTTGCAAGGTTTATGCGGCTGCTACAGGCTGAGCAAGAACCGTTCTTACCTACTATAGGATCGAAGAAGGTGAGAGTGTCTAGAGGGGGGGTGATTAGACTACTCGACAAGATAAAAATTCCGTCTTTTGTCAAGGATAGATTTTGGCAGATTTTGCATAACACACAAGTCAAGTAGCATACTACACATGCAATTCTAGAGTATGGGCAGCGGAAAGTAAACTGCACAAGTAGTAAAGAGAAGTGGAGAAGATCAAACGTAATTTGGAGACGCGGTGATTTTTCTCGTGGTTCCGATAGGTGGTGCTATCGTACTTCCACGTTGATGGAGACTTCAACCCACGGAGGGTAACGGCTGCGAGAGTCCATGGAGGGCTCCACCCACGAAGGGTCCACGAAGAAGCAACCTTGTCTATGCCATCATGGCCTACGCCCACGGAGGGCTAGCCTTACTCGGGGTAGATCTTCACAAAGTAGGCGATCTCCTTGCCCTTAGAAACTTCTTGGTTCAACTCCACATCTCGACGGAGGCTCCCAAGCGACACCTAACCAATCTAGGAGGCACCACCCTCCAAAAGGTAATAGATGGTGTTGATGATGATGAACTCCTTGCTCTTGTGCTTCAAATGATAATCTCCCCAACACTCAACTCTCCTCACTGATTTGGTTGTGGTGGAAGAAAGGATTGAGTGGAAAGCAACTTGGGAAGGCTAGAGATCAAGCTTCATATGGTGGGAGTGGAGCAACTTGATCTCAACACAAGGGTAGGTAGTTCTCTTCTCGTAAATGTAAGGTAGGAGTGGTAGTTCTTTCGATGGCTCTCTCCACGAATGAAGAGGGGTGGAGGGTATTTATAGCCTCCACACAAAATCCAACCGTTACACACATTTGACCAATCTCGGTGGGACCGAAGTTGACAACTCGGTGAGACCGAAAGTTCAAATCATGTGAGCGTTGGGATTTTCAGTGGGACCAAAATACAATCTCGGTTTGTCCGATTCGTGCAAAGATAGGAGCTTGCCAATCTCGGTGGGACCGACTTCATCATCTCGGTGACACCGATTTGATGACGAAGGTTCTGAAGCTTGGCAACTCAAGTTTCGTGAGACCGAGTTCGAATCGGAAAATCCGAGATTTCTAGGGTTTGGCTTTGTGGCTGAGGTGGTTCATCTCGGTGTGACTGAGTTTGGAATATCGGTGGGACCGAGATTACTTATGAGTGTATGTGGTAGTGAAAGTTGCTGATAGTTTAGGAGATGTATCACTAAGCACTTTGAGCAACCAGATCATCATCATAACCTCATCCCCTTTTAATAGTTATTGGCTTTCCTATGGACTCAATGTGATCTTGGATCACTAAACCAAAAATGGAGTCTTGAGCTTTTGCCAATGCTTGCCTTAGCATTTTGAGGGGTCCACCTCTTCAGTCCTTTTGCCATGCCAATGTGATTGAATTTCCTGAAACATACTTGATAAAAGCATTAGTCCAACCACAAAGTATGTTGTCATTAATTACCAAAACCACCCAGGGAGCAAATGTGCTTTCACCTACGCATCAAAACCACAACGATATTTCGTCAAGTTAGTGCTGTTTTAAACTTCAATAAGTGCCGAAAAGGACAACAAACTAGGAAGGTCAGGGAAGATGGAAAGAAAGAAGTGGGATCCTTAAAAATCACAACAGGGCAATCAGTGAAGCTGCAGAAGATGATATCCTGGAAGAAATAAATCGGTGACACCGAAATAAGATGGATCGGTGGGTCCGAAAGTGATGGACTTAGGGCAGATCCTTTTTGGTCAGACCGAAATATTTAAGTCGGTGACGCCGAGTTTAATTCCAAGGAAATACAGAAATAATTCAGCTCACTTTGCAAGGAATGTTTCAAAGGATTTGCAATGAATTTGTAAATGATTTTCGAGGAATTGATCAGAACCAAAAGGATATTCACAAAGACAGAAGAAAAGAAATGAAAAAGATTCCTAGATGAAGTTTTTTTTATTGTTTAAGAAAACTCAATGAGAGAACATAAGAGAAAAATAGAAAGACTCCAAAACATATGTACTCCATCTAGATAGGGGTCGGCGACAAGGTCACCTATGTTTGGGTATTTTGACTTAGGAGTCAAATGAAAACATTTGATCATAGGTCATACTCATCATTTAAGCACAAAATGGGGTTGCCATTTTTCGATTAAGCATTTGATGTGATCACATCTTATGAAGCTGCTTGTACTCATGTCTTTGAGCAAAGCTCCTTAAAGATGTGAAGAACATACCTTGGGCTTGTTGTTGCTTTGCTCATGTAGGTGAACTTGATGTAGGTGCTCATTGAATGTGAAGTTAGAGCGCCATTTCCACTTGTGTAGTTCATCTTCCTACATGGGTTAGGCAAGCAAGGAAATACTCAAGGATATCCAAGATGACAAGAGTGAAATACTAGATGTATAAGGTGTCAAAAAGGATATGTGGAATTTTGTTCCTTGAACTCAACATCCCAAAGGGCTAGATACTTGGTCAATGACAAGATTACTCAAGATTTGAGTGTGTGGTAACCTTGTGGAATGTAGATCATCCAAGTACCTGCAAGGAGTTAGATGCAATACAAGGGGGCAAATGTGTCCAAGACATATGATCATCATCATAAGAGAAATATCAAGGATTAGACAAGTAGGCTCATGCCTTGCATGCATCAATGGAGTTTTCACTCCAAGTTTGAAACATCAATGATGTTCAACTCACTCCTTAAGCGACAAAACACCTTCTCATCAAGAGGTTTTGTAAAGATATCAGCGAGTTGTTTGTCAGTACGAACATGCTTAAGATTGATGTCACCCTTGGCAATGTGATCACGAATGAAATGGTGACGAACTTCAATATGTTTCGTTCGAGAGTGTTGCACGGGATTGTGTCCAATCTTAATCGCACTCTCATTGTCACAAAGCAAAGGAACATGTCTCACATGTATCCCATAATCCTTAAGCGTTTGTGTCATCCCAAAGAATCGAGCACAACATGAACCACCAGCAATATATTCTCGCTTGGCGGTGGATAATGATATCAATTTTGTTTCTTGGAGGACCAAGATACAAGGGATCGACCAAGGAATTGACACGCCGAAGTTGACTTTCTATCAACCTGTCCACCGCATAGTCCGAGTCGGAATAGCCAACAAGGTCGAAAGAGGCCCTCTTAGGATACCAAATGCCAAAGTTTGGTGTGTGTATCAAATATCTCACAATCCTTTTAACAGCTTTAAGATGACATTCTTTAGGGCTGCTTGATATCGAGCACACATGCATACACTCAACATTATGTCGGGACGAGAAGCACAAAGATATAGTAGAGAACCAATCATAGATCGGTAAACCTTTTGATCAACGGGTTCTCCATCTTTTGTCAAGTCATTATGTCCACTTGTAGGCATGGGGTTCTCATACCTTGCTTTCTTGCATGTTGAACTTCTTGAAGAGATCCTTGGTGTACTTTGTTTGTGAGACAAAGGTACCCTCCTTAGATTGCTTGATTTGCAACCCAAGGAAGAATTTGAGTTCACTCATCATGGTCATCTCATACTTCTCCGACATGAGCTTTCCAAACTTCTCGCTAAAATGAGGGTTAGTTGAACCAAAGATAATATCATCAACATATATTTGGCACACAAATAGTTCACCATCAACCCTTTTCGTGAATAGCGTTGAGTCTATTTTTCCAATCTCAAATCCTTTTTCAAGAAGAAAGCTAGTCAAGCATTTGTACCAAGCTCTAGGAGCTTGTTTAAGTCCATAAAGAGCTTTGTGCAACTTGTAAACATGATTAGGCTTTTTAGGATTCACAAATCCGGGAGGTTGTTTCACAAATACTTCCTCCTCAATTTCACCATTTAGGAAAGCACTTTTAATATCCATTTGATAGAGAGTAATATCATGGTGATTGGCATAAGCAAGAAGAATGCGAATGGACTCAAGTCTAGCAACGGGGGCATAGGTCTCACCATAGTCCATACCTTCGACTTGTGTGTAACCTTGAGCTACGAGACGAGCCTTGTTGCGGATGACTTGTCCATCTTCATCTTGCTTGTTCCGAAACACCCATTTGGTTCCAATGACGTTTTGATCATCCTTGGGCTTCTCTACCAAAGTCCATACATTGTTCCTCTCGAAGTTGTGTAGCTCTTCGTGCATAGCGTTCACCCAATCCGGGTCTTCAAGTGCTTATTCTACCTTCATAGGTTCAATACTAGAGATAAATGAGTAATGCTCACAAAAGTTAGCTAAGCGAGTTTTAGAGCGAGTAATTCTCCCGGAGTTGATGTCGTTCATCATTTGTTCCACGGGATGATTTTTCTTGACTCTTGCTCGGACTCGGGATAGCTTTTGTTGTGGTTGTGGCTGAGCTTCCTCATCATCTTCATCTTCCTCTTCTTCTTCATTGTTGTTGGTGTTGTCTTGAGGCGGTGGAGAAGGAGGTTGTGGTGGATCTTCTTGTTGCACTTCCTCATCTTGGTGAGTTCCACTTGTGGAGGCCTCCATGTTGCCTTGAGGTTCATCTTGCCGTGAGGTAGGGGGCTCCACATATGTAGATGAGGTACTCTCCTTCACTTCCATGGGATGGATCTTTCCAATAGATAAATCTTGGATGGCTTCCGATGGGTCCTTGTCTCCTACATCAATAGGCATTTGCTCTACTTGCGAGCCATTAGATTCATCAAACCTCACATCTACCGTCTCTTCAACCTTTCGGGTGAAATTATTGTAGACACGGTAGGTGTGGGAGTTTGATCCATAACCGAGAAAAAAGCCTTCATGAGTTTTAGGAGCAAATTTAGACCGACGATGCTTATCAAGGATATAGCATTTCGAACCAAAGACACGAAAGTATCCCACTTGGGGTTTGTTACCGGTGAGGAGCTCGTATGATGTCTTGCCGAGGAGCTTATGAAGATAAAGCCTGTTGATAGCATGACAAGTTGTCTCGACGGCTTCCCCCCAAAAGTGCTTCGGTGTCTTGTATTCATCAAGCATCGTTCTCGCCATCTCTATGAGCGTTCGGTTCTTCCTCTCAACAACTCCATTTTGTTGTGGAGTGTACGTAGCCGAGAACTCATGTTGAATCCCTTCCTCATCGAGAAAAGAGTCTACATTGGCGTTCTTGAACTCCGTTCCATTGTCGCTCCAAACTTTCTTGATCTTCACCTCAAATTGATTTTGGGCCTTTCTGGCAAAGGTTTTGAAGATTCTCTGAACCTGTGATTTGTCATCAAGGAAAAATACCCACGTAAATCTGGAATAATCATCAACTATAACTAGACCAAAGGAGTTACCACCAAGGCTTTTGTAAGCATTGGGATCGAAGAGATCCATATGAAGAAGCTTAAGCGGTCTCCTTGTGGTCCTGATGTTCTTCACGGGATGACTTCCACCTACTTGTTTTCCTGCCTGACAAGCACTACAAAGTCTATCTTTGTCATAGAGAACATCTTTAACACCAAGAATATGATCACCTTTGATTAGCTTGTCTAGATTACGCATACCAACATGTCCAAGCCTTCTATGCCATAACCAACCTTTAGCGGATTTAGCAATAAAGCAAGTTCTAGGTTGGGCTTTCTTAGTGAAATCAACAATATATAGATCACCTCTACGGATACCGGTAAATGCCATGTTATGATTGTCACGACGAAAGACTTGGCAATCTACTTCGGTGAATAGCACATTGAATCCAAAGTCAGCTAATCTAGACACGGAAAGTAAATTGTATCCAAGTGATTCTACAAGCATGACATTTTGAATAGAGCTATCATGAGATATGGCCACCTTACCAAGGCCAAGTACCTTACCCTTGGAGTTGTCTCCAAAAGTCACATACTTGTGTGGACCATCGTTCTTTGCAAGCTCACGAAACATGTCTTCGTCTCCGGTCATGTGATCGGTGCATCCACTATCAAGAATCCATTCTTTTCCGCCGGATATGTAGTCTCTCAGATTTGCCATAAGATTGAGACTCTTCATGATCTTGTCTAGCTCGGTGTCCGAATCAGAGTAATCATCATCACGCTCATGCTCATCATCATATCGACCCATAGATTGTTCATCATCAACACCTAGGTCAATTTGACAACAACTTGCATTAGTTTTGTCAATGTGACAATAATCATCGGAATGCAATACAAGAGCATTTCTAATTAGAGCATTGATAAGACAAGGATCACCCTTATTTTTCATAAGATCACGAAGCTCAAAGAAGCATTTATCAAAGTTGGGATCATTAAAGCATCATATCAAATTCAATAGTCTTGTATAGAATTTCATCAAGACCTCTCAAAGAGTAGTCCGGATAAAGTTCTTCCAAGAACTTCCACATAGCATAGGCGCACTCAAAGTTTGTAACGAGCTTAAGCATGTTATCGGGTAACCCTCTAATGATAAGATTTACAGTTCTAAGGTTACGAAGCAAATCAAGCTCTTCATCCATGGTAGGGTGCAAGGGGTCAAATGGAGGCACATATGGGGTTTCAACATATTTGCGCAAGTTGTATGTATTAAAGATAATAAGCATTTCAATCCTCCACGAGTTATAGGACACTCCATTAAGAATAGGCACTCTATGGCTAACACTCCCAAGCGTGAACCGTCCATCTTCCTCCAATGGTGTGTAAACCAAAGCAATGGAGACCAATGCTCGATACCAATTGTAGGATCGAAGAAGGTGAGAGTGTCTAGAGGGGGGGTGATTAGACTACTCGACAAGATAAAAATTCCGTCTTTTGTCAAGGACAGATTTTGGCAGATTTTGCATAACACACAAGTCAAGTAGCATACTACACATGCAATTCTAGAGTATGGGCAGCAGAAAGTAAATTGCACAAGTAGTAAAGAGAAGTGGAGAAGATCAAACGCAATTTGGAGACGCGGTGATTTTTCTCGTGGTTCCGATAGGTGGTGCTATCGTACTTCCACGTTGATGGAGACTTCAACCCACGGAGGGTAACGGCTGCGAGAGTCCACGGAGGGCTCCACCCACGAAGGGTCCACGAAGAAGCAACCTTGTCTATGCCATCATGGCCTCACGCCCACGGAGGGCTAGCCTTACTCGGGTAGATCTTCACGAAGTAGGCGATCTCCTTGCCCTTACAAACTTCTTGGTTCAACTCCACATCTCGACGGAGGCTCCCAAGCGACACCTAACCAATCTAGGAGGCACCACCCTCCAAAAGGTAATAGATGGTGTTGATGATGATGAACTCCTTGCTCTTGTGCTTCAAATGATAATCTCCCCAACACTCAACTCTCCTCCTTGATTTGGCTGTGGTGGAAGAAAGGATTGAGTGGAAAGCAACTTGGGAAGGCTAGAGATCAAGCTTCATATGGTGGGAGTGGAGCAACTTGACCTCAACACAAGGGTAGGTAGTTCTCTTCTCAGAAATGTAAGGTAGGAGTGGTAGTTCTTTCGATGGCTCTCTCCACGAATGAAGAGGGGTGGAGGGTATTTATAGCCTCCACACAAAATCCAACCGTTACACACATTTGACCAATCTCGGTGGGACCGAAGTTGACAACTCGGTGAGACCGAAAGTTCAAATCATGTGAACGTTGGGATTTTCGGTGGGACCGAAAATACAATCTCGGTTTGTCCGATTCGTGCAAAGACAGGAGCTTGCCGATCTTGGTGGGACCGACTTCATCATCTCGGTGACACCGATTTGATGATGAAGGTTCTGAAGCTTGGCAACTCAAGTTTCGGTGAGACCGAGTTCAGAATCGGAAAATCCGAGATTTCTAGGGTTTGGCTTTGTGGTGAGGTGGTTCATCTCGGTGTGACTGAGTTTGGAATATCGGTGGGACCGAGATTACTTATGAGTGTATGTGGCGGTGAAAGTTGCTGATAGTTTAGGAGATGTATCACTAAGCACTTTGAGCAACCAGATCATCATCATAACCTCATCCCTTTTAATAGTATTGGCTTTCCTATGGACTCAATGTGATCTTGGATCACTAAACCAAAATGGAGTCTTGAGCTTTTGCCAATGCTTGCCTTAGCATTTTGAGGGTCCACCTCTTGATCCTTTTGCCATGCCAATGTGATTGAATTTCCTGAAACATACTTGATAAAAGCATTAGTCCAACCACAAAGTATGTTGTCATTAATTACCAAAACCACCCAGGGAGCAAATGTGCTTTCACCTACGCATCAAAACCACAACGATATTTCGTCAAGTTAGTGCTGTTTTAACCTTCAATAAGGACCGGGCGTAGCCACACTTGATTCAACTAAAGTTGGAGAAACTGACACCCGCCAGCCACCTGTGTGCAAAGCACGTCGGTAGAACCAGTCTCGCATAAGCGTACGCGTAATGTCGGTCCAGGCCGCTTCATCCAACAATACCGCCGAATCAAAGTATGACATGCTGGTAAGCAGTATGACTTGTATCGCCCACAACTCACTTGTGTTCTACTCGTGCATATAACATGTACGCATAAATCTGGCTCGGATGCCACTGTTGGGGAACATAGTAATTTCAAAAAAATTCCTACGCACACGCAAGATCATGGTGATGCATAGCAACGAGAGGGGAGAGTGTCGTCTACGTACCCTCATAGACCATAAGCGGAAGCGTTATGACAACACGGTTGATGTAGTCATACGTCTTCATGATCGACCAATCCTAGTACCGAACGTACGGCACCTCCGCGATCTGCACACGTTCAGCTCGGTGACATCCCATGAACTCACGATCCAGTAGAGCTTCGAGGGAGAGTTCCGTCAGCACGACAGCATGATGACGGTGTTGATGAAACTACCGACGCAGGGCTTGGCCTAAGCACCGGTATGATATAACCGAGGTGGATTATGGTGGAGGGGGCACCGCACACGGCTAAAGATCAATGATCAACTTGTGTGTCTTGGGGTGACCCCTACCCCCATACATAAAGGAGCTAGGGGGGAGGTGGCCGGCCAAGGAGGAGGGCGCGCCAAGGGGGGAGTCCTACTCCCGATGGGAGTAGGACTCCTCCTTTCCTAGTAGGAGTAGGAGAAAGGGAAGGGGGAGAGAGGGGGGAAGGAAAGGGGGCGCCGCCCCCCTCCTTGTCCAATTCGGACTACATGGGGAGGGGGTGCGCGGCCTACCCTGGCGGCCCCTCCTATTCTCCACTAAGGACCAATAGGCCCATTATACTCCCCGGGGGGTTCCGGTAACCCCCCGGTACTCCGGTATATGTCCGAACTTGCTCGGAACCCTTCCGAAGTCCAAACATAGTCATCCAATATATCGATCTTTATGTCTCGACCATTTCGAGACTCCTCGTCATGTCCATGATCATATCCGGGACTCTGAGCTACCTTCAGTACATTAAAACACATAAACTCATAATACCGATTGTCACCGAACGTTAAGCGTGTGGACCCTACGGGTTTGAGAAGTATGTAGACATGACCGAGACACGTCTCCGGTCAATAACCAATAGTGGAACCTGGATGCTCATATTGGCTCTTACATATTCTACGAAGATCTTTGTCGGTCAAACCGCATAACAACATACGTTGTTCCCTTTGTCATTGGTATGTTACTTGCCCGAGATTTGATCGTCGATATCTCAATACCTAGCTCAATCTCGTTACCGGCAAGTCTCTTTACTCGTTCCGTAATGCATGATCCCGCAACTAACTCATTAGTCACATTGCTTGCAAGGCTTATATTGATGTGCATTACCGAGCGGGCCCAGAGATACCTCTCCGACAATCGGAGTGACAAATCCTAATATCGATCTATGCCAACTCAACAACTACCATCGGAGAAACCTGTAGAGCACCTTTAAAATCACCCAGTTACGTTGTGACGTTTGGTAGCACACAAAGTGTTCCTCCGGTAATCGGGAGTTGTAGGACCTTGAGAAGAGGTGTCTAGAGGGGGGGGGGTGATTAGACACTAAGTACCAAAGTTGCAGTTTTTAAGTTTCCTTAAGTTTAAGTGGAGTTTTGGCACAAGTTTAACATTCACAATATATATCAAGCAAGCATGCAAAGAGTATATAGGCAGCGGAAAGTAAAGCATGCAACTTTCAAGAATGTAAAGGGAAGGGTTTGGAGGATTCAAACGCAATTGGAGACACAGATGTTTTTGGCGTGGTTCCGATAGGTGGTGCTATCGTACATCCACGTTGATGGAGACTTCAACCCACGAAGGGTAACATTCTTGTGAGTCCACGGAGGGCTCCACCCACGAAGGGTCCACGAAGAAGCAACCTTGTCTGTCCCACCATGGCCGTCGCCCACGAAGGACTTGCCTCACTAGCGGTAGATCTTCACGAAGTAGGCGATCTCCTTGCCCTTACAAACTCCTTGGTTCAACTTCACAATCTTGTCGGAGGCTCCCAAGTGACACCTAGCCAATCTAGGAGACACCACTCTCCAAGAAGTATCAAATGGTGCGTTGATGATGAACTCCTTGCTCTTGTGCTTCAAATGATAGTCTCCCCAACACTCAACTCTCTCTCATAGGTTTTGAATCCGGTGGAAAGAAGATTTGAGTGGAAAGAAACTTGGGGAAGGCTAGAGATCAAGATTCATATGGTAGGAATGGAATATCTTGGCCTCAACACATGAGTAGGTAGTTCTCTCTCAGAAAATGTATCTTTGGAAGTGTAGGTTCAGTCGATGGCTCTCTCCACGAATGAAGAGGAGGTGGAGGGTATATATAGCCTCCACACAAAATCTAACTGTTACACACAATCTACCAAACTCGGTGGGACCGGATCGTTAAACTTGGTCAGACCAATTTAGCAAATAATGTGACCGTTAGGATTTTCGGTGGGACCGAAATGCAACTCGGTGAGACCGATTCGGTTAGGGTTAGGGCATAACGTAATCTCGGTAGGACCGATTACACAAACTCGGTGAGACCGATTTTGGTAATAAGCTTTCCAGAGAGTTGGTTAGGCAAACTCGGTTGGACCGATTACACAAACTCGGTGGGACCGATTTTGGTAATGAGTCAACCAGGAAGTTTGCATTGTAATCTCGGTAGTACCGATTGCTCAAACTCGGTGAGATCGATTTTGATAATGGACATACACAGAGAGATTACAATCCCATCTCGGTGAGACCAAGATCCCTATCGGTAAGACCGATTTGCTTAGGGTTCGTGGTAGTGGCTATGACATCTGAAATCGGTGGCGCCGAATAGAAAGAATCGGTGTGACCGATTTTGGATTTAGGTTTAAGTCATATGTGTGGAAGTGGTAAATTAGTTGAGAGTTTGGGAGCATATCACTAAGCACATGAAGCAAGAGGCTCATTAAGCAACACCTCATCCCTCCTTGATAGTATTGGCTTTTCCTATAGACTCAATGTGATCTTGGATCACTAAAATGTAAATTGAAGAGTCTTGAACTTGAAGCTTGAGCCAATCCTTTGTCCTTAGCATCTTGAAGTTCCCACATCCTTTAGTCCATGCCACTCCATTGTTGAACTTATCTGAAACATACTAGATAAAAGTGTTAGTCCAACAAGAGATATGTTGACATTAATTACCAAAACCACCTAGGGAGCACTTGTGCTTTTAGGAGTTGCATAATCTCATAGTCATTGGAACATGTATAAGTTATGAAGAAAGCAATAGCAGTAAACTGAAACGATCAAGTGCTAAGCTAACGGAATGGGTCAAGTGAATCACATCAATCTCCCAATGATGTGATCCCATTTATCAAATGACAACTCATGTCAATGGTTAGGAAACCTTAACCATCTTTGATCAACGAGCCAGTCAAGTAGAGGCATACTAGTGATACTATATTTGTCTATGTATTCACACATGTATTATGTTTTCAGTTAATACAATTCTAGCATGAATAATAAACATTTATCATGAAATAAGGAAATAAATAATAAGTTTATTATTGCTTCTATGGCATATTTCCTTCAGAAAGCATGTCTTGAAGAAGAAGATTGTGTGAACATTCATGTTTACCTTCAAGACGTCATCCGAATGAAGAGGGTTGGAAAGATTCAATGTTGATCAAGACTAAGTATAGAGAGTGATTCAAGTTGATCAACACACAAAGCGTAGAATATGTACCAAGTGAGATCAAGTGATCCCATGGTATGGTAAGCATTGTCCATTACGCTTTGTGTACTAACCCATGGTCTACGTGAGAGTTCTATGTGGGGTTAGGTATGTTTCCTTGGGCTTGCGTCAAGAGGAAGATCTCGTACAACCGATGGAGGATGACATCAAGTGGTGATTGTCATCAAGTTTGCGGTGTGCAAGTTCAAGTGGAGCAACACGAAGAGTGGCTCACCCATAATGGAGTATGGGGGAGCAATCATGCTTGAAGCTTGCCGTCTATTGTGGTGGCAATGGACTTGTGAAGATGTGCCGAAGAGTGGCTCACCCATAGTGGAGTATGGGGGAGCAATCAACTAGTCTTCATCGAGCCAACACAATCAAGATAGGTGGTCCAACTTGAGGAAGTCAAGATCGTCATCATCTAGCCCAAGTGGACCATTTGCAAGGCACATGTTTGCCCTTGATAGATTTTGTATTTTACCAGTCTCATGGTGGTTGTTGGGAGACCGGGTTATAGGACCGTTTGCCGTGCTATCAAGGGGGTTCTCAAGTTATTAGCTTGCTCATATTGTTTGTGGAGAGCTCAAACCATTACATCCTTGCCTCATATTTCTGGGTTCTTGTTTGGTGTTTCTCTTAGTGAGTACTCGTTGTCATCATCTATCCAACAAGATTGAGTTCTTGTTTCACTATTTGGATAGTACTTGTCGTCATCTATCCAATAAGCTTGAGTTTGCTCTCTGTTCGAGCCTGTATGGAGAAGTTGTGGCGGTTTTAGTCTCTAGGCAGTGTTCCTGTGCTCAAGCGGTAGTACTGCTCGGTACCATGGTAGTACCGTTTAGGCGATACTACCGCTATGGACTACCGTTGCTTCTATCGCTTGGGAAATCCTTTCTGTGCTACTTTCTGTTGCCCATTTTCTTGTAGCGGTAGTTGCACGGTAGTAGTCCGGTAGTACTGCTTAAGTGGTACTTTCGCACTCTACTACCGCGTCTAGTACCGCTTAGGAAATTCTTTCTGTGCTGGTTTCTGGTTGCCACCTTTGCCTAAGCGGTAGTACCGCCATGGGATGGACAACAATACCGTTTTGGTGGCACTATCGCTCCTGCGCTCCACATGCCCACCAAGCTTTTCCTGGAACTGCCGCTTAAGCGGTAGTACCACTCCTCGGAGCAGTAGTACCGCTTCACTGCGGGCTAGGCAGATAATGGTTGGATTTTCCCCCACCTATAAAAGAATGTCTTCTTCTTCGTTGGACCTTATCCTTTGAGCTCGTGTTCTTCCCCCATTGTTGACCTTCTTCGAGCTTCCTATCTCTCAATCCCTCCAATGATTCTTGCTAGTTCTTGAGGGAAAAGAGAGAGAGGAGATCTACATCTACGTAAGGGGAACTGATGTCTACTATGCAACTTTATTCTTGTAGACTCGTGTTGGGCCTCCAAGTGCAGAGTTTTGTAGGACAGTAGCAATTTTCTCTCAAGTGGATGACCTAAGGTTATCAATCCATGGGAAGTGTAGGATGAAGATGTTCTCTCTCAACACTGCAACCAAATACAGGAATTCTCTTGTGTCCCCCCAACACACCCAACACAATGGCAAATTGTATAGGTGCACTAGTTCGGCGACGAGATGGTGATGAAAGTGTAATATGGATGGTAGAAATATATTTTTATAATCTGAATAAATAAAAATAATAAGGTAGCAAGTAACAAAAGTGAGCACAGACGGTATTGCAATGCTTGAAATGAGGCCTAGGATCCGTACTTTCGCTAGCGCAATCTCTCAACAATGCTAATATAATTGGATCACATAACCATCCCTCAACGTGTGATGAAGAATCACTCCAAAGTTCCTATCTAGCGGAGAACAAAAGAAGAAATCATTTGTAGGGTATGAAACCACCACGAAGTTATTCTTGCTGATCGATCTATCCAAAAGTTCATACTAAAATAACACCAAATAATTTCAGATTCATAAAACTCAATCCAACACAAAGAACCTCAAAGATTGCCCCAAGATTTCTATGGGAGAAACAAACGCAAGAACGTGCATAAACCCCTGTGTGTAGATTACCCCTATGTCACCTCGGGAATCCGCGAGTTGAGTGCCAAAACATATATCAAGTGAATCAATATGACACCCTATTGTCACCATGGGTAATCATAACAAGACATACATCAAGTGTTCTCAAATCCATACAAGTATTCAATCCAGTAAAGCAAAATCTCAAAGGGAAAACTCAATTCATCACAAGATAGAGAGGGAAAAGAACCAAATGATCCGACTATATTAACAAAGTCCGTGATACATCAAGACCGTGACATCTCAAGAACACGAGAGAGAGAGAGAGAGATTAAACACATAGCTACTGGTACGAACCCTCAGCCCTGAGGGTGGACTACTCCCTCCTCATCATGGTGGCCGCCGTGATGACGAAGATAGCCACCGGTGATGATTTCCCCCCTCCGTCAGGGTGCTGGAACGGGTTCTAGATTGGTTTCTCATGGATACAGAGGCTTATGGCAGCGGAACTTATGATCTAGGGTCTCCGCGAGGGTTTTTGGAATATTTGACAATTTATAGGGCGAAGAGGGGGTGCGGGAGGCCACCGAGGTGGGCACAACCCACCGAGGCGCGCCGGGGGCCCAGGCGTGCCCTGGTGGGTTGTGCCCCCCTCGGGCACCCCCAGGTGCTACTTTGGCCCATGGGATGTCTTCTAGTCCATAAAAATCCACAAAAAATTTCGTGGTGTTTGGACTCCGTTTGATATTGATTTCCTGCGATGTAAAAAAACATGCAAAAAACAACAACTGGCACTGGGCACTGGGTCAATAGGTTAGTCCCAAAAAACGATATAAAGTTGCTAAAAATGATTTTAAAACATCCAAGAATGATAATATAACAACATGAATACTTCATAAATTATAGATACGTTGGAGACGTATCAGCATCCCCAAGCTTAATTCCTACTCGTCCTCGAGTAGGTAAATAATAAAAAAAATAATTTATGAAGTGTGAATGCTAGCAAAGTGACAAATTTTGATCAATGGTAATTTCAATCACTTTCCCTAGCATCATAACAACAACTCTTTCTCATAAAACTCATCATGACAAAGTAGCAACCAATTCACATGTTAAGGTTCAAACAATGAATTCTCTTCAAACTCAACAACCTATATTCTTAGTCACCAAACAATTGCAATTCAACTTATTCAACAGAGTCTAAGTAAGAGCTTCACATACTCAACCATCATATAGTCTTCTATGATTGCTAACACTCATTGCATACACATGAGCAAAACATTTCAACCGGACACATACAAAGATAGGGGCTTATAATTTCGCCTCCCAACGTATTCACCTCAAGGGTGATGTCAATAATAATAACTCATGCTACCCATATCCAACTGGATATATGTGCCCACATCTTTTGTCACCACATGATGCTTGCCAAAAGAGAAAAATAAAAGGAATAAAAAATCTTTGACTCTTGCATGAAAGTAAATACATAAAAGTAAAAGGTAGGCCCTTCACAGAGGGAAGCAAAGGTTGTCATGCGCCTTTTGTTTGTATGCTCAATCCCTTAGTGCAAAAGAAAATCACATTATATTGCCCCTTATGATATCAACCTTTGTTATCACAAGTTCGTACAACGCTCAATTTTCCCTTACACTAAATGGTCTAACACTTTTAGAAGCAACTTTTATTGCCTTATTGCACCTATGACAACTTACTTGAAGGATCTTACTCAATCCTTAGGTAGGTATGGTGGACTCTTGAGAATAAGATTTGGGTTTAAGGGTCTTTGGATGCACAAGTAGTATCTCTACTTGGTGCAGAATTTTTGGCTAGTAAAGATGGGGGGAAGCACCACATGTTGAAGGATCTATGACAATATAACTTCTATGTGAATATGAACAAAGATAAATCATTATGTTGTCCTCCTTGTCCAATGTCAAAAAATTTGGCATATAATATTTTGATGGAGGATCAAAATCACAAAAGATTTCCAAGATAGTGTATTTGCATCTGAAAGTTCTCTTCCTTCTACTAAATATTCATGAATTGCTTGTATGACCAATATTGTGATTGTCAAGCTTCAAAAGATTTCACTTTCTAAACCCAATGTGAAGCTACCACTAGGCATAATATGAACATGCACTTTCAACTTCATGATATTCAATTCATTCAACAATTTACTCATAGGATATAAGTGAAGCACAAGAGTAAATGACAAGCTACTCCAAAAAGATATAAGTGAAGATCAAGCGAGTAGTTAAGCAAATGGGTAGCCAATTGTGGATTCTCTCTTATGTTAAAACTTTCAAACCTAAGTATTTTATATAAACAATAGGCAAAACAAAATAAAATGACATTCCAAGCATAGCACAACTCATGTGACGAAGAAAAAATTTAGGCTCAACCGATACTAACCAATAATTGTTGAAGAAGAAAGGTGGGATGCCTACTAGGGCATCCCCAAGCTTAGATGCTTGAGACTTCTTAGAATATTAGCTTGGGATGCCTTGGGCATCCCCAAGCATGAGTTTTTGTGTCTCCTTAATTCCTCTTATATTATAGTTTCCCTAAATCTTAAAAACTTCATCCACACAGAACTCAACAAGAACTCATGAGATAAGTTAGTATAAACCAATGCAAAAACCTTATGATTCTCTACTGTAGAAAATTACTAAAATTATTTTTTAACATTGCATACTAAATGCCTCTGCATATTTAATAGACCTATCCTCAAATAGAATCATTAAACAAGCAAACATAATAGCAATCTATCTTAACAGAATAGTGTGTAAAGAGTGCAATAGGGTCCATACTGTCGGCGTTCTGGGAACGGGGGTCCCCAGAATTGCCTGCCTGCGGCCTACGGCGTGGCTCAAAGGGGGCCCAGCGCGGCCCATCTTCATCAACACAAGCTCAAGACCCTCGCGAGGGGCCAAGCCTCACGGGGCGGATGACAAGGCGCTTCCTCAGGCACGGCCTCATCAGGCTGGCTCACCAGGAGGCGGAGAGTTCAAGGCAGGGTACCTCACGAGGTGCCCATGACGCAAGCCATGATGACCAAGGGCGCCAGTCGGGCACCAGCCCACGCAGTGTCCTCCTTTCCTCTTTGGTGCAAAGGGAGCAAGTGCAGGCGAGAGCATCAAGCAAAGGCATCCATTTCGGTGCAACAAGACCAAGACCAGCCCAACGGCAGGGAGGAAGTCATCGTGGAGCCCAAGCAGGCGTCACCACCAGAGCCTTTGACAGGCGCATCAAGCAAAGGCATCCATTTCGGTGCAACAAAACCAAGACCAGCCCAACGGCAGGGAGGAAGTCATCGTGGAGCCCAAGCAGGCGTCACCACCAGAGCCTTTGACAGGCGAGGACCAACTTTAGTCAGGATAAGTGTACCCGCTGTTCCCCTTTAAAATGGCCAATTGTTGGCGCCCTTCAAGCTCAATATTTGGGGAGAGGCCCAGGGCCTTTGCCTATAAATAGGACTAGCCACCCCTAGGGTAGAGAGGATCGGGCATCAAGGGGCTGGAATCAAGTATCCAACATATGTCAAGAATAGAGAGAGAGAGAGAGAGAGAGAGAGAGAGAGAGCGGCTGAACTCCTCCTAGCAGTTCGTCGCGCCAGCCAAGAATAGACCCTCGCGAGACTGTTCCTCCTTGTATTGTTCATCATCAGCCCAAGAGGCAATCCACCACACCACACACTGGAGTAGGGTATTACACCACAATGGTGGCCTGAACCAGTATAAACCCTGTGTCTCTTGTGTTGTTTCTTTCGTAGTTTAGATCCTAGCGATTCGGCGAGGAGCAGGTAGGTAGAGGGCGAAATCTCCGCGCACCCGGTGTTGAACCTCAAGGGTCCGCGGAACCGAAATCCGACATTTGCGCGCGCGGTAGGGTGCAGGATCCACCTTCGCCACTTGGCGTCTGTCGATCGTCATCACCATGTCCGGCGACCAGCGGGCAACCCCGATCCTGGCGGCTTGGCCGCCCACTTGAGCCGCTTCGCCCGGGCGACCCCATGCCCCAGGCAGCTCGCGGTCCGCAGGGCGCTGCGGGCCGTGGGTGACACGGACAGGCCTCGACAGCTCTCACACCGCGGCAGATGCGGTCGGCAGCAAGGGCCTCCAACCACGCCGCGGCCACGACGTCGTACAACCGCCGGGAGCAGGCAAACTCAAGGGCCGCGCTCACGGTGGCCCGAGAGCTGCTGCAGTGCAGGCTGATGGAAGGCGGCCACGACGTGCTGCTAGAGCGGGTGGCAGAGCTCCTGGGCTTCGCCGCCTCAGGGGCTCACCCCTTCTGCACTCAGCTCCTGTCCCAGGCCCAGGGCGGCCCGCGCAGGGGCCCCACGTGCACCCGCGGGCTCCAAGGCTACTCCAACACCAGCGAAGCTATCAGCACCGAGCCAGCGGCGGCACCGACTCCGCCCCCCGCCAGCGAAGAAGGACTCGTCGCGACCCACGGCCCCAGTGGGCCGTCGCGCTACCACCCTCAGGTTGTCACATCAAGCAGAGCTGCATGGCACGCGGAGCACTATGGCGCGGCCTTCGGGATGACGGCCCCAGAAGAGTACGTGCCCCACATGATGGACCAAGGGCACCCGCGCGAGGGCGAACAAGGCTCGCTCCTCAGCCCAAGCTGGGGGAATGAGGTGCCAGAAGCTGAGCTCTTCCAGGAACCCCGGGACGGCCCCACCGGCCACGCTGGAAGCGACGATTATCGGGTACCACTAATTCCTCAGGAGCAGGCATACGCTAATCATGGGTTGCAGGAGGTGCAGGTCACCACAGCGAGCAACTGCCCCGCTCCCGCAGTCTCCTGCCCTCAGGAGGAGGGCGTCGGGGCTGCAGGGGAGGGGCCGGGATCCGACATCACCACCACGGCGTTCGGAGCAAGGCGTTCCCAGGATGTAAGCCCTCCGCTGGGGAGGTGCCTCAGGACCTGCCCCTGGCGGAGGACCCGTGGTCGTCGGGGGAACCGCTGGCGACCGCTCTACCCCATCGGCGGCGTCCAGGTTTCCGGTCATCGTCGATGGCACTAGAGTGCGGTGCAAGGCGGGGCCCTCGTCTCGCGATATGAAGCAAGGCCGGTACCTGTGAAGAAGGCCCAGTGCCTGTGAATCTCGCCGCCCCGTGACACTCTCACGTAATAATGAGTGGGGCTGTACATGCCGCGGAGTCTCAGGGGTGCCGGCCTCAGGCCCTGGGGCTCCCTCCCACGCCCAGTGGCAGCACTTAGCTCCGCGCTGGTGAGAAGACGTCCAAGACTAGACTAGGTGCCGGACGCGGCCTTTTTCTGCTTTCATTGCTTTTCCCTTGGTTGTTGCTTTCCCCCGCTGGATTTAAGTTGGACTCGAATTTGAGATTTGTGTGTGTTTGGGGAAGGGGTGCTTAGTCTCGTTCGAGCAATCTCTCGCGTTTCGGTTACGACCTCGCCTCAGCTGCCTCCCCTCGTGAGCCCCTCGCGAGCCGGTTCTGGCCTAGCTTGCGTGCAGCCCAGACTGCCGCCGACATACCCTCTCAGGAGGTTTTTGACTGCAGATCCTACGGATTCGATCAGGAGGCATTCGAGGCACCACGGCCTCCCACAAGTTATCTCAGGACCCGCTCGGGACAAAGGTAAACTAGCCAGCCGGCTCGTCACCTAGCCAACCACTTGGCACGGGCATGTGGGTGAAGTAGCATTCACTATTATGCTGAACATAAGTTTTACATGAGGGGCATCCCCTCCAAAAATGCTCTTACAACCATCAGGACAAAAGCGTGAGTTCTATTCATGCAGGGTAAGGAAACAGGAGAAATGCGCGGTTAGTCGGATAAATCCCCCAATGCGTCCTCAGGAGCACCGCCCGAACTGTTGCTGGCGTCGCTGGCCTCGCCATTGCCCACCGCGTTGTCGTCAGCGGCGCCAGGACCGTTCACCACGCCACCCTCGTCGGCGGCCACGATCGCGTCATCGTTATCTGAAGCGAAGACCCTGACGAGAGCGTCCACGTTGTCTTCCACCCAGTACGCCAGGTCGTCCCAGACGGCCTGGGGGACTGGGGAGATGGCGGCGTCGAAATCGAAGTGAGGATCCATGTTTCGGAGATGGCTGAAGACGCGAGAAAAGGCGCGCCCGAGCAGGGCGCGGCTCCTCTCCTCCACCAACCTGTTGGCCCTGACCGATCGCGCCTCCAGCTGCGTCACGATGTCGGTGAAGAACTGAAGGTTGCCGGCATAGTTAACAGCGTGCGGCTCGCCAACAGCCGCCTCGCAGATGTTGCCCAAGGCCGTGTTGGCTCTCTCCCGAAGCGTGGTGAGCATGGGGGCGTGCTCATGTTCCAGGAGCCGCCGCTGACGTATCTCGTCCGCATTCTGGCGCGCGACGGCCTCAGCCTCGTCCACCCTTGGCGAAGAAGAAGCGTCTTGGCATGGGAAGTAGTTGACTCCCCTTGCGCCACCTCAAGTGCGGCCCGCAAAGCATCAACCCGCCACGTCGCTTCCTCCAGCTTGATCCTCGGGACGGTGGTCCTACCTTCAGCCTCGGTCCAGATCAGCTCCAGCCTCTCCTCGAACTCGCGCTCGAGGTTCTAGCGCGCCGTCGTCACCCGACGTCCGACCTCCTCCGAGACACGGGTTTCCCGCACAGCGACATCATCCTCCGCCCGTGTCACCAAGCGCTCCCTTGTCTCCAGACGTTCATACTCGCGCGCGCGTTCGGCGGCTTCTAGCGTCAGCGCCTCCTCACGCTTCTGGAGCTCCGCTGGGTCGCCTAAAGCCACCTTCATCGATGCGAGGGCCGCCATGTGCAGCTCCACCTACTCCTCCAGTGAGTGGCACCGGGCTAGGAGTTCCCGTGCCCGCTCCTCCGTCGCCTCTCGCCGCCAGTTAGCTTCTCGGGCTTCCTCGACGGCTCGGGAATGGACCTCCCGAGAGGCCGCCAGCGACGCCTTGGCCTCCTCATCGTCGAGATCGCGCTGACGGCACGCGAGGGCGACAGCCGCCTCCAGCTCGCGCCTCTCTGCAACCAGGCGCAGGCCCTCGGCCTCAAGGGGCACGTCCTCATCAGCGAGCTCTTCGCCAAGCAGGCTCACCGCATCAGCCGCCCTCCGGAGAAACCCTTGGCGAAGAGCGTGACGCTCCCGGGCGTGCTCGAGTACGTCTTCCACACCATCATCCGCCCCAAGCGAGCGCCGGGGGGCGCGGATCAGCACTCCCCCTCTGGGCAGGGGGCTGGGGGCTGGCACCCTTGAGGCGACCGGGCACGCCTCGCTAGAAGCCCGGCCTGGAGCCAGCCCATCCCCGTGTGAAGAGCATAGGGAGTACCCCAGCCAATCACGGTCCACGACCAGACGAGAAGCCCACGGCAGGCTGGCTATGCCACGAGAAGGCTCGCGAAGGAAGATGGCAAGGCGCGCAGGGCCGCGTCGCGCCACGGGATGGTTCGTATCTCCAACCGGCCTCACCACAAGGGCCCTGCTGCTCGGAGCGATCGAAGACGACGGAGAGGGCGGAGGCGAGGGGGATGGCTCCTCAGTCATCTCCATGAGCTCGGAAGGAAGGGCCCTGCGAAGCAAGGATCAGGAAAGGTAACAGAAGAATCTGGAGCTGGGAAGGGAGAAGGCTTACTCGTCGATGGCGAAGTACTTCCTACGCTTCAGCAGGCGGCATGGGCTTCTTCCGGGGAAGGTTCGAGATTGGATTGGATGCGGAAACTGGAGTTCGAGAGGAGAAAGGACAGAGAGCGCTCGAGCAGCGGAAAGGGGAGCGGCTGTGCGGCTACGAGTCCGCCTAGCATGGCATAAAATAAGGAGGCGTGGGGGAACAGTGCCGCTCACGTCCAATCAACCGCCACGCGGCGCCCAAGGCCGCAGCTGTTAGGGCCCATGACGCCAGACTTGCCCTTTCGCCTCTCTGCTCGGCCAAGTCCGGGCGCGCCGTGGGCCCGGGGGCTATTGTCGGCGTTCTGGGAACGGGGGTCCCCAGACTTGCCTGCCTGCGGCCTGCGGCCTGCGGCGTGGCTCAAAGGGGCCCCAGCGCGGCCCATCTTAATCAACACAAGCTCAAGACCCTCGCGAGGGGCCAAGCCTCGCGGGGCGGACGACAAGGCGCTTCCTCAGGCACGGCCTCATCAGGCTGGCTCACGAGGAGGCGGAGAGTTCAAGGCGGGGTACCTCGCGAGGTGCCCATGATGCAAGCCATGACGACTAAGGGCGCCCGATCAGGCGCCAGCCAGCATGATGTCCTCCTTTCCTCTTTGGTGCAAAGGGAGCAAGCGCAGGTGAGAGCATCAAGCAAAGGCATCCATTTCGGTGCAACAAGACCAAGACCAGCCCAACGGCAGGGAGGAGGTCATCCTGGATCCCAAGCAGGCGTCACCACCAGAGCCTTTGACAGGAGAGGACCAACTTTAGTCAGGATAATTGTACCCGCTGTTCCCCTTCAAAATGGTCAATTGTTGGCGCCCTTCACGCTCAATATTTGGGGAGAGGCCCAGGGCATTTGCCTATAAATAGGACTAGCCACCCCTAGGGTAGAGAGGATCGGGCATTAAGGGGCTGGAATCAAGTATCTGGCATACATCAAGAATAGAGAGAGAGAGAGAGCGGCTGAACTCCTCCTAGCAGTTTGTCGCGCCAGCCAAGAACATACCTCCACGAGGCTGTTCTTCCTTGTATTGTTCATCATCAGCCCAAGAGGCAATCCACCACACCACACACTGGAGTAGGGTACTACACCACAATGGTGGCCTGAACCAGTATAAACCCTGTGTCTCTTGTGTTGTTTCTTTCGTAGTTTAGAATCTAGCGATTCGGCGAGGAGCAGGTAGGTAGAGGGCAAAATCTCCGCGCGCACCTCAGTGTTCGAACCTCAAGGGTCTGCCGGAACCCGAAACCCGACACATACTTATTCAACTTAAAAAATTCTGAAAATTTAACACACTGTAGAAAATTTATCAGAGCTTATTGTGCAAAAAGTTTCAACATTTTATCAAATTCTGTCTTTTCTCAGGAATTTTTGCAACAGCGACAAACTTTATATATTGAAACAGCAACTCATATACTTGCAAAATAAGCATGGTAAAGGCTATCCTTGCCACTTTTATTGAAAAGTAAGATGCAAAACATTATTATAAATAACAGCAAGAAAATACTAGCAAAATAAAATGACGCTCCAAGCAAAACTCATATCATGTGACAAAAAAAATATAGCCTCAAGTAAGGTTACCGATAATGTTGGAGACGAAAGAGGGGATGCCCTCCGGGGCATCCCCAAGCTTAGTTGCTTGGATCTTCGTTGAATATTAACTTGGGAGTGCCTTGGGCATCTCCAAGCTTAGGGTCATGTCACTCCTTATTCTCCTCATGTCGATATCTCACCCAAAACTTGAAAACTTCAATCACACAAAACTTAACGGAACTTCATGAGATAAGTTAGTATGATAAAGAGCAAACCATTTCGCGTTGGTACTGTCAAATACAAGATTCATAATTGTTTCCACCCAATTCCTACTGTAGAATGTCATTTCCACAATTTATATTGAGCAATATAAGCCATAGAAACTAGAAAACAAGCAGACTATGCATTGAAAACAGAATCTGTCAAAAACAGAACAATCTAAAGTAATCTGTACTCCAACCATACTTCTGTAAGTCCAAAAATTCTGAAAAATTAGGAAAACGTAGGTAATTTGTATATCTATTACATTTAAAGAATTCAGATCAAAATCACATTCCAGTGAATAATAGAAATTCCTGGACTTGGTGCAAAAGTATCTATTTCTGGACAGAATCAAGTCAACTATCATCCACACTATCCCAAAGGCTTTACTTGGCATTTTATTGAAACAAAAGCAATAAAACATGATTACTACAGTAGCATAATCATGTGAACATACAAAAACATTAGGTAAAAGTGTTGGGTTGTCTCCCAACAAGTGCTTTTCTTTAATGCCTTTTAGCTAGGCATGATGAGTTCAATGATGCTCGCATAAAAGATAAGGATTGAAACATAACAAGAGCATCATGAATCATAAGTTCCTCTCTCATAATAATTTTCAGTAGCATCATGAATAGATTCATCAATATAACCATCACAGAAAGCATTCTTTTCATGATGAACAAGCATAGAAGATTTATTACTGTTTATGGCATACATGTCATCATAATAATCATCATAGATAGCAACATTATTGTCATAGTCAATTGAAACCTCTTCCAAAATAGTGAATGTATCACTAAATAAAGTCATGACCTCTCCAAATCCACTTTCATCAATATTATCATAAGATTCAACACCCCCAAAATAGTGGGATCACTACTACCTAGAGTTGATACTCTATCAAACCCACTTTCATCATTGTAATCATCATAAATAGGAGGCATGCTATCATCATAATAAATTTTCTTATCGAAAGTAGAAGGAATCAAAGGATCATATTCATTATGAAAAGCATTCCCAAGCTTAGGACAGCCATTATTTTTAGCAAATAAATCTTCAAACATTTCATCCTCATCAAACATAACATCCCCAAGCTTGTGGTTTTGCATATCATCATAATCATTCTTATAGGAGACATCATTATCATTACTAATGCAATCATCATTAACATCATGAATATTCAAGAATTCATACTAGCAGTATTGCAATCATGCCCATCATCCAACGTTTTTGTGCCATAAATTTTGTTGAATTCTTTTTCTAGCAATTGAGCACAATTATCGGAATCCTTATTCTCAAGATAGACATTATAAGATAAAGAACAACCCGAGGTAACCCAATCTCCATTTTTTGTAATTTTATTTTTATAAACAAACTAGTGATAAAACAAGAAGCTAAAAGATTTGTTTGCAAGATCTAAAGATATACCTTCAAGAACTCACCTCCCCGGCAATGACGCCGGAAAAGAGCTTGATGTCTACTACGCAAAATTATTTTTGTAGACTCGTGTTGGGCCCCCAAGCGCAGAGTTTTGTAGGACAGTAGCAATTTTCCCTCAAGTGGATGACCTAAGGTTTATCAATCCATGGGAGGCGTAGGATGAAGATGGTATCTCTCAAACAACCCTACAACCAAATACAAGAAATCTCTTGTGTCTCCAACACACCCAATACAATGGCAAATTCTATAGGTGCACTAGTTCGGAGAAGAGATGGTGATAAAAGTGTAATATGGATGGTAGAAATATATTTTTATAATCTAAATAAATAAAAACAGCAAGGTAGCAAGTAACAGAGCACAAACGGTATTGCAATGCTTGAAAATGAGGTCTAGGGTCCGTACTTTCGCTAGCGCAATCTCTCAACAATGCTAATATAATTGGATCACATAACCATCCCTCAACGTGTGATGAAGAATCACTCCAAAGTTTCTATCTAGCGGAGAACTAATACTCAATCCAAACATAGAACCTCAAAGAGTGCCCCAAGATTTCTACCGGAGAAACAAAGACAAGAACGTGCATCAACCCCTATGCGTAGATTACCCCAATGTCACTTCGGGAATCCGCGAGTTGAGTGCCAAAACATATATCAAGTGAATCAATACAATACCCCAATGTCACCACTGGTATTCATAGCAAGACATACATCAAGTGTTCTCAAATCCATGAAAGTATTCAATCCGATAAAACGAAATCTCAAAGTGAAAAATCAATTCTTCACAAGATAGAGAGGGGAAAACACCATATGGTCTGACTATATGAACAAAGCCCGCGATACATCAAGATCGTGACATCTCAAGAACACGAGAGAGAGAGAGAGAGATTAAACACATAGCTACTGGTACAAACCCTTAGCCCGAGGGTGGACTACTCCCTCCTCAACATGGTGGACGCCGGGATGATGAAGATGGCCACGGGTGATGATTCCCCCCTCCGGCAGGGTGCCGGAACAGGGTCTAGATTGGTTTCTCATGGCTACAGAGGCTTACCGCGGCGAAACTTCCGATCTAGGGTCTCCACGCGGGTTTTCTTTGGCATATTTTATGATTTATAGGGCGAAGAGGGGGTGTAGGAGGCCACCGAGGTGGGCACAACCCACCGGGGCGCGCCTGGGGGCCCAGGCACACCCTGGAGGGTTGTGCCCCCACTCAGGGCACCCCCAGGTACTTATCTGGCCCACTGGATGTCTTCTGGTCCACAAGAATTCCACAAAAAGTCTCGCGGTGTTTGGACTCCGTTTGATATTGATTTCCCGCGATGTAAAAAAACAAGCAAAAAATAGCAACTGGCACTGGGCACCGGGTCAATAGGTTAGTCCCAAAAATTGATATAAAGTTGCTATAAAATGATTGTAAAACATCGAATAATATAACATCATGAATACTTCATATATTATAGATACGTTGGAGACTTATAAGCATCCCCAAGCTTAACTCCTACTTGTCCTCGAGTAGGTAAATGATAAAAGAAATAATTTATGAAGTGTGAATTCTAGAAAAGTGCATAAGTTTGATCAATGATAATTTCAATCACTTTCCCTAGCATCATAACAACAACTCTTTCTCATAAAACTCATCATGACAAAGTAGCAACCAATTCACATGTTAAGGTTCAAACAATGATTTCTCTCGAAACTCAACAACCTATATTCTTAGTCACCAAACAATTGCAATTCAACTTATTCAACAGAGTCTAAGTAAGAGCTTCACATACTCAACCATCATATAGTCTTCTATGATTGCTAACACTCACCGCATACACATGAGCAAAACGTTTCAACCAGAGACACAGAAAGATAGGGGCTTATAATTTTGCCTCCCAACGTATTCACCTCAAGGGTCATGTTAACAATTACAACTCATGCTACCCATATCCAACTGGATATATGTACCTAGATCTTTCCTCACCACATGATGCTTGCCAAAAGAGAAAAATAAAAAGGAACAGAGAGAAAAACTTTGACTCTTGCATGAAAGTAAATGCATAAATGTAAAATGTAGGCCCTTCGCAGTGGGAAGAAGAGGTTCCATCCGCTTTTTTGTTTGTATGCTCAATCCCTTAGTGCAAAAGAATATCACGTTATATTGCCCCTTATGATAGCAACCCTTATTATGCAGTACGTCGCTTTTATTCTATGCCATCACAAGTTCGTCCAACACTTAGTTTTCCCTTACACTAAATGATCTAACACTTTTAGAAGCAATTTTTATTGCCTGATTGCACCGATGACAACTTACTTGAAGGATCTTACTCAATACTTAGGTAGGTTGGTGGACTCTTGAGAATAAGAGTTGGGTTAAGGGTTTTTGGATGCAAAAGTAGTATCTCTACTTGGTGCAGAATTTTTGGCAAGCAAAGATGCGGGGCAAGCACCACATGTTGAAGGATCTATGTGAATATGAACAAACATAAATCATTACATTTTCTATGACAATAAATCATAAATCATTACATTTTCTTCCTTGTCCAACATCAACAATTATAATATTTTGATGGGGGCTCACAATCACAAAACATTTCCAAGATAGTGTATTTGCATGTGAAAGTTCTCCTAATCATTCATGAATTGCTTGTATGACCAATGTTATGATTGTCAAGCTTCAAAAGATTTCACTTTCTAAACCCAATGTGAAGCTACCAATAGGCATGATATGAAAATACAATTTCAACTTCGTGATATTCAATTCATTCAAAAAATTTACTCATAGGATATAAGTGAAGCACAAGAGTAAATGACAAGCTAATCCAAAAAGATATAAGTGAAGATCAAGCGATTAGTTAAGCAAATGGGTAGCCAATTGTGAATGTTCTTTTATTTAAAGACTTTAAAACCTAAGTATTTTGTATAAACAACAAGCAAAACAAAATAAAATGACATTCCAAGCATAAACAACTCATGTGAAGAAGCAAAAACTTAGGCTCAATCGATACTAATCGATAATTGTTGAACAAGAAAGGTGGGATGCCTACCGGGGCATCCCAAATCTTAGATGCTTGAGACTTCTTGGAATATAAGCTTGGGATGCCTTGGGCATACCCAAGCTTGAGTCTGTGTGTCTCCTTAATTCCTCTTATATCACAGTTTCCCTAAATCTTAAAAACTTCATCCACACAAACTCAACAAGAACTCGTGAGATAAGTTATTATAAACCAATGCAAAAACCTTATCATTCTCTGTTGTAGCCAATTGCTAAATTATTATTCATCATTGCATACTAAATGCCTCTCCATATTTAATAGTCCTATCCTCAAATAGAATCATTAAACAAGCAAACATATTCAAACAATGCAAACATAACAACAATCTATCTAAATAGAACAGTATGCAAACAGTGCAATAGGATCCATACTTATTCAACTTAAAAATTTCTGAAAATCCAACACACTGTAGAAAATTTATCAGAGAGTATTGTGCAAACAGTTTCAACATTTTATCACATTTGACTTTTCTCAGGAATTTTTGCAACCGCGACAAACTTTCTGTTTTGAAACAACAACTCATATACTTGCAAAATAAGCATGGTAAAGGCTATCCTTGCCACTTTTATTGAAAAGGAAGATGGAAAACATTATTCTAAATAACAGAAAACTAATCCTAACAAAATAAAATGAAGCTCCAAGCAAAACTCATATCATGTGACAAAAAAATATAGCCTCAAGTAAGGTTACCGATAACGTTGGAGATGAAAGAGGGGATGCCTTCCGGGGCACCCCCAAGCTTAGTTGCTTGGATCTTCCTTGAATATTACCCTGGGAGTGCCTAGGGCATCCCCAAGCTTAGGGTCTTGTTACTCCTTATTCTCCTCATGTCGATATCTCATCCAAAACTTGAAAACTTCAATCACACAAAACTTAACTGAACTTTGTGAGATAGGTTAGTATGATAAAGAGCAAACCATTTCACTTTGGTACTGTCAAAGACAAGATTCATAATTATTTCCACACAATGCCTACTATAGTATATCATTTCCCCAATTTATATTGAGCAATATAAGCCATAGAAACTAGAAAACAAGCAAACTATGCATTGTAAATAGAGTCCATAAAAAACAGAACAGTCTGAAGTAATCTGTTCTTCAACCATACTTCTGTAACTCCAAATTTTTTGAAAAATTAAGACAACATAGGGAATTTGTATATATATCACCTGTAAAAACTTCAGATAAAACGCACGTTCCAGTGAATTTTAGAAATTCCTTGGACTAGGCACGATAGTTTCCTTTTTGGACAGAATCAAGTCAACTATCATCGACACTATCCCAAAAGCTTTACTTGGCATTTTATTGAAACAAAAGCAATAAAACATGATTACTACAGTAGCATAATCATGTGAACACACAAAAACATCAGGTAAAATGTTGGGTTGTCTCCCAATAAGTGCTTTCCTTTAATGCCCTTTAGCTAGGCATGATGAGTTCAATGATGCTCGCATAAAAGATAAGGATTGAAACATAACAAGAGCATCATGAATCATAAGTTCCTCTCTCATAATAATTTTCAGTAGCATCATGAATAGATTCATCAATATAACCATCACATAAAGCATTCTTTTCATGATGCATAAGCATAGAATATTTATTACTCTTTATGGCATACATGTCATCATAATAATCATCATAGATAGCAACATTATTTTCATAGTCTATTGAAACCTCTTCCAAAATAGTGGATGTATCACTAAATAAAGTCATGACCTCTCCAAATCCACTTTCGTCATTATTGTAATAAGATTCAACACCCTCCAAAATAGTGGGATCACTACTACCTAGAGTTGACACTCTTCCAAACCCACTTTCATCATTGTAATCATCATAAATAGGAGGCATGCTATCATCATAATAAATTTTCTTATTGAAAGTAGAAGGAATCTGTGACGCCCCCAATTCAATCGTACACTAATCATACACGCAAATGTGTATGATCAAGATCAGGGACTCACGGGAAGATATCAGAAAACAACTCTAAACACAAAAGAAAGACATACAAGCTTCATATTACAAGCCAGGGGAAGATATCAGAAAACAACTCTAAACACAAAAGAAAGACATACAAGCTTCATATTACAAGCCAGGGGCCTCGAGGGCTCAAATACATAAGCTCGATACACAAACGAGTCAGCGGAAGCAACAATATCTGAGTATAGACATAAGTTAAACAAGTTTTGCCTTAAGAAGGCTAGCACAAACATCAACGACCATAGAGGCAAGGACTCCTGCCTGGGACCTCCTAACTACTCCTGGTCGTCGGCGGGCTCCACGTAGTAGTAGGCACCCTCGTGGTAGTAGCAGTAGTCGGCAGGGGTGGCTTCATCTGGCTCGTGGGATCCACCATCTGGGTGCAACAACCAGAAAGAAGGAAGAAGGGGGGGAAGGGCAGCAAAGCAACCGTGAGTACTCATCCAAAGTACCCGCAAGCATCAGATCTATACTAAGTATGCACTGGTATCAAATGGAAGGTTTGTATCTGTGGACTGAACTACAGAATGCCAGAATAGAGGGGAAGGCCTAGCCTATCAAAGACTAGCATCTTCAAGCAGCTCCAAGCATCTTGCAGCATGTAGAAGAGTAAAGAATAGCAGTTTATAAGTAACACGCATGTTGTAGCATTAACGCCCAGAGATCCTTCCTCGACTCCCTGCGAGAAAGCAATCCCGGGGCCACATATCTCAAGTATCCATTTGTAGTTGTATAAGATCAAGATATAAGACTGAACGTCCGTTACCGTGGACACGGCTATTAATAGATAATCTTCCCTGCAAGGGTTCACCACGTTTTCCAACATGCTTGATTACTCTAGCCGGACACACTTTTCTGGGTCAATGCACAGCCTCGTAAGATCAACACGTCACAACCCTACATAGGCTCAGCAGAGAGGTCCCCGCCGGTCTACATCCTAAGCGCTCCGGGGTCTTGGCCCATCGCCCATAGCACTCCGGGTCATTGCATGCAGGGTGAATACCAGCACCACCTTGTATGGCCAGCACGATCCGACCGTGCCGCACTGCTGAACTGGACGTGTGACAAAGCTTCGGCTGATACTGCGACGTCGAGGCCCATAACAATTCTCGCGTGGTGGTTAGTGCGTAAAGGCCAAAGGCCAACTGAGAACAAATACGCAAACCTATTAGTGCATTATTAAAAAGAAGTGACGGCTGTGGGGACAAGTTCGGAGCTATCACCCCCTCCTGGGTGATACTGCTAAACAGCCAGCCGCCACCGTCACATCGCACGGGTGCTCCCCAGGCCCGCCCGGCTTTTACAATGGTCTCAATTGAAGTCAAGGTAACTGTGTGTCCAGACATCAAGGGGAAAACCCGAGGAATCACCCCGGTGGATTCCACTCGATGTTATCATCAAGATGAACGTAAGAGGAACCACCCTCGAGGTTCACACTTGAGGTGTTGCACGACAGAGCCGTATCAGGAATGGTGAAGGAGGAACCACCCTTGATGACCACGACCGAATAGCTACACTACAGAGACCTCATCAGGAGTGATGTATGAGGTTCTACCCTCGGCACTCAATGGTAACTCAGTAGAGTCGAGCAACAAAAAGGGGCGTGATGTGATATGAGGTGTCAGGCTCTGGTCGTCAATCACGTTGATCGAGTCATCGATGATGAAGCAGGGGCAAAAAGGACAAGGTGGGGGTCACTGATGGATCACTAGCCAACCTATACTAAGCAGTTTAGGATAAGCAGGTAGGTAACAATAGTAGGTACAAAAGCAGGCTATGCATCAGAATAGGAGCAAACAATAATAGTAGCAAAATCTAATGCAAGCATGAGAGAATGGAATGGGCGATATCAGTATGATCAAAAGGGGGGGGGCTTTCCTGGAAGCTCCGCTAAAAGGGAAGAAGGATCGTCATCGACGTAGTCGATCACAATGGCATCAGCAGCGGTCTCGGGGTCTACCGAAGAGAAGAGGGGGAATAAATAGTAAATATAATGCATTAGATACAACACAGATGTATGACGGGTAACATGCAGGGCTAGGGGTGTTCTAACGCGGTGCTACACGATACCGGTGAAGTGGGATAACATCCGGGAAAGTTTTCTCGGAGTTAGGCATATTCGGAAAGATGAAACGGAGGGGACGGTTGCATGTTTGCTATGCTAGGGACATGTGGCAGACGAACGGACCACGCATTTGGATACGTCTCGTCGCTCTGAGTAACTTTCATGTAGAAAACTTTTTCATCCGAGCTAAGGTTTAATTTCTATTAATTTTCAAAGTTTTATTAATATTTTGAAATTAATTTTAATTTGAAAATAAATGCTAAAATGCTAGGCGCACCCAGCACAGTGTACACAAAAGTGTACCCAGTGGCTGACAGGTGGGCCATGGGGTCCCAGTTGACCAGTCAACTAGGGGTGGGGCCCCCTGTCAGTGACTCACCTAACTAATTACTTGATTAATTAGGCTAGCTAATTAGTTAGTTTAACTAAACCATTTTAATTAAGTTAATTAACTAAATAATTAACTAACTAATTAGTTTATTATTAATATTTTTTATTCCTTTTTTAACAAAAGCCAGGGCACGTGGGGCCCGCTGGCAGTGGCACAAGGCCATCCCAGCAGAGCGGGTTAACGGGCGGAGGGGCATGGGCGTGGGCGGCCGCCCGCACGGGCGCGTGGGCGCGCCGGGGCGCCGGCACCAAGCGAGGGCTCGACGGCCGAAGACTAGGCCAGGGGGCGGACGTGCGAATCCGGCTTTTTTACTTAGGCTTCTTTGGGGGGAAGAGTTGGTGATGAAGGCAGTGAAGTTGTTGGTGAAGATCGCGGTGATGATGATGGCCCCCGGCGGCGTTCCGGCGCCACCGGAAGCAAGGGGGAGAGGGGCCCCCTTCTTCTTCTTCTTCCTTGACCTTCTCCCTAGATGGGAGAAGGGTTCCCCCTCTGGTCCTTGGCTCCCATGGCGTGGGAGGGGCGAGAGCCCCTCCGAGATTGGATCTATCTCTCTGTTTCTGTGTTCTCAGATTCTGCACCTTCACCGTTTCTTTTATATCCGGAGATCCGTAACTCCGATTCGGGTGAATCTTTCGCCCAGATTTTTGTTATAAAATTAGCTTTCTTGTGGCAAAAGAAGAGCGTCAACCGCCTTACGGGTGGCCCACGAGAGCGTCAGGCGTGCCCCCTATCTCATGGCCACCTCGGGCACCGTTTCACGTTGATTCTTCCTCCGGAAAATCCCAAATATTCCAAAATAATTCTCCATCCATTTTTATCCCGATTGGATTCCATTTGATATTGGGTTTCTACGAAACATAAAACATGCAACAAACAGGAACTGGCACTGGGCACTGCATCAATATGTTAGTCCCAAAAAATAGTATAAAAGTTGCCAAAAGTATATGAAAGTTGTAGAATATTGGCATGGAACAATCGAAAATTATAGATACGACGGAGATGTATCAGCATCCCCAAGCTGAATTCCTGCTTGTTCTCGAGTAGGTAAATGATAAAAAAGATAATTTTTGATGTGGAATGCTACCTAGCATAATCTTGATCATGTATCTAATCATGGCATGAATATTAAGACACGAGTGATTCAAAGAAATAGTATATCATTTGATATAAAAACAATAATACTTAGGGCATCCCAACAAACAATCATGTCTTCCAAAATATCAATGCTTCCAGAACATTATCCTTACAAAATCATATAGTCTGGTATGCTCCCTTTTCTTAACACAAGGTACCCCTCATGCCTATCCCGGTGTCAGCCAAGCAATTGTTTCATACTTTAGTATTCTCAAACTTTTTCAACCTTCACGCAGTACATGAGCGTGAGCCATGGATATAGCACTATGGGTGGAATAGAATGTGATGGTGGAGGTTATGTGGAGAAGACAAAAAGGAAGAAAGTCTCACATTGACGCGGCTATGGAGATGCCCATCAATTGATGTTAATGCGAGGAGTAGGGATTGCCATGCAACAGATGCACTAAGAGCTATAAGTGTATGAAAGCTCAAACTGAAAGCTAAGTGGGTGTGCATCCAACTTGCTTGCTCATGAAGACCTAGGGCATTTGAGGAAGCCCATCGTTGGAATATACAAGCCAAGTTCTATAATGAAAATTCCCACTAGTATATGAAAGTGACAATATAGGAGACTCCCTATATGAAGAACATGGTGCTACTTTGAAGCACAAGTGTGGAAAAAGGATAGTAACATTGCCCCTTTTCCTTTCTTTTTTTCTTTTTTTTCTTTTTTGGGTGGGCTTCTTTAGCCCCCTTTTTTACTTAGGCTTCTTTGGCCTCTCTTTTTTTTTCTTCTTCTTCTCTTTTTTTCATGGGGCAATGCTCTACAATGATGATCATCACACTTTTACTTACTTACAACTCAATATTACAACTCGATACTAGAACAAAGATATGACTCTATATGAATGCTTCCGACGGTGTACCGGGACGTGCAATGATCTAGCGTAGCAATGACATCATCATGCTAGCTATCTTACGATCATGCAAAGCAATATGACAATGAGTGCTCAAGTCATGTATATGATGATGATGGAGGTTGCATGGCAATAAATCTTGGAATGGCTATGGAAATGCCATGATAGGTAGGTATGGTGGCTATTTTGAGGAAGATATAAGGAGACTTATGTGTGATAGAGCGTATCATATCACGGGGTTTGGATGCACCGGCGAAGTTTGCACCAACTCTCGAGGTGAGAAAGGGCAATGCACGGTACCGAAGAGGCTAGCAATGATGGAAAGGTAAAAGTGTGTATAATCCATGGACTCAACATTAGTCATAAAGAACTCACATGCTTATTGCAAAAATTTAAAAGCCCTTGAAACAAAGTACTGCAAGCATACTCCTAGGGGGGAGGTTGGTAGGAGTTTACCATCGCGCGCCCCCGACCTTCACGCAAAGATAAACAATCAAAATACAATGCGCGCCAATTTGGTTACATAGTTAGTAGACCATACGTGCATGCTTCGGGAATCTCAAACCTTAACATCAACATCCTTACTAAACACAACCATCTACTAGTACCTCCCACATATTATCACCTCTATATCAGAAAACTATTGCAAGGAATCAAACATATCATATTAAGTGATCCACGAGTTTATGTAGGATTTTATGACTAACCATGTGAATGACCAATTCATGTCATCTCTCTAAATAGATATAAGTGAGGCAAGAGAGTTTAATTCTTTCTACAAAAGATATGCCCACGCTCTAACAATTATAAGTGAAGCAAAAGAGCATTCTACAAATGGCGGTTTCTATGTGAAGAGAAACATGCAATCCAAACTTCAAATAATATAAGTGAAGCACATGAAGCATTCTATAAAGCCATACTCAAAAGATATAAGTGAAGTGCAAATGAGCATTCTATAAATCAACCAAGGACTATCTCATACCAGCATGATGCATAAAAGAAAATGAAAACTAAATGCAAAAGACGCTCCAAGACTTGCACATATCGCATGAACGAAACGAATCTGAAAACATACCGATACTTGTTGAAGAAAGAGGGGATGCCTTCCGGGGCATCCCCAAGCTTAGACGCTTGAGTCTCCTTGAATATTTACTTGGGGTGCCTCAGTCATCCCCAAGCTTGAGCTCTTGTCTCTCTTCCATTTCCTCATATCGAGTCATCCTCGATCAAACACTTCATCCACACAAAACTTCAACAAAATACTCGTTAAGATCCATTAGTATAATAAAGCAAATCACTACTCTAAGTACTGTAGCAAACCAATTCATATTTTGTTTTTGCATTGTGTCTACTGTAATATAACTTTTTCATGGCTTAATCCACTGATATAAATTGATAGTTACATCAAAACAAGCAAACTATGCATCAAAAACAGAATCTGTCAAAAACAGAATAATCTGTAGCAATCTGAACATTCACCATACTTCTGGTACCCCAATAAATCTACCAAAATTAGGAAAAATAAACAACCTATACAGCAGTGCAAAAAGAATCAGAACCGTTTGACTTTCCAGTTAAAAATGTAAAATCGCGCACTACAGCCAAAGTTTTTGTCCTGCACCGTACAAACCAACAAGCATTGTAAACATCCTAAAGGCAAACCTTAGCACATTATTTTTATTATACAATGGAATTTTACAAGGGAATAATTATTTTTGATCAAAAGTTTCTGTAATCAAGATTCACAAAGTTTCTGTGAGCATGAACAAAGTTCAAGGTGCTCTCCCACTTCAACAATGCTTATCTCTCTCACTTTCACTTTCCTTTTTGAAAAGTTTTAGGTTCCCCTCTTTATTTTTTTGTTTTTAAACTATATAAAAGCACTCAACAGAAATAAAAGACTCTCTAAAACTTTCGGGTTGTCTCCCTGGCAGCGCTTTCTTTAAAGCCATTAAGCTAGGCATATAGTGCTCAAGTAATGAATCCACCCGGATCCCAAGGTATATCAAAGCCCATTTTAATTAACAATGATTTGTAGTTTAGTAGTGGGCACAAAGTAACAAATATCATGCAACAACAAAGTCTAACTCTCTTCCTATGCATCGGTATGTCATAAAAGAACAATTCATGCACACATAGTAAAGGCCAATGCATAGTATAAGCAGTTTCTTGCAATTTTATCATATTTGAAACATAGAGAGGCGGAGATATAGTTCCTATCTCATAATAATTGCAAGTAGGAGCAGCAAGCACATGCATATTACATTCATCAAAATCATCATGTGCAAGGGTAAAAAGGCAACCCATCAATATAATCCTTACTAAGCACAAACTTCTCCGATATAGTGTAGTTGGGAGAATTCAAAAAGATAATAGGACTATCATGCGTGGGTGCAATAGCAACAATTTCAAGTTTAACATAAGGAACTATAGCAAGTTCATCTCCATAAGCATAATTCATATTGGCATCTTGGCCACAAGCATAGCAAGCATCATCAAAAAGGGATATTTCAAGAGAATCAACGGGATCATAGAAATCATCATAGCAATCATCCTTTGGTAAGCAAGAAGGGGAATTAAACAATGTATGAGTTGAAGAGTTACTCTAATTAGAAGGTGGGCACGGGTAGCTAATCCGCTCTTCCTCCTTTTGTTCTTCGCTCTCCTCATCATCTTTTTCATCCAATGAGCTCACAGTTTCATCAATTTCTTCTTCCATAGCTTCCTGCAAAATATTAGTCTCTTCTTGGACAACGGAGACTTTCTCAATAAATGCATCAATATTGTAATTGTATTCATAATTCTTATAACAATATTTAAGTATAGCAAAATTTTCAGGTCTATAAACTGAATCATCAAAATCATCAAACTCTTAACATAGATTCAATCTCATAAGCACCCATAAAAGCAACGAATTCTTCTATTTGTTCCACATCATAGTAATCATATCTACCATTACCATAAGAAGCTAAGGTTTCATTATCATTAAATTTGCATGAAAAGGGAAGGTGTGGAGCCTTCATCCTAGAGAAACAAGTATAATCATAACTCAAGCATAGTTGCCTAGCATACCAACGCAACATAGAAATTTGATCCCATAGTAGTTTCCCTTTTTGTGTCAAGCGATAATCCCTAAAGTATTCACGTTGATCCAAGGTGTCTCCCATAGCAAAGTTGAATGGGGTTTTCTCAAGATTATCAAAGTAGTACATAACTTTTGTCACATAACGAGCATCGAGGGTTTTAGGAGGTTCCCCATCTCCATGTGTAGCAAGTACACCTAATTTTTTTGGTATTTTGTGTTCCATATCCATAACTAAAGATAGAGAACAACTTAGAACAGAAAATAAAAATTACTTAGTGATAAAGCAAACAAGCACACACGAGAATATTCACCCCACGCTATGACTCCCCCACAACAGTGCCAGAAAAAGGTCTTGATAACCCGCAATTATACAGGATAGTTGTAGCCTCTTTCGATATCTAAGAGTGTCAAACCCAAGTAGGAGCTAAAGGTAGAACAAATACTCTCTCAAGTCCTATCGGCCACTGATACGACTCTACGCACGCTTGACGTTCACTTTACCTAGAACAAGTATGAAACTAGAAGTACTTTGTTGGTGTTGTTGGATAGGTTTGCAAGATAATAAAGAACACATAAATATAAATTAGGGGTTGTTTAGATAAAGATGCAATAAAGTAAGTATTAATAGAGAGCTTTTTGTAACGAGAAAGTTGTTTGTCCAAGGCAATCGATAACTAGACCAGTAATCACTATTCTAATTTTATTTGAGGGAGAGGCATAAGCTAACATACTTTATCTTCTTGGATCATATGCACTTATGATTGGAACTCTAGCAAGCATCTGCAACTACTAAAGATCATGAAGGTAAAACCCAACCATAGCATTAAAGTATCAAGTCCCCTTTATCCCATGCGCAAACAACCTACTTACTCGGGTCTGTGCTTCTGTTCACTCACGCCACCCACCATAAGAAAATCATGAACATATTGCAAACCCTACAGCGGGAATACCTCACGCTTGCGCGACATGAAGAGCACCATAGGACAGCACCAATAATAAAACATGCAACTCAAAGCAATCACGATCATCAATTAACCCATGGGACAAAACGGATCTACTCAAACATCATAGGATAGCCATACATCATTGGGAAATAATATATAGCGTTGAGCACCATGTTTAAGTAGAGATTACAGCGGGTAAGAGAGGGGTTACACCGCTGCATAGAGGGGGGAAGAGTTGGTGATGAAGGCGGTGAAGTTGTTGGTGAAGATCGCGGTGATGATGATGGCCCCCGGCGGTGTTCCGGCGCCACCGGAAGCAAGGGGGAGAGGGGCCCTGAGGGAGTCCTGGACTAGGGGGTGTCCGGACAGCCGAACTATCATCGTCCGCCGGACTCCAAGACTACGAAGATACAAGATTGAAGACTCCGTCCCGTGTCCGGATGGGACTTTCCTTGGCGTGGAAGGCAAGCTTGGCGATACGGATATGTAGATCTCCTACCATTGTAACCGACTCTGTGTAACCCTAGCCTCCTCCGGTGTCTATATAAACCGGAGGGCTTTAGTCCGTAGGACAACATACATTACAACAATCAGACCATAGGCTAGCTCTAGGGTTTAGCCTCCTTGATCTCGTGGTAGATCCACTCTTGTACTACCCATATCATCAATATTAATCAAGCAGGACATAGGGTTTTACCTCCATCGAGAGGGCCCGAACCTGGGTAGAAACATCGTGTCCCTCGTCTCCTATTACCATCCGCCTAGACGCACAGTTCGGGACCCCCTACCCGAGATCCGCCGGTTTTGACACCGACATTGGTGCTTTCATTGAGAGTTCCTCTGTGTCGTCACCGGTAGGCTTGATGGCATCTTCAACCAACGACGCCGTCCAGGGTGGGACTTTTCTCCTCGGACAGATATTCGTATTCGGCGGCTTCGCACTATGGGCTAATTCGCTTAGCCATCTGGAGCAGATCGAAAGCTACGCCCCTGGCCGTCAGGTCAGATTCGGAAGCCTAAACTTCACAGCCGATGTCCGCGGAGACTTGATCTTCGACGGACCCGAGCCACAGCTAAGCGCGTCGCACTGTTGCGATGGCATGATCTAACTCTGCCGCCGAATAGTGCCTTGGTGGCCGCACACGAATCCGCTCCGGCCATTAGTCCGGAGCCGATTGCCCAGATAGAGGATCGGTGGATGGACACCGCCTCGGGGGCTTCAACTGCCACGGCGGTGGAGCCGAACACTAATCTTGTCCCTCGCAAAACTCATGATTCCGAGGTGCGGACTCCTGCGGACTCGAACCTCCGCACCCTACCAACCAAATCGGATTGGGCGCGGTTATGGAATTCACCGCCACGGACATCTTCAATACTCGCCTTTTGGCGACATCCTGAATTCACTAAAGCATCTCTCATTATCGGAGAGCCTGGCGGACTATGGCAGGATGGTTGGGATCGGACGATGAAGAAATTGAGCCCACCCACCGCCCACTTTGTAGCCATCGTCGGCGATCTAACCGACATGCTAGACTACGACTCAAGACATTGGCGCTATGGGCGGCGATGCCGGAGCGAAGCAGAACCAGCGCCTACTGAGGCTGGCAGACCACCTCGTCATATGACATATACATGGTGGATACCCCAAAAGACGGGGACGGCAAAGAAACAGCGGAGGCAGATTCTTTAAAGAAACAGCCCAAGCGCCGGCGTCAGCGGCGCCGCTCTAAATCCCGCCACAGCAAGAATGGAGATTCCGGCACAGGAGATAATAATACCCCAGAAAGTGCCGAAGACAACCCCCTCCAGCAAGACTCAGCGCAGGAGGATGCAGAAGCAAGCCCTCACGAGAAGGTGGCAGACGAAGAGGTTGAGCATTACAACTATATGCCTCCCTCCGAAGACGAGGCAAGCCTCAACGATGACGAATTCGTCGTGCTAGAGGATCCCGTCGAACAAGAGTGTTTTAAACGCAGGCTTATCGCCATGGCTAACAGCCTAAAGAAAAAGCAGCAGCAGCTTCAAGCTGATCAGGACCTGCTGGCCGATCGATGGACCGAGGTCCTCGCGGCCGAAGAGTATAAACTCGAACGCCCCTCCAAAAGCTATCCAAGACGCAAGCTGCTCCCCGATTAGAGGAGGAAGCATACATACCTCCATCACCGGCAAGACGATCGGTGACCGACCACCCCGCGGTCGTGATAGAGAGGCATCCAGGCCACCAACCAAGACCGTACCCCGGCATCGCTCCAAAAGTACGAAGCCAAGAGGGAACGCGCCGGACTTGCGAGATATGCTGGAGAGCAAAGCAAGGCAATCCAGATCCATCTACGGATCACGTGGGAGCCCCACGACCCATGACGAATACCGTCGCACCGGATATAATAACCCCGGCCGGGCCGAACACGGCAGACAGCGCTCTCTCGAGCTACGTCATGATATTGCTCAATACAGAGGCGCCACACACCCGCTATGCTTCACCGACGAAGTAATGGATCATCAAATCCTGAAGGGTTTAAACCGTAAACATTGAATCCTCGATGGCACAACAGACCCCGCGGTTTGGATCGAAGATTATCTTCTCCACATCCATATGGCCCGCGGCGACGATCTCCATGCCATCAAGTATCTTCCACTCAAGGTTAAAGGACCAGCTCGGCATTGGCTTAACAGCTTGCCCGCAGAGTCAATTGGGTGTTGGGAAGACCTGGAGGCCGCATTCCTTGATAACTTCCAGGGCACATATGTGCGACCACCAGACGCCGATGACCTAAGCCACATAATTCAGCAGCCAGACGAATCGGCCAGACAATTCTGGACACGGTTCTTGACGAAGAAAAATCAAATCGTCGACTGTCCGGATGCAGAGGCCCTTGCAGCCTTCAAGCATAACATCCGCGACGAATGGCTAGCCCAGCACCTAGGACAGGAAAAGCCAAAATCTATGGCAGCCCTCACATCATTAATGACCCGCTTCTGCACGGGAGAGGATAGCTGGCTAGCTCGCAGCAACAATCTCCGTAAAAATTCTGGCAGTCCGGATACTAAGGACAACAACGGCAGGTCACGTTGAAACAAAAACAAATGCCTCATTAACGGCGACGACAAGGAGGATACGGCAGTCAACGCCGGATTCCGAGGCTCTAAACCCGGTCAACGGAAGAAGCCATTCAAAAGAACCACTCCGGGTCCGTCCAATTTGGACCGAATACTCGACCGCTTATGCCAGATACATGGCACCCCTGAAAAACTAGCCAATCACGCTAACAGAGATTTATGGGTGTTCAAGCAAGCAGGCAAGTTAATTGCCGAAAACAACGACAAGGGGCTAGACAGCGACGACGAGGAGGAGACCCGACCGCCGAACAATAGAGGACAGAAGGGTTTCCCCCCACAAGTGCGGACAGTGAACATGATTTACGCGACCCATATATCCAAGAGGGAGAGGAAGCGCGCACTAAGGGACATCTATGCGATGGAGCCAGTCGCCCCGAAGTTCAATCCATGGTCCTCTTGTCCGATCACTTTCGATCGAAGAGACCATCCGACCAGCATACGCCATGGCGGATTCGCGGCATTGGTTTTAGACCCAATCGTCGATGGATTTCACCTCACGAGAGTCCTGATAGACGGCGGTAGCAGCCTGAACCTGCTTTATTAGGATACAGTGCGCAAAATGGGCATAGACCCCTCAAGGATTAAACCTATAAAGACAACCTTTAAAGGTGTCATACCAGGTGTGGAAGCCAAGCTATGCAGGCTCAATAACACCGAAGTGGTCTTGGATCCCGGACAATTTCGGGCGAGAGTTAATCTTGACATAGTCCCGTTTCGCAGCGGCTATCACGCTCTGCTTTCGGACGAACCGCATTTGCAAAATTCAACACGGTGCCGCATTATGCATACCTCAAGCTCAAGATGCCAGGCCCTCGAAGTCATCACGGCCAGCGGAATACGGGCGCTCCTCGAGCGGAGGAACATCTGCTGGCTCTGGCGAAATCTGAGCAGCCTCTTAAGGCAATTCTCGAGTCCGGCCGTTAAGCGGCCGAGATACAGCAAAAGCAGCGCCGAAGCAATACCAACCAAGACCACAGCACGATCGAGCGCGCGTAGCAATGCGGCTAACCCCGCCAGCGCATGATCGCAAGAACAACACTCGCGTACATCATTACGCTTTGGAGATACCATGGGCGCAGGGGAAGGGGCACGATCGCAATGGACCCAGAGTGCGGTTCGACCACACCAGGGGCTCGCAAGTGTGCCCCCCCCTTTTTATTATTTATTATTTTCCTTCTTTATGTACACAGGACTCAGGTAACCAGAGGCCCTGTCCGGCGGCGAACCTGCCGAACTCTCGATGCAACAGTCAGGGACGAAAGATGGCTGCGACGAACACTCAGGTGGTCTCAATTACGAGCATTAAATTCGATTATATACACCAAGTCCGCAGCTCACCCCTGGAGGGGGACATGTTTACTTAGTCCAAATCCCTTGCTTACCGCACTATTTGTATCAGTCCGCACTCATAGCAGACTTCCTTTAATAAATAATGCAGCACTTTTCGACTGCAATTACATTACTTTTTATATATATATATATGTTCATTACATGACATCTTGCACCCGTATATTTTGGTACGGCCTAATACACCAGGGGCTTATGTTCCCCACATTGTGGTGTGATAAGTCCGAACACTTTCATAAGTGCGGCACCCCGAACTTATAGCATTATATGAATCAGCTCCGAATCATGTCTTGGGTCAATAGTTGGGTTTGCCCGGCTCCCACGTTTTGGTGCCTTATGTTCCGTTCCGTCGGATAAGGTGGCACTGGGAGAACCACTGCGATTGTGCCCCGGTTGAGCCAGACGAGCGCCTCAGTGGAGAAAGCTAAAACTGACCGACATGATAAGGCGAGAGACTGGTCGCTGTTCGAGAGGTTTCTTCGGGTCCTTAAAGACTCACGCCGCTTCAAGCGAAGTTCCGGACTATGTCCGACGAAAGCGTGGATAGCGCCCTGGATTCGGCCTTCCGAATACCAGGGGCTTCGCCAAAATTTAAAATTATAGAATTCTATGGCTAAGTGAGAGTGTTCAAGCATTATAAGTCCGGTCGCCTTGTTCGTTGTGTTGAGCGCCTCCCTAGATGGACCCAAAAATGGGAATAAGAGTGCTCAAGGTTATCCCGAACACCCCAGCACTCGTGGCTCGGGAGATGAAGCCAACGACTTGTCATCTCTCAGATTTCATAAACGGCCGAACAGAAGCTAATATTTTAAATTAAAACAAGCGTTGCTCAAGGCGCACATGAACGCAGTTTTCAGCGCCTGAGGATAATACAATGAGTTTACTCAAAGATTACATTTCAGGGCACTCATCCGCAATATCGCGGGCTCCCTTGAGACAGTTTTATAATACATTTACGGCGTGCGATACTCCTTGCCCGGTGGCGGTGGGTCCGTGAGAAGCTTCTCCGCATCCAACTTGCCCCAAGGCACCTTTGTGTGGGCAAGGGCCCGACGAGCACCTTCAATACAGGCGGAGCGCTTGACGACTTCAACCCAGGGGCATGCATCCACCAGCCGCCGCACGAGGACAAAGTAGCTCCCAGGCATGGCCTGTCCGAGCCTGACCGGACTATAAGGCCCTTCATGGCCTCCTCGGCTACCTTGTGGAGTTCGACCACTGCTTCACTGGTCGCTTGGGGCACCGGTGTCCGCCTCGGCGATCTTGAGACCGAAGACTTTCTCCGTCGAGCTCCCTCCTTGCCACGATAGAATGCGGCGGCATCGGACGCACTACGCGGCAGATCTGCAAACGCCCCTGGAGAGCTCCGAATGCAGGTAAGTGTCAGGTATTTTACATTAACATGCTTGCTTTGCATGAAAAATGCCTTACCCGCCGCTATCTTCTTCACATCCTCAACCTCCTGAAGGGCCTTACGGGCCTCGGCCTTGGCGGACTTGGCACTTTCGAGAGCCGAGGCAAGCTCGGACTCTCGAGTCTTGGAGTCATGCTCCAAACTCTCATGCTTCTCCATGAGAGCCTAGAGCTCTTGCCGTACTTCCGCCACCTGTGCCTCCTGCTTCTCTCGCTCTTCTCGCTCCGCGGCCGCACTGCGTTCGGCCACGGACACAGCCTCCTTCAGGACTGCCACCTCGTTCGTGGCCCCTGCAATACCCATATTATCCTTGTTAATTTTATTGCAACCAAAATCCTTTTCTGTAAGGTAACTATTAAAAGTGGTGTGACTCACCTGCTTTGTCCTCGAGCTGCTTCTTGGCATGGCCGAGCTCTTGCTCGGACCGCTCGAGATCCTTCTTCAACACATCGACCTCCGCCGATAGTGCGGCAGAGGTCAGCAGCGCAGCCTGCAAACCCATATTGACATATTTTAAGCAACCCTGTGAATATCTTGTTAGATCCTCAGTCCGGCTTTTCGTTCCGAACACCGAACTGAGCATCAGGGGCTACTGTCTATGTGGTATTACATTACATAATTTTAACTTCTTACCTCAAAGCCTGTTAGAAGGCTGCTGCAGGCTTCGGTCAGCCCGCTTTTGGCGAGCTGAACCTTTTGAATCACCGCACTCATGATAGTGCAGTGCTCTTCCTCGATGGAAGCGCCTTTATGCGCCTCCATCAAGCTATCCAGTGCCTCCGGTTGGACGGAGGTCGCTGGTGTCACGGTCTTGCCCTTCTTTCGAAGGGGCCGCCCGCCGGACTCTGGAAACACTACGGGTTCCGATGTAGAGTCCGGCACAAAGTCCGGGAGGCAACCTGAGGACGCCTCCGGAGCCTCCTCCTGATGGGTCCTTCTCTGGGACCCCACCTCGGCGTCCTCGTTGGCGCGGGGGGTAGAGGCGGTCGGAAGTGAATCCACATCCGACGGGGCTAGTGACCCGCTCGATGAGTCGGGGAGATCGTCATCGGCCGGACTACGGACAGAATGCGGCATTAAGGATACTACGCGACACGAAAGAAATTGCATATAAAGGATCCGGATACTTACGATCTTGCCGGACGCCTGGCCCTTGGAGGCCACTCATCCTCGCCAATGGTGGTGTTGGCGAAACTGTCCGGGGGGATAGTCCTCCCCCTCTTGGACCCTTCGGCCACCCCTATTGGGGAAGCCTTCCTCTTCTTCTCTCCCTCCTACGGGAGAGAGTCCTCCTCCTCCTCGTCCTCGGGGGAGGAGTATGCCTCGTCGTCAGACGCCTGATTGCGGGAACTCTTTTGAGTCCCCGCGGCCACCTTCATGGCCTTCTTCTCCGGCACCACGTGCGGTGCCGGAACCAGCAGCCCTGCTAAACGGGCGTTCTCTGGGTCTTCTGGCATGGGAGCCGGGCTGATAAGTAGCTTGGCCTTCTCCATCCATTCCTGTCAAAGGAAAAGAGAAATTGAAACCCTCTTAGAATCGGTTTAATTACCACAAGTGTCCCGTAACGGGGTTGAATCACTTACCTCGTCAGCTGGATGCTGCGAGCGAAATCCGCGATCTTCCATCGCGGATACGGGGGCTTCGGCGCCCTTGAACAGCACCCTCCAGGTGCCTTAGTATGTCGTATCGAAGAGCCCGCTCAGCGCCTGGTGCTGTTCCGGATTGAACTCCCACAGATTGAATGCCCGCTCTTGGCATGGGAGAATCCGGCGGATGAGCATGACTTGGACCACGTCGGCGAGCTGAGCTTATTGCTCACCAGCACGGATGCAGGCTCGGAGTCCGTCACCTCCATCGGATTGCCCCACCGCAAGCCCTTCTCTTTCAGGAGGTGAGCTGCGTGGGGGCGCTTGGACCTAAACTCGGGGCGCAGCCCATGTGGGCTTGCGGCTTGGTGATGTAGAACCACCCCAATTGCCACCCCTTGATGGAGTCCACGAAGGCCCTTCGAGCCAAGGGCGTTGGGCAACTTGCCCAACATGGCGCCTCCGCATTCGCTTGCGTGCCCTTCACAACCTTGCTTGATGTTGAAGGTCTTGAGCCCTGAGCGAAGTGGGGCGGATGCGAGAGGAAGGCCTCGCACACGACGATAAATGCCGAGATGTTGAGGATGAAGTTCGGCGCCAGATCGTGAAAATCCGGGCCATAGTAAAACATGATCCCCCGGACGAACGGGTGCAATGGAAAGCCCAGTCCGTGGAGGAAGTGGGGGAGGAAGACGACCCTCTCATGGGGCCCAGGGGTAGGGTTGAGCTGCCCCTCGTCGGGCAGCCGATGCGCGATATCGCCGGAAAGGTATCCGCGCTGCGCGGTTTGGTGATGTGCTCCTCCTTAGCGGTGGAGGCCAACCATTGCCTCCGCTCCGGACATATTCGGAGAAGGTCAAGGCGAGATCTTGTGAGCTTAGGCGTTGGAGCTTGAGTCTGCGGAGATGGATAAGCAAAGGAGGAAGAAGGCGTAGGTGAGAAGGTAAATCCTTATCCCTTATATATAGGCGGACGAAAACTATGCGTCCCCACCGGCCTGGTAAAACTCGCTTATCTCCCAAGCACCACCATCAATGGCGCGGTTGGGTTACCCACGTCCGTATTGATGAGAATCCTGGAATAAGGGGAACACGATCTCTGCTTTGACAGGACGTGCCAAGGAAACCGCTTCGCTGAACGTGCTGAGGTGGTATAGTAAAAAACGATTCAAACAAAGGCTTGGTAGCGGTGTGATGTCACGCCGCATAATACGTCAGCAGATTGGATTGGTGTACATTTTATTCTCTCTACGGTGGAATGTGGAATTTATTTTGCAGAGCCGGACACTATCCTGGTGTTCATGATCTTCTCTGGATTATTCAAGGGAGGAACCCGCCTTGCAATGCCGAACATTATCGCGCCCGGACTTATCGTCATTGAATCTGGTTCGGGGCTACTCTTGAGGAGTCTGGACTAGGGGTGTCCGGACAGCGGACTATCATCGTCCGCGGACTCCAAGACTACGAAGATACAAGATTGAAGACTCCGTCCCGTGTCCGGATGGGACTTTCCTTGGCGTGGAAGGCAAGCTTGGCGATACGGATATGTAGATCTCCTACCATTGTAACCGACTCTGTGTAACCCTAGCCTCCTCCGGTGTCTATATAAACCGGAGGGCTTTAGTCCGTAGGACAACATACATTACAACAATCAGACCATAGGCTAGCTCTAGGGTTTAGCCTCCTTGATCTCGTGGTAGATCTACTCTTGTACTACCCATATCATCAATATTAATCAAGCAGGACGTAGGGTATTACCTCCATCGAGAGGGCCTGAACCTGGGTAAAAACATCGTGTCCCTCGTCTCCTATTACCATCCGCCTAGACGCACAGTTCGGGACCCCCTACCCGAGATCCGCCGGTTTTGACACCGACAGCCCCCCTTCTTCTTCTTCTTCCTTGACCTTCTCCCTAGATGGGAGAAGGGTTTCCCCTCTGGTCCTTGGCTCCCATGGCGTGGGAGGGGAGAGAGCCCCTCCGAGATTGGACCTATCTCTCTATTTCTGTGTTCTCAGATTCTGCCCCTTCACTGTTTCTTTTATATCCGGAGATCTGTAACTCCAATTGGGGTGAATCTTTCGCCCAGATTTTTCTCATAACATTAGCTTTATTGCGGCAAAAGAAGAGCGTCAACCGCCTTACGGGTGGCCCACGAGAGTGCCAGGAGCGCCCAGGGGGGAGGGCGCGCCCCCTGTCTCGTGGCCACCTCGAGCACCGTTTCGCGTTGATTCTAACTTCGGAAAATCCCAAATATTCCAAAATAATTCTCCATCCGTTTTTATCTCGATTGGATTCCGTTTGATATTGGGTTTCTGCGAAACATAAAACATGCAACAAACAGGAACTAGCACTGGGCACTGGTTCAATATGTTAGTCCCAAAAATAGTATAAAAAGTTGCCAAAAGTATATGAAAGTTGTGGAATATTGGCATGGAACAATAAAAAATTATAGATACGATGGAGACGTATCAGCTGGCTAGTGGCCATTTGGCCCAAGGCCTAGAGGGGGCACGGGGGCTTGCCCTTTTTTTGTGTGTGTGGGTGTGTGTGTTTTTCTTTTTATTTATTTCTCCTATTCTGTTTGATTTAATTCCACACCATTACAGTTTAATAAAAATATGAGACCCCTACCTAAAATAGTGGTTTAGTTTAACCCTCTGTCACATTATGTTCAGACTCTATTAAAAGTGGTTTGCTATTTTTAGAAATTATAAAAGGCATTTATATAATTGTTTAAGCCACTGTTTTTATTATTTTTGAGCACTTAAACCTTTTATAAAAAATTTATTTCTTCACCAACAGTACTTATGAATTATTTGCCACAGTTTGAACATTTTTGTTTTGACACTTGAAAACTTCTATTTTTGACTTTGTTCTAAAATTTGAATTTTGAACCGTTTTGAATCTAAACAAGATTAGCAACAGTAACAGTGGTGACGTGGCCTCATTAGCAGAGAATTACTGTAGCTTAATTATCCGGATGTTATAAATCTCCTCCACTACAAGAAATCTCGTCCCTTGATTTTAGTAGGTAGGAGGAAACAAAAGCGGGATATTCATCACGAAGACGATCCTCGATTTCCCAAGTGGCTTCATCTTCAGAAGGATTTGACCACTAAACTTTTTAGAATTTTTAAAGCCCTCTGACGGTGCAACGTTCAGTTTGACCGAGAATGTGGACCGGACAGATACTTCGGCTTTGAAGTAGTGTTTTTCATGCATCCAAGGAATAAATCCGTGCTTCGGCATTTCGAACAAGATGAGCATGGTAGCTCACTATCTCACTTGACGGATGTAGTAGATGCATGGTTGTAGTGGCGCAAATGATAGAAGCGGTATGTGTTTTCGACCATTCCATTCCCAGGACGAGGTCGATATTGGATGACTTCAAAACAATGGGGGAAACATGGAATTCCAGCCCTTCAATTTCAACGGGGACGTTGAGACAAACCATGGTGGTTTGACATTGGCCCGCAGGGGTGTGTACCACTAGCGGGTTGTTCATTTCTTCGAATTTAAGGCCATGCATGGATGCAAAATCCTCGGATATGAAAGAATGTGATGCTCCTAAATCAAATAAAACAGAAGCTGGTACTGAGTTAACAAGAAGAGTACCCACACAGTAGCAGGCTGGTCTTGAGCTTCATTCAGATCAATGTGGTTGGCTTGACCACGACCATAAGGCTTGGCATTGTTGTTGCGGGGCTGATTGTTACCACAGCCAGTTTGAGGAAGTGCAAGCTGGTACTGATTCTGAGAGCAGTCCCTGGCACGGTGTCCGGGTTGATCACACATGAAGCATAGCCCATCATTGGGACGGGAAGCAGGAGCTTGAAATCTCGGCTGTCCAAGTGGTGGAGGAGGCAGACGAGGTGCAACATGGGTCTGTCTTGGTGCAGGGGCAGCTCGTGGATACATGCTATGAGGGATCCATATCTTACGCTTCTGCAATGATGGGCCCAAAGATGAACCCGCATCACAGTTGCACCGGAGGGATCCAAGGTGCTCCTACAGACCAGTTTTGACCCGAATGGCCTTGTTCACCAAGGTGGTGAAATCCGCAAAGTCATGCACAAGGAGCGCGAGCTTGATATCGGCTTGAAGTCCATCACGGAACTTTTCCTGTTTACGTGCATCAGTGGCAATTTCATCTTCAGCATAGCGGGACAAGTCAAGGAACTCCCGCTGATAAGCATCCACAGTCTTGTTGCCTTGGGTGAGGTTGCGGAACTCGCGCTTCTTCCTGTCCATAATTCCTTGAGGAATGAAGCAGGCACGAAAAGCAGCTTGGAGAACCGGCCAAGAGATGACCGTTCCAGCAGGTAAAGAGCGCCTGTGGCTGTCCCACCATTGAGCACCGGGACCCTTCAGATAATATGCCACAAAGGTGACATAAATGGCAAGGGCTACACCAGCAGACTCTAGCTCAAAAGTGATGTCATGGAGCCAGTCGTCAGCATCAAGTGGCTGAGCTGAGCTGCGATAGATGCTTCGGTTGAGATGTGCAAAGTCGTTCAGTATCATAGTGGCTGGCTACTGGTTCACGTTTGTCGGATTTTGGATTCCGGCAACCCTTGAGAGGTTCGAACTCTGGGGTGCCTGCAGAGATCTCAACTTGCACAACCTGCCTACTCGCGATCCTCCCTAGCCTAGCGCATAGAGCTCACAGAGATAGAAAGACACAGAGATTTATATTGGTTCGGGCCATCGTTGTGGTGTAATACCCTAATCCAGTGTGGTGTGGTGGATTGCCTCGAGGGGTTATGGATGAACTAATACAAGGATGAATAAGCCTCACGAGGTGAGATGTTCTTGAGCTGGTGTGGTGCTCGGGGAGGAAACGATCTCTCTCCCCCTCCACTATGGTGGTGGCTAAGTCCTATATATAGTAGCCTTGGTCCTCTTCCCAAATATGAGCGGGAAGGGATTCCACAACGGCGGGGTTTGAAAGGGGACAAGTAGTACAGTCTATCCTGACAAAAGTAGTCTTCACCAGCGAAAAGCCTCTGGTCATGATGCTGCGGTGGGCTTGGTGATGACCTCCGTCCTGCCGTCCTCGCGGTCTTGGTCTTGTTGCACCAGAATGGAAACCTTTGGTTGATTCCTCGGGACTCTGTGCCTGTGGCTGCCTCCCTTGCACCGAAGAGGAAACCTGCGCTCTGCACCTGCCTGGCGCCCGCTCGGCCTTGGCCGTCATGGCTCACGTCATCTGAGCCTTATGAGGTAGCTGCATAGAACTCTCCGCCCCTCAGGAGCCCTCTTGAGGAGGCCAACTCCTTCAGGGGTCTTTGCGTCGTCCACCTCACGAGGCTTGGCCCCTTGCGAGGGTCTTGCTGTGCTGGTGTTGAAGCTGGGCCATACCAGGCCGTCAATGGGGCCACACGGTGGGCCGCAGGCAGGCAGGACTGGATATCCCCATGTCTAGGACGCTAACAGTTGCCCCCGGGCCCAAGGCGCACTCGTACTTGGGTTCTAAGCAAAGCCAAAGGGCAAGTGCGGAGCGCCGTGGGTCCTAACCGCATGTGGCCTTGATGACGCATGGTGATTGATTGGACGTGGGTGCCTCCCTTTCCCCAGGCTGCCTCGGCAACTGCTCCCGTCTGACAAAAGGGGGGCCGCCTACCGCCAGGCTTTCATTGCTCCTTCTTCGTCTTGCTCCAGATCCCCTTCTCCCCACAGCGGAAGAGCTCATTAGATCTACCGATTTCTCACCAAATCTCCTACCTGATGGCCGCCGAGAAGACCAAGGCTTCTTCCTCGGCTGCCGGCTCCACCTCGTACGAGCCAGGGCTGCTGGCGCCCTGCGTAACCGGGGAGAAGCTTCAGACAATGCTCCTCCTGGCAGCGAGCGACGACAATGAGTGAGGGAAGACCACGCTCCAAGTCGCCACCGCTGCCCCGGAGCCCATGGGTAGCAACTTCTTCCCCTTCTTCATGCACAGCGTCTTCTCTGGGCTGGTACCTCCGTTCTCCCCCTTCTTCTTCACCATCCTTCACCACTATGGTCTCCAAGCGCTCCACATACGTGCCAACTCCATCCTCCTTCTGTCCCTCTTCGCCTTCTATTGTGAGGTGTTCATGGGGGTGCTGCCCTCCGTTGCCCTGTTCCACCATTTTTTCTATCTTCATGTGGGGACCCCGACTCATAAGTCGAGATCACCGAATGCACGTGTACAGTGATCCCAGAGATCAATGCTCACTGAAACACACAGAAGCTGAATAACAAGAGTCTTACATCCATACATACCGTCTTACACAAATTATGACCATTATGGTCAAGTCTTACATTGATAAAGCCTTAAGGGCTAAACATCAAATGAAACACAAGCAGCGGAAATCTTCGTCAATAAGTAGAACCCATGCCATCTGCCTTAACCCGACAGGCATTCTGACTGGGAAACGTCCTAGTTCGCATGTTCGTCTCCAAAGAACTCTTCTTAACTCCGGTTCTTCCATGCCTGGCCAATTAAATAACCAGTGGCAAGCCAATGAGTACTTTGAATGTACTCGCAAGCAACCCATGTTTTGGTTCAAGATACAACAATGCATGACATAGGTAAATTTTTGCAGAAAGCTAGTTTTGAGTGCAATGACATGTTCAACAACTTGTAAGACATGCATCAGGCTAATTCAAGTAACCATGAGGACAGGTTACAGATATCAACATAAATAGAGTGGGCATCAACCCAACTCAATCATGTCAAGTCCTTTGACTTGACCCAAGTAGATCTTCCCACTTATCCAAACACACACACTGGTTTGTAAACATGTGGACATAGCCCAAGAGTGGTTACCCAACTGTCCTTGACCGTGGACACGGCTATTCGAATAGTTTTACACTCTGTAGAGATTGCATGCTTTACCCACAAGATCCGGGGAACTTCCGTGTCATCCACGACCTGCAATACCTCAAGTACCCGGGGTAAGCACCCGATCACTATCTTTCCATAGATGACACTAACAAGGAGTCCACTCGTTGTTCCGTATCCTCACGATGTACATCATACGAGACTCACTCGAGATCGTAACATCCGAGAGGGGACACAACGGTGTATCCGGCGACCTGTGAAAACAGCCATGGCCGCCCTACCTGGCACGACCCCGTCCCGAGAGAGAGCACCAACTCTCCCCCGTCACTAGTAATGCGGGCTCCAAGCTAGTATCGTCCTAGGTAATCAATAATGCCCTTTCCCATACAAGGGTAGAGTGGTTGCGCATGTAAGGTTGGAATAACGGTCGCAACTTAAACCAATCCATTTTGGAAACAACACACACTTGCCTCGGTACACCACTTCGTCATCAAGTGGTTACCCAACTCATCATCTCCTTCGGGCATAAGTGGCACCCGACAGGGTTTTCGAAAAGTCTTTTGAAAGTACTCTGCCTCCTTCACCATGCATATACCCATCCCATATGCGTAGCAGCTACCATAGCATGCTATCTACTCCCACCGGCATAACCCTCATAAGGAGGTAGGGTTATGCACCATGCAAGTACCAACAAGGAAGTACGGTGGCAAACCATGAAAGTGGTTACCACCTCATCATGATTCCGTTGCAACAACAATATGGCGCTATATGACATGCATAAAAAGGGTTTCATAGACATGGTCAAAGGGCTGCTTGCCTTGGTCTTCAATTTCTCCAAATCCTTCTCCTTCTTCTTCTTCAGCAACTTTGTCTAATACGGGATCTAAATGTCGCAAGAAAATAGCGGAAAAATAAGACAAAAGTAAAACAGAAAAACCAAAGTGCTCAGAAAAATGTCAACTTATTTTTGTTAAATACTAGGGTGAAAAATAAGAAGGGTAAAATTTCTAGTTTTGGATTTGGAGTAGCAGAATAGGAGAAATGGATTTACAAAGGTGTATTTAAATGCTTAAAATCACATTTAAATATTTACAGTGAAGAAAAGTTTGTTGGATTTCAATCAAAGTTGCACCATTAAGTAGGTTACAATATTTCAAGAATTTAGGAGTTGGAATTAATTTATTTGGACAAATATTCAACTCAGTGGAATGTTTGGAAAATTCATAGAAAAAGAAAAGGAAAAATGGCCTTTGCGCCTTTGGGCCGAAAGGCCTGAGGCAAGAGCCCAGAGGGGATTCAGCCCGCACGAGGCTGCCATGTCGAAGGCGTAAAGGCAAAATACGCCTTCACCATCGCGATGAAAGCGGTTCAGGTGGCGTGCATTTTAAACCTGACGGATGGGGCCCACCCGTCAGTATGTGAGGCTGACTGACGGGCCCCACGGCCGTCGTCTTCAACCTCGGGCCAGAGAAGGAGGCGAGCTCACCGGCGTCGTTGTGGTCGACGGCGAGGCGATCCGAGGGCACCGGCGTGCTCAGGGCGGAGTCGCCGTTCGGGTGGAGGTGGAGGCGGTCGCCGGAGTGTAGGGGTTGCCGGCGATGAGGAAACTGGTGGAAGAGCTTCCGGAGGCAGCGGTTCCGGCTGTTTCTGGCTGCAAAAGGAGCGGAGAGGAAAGGGGAAATTATCAGTGAGCCTCAGAGGTTCCAGATCGAGGAATAGGAGCGGCGGAGAGGGCCTGTACGCTTAGATCGACAAGGACCTGAGGCGGCGGAGCTCGAGCTTGATCTCGAGCTCGGGCTCGTCTGGAGAGGAACTGGGGGTGCAGGGGGATGATATGGTGGTGCAGAGGGCGAGTGGTGAGGAGAGGAGAGCTCGGGGAGGCCCTTAAGTAGGCGAGCCACGGCTAACCATAGACCCGTGCGCCGGCGAGGTCGTTGCCGTCGTTGTGGGTCACGGGGGCGCACGTGGGCATGTCTGGGGTGCTCGTGGGTTCGGTCCAGAGCGAGGGAAAGAAGAGAGAGGAAGCAGGAGGGGCCAGAGGCGCCGCGCGTGTGAGGCCGCATATTGGAGCTCTCGGACGGCCGGTGTGTGTGCGAGCAAGGGCAGCAGGGGGAGAAGGAGGAGGGGGACAGAGGCGTTGCGTGCTGGGGACGTTGAGAAGCATCGGCTGGCGTGAGGGGGAGAGCCCAGGTGGCCGGAGGTGGTTGGCGGGGGGCGGCTAGAGTGCGGGAGCGCACTGTAGCGTGCTCCAGAGCGTGCAAATGGCCGGCATGCCTTTTTTTGGCAAAGTCGGCACGGCCAAGCATGTCTGGTAGCTCTAGGGAGGAGTAGAGAATGTGGGGAAAGCCTTGGATGCCTTGGGTGGCCACTGGAGGGAGGAGGGAGGTGAGGAAGAGAGGGGAAGGGGCTGTCCAGAGGGGTAAATGTGGTGGTTTCACCCCTCAATCATTGAGCTGAGGTGCAGCCATTGTTGCTGGAGGTAGAGGGGGACTTGGAGGGGCTGTGGTAAAAAGGGGAGGCCATGGAGAAGAGTGGAAGAGGTCAAAGTAGTTGTTTTAGTAAAATGGCAGAAGGTGTTTGTTGCTGGTTTGGGCAAGAATATGAACTCCTCTTCCCATAAGGCTTGACAGGGTCAAATGAAATGAGAAAATAAGGGGTTTCACCAATATTGAGTTCATTTGGTCAAAGTTGCCAATGCAACTTTTGTAAACCCTAGAAATCAACAGAAATGGACTTGTGTAGATCTAGTTGAGCAAATCACTTCTCCTTGATGCACCATTTGGTGTAGTGGCCTCATTTGGTCATGTGAATATGCTCACCAAGGTTGGGGTCAAGGAGAGAAAGTTGGTAGTGCAAAGTTGTTCAAATTAGATTCTGGTCAGAGAGGGTTTTGGGGCACTTTGATCAAGTTAACTTGTTCTCCAACTTGTGCCACTTGGTCTATATGAATAATTAGAACATTTGAGCATGTACACAAGGTTTGAGAACATTTGGAAATGTTTGGCAATGTAAAGTTGCTCAAACTTCAAAATGGACAGAAATGGTTTTGAGGGGATTTCATGATGTTATATTGTTCTCCAAGTCATGAGACTTGGCAAGATCATCTAATATGTCATATGGGACATGCTAGACTTTTCTTGGAATTTTTGGAGAAAATTTCCTTTGTAAATATTTCAAAAGATTGAAATATCCAGGAAGGGTTTTTGAGGGATTTGACAAATATTTTGAACATGACCATGTGTTGAAACTCTTATATATGGACAATATATGTCCACTGAGTTTCCCTTGGTTTTTGTCAAATATTTTTGAAACAACAAAATAATTTTCCCCTATTAAAGACAATTTCTGGCCTTAAGAAAAAGCTTTTAAATAAAATAGAAAAATAACTTTTAAAATTATATTTTTGTGGTTTATGGGAGTCCTACATCTAATAGGATTCAAATATACCTTTTGAAAGATTTTTCACACCCCAAGTCAAGTACTTGCAGTGCAAACCTCAATTCAGGGTTTTGGAAAACTAATTTTGAAAATACTTTTGGCCAAATTATTTTTGTAAGAAAATACTATGTTGCTCTATACACATGGCATGATCATTGGGAAGAAGCTTGGGGCAAGGAGATGAGGTATAAAAGGTGGAGTTGTGTTGAGTTTAAAGAGCACTTGAAAACACAGAGAGAAAACCAACTCAAATAAAAGTCAAATAATGCAAAAAGTTTTTGTCAAACCACACTTTATCATGATATATCATCTTAAGTGTTGTGCCAAGAAAATCAGGGTGTGACAGACCTACCCCCCTTACAAGAATCTCGTCCCCGAGATTCCCAAACTAGGCGCGGAAAGGGATACAGAAACTTGGATCTAGGGTAGTCTTCACGTCCTCATACTTCTTCTGCTTCCGTGTAGTGCTCCATTGAGCTGGAAGTACTTGATGGTGCGGCTTCGTGTATGACGCTCTTCTTGATCCAGGTTACTAATGGGTAGCTTGCGGTAGGTTAGATTGGCTAGGGGGTCGATGGCTCGGTGGTCAATGCCCTCGTAGAGATCGGGCAAGTTAGGAAGTTGGAAACACTTCCGGGGTTGTGATGCATGGAAAGCGTTGTGCACAATGGGTAACTCAGGTGGTAACTCTAGCTGGTAGCCGTCTACTCTTTGTCTTGAAGTGATCTCGGAGGGGGTTGTTAAATCTTGGAGTGATCTCGAAGGGGGCCGATGAATCTTGGTGTGGCTTCCCTTGTCATGGAAATGCTTGGTTCCTTAGAGAGGAGTGGTTTGTAGATACACACGGTCTTCAACGAGGAAGTTCACTTCTTGGCGATGGCGGTTGACATAGTTCTTCCTCCTAGACATGACGATCTTCAGATGTTCCTTGACCAGCTCAAAGATTCTTCTTCCGTCTTCGGGTAGACAAGTATGTCATCAAAGAAAGATGACACCTAACTTGTCCAAGCACTCCATGAAGTCTATGGGGTACGTAAAGTGGGCTGAGGTATTGGTGATGGTCATGGTTGAGCATTGGCCAAGGTCTTATCGATCAAGAGCCAAAACCCAAGGTCAGGATCCGACCATGTTGTGGCTTGGTAGGGCATAAGGGTTTCAAGGATTCTAGTGTGCGAGTGAATGTTTATCATCCCATCCTTGAGCACAGTTTCCGAGATGCCGATTGTTCTGCCTAGTCCTTTAAACAATTCACATCATATCACCATTAGCATCATCTCCTATAGGTCAACTCCAATCATTACTCATGTGATTCATATCCTCATGGCTCCCAAGAGGAGGTCTAACAAAATCATATATGTCTACAATCCCCAACTCATATGTATGTCTACCCCTAAAAATCCATGGGTAGAACATATAAGCTGCTAAGCTTGAATGTGACAATCCAAGTGCTCAGCCTGTTCTTCCAAGGTCTAAGATAAAGCACCTCTATCCTAAGGAAACACGTCGTATGCCACTCCAAAATCTTATTTCCTTCCTATGAATCAACTCCAACAACCCATTAACTTCCATTAATCACTACATAATCCATTTAATTCTACAAATCCAATGTTTATGGTGTTCCACAAGACCTTCTAATATCCTCTAATTCTATAATCCTTGAAAAGGTCCAACCTTACTATAGTCAGTCCACCAATTTCCATTACCATGGTCGAGTAAACTCCAAAGTCAGGCGTATATAGATCCCTAAATCAACTCCGACAATTAATCCAATCTCCTAGTTTATCGTCCACCGAGAAACATGGTATCATGATTGAGATCATCAGTCTAAATCCAATTTACTCCGAACCATGTAGACTTACTCACCACCTATACTCCACTAGGATCACCTATTTAAATCCAAATCTCTTGTCCAACAAGGAATCCTACATGTTTCCCTCAAGTTATTTATGTAATATCAACTGTCTCCTATCAATATCACCTGGTCAAGTCAAATCCTTGCACTCCCAGGAGTTTCAGCTTGCGATCATAATTGTCCCATAAAATCCAATTTACTCCACGGGTAATGAATGCTATGCTACTCTATTAACATGATCCCACCAAGTTCATCAACTAGCATAAAAACCTCATAATCCACCAAGAAGTCTCGGATAATTCCTCAAGGTCTCTGATATAAACTCATCAAGTCATTTGTCCTCTATTCCTGTATCCTCAAATCGGTCTTCCCTATGGCATCGTCAGTTTTGGTGCTATCTTAGGATGATAATGTGCTCATTCACTATGTCCACTAGTTCCATAATGAACCCAGTGATAAGCAAGGATAAAGAGGCTTAACTGGTCCTCTTGCAATTCTGTGGGTTAAGCACCTGGTTAAGGATTCGAGTTGGGGTATCTTATGAAGTCATGAAGGGTCTAGGAATGGGTCTCTAATCTTGAGGGGTAAACATAACTCTACTAGGCTGCTCTTGGTCGAGGAGGCTGCAGCAAAAGTCTCTAGTGTTAGTTGGTCGCCGAAGTAGAATCCTTGGTGTACCTTGTCTTGCCGGTCTTCAGTTGAGGATAGAGGGATGAGAGGGAAAATTAGTATAGATGGGGATGCCTAAAGGGGGTTCTATAGTGCAGGTGCAAACAAACAAGTGCCAAAAGGCCACACACAAATTCATTAAGATAAGATAGGTGATATAGTTGCATACATGCTGCCTAAGGCAAAACTGCAACTTATATCAAAACACAAATAGATAAGAACAAGCAACACTCAACATGGTTTCATTTGAACCATCACATGGACTCGACTGCCATAGGGGGTACACGACTCATCCTACCCTGGGGTCCTCGGATTCAGTAGTCATGCTTGCTTCATCACTTTGAGAGAAAGGCGTTCGATCTTCAGCTTCTAGGCTCTCTTGGGTGCCAAAGGACATGCGACAGTCGGCTGCTTGTTGGGACACATCCTATTAATATGCCCGAGTTCACCCCCCGTGACATGTGACGGAAGCAAAAGGGTTGCTAATCAGTCTTGGGTATTGTCGTCGGGGGCCTAACGGTGATCCTCTATGAGGTGGGTATGGAAATCCATTCCAATGCCTCTTGCATGAGGTTTGGTTGCGAGCTTTCTAAAGTTCCTTGATTTGCTGCTCCTGATTAAAAATGTGGGCTTCTAGGGTAGTGATTTGTTGTTCTTGCTCGACCACCTTCTTCTTCTCGAGGCAGTGGAGTTGCAGAAGTGAAGGGAGATCTTGGCGAGCCTTGAGAAATGCTTCGGTAAGGTGGCGTAGAAGGTAGTCTCCTGCGTTGACGAAACGGATCTGGTACTTGTGGGTAGGATCCTCGTCTTCTGGGGAAATCATCACTTGAGTTGGAGCTCCAAATCCGCTCTTGCCAGGCAAGTAGCGGGTGGCACGTTCTTCTTTCATTTTTGGAAGGAGATTTCGAAGACGGAGGAGTGCTTCGTATGCCACTTGCTGAATGGCTAGGTCTCTTGTTGGCATAGGTGGTCCAACGAAGAACCACCCCTGAGGTGAGGTCTTGGCAGGCACAAAAACCTTGGCGTAGAACTCCTTCTCGAACACATCATTTTCCATTTCGTGTAGGGTGTATATGGGCAGCAAGGGATAGTGGCATTGTTGCAGGCAATCTCTTAGGAGGGATGGAAATCCTGTCGTAAGGAGTCTCAAGGGGGCGACGACCATCTACAAAGGTTGAATGGGAGAGGTTAAATAAGGGAAATATATTTTGGGTCGGGTAAGCTTTAGAAAAGAAGAGAAGTTTAGAGGGTCTCAAGCTAACTAACGTCCATGCTAACTAAGGCTTCCTACAGTTAGGGTGGCTCTGATACCAGCTCTGTGGGGACCCCGACTCATAAGTCGAGATCACCGAATGCACGTGTACAATGATCCCAGAGATCAATGCTCACTGAAACACACAGAAGCTGAATAACAAGAGTCTTACATCCATACATACCGTCTTACACAAATTATGACCATTATGGTCAAGTCTTACATTGATAAAGCCTTAAGGGCTGAACATCAAATGAAACACAAGCAGCGGAAATCTTGCCGATAAGTCGAACCCATGCCATCTGCCTTAACCCTACAGCATTACTCGAGGAAACGTCCTAGTTCGCATGTTCGTCTCCAAAGAACTCTTCTTAACTCCGGTTCTTCCATGCCTAGCCAATTAAATAACCAGTGGCAAGCCAATGAGTACTTTGAATGTACTCGCAAGCAACCCATGTTTTGGTTCAAGATACAACAATGCATGACATAGTTAAATTTTTGCAGAAAGCTAGTTTTGAGTGCAATGACATGTTTAACAACTTGTAAGACATGCATCAGGCGAATTCAAGTAACCATGAGGACAGGTTACAGATATCAACATAAATAGAGTGGGCATCAACCCAACTCAATCATGTCAAGTCCTTTGACTTGACCCAAGTAGATCTTCCCACTTATCCAAACACACACACTGGTTTGTAAACATGTGGACATAACCCAAGAGCGGTTACCCAACTGTCCTTGACCGTGGACACGGCTATTCGAATAGTTTTACACTCTGCAGAGGTTGCATGCTTTACCCACAAGATCCGGGGAACTTCCGTGTCGTCCACTACTCGCGATACCTCAAGTACCTGGGGTAAGCACCCGATCACTATCTTTCCCTAGACGACACTAACAAGGAGTCTACTCGTTGTTCTGTATCCTCACGATGTATATCATACAAGACTCACTCGAGATCGTAACATCCGAGAGGGGACACAACGGTGTATCCGGTGCCCTGTGAAAACAGTCATGGCCGCCCTACCTGGCACGACCCTATCCCGAGAGAGAGCACCAACTCTCCCCCGTCACTAGTAATGCGGGCTCCAAGCTAGTATCGTCATAGGTAATCAATAATGCCCTTTCCCATACAAGGGTAGAGTGGTTGTGCATGTAAGGTTGGAATAACGGTCGCAACTAAAACCAATCCGTTTTGAAAACAACACACACTTGCCTCGGTACACCACTTCGTCATCAAGTGGTTACCCAACTCATCATCTCCTTCGGGCATAAGTGGCACCCGACAGGGTTTTCGAAAAGTCTTTTGAAAGTACTCTGCCTCCTTCACCATGCATATACCCATCCCATATGCATAGCAGCTACCATAGCATCCTATCTACTCCCACCGGCATAACCCTCATAAGGAGGTAGGGTTATGCACCATGCAAGTACCAACGAGGAAGTACGGTGGCAAACAATCGAAGTGGTTACCACCTCATCATGATTCCGTTGCAACAACAATATGGCGCTATATGACATGCATAAAAAGGGTTTCATAGACATGGTCAAAGGGCTGCTTGCCTTTGTCTTCAATTTCTTCAAATCCTTCTCCTTCTTCTTCAGCAACTTCGTCTAGTACGGGATCTAAACGTCGCAAGAAAATAGCGGAAAAATAAGACAAAAGTAAAACAGAAAAACCAAAGTGCTCAGAAAAATGTCAACTTATTTTTGTTAAATACTAGGGTGAAAAATAAGAAGGGTAAAATTTCTAGTTTTGGATTTGGAGTAGCAGAATTGGAGAAATGGATTTACAAAGGTATATTTAAATGCTTAAAATCACATTTAAATATTTACAGTGAAGAAAAGTTTGTTGGATTTGAATCAAAGTTGCACCATTAAGTAGGTTGCAATATTTCAGGAATTTAGGAGTTGGGATTAATTTATTTGGACAAATATCAACTCAGTGGAATGTTTGGAAAATTCATAGAAAAAGAAAAGGAAAAATGGCACTATGCCACTGGGCCAGAAAAGCCACAGTGCAGCAGGCCCAGAGGGGATTCAGCTCGCGCGAGGCTGCCAGCCTGCCACGTCGAAGGCGTAAAGGCAAAATACGCCTTCAGCCATCGCAGTGAAACGGTTCGCGCGCGTGTGCGTTTTAAACCTGACGGATGGGGCCCACCCGTCAGTATGTGAGGCTGACTGACGGGCCCCACGGCCGTCGTCTTCAACCTCGGGCCAAAGAGGGAGGCGAGCTCACTGGCGTCGTTGTGGTCGACGGTGAGGCGATCCGAGGGCACCGGCGTGCTCAGGGCGGAGTCGCCGTTCGGGTGGAGGTGGAGGCGGTCGCCGGAGTGTAGGGGTTCGCCGGCGACGAGGTAACCGTCGGAAGAGCTTCGGGAGGCAACAGTTCCGGCTGTTTCTGGCTGCAAAAGGAGCGGAGAGGAAAGGGGAAATGATCAGTGAGCCTCAGAGGTTCCAAATCGAGGAAGAGGAGCGGCGGAGAGGGCCTGTACGCTTAGATCGACGGCGACCCGAGGCGGCGGAGCTCGAGCTCGATCTTGAGCTCGGGCTCGTCTGGAGAGGAACTGGGGGTGCAGGGGGATGATATATGGTGGTGCATAGGGCGAGTGGTGAGGAGAGGAGAGCTCGGGGAGGCCTTTAAGTAGGCGAGCCACGGCTCACCGTAGACCCGTGCACCGGCGAGGTCGTTGTCGTTGCTGTGGGTCACGGGGGCGCGCGTGGGCATGTCTGGGGTGCTCATGGATTCGGTCCAGAGCGAGGGAAAGAAGAGAGAGGAAGCAGGAGGGGCCAGAGGCGCCGCGCGTGTGAGGCCGCGTATTGGAGCTCTCGGCGGCCGGTGCGAGTGCAAGCAAGGGCAGCAGGGGGGAGAAGGAGGAGGGGGACAGAGGCGTAGCATGCTGCGGACGTCGAGAAGCATCGGCTGGCGTGAGGGGGAGAGCCGAGGTGGCGGAGGTGGTTGGTTGGCGGCGGCGGATCAAGGGAGCAAGATCAGAAGCAGCCAAGAGCGTGCAAATGGCTGGCATGCCATTTTTTTGGCAAAGTGAGCACGGACAAGCATGTCTGGTAGCTCTAGGGAGGAGTAAAGAATGTGGGGAAAGCCTTGGATGCCTTGGGTGGCCACTGGAGGGAGGAGGGAGGTGAGGAAGAGAGGGAAAGGGGCTGTCCAGAGGGGTAAATGAGGTGGTTTCATCCCTCAATCATTGAGCTGAGGTGCATCCATTGTTACTGGAGGTAGAGGGGGACTTGGAGGGGCTGTGGTAAAAAGGGGAGGCCATGGAGAAGAGTGGAAGAGGTCAAAGTAGTTGTTTTAGTAAAATGGCAGAAGGTGTTTGTTGCTGGTTTGGGCAAGAAGATGAACTCCTCTTGCCATAAGGCTTGACAGGGTCAAATGGAATGAGAAAATAAGGGGTTTCACCAATATTGAGTTCATTTGGGCAAAGTTGCCAATGCAACTTTTGTAAACCCTAGAAATCAACAGAAATGGACTTGTGTAGATCTAGTTGAGCAAATCTCTTCTCCTTGATGCACCATTTGGTGTAGTGGCCTCATTTGGTCATGTGAATATGCTCACCAAGGTTGGGGTCAAGGAGAGAAAGTTGGTAGTACAAAGTTGTTCAAATTAGATTCTGGTCAGAGAGGGTTTTGGGGCACTTTGATCAAGTTAACTTGTTCTCCAACTTGTGCCACTTGGTCTATATGAATATTTAGAACATTGGAGCATGTTCACAAGGTTTGAGCACATTTGGAAATGTTTGGCAATGTTAAGTTGCTCAAACTTCAAAATGGACAAAAATGGTTTTGAGGGGATTTCATGATGTTATATTGTTCTCCAAGTCATGAGACTTGGCAAGATCATCTAATATGTCATATGGGACATGCTAGAATTTTCTTGGAATTTTTGGAGAAAATTTCCTTTGTAAATATTTCAAAAGCTTGAAATATCCAGTAAGGGTTTTTGAGGGATTTGACCAATATTTTGAACATGACCATGTGTTGAAACTCTTATATATGGACAATATATGTCCACTGAGTTTCCCTAGGTTTTTGTCAAATATTTTTGAAACAACAAAATAATTTTCCCCTATTAAAGACCATTTCTGGCCTTAAGAAAAAGCTTTTATATAAAATAGAAAAATAAATTTTAAAATTATATTTTTGTGGTTTATGGGAGTCCTACATCTAATAGGATTCAAATATACCTTTTGAAAGATTTTTCACACCCCAAGTCAAGTACTTGCAGTGCAAACCTCAATTCAGGGGTTTTTGGAAAACTAATTTTTGAAAATACTTTTTTGCCAAATTATTTTTGTAAGAAAATACTATGTTGCTCTATACACATGGCATGATCATTGGGCAGAAGCTTGGGGCAAGGAGATGAGGTATAAAAGGTGGAGTTGTGTTGATTTTAAAGAGCACTTGAAAACACAGAGAGAAAACCAACTCAAATAAAAGTCAAATAATGCAAAAAGTTTTTGTCAAACCACACTTTATCATGATATATCATCTTAAGTGTTGTGCCAAGGAAATCAGGGTGTGACACTTCACAAGACCGGCGACAATCCGATCGGGTGCATCGGTTTCGTCACGGCGCGGGGTGGCAACGCAATCTCCCGCACCGGGAAGAAGGTGGAGGATGATGTGAAGAGGTGGGTGTTGATGGATGCCAAGAGCTCCCAGAGCTCGCTGAAGCTGCCGACCGCATTCCCCGTCTTCGACAAGTGGTGGAAATATGAGAAGATCACCGACCCTACGCTGACGCCGTTCGTGAGGAAGATGGATAAGGAGCTGAAGAACGCGAAGCTGACGGGGGCCATGCTCATCAGGGAGTTCCTGAAGCAGCGCGTCGCGCCGCTTCAAGACCGCCCCCCATACCTTGTGGAAGCTGTGTGGTGATAACGACAAGATCCACCTGCGCCGAGATCCTCTCCCCGAGGAGGAGCCAAACAAGATGCTCCCCTACCTAACGGTGAAGGACCCGAGCGACCCTCCGGAGGGTTGGCTCCCGTTGTACTACCATGACGATGCCGAGGAGGTCATCGCGGCCATGCCTATCTTCGACGAGCTCGGGTTTGTGTGGCTGGGTTCTTCCTTGTCGCCTACTACCTTGGTGCTCCTCTCCTCTAATGGCCAATCCTCTGAGGCCACCGAGGATGAGGTTGTGGACGAATCCTCTGCCCCGGAGCAAAGGGAGCTCCTGCACGACCTTCCGGACGATGATGATGATGGCAAGCCCCTAGTGGTGGAGGTGTCGCGCCCTCCAGGGGTCACCACGAGGTCTGTGGTGGCCTCCTTGAAGCAGCACAAGCGAGCGGTTGTGAAGAAAAGCAGGACCACGATGATTTCTCCGGGCAGCAGCCCACCTTCCCTGACGCCGTCCCAGGCGGCGCCAACCGCAAGCTCTCCTGCTCCCAAGGGATCGGCGCCAGCTGCTCCGCCTCAGCGCCCGCTGCTGAGCATGAAGAGGCACTATGCCTTCGTTGACCAGTAAGTTTCTCCCTTATCCTTGCTTGTCAGTTCTTGAAGTGGTGCTGAACGTATTCTCCTGTTGTTAGGCAGTAGCCGTCGAAGAAGCAGAAGGAGGGTATGGAGATCGCCGCGGCCGCAAGCGACGGAGCAGCCTCTGCGGCCTTGGTGAAGAAGAGTGCCGCTGCCTCAGCAACCCCAGAGGTGATGCCATCTCCGGAGGACTTGGATGCCCGTCCTTAGGAGGTGTCGGTGCCTTCGGCAGACCTGACTGCTCCGGCACCCAGGCTTGTCGCGGCTGCCGAGGGCAACCAATCTCCGGAGCCCCGGGCCTTCCTGAGGCTGAGGTTTCTTCTGTCTTGGCGCTGAGGGCGTCTCCTCCCTTGCCTAGCGTGTGGCTGAGACATGGTGTTCCTATTCCCTCCGGGACCCTGGAAGAGGCAAGGGCGGCGCTGGACCTCCTCCAGGGTGAGCTTCAGGGCCCAGATCTTCGTTCGGTGTAGGGACGCCTGGGGCTGATATCTGGTTGGCTCAAGGCTGATGCGTCTGTCCGCGCGGCCTGGGGCTCTGCAGAGGAGGCCCAGAAGGTGCTTGGGGTGGCCGCCATGGCGTGCGACCTGGCGCGGAAGGAGGCCACAGAAGCTAAGAACCGGTGTCGTGTGGCGGAGGCTGGTCTGAAAACTCTCCAGGACCAGCAGGCCACCCAGGCCAGCCAGCTCCAGGAGCGTGAGGAGAGGCTGTAGGCCCAGGAGGCTATCTGTCGGTGTCAAAACCGGCGGATCTTGGGTTGGGGGTCCCGAACTATGCGTCTAGGCGGATGGTAACAGGAGACAAGGGACACGATGTTTTACCCAGGTTCGGGCCCTCTTGATGGAGGTAAAACCCTACGTCCTGCTTGACTAATATTGATGATGTGTATTACAAGAGTGGATCTACCACGAGATCAAGGAGGCTAAACCCTAGAAGCTAGCCTATGGTATGATTGTTGTAATGGATGTTGTGTCCTATGGACTAAAGCCCCCCGGTTTATATAGACACCGGAGAGGGCTAGGGTTACACAGAGTCGGTTACAATGGTAGGAGATCTACATATCCGTATCGCCAAGCTTGCCTTCCACGCCAAGGAAAGTCCCATTCGGACACGGGACGGAGTCTTCAATCTTGTATCTTCAGTAGTCTTGGAGTCCCGCGGACGATGATAGTTCGCTGTCGGACACCCCTAGTCCAGAGTCCTCAAGAGTCCCCCTAACTGGCTTCAATGATGATGTGTCGGCGGGCATAATGTTCGGCATTGCAAGGCGGGTTCCTCCTTTGAATAATCCAGAGAAGATTGTGAACACCAGGATAGTGTCCGCTCGCAAAATAAATTCCACGTTCCACCGAGAGAGAATAATATATACACAAGTTCAATCACGGCGTATTTTGTGGCATGACGTCACACCACTACCAAGCCTTTACTTGAATCGTTTTTATTATAGTGCCTCGGTAGCGTTTAGCTAAGCGGTTTCCTTGGCATGTCTTGTCGAGCAGAGATCGTGTTCCCTTATTCCGGATTCTCATCAATACGGACGTGGGTCGAACGCGCCCGTCGCCATGCCTCCTCTATCGAAGGCGAGTCCCAAACGGTCACGGAGACGGCTCTTGGTATTCTCCCTCTTTATAATAGGACCAAGGCTCGTTCCTTTTCTTCAATCTTCCACCGAATCTTCTCGTTGCTTCAAGTTCCAACACCCAGAGTCCCAGATTCGAGCGCTTCGGACTTTCAACAATGTCCGGCTCCGACCTTCAGGGCCGGTGGATGCCCTCCTCCGTTACGGAGGAGGACGTGCTAAAGCTGCGAGAAGCCAAGTACCTGTCCTACGAGATTTCGCACAGGTTGCCCGCCGAAGGGCAGGCCATCCCCACCCCCGAGCCCGGCGAGTATGTCATCTTTGTATCCCACCTCCGTCGGGGTTTAGGCTTCCCGACGGATCCTTTTGTGAGAGGGCTCATGTTTTACTATGGGTTGGAATTCCACGACTTGGCTCCGGAGTCCATCCTCCATATCTCCGCATTCATTGTTGTCTGCGAAGCCTTCCTCCGCGTCATCCCCCACTTCGGCCTATGGCTGAAGACCTTCAATGTGGAGCCGAAGATGATCGGGGGGCGTCAAGCAGAGTGCGGCCGGGCGCCGTAAGCAGAAGGGCCGATGCCTCGTGGCCCGAGGGCTCCTTCCAAGAGGAGCTCGGCTTGTGGCAGCAGGAGTGGTTCTATATCACTGCTCCAAAGGGCAGCAGGCAGAAGCCGCCGCCTCCATTCCGCTCGGGACCTCCACGACGGTTGATGTCGTGGGTCAACCAAGGGCTCAATTGGGGGCCGTCAAAAGACGTGCCCCTATTGCAGGGCCGGATTCGAGACCTCCAAGCGAGGGAGATCGATCTGGTCATGGTGGTGCAGGTCATGCTAATTAGGCGTCTCCTGCCCTGCAAACGCCGTCCTCTCCGGCTATGGGAGTTCAATCCGGAGGGACCACGGATTCTCCAACACTTCATGGGTATGACACCCGTGGAGATGTACAAGTTGTTCTTCGGATCACAGGAGGTGTGTCCGGAATTGACCGAGGATGCCGGCCTAAGCTGCAATCGCCCGGATACTCAAGTAAGTAGCTCAGTGTTCGGACGTACCATTTGTTTGCCTTTCTACAATTCGCCTTTTAACCCGTTATCCTTCAACAGGAGTGGATAGCGCAAGCAAAGCTGATACGGTGTCCGGCCCCCCTCCCAGAGACCGCGCCGGAGCCCGTGCTGGTCAGAATGTTGGAGGTTGCGCCTTCAGAAGAAGGCGAAGGGGAAAACAGAGGAGCTACCGCCTCGCCCAAGGGGGCGCTTGAAGAAGGGGGGATCGAGAATCCCTCCCTCCAGGGGGAGAAGAGGACCGCCTCCGAAGACCCGGAGGCCAAAGCCCCTAAGCGGGGGAAGAAATCTTCACCAGAGGGTCCTGCGTCCGGGGAGGCCCCGCCGCCTGATCTTCTCTAAAGAATCAGCCTCCAATGAGCCGTGAGTAAAAAGGGGAGCTTGTTAATAAGAAACATCCCTATCTGTGCTTCGAGGATAACCAAATTTTTACCTTGTAGTTCGGACTGCGACCTTCTCGGATGAGCTCGTCTTGGGGATCTTCGTCCAGGAGATGATGGAGAGCGAGACGCCTCCGTCTGCTGCGCCAGAGGATAGGGCGGACGAGCTGAAGTGTAAATCACGGAGGGTATCCCCGAGCCCAGCAGAGCCGAAGAGTTCGGCGCCGACTAGTGTTCGGCCAGGGGAGCTAAAGGATCTGCTTGAGAGGGCGTCCATCTCAGAAGATCACCGTGCATTGATGAGTACGGTGATTGGAAGGATTTCGTCCGCCGAAAACGAATTGCATAATGCCGTCAGGAGTTTGCTGGCGGGTTTTGAGGTACGTAAAAACGACGCGCCTTTTTGACAGTTTTGCACATGAAAGTGCGCCCTGTATAAATAGTAGCCCCTGAGACTCGGTAGGTTGTCGAAAGCGACAGCGTGCTGAGGATCAAAATCGCAGGTATTGAGTGTCGCCTTTCCTATGCAGGTGGCGGATAGTCCGGGGGATAGCCGGACTGATGGAGTTGCTGAATTAATGCGGCAACTCGATGTGGCGGATGCAGACATCGCGCTAGTCAACAAGCGACTTGACGAGTCGCAAGGTAAATTGATTCTCCGCGGTCACCTATTAAGGGAGCTAAAGCCCACCTCTTACAATATTTATGCTTGACGCAGATGGTGTTGCTGCTCTGGAGAGCCTTCGGGCAGAACTTACTCAAGCCAAGGAGCAAGCCAGAAGGAGTGATGCGGCTACCTCGAGGGCGGCCGAGGAGTTAGAAGCGAAGGGCTGCACACCGCCGGTTAGGGAAGAGATGGCCGAATTGGCCGTTAAATTGAAGGATGCTACCGACTGCAATGAGGCTCTTAAAAAGGAGCGCCTATCGGAGCGAGAACACCTGGGGAAGGCCACCGCCGAAGCGAAGGATGCCCCTTCTGCAATCCGGGCTATGAAGGAGAAGCTACGTCAGGCCGGAGACATTGTGGCTGCCAAGCCTTTTCTGCTACGCCGCAGGTTTATGGATCCAAAGTATGCCCAGCTTGGCTAGCTGTGGGGTCCGGAGGATCCATATATGGACTTAGCGGCGAGTGCAGCGGATGCCGTTGTGCACTTCCGAAGTCAGAAGGATCACAAGACGGAAGAGCTATTTTGGTCTCAATTCCATAGTCCGGATCGTTCACTTCCGCTGACCGATCGGTTGGCCGAATGGGCTGAGCTGAATAGGTTGTCCGAACTTGCCATGACGGATATCGTGACTCATGTCTGGCCGGAGAGGCCCAAGCCGACGAGCTATTTTGGCTTATTGCAGGAGTTTCTTGGGCCGGTGTCGCATATCAAGGAGATGAAGCGGTCGGCCTGCATAGAGGGTGCGCGGATGGCCCTTGCCCGTGTGAAGACACTTTGGACAGAGATGGATGCCACCGCTGTTGCAACCCAGGGTTCGGACGAAAGCCGATTACCCGCCGAGCACTATTTTGGGGAAGTTATGCGTGGTGCTCGTGTAATAGAGTCGCAGTGCTCGAAAAATGTCACGTTCAAATGAACGTTTTATTTTGTAAAACAATGGTTATGATGTAATCGCTTTTTATACTTGTGCGTTCCAAGTATTGAAATATCTCCTATGCGGCCGTTTATGTATACGTGTGTATAACCTGAAAGATGGCAGTCTTCGGCTTCAGCCCCCATGCACAAGGTGCGGGGTTGTTCGCAAAAATAGTGCATTTTCACACTTAATCTGACATCTCGGTCCTGTTGAGGAGGTGGTAGCGTAGCAAACGAGGCAACCGGACTATGATGCTTTATCACTTTCACTTAGCCATTGAGTTCGAGGGTGGGGCTACGATATAGCCCTCAGGGCACAGCGCTCTCCGAATTCGGGCGCGTGTGTGCTCGACCGAAACGGTCCTTCGTCAAAGCGAGGAATTCTAAACATTCCGGTGGTCGATCGAGTGGTTGACCAGTCTCTCGTTGTATCATGATGATCAGCCGGCTTTCATCGAGGTGCTCGCCCAAATTAACGGGGCTGTCGCAGATAGTTCTCCGGTGCCGCATTAGCCGATGATACGGAACGTAAGGCAGCAAAACACAGGAGCCGGGCAAACCCAACATTTGACCAAAGACATGATTCGGAGCTGATGCATATAAGGCCTAACTCGAGACGCCGAACACTCCCTAAGGTGTTCGGTCTTTATAATAATGGGAAAAACAATGCCCTAAGCCCCTAGTGTCCAGGTACGGGCAAGGTCCTCTGACGCGGCTGATGCCAAAACGTCAGGCTCCACTCTAGTTATAATGAGAAACCAGGGATTATAGCAACAAGAGACGGTAAAAAAGGTTTACGAGGGTCTTAATCAAAAGAATCCTTGCGACGGTCCCTACCGCACGCGTCTGCGCTGTGTCTCCGTTGTGCCGTTATCACTCGACGGTGTGCACGTTGTTCATCTGTAAAAAGAGAGGAACTTAGTTTGAAAGGAAATCGTGCGAAAAAAAGTATATTAAAAATATTAATAAGTAAAGCGGAGTCTATATTAGCTCGTTCTTGCTTATACGCACAGCCCCTTGTGAAGGGGTGTGCGGCTAGGGAGCCCCTAGCTTATTTATTTCGGACTCGTCTAGCCGTGTCCAGGGTCTTTAAATGACCCTCACAATGAAATGATGCCACATGGACCGGGCATTTTAAGTGTAAGAGACGCGTAATGTGGTATGGCGTTGAAGCGGACAAAAGCTTCGCGTCCCAATAGTGCTTAATAGCTACTTTTGAACGGGGCGACATGAAAGATTAGTTTTTCGCGTCGGAAGTTGTTCGGTGACCCGAACACAACTTCTAGTAATAAGGAGCCTGTGCACTTGGCGAAAGGGCCTGGCGTCACTCCTTTAAAGGAAGTGCGGCTTTGTCGAATTTTAGTAAGGTCTATCCCCAACTTGCGGATTGTGTTTGGATATAGCAGGTTTAAATCGCTGCCTCCGTCCATCAGGACTTGTGTAAATTGTAGTCCGTCGATTATAGGATCCAATATCATAGCAGTCCATCCTGCATTTCGAACACTTCTGGAATAATCCAGGTGGTCAAAAGTGATTGGTTTTGACATCCAATCTCGAGGTTCCGCTGGGGTGGACCGTGCGAGACCCATCTTAGCGGGTGCCGCATTGTTTTTCCGTATTATCACATGAAGTGAGTTTACTGCTTTGACTTCTTGTGGGAAAGTCTTTTGTTTTCCGGTGCTCTACTGGTGGGGTTTATCATCATCCTCGCTTGATGCGTCGAGCCCCTTGTGTTCGGCGTTGAGTCGGCCGGACTGTTTGAAAACCCAACAATCTTGGTGGGTGTGGTTTGCAGGCCTTCCGGGGGTACTGTGGATTTGACATATCCGATCCAAAATTTTGTTTAAGTTGGATAGCTCATCACTATTATCCTTAAGAGTCAGAGTTTTGTTGTTTGGCCGCGAGCTTTTGAATCCGGCGTTGACCGCCGTATTCTTTGGGCTTTTTTCTTTATTCCAGCGCTGATCCTTCTGCGCCGTGATTTTTCGTTTCCATCTCTAATCTCGGATGTACTCGGGTCGCTGGTGCTGCATCTTGCTAGCCAGCTATCTTCCCCCGCGCAAAAGCGGGTTATGAGGCTTGTTAGCGCGGACATTGTCCTCGGCTTCTCTTGGCCGAGGTGTCTCGCGAGCCATTCGTCCCGGACGTTGTGTTTAAAAGCTGCTAAGGCTTCGGCGTCTGGACAGTCGACTATTTGGTTCTTTTTAGTAAGGAACCTGTTCGAAATTCTTGCTACCGACTCTCCGGGCTGTTGAGTTATATGACTTAGATCGCTCAGATCCGGAGGGCGGACATAAGTCCCTTGAAAATTTGCTCTGAACGCGTCCTCAAGCTCTTCCCAACTTCCAACAGTGTTTTCTAGGAGGCTTTTGAGCCAATGCCGAGCTGGCCCTTTGAGCTTGAGGGGTAGGTATTTTATGGCGTGGAGGTCATCTCCTCTAGCCATGTGTATGTGTAGTATATAATCCTCTATCCAGACTCCAGGTTCTGTTGTTCCGTCGTAAGCCTCTATGTTTATGGGTTTATACCCTACTGGGAATTCATGATCCAGCACCTCGTTGGTGAAACATAGTGGGTGGGTGGCGCCCCTGTATTTGGGTGTACCGCTGTCTTCGAACACTTGGCGTGTTGTGTTGCTTCCTGGGGCCCTCTTTTTTGGCGCGTAAATGGACCTGGCTGGGCCATCTGTTTTCCCAGGGTCATAAGTCGGCTTGTGTGCGGCGCCGCTTGTAGATTTTGGCCTATCATCTGGCCGTCTATCCGTCCAGGCGGCCTCTTTGTTTTTTGACTGTGGGGGCTCCATGGCTTCCTCGTCAAATTCTGGCAGCATCTTGCGCTTCGGGTAGCTCTTTGATTGATGGACATTGCCGTATTTGTCTGCGGTTTTGAGCCCTTTGCTCCACCTCATTCTGAGTATATCTTCCGCTGTTTTGAGCTTACGTTTTTCCTTCTTCAGACTTCTTGCAGTGGCGACGAGTCTTTTCCGAAGGCTCTTATTCTCCGGTGGTGTGTCTGGCGTGAGGTCGTCTGGACTGTTGGTTTCGCCGGGCATGGATTGATTATCTGACTCATCCTGTTCGGACGGTTGCTTGGCTGCATGTTCGTAAATCCTTTGGTTTGCCCTCGCTCTATTGCTGGGTCATTAGGAGCGCTGCTGTTGTTGTCGGCGGGACTTAGGGCGGCGTCCGCGTCGCCGTTTTGGTTGTTTATCGGCGGGATTATCCTTTGTCGCGCCCCGTTGGTCCTCGTTATCGCTTCCTTTTGGGGTATCCACCATATATACATCGGGTGTTGGGGTGGTCTTCCAGTGTCCTGTAGGCGCTGGTTCTTGATCGTCTCCGGCATCGTCGTCCATGCCGTCGATGTCTTCGGAGTCATAGTCTAGCATGTCTGTTAGATCGTTGACAGTGGCTACAAAGTGGGTGGTGGTGGGCTTTGAATTTCTTCGTCATCCGCATCCCAACCATCCTGGCCATAATCTGGCCAGGGCTCTCCGGATAGCGAGAGATGCTTTAGCAAATTTAGAATGTCGCCAAAGGGCGAGTGCTGAAAGATGTCTGCAGCGGTGAACTCCATGATCGGCGCCCAATCGGATTCGATTGGCAGGGGCGCAGGAGGTTCGGAGTCCGGCAGGGAGTCCGGCACCTTGGAGTCACGAGCTTTATAGGGGACAAGGTCAGTGTTCGGCTCCATCGCCGCGGAAGTTGCAGCCCCCGAGGCGATGTCCAGCCCCCGGTCCTCGATCTGGGCGATCGGCTCCGGACTAAGGGCCGGAGCGGATTCGTGTGCGGCCACCAAGGCACTGTCCGGCGGCAGAGCTAAATCATGCCCATCATGACAGTGCGGCACGCTCGGCTGTGGCTCAAGTCCATCGAAGATCAAGTCCCCGCGGATATCGGCCGTGAAGTTTAGGCGTCCGAACCTGACCTGATGGCCAGGGGCGTAGATTTCGATCTGCTCCAGATGGCCAAGTGAATTAGCCCGTAGTGCGAAGTCGCCGAATACGAAGATCTGTCCGGGGAGAAAAGTCTCACCCTAGACAGCGTTGTTGTTGATTGAAGAAGCCATCGAGCCTATCGGTGACGACACAAAGGAACTCTCAATGAAAGCACCAATGTCGGTGTCAAAACCGGCGGATCTCGGGTAGGGGGTCCCGAACTGTGCGTCTAGGCGGATGGTAACAGGAGACAAGGGACACGATGTTTTACCCAGGTTCGGGCCCTCTTGATGGAGGTAAAACCCTACGTCCTGCTTGATTAATATTGATGATGTGTATTACAAGAGTGGATCTACCACGAGATCAAGGAGGCTAAACCCTAGAAGCTAGCCTATGGTATGATTGTTGTAATGGATGTTGTGTCCTACAGACTAAAGCCCCCCGGTTTATATAGACACCGGAGAGGGCTAGGGTTACACAGAGTCGGTTACAATGGTAGGAGATCTACATATCCGTATCGTCAAGCTTGCCTTCCACGCCAAGGAAAGTCCCATCCGGACACGGGACGGAGTCTTCAATCTTGTATCTTCGTAGTCTTGGAGTCCGGCGGACGATGATAGTCCGGCTGTCCGGACACCCCCTAGTCCAGGACTCCCTCACTATCCTTGCCAGTTGAGACGCCGAGGTGAAGAAGACGGCCTTAGAGCAGGATGGAGAGCGCGATCGCTTGGTGAAGCTGAGGGAGGAGGCGGAGGCAGCCCAAGCGGCCGTGTCTGAGGCCAAGAAGGTGGCCGCCATGGAGCGTGACACCATCTCCTCCCTCGAGGCACGCTTCCACAAGGCCTAGAAGGCGCTCTTTGGTGATGGTCCCTCGGGAAAGGTGATGGTGATGACCACGAGGGAGAGCCCTGCTGCTCTGCTTCCTAAAGTTGTGATGGTGCTTGAAGATGCTGTCGACAGGTTTACATTCCTGGTGGAAAGCGAGGCACGCTCACTTTCTTCCTCAGCTCTGACGTGCATCCTCAGCCATCTTTATCTCCAGGATGCCAGCTTCAACCTCTCCTCCTTCCTTACTCCGATGGACGCCAACTCCCAGGATGCTGCTGCTGCCGCCGTGAAGAGTTTCGTGGACGCCATGCTGAGCAACTACATGGTGGTTGGTCCTCCAAGTGAAGCCGGTGGGACGAGCGACGCGCATGGCGATGAGGCTCCGCTGGCGAGCAGTGGTGATGCCCAAGTCTGAAGAGGTGGCTCGAAGATTCTGCTTTTGCCTGTTTATCCTGCACCATGCGACATGCCTCAGGGAGGCGTTTAAAACTATTTGTTTGGAACAATATGTCTTGTAATAACTAGATTTATGCTCCTTCAGCTTTTCTGTTTGCTTTGTTATTCTGCGTCGGCAGAGCCCGGCCCTGCGTGTATCTCAGCCGTCGTTGGGTCCTCCAGATCACCAGGACAAGCCCAAGAGGTGAGGGGCTACGTGACCAGTTAGGCTCCTGAGTTGCGATGCTCAGGAGTCCTCCTTGACATGCGAACAACTTAGGAAAAGATGCAGGGGCAAGCCTTGGTGTTCTGCATTTGCATGGGCCGACCCCGCGCATACGTCAGCCATCGTTGGGTCGTCCGGATCACCAGGACGAGCCCATGAGGTGAGGGGCTACGGGACCAGTTAGGCTCCTGAGTCGTGATGCTCAGGAGTCCCCCTTGACGTATGAATGGCTTGAAGGAGAAGGGTGACAGCCAGGTCTTGGCGTTCTGCATCGGCAGGGCCCGGCCCCGCGCATACCTCAGCCGTCGTTGAGTCGTCCGGATCACCAGGACGAGCCCAAGAGGTGAGGAGCTACGGGACCGGTTAGGCTCCTGAGTCGCGATGCTCAGGAGTCCCCCTTGACGTACGAACAGACCATCCTACCTTTCCCTCGTCGAGCTCTCACTTGGGAGGGGTGCGCGAAGACCAGGCCCGTGAGGCCTTGCGAGGTGGGGTAGGCTAGGCGTGACCTGAGCGTAGCCCCCGTGCCCAGCCCCCTCACGCTACCTTCCCGAGGTAGAGCAGCGTGGTGAGGCCCGGAGGCTCCCTGAGGTTAATGCGGCCGTGAGGCCACCCCCAGTTGTTTATCACCAGCGTGGAGCATAGAGCTTCTGCTCTTGTACGGGCATAGCCACTCCTCGGTTGTGTGGACGGCCAGCGCGGAGCATGGTGCTTCCACTGGTGCGTGGGAGGGGGATCCCTCTGAGGAGAGCCCCCGGGGCGTGTACAACCCCGCCCTGACACGTGGCTTGCACGGCAGGGCTGGAGGAGTTGTATATGGGCACCCGTGAGCCAGCGCGGGACTCCCGAGGTCCTACCTCAAGGCGGGTTGCACCTGGTCTTGATTGGGGATGCTTGAATTGGTCCTGCGAGATGGTTAGGCAGCCTGCGCCGAATGAATTTCCTGACGCTATTGCATGAGAAGGCCAGACACCAATGACCCCAGGAGGTGACGTGAATGGGGCCGGCCCACCAGACAGAGCTCAGCCGCTGTATTTATCGACGCTGCAGGGACGGACCCGAGCACAGACGCCATGCCTAGTCTTCTCATGCAAAGATCCTAAAGAAAAACAGCCACGCGCGGTTCTCGTGGCCAGGGGGCACCATGTCGCGCGCCCTTGCTCATCCATCATGATTAGCTCATGAGAGAACAAGGCACCAATACACGGGACTAGCCTGTGAGCCAGAGCTCAGCTACTTGGGTTTAGCGATGCTGTAGGGACGAACCCGAGCACAGACATCGTGCCAGTCCTTAATCATGAGGTGGTCGTGGGGGGGCTTGCAAGGGCGCGAGACGTTCTTAGCGACGAAGCACCGGTCAGGCAGTCGATAATTCGAAAGTAGTTGCCAAAGGATTGTAACTGGCTCTGATAAAATGCAAAAGGGATACACACCATAGGGACAGACCCACACGGCCTGGGGATGATGCAGCTCGAGGTGTGCCCCCAAGCTGAATGAACTAGGGAGATGTCACCTGGTACCGTTGCTGAAGAGTTATTGAAGTAGCCAAAAAACGCGTGCTGCTGAAGCCGTTCCTCATGAGCTGCTCTGGTGCCGAGCCTTGGGAGGCTCGGAGGGACCGGAAGGCTCCTGAGGGTGCTCCTTCATCTCTGCCAAGATCGCCTGGTGCCTAGCTTCGCAGGCCACCTGAGCGTCCCTCATGCAGCACTGGAATGCCTCAGCCGGCCCGCCAGGCCGAAAGGCATGCAGACGTAGCTGTGAGGCGGCCCCTCGCATCGGCCAACGCAAGATGGCCACATGAGCTGCCGAGACACGACCCTGTTGAGCCCAGGGATGTCGATGCAGATGCGGAACTCTTTACCCTCGCTAATAGGGCAGCGAGCTCCGCCTCGCGGCAGGCGACGATCGCCTTGCAGAACCCTTCCTTCCTGAATCTCCTCGACCGCCTCGCTGATGAACTCCCAAACGCTCGGTGCTTCATGCTTGTTGCCTTCTCCTGAGAAGCGTGCTCTGAAGAGCGCCTCCACATGGTGCCCGAGCGCCACTCTCGCAACATTGGCTAGATCTGAGGCCCTCCAGAGGAGAGCCCCCGAGCCCAGCCAGAGAGGGGCGCCGGGCGCGCCTTCCTATGCGATGGGTGAAGGTGCCGCATCCGGGGACGCAAGGCTCAGTGTTGCGTCCTCGAGTGATGCTCCCTCACGAGATCCCTGGCCCAGCTGCAGCTTCTTCGTCTTGGGGGTGACCTCAGGAGGGAGGGCGTCGTCTTCGTCTTCCGGGTTCTCAACTGCTGCAGCATGGAAGGCGCGCTCGAAGGAGCACACGGCATCCTTCTCTTGGCAGGCGACCGTGATGATGCCGCTGCTTCCTGGCATCTTGAGGATGTTGTAGCCGTTGTGTGTGGCCGCCATGAACTTGGCCAATGCTGGGTACCCAAGGATGGCATTGTAGGGCAGGCGGATGTCAGCGACGTCGAAGTCAATGAGCTTGGTGCGATAGTTGTTGCGCTTGCCGAAGGTGACTGAGAGGCAAACCTGCCCGATCGGGTGTGTTGATTCGTCGGTCACTCCTGAGAATGGCTTGGTGGGGTGCAGCTGGTAGTATGGCACCTGGAGCCTGTCGAACGTCTGGATGGAGAGAACATTGAGCCTTGCTCCGCCATCAATGAGAGTCTTCGTGACGGTCACCTTGCTGATGACGGGGGACCAGAGCATGGGGAGCGCGCCAGTGGTGGCCGCACACTTGAGCCGGTCTGTGGAGTCTAAGGTGATGGCGCACTTGTACCACTTGAGAGGGTGAAAGTGCAACTAATCCCCGGGTGGTTTTGGTAATTAATAACAACATATACATCATTGAACTAATAGTTTCTTGAGAATCATTTCAGAAAGTTCAGTGATATGGGTGTGGCAAGGACTGAAGAGTGGACCCCTCAAAATGCTAAGGCAAGCATTGGCAAAAGCTTAAGACTCCATTTTTGGTTTAGTGATCCAAGATCACATTGAGTCTATAGGAAAGCCAATACTATTAAAAGGGGATGAGGTTATGATAATGATCTGGTTGCTCAAAGTGCTTAGTGATACATCTCCTAAACTATCAGGAACTCTCACTTCCATAATATACTCATAAGTAATCTCGGTCCCACCGATTTTCCAAACTCAGTCACACCGAGATGAACCACCTCAGCCATATAGCCAAACCCTAGAAATCTCGGATTTTCCGATTCCGAACTCGGTCTCACCAAACTTGAGTTGCCAAGCTTCAGAACCTTCATCATCAAATTGGTGTCACCGAGATGATGAAGTCGGTCCCACCGAGATTGGCAAGCCCTAGTCTTTACACGAATCGGACTCACCGAGATTGTATTTTCGGTCCCACCGAAAATCCCAACGTTCACATGATTTGAACTTTCGGTCTCACCGAGTTGTCAACTTCGGTCTGACCGAGATTGGTCAAATGTGTGTAACGGTTGGATTTTGTGTGGAGGCTATAAATACCCCTCCACCCCCTCTTCATTCGTGGAGAGAGCCATCAGAAAGAACTACCACTCCTACCTTACATTTCGAGAAGAAAACTACCTACCCTTGTGTTGAGATCAAGTTGCTCCACTCCCACCATATGAAGCTTGATCTCTAGCCTTCCCAAGTTGCTCTCCACTCAATCCTTTCTTCCACCACAGCCAAATCGGTGAGGAGAGTTGAGTGTTGGGGAGATTATCATTTGAAGCACAAGAGCAAGGAGTTCATCATCATCAACACCATCTATTACCTTTTGGAGGGTGGTGCCTCCTAGATTGGTTAGGTGTCGCTTGGGAGCCTCCGTCGAGATGTGGAGTTGAACCAAGAAGTTTGTAAGGGCAAGGAGATCGCCTACTTCGTGAAGATCTACCCCGAGTAAGGCTAGCCCTCCGTGGGCGAGGCCATGATGGCATAGACAAGGTTGCTTCTTCGTGGACCCTTCGTGGGTGGAGCCCTCCGTGGACTCTCGCAGCCGCTACCCTCCGTGGGTTGAAGTCTCCATCAACGTGGATTGACGATAGCACCACCTATCGGAACCACGAGAAAAATCTCCGTGTCTCCAAATTGCGTTTGCTCTTCTCCACCTCTCTTTACTACATGTGCAATTTACTTTCCGCTGCCTATACTCTAGAATTGCATGTGTAGGGTGATACTTGACTTGATCATCATTGTGAACTTGCCAAAAACTTGTCTTTATCAAAAGGCTGAATTTTTATATTGTCAAGTAGTCTAATCACCCCCCCTCTAGACATACTTTCGATCCTACAAGTGGTATCAGAGCTTTGGTCTCCATTGTATTGGTCTCCATTGCATTGGACTCCATAAGCTTGGTTTCACAACCTAGGAGAGTATGGCGTCTAGTGAGGGTATTGGAAGATGCTTCATGGCAAAAGGCCCCAAGGTATCACACCCTGAATTTATTGACTTTGATAGTGATAAGGATGACTTGCTTGGTGAAGATGAGCTTTTACATGACAAATCTAGTGAGCCTAGTAATGATGAACATGCTAGTAGTCTTTATAGTCGAGATGAGTCGAATAACAATGATATGAAGGAGATTGAGCGTCTAACTAAAGAACTAAACACTCTTAAGTTAGCTCATGAAACAACTCAAGAAGATCATAGAGAGCTCCTAAGATCTCATGAGAAGCTACGCTTCGAGAAGCTCAATCTAGAGCAAGAACATGAGTTTCTAAAAGCAATCAATGACGATCTTCGAAAGAAGAGTTCTTCATATCTTGCCAAACGACTTCTCTTGTCTAATTTCTTGCCACCTATTAAAACTAAGCATGACAAGCATAAGAAAAATTCTTCATCTAGAAGCAACAATATTGGTTCTAGTAGTTTTCTTGATTCCACTAACAATGTTTCAAGCCAAGTTACACTTGAGCAAGAAAATAGTTTATTGAAAGGGATTATAGAGAAAGGTGTCTACAAGAGCCTTGCCGGAAGCAAGAACTTTGAGGAAATTGTTCGCAAGCAAGGAAGACACCAGAAGAATCAAGGAATTGGTTTTGAGCGAAAGTTCAACGCCGAAGGTGTTGAATGGGAAGAAGGTCAATATCCCACTCCAAAGTTTGTTTCTCAAAAGGAGAAGTACGATCCTACTTCTTCCAATGTGGAACAAGCTCAAGATGACCTTCCACCACAAGACCACAAGCTAAGAGGCAAGGACAAGCTTCAAGAGGAGATTGATGCATTTATTGAAGCACCTCAAGCCATGGTCAAGTGGGTTCCCAAGGAATCGTCAAGTTCTACTTCGTCAAGCTCAACTACAACCCCAAGGATTCCCATCAAGATGATGTGGATCCCGAAGAAGAAGAACTAGAGAGTTCTTGAGGGTGACTCCGCCAACATACTTCACTCACATTCATTTTGGCAAGAACTTGTGCAATCAACTTCCACATTATGCACTAGTTCATGGAGTCACAAACCCTCTTGTTGGTAAGTCAAGGGACAAGGTAATCATTGCTTTCATGGACATCATCTATTGTGTACTTCAATCTATGTCCATGGATATCCTTGTTTGTTCCTTGTGGGACTAACCCATGTAGGTATTGAAAGTGCCCGAATCCAAAGAATTGCTCCCAACTCTTGATGATCTTCATCAACATTGAGCATCCACATCTTCAACATCTACATGAAGTCTTCTACGACAACCCAAGGTTAGTTTGACCCTTTAAAAAGGGGTTCTCACATCTAGGGGGAGCTTTGCTCTAAAGAATTGAGCTAAAGCATCTTCAAATGATGTGAACACATTAATGCTTTATGTAAAAGTGGTAACCCCACTTGTGCTTAAACGATGAGTATGACCTATGATCAAATGTTCTCATTTGACTCCTAAGTCAATATACTCATATATAGATGACCTAGTCATCGACAAATTGTGTGATAGTAGCTAGAGTTTTGATTGTGCATGTTTGACACATATTTCATTTGCTATCTTATTGTGTGAGCATGTTGGATGCATGATTTTATCCATTCGAGGACATCCATTTGTTGCTTTGGTCTTTTGATTTTTTCGACCAAATGGATGGACAAGAATGCCTAAGTACCTCCCCTAGCTATCTATGCTTTCTTGTCTCAAATTCTATTCATGCTTACATCACAAACTTTGAACAAGTCATTTTCGGACCCACCGAGTGAGGAGAACTCGGAGCCACCGATCCGTCAAAGGCTAAACTTCCAAAACCTTCTAAGTGATTTCGGTCAGACCAAGCCACTCAAACTCGGTCAAACCGAAAGCATTTGGATTGATCTAGGTTTTCACCTCGGTGAAACCGAGTTGTGAATTTCGGCGTGACGAAGTGCATAATCGCCTCATTAGTTGTCCATCTCGGTGCCACCGAAGTTTTACAATTCGGTCCCACCGACAGCAAAGGGTATATATACTCCGAGGGCCGCGTTGATTTCTACTTCAAAACGCCTCGCCCCCACCCCTCCTTGCCGCCGCGTGGTCTCCGGATCGTCTCCGCTGTCCGCTCAGGCGCCCTCGCCGCAGGTCTCCGTCGCCGTCAACGGACATCTTCTCCGCGCCGTTGCCGCCGTAGAGGAACTCCACCAAGTTAGGGTGAGTTTCGATCCCACTCGTGCTCCCATCTCCGATTCAATGCACGTTTGGTTTGCCTAGCATCTTGCCACGTTTGAGATCTTCCTATACACCAGATTAGTTCCTTTGAACGAAATTCGAGTAAAAGTTTTAGGGTTAGGTTTCCGCCGAACACATCTCGGTGAGACCGATTTTACATTCTCGGTATGACCGATTTGGCCTCTGGCCATTGATCGCACCTTCGGTCCAACCGAAGTTGTGCAAATCGGTGTGACCGAAATGAGGATTTAGTGAAACCCTAGTGTTTTCGGCAGGACCGAAACCCACTTCGGTCCAACCGAAAGTGGTGTGAAAGCTTCTGTTTGAACACTTCGGATTCACCGAATTTTAAACTCGGTCTGACCGAAATGTCTTCTGTGAAAACCTAAAACTGAAATTTGAACTCATTTGTTTGCAAAATCTTTCGCAGTTTGTGATAACTCTTCTACTCGCCTACACCTTATCTATTCACAAAGTTGTCGGCCATGTGCGATGCCGTGACAGCCGTAACAGGTCGAGTCACCTATTGAAGATATTCCAGAGGCGGGCACTAGTCCCGAGTCCAAAGAGCTCATCGATGATGGTGAGAGGAGCACACCAAGTGGTTTGCCTCCTGCAGCCACCTGGGCGTAAAGAAGAGGAACTCGATGAAGAAGATTCTGATTTCATTGTTGAGGAAGAGGTCTCCTCCAAGCCAAAGAGAAAGGTTGTTGCCAAAGAGCCTCAAGGGACAAACCAAGAAAGGCACCGAGAAAAGTGAAGCAGTCCATTGTTGCCAAGAAGCTGAGTATGGAAGAGGAAACTACAAGCAAGGTGAAGAAAACTTCCAAGAGGAAGAGGATTGTGCATGATGATGCAGCAGAGGAAGATGAGGATGAGGAAGCACCCCAGCCTCCTCAGAAGCCTAAGCTCATGGGTGATGCCATCAGGGCTGGAGCCACTTCAAAGTCCAAACCATCTGCTCCAGCCAAGGCAGCTCCAGCAAAGCCTGCTGCTAAGCCCAAGAAAACAGTCAGGAACATTCCAGCTTCAGAGAAGAAGAAAGATGCTGTGCCACCAGCTGTGTCAGATGATGAGGCACCAGTCTTGCTGAAACTTCGTCCAAAACTGCCAATTCACAATGATGCTCATCCTCAAGCTGAAAACATGAAGGAAAGGAAGGATAGAGGTCTCAGGCTATGGAGACAAGCTGATCCATATGCTGTGAGGAGAAGAACTGCTGTTGATCCAAGATTCCACACCGAGAGAGCAGCAGGACTTCTATGAGATCATCTTGATGGACAAGAAGCCCATAGTGGCGCATACCGATTTGTTGATTGGAAATACATTGACAGTGAAGAGCACAGAGACTTCTTTCCACATGTGCATGAGAGCTTCACTGCATGTGGTGTTGCAGATTTTGTTGGTCAAAAGTTGACAAGTTGGAATGATGAAATGATTATGCAATTCTATGCCACAGCTCATTTCTATCCAGATGGAAAGATCACATGGATGACTGAAGGCCAAAGATTCTCTTCAACTGTTGAAGAATGGGCAGAACTGCTGAATGCTCCAGTGCAAGAGAGGATGATGTTGATGTCTATGGTATTCCCAAGAAGAACCATGAATCTATGAAGAATATGTACAAAGAGGTTCCGGCAAAGGATGTAGGAATCGAAGCTCGGCTCGATGTATTATCTCCAGCAGGTCTACCTACCACAAACACTATTCTGAGGCATACCTTGATGCCCAAGTCTGGAGATCATCGCATGATCAGAGGCTACTCTATCAACATGCTGCATATACTTGATGAGAAGGCACCTTTCAAGGTGATGGACTTGATAGTTGAAACTATTAAGAGGACTGCAGCTGACCAGAAAAGGTCATGTGGATTTGCCCCGCATATTCAGATGCTTATCAATGCCAAGTTTGGCACGGGCACATACTTGTTGGATAGACCACACTTGCCACTGCAGCCTGAGCATGAGGACAATGTTGATGTGATGGATGAGGAGGATCCAACGTCAGTTGAAGGTCAAGCAAAGATTGAAGCTGCCAAGAAAGCTAAAGCTGATAAGGAAGCAGCAGCAGCAGCAGCTAAACCCAAGTGTTGGAGAGCAGCTCCTTGAAGCTACCCAAAGGATTGAGCAACGCCTGGCCAGCATTGTACAGTCTCAGGAGATCCTTGAGAGGATTGTTGAAGACAAGATCCATGCTCTAGATGTGAAGCTGACTGAAGTGCAAGTAACTGTCAACAAGCTTGAGGGAGACATCGAGGAAGCAAAGAGGGAGAAGGAAGAGCTTATGCGTGAGATGCAGGATGACCTAGTCCAGGATGCTTATGAACAGACTGCTCCGGTTCCCACAGGACCCCGATCAGCTGCCATTCCAAAGGATGACACGGGACTACAGCTTCAAAGACCTCCCACAGCTCCATCAGTTACTCCAGCTCCAGCTCCAGTGACCACTCCTCCAGCTCCACAGACATCAGCTGAAGTCTTCGCAGATGCAGCCATCTCAACTCCAACATCAACCCAGACAGGAGCCGCCAGCAGAGTCCCTAGTGACGCTTAGCTCTATGCCTTTTCGAACTTTTTGGTAACTTGTTGCCAAAGGGGGAGAAATTGTATAGATCATAGGACTTCGAGAGAGAGAGAGTGCTTTGTCTTTGCGCTTTTGCTCTTTCGTTCATTTGCGGTCTTTTTGAGATACTTTTGGTTTTTCGAGACATTCTGTGTGTTTGATACTACGTTTCATTCTACCTTAATGAGTGCTTGGTCGTACTATGCCTTAATGTGTGCTTAATGCTTATCATATGCTATTCATATCTTGTATGACCATTTACTCATGTCTTGGTGATTGGGTGCATGTTATTCATTCTTATCATTTTGTGCGCTCCACCAAGATGTATGTGACATGGAAGAGTGACCCATGATCCTATTCGATTGTGCATTTGCATTCAACGCAAATCTTAAATAATGCACAAATTTAGGGGGAGCTCTTGCTTATCACATACTTCTCAAAGCGACGATATTATTCATTGATTATACCCTATGTCGAAGCTTTGATCTATATGTTGTCATCAATTACCAAAAAGGGGGAGATTGAAAGTGCAACTAATCCCCGGGTGGTTTTGGTAATTAAAAACAACATATACATCATTGAACTAATAGTTTCTTGAGAATCATTTCAGAAAGTTCAGTGATATGGGTATGGCAAGGACTGAAGAGTGGACCCCTCAAAATGCTAAGGCAAGCATTGGCAAAAGCTCAAGACTCCATTTTTGGTTTAGTGATCCAAGATCACATTGAGTCTATAGGAAAGCCAATACTATGAAAAGGGGATGAGGTTATGATAATGATCTGGTTGCTCAAAGTGCTTAGTGATACATCTCCTAAACTATCAGCAACTCTCACTTCCATAATACACTCATAAGTAATCTCGGTCCCACCGATTTTCCAAACTCACCACACCAAGATGAACCACCTCAGCCATATAGCCAAACCCTAGAAATCTCGGATTTTCCGATTCGAACTCGGTCTCACGAAACTTGAGTTGCCAAGCTTCAGAACCTTCGTCATCAAATCGGTGTCACCGAGATGATGAAGTCGGTCCCACCGAGATTGGCAAGCCCTAGTCTTTACACGAATCGGACTCACCGAGATTGTATTTTCGGTCCCACGAAAATCCCAACGTTCACATGATTTGAACTTTCGGTCTCACCGAGTTGTCAACTTCGGTCTGACCGAGATTGGTCAAATGTGTGTAACGGTTGGATTTTGTGTGGAGGCTATAAATACCCCTCCACCCCCTCTTCATTTGTGGAGAGAGCCATCAGAAAGAACTACCACTCCTACCTTACATTTCTGAGAAGAAAACTACCTACCCTTGTGTTGAGATCAAGTTGCTCCACTCCCACCATATGAAGCTTGATCTCTAGCCTTCCCAAGTTGCTCTCCACTCAATCCTTTCTTCCACCACAGCCAAATCAGTGAGGAGAGTTGAGTGTTGGGGAGATTATCATTTGAAGCACAAGAGCAAGGAGTTCATCATCATCAACACCATCTATTACCTTTTGGAGGGTGGTGCCTCCTAGATTGGTTAGGTGTCGCTTGGGAGCCTCCGTCGAGATGTGGAGTTGAACCAAGAAGTTTGTAAGGGCAAGGAGATCGCCTACTCGTGAAGATCTACCCCGAGTAAGGCTAGCCCTCCGTGGGCGAGGCCATGATGGCATAGACAAGGTTGCTTCTTCGTGGACCCTTCGTGGGTGGAGCCTCCGTGGACTCTCGCAGCCGCTACCCTCCGTGGGTTGAAGTCTCCATCAACGTGGATTGACGATAGCACCACCTATCGGAACCACGAGAAAAATCTCCGTGTCTCCAAATTGCGTTTGCTCTTCTCCACCTCTCTTTACTACATGTGCAATTTACTTTCCGCTGCCTATACTCTAGAATTGCATGTGTAGGGTGATACTTGACTTGATCATCATTGTGAACTTGCCAAAAACTTGTCTTTATCAAAAGGCTGAATTTTTATATTGTCAAGTAGTCTAATCACCCCCCCTCTAGACATACTTTCGATCCTACAGAGGGCGAGTTTCCTCAAGCTTGGGGAGCGCCGCATTGACCTCGCGCGCAAACTGCTTGAAGACACGATGGGAAGCTAGGGCTTGTAAGTCGCCCAAGATGCAGGCGATGGCCCGCGGCAACTGGAAGCCCCCAGCCCCCTCGTCCTGATGGTGATCTTCATTCCTTCTTGGCGGTGGAGGCAAAGCTCCATTGCCCTGAGGGCGGTCCTCACGAGGCTGCTCCCTCCAGTTGCCCTCGCGAGGCTGGTCCGAGTAGCAGTCCTCACGAGGCTGGTCGAGCCACTCCTGACGGTGGTCATGTTCGTCCTAGCGTCCTCCACCTCAGCCACCTCCACGACCGTAGCCCCGATTGTTGCGCTCGGGGCGTCGACCGAGGCGCCCGTCGCGGAGAGCCCTGACCTCCTGGCAGTCGCTGGTGTTGTGGTTGCAAACGTTGTGGAAGGCGCAGAACGGCCGCTTGCCCTTGGATGACTCGGGGTGGTCGTAGCCACGCTTGGTCTCTGGCTCTGCCACAAGCACGGCTGGCCCCTTGTGCTTCATGTCCTTGGTCTTGGTCTTGTTGTCTTCTGGATCAGCATCAGGGAGCTCGAGGAAGGAGAGGCGTCCCTCCTCATCCCTAGCACACTTGTTCTCCATGTTGAACATCTCCAGAGCAGTGCAGAGGTCCTTGTGGATGGCGAGCTCCTCCTTCATCTTGACATCATGGATGCCATCGGTGAATGCAGAGATGATGGCCTCGTCATACACCTTGGGAATCTTGAGGCGGACGTTGTTGAAGCGCTAGATATACTTATGCAGGGTCTCCCCAGGCTGCTGCTTGATGCGGCGCAGGTCACCCGCGGTCGACAGACGGTCGCGAGTGCCCTGGAAGTTGGCGATGAAGCGGCTGCGCATCTCCTCCCAGGAAGAAACCGACCCCTTGGTCAGGTTCAGGAGCCAAGAATGCGCGCCATCCTTGAGGGCCATCGGGAACCATTTTGCCATGATCTTCTCGTTGCTGTTGGCCGCCTCGATGCTCAGCTCGTAGAGCTGTAGGAACTCGGTTGGGTCTGCGGTGCCGTTGTAGCGTGGAGGTGATGACCCACAAGTGTAGGGGATCTATCATAGTCCTTTCGATAAGTAAGAGTGTCAAACCCAACGAGGAGCAGAAGGAAATGATAAGCGATTTTCAGTAAGGTTTTCTCTACAAGCACTGAAATTGTAGATAATAGATAGTTTTGTGATAAGATAAATTGTAACGAGTAACAAGCAAATACCAATCCTTCTTGTAGCAAAGGATAAGCCTGGACAATTTCTTATAATGAGAAAGGAGCTCCCGAGGACACATGGGAAATATCGTCAAGCTAGTTTTCATCACGCTCATATGATTCGCGTTCGGTACTTTGATAATTTGATATGTGGGTGGACCGGTGCTTGGGTACTGCTCTTACTTGGACAAGCATCCCACTTATGATTAACCCCTATTGCAAGCATCTGCAACTACAAGAGAAGTATTAAGGTAAACCTAACCACAGCATTAAACATATGGATCCAAATCAGCCCCTAACGAAGCAACGCATAAGCTAGGGTTTAAGCTTTTGTCACTCTAGCAACCCATAAACTATTTATTACTTCCCAATGCCTTCCTCTAGGCCCAAATAATGGTGAAGTGTCATGTAGTCGACATTCACACAACACCACTAGAGGAAAAGACAACATACATCTCATCAAAATATCGAACGAATACCAAATTCACATGACTACTAATAGCAAGACTTCACCCATGTCCTCAGGAAAACGTAACTACTCATAAAGCATATTCATATTCATAACTAGAGGAGTAATAATATGCATTAAGGATCTGAACATATGATCTTCCACCAAGTAAACCAATTAGCATCAACTATAAGGAGTAATCAACACTACTAGCAACCCACAGGTACCAATTTGTGGTTTGGATACAAGATTGGATACAAGAGATGAACTAGGGTTTTGAGAGGAGATGGTGTTGGTGAAGATGTTGATGGAGATTGACCCCCTCCCGATGAGAGGATCGTTGGTGATGATTGTCGTCGTTCTGGGAACAGGGGTCCCCAGACTTCCCTGCCTGCGGCCCGCGGCGTGGCTCAAGTGGGGGCCCAGTACGGCCCATCTTCATCAGCACAAGACTCAAGACCCTCACGAGGGGCCAAGCCTCGCGGGGCGGACGATGCAAGACTTCCTCAGGAACGGCCTCGCCAGGCAGGCTCGCGAGGAGGCAGAGAGATCAAGGCAGGGTACCTCGCGAGGTGCTCGTGACGCAAGCCATGACGATCGGGACCAGACGGGCGCCAGGCGGGCGCCGGCCTGCGCAGTGTCCTTGTTTCCTCTTTGGTGCAAAGGGGGCAAGCACAAGCGTGGAGTACCGAGGCATCAAGCAAAGGTTGCCATTTCAGTGCAACGAGACCAAGACCAGTGGAGCGGCAGGATGGAGGTCACCGTGGAGCCGAAGATGGCGTCATCGCTAGTGCTTTTGGCAGCCGAAGACCAACTTTAGTCAAGATAACCTGTACTAGATGTTCCCCTTCAAAATGACCATTGTTGGCGCCCTTCCCACTCAATATTTGGGAAGAGGACCAGGGCCTCTATAAATAGGACTAGCCACCATAGAGGAAAGGGACAGATCAAGTGCTTAGTAGAGAGAGAAGCGATCAAACTCACCCAAGCAGTTCATCGCACCAGCTCAAGAACACCTCTCGCGAGGTTGTTCTTCCCTGTACTGTTCATCATCTGCCCGTGAGGCAATCCACCACACCACACACTGGAGTAGGGTATTACACCACCTTGGTGGCCCGAACCAGTATAAATCTTGTGTCCTTCGTGTTGTTCATCGTTTTTAGCTTAGATCTCACGAGGCGATCGGACGTAGATCGATAGGGGAGAGATCTTCGTGCGCACCCCAGAGTTCAAACCTTAAGGGTCTGCTGAAACCCAACATCCGACATTTGGCGCGCCAGGTAGGGGGGCGCCGGAGCTCTTCCTCCCGTCGACCCGTTCCCCATCAACACCGCGCTCTGTCGTCATGGCGGCCAACACACCGCCTGCTCCGGCTATCGACGCCGGCGCGGAAACCAGGGGGCTCCAAGCCCTGGCCCCTGCCTTGCGACAGGTGAAGTGGCCGATCAAGTTCAAGCCGGACATGCTGCCGCGCTACGACGGTGCGGCCGACCCGCTAGCCTTTCTGCTGGCATATGAAGAAGCTGTCCTCAAGGCCGGAGGCGACGACAAGGTCATGGCGAACTGGCTGCCCATGGCCCTCACCGGTGTCCCATGCATGTGGCTGCTCCACTTGCCAGCGGCTTCTGTGGCCTCCTGGAAGGGGTTGCGCAACCTCTTCCTCGCCCATCATGCTGCGCCGGCACCCCCAGTCGTCGCAGCCATCCTGGGCGGATCGCAGGCACCACCTGTCACATCCCTAGTCTGGTATGACCTAGACTAGCTAGTCATTTGTGCATCATGCTTATATTCCATTTAAATTTGAAATGAGGATTGGTGAAACCCTCAGAATCATTTTTGAAATGACCCAAATAAAAATTTATCCAAAAGGGTCCAAGAAAATGCTCATGTTGCACTCTGAAAATATTGGACAGAGATAAAAATCAAACCAATATTTTTAAGAGCCCATAAGTATTTATTTTGGGCATTTGGAATTAATGCATAAATATTTGCATTGGAAATATATTAGTTATATATATTAATATATGTCCAAAAATTATTCCACTTGTTGGGGAGCTCTGGAATAATGCCACTAGCCCCTACAAAAAAAGGGCATAAGAAAATAAAATGATTTAGTATTTTAATTAAATCAAACAGATGTCAGAAAATTAGAAAACAGAAATAAAAAGAGGTACTTACCTGGGCCTCCTCCCTGTGTAACCCTCTCCCCTCCTCTGTCGTCTTCGTCCTCGACAGGGGATGGGCGTGCACGCAGCAGGCGCGCCGCCGCCACGCCACCTCCTTCTCCGCCGCCGCCCTCTCCCTCCTCGTCTCGATAACCCGGAGACGCCAGCACGCCCGACCGCTCTCACTCTCCCCAGCCCTCTCCTCTCTTCTCCCTCGCTCTCTCACGAGACGCCGAACGCGCCGATCGCCGCCGTTTGCCGTTGCCGCGGCCACCGGCCTCCCTCGCCCCTCCGTAGAGCCCAGAAGCTCCGCCACGACCTCCTCTACCTCCTTGTCAAGCCAAGCACCTCCGGACGGCCTCCATCGTCGCCACGACCGTCATCTTCATCGCCGGCCGCTGTAGATCTCCGGCGATCAGACGCTGTCGTCGGCCCGCGTCCCCGAGCCCGCTTGACGCCTGGCACAGAACTGGCTGTGAGCTGCTGCTTCCCCTCCCCCTCTCCGTTCTCGTCCCCGTACGCCGTAGCCGCGTCCCCCTCAAGCCCGAGCTCCGACCGCCGCCGCGAGCTCTGCTCCGGCGAGCTCCGGTCCCCCCAGCTCCCCCTACCTGCTCCATCGGATGCGCGAGAGCCAAGCTACGTCCGGTGCTCTCCGACGCCGCCCCAGGTGGCTCAGATCGCGGACGCCGCCGCGTCAGAGGTCGCCGGCGTTAACCTCGCCGCCGCACGGACGAGTGGGTTCGACCTGTGTGATTAGCTTAAGCTAATCACCATTTAGTTAACCTCGACATCGGTGGGCCCCAGCGCCACTAACCTTTTAATTAGGATTAGACTAACCTCGTTAAACCTTCACATCGACGCGTGGACCCTACACGTCGGGTTTGACCTGTTCAAAGACTATTGACCTGCCGACGCAAGCATGACGCAGATCTTCGACAAGATTAACTATTTTCTCGAATTAAAATAAATTAGGAAATTCCGAAAATGATTTATACTTCAAAATTCATAGAAATTCAACCGTAGCTCAGATTGAAATAATTTATATATGAAAATTATCAGAAAAATGCAACCTTTCCATCTGTACTAGTTTCATGCATGACAAACCATCTTATACATGCTGAATATGAGAAAACACATTATGGCATATTAAGAGACTTAATTTAGAGTTGCATTTGAGCTTTTGGTTCAAATGGACTTCAAACCAAATGATTACTAGTTGCATTAGCTCAAACAACATCACATCTTCATGCCATGTTCATGCATCATATTGTTGCATATGTTTGTGTATTGATTGCCGACACTGTTCCTTCTCGATAGGTCCTGCTCCGAGTCCGTTCTAGAGTACCTATCAGTGAAGCAGTGCCTTCCTTGTTGATATACCAGGAAGCAAACCCCCGTTGTTCATTCCGATAAAATCCTACTCTCTCGCTCCTGCTCTCAGTTATTGCATTAGGACAACAACGATTCATCTGCTACTTTGTGCTGCGGTAGTTGAACCCATTCCTCTGCATGACTGTCATTGCCACAAGAATAGTTAAAACCCACTAGCATGTGTAGGAGTTGATTGAGCCATGTTGTGTTCCTACCATGCTATGCCTGCTATTGCTTAGAGTTGTGTCAGTCCGATTCATTGGGAATGAATTGGAGTGTTATGAGTTGTTCTGTCTTTGAGAGTTAAGTGTGTGAACACGATTTGGTAAAGGTAGCGGTGAGAGGCCATGTAGGAGTACATGGTGGGTTGTCTCACCGAACCGCCCTAAGCTAATCGAAGTTCTATGTATGTTGTCCAATGACTCGATATTACCACACATTGGGTTCCGTAACTCGCCCTCTCGACTTATTAACCAACTTGATCTCGTCCGTGAGTCGCAACTAGTTTTCGTGTTTGTAGGTAGTGTTAGTAGTCTACCAAGTGGCACCCGCCGGTGGGCTTGGGACAGACTAGGCACAAGTGGCACGGTGTACCAAGCGTAGATCCATCCGACGAGGTGGGCTTGGGAACCCTGTTCACATCGTTTGGGGCCGTGAGCGACACCCCGGCCGGATCTCCTTGCGGATGGAACCCGAATAGGCGATAAACCTCGGCTAGAGTCTTGTGTGGTTAGTCAGGTCGTGGCCGACTCCCTCGCCAGGCTTCCGCTTGAAGGTTGCCGAGATACACGACGTGTACATGGTGGTAAGTGGCGAGAGCATGTGTGAAGAAGTACACCCTGCAGGTTAACATGATCTATTCAATAGCCAGGTCATGGATATGGACTTCTTGGATGCTTACATGATACATAGATAACTTGAAGTGGATACTATAAAATGCTCAAGACAAGTGTGAGTGCTATGGATGGCCTTCTCGTTGGGAGACGGGGATGAATCCATAGTAGTGTATTATGTGGTGATTAGTGGACTCTGCACGCCTATATCACCTCAAAGAAGTTCTCGTAGTCGAGAACGGGATAGCCACAGAGTCAAAGCTGGCTTGTCGCAACTAAACCCCACATTACCCTCTTGATACAAATGCATGTATGATAGGATCGATGTAAGTCTTCTTGAGTACCTTTGTACTCATGTTGCTTTATTTATGTTTTTGCACCGAGACTTGGTCTTTCTAGTGTTCTCGTGGACTTGACAAGTAGCTTGTACCTCAGCTACGATCTTGATCGGATGTTGTAGATAGTCGCTCTTGACCTTTTTCATTTGTAGATGTCGTACCTGCACATGTAATGCTTCCGCTTGTTGCTTGTATGATCTCGTATGATGGGTCCTGTGACCCCTGCTTGCAATATATGTTATGATGGCTCTTCCGAGCCTTTATCTATATGAGTTGTTGAGTTATCTTTGTGATGCCATGTTGTACAAAGCACATACTTGCATGTTATGCGACGTGTAATGTGTATTGCTATGTGTGGGATCCGACTATCTAGTTGTTTATCCTTAGTAGCCTCTCTTACGGAAATGTCTCCTAGTGCTTCCATCGAGCCCTGGTAGCTTGCTACCGCTCCGGAACACTTAGGCTGGCCGGCATGTGTCCTTCTTCGCTCTCGTGTACATCCCTTCGGGAAATGTCACGCGATGAATACCGGAGTCCTCGTTAGCCGCTTCTGCCCGGTTCACCGGAGTCTGTTAGCCAGTGCTACAGACTGGATTCACTCACCGATGACCGACACGCTCGATCTTCGGGTCATGGATGCCTGTCCTCGTAAGTTTGTGCCACTTTGGGTTTACGACTAGCCATGTCAGCCGGGCTCCTTATCATATGGATGCTAGCGACACTATCATATACGTGTGCCAAAAGGCATAAACGGTCCCGCAAAGGTAAGGCGACACCTGTGGGGATACCGTGCGTGAGGCCGCAAAGTGATATGAGGTGTTACATGCTAGATCGATGTGGCATTAAGTCGGGGTCCTGACAGCTTTGGTATCAGAGCCTGACTGCCTGTAGGAGTACCAAGCCAAACTGGTTGAAGTTGAGTCTAGAAATTCTTTAGTTATGTAAGGGAATTGATTGTGGGAAGGAACATAAGGCCCTTTTTACTCCTTATACCTCATGGCCTTCTGATCTGAGTCATCATATCTTTCCTGCGGGGTTAAGGAACTAGGCTTCCTCTTCCGTCTATCAGGATCACGTGTTACTACTCCGTAGTCCCATAGGATTGGTTGATCAGAGTCATACCCCAGTTTTTGAGTATTTCCGGTGTAGCCTGATTAGTACTATCTCAGAACCTTGAGTGGTGATGTAGAGTATGTTACTACCCCATTTTAGCAGGATGTCTCATTCTGAGCATTTTACTGCCGTTATGCTGTCGGAATTACCCTAGGAGTTCGAGAGTTACTAATTTCCTTATCCTACATTCTATAGCCTATAGATGATGCTGATTCCGCCCTTGGTTTCGTTTCTCAGGATGTCATCAGCTAAGCGAAGCTCTGTCTCTCGTAGCCAGAACCATGGAGATGGTAGGAATGAGGATCCTCCCGACCAGCCTTCGTTGACAGAGTTCATGTTAGAGATGGAGAATAACAAGCGTGAGTCTAACCGCTTGTTGGCACGTATCGAGGAGAACACCGCACATCGGTTCAAAGGGTCTGCAACCATTCATGACTTCATTCGCTTGCACCCACCTACCTTTCATCATTCCATCGAGCCACTTGATGCAGATGACTGGCTCCGTAGTATCACACACAAGCTGCGTTCTGCGAACGTAGCTGAAGATGACAAGGTCACTTATGCTGCATATCACCTGGAAGGTCCTGCTAGTCTTTGGTGGCAGAACTATGAGGCTATGCTTTCAGCTGGTCATATTCCTACCTGGAGAGATTTCACTGAGGCTTTTCGCGAGCATCACATTCCTGAAGCCCTCATCGATCGCAAGAGAGAAGAGTTCTGCAGTTTCACCCAGGGTAAGATGGCTGTTGATGCTTACAGTAGAGAGTTTGAGAACCTTGCCCGCTATGCTTCAGAAGAGGTGTCCACGGACGCCAAGAAGCAGGCTAGGTTTCGGAAGGGTCTCATCCCCAAGTTGCGTCGTGATCTCCACCTGCATCATTGTGATACATTCCAAGCTCTTGTGAACAAAGCCATCAATGCAGAGACAGCTCAGCTCACTTACGAAGAGTCTCGTAAGCACACCCGTGATTTGGGATCTTCCTCCGGTTCTAGTTCTCAGAAGCGCCGGATTTGGGTTCCAAACTCCGCTCTTCCACCCGGATATACACCGAGGCCATCTTATGTGGCACCCCATCTAGTTCAGCAGTATGCTCCACCCAGGCCTATTGGTGGACCGCCTGCCAATGCGGGTCCACGTTCTACCTCCAAGATTTGTTACAAGTGCGGAGAGCCAGGCCACATTGCCCGTATTTGCACTCAGACCAGAGTTGCTCCACCCCAGCCCGAGAAGTCTGTTGGCCATGGTAAGCCATCACGCAAGATGATTAGTGCCAGGTCAGCTCACCCTGAACTTGGACTTGTGCATCACGTCTCAGCTAAAGATGCTCATGATGATCCAGATGTCGTTCTTGGTACACTCCTTGTCAACTGTCACCCAACATCGGTTCTATTCGATACTGGAGCGTCTCATTCCTTCATTTCTGAAAGCTATGCCCGCTTGCACGACATGTCATTTTGTGATATGCCCTCCCCACTACTTATTCAAACCCCCGGATCCAAATGGCAAACTTCTAGTGTAAGCCATGGTAACGAAATCCTTGTTGACAGACTTGTATTCCTTGCATCACTTATAGCCCTCAAGTCTTCGGATATTAACATCATCTTGGGTATGGACTGGATGACAGCTCATCATGCCAAGATTGATTGTTCCACCAGGTCTGTTCAGCTTACACACCCATCTGGCAAGATAGTCACGGTCTCCACCAGAGTTGCAAAGCGCCAACTCTATTCTCTTAATGCCAGCCCTCTTCCAGACCTTGAAGATATCCCGGTAGTCCGTGACTTTCCGGATGTCTTTCAGAGGAACTGCCAGTGTTCCACCGACGAGAGATGTAGAGTTAAATCATAGATCTTATCCCAGAACCGCTCCAATCTCTAGGAGACCTTACAAGATGGCAACCTTAGAACTAGCCGAGCTTAAGAAACAACTTGATGAGTCCTTGCAAAAGGGTTTCATCCGTCCTAGTTCTTCTCCTTGGGCTTGCCCCGTCCTCTTTGTCAAGAAGAAGGATGGTACGGACCGGATGGTTGTAGATTATCGTCCCGTTAATTTGGTCACGATAAAGAACAAATATCCGCTCCCGGGATCAACGATCCGTATGATCAGCTTTGTTGGATCCTCGCCTTCTCCAAGATGGATTTGAGGTTAGGCTACCACCAAATCAAAATCAGAAATGGGGACATTCCCAAAATGGCTTTTGTCACTCGTTATGGCCAGTACGAGTACACCGTTATGTCCTTCGGTCTAACCAACGCCCCAGCCACATTCTCCCGCCTGATGAACTCGATCTTCATGGAGTACCTAGATAAGTTCGTCGTGGTTTATCTCGATGATATTCTTATTTACTCGAAGAACGAGGAAGAGCATGCCGAACATCTTAGACTTGTGCTAGAAAAACTCAGAGAGCACCGCCTTTATTCCAAGTTCTCCAAGTGCGAATTTTGGTTGCCAGAAGTGACCTATCTAGGCCATGTAATCTCTGGTAAGGGCATTGCTGTCAATCCCGAGAGAGTTAAGGCCGTTCTTGATTGGACTCCACCTGAAACCGTTAAACAAGTTAGGAGTTTCCTTGGTTTAGCCAGCTATTGTCGCCGCTTTATTGAAAACTTCTCCAAAGTAGCCAAACCCCTCACGGAACTTCTCAAGAAAGATAAAAAGTTTGAGTGGTCCCCACAGTGTGAGTACAGTTTTCAGGAACTGAAAATACGCCTGACTTCTGCTCCCATACTTGTGCCACCGGATTTCACTAAAGACTTTGTTATCTACTGCGATGCCTCACGACAGGGACTAGGTTGCATTCTTATGCAGGATCCTCATGTGATCGCCTATGCATCTCGACAGTTGCATCCACACGAGGAGAATTATCCTACACATGATCTAGAGCTTGCGGTACCGTAGTCTATGCACTCAAGACCTGGCGACATTACCTTCTTGGTAAACGCTGCGAGATCTACACCGATCACCGAGTCTCAAGTATATCTTCACCCAACCAGATTTGAACCTTAGGCAAAGACGTTGGTTGGAGTTGATCTCAGATTATGATCCGGGATTACCTACACTCGTGCAAAGCTAATGTCATGGCTGATGCTCTAAGTCAGAATCCTATTGCAACAATCTCATGTTGCAGCAAGGCCAACCACTTCTTCATGAGGAATTCGTAAGCTTAACCTTCACATTGCTCCTCACGGATTCCTTTCTACCTTGGTGGCGGCCTACTATTGTGGATCGTATCATAGAAGTCTGTAGCATGATACGGGAATCTCCGAATCAAGAAAAATATTTCCAAGGAGTAGCTGGTTGTTTCTCTATGGATGAACGAGGTGTTGTTTACTTTGGAAACCGCTTGGTGGTTCCCAAGAGTCAGCAGATGCAACAATTGATTCTTAAGGAGGCGCATGAATCCCCTCTCACGATTCATCCCGGTAGTACTAAGATGTATCAGGACCTACGCCAGCGGTTTTGGTGGACTAGGATGAAGAGAGAAACCGCCGACTTCGTTGCTAACTGTGACGTTTGTCGTCATGTTAAGGTAGAGCATCAAAGGCCTGCTGGCACCCTTCAGCCTTTAGCTATTCCTGAATGGAAATGGGATAAAGTTGGTATGGACTTCATCACCGGCTTTCCCAGGACCAAGAAAGGGAATAATGCTATCTTCGTAGTCATTGATCGTCTATCCAAAGTGGCGCACTTCCTTCTTGTTCGAGAGAGTATCACTGCTAGTCAGCTCGCTGACTTATATATTTCTCGAATAGTATCACTTCATGGTGTTCCACTAGAGATCAATTCAGACCGTGGTAGTCTATTCACTTCTCATTTCTGGGAGAGTTTCCAAACTGCCATGGGAACCCATCTTTCCTTCAGTACCGCTTTCCACCCTCAGTCAAGTGGTCAGGTGGAACAGGTCAACCAAATTCTCGAAGACATGCTTAGAGCTTGCGTTATATCATTCGGTATGGATTGGGAGAAATGTCTTCCTTTTGCCGAGTTTGCTTATAACAATAGCTATCAATCCAGTCTCAAGAAAGCTCCTTTTGAGATACTCTATGGACGAAGATGTCGAACACCTTTGAACTAGTCAGAAACCAGTGAAAGACAATTCTTTGGACCGGACATGATCCAGGAGGCAGAAGAGCAAGTTCGCATCATTCGTGAGAATTTGAAAACAGCCCGCCTCGTCAAAAGAGCCAAGATGATCGCCATCATAAGCATATGACTTATGAAGTTGGCGATAAAGCTTACCTTCGGGTTACTCCTTTGAAGGGTACCCATCGTTTCGGTATCAAGGGCAAGTTGGCTCCTCGTTACATTGGTCCTTTTCGCATTCTCGCTAAACGAGGAGAGGTTGCCTACCGTTTGAACTACCCCACATCTTTCTCGAGTTCATGATGTCTTCCACGTCTCTCAACTCAGGCGTTGCTTCTCGGATCCTATCCGCAGAGTGGACCACGAAACGCTGGATCTCCAAGATAACCTCACATACCGAGAGTACCCGGTTCGCATTCTTGATCAAGCAGAGCGTGTCACTCGACGTCATAACATCAAGTTTCTCAAGGTTCAGTGGTCTCATCATTCCGAGAGAGAAGCTACTTGGGAGCGAGAAGATCGCCTTCGATTGAGTACCCACCTTCTTTCCGTCGACCTCGAATCTCGGGACGAGATTCTTCCAAGTGAGGGAAGTTGTGACATCCCTAGTCCGGTATGACCTAGACTAGCTAGTCATTTGTGCATCATGTTTATATTCCATTTAAATTTGAAATGAGGATTGGTGAAACCCTCAGAATCATTTTTGAAATGACCCAAATAAAAATTTCTCCAAAAGGGTCCAAGAAAATGCTCATGTTGCACTCTGAAAATATTGGACAGAGATAAAATCAAACCAATATTTTAAGAGCCCATAAGTATTTATTTTGGGCATTTGGAATTAATGCATAAATATTTGCATTGGAAATATATTAGTTATATATATTAATATATGTCCAAAAATTATTCCACTTGTTGGGGAGCTCTGGAATAATGCCACTAGCCCCTACAAAAAATGGGCATAAGAAAATAAAATGATTTAGTATTTTAATTAAATCAAACATATGTCAGAAAATTAGAAAACAAAAATAAAAAGAGGTACTTACCTGGGCCTCCTCCCTGTGTAGCCCTCTCCCCTCCTCTGTCGTCTTCGTCCTCGACAGGGGGATGCGCTACAGCCTGCCCGCAGCAAGGCAGCCGCCAAGCGCCACGCCACCTCCTTCTCTCGCCCGCCCGCCTCTCCCTCCTCGTCTCGATACCCGGAGACGCCACGCACGCCCGACCGCTCTCACTCTCCCAGCCCTCTCCTCTCTTCTCCCTCGCTCTCTCACGCCAAGACGCCCAACGCGCCGACGCCGCTGTTCGCTGCTGCTGCTGCCGCCTCCCTCGCCTCCAGAGCCCAGAAGCTCCGCCACGACCTCCTCTACCTCCTCGTCAAGCCAAGCACCTCCGGACGGCCTCCATCGCCGCCACTGTCGTCATCTTCATCGCTGCCATTGTAGATCTCCGGCGATCAGACGCTGCTGCTGTCGCCAAGGCCCCCGAGCCCGCTGACGCTTCACAGAACCGCTGTGAGCTGCTGCTTCCCCTCCCCTCTCCGCTTCGCCCTCAGACGCTGAGCGCTGCCCCCTCGAGCCTCGAAGCTCCGACCGCCGCCATGAAGCTCGCTCCCGCGAGCTCCCGCCCCCCCAGCTCCCTACCGCTCCATCAGATGAGTGAGAGCCCTGCCACGCCCCTGCTCTCCGACGCTGTCCCCGTGGCTCAGATCGCGGACGCCGCAAGGCCCGTGAGGTCGCGGCGTTAACCTCGCCACGGACGAGTGGCCTCGACCTGCGGTGATTAGCTTAAGCTAATCACCATTTAGTTAACCTCGACATCGACGGTGGGCCCCAGCGCCACTAACCTTTTAATTAGGATTAGACTAACCTGTTAAACCCTCGTCACTAACGCTGGACCCCACACGTCAGTTTGACCTGGTCAAGACCGTTGACCTGCCGACGCAAGCATGACGCAAGGTCGACAAATTAACTATTTTCTCGAATTAAAATAAATCAGAAATTCCGTAAAATGATTTAAACTTCAAAATTCATAGAAATTCAACCATAGCTCAGATTGAAATAATTTATATATGAAAATTATCGAAAAATGCAACCTTTCCATCTGTACTAGTTTCATGCATGACAAACCATCTTATACATGCTGAATATGAGAAAACACATTATGGCATATTAAGAGACTTAATTTAGAGTTGCATTTGAGCTTTTGGTTCAAATGGACTTCAAACCAAATGATTACTAGTTGCATTAGCTCAAACAACATCACATCTTCATGCCATGTTCATGCATCATATTGTTGCATATGTTTGTGTATTGATTGCCGACATCGTTCCTTCTCGATAGGTCCCGCTCCGAGTCCGCTCCAGAGTACTGCGCTGAAGCAATGCCTTCCTTGTTGATATACCAGCAAGCAAACCCCGTTGTTCATTCCGATAAAATCCTACTCTCGCTCCTGCTCTCGCTATTGCATTAGGACAACAACGATTCATCTCGCTACTTTGTGCTGCGGTAGTTGAACCCATTCCTCCGCATGACCTGTCATTGCCACAAGAATAGTTAAAACCCACTAGCATGTGTAGGAGTTGATTGAGCCATGTTGTGTTCCTACCATGCTATGCCTGCTATTGCTTAGAGTTGTGTCAGTCTGATTCATTGGGAATGAATTGGAGTGTTATGAGTTGTTCTGTGTCGAGAGTTAAGTGTGTGGACACGATTTGGTAAAGGTAGCGGTGAGAGGCCCTGTAGGAGTACATGGTGGGTTGTCTCACTAGAACCGTCCTTAAGCATCGAAGTTCTATGTATGTTGTCCAATGACTCGATACTACCACACATTGGGTTCCGTAACTCGCCCTCTCGACTTATTAACCAACTTGATCTCTCGCCCGTGAGTCGCAACTAGTTTCGTGTTTGTAGGTAGTGTTAGTAGTCTACCAAGTGGCACCCGGCCAGTGGGCTTGGGACAGACTAGGCACAAGTGGCACGTGTACCAAGCGAGATCCATCCGGCGAGGTGGGCTTGGGAACCCTGTTCACATCGCTTGGGGCCGTGAGCGACACCCGCCGGATCTCCTTGCGGATGGAACCCGAATAGGCGATAAACCCGGCTAGAGTCTTGTGTGGTTAGTCGGTCGTGGCCGACTCCTCGCCAAAGCTTCCGCTTGAAGGTTGCCGAGATACACGACGTGTACATGGTGGTTTGTGGCGAGAGCGTGTGAAGAAGTACACCCTGCGCAGGTTAACATGATCTATTCAATAGCCGGGTCCATGGATATGGACTTCTTGGATGCTTACATGGTACATAGATAACTTGAAGTGGATACTATAAAATGCTCAAGACAAGTGTGAGTGCTATGGATGGCCTTCTCGTTGGGAGACGGGATGAATCCATAGTAGTGTATTGTGTGGTGATTAGTGGACTCTGCACGCCTATATCACCTCAAAGAAGTTCTCGTAGTCGAGAACAGGATAGCCACAGAGTCAAAGCTGGCTTGTCGCAACTAAACCCCACATTACCCTCTTGATACAAATGCATGTATGATAGGATCTGATGTAAGTCTTGCTGAGTACCTTTGTACTCATGTTGCTTTATTTATGTTTTTGCAGCGGAGACTTCGGTCTTTCTAGTGTTCTCGTGGACTTCGACAAGTAGCTTGTACCTCAGCTACGATCTTGATCGGATGTTGTAGATAGTCGCTCTTCACCTTTTTCATTTGTAGATGTCTGTACCCAGACATGTAATGCTTCCGCTTGTTGCTTGTATGATCTGTATGATGGGTCCTGTGACCCCTGTTTGCAATATATGTTATGATGGCTCTTCCGAGCCTTTATCTATATGAGTTGTTGAGTTATGCTGTGATGCCATGTTGTACAGCACATACTTGCATGTTATGCGTACGTGTAATGTGTATTGCTATGTGTGGGATCTGACTATCTAGTTGTTTATCCTTAGTAGCCTCTCTTACCGGGAAATGTCTCCTAGTGCTTCCATCGAGCCCCGGTAGCTTGCTACCGCTCCGAACACTTAGGCTGGCCGGCATGTGTCCTTCTTCGTTCTGGTCCGTCCTTCGGGAAATGTCACGCGATGAATACCGAGTCTCGTTAGCCCGCCATGCCCGGTTCACCGAGTCTGTTAGCCCAGCTACAGCCGGATTCACTCGCGATGACCGACACGCTCGATCTTCGGGTCATGGATGCTGTCCTCGTAAGTTTGTGCCACTTTGGGTTTACGACTAGCCATGTCAGCCGGGCTCCTTATCATATGGATGCTAGCGACACTATCATATACGCAGCCAAAAGGCTAAACGGTCCTGGGCAAAGGTAAGGCGACACCCGTGGGGATACCGTGCGTGAGGCCGCAAAGTGATATGAGGTGTTACATGCTAGATCGATGTGGCATTGAGTCGGGGTCCTGACACCACCTTCGAGCTGCCACGTCAAGCCGTTCGTCCGCCCGATCGGCGCCGTCCTCAAGCATCGTGAAGCCCCCGGCTGGGTGGCACCCAAGGCTGATTTGACCTTCATCTCGGGCGATCACCCCTCCAACACCGCATGTTCGGGCGCGCTCCTGATGCTATGCACCCCCACCATCTGCAAGGTGGCCGTCACCAGGACCCTCATCGACGGTGGTGCCGACCTCAACATGCTCTCGGTGGAGGCCTTCAGCCTCCTCCACGTGCCACTAGAGCGGCTCCAGCCCAGTAGGCCCTTCTCGGGCATTGGAGACAGTTCCACCGGCTCCCTGGGACAGATCCACCTCCTGGTGACCTTCGGCACCCACGACAACTTTCACACGGAGCTGGTCGACTTCGACATCGCCCCCATCGGCCTCCCGTACAACACCATCCTCGGCTACCCAGCCTTGGCCCAGCTCATGACAGCGACTCACCCGGCGTACAACCTCATGAAGATGCCCGGGAGCAACGGCTTCCTTACCATGCCCGGAGACACAAGGGATGCACTGCAGGCGCTCAAGCTCGCATTCAAGACGGCCGCGGTGGCGCAGCCCGCCAGCACAGATACCCACGAACCCAAGGGGTTTGCGCCGGCCAAGAAGAAGCAGCTATTCACCCAAGACAAGGCGGAGACCAAGCAGGTACCGGTCGACGAGGATGGATCCTCTGGCGCCACTTTCACCGTAGGCGCCAACCTCGATCCAGAGTAGGAGGAGGCCTTGGTGAAGTTCCTGCGCGCAAACAAGGAGGTGTTTGCGTGGGAACCTGATTAGCTGGCAGGGGTCCCAAGGGATGTGATTGAACATCATCTCAACGTGTGCCCCAATGTGCACCCGTGAAGCGTAGGCAAAGCAAATTCACTGAAAAGCAGGCCTTCATCGTCCAAGAAACCCACAAGTTAGAGGCAGCAGGCGTCATTCGCGAGGTTCGCTATCCTAAATGGTTGGCGAACCCTGTTGTTGTGCCAAAAAAGGGAGGAAAGGAACGCATGTGTGTCGACTTCACCAACCTCAACAAGGCCTGCCCACAGGATCCATTCCCGCTCCCTCGCATCGACTAGATCATCGATTCTACCGCCGAGTGTGACCTATTGTGCTTCCTGGATGCCTTCTCGTGCTATCACCAGATCAAGATGGCGGTAGAAGATGTGGAGAAAACGGCCTTCCTGACCCCGTGTGGAGTATACTGCTATACCTGCATGCCATTCGGGTTGCGCAACATAGGCATGACCTTTCAGCGACTAATGCACATTGCCTTGGGCTGGCAGCTCAGAAGAAACGCCGAGGCCTACGTCGATGACATTGTGGTGAAGTCTCGGGAGGCAAAAACCCTGATACAGGACCTGGAAGAAACCTTCGCGAGCCTCCATAAAGTGGATCTGTGGCTCAACCTGGAGAAGTGCGTATTTGGAGTTCCCTCGGGCAAGCTTTTGGGCTTCCTCGTATCCCACAGGGGCATCGAGGCTAACCCGGAGAAGGTCAAGGCAGTCGAAGACATGAGTCCGTCGAAGACCCTTAGAGAAATGCAGAAGCTCACCGGGCGAGTAACCGCGTTGGGACACTTCATCTCCAAGCTGGGAGAGCGAGCACTGCCGTTCTTCAAGCTAATGAAGAAGAAGGGCCTGTTCGAATGGATGGAAGAGGCCGACAAGGCATTCCAAGATCTCAAGAAGTACCTTACCAGCCCTCCGGTGATGGTAGCTCCGCGCCCTCGGGGGCCCTTGGTGCTCTACCTTGCAGCCACACCCTACTCCGCCAGCGCAGCCCTAGTGGCGGTTAGGGAGGAGCACTGGGCCAAGGCCGCGCCAGCCGCAGCCCCGGCTGAGGCGGAGCAAAGCCAAGAAGGCCTCGCGAAGACCACGACCGCAGCAGATGGGGATCAGTCTCAGCAGGGGGACGCACCCGGAGCGGAGGAGGCCTCGCCAGGCGACCAGGCGCTGGGGGCTCCGTCGTCTCAGGAGGCGTCTTAACCTCCGGAAGACACAGGCTGCCCCAGCACCCTCAACCTCGTCGAGCATCCTGTATACTTCATCAGCACGGTGCTACGGGACGTAAGGGCACGGTACCCCATGCCCCAAAAACTCCTCCTTGCGCTGTTAGTGGCTTCATGCAAGCTACAGCACTACTTTCAAGGCCATCCCATCAAGGTCGTCTCAGGATACCCCTTGGAAAGGGTACTCAGGAGCCCCAACTCAGATGGAAGAGTCGCTGAAGGGAACATCGAGTTGCAAGTGTTTCAGCTAGACTTCAGTACGACCAGAGGCATCAAGGAGGCCACGCTTGCAGATTTCATGGCAGAATGGGCGGAGGCACCAGGGCTCAAAGCGGGCGAGGACCGGTCGCTTTCCCCGGGAAGTGAAGCACCGGACGGCTGGGTCATGTACTTTGATGGGGCGTTCTCGCGACATGGCACGGGGGCTGGTGTAGTGCTCATATCCCCCACTCAGGACAAGCTCTACTATGATGTGCAACTCTGCTTCCAGCATGGAGAGAAGGTCTCCAACAACATAGCAGAGTACGAGGGCCTGATAGCGGGCTTGAAAGCTGCAGCCACCTTGGGGGTAAAGCGCCTCATCAACAAGGGCGATTCACAACTCCTCGTCAATTTCTCCAACAAGGTGTACGAGCCGAAGGACGAACACATGGAAGCATATCTTGCGGAGGTCCGTAGCATGGAGAAGCAGTTTTGGGGGCTGGAGTTCCAACATGTGCCTCGCGGCACCAATCAAGAGGCTGATGACATCGCCAGGAGGGCGTCCAGGCGGTTGCCTCAGTAGCCTGGCGTCTTCGAGGAACGACTCTTCAAACCTTCAGCAGCACCATCACTATCAAGCACAGCGCAGCCGTGGGAGGAGCTCCCTCAACCGCCTGCTTCGGGAGCCCCGGCCTGTGGCCCGACCACAGGAGTGCGCTTGCTCCTGGCGCTGGAGCCCCAGGAGGGATGTTGGACCATGGAGTTCAAGGATTACTTGGTGCAGGGGATTCTGCCAGAAAAGGAGGAGGACGCGGAGCGCGTGGCGCGGCAGGCCACGGCCCACTGCATCCAAGACAGGGAGCTCTACCGGAAGCGGTCGAATGATGTTACTCTACGTTGCATCTCTAGGGAGCAAGGGAAAGAGCTACTGGCAGACATTCACGATGGAGACTGCGGGCACCACTCGTCTTTGCGCACACTCGTCGGCAAGGCGTTTCGCAGCGGGTTCTATTGGCCAACAACACTCAACGACGCAACCGAGCTGGTGAAGGCTTGTGAATCCTGTCAATTCCACGCCAAGCAGATTCATCGGCCAGCTCAAGGCCTTCAGACCATTCCCCTCTCGTGGTCGTTCGTTGTTTGGGGACTGGACATCCTTGGCCCATTTCCTCGGGCGCCAGGGGGCTACCACTACCTCTACGTCGTCATTGACAAGTTCACCAAGTGGGCAAAACTGGAAGTTGTCCGCACCATCCTGGCTGGCTCAGTAGTCAAGTTCATCAGGGGCCTCGTGAGCCGGTTTGGGGTACCTAATCGCATCATCACCGACAACAGTTTGCAGTTCACCCGCAATTTCTTCAAAACATATTGTGCTAACCTTGAAACGCATATATGCTACGCTTCGGTGGCACACCCTCGGAGCAATAGCCAAGCTGAACGCGCCAACGCGGAGGTCTTGAAAGGCCTCAAAACTCGGACCTTCAAGAGGAAGCTAGAGGCCTGCGGCAGGGGCTGGCACGACGAGCTTCAGTCCGTGCTATGGTCCATCCGCACTACCGCTACCAAGTCGACCGGCAAAACCCCGTTCTTCCTCGTCTATGGTGCTGAGGCGGTCCTTCCTCACGAGGTCAGGAATCGCTCCGCGTGGGTCGTGGCTTTCGACGAAGCACAGCAGGACGCCATGCGGGGGGTGGACCTCGTGCTTGGGGAGGAACGATGTCGGGAGGCTGCGCTTCGGGCTGCAAGATACCAACAAGCACTGCGGCAGTACCACTGCCGCAGCATCCACCCCAGGACCCTCGAGGTAGGTGACCTCGTGCTCAGACGGGTGATCTCCAGGGAGGGGCTGCACAAGCTCTCGCCCATGTGGGAGGGCCCGTTCAATGTTGTTCATGTCTCTAGGCCTGGCGCCGCACGCTTGGAGACCCAGGAGGGGGTGCCCATCCCGAACGCGTGGAACATCCAGCACCTCCGGAAGTTCTACCCTTGACGAAAGGCCCAGCGCCTGTAAAGAAGGCCCGGCGCCTGTGAAGCTAGATGAACCAAGAAAGGCCTGGTGCCTGTGAAGAAGGTCAATGCCTGTGAAGCTCATCGCCCCGAGAAAGGCCCGGAGCCTGTGAAGAAGGCCAATGTCTGTGAAGCTCGCCGCCCGTGACACTCTCACATAATAATGAGTTGGGGCTGTACACGCCCCGGAGTCTCCGGAGAGCCGCCCTCGGGCCTTGGGGGCTCCCGCCCATGCCCAGTGGCAGCACTTAGCTCCGCGCTGGCGAGAAGACGTCGAAGACTAGATTACGTGCTGGACGCGGCTTTTTCATTTGCTTTCTGCAGTTGTCTTGTTCGTCCCTATTTGGAGTTTTATTGGAGTTGCTTTCAGCATTGCTGCCGTCCTTGACTTGTGACTCTCTGTCTTTTTCGCCTACTTGACTCGTTTTCTCTCGCGCAAGTCTCGCGAGGGGGCTACGCGGGCGCCCTCGCGAGTGTTTTCTGCCCCAGTCGTGTGAGGCTTTCCTATCCAAGTTCACTACGGGAGCACCCCTCCCAGTCCGTGCCCATGAGCATCGCGACACGAACACAGGACCTGAGTTGGTTGCCCTCGCGACCGAAACCGGAAGGTACCACTCCTAACCAATTCTTGCAGGTCCCGAAGCACGCGACGAGGCCCCAGCCACGAGGAGAGAGGATTGCGGCGAGCTCCCCCCCCCCCCCCCGAGTTAAGTAATTCCTACACGCGAGCACGCGGCGCCGAAACACAGCACGGGAATGACGAAGATAGCATAGTAGTTAACGACAATAGTCCAGCGCGCCCCTGCAGGGCCATACACTACTCTTTCTTTGCGCAGGAAAGGGAGGAAAACAAAATAAAGACGCGGCTCGCTCGTCACCGACTCATGGAGAGGGCTCGTACTGCCTCCGGAGCTCAGTCGGACCCCTCCTCACGCTTCACCAAGGCGCGATGGCGGGCTGACCCACTACCTCCCTCAAGGTGAGTGCAACGGCGCGGAGGCTGGTCGCAGCCACCGCTGGAGGAGCTGCCATCCGAAGGGGACCCGCCGAGGCTTGGCGAACTACGAACGCCGCCGGTCAGCGTTCGCCTCCATCTTCATCTCGACCAACGCCGAGGCTGGGCACCCGGCCGCCGTCATCATCCTCGGGGCAGCACCCAACGCGGTGGCCGTCTTCTCCAAACACCCTCACGTAGAGGGTGGCGTCGCCACCGAACTTCAAATGCAGGGTGCACCGCTGGCTCAGGCCACGCGCGCGGGCAAACGTTTGCCAGGCACGGGTCAGGGCCACATTCTCGGCAACGGAGATCTCGAGCGAAGCCCGAGAGGCCCTGCTGCAGCAACCGTCCGCTTGAAGCCAGAGGCCGCCAGGAGCGCCGGCCGAAAGTTCACCTGCAAAGAAGCGGGGGAGCTGGAGCCAGGTGCCGGTCGGGTCCGCTGACCACACGACGAACTCCGGCAGCACCTCCGCCGAGTGGAAGCGCGGCCTGGGAGGCCGCGCAGCCAAGGCGCGGCTTCCCTCGACAACCAGGCGCCCATCGCCACGCAGGTGATCGCAGCCCTGACCGCGGGAAGCCACTGCGGTAGACACATGATGCTTGCGGGGGCGACCTCGGCCGCGCTTGGGCGGGGGAGAGTCAGGCCCTTCCCGACGAGCCTTTCCCTTCTCCACGGTCGAGAACCTCTTCGGTGGCGCCATGGGAGATGGCGAGTAGCTGTGATGGGGAGAAATAAGGAAGCAAGGAGGAAGATATACAGCGGAGGCTTGCGCTCTCCCGCCTTTATAGCCAGAGGAGGCCAACCATCGGCCTCCACGATCGCAGGTAATCATGACCCGTTTCTACATGCAGGGACTTGTCAAGTCGAGCAGTTGTCGAGGCGGCGTGGGGAAGCGGAGACGCCCACGTCCAATCAACTGCCATGCGGCGCCCAAGGCCGCAGGCTGATGGGGTCCGCGGCGCTCCGCACTTGCCCCTTCGCTTCTCCGCTAAGCCAAGTCCGAGCGCGCCTTGGGCCTGGGGTCTACTGTCGGCGTTCTGGGAACAGGGGTCCCCAGACTTGCCTGCCTGTGGCCCGTGGCATGGCTCGAGTGGGGGCCCAGTACGGCCCACCTTCATCAGCACAAGACTTAAGACCCTCGCGAGGGGACAAGCCTCGCGGGGCAGACGATGCAAGACTTCCTCAGGAACGACCTCGCCAAGCAGGCTCGCAAGGAGGCGGAGAGATCAAGGCGGGGTACCTCGCGAGGTGCTCGTGACGCAAGCCATGACGATTGGGACCAGGCGGGCGCCAGGCGGGCGCCAGCCTATGCAGTGTCCTTGTTTCCTCTTTGGTGCAAAGGGGGCAAGCACAGGCGTGGAGTACCGAGGCATCAAGCAAAGGTTGCCATTTCAGTGCAACGAGACCAAGACCAGTGGAGCGGCAGGATGGAGGTCACCGTGGATCCAAAGACGGCGTCATCGCCAGTGCTTTTGGCAGCCGAAGACCAACTTTAGTCAGGATAACCTGTACTAGATGTTCCCCTTCAAAATGGCCGTTGTTGGGAAGAGGACCAGGGCCTCTATAAATAGGACTAGCCACCACAGAGGAAAGGGACAGATCGAGTGCTCAGTAGAGAGAGAAGCGATCGAACTCACCCAAGCAGTTCATCGCACCAGCTCAAGAACACCTCTCGCGAGGTTGTTCTTCCCCTGTACTACTCATCATCTGCCCCTGAGGCAATCCACCACACCACACACTGGAGTAGGGTATTACACCACAACGGTGGCCCGAACCAGTATAAATCTTGTGTCCTTCGTGTTGTTCATCGTTTTTAGCTTAGATCTCACGAGGCGATCGAACGTAGATCGGTAGGGGAGAGATCTTCGTGCGCACCCCAGAGTTCAAACCTTAAGGGTCTGCCGGAACCCAACATCCGACAATGACGATGGTGATGATTCCCCCTCCCGGAGGGAAGTGTCCCCAGCAGAACAGCTCTGCCGGAGCTCAAGATTTGTTCCGCCAAGGTTCTGCCTCGCGGCGGCAGAGTTTCGTCCCGTAAGCTTGCCCACGATTTTTTCCAGGGTAAAAGCCTTCATATAGCAGAATATGGACACCGGAGGGCCACCAGGGGGCCCAGGAGACAGGGGGCGCGCCCAGTAGGGGTGGGCGCACCACCCACCCTCCTGGCCAGGGTGTGGGCCCCCTGAGGTGTTTCTTCCGATCAATAATTCTTATTAATTCCAAAAATAAGTTTCATGGAGTTTCAGGATTTTTGGAGTAGTGCAGAATAGGTTTCCAACGTTTGCTCCTTTTCCAGCCAGAATTCCAGCTGTCCGCACCCCTCTTCATGGTAAACCTTGTAAAATAAGAGAGAATAGCCATAAGTATTGAGATATAATGTGTAATAACAGCCCATAATGCAATAAATATTGATATAGAAGCATGATGCGAAATGCACGTATCAACTCCCCCAAGCTTAGACCTCGCTTGTCCTCAAGCGGAAGCAGAAATCGAAAAATATGTCCACATGTTTAGAGATAGAGGTGTCGAATACGTACATGAGGGCATCATGATCATTCTTATAACAGCAACATAAATAGATTTTATCATATGGTTTCTTATGCTCAAGTAACAATCAATTCACAATGTCAAGCATGGTTCAGAAACTTCTTTGGGAACTAACAAACTATAATCTCAGTCATTGAAGCAATTGCAATTTATCACAACATCAGAAAGAGTCAAGAATCAGCAAGCCCAATACTCAACTATCATGTAGTCTTCTACAATTGCTAACACTCACGCGGTACTTGTGGTTATAGAGTTTCAACCGGACACTGAGAAAGATAGGGGCTTTTGTGTTGCCTCCCAACGTATTCAGAAAGATAAGAGCTTGCCAAAGGATAAAATAAAAATGGAAAGGTGAAGATCACCTTGACTCAAGCATAAAGTAAAAACATAAAGTAAAAGATAGGCCCTTCGCAGAGGGAAGCAGAGGTTGTCATGTGCGCTTAGGGTTGGATACATGAAATCTTAATGCAAAAGAACGTCACTTTATATTGCCACTTGTATGTGGACCTTTATTATGCAGTCCGTCGCTTTTATTGCTTCCACAATAAGAACGTATAAAGCTTATTTTCTCTGCACTGATAAGTCATACATATTTAGATAGCAATTTTTATTGCATGCAACATGACAACTTACTTGAAGGATCTAACTCAATCCATAGGTAGGTATGCTGGACTCTCATGGCAAAACTGGGTTTAAGGATATTTGGAAGCACAAGTAGTATCTCTACTTGGTGCAAGGAATTTGGCTAGAATGAGGGGGAAAGGCAAGCTCAACATGTTTGGAAGGTCAATGACAATATACTTTAACTGAGATGTGAGAAAACATAAACCATTACGTTGTCTTCCTTGTCCAACATCAACTCTTTTAGCATGTCATACTTAATGAGTGCTTCACAATCATAAAAGATGTCCAAGATAATATATTTGCATGTGAGACTCTCTTTCCTTATTACTTCCTATTAATTGCAACGATGACCAAAACTACGTTTATCAACTCTCAACAACTTTAATGCCTCATACTTTCTATGTGTGAAGTCATCACTAACCATAAGATCAATATGAACTCTTTTATTCTTTCTACTTTCTCAAGATCATAGCAACATAGCAAAGCCCTTGACTCAACACTAATCTTTATTATAGATAGCTCACAGACTCGATTACATAAAGAGATCACAAAGCAAAACTCAAAACTACTTGATATCAAAACTCCAATCTACTAGATCAAGATACTACTAAAAGGATCGAACTAAATAAAACGGTAAAGATAGGAGTGTGATGGTGATACGATACCGGGGCACCTCCCCGAAGCTTGGCAGTTGCCAAGGGGAGTGCCCATACCCATGTAATTATGTCCTCGGCGGTGGTGAAGCAGGAGTTGTTGATGATGTAGGCTTGTCGTCCATCTTCCAAGGCATAGGCTCACCATAATAGAAGGATGATCGAGTCTCAATCTGCAGGCAAACTCATCCTCTTGAATCTATATTCATACTCACAGTTCTGGTTTTGAAGATCATAGATCTGGGCTTGGAGGTGCTCGATTTTCTCTTGAAGCTTGAAGATGGTCTCCCCAATGACTTTGGCATCTAGCTTGTGATTGTTGGTGAATTTCGTGATCATCATCTGGTTGGCATTGAGTCCACGCTCCACCATCCCTTGGCACTTGAAGACTTGCTGCTCCACAGCTTCGAGCTTTGTCTCCATGCTTCCGGTACGCCTTGGTCCCTCCACATCACAGATGTGCAGCACCCCCTCATGCGTCTCAATGGTTTGAGGGTGTTGCAGCACCTCCGCGAGATAGAAGTTGATAACCCTCTCAAAAAACTTGTCCTTGGGAGCGCTTGGAGACGTCATGATGCTCTGGATCTGAAACAGAAACAGCTTGAAACGAAAACAGAAGATATTTGCGTGATACGGTTGTCAAAACCTTCGGGAGTTTATATAATGAATTTTTACTGACCAAAATACATAACGTGCAAGAAAATGGAGTCCGGGAGGCACACGAGGTGGCCACGAGACAGGGGGCGCACCTAGTAAGGGTGGGCGGCCCCTCCACTCTCGTGGGGACCTCGTGTCCATTCCGAACTACTTCTTTCTTCCTAAAATTCTTAAATATTCAAAAACTGATAAAAATTGCCATTAGAACTATTTTGGAGTCGGTTTACTTACCATACCACATACCTTTTCCTTTTTGAAGTCTAGAACGTTCTGGAAAGTGTCCCTTATGTATTCCTCCGGGGTTACGGTTTCAATAATATTAGTTTCAACATTGATAGGATTACCTGAAATATAATGTTTAATTCTTTGACCGTTCACCACCTTCGGACTGTGCCTTCGAAGTTGTTGATTTTTATGGCACCAGAATGATAGACCTCCTCGATAACGTAAGGACCTTCCCATTTAGAGAGAAGTTTTCCTGCAAAAAATCTTAAACGAGAGTTGAATAATAACACATAATCACCTACATTGAACTCACGCTTTTGTATCCTTTTGTCATACCAGCGTTTGACTTTTTCTTTGAATAGCTTGGCATTCTCATAGGCTTGGGTTCTCCATTCATCAAGTGATATAATATCAAACTACCTCCTCATCGGAAAGTTTGAAGTCATAGTTGAGCTCTTTAATAGCCCAATATGCTTTATGTTCAAGTTCTAGAGGTAAATGACATGCTTTTCCATAAACCATCTTATACGGAGACATACCCATAGGATTTTTGTATGCAGTTCTATAGGCCCATAATGCATCATCAAGATTTTTGGACCAATTCTTTCTGGATCTATTGACAGTCTTTTGCAAAATTAATTTGAGCTCTCTATTGCTCAACTCTACTTGACCACTAGACTGCGGATGATAAGGAGATGCGATTCTATGATTAACATCATTACTTAGCAAGCATCTTACGGAAAGCACCATGAATAAAATGTGAACCACCATCAGTCATAAGATATCTAGGGACTCCAAACCTCGGAAAAATAACTTCTTTAAGCATTTTAATAGAAGTGTTATGATCAGCACTACTAGTTGGAATAGCTTCTACCCACTTAGTAACGTAATCTATAGCAACTAAAATATGTGTGTAACCATTAGAGGCAGGAAAGGGTCCCATATAATCAAAGCCCCAAACATCAAACGGTTCAATAACAAGAGAATAATTCATAGGCATTTCTTGACGTCTACTAACATTACCAATTCTTTGACATTCATCACAAGATAGGACAAACTTACGAGCATCTTTGAAGAGAGTAGGCCAATAAAAACAAGATTGCAATACCTTATGTGCAGTTCTATCTCCAGCGTGGTGTCCTCCATAGGATTCAGAGTGACACTTGCGTATGATCTGTTTCTGTTCATGCTCAGGTACACAACGTCTAATAACACCATCTACTCCTTCTTTATAAAGGTGTGGGTCATCCTAGAAGTAATGTCTTAAATCATAAAGAACCTTTTCTTTTGCTGGTATGTGAAACTAGGAGGTATAAATTTAGCAACAATGTAATTAGCATAATCAGCATACCAAGGAGTAGTACGAGAAACATTAACGACCGCTAATTGTTCATCAGAGAAGCTATCATCAATAGGTAGTGGGTCATCAAGAACATTCTCTAACCTAGACAAGTTGTCTGCAATGGGGTTCTCAGCTCCCTTTCTATCAATAATATGCAAATCAAATTCTTGGAGCAAGAGAACCCATCTAATGAGTCTAGGCTCAGCATCTTTCTTTTCCAGAAGATATTTAATAGTAGCATGATCAGTGTGAATAGTAACTTTGGAATCAACAATATAAGGTCTAAACTTATCACATGCAAACACAATTGCTAAGAATTCTTTTTCAGTAGTAGCATAATTTCTCTGGGCATTATCAAGAGTCTTACTAGCATACTGGATAACATTCAATTTCTTATCAACTCTTTGCCCTAGAACAACACCTACAGCATAATCACTAGCATCACACATAATTTCAAAAGGTAAATTCCAATCAGGTGGCTTAACAATAGGTGCAGTGATCAAAGCTTTCTTAAGTATTTCAAATGCTTCTACACAATCATCATCAAAGACAAAAGGAATATCTTTTTGCAATAAATTAGTCAGAGGCCTAGAGATTTTAGAGAAGTCCTTAATGAACCTCCTATAAAAACCGGCATGACCAAGGAAACTTCTTATACCTTTTATGTCCTTGGGACATGGCATCTTTTCAATAGCATCAACTTTAGCTTTGTCAACTTCAATACCTCTCTCGGAGATCTTGTTCCCCAAGACAATGCCTTCGTTAACCATAAAGTGACACTTCTCCCAATTCAAGACGAGACTAGTGTCTTCGCATCTCTGCAAAACTCGATCAAGGTTGCTCAAGCAATCATCAAAAGAGGATCCATAGACGGAGAAATCATCCATGAATACCTCACAAATCTTTTCACAAAATTCAGAGAATATAGCCATCATGCATCTTTGAAAGGTAGCAGGTGCATTACATAAACCAAAAGGCATACGTATATAAGCAAAAGTACCGAAAGGGCAGGTAAAAGTAGTTTTTGATTGATCCCCCACTGACACAGGTATTTGAGAGAAACAAGAATAACCATCTAGAAAGCAGAAATGTGTGTGTTTGGATAGTCTTTCTAGCATTTGATCAATAAAAGGTAAAGGGTAATGATCTTTCTTAGTAGCCTTATTTAATTTATGGAAATCAATTACCATCCTATAACCTGTAATAATTCTTTGTGGGATGAATTCATCTTTATCATTAGGAACGACAGTAATACCTCCCTTTTTAGGAACACAATGGACAGGGCTTACCCAATCACTATCAGCAACGGGATAAATTATACCTGCCTCAAGGAGCTTTAGTATCTTCTTTCTTACCACTTCTTTCATCTTGGGATTCAGTCGTCGTTGAGGATCTCTAACTGGTTTAGCATCGGCCTCCAAATTAATTTTGTGTTGGCATAACGTGGGACTAATGCCCTTAAGATCATCCAGAGTATATCCAATAGCAGCGCGGTGCTTCTTTAGAGTTTTCAATAATCTTTCTTCTTCTTGCTCTAAAAGGTTAGCACTAATAATAACAGGATATATTTTCTTTTCATCAAGATAAGCATACTTAAGATTATCAGGTAATGGTTTGAGTTCAAACACGGGATCACCCTTGGGTGGAGGGGGATCCCCAAGAATTTCAATGGGAAGGTTGTGTTTCAGCATAGGTTCCTGTTTAAGGAACACTTCATCTATTTCCCTTCTTTCCTTAATAAACATATCATTTTCATGGTCTAGCAAATATTGTTCTAATGGACCAGTAGGAGGCACGTCAATAGAAGCAAGACCAATAATCTCATCCTTACTAGGTGATTCTCTATCACGAGGCTGTCTACGAAACTTAGCAAAATTAAACTCATGAGACATACCCTCTAAGCCAATTGTAACAGTGTCCTTTTCACAATCAATCTTAGCATTAACAGCATTCAAGAAGGGTCTACCAAAAATAATGGGACAAAAATCATCTTGTGGGGAACCAAGAACAAGAAAATCAGCAAGATATTTAACCTTCCCACACAAGACTTCAACATCTCTAACTATCCCAACTGGTTTAATGGTATCCCTATTTGCAAGCTTAATAGTAACATCAATATCTTCTAATTCAACGGGTGCAATGTCATGCATAATTTCTTTATATAAGTCATAGGGTATTGCACTAGCACTAGCACCCATATCACATAAGCCATGATAACAATGATCTCCTATTTTAACAGAAATAACAGGCATGCCTACCACAGGTCTATGTATCTTAGTATCTGGTCTAGCAATATTAGCAGTCTCACCACAGAAATAAATAACATGCCCATCTAAATCATCATCCAAGAGATCTTTAACCATAGCAATACTAGGTTCAACTTTGATTTGCTCAGGAGGTGTATAAGTCCTAGTATTACTCTTACGAACAATAGCCGAAGTTTTAGCATGATCCTTTATCCTAACAGGAAAAGGAGGTTTCTCAACATAAGTAGTAGGAACAATAGGATCACTATAGGTGACAGTCTTTTCTTCAACTGTAATAGGTGCAACTACTTTTACTTCAACATGAGGATTATATTTAAACCACTTCTCTTTAGGGAGATCAACGTGAGTAGCAAAAGATTCACAGAAAGAAGCTACTATCTCAGAGTCCAGTCCACACTTAGCGCTAAATCCATGAAAAGCATCGGTATCCATAAAAGATTTAACACAATCGAACTTAGGTGTCATACCTGACTCCTTACCATCATCGGAACCCCAATCTTCAGAGTTGCATTTAATTCTTTCCAATAAGTCCCATTTGAATTCAATAGTCTTCAGCATATAAGAGCCAGCACAAGAATTATCGAGCATGTTGTGATCATTGAGAGAAAGCCGATCATAAAAATTTTGAATAATCATTTCTATGGAGAGCTCATGATTGGGGCATGAATATAACATTGACTTAAGCCTCCCCCAAGCTTGAGCGATGCTTTCTCCTTCGCGAGGCCAGAAATTATATATGTAATTATGATCACGATGAACAAGATGCATAGGATAGAACTTCTGGTGAAATTCCAACTTCAATCGTTTATAATTCCAAGATCCCGTATCATCACATAGCCTATACCATGTCAATGCATCTCCCTTCAAAGATAAAGGGAAGACCTTCCTTTTGACAACATCATCGGGAATACCTGCAAGCTTAAATAATCCACAAACTTCATCCACAAAGATAAGGTGTAAATCGGGATGCAATGTTCCATCTCCTGCAAATGGATTAGCTAGCAGTTTCTCTATCATACCCGAAGGAATCTCAAAGTAAATATTTTCAAAAAGTTCAATAGGTTGAGGAGCAACTCTTTGCTCTTCTGGTCGGGGTGAAGATACCCTGAACAAGCCCCTCAAAGGATTAGTTTCCATAGTGACAAGTAACAGAAAATTTCAGCACACTATATAAATGTTTCCTTACCAAGTTCCACTCACCAAAAGCGCTACACTCCCCGGCAACGGCGCTAGAAAAGAGTCTTGATGACCCACAAGTGTAGGGGATCTATCGTAGTCCTTTTGATAAGTAAGAGTGTCAAACCCAAAGAGGAGCAGAAGGAAATGATAAGCGGTTTTCAGTAAGGTTTTCTCTGCAAGCACAGAAATTGTAGATAATAGATAGTTTTGTGATAAGATAAATTGTAACGAGTAACAAGCAAATAAAGTAAATAAAGTGCAGCAATGTGGCCCAATCCTTTTTGTAGCAAAGGATAAGCATGGAAAATTTCTTATAATGAGAAAGGAGCTCCCGAGGACACATGGGAATTACCGTCAAGCTAGTTTTCATCACGCTCATATGATTCGCGTTCGGTACTTTGATAATTTGATATGTGGGTGGACCGGTGCTTGGGTACTGCCCTTACTTGGAGAAGCATCCCACTTATGATTAACCCCTATTGCAAGCATCCGCAACTACAAGAGAAGTATTAAGGTAAACCTAACCACAACATTTAACATATGGATCCAAATTAGCCCCTAATGAAGCAACGCATAAACTAGGGTTTAAGCTTCTGCCACTCTAGCAACCCATCATCTAATTATTACTTCCCAATGCCTTCCTCTAGGCCCAAATAATGGTGACATGTCATGTAGTCGACGTTCACATAACACCACTAGAGCAAAAGACAACATACATCTCATCAAAATATCGAACGAATACCAAATTCACATGACTACTAATAGCAAGACTTCACCCATGTCCTCAGCAACAAACATAACTGCTCAAAAAGCATATTCATATTCATAATCAGAGGAGTAATAATATGCATTAAGGATCTGAACATATGATCTTCCACCAAGTAAACCAATTAGCATCAACTACAAGGAATAATCAACACTACTAGCAACCCACAGGTACCAATTTGTGGTTTGGATACAAGATTGGATACAAGAGATGAACTAGGGTTTTGAGAGGAGATGGTCCTAGTGAAGATGTTGATGGAGATTGACCCCCTCCCGATGAGACGATCGTTGGTGATGACGATGGTGATGATTTCCCCCTCCCGGAGGGAAGTGTCCCCGGCAGAACAGCTCTGCCGGAGCTCCAGATTGGTTCCACCAAGTTTCCGCCTCATGGCGGCGGAGTTTTGTCCCGTAAGCTTGCCCACGATTTTTTCCAGGGTAAAAGCCTTCATATAGTAGAAGATGGACACTGGTGGGCCACCAGGGGGCCCAGGAGACAAGGGGCGCGCCCAGTAGGGGTGGGCGCTCCCCCACCCTCCTGGCCAGGGTGTGGGCCCCCTGAGGTGTTTATTCCGCTCAATAATTCTTATTAATTCCAAAAATAAGTTTCGTGGAGTTTCAGGATTTTTGGAGCAGTGTAGAATAGGTTTCCAATGTTTGCTCCTTTTCCAGCCAGAATTCCAGCTGTCGGCATTCCCCCTCTTCATGGTAAACCTTGTAAAATAAGAGAGAATAGCCATAAGTATTGAGATATAATGTGTAATAACAGCCCATAATGCAATAAATATTGATATAAAAGCATGATGCAAAATGGACGTATTAGGAGGTAGGTCAAGCTTGAACTTGCTCGGCCAAACGACGTTGCAGAGCTCTGCAGTGAATGCACGGCATTCTGCCGTGGCCACCAGAGGTCGTCGAGGGGGTGGAACATGGTCCTGGTGCACGCGCACCGCCACCTTCTGTGGCGGCTCGCGAGCCTGGTGCTGGGGTGCTGGAAGCACGCGCGCTTCTCCTTGGGGACGTTGAACCACCTGGCAGCTCACGTCGTTCCGGGCCGGTGCCGGGCGCTGGGCGTCGCGCTGTGGAGCCATACGCCTTGGCTCGACGATGGCGCCCCGGGCCGGAAGCGGAGGAGGAGCCCGTGCATGACGTCGCCCGCTGCAGGTGGTTGCTGAGGCAGCGAGCAAGCCGACCCGTCGGAGCCCCCTTGCGCGACGCTGATGAGCTCGGCGATATGCTTGAGCCACTCCTCGTAGAGATTACCCAAGGGATGGTAGTGAAGGAGCTCCCTTGCGCGAGGAAGCTTGCTGCTCGTGGCTGGCAGGGCTCGTGGCGGCGTTGGCCACCGGAGAAGGGGGAAGCGCGCGCAGCCGTCACCCGCCAGAGCCGTATGAGCGATGCGGGTGGAGACCACGGCCCGATGCTCGGCGCGAGCCCTGCACGCGTCGGCCATGGAGATGTCGGAGCAGAGACGAATCAAACAATGGAAGAGTGGATCTGACGCACCCCTACCTGGCGCGCCAAATGTCGGATTTCGGGATCCGGCAACCCTTGAGAGGTTCGAACTCTGGGTTGAGTGCGGAGATCTCAACCTGCACAGCCTGCCTACTCGCGATCCTCCCTAGCCTAGCGCGTAGAGCTCATAGAGACATAAAGACACAGAGATTTATACTGGTTCGGGCCACCGTTGTGGTGTAATACCCTAATCCAGTGTGGTGTGGTGGATTGCCTCGAGGGGTTATGGATGAACTAGTACAAGGATGAACAAGCCTCAGGAGGTGAGGTGTTCTTGAGCTGGTGTGGTGCTCGGGGTGGAATCGATCTCTCTCCCCCTCCACTATGGTGGTGGCTAAGTCCTATATATAGTGGCCTTGGTCCTCTTCCCAAATATGAGCGGGAAGGGATTCCACAACGGCGGGATTTGAAAGGGGACAAGTAGTACAGCCTATCCTGACAAAAGTAGTCTTCGTCTGCGAAAAGCCTCTGGTCATGACACTGCGGTGGGCTCGGTGATGACCTCCGTCCTGCCGTCCTGGCGGTCTTGGTCTTGTTGCACCAGAATGGAAACCTTTGGTTGACTCCTCGGGACTCCGCGCCTGTGGCTTGCCTTCCTTGCACCGAAGAGGAAACCTGCGCTCTGCACCTGCCTGGCGCCCACCTGGCGCCCGCCTGGCCTTGGTCGTCACTACTCACGTCAGCTGAGCCTCATGAGGTAGCTACATAGAACTCTGCGCCCCTCAAGAGCCCTCCTGAGGAGGCCAACTCCTTCAGGGGTCTTAGTGTCGTCCGCCTCGCGAGGCTTGGCCCTCGCGAGGGTCTTGTTGTGTTGGTGTTGAAGCTGGGTCGTACCAGGCCGTCGATGGGGCCACATGGTGGGCCGCAGGCAGGCAGGACTGGATACCTCCAAGTCCAGGACGCCGATAACGTTGGGGCGAGGAAACTAAGCCATCATTCCTTCCATGAACTAGCAGTTGAGCTCAAACTGTTGGATCATACCAGCCATGTATTCAGGCGGTGGTGGGGCGTTGCCACCACGACCACGACCAGCGGGTCTAACCATCCTGCTAACATATAACAAGGGTAATTCAGCATGGAGAAATTTGCAAAGACAAAGAATCGTTCATGATGAAACATGCACAATGAAAGAAGTTCGATGGGTACAACATAGTAGGCAAGCACGACATACAGATCCATACATAAGTTCGGTTACAAGCCATAAGTACGAGTTCAGAAAGGGAAAGGTAGTCTAGACTGACTAGGCGGCGCACAGGCACGCGATGGAGGGATATAACAACGCGACATAGCGATATGCTACATCAACGTCGGGAAAACCTCTGAAGTCAGGCAGTTGTCGGTGAAGAAAAGCCCGGCGGTCCTCGAGGGAAGGAGGTTGCATGTCGTGGCGGCTCTGGTGTACCAACTGATCTCCAGGCGGAAGAAGAGGTCCACGAGCAGGGATATCACCCCCAACCTCAGGCCACACAAGACCTGGTGGCATCTCCGTCCCGCGCGGGTAAGGAATTAACGAAGGAAGAATCACTGTGGTGCCTACTGGACGCATCCGCTCCACAGTGTTGTAGTGGCGTGCACGTGTGGCGTACAACTCAACATTCAGAGCTCGAATAGTGTGATACGTCTCCAACGTATCTATAATTTTTTATTGTTCCATGCTATTATATTACCCGTTTTGGATGTTTATGGGCTTTACTTTACACTTTTATATCATTTTTGGGACTAATCTACTAACTGGAGGCCCAGCCCGAATTGCTATTTTTTTGCCTATTTCAGCGTTTCGAAGAAAAGGAATATCAAACGGAGTCCAAACGGAATGAAACCTTCGGGAGCGATATTTTTGGAACAAATGCAATCCAGGAGACTTGGAGTGGACGTCAAGCAGCAAACGAGGAGGCCACGAGGGTGCCCAGCACGCCCTAGGGGGGTGGGCGTGTGCCCCACTCTCGTGGGCCCCTCGTGGCTCAACCGACCTACTTCTTCCTCCTATATGTATCCATGTACCCTGAAAACATCCAAGAGCACCACGAAAAACTATTTCCACCGCCGCAACCATCTGTATCCGTGAGATCCCATCTTTGATCCTTCGTCGGCGCTCCACCGAAGGGGAAATCGACCACGGAGGGCTTCTACATCACCACCATAGCCTCTCCGATGAGTTTGAGTAGTTTACCACAGACCTTCGGGTCCATAGTTATTAGCTAGATGGCTTCTTCTCTCTCTTTGAATCTCAATAAAAAGTTCTCCTCGATCTTCTTGGAGATCTATTTGATGTATCTCTTTTCGTGGTGTGTTTGTCGAGATCCGATGAATTGTGGGTTTATGATCAAATTTATCTATGAGAAATATTTGAATCTCCTCTGAATTCTTTTGTGTATGATTGGTTATCTTTGCAAGTCTCTTCAAATTATCAGTTTCGTTTGGCATACTAGATTGATCTTTCTTGCAATGGGAGAAGTGCTTAGCTTTGGGTTCAATCTTGCGGTGTCCTTTCCCAGTGACAGCAGGGGCAGCAAGGCATGTATTGTATTGTTGCCATCGAGGATAAAAAGATGAGGTTTATGTCATATTGTATGAGTTTATCCCTCTACATCATGTCATCTTTCTTAATGCGTTACTCTGTTCTTCATGAACTTAATACTCTAGATGCAGGCAGGAGTCGGTCGATGTGCGGAGTAATAGTAGTAGATGCAGAATCGTTTCGATCTACTTGTTGCAGACGTGATGCCTATATACATGACCATGCCTAGATATTCTCATAGCTATGCACTTTTCTATCAATTGCTCGACAGTAATTTGTTCACCCACCGTAATACTTATGTTATCTTGAGAGAAGCCACTAGTGAAACCTATGGCCCCCGGGTCTATCTTTTATCATATGAGTTTCCCATCTACTTTTATTTGCATCTTTTACTTTCCAATCTATATCATAAAAATACCAAAAATATTTATCTTATCTTATTATCTCTATCAGATCTCACTTTCGCAAGTTACCGTGAAGGGATTGACAACCCCTTTATCGCGTTGGTTGCGAGGTTCTTGTTTGTTTTTGTAGGTACGAGGGACTTTTGAGGAGCCTCCTACTGGATTGATACCTTGGTTCTCAAAAACTGAGGGAAATACTTACGCTACTTTGCTGCATCACCCTTTCCTCTTCAAAGGAAAACCAACGCAGTGCTCAAGAGGTAGAAAGAAGGATTTCTGGCGCCGTTGCTGGGGAGGTCTCGCTCAAGTCAAGACATACCAAGTACCCATCACAAACTCATCTCCCTCGCATTGCACTATTTGTCATTTGCCTCTCGTTTTCCTCCCCCCCCCCCACTTCACCTGTGCTGTTTTATTCGCCCTCTTTTTCTCGTTGGCCTCTCTTTTTCGCTTGCCTCTTGTGTGCTCGTGTGTTAGTTCTTTTATCTTGTCGTCATGGCTAGTCCTCCTATCCTTGTTATTACTCCCGAGCATGAAGTTCTCAATTTTAAACAAAGGGGGGATCTAAAAGATGCTTGGCATAGAATTTGCAATGCTCAAAATGGATCTACTAGGAAGCTCTCTACTTTCGTTCTTCTTCGCAATTTTTATGTAGGCATTACTCCTTGGAATAGATGCATCCTTGATACCATTACCGGAGGGGACTTCTTCGGTAGCCATACTTTAGATGCTTATAATGCTATGTTAGATTTGCTTGGCCCACCACCTCTTTTGGTTAATAGAACTGTTTTAACTTTGGAACATGTGATGCAAAGGCTTGAAATTATTGAAAATAAAGTTGCCACTGTTGAGTTGATTGAAAATTTGGATAAAAAGATCCATAACCAAATTACCCAATATGGATCTAGGTTTGGAGTTACTTTGAATTTTTTTTAAAGAAAAAGAACCTATAGTTAATGAAAGAATAGATCTAGATTTTACGAGAATCGGTAAACTTGAGGATATCATCACCAACTTAGGGTCAGCCTTTTCATCCGTGAAAAATACTCCAACTCCTCCTACCAAAACTGCCAAATTTATTTATGTTCCTAAAAATAAGGGTGAATCTTCTAGTAAAGAAAATGCGGATCTCAAATCAATAAGTATTCGCCCCGATTGTCTCTCTATCATAAGGGAACCTTTTGCTTCAAATGAATTTATTGATTTCTTGCCTAGGAGTTTAATCAATGCTAAAAAGAAAGAAACTCCTAAATATTATAAGTGCTCTATTCAAGATTTGAATACCAAAGATGGCAATAATTAGATCTATTCTCGCTTTCATGCCTAGCTAGGGGCGTTAAACGATAGCGCTTGTTGGGGGGCACCCAATTTTTGCTTTTTGCTTATGTTTAGTAATAAATATTTCATCTAGTTTCTGTTTATATGTGGTTTTATGTTTTAGTTAGTGTTTGTGCCAAGTAGAACCTATAGGATCATCTACGGTGATAGTTAATTTGATTCTGCTGAAAAATAGAAACTTTTACACGCACGAGAATAATTTTAATAAATCACAGGAACGTACTTTTGAGTTAATTATTTTTTCAGTAGATCAATAGACAAATTGCCTAGGACTTCCTATTTTGGTAGGATTTTTAGGGTTCCAGAAGTATTCGAAAGTTACAGATTGCTACAGACTGTTCTGTTTTTGACAGATTCTGTTTTTCGTGTGTTGTTTGCTTATTTTGATGCATCTATGGCTAGTATCGGGAGGTATGAACCACAGAGAAGTTGGAATACAGTAGATTAAACATCAATATAAATAAAGAATGAGTTCATTACAGTACCTTAAGTGGTGGTTTTTCTTTCTTGCACTAGCGGAGCATATTAATTTCTTGTTGAGTTTTGTGTTGTGAAGTTTTCAAGTTTTCGGTGAAGATTTGATGGACTATGGGATAAGGAGTGGCAAGAGCCTAAGCTTGGGGATGCCCATGGCACTCCAAGATAATCCAAGGACAACCAAAAGCCTAAGCTTGGGGATGCCCCGGAAGGCATCCCTCTTTCGTCTTTGTTTATCGGTAACTTTACTCGAAGCTATATTTTTATTCACCACATGATATGTGTTTTGCTTGGAGCGTCTTGTATGATCTGAATCTTTGCTTTTAGTTCACCACAATCATCCTTGTTGTACACACCTTTTGGGAGAGACTCCCATGATTTGGAATTTATTAGAATACTCTATGTGCTTCACTTATATCTTTTGAGCTAGATAGTACTTTGCTTCGAGGGCTAATAAAACTTTTGCAATAAGTATATGAGTTCTTTATGATAATATGATTTCATGGATTATACGCACTTTTACCTTTCCATCATTGCTAGCCTCTTCGGTACCGTTCATTGCCCTTTCTCACCTTGAGAGTTGGTGCAAACTTCGCCGGTGCATCCAAACCCCGTGAGACGATACGCTCTATCACACATAAACCTCCTTATATCATCCTCAAAACATCCACCATACCTACCTATTATGGCATTTCCATAGCCATTCCGAGATATATTGCCATGCAACTTTCCATCGTTCCGTTTATCATGTCACGCATCATCATTGTAATATTGTCTTGCATGATCATGTAGTTGACATCGTATTTGTGGCAAATCCACCATGCATAATTTTTCATACATGTCACTCTTGATTCATTGCCCATCCCGTTGCTCCGCCGGAGGCATTCATATAGAGTCATATCTTGTTCTAGTTTTGAGTTGTAATTCATGAGTTGTAAATAAATAGAAGTGTGATGATCATCATTATTAGAGCATTGTCCCTTATAAAAAAGAAAGGCCAAAAAAGGCCAAAGAAAAAAAGAAAAGAAAAGAAAGGCCAAATAAAAAAAGGAAGGCCAAAAAAAGAGATAAAAAAGGGGACAATGTTACTATCTTTTTCCACACTTGTGCTTCAAAGTAGCACCATGTTCTTCATATAGAGAGTCTCTTATGTTGTCACTTTCATATACTAGTGGGAATTTTTCATTATAGAACTTGGCTTGTATATTCCAACGATGTGCTTCCTCAAAATGCCCTAGGTCTTTGTGAGCAAACAAGTTGGATGCACACCCATTTAGTTTTTTTTGTTGAGCTTTCATACATTTATAGCTCTAGTGCATCTGTTCCATGGCAATACCTACTCCTCATGTTGACATCAATTGATGAGCATCTCCATAGCCCGTTGATTAGCCTCGTCAATGTGAGACTTCCTCCTTTTTTTGTCTTCTCCACACAACCTCCATCATCATACTCTATTCCACCCATAGTGCTATATCCATGGCTCACGCTCATGTATTGCGTGAGAGTTGAAAAAACTGAAGCGCGTTAAAAAGTATGAACCAATTGCTTGGCTGAAACCGGGGTTGTTCTTGATGGGAGTATTTTGTGTGATGAAAATGAAACATAGCGTAACTATATGATTTTGTAGAGATGAACCTTCTTTAGCCATGATATTTTGAGAAGACATGATTGCTTTGTTAGTATGCTTGAAGTATTACTATTTCTTATGTCAATATGAACTTTTATTTTGAATCATTTGGATCGGAACATCCATGCCACAATAAATAAAATTACATTGTGAATTATGCTAGGTAGCATTCCACATCAAAAATTCTGTTTTTATCATTTACCTACTCGAGGACAAGCAGGAATTAAGCTTGGGAATGCTTGATACGTCTCCAACATATCTATAATTTTTTATTGTTCCATGCTATCCTTACTCCGCCATGCAAACATCACTCTAGATATATTTGATCGTAAAAAACATTGCCACGGCACCATTTTTCCGCTGCCGTGGCAGCATTTTTCCGGTGCTTTCAAACTAAGTAATGGCGTGCAGAGGAAATACGAACGCCTCCAATGTTTCTCCATATTTCTAACGTAGGGAAAATTATGAACACCATAGGTACATATGATAATGTCGTTGTGCAACTTTATCCAACACCATCAGTATAAAAAATACTATTGACGTGGGCTCCGACGCCACCACTGTATTTTAACAATGGCGCCATATTAATGGCGCCGGGTGTCCACGTCAGCAACGGCATTTTTGCCATGTTATAACCCCCCCCCCCCCAATGACAATAAGGCTACCTAAAGAAAATGAACCCTCTCAATGTGAAGGAACAGGGTACACCACACCATCAAGACCCATCGGTCCACCTAGGGTGGGCGGCGCTGGCGAGAGGGATAGATCGTCTCTAGAGGGGGGAGGGGGTGCTTGCGGTGTTTGTGGCTCTTCTATTTATTTTATAGGAAGAAAAGTGACTACAATTCCAGCATACTTTATTTGTATGGTCCTCTAAAACCAATGGTGAATATGCAAGTAAACTACACAGGGCTTCCTATCAATTCGGCAAGGTGGAAGATAGAACATTTCAAAAGTGACAGAATTAGTAGTTGATGGAAATTTTCTTGTGTTAGAGTGTCGTTATGTGCGAATCTACCTTAATCCGATTGCGGCGCTTTTCTATCGTGCAGCAACGATGTGATACCTGTTCCACCATTTATACCTTAGGAATCATTCATATACAATACGGAGTACACATATTTGATTATTTTTTCATACGAGAATCTAGCTCGGCCCTAGGGACAAGAAGAAAGCTCCATTGTTAATTGTTACAAGCGTACAAATTTCAAGCATCTTGCCGCAGCCTCTCATGGTATACTCAGATGCTGTCAGTTGTTTAAGGGCAAACTCTGTCAGTGAACATGCAAGTGCAATCTATTATACATACTGTCGCTGGAGCACTACCTTAGATAAAGATCGAGTTGGTTGGATGTATTCGGGTGGTACAAAGAAGTACGGCAACTGATCTAATCAAGATGTTTCTTGAACATGTGCACAACTATAGTTTTTTGAGCTGCCAGTACACAACCTTCTTAACGTTGTGCTGTCGTAGCTGTCGCGAATTTTAAATCCCCTGCGGAAGATTTTCAAAGTGATGGATGTGCTCACATGAGCATCTGCTCATCAACCAACATGATTAAATCTGTGGATGAGGACGTCCAGGGGCTTAGCCAGAAGAGCTTAATCGATTCTGGCCGGCCGGTTGTGATCGAATCATACAGTGGCTCTTCAAACATCGAAAGGGAAAAACGATGGACGGCATCGATCGGTGGTCACTGGCTTTTAAATTGTCGAGTCTTGATGACTGCATAAACAAAGTTCTCAGCAAAAATTTAAGCCCAACATGCAGGTCACTCCCGCCTTTCAGTTGACCCTGCTGGATTGTTTTTAGGGTGCCCGAGGTGAGGCGAAAGCTTCGTTAATTTGCGTTTTTGTTTGACTTAGCACGCCCTTTTCTTCTTGCGCGGCCTGATCGATGGTGATGTGTTTTATCTAAGAAATCGATGGTGATGTGAACATACATTATCAAGTGGTGTACACAGCACACTAATCTAGTCAAGATCTAGTTGTTTTACGGGGAGGAGGGTTAGGTTAAGAGTATGTGTAACGCTACTGTCCGTTGAATTGTTTAGGAGTGGATCGGCGTGATACCTGTCAGCGTACAGTACAACAAGAAGTACGGGCACTTATCTAGTCAAGTTGCCATTTTCTTATTGTACCTGTCTGAAAGGTACTCAACGTAGTTTATGAATACTGCTATCAGCGAAAGATGCTTGGATTCTGCAGAATTTTGTAATCCGTTTAATATTGCAATACTTAGTTACACAAGTTGGATGTAAAAATGTTGGCAGCGGTGTAAAAATTTGTTGAAACACTATTAAAATGGGCGAGAGCTCAAACACCACCAGCTCTATCTTGTGTGTGCAATGTTTGCAAATATCTTGGATTCCTCATACAAAATTATTGTCACCATACCCCGCAAAAAAATATTATTGTCACCAAAGTTGTCATGATAAATATTCCACCATATGCTATAATTTTCTGATTTGTAGTATTCTCTGTCCCATGCTAGGAAGCATTACTCCTCTTTTCATTCAAAATTCTTCAATAAGACCGATAGGATTGATTTGTGTGTGCATTTCTCTTATTACATTTTTGTATTCTCTGTTCCTCGGATACAATTCGATCCTTCTACGGTCAAATCCCAATTTGTGGAAAGCCTTGGATGGCTTACTTATGAAAACATCCATTTGTATATGGGTATAGACGGTCTTTCATTATTCAACAGTATGGAATGGGAAAATACACACGAGCTCGGGGGTGCTCCACCCCCCATATGAATATTCATTTCAAAAAAATACCAGAAAAAATAAAAAAGGGGAAATATGGGGATATCAAACTTGGGTGTCAAATCTACTCCCATGCAAAGTTTCGTGAAATAAAATACCAGAAAAAATATCTGTGGAATGTTGGAAATAAATGGGCTTGGCCCATTAGCAATTTCTGGAATCTCAAATAAGCCCTTGAGAAAAATAGCAAGTGATGGTGCTAAAGTTTAGTCTCATACCACTAGTTGAGGAAGTGTTGAATCTCTTTATATAGCGGGTTCTCTACTCCACGCTTAGTGAGGTGTGAAGGAGAGAAATAGAAGACCACACGCGTGCTCGCTTGCCTGGCCTGGCATGGCCTGGACGGGCTCGAGCACGGGCTCGAGCACGGGTCGGGCCAGGGCGACACGCGTGCGACATGCGCGGTAGTGGTCCACCAAAACCCGGCGTGTTGCCTTGCAAGGGCGCTGCTTCCTTTGTCGTTTTGTTTTTTTACGTCTTGGCAAACAAGTTAATTATTTCTTGTCTGGTAAGTATATGACTTAGAATCCAAGTCGGTTGAGGTTGTCATCGCGACACGATAGTATACGACTTAGAATCCAAGTCGGTTGAGGTTGTCATCGCGACACGATACCGCTTCTGATCCTATTATATATATACTGCTACTGGTTGCGGCCAAAGACACACCCAAAACACCTAGGGTTCTACCTCATCTCCCAACTTTTGCCGCCACCATAGTCTACTCTGTCCCGAACGCCGGCGTGCATCGGCGTGCGGAAGAGCAGGTCTCTGGAACCGTTCATCCTTGGGATCCTACACCGGGAGAGGATGAATTAGGTTTTTGGAAAGCGCTCTGCACGACTACTCAAATTTGTCATCACGGGTCATCTTCCATCCAAGTCGGGCGGCGCTACTCATCATCGTCTTCATCGCCGTCAGTTGTAGATTGTCGCCAACATCGTCATCACCAACATCACTCCCGCAATAGCTAATGAACAGTATGTCCATCGTGATCTATCCATAGTTTTTGTTTCATGTGCGATGCTGGTGTACATGCTTTCCTGTTCATCTGGTTTGTGTCTCTGTTCTAGTCATGAATAATTTACTAGAATTAATCATGAACTTGCCTAATATTCCAACAATCCAAAAACCTAATTGTAAGCAATTTCGTGAGTTAACTATGTGAAAGATCGATGATGTCGCCTAGAGGGGGGGATGAATAGGCGCTTTAAAATAATTATGGTTTAGGCTTGAAAAAATGCAGAATAAACCTAGCGGTTAATTTGTCAAGCACAAAACCTACAACAACTAGGCTCACCTATGTGCACCAACAACTTATGCCAAGCAAGATAAGCAACTATGTGATAGCAAGATATATGACAAAGAACAATATGGCTATCACAAAGTAAAGTGCATAAGTAAAGGGCTCGGGTAAGAGATAACCGAGGCACGCAGAGACGACGATGTATCCCGAAGTTCACACCCTTGCGGATGATAATCTCCGTTTGGAGCGGTGTGGAGGCACAATGCTCTCCAAGAAGCCACTAGAGCCACCGTAATCTCCTCATGCCCACGCACAATGGAAGATGCCGTGATTCCACTGAGGGACCTTTGAGGGCGGTCACCGAACCTGTATAAGTGGCAACCCTTGGGGGTGGTCACCGAACCCGTACACTTTGACAACCCTTGGGGACGGTCATCGGTACCCGTCAAATTGCTCGGGGAGATCTCCACAACCTAATTGGAGACCCCGACGCTTGCCCGGAGCTTTACACCATAATGATTGAGCTCCGAACAACACCAACCATCTAGGGCTCCAAGGCACCCAAGAGGAACAAGCTCTAGGGTGCCCAAACACCCAAGAGTAATAAGCTTCTCAAACTTCACTTCGATGTATCACCGTGGAGAACTCAAACCGATGCATCAAATGCAATGGCAAGGGCACACGGAGTGCCCAAGTCCTTCTATCCCAAAGCCCACCAAAGCAACTAATTCTAGGGAGGAAGAATGAGAGGAAGAATAGAAGAAGAACATGAAGAACTCCAAGATCTAGATCCAAGGGGTTCCCCTCACTTAGAGGAGAAAGTGATTGGTGGAAACGTGGATCTAGATCTCCTCTCTCTTTTCCCTCAAGAACTAGCAAGAATCATTGGAGGGATTGAGAGTTCGCAAGCTCGAAGAAGGTCAACAATGGGGGAAGAACACGAGCTAAAGAGATAAGGTCCATTGGGGAAGAAGACCCCCTTTTATAGGTGGGGGAAAATCCAACCGTTGTCCTCACAGCCCGCGCAGAGAGGTACTACCACTCCAAGGAGCGGTAGCCCTTTGAAAAACAACAGCGAGGAGGCAAAAGACTAGTAGAACCGCCGGAGCGGTACTACCGCTCGTCCTCACGGTACTACCGCTAGGGATAGTGCACTACTAGGAAAAGGGCTATAGATGGGATGGACACTAATGGCGCACCTGTCAGGTGGTGCGCTAATGGCGCACCATATTTTCGTACGCCATTAGTGTGGAAGACACTAATGGCGCACCAGGAACATGGTGCGCCACTAGAAACAAAAAAAATAAATTTTTCCAAACATTCTAATGGCGCACTGTGGCACAGTGCGCCATTACTAGTGCTAACTAGTAATGGCGCACCGCCACACGTCGCGCCATTAGAATATCTCTTTTTGCAAAACTTCTAATGGCGCACTGAAGTGGTGCGCCATTAGTCTTCAGATCGACCCCGCACCTCCCCACTCCCACCGCCGCCGACCCCCGCACCTCCCCACTCCGCGCCGCCGGCGCCCCACCGCACCTCCCGCTCCACGGCCGCCGCCGCCGACCCCGACCTGCACCCCCCACTCCACCGCCGCCAGCGACCACCCGCACCTCCCCACTCCACCGCCGCTAACGCCCCACCGCACCTCCCCCGCTCCGCCGCCCGCCGTGACCCCAGCCCGCACCTCCCCACTCCACCGCCGCCGCCCCCCCGCACCCTCTCCACTCCACCGCCGCCGACGTCCCACCGCACCTCCCCGCTCCACCGGCCGCTGCCGACCCCGGCCAAGACCGTCCCCCACTCCACCGCCGACGACCACCGCACCCTCCGGCCCGCTCCACCGTCACAAATGGATGCAACTAAAATTGCAAAAAAAAACAAATTTGATTATAATAAATTTGATGATATTTTTTCATATTCATAAATATTTTCAAATCACAAATTTGATGATATTTTTAAAAAATTATTACTATTTTTATAAAAATATATTACTATTATGATTTAAACAAGTTTGAACATATTTAAACACAAATAAATATCAAACAGCATTTTAAATGCATAAATACAAAAATGGGAGCACAGGAATCGAACCCAGGACCTCTGGTGTGTCTTTGCATCTTGACAGTCGGGCTAGTGGGCTTGTTCTAATGGAGTGGGGGTTATGTGGAATATAACCTCACCAGTCGGGCTAGTAAATTCTAATGGCGCACCGGGGCGTGGTGCGCCATTAGAATGGTTGTACTTATGGCGCACTAGGGGTGCAGTGCGCCATTAGATCCCTCCCCCAGTTCACCTGTTCCCCTCTCACTGTTGCCTCCTCCTCCCTCGCCAGATCCACTCGACCCACCCGTGCGCCGCCGCCCCTTGCTCCCCCCTCCGTCCTTGGCCTGCATGCATGCCGTCGGCGCTGCCGCTGTGTGGTCTTGTGCTGCCCAGCGCCGCCGCCCGACCCCGCTGGACTCCACCCCGCCGCCCGCGCCCCTGAGCAGGATCGGCCGGCCGCGCGCCGCTCCTCTCCTCTCCTCCTCCCTCCGACCAAGCGAGGCCCTCCTCAGCAAGCGCAGCCACGCCGCCCACCCGCCTGCCCTGCTGTCCTCTCGCCATCGGCCTCGATCTCCTTCGACCATGGCGGCGAGGACCGGACAAGCTCGGACCCGACCCGACCCCTTCGCCGACCCGACCCGACCCCTCCGTGACCAGTACTTCTCCTCCTTCCTCCTTCCTCCTCTCTCCACCATTCCCCATTCCTTCCAACCGATGCTCCAAAAGGAATTTCAAGACAGAAATCACATGCTCCAAAAGTTAGGGTTCACGATTCAAATTGCAATAGATTATCTGCAGTAGATCAAACTGCAGTAGATTACTCAATATTCTTGCCATTTGTTGATAGGTTATAAATATTGACCATGAATAAGAATGAATATTGACCATTGTTGCTGCTAGCACATGTTGAAGTGTCCCTGATGATGCTTCTATAGAAAATTCAATCTTCCTCCTCAGGCATGTGTTGTGTGACCTGAAGAAATATAAATGTGTTGTGTGCCATGTGTTGGTAATTCAGTAAAGTCAAACAAGCACTAGATTTAGGCATGTTGCTTGCTAAATTTTCGCACTGCATTTTTGTAACTAGGGTTTATCTTGGGTAGGACCAGGAGATGTCTAGGGACAATATTTTGGCCATATGGTTAACACACTGAATTTTTGTTTTTGTCTTCTGAGATAGCTAACGGTTCATTCCAGTCTTTTGAGATAGCTAACAAAAAGAAGAATACAACAGTGAGGCAAAACCTAGTTACACCAAAACTATACTGGAGTAGTATTTCTTAATGATACAAGTTGATGAATAATGTAGCAACGTGAGTGTATGATGTATTGCCATCCATTAACTGAATTTTTTTGACAGTGTGTTAACTGAATTTTCTTGACAGTGTGTTAACTGAATTTTTTTGACAGTGTGTTAACTGGCCACTTATCTTCATTTCAAAGCCCAAGTTGCAGCCCTTTAGATTGATAGCTGGACAGAAGGTATCTTCTACTACATTTGGAGTATGGTTCTGGCTCACACTATAGTTGTAATTCTACTATAAATTTGCACTATAAATCTATTGAAATTATACTGTTAATACACTGCAATTACATGTCTACTGTATTTAGCTCCTCTTCTATACCTTGTACTAGAACTCAGCAAAAGAATATATATACTTAGTTAGGTATGTCAGGTATGTCAGATCTCCAAAATGATATATATATACTTAGTTACCTATGTTATCTCTAATATGCTTAGTTTCCTATAGGTTAGCTTCATTTTACCTAAGTTGGCTCTAATATGCTAACTTAGAGCTTATATGCTTAGTTTCCTATAGGTTAGCTCCAAAATTACTTATGTTAGCATAAAATGATCAAGTTTACATAATAAGCTTATAGTCTTCTTATTTTTCTTCTTATTCTTCTTCTAGTGTTCTTCTTCTTCTAGTATTCTTCTAGTCTTCTTCTTCTTCTTCTTCTAACTTCTTGTTTATCATTTTGCAGATTTGATTTAATTCACATAAGCTTGCATGGATGGAGTGCTTCTTTTCCATTTGTGTTTTTATTTTGTATAAATGTGAAACTTTTGTGAATTGATGGATAACGGTGTTGGATGAACAATGTGAAACTTTTGTAATATGTAACGATGGAACTATGTGTTGGCTATGTATGTATATATGATGGAACTTGTGTGTTGGCTATGATTGTTATATGGATGCTTGTTGTATATATATGTGTTGGATATCTCAATGTGAAATAGTGACTTGAGATTAAGAAGAAATTTTTTTTTACTAATGGCGCACTACCATGTGGTGCGCCATTTGTATAGCAGACACTAGTGGCGCACTGTGGGCAAAACTAATGGCGCACTGCATAGTGCGCCATTAGTATACCAGATACTAATGGCGCATCAGTGATGCGCCATTAGTAAAAAATACTAGTGGTGTGATACTAATGGCGCACCAGTAGTGCGCCATTAGTAGGCAAAACCGGTGTGCCATTAGTAGGCCTTTTCCTAGTAGTGGTGGTACTACCGCAAAAGGAAGCGGTACTACTGCTTGCAAGTGGTACTAAAAAAATACATCCGTACCTACCACCACTGGACCTAATACGAGATTTTGGTCCGGAGCGATACTACTGCTGTAGTAGCCACGGTAGTAAAAAATTACATCCGCTCCAATTCGCGGTAGTACCGCTGCAGCCTTTTCAGAATACCAAAACTGCCACAACTTCTGCAAACGGACTTCGAATTCAACGAAACCAAGTTTGTTGGAAAGCTAACGACATGGGCTAACACAATCTTGAAAGAAATATCAATAAGAAGCAAATTAGAAAAGTCCCATGAGAAAATGGTGAGAACCCTTCCTTGAAAAAGACCGGTAAAACCTCCAACACCGAAAACGTGATAGAAGAAGCATATGAAATCCGTTTTTGATGTACTAGAGCTTGTCACGAAGATAACCACAAGATCTAAAACATCAAAATAAAATACAAATAAGAATCAAGAAAGATGATGCAAGGATGCAATGGTTTGAGCTCTTGACAAACGATACGATCACGCTACTCACTTGAGAGCCCCCCTTGATAGTACGACTATTGATCCTATAACCCGGTCTCCAAACTATCACCATGAGACCAGTAAAATATAAAACCTATCAAGGAAAACCTTTGCCTTGCACGAATTCCACTTGAGCTAGATGATGACGATCTTGACTCCCTTAGGTTGGACCACCTTTCTTGATTGCGTTCGCTCGATGAAGACTAGTTGATTGCTCCCCCATACTCCAGTATAGGTGAGCCACTCTTTGGCACATTTTCACAAGTCCATTGTCACCAAATGGACAGCAATCTTGAAGCACTTGATGTCTTCATGATGCATCACTTGAACGTGCACACCGCAACCTAACCCCACAAAGAACTCTCACGAAGACCATGGGTTAGTACACAAAGCGTAATGGACAATACTTACCATACGATGGGATCACTTGATCCCTCGATACATCTTGTATGCTTTGTATGTTGATCAACTTGATTCACTCTTGACTTAGTCTTGATCGACCTTGAATCTTTCCAACTCTCTACATTTGGATGATGTCTTGAAGGTAGACATGAATGATCACACAATCTTCTTCTTCAAGACATGCTTGCAACAAGCACAACACTCATTCTTTGGAGAATTCATTAATAGCACCTTGGTCAACTCATAAACTCCTTGAAACCAACACATGGACTTCAAGAAAAGCCTATGGACAAATCCTTCAAATATAACTCAATGCAACCATTAGTCCATAGAGAATGTCATCAATTACCAAAACCACACATGGGGGCACCGCATGTCCTTTCACTATGGCTGGATTCACTGATGCACTGAGGCTAGATAGGTTTACTGGTGTGCACTTTAAGAGATGGCAAGTGAAGTCCACGCTCTGTCTTACTACTATGGAAGTTTCCACATTAGTGTTGGCATGCCAGATAGAATTTCTGAGGAAGATCAGAGAAAGTTCCACGAAGCCACTACTATCTTTGTGGGATGCATTCTGAGTGTTCTAGCTCATCATCTGTGTGATGTGTACATGCACATACAATATGGAAAGACAATGTGGGATGCACTGAATGCAATTCGGTGCAACAGATGCAGGCAATGAACGTAGATCATGGAGAGTTTCCACGACTACAAGATGGTGAATAACCGTTCTATGGTTGAACAAGCTCATGAGATACAATACATTGTGAAGGAATTAGAACTCCTTAAGTCTATTCTTCCCGATAAATTCGTGGTTGGGTGCATGATTTCAAAGTTACCTCCTTCATGGTGGAATTTCGCCACAACTCTGAAACATAAGAGACAGGAGATATCAGTTGAAAATCTGATTGCATCTCTTGATGCTGAAGAGAAAGCTCAGGCTAATAAATACACTACTAAGAAAGGAGGTGAGCTTCACCCTACCTCCAATATGGTGCAGAGGTACCCATAGAAAAAGAGCAAATGGAAGAACAAGCCTGTTTTCAACAAGCCTGACTAACCTTCAAGTAGAAGAAGTTTAACAGGATTGAGCTAGAGTGTTATGCCTGTGGGAAGCCCAGACATTTTTCCAAGGAATGCCTAGACGTGCAGACAATAGAGGGAAAACGAACTCCAAGACTGTCAACGTGGTGACCACTAGTAATACTGATGGGTATGGTAATTTAGCTATTGTTCTTTCATTATTTCAATCATCTTCTTGGTGGATTGATTCAGGTGCTAATATTCACATGTGTGCCGACATCTCTTTATTCACTTATTATAAGGTCGCACGGGGTTCTTCTGTTATAATGGGGAATGGGCCGCATGCTTCTGTTCGTGGCATTGGCGCGGTGGGTCTAAATTTCACTTCGGGAGATCATGCAGCTAAGGAACATGCAATATGCCTCGATTATGAATAAGAATCTAGTTAGCGGCTCCCTTCTATGTCAAGATGGGTTTAAGGTTGTTTTAGAGTCAAATAAATTAATCATGTCGAGATATGGACAGTTTGTAGGCAAAGGCTATGAGTGCGGAGTCTTGTTCCGCTTTTTCCTTTTAGATTTTTGCAATAAGTCAGTAAACCAAATTTGTGATAGTGTTAATGATAATGCAAGTGTTTAGCACTCTCATTTATGTCGCGTTAATTTTGGTTTAATGTCTCGACTATCTAGTATGAGTTTAATTCTGAATTTCACTATTGCCAAAGGTTCTAAATGTCATAGTTGTGTCCAATCGAAGCAACCTCGAAAGCTTCACACGGCTACGAAGGAGAGAAACTTGGCACCTCTAGCACTCATACATTCTGATCTATGTGGGATGAATGGTGTGTTGACAAAAGATGGAAAGAGATATTTGATGACTTTGATTGATGATGCAACTAAACTTTGCTATGTTTATTTGTTACAAGTTAAAGATGAAGCTTTAGACTACTTTAAAATCTATAAAGCTAAATTTGAAAATCAAATAGAGAGAAAGATCAAGCATCTTAGATCGGATCGTTGTGGAGAGTATTTTCGCAAAGTATTTTGATAAATTTTGTGAGGAACACGGTATTATTCATGAGAGGACGCCTCCCTATTCGCCCCAACCAAATGGGGTTTCCGAGAGGAAAAACTACATGCTAGTTGACTTGGTGAATGCCATGTTAGACATTGGTGATTTATCTAAGGCATGGGGGAGCTTTATTTGACTTTGTGTCATGTCCTGAATAGATTTCCTAACAAGAATAATGAGAAAACCCCTTATGAGGAGTGGGTCGAGAGAAAACCATCACTTTCATACTTGCGCACTTGGGGATGCTTGGCAAAGGCCAATATTTCTATCCCTAAGAAATGCAAATACAGACCAAAGACAGTGCATTGTGTCTTTCCATGTTATGCTTAGCTGAGCATTACATATAGATTTATAGTGGTTAAATCTGAGGTACCTGATATGCATGTTGATACTATAATGGATTCTCGTGATGCAACATTTTTTGAGAAGATATTTCCTATGAAAGATATGCATAGCACTGCTAGATTTTCTTCTGAGATAAGTCCTGAATCTAGTACATCTGATAAGTATTTCAGACATTTACCAGAGCAAGTCCTTTGGAAGGATAACGATGAAGCTCCTGTGAGAAGCAAGAGACAACAGGTTGCAAAATCCTTTGGGGATGGTTTCATTGTATACCTTGTGGACGACACCCACAAGTCTATTGTAGAGGCATATGCATCTCCGGATGTAGATGATTGAAAATTAGTTGTCCATAATGAGATGAACTCAACTCTTTCTAATGGGACTTGGGAGCAAACTAAATGGCCCTATGGGCTGCAAATGGGTGTGCAAAAAGAAGCTAAGGCCTGATGGCACTATTGAGTAGTATTAGGTGTGACTTGTGACCAAGGGTTGCACTCACAAACAAGGCAAAGATTACTTTCACACATATTCACCCATTCCTAGAATGACCAACATTCAGGTGCTACTTTCCCTGGATGCCTGTTATGGTCTTATCATTCATCAAATGGATGTAAAGACAACTTTCTAAAACGGAGAGTTGGAAGATAAAATCTATATGGACCAGCCTAATGGGTTTGTGATAAAGGGTGAAGAGAGAAAGGTGTGCAAGTTGTTAAAATCTTTGTATGGTCTAAAATAGGCACCTATGCAATGGCATGAGAAGTTTGGAAGAACTCGGAATTCTGCAGGATTTTTATTAATGAGGCAGATAGGTGTGTTTACTATCATCGTGGTTGGGGCAATAATGTTATATTATATTTGTATGTGGATGACAAACTAGTATTTGGTACAAACATTGATGGAATCAACGAGGTCAAGTCTTTTCTATAAAAGAGCTTTGACATGAAATATCCCGGATAAGTCGATGTGATTTTAAGCATCAAACTTATTAAGGATGAGAGTGAGATTACTCTAACGCGATCTCACTATGTTGGTCTTGATCCGGTTCAACTTTATGGATAGCAAGCCTTCTCCAACACCTTATGATCCCAACGTGACACTCAGAAAGAACAATAAATAAACAACAGATCAATTAAGATACTCTCAAATTTTTGATTCACTCATGTACATAGCTAGCGCAACAAGGCCGGATATCTCTTTTGCTATGAGTAAATTGAGTGGGTTCATGTCCATCCGGGGTGATGATAATTGGCATGCACTAGAAAGGGTCTTGCACTATCTGAGAGGTATTATGTTTACTATGCATATGTAATTTAGAAAAAAAATACAGTAATATGTGAGGTACACAAAATTTAAATTTGTGTATATATACTAGGAAACGGTATATCTAATATATATCCATATATTCATCTTTTTTGTATAGTTTTCTTATTGATAGTTTGCATGTACGTAGTTTATATATATTTATACATGCGAGCCTTGTTTCTTTGAGGTTTGTGTGTATACATTATCATCTATATCTATATTTCTATAATTATATACTGTACAAATAACTTTGGATACTAGTCCTTGGATGAAGCTAATTTGACAGTAGAGAGAGTTAGCAAATCCGAGCATTATTGGCCATGCGTTGTCTCCTTGACTACACCGGATTCTGCCACATGTGTTATCAAGAAGATTCATGGCTAAGCTCAAGCACAATGCATTATAAGTAAAACTTAGAGAAGTGAGAGTATATGAAATACTAAACTTTAGTTGTCAAGCTTATTAATTTCTGCTGCTATTTAGTATATAGGTACAAGGGATGTGTGCAACATGGCGTCTTTACGGGAACCTTCACGAGCAGAGAGTCGCGTCGGTTGAGATATGGAGGAAGAAAGGGGGGCGCATGATGGTTAGCATCAACGTAGATTCCCTTGAATTAACTCATGGTTAATTAAATCATAACACTACAACTTTAGAAACCAATAACCTTATGGTCCATCTCTCCTTTATTTTAAAATCTTCCGTGCTTCAATCTGCCTAATATTTCCCTTTTTTACTCTACGGTGTGTATTTTTTAGAAAAGGAGGATGAACCCCGGCTTCTGCATCTGGGAGATACATGCGGCCACTTTATTGATTATTCTCGAGGACCTTACAAAGTATTACAACAATATGCATGAATCCGTCATCTTGGCAACATATGCCACTACTCCTATCCATATGATGAAGGGATGCTAGCTGGGCCAAATACCCAGACCACTCTCCTAAACCTATCATCAAAAGCCGGAAGCCCCAGCCGAGCCACATACCGGGTCTGGGGCACAAACCGGTCTCACGCACTCACATGTGTCATCGCCACCATCTTCCATAGGTCTGTCTTCAAAGCAGATATTGAGGCTTCTACTTTGTCAGGCCACTCTGCCATCGATGCCACCATGACGCCAGACAACCACCTCCTCCTGCGCAAGTCCATCTACACGCATCGGGCGCCGAGTCTCCACTGTGCCATGCCGCTGAGATCCGCCGTCTTTGATGCGGAGGAGGAAACACTGGTCCACCTCTGGGCGCATCGCCGGCCACCTAACGCGATGTCGTGCAAGTCCAGCTCCGGGAAAGCACGCAGGGAATCACGATCTTCAAGACGACGCCCTCAGGAGGGGAAGCGACGTATCACGCCATCGTCTGGTCCTGCACCGCAGGTTCTGCGCTTTCATCCGAAGAAAGTGACCCGAGAGCGGAGGAGGTCGGAGACCTCCACAATGCCCCCCCCCCCGGAGGAGAGTGACATCCGCAGACACCCCGTCGTCGGCTTTCGCCCAGAGCAACCCTACCTCCGCACCCTCACGCTGCCGGGGGAGGATGGGGTGAAGGAAATATGCCCTAGAGGCAATAATAAAGTTGTTATTTATATTTCCTTATATCATGATAAATGTTTCTTATTCATGCTAGAATTGTATTACCCGGAAACTTAGTACATGTGTGAATACATAGACAAACAGAGTGTCACTAGTATGCCTCTACTTGACTAGCTCGTTGAAACAAACATGGTTAAGTTTCCTAGCCATAGACATGAGTTGTCATTTGATTAACGGGATCACATCATTAGAGAATGATGTGATTGACTTGACCCATTCCGTTAGCTTAGCACTTGATTGTTTAGTATATTGCTATTGCTTTCTTCATGACTTATACATGTTCCTATGACTATGAGATTATGCAACTCCCGAATACCAGAGGAACACTTTGTGTGCTATCAAACGTCACAACATAACTGGGTGATTATAAAGGTGCTCTACAGGTGTCTCCGATGGTACTTGTTGAGTTGGCATAGATCAAGATTAGGATTTGTCACTCTGATTGTCGGAGAGGTATCTCTGGGCCCTCTCGGTAATGCACATCACTATAAGCCTTGCAAGCAATGTGACTAATGAGTTAGTTGCGGGATGATGCATTACTTAAAGCGAGTAAAGAGACTTGCGTAACGAGATTGAACTAGTTATTGAGATACTGACGATCGAATCTCGGGCAAGTAACATACAGATGACAAAGAGAACAACGTATGTTGTTATGCGGTTGACCGATAAAGATCTTCGTAGAATATGTAGGAGCCAATATGAGCATCCAGGTTCCGCTATTGGTTATTTACCGGAGATGAGTCTCGGTCATGTCTACATAGTTCTCGAACCCGTAGGGTCCGCACGCTTAACATTTTGTGACGATTTGTATTATGAGTTATGTGATTTGATGACCGAAGTTTGTTTGGAATCCCGGATGAGATCGGGGACATGACGAGGAGTCTCGAAATGGTTGATACGTAAAGATCGATATATTGGAAGGCTATATTCTGACATCGGAAAGGTTCCGAGTGATTCGGGTATTTTTTGGAGTACCGGAGAGTTACGGGAATTCATATTGGGCCTTAGTGGGCCATACGGGAAAGGAGAGAAAGGCCTCAAGGATGGCCGCGCCCCTTCCCCATGCACTGGTCCGAATTGGACTAGGGAAAGGGGGCGCCCCCTTCCTTCCTTCTCCTTCTCCCTTCCCATGTCTCTATTACATGTGGCAGGTGGAATCCTACTAGGACTAGGGAGTCCTAATAGGACTCCACACTTTGGGCGCGCCCTATGAGGGTCGGCCTCCTCCTCCCTCCCTCCTTTATATACGTGGCCAAGGGGCACCCCATGGACACACAAGTTGATCATTGGTCTCTTAGCCGTGTGTGGGGCCCCCCTCCACCATAATCCACCTCAGTCATATCGTCATAGTGCTTAGGCGAAGCCCTGCACCGGTAGCTTCATCATCAACGTCATCACGCCGTCGTGCTGACGAAGCTCTCCCTCGACACTCTGCTGGATCGTGAGTTCGTGGGACGTCATCGAGCTGAACGTGTGCAGATCATGGAGGTGTCGTACGTTCGGTACTAGGATTGATCGATCATGAAGGCATACGACTACATCAACCGCATTGTCATAATGCTTCCGCTTATGGTCTACGAGGGTACGTGGACAACACTCTCCCCTCTTGTTGCTATGCATCACCATGATCTTGCATGAGCGTAGGAAACTGTTGAAATTACTATGTTCCCCAACAGTGGCATCCGAGCCAGGTTTATGCGTAGATGTTATATGCACGAGTAGAAAACAAGTGAGTTGTGTGCGATAATAGTCATACTGCTTACCAGCATGTCATACTTTGATTAGGCGGTATTGTTGGATGAAGCAGCCCGGACCGACATTACGCGTACGCTTACGCGAGACTAGTTCTACCGACGTGCTTCGCACATAGGTGGCTGGCGGGTGTCAGTTTCTCCAACTTTAGTTGAATCGAGTGTGGCTACGCCCGGTCCTTGTTGAAGGTTAAAACAGCACATACTTGACAAAAAAATCGTTGCGGTTTTGATGCGTAGGTAAGAACGGTTCTTGATCAGCCGGTAGAAGCCACGTAAAACTTGCAACAACAAAGTAGAGGACGTCTAACTTGTTTTTGCAGGGCATGTTGTGATATGATATGGTCAAGAGGTGATGAGATATAAATTGTTGTATGAGATGATCATGTTTTGCTCAAGTTATCGGCAACTGGCAGGAGCCTTGTGGTTGTCTCTTTATTGCATAAGATGCAAGTGCCATATGATTGCTTTACTTTATCGCTATGCGATAGCAATAGTTGCAAAAGCAATAGTTGGCAAGATGACCATGTGACGAGACATTGATAAAGATCAAGATGATGGAGATCATGGTGTCATGCCGGTGACAATGGAGATCATAACGGTACTTTGCAGATGGAGATCAAAGGCCCAAGATGATGATGGCCATATCATGTCACATATTTTGATTGCTTGTGATGTTTATCTTTTATACATCTTATTTTGTTTAGTTCGGCGGTAGCTTTATAAGATGATCCCTTACTAAAATTTCAAGGTATAAGTGTTCTCCCTGAGTATGCCTTTATTGCAGCAGTTCTTCGTCTTTGAGACACCACGTGATGATCGGGTGTGATAAGCTCTACGTTCACATACAACGGGTGCAAGCCAGTTTTGCACATGCAGAATACTCGGGTTAAACTTGACGAGCCTAGCATATGCAGATATGGCCTCGGAACACTGGAGACCGAAAGGTCGAGCGTGAATCATATAGTAGATATGATCAACATAGTGATGTTCACCATTGAAAACTACTCCATCTCACATGATGATCGGGCATGGTTTAGTTGATTTGGATTACGTGATCACTTAGATGATTAGAGGGGTGTCTATCTAAGTGGGAGTTCTTAAGTAATATGATTAATTGAACTTTAATTTATCATGAACTTAGTCCTGATTGTATTTTGCAAATAATGTTGTAGATCAATAGCTCGCATTGTTGCTTCCCTTTGTTTTTATATGTGTTCCTAGAGAAAACTAAAGTTGAAAGATGATAGTAGCAATGATGCGGACTGGGTCCATGATCTGAGGTTTATCCTCATTGCTGCATAGAAGAATTATGTCCTTGATGCACCGCTAGGTGACAGACCTATTGCAGGAGCAAATGCAGACGTTATGAACGTTTGGCTAGCTCAATATGATGACTACTTGATAGTTTAGTGCACCATGCTCAACGGCTTAGAATCGGGACTTTAAAGACGTTTTGAACGTCATGGACCATATGAGATGTTCTAGGAGTTGAAGTTAATATTTCAAGCAAATACCCGAGTTGAGAGATATGAAGTCTCCAACAAGTTCTATAGCTAAAAGATGGAGGAGAATAGCTCAAGCAGTGAGCATGTGCTTAGATTGTCTGGGTACTACAATCGCTTGAATCAAGTGGGAGTTAATCTTCTAGATAAGATAGTGATTGACAGAGTTCTCTAGTCACCATCACCAAGTTACTGGAACTCCGTGATGAACTATAGTTTGCAAGGGATGACAAAAACGATTCCCGAGCTCTTCGTGATGCTGAAATCAACGAAGGTAGAAATCAAGAAAGAGCATCAAGTGTTGATGATTGACAAGACAACTAGTTTCAAAAAAGGGGCAATGGGAAAGAAAGGGAACTTCAAGTAGAATGGCAAGCAAGTTATCACTCCCGTGAAGAAGCACAAAGCTAGACCAAAGCCTAAAACTGAGTGCTTCTACTACAAAGGAAATAGTCACTGAAAGCGGAAATGCCCTAAATATTTGGTGGATAAGAAGGATGACAAAGTGAACAAGTGTATATTTGATATACAAGTTATTGATGTGTACCTCACTAATGTTTATAGTAGCTGATACGTCTCCAACTTATCTATAATTTTTGATTGTTCCATGCTATTATATTACCCCTTTTGGATGTTTATGGGCTTTACTTTACACATTTATATCATTTTTGGGACTAACCTACTAACCGGAGGCCCAGCCCGTATTGCTGTTTTTCCCTATTTCAGTATTTCGAAGAAAAGGAATATCAAACGGAGTCCAAATGGAATGCAACCTTCGGGAGCGTGATTTTTGGAACGAACGTGATCCAGAGGACTTGGAGTGCAAGCTAAGAAGCAGCCGAGGCGGCCACGAGAGAGGAGGGCGCGCCCACCCCTACAGGGCACGCCCCCTGTCTCGTGGGCCCCTCGGGCGGCCACCGACATGCTTCTTCCTCCTATATATACCCATGTACCCCGAAAACATCCAGGGAGCCAACGAAAAACAATTTCCACCGTCGTAGCCTTCTGTATCGGCGAGATCCCATCTTGGAGCCTTCGTCGGTGCTCCGTCGGAGGGGGAATCAACCACGGAGGGCTTCTACATCAACACCATAGCCCCTCCGATGAGTTGTGAGTAGTTTACCACAGACCTTCGGGTCCACGGTTATTAGCTTGATGGCTTCTTCTCTCTTTTTGGATCTCAATACCATGTTCTCCCCCTCTCTTGTGGAGATCTATTTGATGTAACTCTTTTTGCGGTGTGTTTGTCGAGATCCGACGAATTGTGGGTTTATGATCAAGTTTATCTATGAGAAATATTTGAATCTCCTCTGAATTCTTTTATGTATGATTGAGATATCTTTGCAAGTCTCTTTCAATTATCAGTTTGGATTGGCCTACTAGATTGATCTTTCTTGCCATGGGAGAAGTGCTTAGCTTTGGGTTCAATCTTGCGGTGTCCTTTCCCAGTGACAGCAGGGGCAGCTAGGCACGTATTGTATTGTTGCCATAGAGGATAAAAAGATGGTTTATATCATATTGCTTGAGTTTATCCCTCTACATCATGTCATCTTTCTTAATGCGTTACTCTGTTCTTATGAACTTAATACTCTAGATGCATGCTGGATAGCGGTCGATGTGTGGAGTAATAGTAGTAGATGCAGGCAGGAGTCGGTCTACTTGTCACGGACGTGATGCCTATATACCTGATCATGCCTAGATAATCTCGTAATTATTCGCTTTTCTATCAATTGCTCGACAGTAATTTGTTCACCCACCGTAATACTTATGCTATCTTGAGAGAAGCCACTAGTGAAACCTATGGCCCCCGGGTCTATCTTTTATCATATAAGCTTTCAATCTACTTTTATATGCATCTTTACTTTTCCTATCTATATTATAAAATACCAAAAATATATTTATCTTATCATACTATCTCTATCAGATCTCACTTTTGTAAGTGGCCGTGAAGGGATTGACAACCCCTTTATTGTGTTGGTTGCGAGTTCTTTGTTTGTTTGTGTAGGTGCGTGGGACTTTTGAGGAGCCTCCTACTAGATTGATACCTTGGTTCTCAAAAACTGAGGGAAATACTTACGTTACTATTGCTGCATCACCCTATCCTCTTCAAGGAAAACCAACGCAAGCTCAAGACGTAGCAAGAAGGATTTCTGGAGCCGTTGCCGGGGAGGTCTTCGCTCAAGTCAAGACATACCAAGTACCCATCACAAACTCATCTCCCTCACATTTACATTATTTGTCATTTGCCTCTCATTTACCTCTCCCCCACTTCACCCTTGCCGTTTTATTTGCCCTCTCTTTCCCAATCTTCTCCTCTCTTTTTCGCTTGCCTTTTTCCGTTTGCTTGTGTGTTAGATCGTTTACCTTGTCGTTATGTCCTCCTATCCTTGTTATCACTCCCGAACATGAAATTCTTAATTTTAAGCAAAGGGAGGGAGAAAATTTAAAAGGTGCTTGGCATAGAATTTGCAATGCTCAAAATAAATCCACTAGGAAGATTTCTACTTCCGTACTTCTTCGCAATTTTTATGTAGGCGTCACTCCTAGGAATAGATGCGTTCTTGATACCGTTACCGGAGGGGATTTCTTGAGTAGCCATACGTTTGATGCTTATAATGCTATGTTAGATTTGTTTGGCCCACCACCTCTTTTGGTTAATGGAACTGTTTTAACTTTAGAACATGTTATGCAACGGCATGAGATTATTGAGAATAAAATTGCCACTGTTGAGTTGATTGAAAATTTGGATAAAAAGATTCATAATCACATTACCCAATATGGATCTAGGGTTGGAGTTACTTTGAAAAATCTTAAAGAGAAACAACCTATAGTTAACGAAAAAATAGATCTAGATTCTGCAAGAATCGATAAACTTGAGGATATCATTACCAACTTAGGTTCGGCATTTTATTCCATGAAAAACACTCCAAAAACTCCTACCAAAACTGCCAAGTTTATTTATGTTCCTAAAAATAAGGATGAAACTTCTAGTAAGGGAGACGCGGATCTCAAATCAATAAGTGTTCACCCCAATTGTCTCTCTATCATTAAGGAACCTTTTGCTACAAACGATTTTCTTGAATTTTTGCCTAAAGGTTTAATCGTTGCTAGAAAGGGAGAAACCCCTAAAGATTATAAGTGCTCTACTTATGAATTGAGTGCCAAAGATGGCATTACTTAGATCTATTTTCGCTTTTATGCCTAGCTAGGGGCGTTAAACGATAGCGCTAGTTGGGAGGTAACCCAATTTTATTTGTGTTTTTTGTTTTTGTTTCTGTTTAGTAATAAATTTTGCATCTACCTTCTGTTTAGATGAGTTTTTATGTTTTAATTAGTGTTTGTGCCAAGTAGAACCTATAGGATAACCTATGGTGATAGCTAATTTGATTCTGCTGAAAAACGGAAACTTTGCATGGACGGAATTAGTTTTGTTAAATCACAGAAACGTTCTTTTGCGTTGATTCTTTTTGCTGATGATCAATACACAAATTTACCAGGACTTCCTATTTGTGTAGGATTTTTAAAGTTCCATAAGTTTGTGTTAGTTACAGATTTCTACATACTGTTCTGTTTTTGACAGATTCTGTTTTTTGTGTGTTGTTTGCTTATTTTAATGCATCTATGGCTAGTATTAAGTGGTATGAACCATAGAGAACTTGGAATACTATAGGTTTAACACCAATATAAATAAATAATGAGTTCATTACAGTACCTTATGTGGTGGTTTTGTTTTCTTTCACTAACGGAGCTTATGAGATTTCCTGTTGAATTTTGTGTTGTGAAGTTTTCAAGTTTTGGGTAAAGATTTTATGAACTATGGAATAAGTAGTGGCAAAAGCCTAAGCTTGGGGATGCCCAAGGCACCCCAAGATATTCAAGAATAGCCAAAAGCCTAAGCTTGGGGATGCCCCGGGAAGGCATCCCCTCTTTCGTCTTCGTTCATTGGTAACTTTACTTGGAGCTATATTTTTATTCGCCACATGATATGTGTCTTGCTTGGAGCGTCGTGTATTATATTAGTATTTGCTTTTTAGTTTTCCACAATCATCCTTGCTGTACACACCTTTTGGGAGAAGCCCACTTGATTGAAATTTGTTAGAATACTCTATGTGCTTCACTTATATCTTTTGAGCTAGATAGTTTTTGCTCTAGTGCTTCACTTATATCTTTTAGAGCACGGCGATGGCTTAATTTTGTAGAAATTGCTAGTCTCTCATGCTTCACTTATATTATTTTGAGAGTCTTTCAGAACAGCATGGTATTTTCTATGGTTATAAATTGGTCCTAGAATGGTAGGCATCCAAGTTGGGTATAATAAAAACTATCATAAAAAGTGAACTGGATGCTATGATCAATTTGATACTTGATAATTGTTTTGAGATGTGGAGGTAGTGATATTAAACTCATGCTAGTTGGGTGATTATGAATTTAAAGAATGCTTGTGTTGAAGTTAGCAAGTCCCGTAGCATATGCACGTATGGTTAAAGTTGTGTAACAAATTTGAAACATGAAGTGTACTTGGATTGTGCATCCTTATGAGTGGTGGTCGGGGACGAGTGATGGTCTTTTCCTACCAATCTATCCCTCTAGGAGCATGCGCGTAGTGCTTGGTTTTTGATGACTTCTAAATTTTTGCAATAAGTACATGAGTTCTTTTGACTAATGTTGAGTCCATGGATTATACGCACTTTTACCTTTCCACCATTGCTAGCCTCTTCGGTACCGTGCATTGCCCTTTCTCACCTTGAGAGTTGGTGCAAACTTCGCCAGTGCATCCAAACCCCGTGATACGATACGCTCTATCACACATAAACCTCCTTATATCTTCCTCAAAAACAGCCACCATACCTACCTATTATGGAATTTCTATAGCCATTCCGAGATATATTGCCATGCAACTTTCCACCATTCCGTTTATCATCATGACACGCATTAATTTTGTCATATTGCCATTGCATGATCATGTAGTTGACATCGTATTTGTGGCAAAGCCACCATGCATAATTTTTCATACATGTCACTCTTGATTCATTGCACCATCCCGGTACACCGCCGGAGGCATTCATATAGAGTCATATCTTGGTCTGGTTTCGAGTTGTAATTCTTGTGTTGTAATCAATAAAAGTGTGATGATCATCATTATTAGAGCATTGTCCCAAAGAAAAAAAAAAAAAGAAAGGTCCAAAAAAAGAAGAAAAAGAAAAAAAAGAAAAAAGGAAAAAAGAAGAAGAAAATAAATAAAAAGGGGCAATGTTACTATCTCTTTTTCCACACTTGTGCTTCAAAGTAGCACCATATTCTTCATATAGCGAGTCTCATATATTGTGCTTCAAAGTAGCACCATGTTTTTCATATAGTGAGTCTCATAAGTTGTCACTTTCATATACTAGTGGGAATTTTTCATTATAGAACTTGGCTTGTATATTCCTACGATGGGCTTCCTCAAATGCCCTAGGTCTTCATGAGCAAGCAAGTTGGATGCACACCCACTAGTTTTCTTTTGTTGAGCTTTCATTCATTTATAGCTCTAGTGCATCCGTTGCATGGCAATCCCTACTCCTCATGTTGACATCAATTGATGGGCATCTCCATAGCCCATTGATTATCCTCGAGAATGTGAGACTTTCCCCTTTTTTTGTCTTCTCCACACAATCCCCATCATCATATTCTATTCCACCCATAGTGCTATATCCATGGCTCACGCTCATGTATTGCGTGAAAGTTGAAAAAGTTTGAGATTATTTAAGTATGAAACAATTGCTTGGCTTGTCATCGGAGGTGTAGAATTTGGGAACATCTTTGTGTGACGAAAATGAAGCATAGCCTAACTATATGATTTTGTAGGGATGAACTTTATTTAGCCATGTTATTTTGAGAAGACATGATTGCTTTGATTAGTATGCTTGAAGTATTACAATTTCTTATGTCAATATGAACTTTTATTTTGAATCATTTGGATCTGAACATTCATGCCACAATAAAGAAAATTACATTGAGATTTATGCTAGGTAGCATTCCACATCAAAAATTCTGTTTTTATCATTTACCTACTCGAGGACGAGTAGGAATTAATCTTGGGGATGCTTGATACATCTCCAACGTATCTATAATTTTTTATTGTTCCATGCTATTATATTACCCCTTTTGGATGTTTATGGGCTTTATTTTACACATTTATATCATTTTTGGGACTAACCTACTAACCGGAGGCCCATCCCATATTGCTGTTTTTTGCCTATTTCAGTATTTCAAAGAAAAGGAACATCAAACGGAGTCCAAACAGAATGAAACCTTCGGGAGCGTGATTTTTGGAACGAACGTGATCCAGAGGACTTGGAGTGCAAGCCAAGAAGTAGCCAAGGCGGCCACGAGATAGGAGGGCGCGCCCCCTGTCTCTTGAGCCCCTCGGGCGGCCACCGATGTACTTCTTCCTCCTATATATACCCATGTACCCCGAAAACATCCAGGGAGACAACGAAAAACAATTTCCACCGCCGTAACCTTCTGTATCAGCGAGATCCCATCTTGGAGCCTTCGGCGGCGCTCCGACGGAGGGGGAATCGACCATGGAGGGCTTCTACATCAACACCATAGCCCCTCCGATGAGTTGTGAGTAGTTTACCACAGACCTTCGGGTCCATAGTTATTAGCTTGATGGCTTCTTCTCTCTTTTTGGATCTCAATACCATGTTCTCCCCCTCTCTTGTGGAGATCTATTTGATGTAACTCTTTTTGCGGTGTGTTTGTCGAGATCCGATGAATTGTGGGTTTATGATCAAGTTTATCTATGAGAAATATTTGAATCTCCTCTGAATTCTTTTATGTATGGTTGAGTTATCTTTGCAAGTCTCTTCGAATTATCAGTTTGGGTTGGCCTACTAGATTGATCTTTCTTGCCATGGGAGAAGTGCTTAGCTTTGCGTTCAATCTTGCGGTGTCCTTTCCCATGTGACAGCAGGGGCAGCAAGGCACGTATTGTATTGTTGCCATCGAGGATAAAAAGATGGGGTTAATATCATATTGCTTGAGTTTATCCCTCTACATCATGTCATCTTTCTTAATGCGTTACTCTGTTCTTATGAACTTAATACTCTAGATGCATGCTGGATAGCGATCGATGTGTGGAGTAATAGTAGTAGATGCAGGCAGGAGTCGGTCTACTTGTCACGAAAGTGATGCCTATATATATGATCATGCCTAGATAATCTCGTAATTATTCGCTTTTCTATCAATTGCTCGACAGTAATTTGTTCACCCATCGTAATACTTATGCTATCTTGAGAGAAGCCACTAGTGAAACCTATGGCCCCCGGGTCTATCTTTTATCATATAAGCTTTCAATCTACTTTTATTTGCATCTTTACTTTTCCTATCTATATTATAAAATACCAAAAATATATTTATCTTATCATACTATCTCTATCAGATCTCACTTTCGCAAGTGGCCGTGAAGGGATTGACAACCGCTTTATTGCGTTGGTTGCGAGTTCTTTGTTTGTTTGTGTAGGTGCGTGGGACTTTTGAGGAGCCTCCTACTGGACTGATACCTTGGTTCTCAAAAACAGAGGGAAATACTTACGCTACTATTGCTGCATCACCCTTTCCTCTTCAAGGAAAACCAACGCAAGCTCAAGACATAGCAGTAGCCCCTGGGTATTTGATACTTGTTCGGTTGCTAAAATTAGTAACTCGAAACAGGAGTTAAGAATAAATAGAGACTAGTTCAGGGTGAAGTGACGATGTATGTTGGAAGTAGTTCCAAGATTGATATGATCATCATCGCACACTCTCTATACTTTCGAGATTAGCGTTGAACCTAAATAAATGTTATTTGGTGTTTGCGTTGAGCATAAATATGATTAGATCATGATTATTGCAATACGGTTATTCATCTAAGACAGAGAATAAATTGTTATTCTATTTACATGAATAAAACCTTTATGGTCATACACCCAATGTTGATGGTTTATTGAATCTTGATCGTAGTGATACACATATTCATAATATTGATGCCAAAAAGATGTAAAGTTGATAATGATAATGCAACATATTTGTGGCACTGTCGTTTGGGTCATATCGGTGTAAAGTGCATGAAGAAACTCCATAAAGATGGACTTTTGGAATCACTTGATTATGAATCATTTGATGCTTGCGGACTGTGCCTTTGAAGGAACTATGCCCTAGAGGCAATAATAAAGTTATTATTTATTTCCTTATTTCATGATAAATGTTTATTATTCATGCTAGAATTGTATTAACCGGAAATTTGATACATGTGTGAATACATAGACAAACATAATGTCACTAGTATGCCTCTACTTGACTTGCTCGTTGAATCAAAGATGGTTGTGTTTCCTAGCCATAGAAATGAGTTGTCATTTGATTAACGGGATGACATCATTAGGAGAATGATGTGATTGACTTGACCCATTCCGTTAGCTTAGCACTTGATCGTTTAGTATGTTGCTATTGCTTTCTTCATGACTTATACATGTTCCTACAACTATGAGATTATGCAACTCCCGTTTACCGGAGGAACACTTTGTGTGCTACCAAACGTCACAACGTAACTGGGTGATTATAAAGGAGCTCTATAAGTGTCTCCGAAGGTACATGTTGAGTTGGCGTATTTCGAGATTAGGATTTGTCACTCCGATTGTCGGAGAGGTATCTCTGGGCCCTCTCGGTAATGCACATCACTATAAGCCTTGCAAGCAATGTGACTAATGAGTTAGTTGGGGGATGATGCATTACATAACGAGTAAAGAGACTTGCTGGTAACGAGATTGAACTAGGTATTGAGATACCGACGATCGAATCTCGGGCAAGTAACATACCGATGACAAAGGGAACAACGTATGTTGTTATGCGGTTTGACCGATAAAGATCTTCGTAGAATATGTGGGAGCCAATACGAGCATCCAGGTTCTGCTATTGGTTATTGACCGGAGACGTGTCTCGGTCATGTCTACATTGTTCTCGAACCCGTAGGGTCCGCACGCTTAAAGTTCGGTGACGATTTATATTATGAGTTTATGTGTTTTGATGTACCGAAGGTAGTTCGATGTCCCGGATGAGATCGGGGACATGACGAGGAGTCTCGAAATGGTCGAGACGTAAAGATCGATATCTTTGATGACTATATTCGGACTTCGGAAAGGTTCCGAGTGATTCGGGTATTTTTTGGAGTACTAGAGAGTTACGGGAATTCGTATTGGGCCTTAATAGGCCATACGAGAAAGGAGAGAAATGCCTCAAAGGGTGGCCGCACCCATCCCCATGGACTGGTCCGAATTGGACTAGGGAGGGGGGCGCCCCCTTCCTTCCTTCTCCTTTTTCCTTCCCTTCTCCTACTCCCACAAGGAAAGGAGGAGTCCTACTCCCGGTGGGAGTAGGACTCCCCCCTTGGCGCGCCCTCCTCTTGGCCGGCCGTCTCCCCCCCCCCTTGCTCCTTTATATATGGGGGCAGGGGGCACCTCTAGATACACAAGTTGATCTGTTGATCTCTCCCAGCCGTGTGCGGTGCCCCCTCCACCATATTCCACCTCGGTCATATCGTAGCGGTGCTTAGGCGAAGCCCTGCGTCGGTAGCAACATCATCATTGTCATCACGCCGTCGTGCTGACGGAACTCTCCCGTGAAGCTCTGCTGGATCAGAGTTCGCGGGACGTCATCAAGCTGAACGTGTGCTGAACTCGGAGGTGCCGTACGTTCGGTATTTGGATCGGTCGGATCATGAAGGCGTACGACTACATCAACCGCGTTGTGCTAACGCTTCCGCTTTCGGTCTACGAGGGTACGTGGACACACTCTCCCCTCTCGTTGCTATGCATCACCATGATCTTGCGTGTGCGTAGGAATTTTTTTGAAATTACTACATTCCCCAACAGTGGCATCCGAGCCAGGTTTTATGCGTAGATGCTATATGCACGAGTAGAACACAAGTGAGTTGTGGGTGATACAAGTCATACTGCTTACCAGCATGTCATACTTTGGTTCGGTGGTATTGTTGGATGAAGCGGCCCGGACCGACATTACGCGTACGCTTACGCGAGACTAGTTTTACCGCCGTGCTTTGCACACAGGTGACTAGCGGGTGTCAGTTTCTCCAACTTTAGTTGAACCGAGTGTGGCTACGCCCGGTCCTTGAGAAGGTTAAAACAGCACTAACTTGACGAACTATCGTTGTGGTTTTGATGTGTAGGTAAGAACGGTTCTTGCTCAGCCCGTAGCAGCCACGTAAAACTTGCAACAACAAAGTAGAGCACGTCTAACTTGTTTTTGTAGGCATGTTGTGATGTGATATGGTCAAGACATGATGCTAATTTTTTTATTAGATGATCATGTTTTGTTGAAGTTATCGTCAACTGGCAGAAACCTTATGGTTGTCTCTTTATTGCATAAGATGCAAACACCAAATAATTGCTTTAATTTATCCCTATGCGATAGCAATAGTTGCAAGAGCAATAGTTGGCGAGACGACCATGTGACGACACATTGATATAGATCAAGATGATGGAGATCATGGTGTCATGCCGATGACGATGGAGATCATGATAGCACTTTGGAGATGGAGATCAAAGGCACAAGATGATGATGGCCATATCATGTCACATATTTTGATTGCTTGTGATGTTTATCTTTTATACATTTTATTTTTCTTAGTTCGGCGGTAGCTTTATAAGATGATCCCTTACTAAAATTTCAAGGTATAAGTGTTCTTCCTGAGTATGCACTGTTGCGACGGTTCTTCGTGCTGAGACACCACATGATGATCGGGTGTGATAAGCTCTACGTTCACATACAACGGATGCACACGCAGAATACTTGGGTTAAACTTGACGAGCCTAGAATATGCAGATATGGCCTCGGAACACTAGAGACCGAAAGGTCGAGCGTGAATCATATAGTAGATATGATCAACATAGTGATGTTCACCATTGAAAACTACTCCATCTCACGTGATGATCGGACATGGTTTAGTTGATTTGGATCACGTTATCACTTAGATGATTAGAGGGATGTCTATCTAAGGGGAGTTCTTAAGTAATATGATTAAATTGAACTTCAATTTATCATGAACTTAGTCCTGATAGTATTTTGCAAATTATGTTGTAGATCAATACCTCGCGTTGTTGTTTCCCTATGTTTATTTTGATATGTTCCTAGAGAAAAACTATGTTGAAAGATGTTAGTACCAATGATGCGGACTGGGTCCGTGATCTAAGGTTTATCCTCATTGCAGCATAGAAGAATTATGTCCTTGATGCACCGCTAGGTGACAGACCTATTGCAGGAGCAAATGCAGACATTATGAACGTTTGGCTAGCTCAATATGATGACTACTTGATAGTTTAGTGCACCATGCTTAACGGCTTAGAATCGGGACTTCAAAGACATTTGGAACGTCATGGACCATATGAGATGTTCCAGGAGTTGAAGTTAATATTTCAAGCAAATACCCGAGTTGAGAGATATGAAGTCTCCAACAAGTTCTATAGCTAAAAGATGGAGGAGAATTGCTCAACTAGTGAGCATGTGCTTAGATTGTCTGGGTACTACAATCGCTTGAATCAAGTGGGAGTTAATCTTCCAGATAAGATAGTGATTGACAGAGTTCTCTAGTCACCATCACCAAGTTAGTAGAACCTCGTGATGAACTATAGTATGAAAGGGATGACGAAAACGATTCCCGAGCTCTTCGTGATGTTGAAATCAACGAAGGTCGAAATCAAGAAAGAGCATCAAGTGTTGATGATTGACAAGATCACTAGTTTCAAGAAAAACGCAAAGGGAAAGAAAAGGAACTTCAAGTAGAATGGCAAGCAAGTTGTCACTCCCTCGAAGAAGCCCAAAACTGGACCAAAACCTAGAACTGAGTGTTTCTACTGCAAAGGAAATGGTCACTGGAAGCGGAAATTCCCTGAATATTTGGTGCATAAGAAGTATGGCAGAGTGAACAAAGGGTATATTTGATATACAGGTTATTGATGTGTACCTTACTAGTGTTTATAGTAGCCCCTGGGTATTTGATACTTGTTCGGTTGCTAAAAAATTAGTAACTCAAAACAGGAGTTACAGAATAAACATAGGCTAGTTAAGGGTGAAGTGATGATGTGTGTTGGAAGTGGTTCCAAGATTGATATGATCATCATCGCACACTCCCTATACTTTCGGGATTAGTGTTGAACCTAAATAAATGTTATTTGGCGTTTACGTTGAGCATGAATATGATTTGATCATGTTTATTGCAATACGGTTATTCATTTAAAGTCAGAGAATAATTGTTGTTCTGTTTACATGAGTAAAACCTTCAATGGTCATACACCCAATGAAAATAGTTTGTTGGATCTCGATCGTAGTGATGCACATATTCATAATATTGATGCCAAAAGATGCAAAGTTAATAATGATAGTGCAACTTATTTGTGGCACCGCTGTTTGGGTCATATCGGTGTAAAACGCATGAAGAAACTCCATAAAGATGGATTTTCAGAATCACTTGGTTATGAATCATTTGATGTTTGCGCACCGTGCCTTTTGGGCAAGATGACTAAAACTCCGTTCTCTGGAACAATGGAACGAGCTACTGACTTGTTGGAAATAATACATACCGATGTATGCGGTCCAATGAGTGTTGATGCTCGTGGCAAGTATCGTTATTTTCTGACCTTCACAAATGATTTGAGCAGATATGAGTATATCCACCTAATGAAACACAAGTCTGAAACATTTGAAAAGTTCAAAGAATTTCAAAGTGAAGTGGAGAATCATCGTAACAAGAAAATAAAGTTTCTACGATCTGATCGTGGAGGAGAATATTTGAGTTACGAGTTTGGCCTTCATATAAAACAATGTGGAATAGTTTCACAGTTCATGCCACCCGGAACACCACAGTGTTATGGTGTGTCCGAACGTCGTAACCGCACTTTATTGGATATTGTGTGATCTATGATGTTTCTTGTTGTTTTACCACTATCGTTTTGGGGTTATGCATTATAGACAGTTTCATTCACTTTAAAAAGGGGCACCATCAAAATTCGTTGAGACGACGCCTTATGAACTATGGTTTGGCAAGAAACCAAAGTTGTCATTTCTTAAAGTTTGGGGCTGCGATGCTTATGTGAAAAAGCTTCAACATGATAAGCTCAAATGCAAATCGGAGAAGTGCGTCTTCATAGAATACCCAAAGGAAACTATTGGGTACACATTCTATCACAGATCCGAAGGCAAGTTATTCATTGCTAAGATGGATCCTTTCTAGAGAAGGAGTTTCTCTCGAAAGAAGTGAGTGGGAGGAAAGTTGAACTTGATGAGGTAACTGTACCTGCTCCCTTATTGGAAAGTAGTTCATCACAGAAATCAGTTCCTGTGATTCCTACACCAGTTAGTGAGGAAGCTAATGATGATGATCATGAAGCTTCAGATCAAGTTACTACCGAACCGCGTAGGTCTTCCAGAGTAAGATCCGCACCAAAGTGGTACGGTAATCCTATTCTGAAAGTCATGTTACTAGACCATGATGAACCTACGAACTATGAGGAAGTGATGATGAGCCCAGATTCCCCGAAATGGCTTGAAGGCCATGAAATCTGAGATAGGATCCATATATGAGAACAAAGTATGTACTTTGGTGGACTTGCCCGATGATTGGCAAGCCATAGAAAATAAATGGATCTTCAAGAGGAAGACAGACACTGATAGTAGTGTTACTATCTACAAAGCTCGACTTGTCGCAAAAGTTTTTCGACAAAGTTCAAGGTGTTGAATATGATGAGATTTTCTCACTCGTATCGATGGTTAAGTCTATCCGAATCATGTTAGCAATTGCCAAATTTTATGAAATCTGGCAAATGGATGTCAAAACTGCATTCCTTATTGATTTTCTTAAAGAAGAGTTGTATATGATGCAACCAGAAGATTTTGTCAATCATAAAGGTGCTAACAAAATTGTGCAAGCTCCAGCGATCCATCTATGGACTAGTGCAAACATCTTGGAGTTGGAATATACGCTTTGATAAGTTGATCAAAGCATATAGTTTTATACGGACTTGAAGTGAAGCCTGTATTTACAATAAAGTGAGTGGGAGCACTATGGCCTTTCTGATAAGTATATGTGAGTGCCATATTGTTGATCAGAAATGATGTAGAATTTTTCTGGAAAGCATAAAGAAGTGTTTGAAAGGAGTTCTTTAAAAGAAAGACCTCAGTAAAGCTACTTACATATTGAGCATCAAGATCTATTGAGATAGATCAAGACGCTTGATAAGATTTTTTCAATGAGTACATACCTTGATGAGATTTTGAAGTAATTCAAAATGGAACAGTCAAAGAAGGAGTTCTTGCCTGTGTTGCAAGGTGTGAAGTTGAGCAAGACTAAAAACCCGACCATGGCGGAAAATAGAAAGAGAATGAAAAGTCATTCCATATGCCTCAGTCATAGGTTCTATGAAGTATGCTATGTTGTGTACCAGACCTATTGTCTACCTTGCTCTGAGTTTAGCAAGGGAGTACAATTTTGATCTAAGAGTAGATCACTGGACAGTGGTCAAGAATATCCTTAGTAAGGACTAAGGAAATATTTCACGATTATGGAGGTGATAAAAGAGCCCATCGTAAAGAGTTACATCGGTGCAAGCTTTTACACCAATCCAGATGACTCTAAGTCTCAATCTGGATACATATTGAAAGTGAGAGAAATTAGCTAGAGTAGCTCCGTGCAGAGCATTGTAGACATAGAATATTTGCAAAGTACATACGGCTCTGAATATGACAGACCCGTTGACTAAACTTCTCTCACGAGCAAAACATGATCATACCTTAGTACTCTTTGGGTGTTAATCACATAGCGATGTGAACTAGATTATTGACTCTAGTAAACCCTTTGGGTGTTGATCACATGACGATGTGAACTATGGATGTTAATCACATACAGATGTGAATATTGGTGTTAAATCACATGATGATGTCAACTAGATTATTGACACTAGTGCAAGTGGGAGACTGAAGGAAATATGCCCTAGAGGCAATAATAAAGTAATTATTTATTTCCTTATTCCATGATAAATGTTTATTATTCATGCTAGCATTGTATTAACCGAAAACTTGATACATGTGTGAATACATAGACAAACATAATGTCACTAGTATGCCTCTACTTGACTAGCTCGTTGAATCAAAGATGGTTGTGTTTCCTAGCCATAGACATGAGTTGTCATTTGATTAACGGGATCACATCATTAGGAGAATGATGTGATTGACTTGACCCATTCCATTAGCTTAGCACTTGATCGTTTAGTATGTTGCTATTGTTTTCTTCATGACTTATACATGTTCCTACAACTATGAGATTATGCAACTCCCGTTTACCGGAGGAACACTTTGTGTGCTACCAAACGTCACAATGTAACTGGGTGACTATAAAGGAGCTCTACAGGTGTCTCCGAAGGTACATGTTGAGTTGGCGTATTTCGAGATTAGGATTTTTCACTCCGATTGTTGGAGAGGTATCTCTGGGCCCTCTCGGTAATGCACATCACTATAAGCCTTGCAAGTAATGTGACTAATGAGTTAGTTGCGGGATGATGCATTACATACTGAGTAAAGATACTTGCCGGTAAGATTGAACTAGGTATTGAGATACCGACGATCGAATCTCGGGCAAGTAACATACCGATGACAAAGGGAACAACGTATGTTGTTATGCGGTTTGACCGATAAAGATCTTCATAGAATATGTGGGAGCCAATATGAGCATCCAGGTTCCGCTATTGGTTATTGACCGGAGACGTGTCTCTGTCCATGTCTACATTGTTCTCGAACCTGTAGGGTCCGCATGCTTAAAGTTTGGTGACGATTTATATTATGAGTTTATGTGTTTTGATGTACAGAAGGTAGTTCGTAGTCCCGGATGAGGTCGGGGACATGACGAGAAGTCTTGAAATGGTCGAGACGTAAAGATCGATATATTGGACGACTATATTCAGACTTCGGAAAGGTTCCGAGTGATTCGGATATTTTTCGGAGTACCGGAGAGTTACGGGAAATCGTATTGGGCCTTAATGGGCCATACGGGAAAGGAGAGAAAGGCCTCAAAGGGTGGCCGAACCCCTCCCCATGGACTGGTCCGAATTGGACTAGGTAGGGGGGCGCCCTCTTCCTTCCTTCTCCTTTTTCCTTCCGTTCTCCTACTCCCACAAGGAAAGGAGGAGTCCTACTCCCACCGCCCTTGGCGCGCCCTCCTCTTGGCCGGCCGCCTCCCCCCCTTGCTCCCTTATATACGGGGGCAGGAGGGCAACTCTAGATACACAAGTTGATCTATTGATCTCTCCCAGCCGTGTGCGGTGCCCCCCTCCACCATATTCCACCTCGGTCATATCGTAGCGGTGCTTAGGCGAAGCCCAGCGTCGGTAGCAACATCATCATCGTCATCACGTCATCGTGCTGACGGAACTCTCCCATGAAGCTCTGCTGGATCGGAGTTCGCGGGACGTCATCGAGCTGAACGTGTGCTGAACTCGGAGGTGCCGTACGTTCGTTACTTGGATCGGTCGGATCATGAAGACGTACGACTGCATCAACCGCGTTGTGCTAATGCTTCCGCTTTTGGTCTACGAGGGTACGTGGACACACTCTCCCCTCTCCTTGCTATGCATCACCACGATCTTGCGTGTGCGTAGGAATTTTTTTGAAATTACTATGTTACCCAACAGCCTTATGGGAAGATGACTAAAAAACCGTTCTCTGGAACAATGGAACGAGCTAGTGACTTATTGGAAATAATACATGCCGATGTATGCAATCCAATGAGTGTTGATGCTCGTGGCGAGTATCGTTATTTTCCGACTTTCACAGATGATTTGAGCTGATATGGGTATATCTACTTAATGAAGCACAAGTCTGAAACATTTGAAAAGTTCAAAGAATTTCAGAGTGAAGTGGAGAATCATCGTAACATGAAAATAAAGGTTCTACGATCTAATCGTGGAGGAGAATATTTGAGTTGCGAGTTTGGCCTTCATTTAAAACAATGTGGAATAGTTTCACACCTCACGCCACATGGAACACCACAGCGTAATGGTGTGTCCGCACATCGTAACCGCACTTTATTGGATATGGTGCGATCTATGATGTCTCTTACCCGGTTACCACTATCATTTTTGGGTTATGCAGTATATACAGTTGTATTCACTTTAAATAGGGCACCATCAAAATCCGTTGAGACGACGCCTTATGAACTATGGTTTGGCAAGAAACCAAAGTTGTCGTTACTTAAAGTTTGGGGCTGCGATGCTTATATGAAAAAGCTTCAACATGATAAGATCGAACCCAAATCAGAGAAGTGTGTCTTCATAGGATACCCAAAAGGAAACTATTGGATACACCTTCTATGACAGATCCGAAGGTAAGATATTTGTTGCTAAGAATGGATCCTTTCTTGAGAAGGAGTTTCTCTCGAAAGGAGTGAGTGGGAGGAAAGTAGAGCTTGATGAGGTAATTGTACCTTCTCCCGAATTGGAAAGTAGTTCATCACAGAAGTCAGTTCCAGTGATTCCTACACCAATTAGTGAGGAAGCTAATGATGATGATCATGAAACTTCAGATCAAGTTACTACAGAACCTCGTAGGTCTTCCAGAGTACGGTTCGCACCAGAGTGGTACGGCAATCCTGTTCTGGAAGTCATGTTCCTAGACCATGATGAACCTACGAACTATGAGGAAGCGATGATGAGCCCAGATTCCGCGAAATGGTTTGAAGGCCATGAAATCTGAGATAGGATCCATGTATGAGAACAAAGTGTGGACTTTTGTGGACTTGCCCGATGATCGGCAAGCCATAGAAAATAAATGGATCTTCAAGAGGAAGACAGACGCTGATAGTAGTGTTACTATCTACAAAGCTCGACTTGTTGCAAAAGGTTTTCGACGAGTTCAAGGAGTTGACGACGATGAGACTTTCTCACCCGTAGCGATGCTTGAGTCTGTCTGAATCATGTTAGCAATTGCTGCATTTTATGATTATGAAATTTGGCAGATGGATGTCAAAACTGCATTCCTAAATGGATTTCTAGAAGAAGAGTTGTATATGATGCAACCAGAAGGTTTTATCGATCCAAAGGGTGCTAACAAAGTGTGCAAGCTCCAACGATCCATTTATGGACTGGTGCAAGCCTCTCGGAGTTGGAATATACGCTTTGAGTTGATCAAAGCATATGGTTTTATACAGACTTTTGGAGAAGCCTGTATTTACAAGAAAGTGAGTGGGAGATCTATAGCATTTCTAATCTTATATGTAGATGACATATTGTTGATTAGAAATGATATAGATTTTTGGATAGCATAAAAGGGATATTGAATAAGAGTTTTTCAATGAAAGACCTCGGTGAAGCTGCTTACATATTGGGCATCAAGATCTATAGATATAGATCAAGACGCTTAATTGGATTTTCACAAAGCACATACCTTGGTAAAGTTTTGAAGAAGTTCAAAATGGATCAGTCAAAGAAAAGGTTCTTGCCTGTATTACAAGGTGTAAAGTTGAGTAAGACTCAAAACCCGACCACGACAGAAAATAGAAAGAGAATGAAAGTCATTCCCTATGCCACAGTCATAGGTTCTATAGAGTATGTTGTGCTATGTACCAGACCTATTGGGTACCCTGCCCTGAGTTCGGCAAGGGAGTACAATTTTGATCTAGGAGTAGATCACTGGACAGCGGTCAAGATTATCCTTAGTGAGGACTAAGGAAATATTTCTCGGTTATGGAGGTGATAAAGAGTTCGTCGTAAAGAGTTACATCGATGCAAACTTTTACACCGATCAAGATGACTCTAAGTCTCAATCTGGATACATATTGAAAGTGGGAGCAACTAGCTAGAGTAGATCTATGCAGAGGATTGTAGACATAGAATATTTGCAAAATACATACGGCTCTGATTATGGCAGACCCGTTGACTAAACTTCTCTCACGAGCAAAACATGATCACACCTTAGTACTCTTTGGGTGTTAATCACATAGCGATGTGAACTAGATTATTGACTCTAGTAACCCTTTGGTTGTTGGTCACATGGTAGTGTGAACAATGGGTGTTAATCACATACAGATGTGAACTATTGATGTTAAATCACATGGTGATGTGAACTAGATTATTGACTCTAGTGCAAGTGAGAGACTGAAGGAAATATGTCCTAGAGGCAATAATAAAGTTGTTATTTATATTTTCTTATATCATGATAAATGTTTATTTATTCATGCTAGAATTGTATTAACCGGAAACTTAGTACATGTGTGAATACATAGACAAACAGTGTCACTAGTATGCCTCTACTTGACTAGCTCGTTGAAACAAAGATGGTTAAGTTTCCTAGCCATAGACATGAGTTGTCATTTGATTAACGGGATCACATCATTAGAGAATGATGTGATTGACTTGACCCATTCCGTTAGCTTAGCACTTGATCGTTTAGTATATTGCTATTGCTTTCTTCATGATTTATACATGTTCTTATGACTATGAGATTATGCAACTCCTGAATACCGGAGGAACACTTTGTGTACTACCAAACATCACAACGTAACTGGGTGATTATAAAGGTGCTCTACAGGTGTCTCCGATGGTACTTGTTGAGTTGGCATAGATCAAGATTAGGATTTGTCACTCCGATTGTCGGAGAGGTATCTCTGGGCCCTCTCGGTAATGCACATCACTATAAGCCTTGCAAGCAATGTGACTAATGGGTTAGTTGTGGGATGATGCATTACAGAACGAGTAAAGAGACTTTCCGGTAACGAGATTGAACTAGGTATTGAGATATCGATGATCGAATCTCGGGCAAGTAACATACTGATGACAAAGGGAACAACATATGTTGTTATGCGGTTTGACCGATAAAGATCTTCGTAGAATATGTAGGAGCCAATATGAGCATCCAGGTTCCGCTATTGGTTATTGACCGGAGATGAGTCTCGGTCATGTCTACATAGTTCTCGAACCCGTAGGGTCCGCACGCTTAACGTTCTGTGACGATTTGTATTATGAGTTTTGTGATTTGATGACTGAAGTTTTTCGGAGTCCCGGATGAGATCGGGGATATGACGAGGAGTCTCGAAATTTTCAAGACGTAAAGATCGATATATTGGAAGGCTATATTCGGACATCGGAAAGGTTCCGAGTGATTCGGGTGTTTTTCGGAGTACCGAAGAGTTGCGGGAATTCGTATTGGGCCTTAATGGGCCATACGGGAAAGGAGAAAAAGGCCTCAAGGGTGGTCGCGCCCCTTCCCCATGGACTGGTCCGAATTGGACTAGGGTAAGGGGGCGCCCCCTTCCTTCCTTCTCCTTCTCCCTTCCCTTGTTCCTATTCTATGTGGGATGTGGAATCTTACTAAGACTAGGGGGTCCTAATAGGACTCCACACTTTGGGCGCGCCCTATGAGGGCCGGCCTCCTCCTCCCTCCCTCCTTTATATACCTGGCCAGGGGCACCCCATAGACACACAAGTTGATCATTGATCTCTTAGCCGTGTGCGGTGCCCCCCTCCATCATAATCCACCTTGTTCATATCGTCGTAGTACTTAGGCGAAGCCCTGCACCGGTAGCTTGATCATCATCGTCATCACGCCGTCGTGCTGACGAAGCTCTCCCTCGACACTCTTCTGGATCGTGAGCTCGTGGGATGTCACCGAGCTGAACATGTGCAGATCGCGGAGGTGTCGTACGTTCGATACTAGGATCGGTCGACCGTGAAGACGTACGACTACATCAACTACGTTGTCATAACACTTCCTCTTACGGTCTACGAGGGTACGTGGACAACACTCTCCCCTCTCATTGCTATGCACCACCATGATCTTACGTGTGCGTAGGAAATTTTTGAAATTACTTCGTTCCCCAACATGGGGGAACCCCAGCGCCGCCAGCATGCGAACTCATTGGCCCAAGCACCTCCTGCGCGGCGGCGGTGCCATCATACGCACGACCACAAACATCACCGCCGGCCGAAGCTAACGGGCCATATCAGCCGAGCCCGCCACGGCCAGATCTGAAACCTCAGGACGCTGTCGCGTCGAGACAGCCACGAGCAGCCGGCAGCCCATCACTTGCGAGAGGACGAGGACGCCACGCCGGCCGAAGACGCCGAGGACGAGTCTCCCAACACCACGGGCTCACGCCGGCAACCGAGGCCGTCGAGCGCGCGGAGATCCCCGCCGCCACCGTCCTCCGGCGCAGGCTTCGCCCGGCGGACTCATCCGGCGGCGGTGAGAGAGGGGCGGCGGCTGCGTACCTAGGGTTCCCCCGAGCCGCCCTAGGGACGACGCGGGGGTCGGGTCGAGCGGACCAGTCTAAAAAGGGAGAGATTTTCACTTCCCGACCTCTGCACCAACCAGGGATGCATACGGCCATTTTAGTATGAGTACCAAGATAAACATGGTCCTTGGAATTTTTTTAAATGAGTATCAAGATATTTCTTGATGAGATGTTCCACCGCACACCAAGCTTGATCCTCAATAAACAGGGGGAAACCGCATGCCCAACCACTGAGCCAAGGCTCTCTTTGCAAAATTTAACACACACAGACCTTGAGACATAAGCACTTCTCATTTGTTTTAGATTCTTTCATATTCTATTCTCTCAAGTTTTTTCTCTTAAAGTATTGTCATTCGCTTTTACTTTATTTAGCTTCTGTCCATTGTTGTGGTAGTACTTCCATAACACAATTTAGTGTATGGCAGTTGAGGAATGATATGATGCATGGAAAAGTGAGCCCTCCTATTACTACATTCGATGGAATTCCTATGGATCTACAGACAGTCTATTGATGTTGCTCGCAGGTTCTCAACGAAGGAGATAGAGAAAGGGAAAATGCTACTTTTACTGAAAGCAGAAAAGCCTAAAACGGTGAACACCACTACTTCACTAGCCCTCGAGGACCAGGTTGCTCTTTTCGGTGGATTGTGCGTTCTCAGAGCTTGATGGCACGACCGCAGCTGGCATGATACTTCGACGTCATGACGGGACAGTCATATTTGCTGCACACAGATACCTATTCAACTGCAATGATGCGTTGGGGGTGGAGATTAGGTAAACATGTAAATATTGATCATTCACCCGGGTGCTCCAAAATTACATCTTTACGTGAATATTCAGCCGTAGTTTGAATATCTAAGCTCTGAGGTGCAATGCACGCGTGCATTAGTAGAGATACAGAAGAGCGTTGGAGCATGCATATTGTTTCCCAGCTGGATCCCCATTTGTACGTGCAACAACAGCCATCGACGCGAGTGTCCCACACGTCCGCCGGAGAACCAGCGCGGCGCCACATGTCCAAGGGAGCGCCTCCCCGGCGCGCTGGCCGTGCGCCAAAGAGCCCACATCGGCACCGCAACCGACCGAGCGGCGCAGCCCAAGGCCGAACTCCAAAGACGATTACACGGGCTCAACCGCCCGCACGCCACGCCAGTTTCCTTTCCTCCGCGTCCGCCCTCAAAAGGCGAGGCGGCCCTGTCAGCACCCGCAGCCAAGGGATATGCCGCCGTCACCCGCTCCACGCGCGCGCAGCCCCCGCCGCGCGACAGCGCGATCGGCTTGACCGTCAACGCGCGGCGCGTTTACACCGTGGGCTGCTGCGGCCGATCAAAAGTCCCAAACCGCTCGTCACTGGCGCCGGTCAATCCGAACCGCTCGTCATTTTTGGTTTTTCACGACCCGACCTGATTGCGTGCCCGCGCGATGCTCTTTTCACGCGTACGCGACGGGGAAAATTCGCCGTTGGAAGTTGGAACGGTGTCGGCCTAGAAGCTAGCGGGTGGGAGAACGGATACGGAGGAATATCGATCATTGATTTGGGAAGATGTGCGAGAAAAAAATGTCGGGAAGGAGACGAAGATATTCACCACTGGAAAATATTGTGTGGGGGCCATCGCTCACGAGCTTTCGCCTCTCTGCTCAAGTGCTCGTGCAGTGCAGCATGCTTGGGTCTTACCGGAGGGTGGCTAGCCGGGCACTGTCAAGACCTGCCTTTTCTTATTTTGTTTTCACTCCAATAGGTGGCAAACTAGGCATTGGCAAACTGTTCATGTTGTTCTATCTTCTGCAGTCAAACGCTGTGACCAGAAAAACACCACCACCCTAATCTCAAGCTAGTCAAGGCAACTCGGTAATAATGCTACGATGTGGATCTAGGCGGTGTCGAGGTTAAACTACCTTCTCTAGTAATGGAACATAGATTAATTACCATGGTCCTATTTCATCTTCAAGCAATACGTTCGGAGAAAGGATGGTAATTACCAAAAAGGGGAAAGTCATTGTTAATTTAAAAGTTCATATAATATGAATTTCGTTCAAATATAAATTTTCATTCAAAATACCACAGGAATATCCACGTAAAACTTCTATAGTGCAGAAAAGAATTATCAGCCTCTTGCAAGTCACTTCTCATTTTGTAAATATTTATACGTGTTTAAAAGAAGTAACTCAATAGTCATCACACTATACAATGCACGATAAAAACTCCAATGGTGTCACACAAAACCCAGAAATCTACCGAACGCCATCATACATGTCGTGTTATAGTATGTTGATAAAGTACAAATCATGTGTTATAAATGGCCAATAAGCGGCCTAGAAAATCTACTTGATGCCATCATATATGCCACGTTATACGAATGTATTGCCCTGATAAGTTGTACATTATATAGTGTAATCAATGGCTAATAAGCGGCCTAGAAAATCTACCTGACGCCATCATACTTGTCGTGTTATAGTAGGTTGATAAAGTTAATCATATAGTGTTATAAATGGCCAATGAGCGGCCTAGAAAATCTACCTGACGCCATCATACTTGTCGCGTTATGGTAGGTTGATAAAGTTAATCATATAGTGTTATAAATGGCCAATGAGCGGCCTAGAGAAAATCTACCTGGCGCCATCATAATTGTCGCGTTATAGTAGGTACATAAAGTTCACATCATATAGTGTTATAAATGGCCAATAAGCGGCCTAAAAATTCTACATGACGCCATCATATATGCCGTGTTATACGATGTATTGCGTTGATAAGTTGTACATCATATAGTATCGTCAATGTCGAATAAGCGGCTTGGAAATTCTATCTGACGCCATCATATCCGTCGCATTATACCAATACATTGAGTTGATATATTTTATATCACACAGTGTTATCAATGGCCAATGTGCAGCCTAGAAATTCTACCTGACGCCATCGTATCGTTCGCGTTATACGAATGCATTAAGTTGATATATTTTATATTACACAATGCTATCAATAGCCAATGACTGGCCTAGAAATTCAACCTTACGCCATCATATCGGTCGCGTTATACGAATGCACTAAGTTGATATATTTTATATTACACAGTGTTACCAATGGCCAATGAGCGGCCTAGAAATTCTATCTGACGCCATCATATTTGTTGCGTTATACAAGTGCATTAAGTTGATATATTTTATATTACACAATGTTATCAATGGCCAATGAGCTGCCTAGAAATTCTACTTGATACCATTATAATTGTCACGTTATACAAACACATTGAGTTGATATATTTTACAATGAGCGGCCTACCCGACACCATCGTATTTGCCGCGTTATACAACTGCATTGAGTTGATATATTTCCCTTACACATTGTTATCAAAGGCCACTAATGGGCTTAGAAATTCTAGCAGACGCCATTATATATATGTCGCGTTATATGAATGCATTGCATTGATATGTTGTATATTACTCCCTCCGTTCCTAAATATAAGTCTTTGTAAAGATTTCACTATGAACCACATACGGATGTATATAGATGCATTTTAAGTGTGGATTCATCCATTTTGCTCCGTATGTAGTCCACCTAGTAGAATCTCTACAAAGACTTATATTTAGGAACGGAGGGAGTACATGGTATTATCAATGGCCAATGAGCAGCTTAGAAATTCTACCCGACGCCATTCTATATGTCGCGTTATATGAATGCATTGCGTTGATGTAATGTATATTACACGATGTTATCAATGGCCAATGAGTGACTTAGAAATTCTACCTGACGCCATCATATCTGGCGCTTTGTACGAATGTATTGCGTTGGTATATTGTATATTGCATAGTGTTATGAGTGGCCAATGCGCATCCTAGAAATTAAACATCAGTAAGCAAATAATTTACACGGTAGAATATTCACAAGAAAAAAGAATAAACGCAAAAAATATGCTCATTGCCCATATGCGTACTGAAGAAATAAAAAGAGATGATTTCAAAAAAAAAAGAGAGAAGAAAAAACTGTATGTTCACATGTGTTGCGCTCTTGCTCCTCCAGCAACGGTGAAAAGGTCCCCACCAAAAAAAAAAGAGAGAAAGAAAGCAAGGGTGAAAACATATTCCTAGAATCGACCGTGCTCTGTCCCCGCCTGGCCTCTCACTCTCTCACCCCTTTGACTTTGTCGCCAAAGTCAAGTGGGGACCTTGCCCCACCCCTCCAGAGACCACGAGGCCGGCTCCCGATAAAACGCAGCCCCCTCGCCCCCCTCTCTCCTCCTTTTCAGACACCACGAGCGAGGCCGGATCCAATGCCCATCCCCACCACCACCATCTCTCTCCTCCCACCAACAGCGCCAACAATAAACTAGAACCAAAAGTCAGCGCCCCCCCTCCTTTCCTTCCTCCATAGCCAGCAAGAACGAACGAACCCGAGAGAGGCCGGCCATGGACAGGGACGCCGGATGCTACTACCTCGGCGGCGGAGGCGGCAACGACTGGGACCTCAACGCCGTCGTGCGCTTCGCCTGCCGCGGCCGCGTCCTCCCGCCGCCGCCCTCGGACGACCCCTTCTCCTCCTTCTTCCCCCCGCCGGCGCCCGTCGTGGAGGACCACGGGATGCCTGACGCGGCGGCGTTGCTCCCTGATCTGCCCGTAGACGGGAGCTCTGCTGCCGTCGACGAGCTCTCCATTGCCTTCTTCGCGCCGTCGGCTTCGCTGCCGGCCTCGCCTCAACCGCCGCCGCCGCTGCAGCAGCAGCAGCCAGCGGCGCCAACGAACCAAGAAATGGTGCCGATGCAGCAAGACGAGGCGGTGCCGCCTCCGATGCTGCTGACCGCGGGCGGGCAAGGTCCCATCGGCGAAGGGTCGAGATCCAAGAGAAAGTACGTCCCGAACACTGAATTTTTCGAAATAAAATGTAGCTGGCTTATCGTGTATGCTTGTGCTCACGCGTGCGCGTGGATGGTTGGCGTCTGTGCAGGAAGAAGGTGGTGAAGAAGGTGGTGAAGCGGGTGGCGGCGGACGGCACGTCGGCGGACCCGTGGGCGTGGCGCAAGTACGGGCAGAAGCCCATCAAGGGGTCGCCGTACCCGCGCGGGTACTACCGGTGCAGCACCGACAAGGCGTGCGAGGCGCGGAAGATGGTGGAGCGCTGCCGCGACGACCCCAACTCCTTCATCCTCACCTACACCGGCGGCGAGCACAGCCACCCCGCCCCGGCCCACCGCAACTCCCTGGCCGGCACCACGCGCAACAGGCAGCAGGCGCCGGAACCTGCTGCCGGACAGAGCGCTCCCGCCGCCAAAGCCAAGGAAGAGTCGGCGGCGGCGGCGGCGGAGCCGAGCCCAGCGCAGTCGACGTCGGGCGGGATGTCCCCGACGACGCCCCTGCGCACGCCCTCCATGGAGGAGTACAACCAAGACTCAGAATTCGACGAGGCCGCCGGCGGCGCAAGTCAGCCGCCCATGGACGTGGAGAAGGACCGCGAGGATGAGCTGCTGAAGATATTGGAGGGGTGCGTGCACGGCGGCGACCCCAGCATCGTCGTCGAGGAGACGTTCGTGGTCACGCCGTGGGTCACGGCCCCCGGCGGCGCGGCCGGGTGGAGTTGACTCCGCCGTTACCGTCCGTACATTGCCATATATAGCAGCATGCTGTCAATTATAATCCTGGCTCGTTGCAGCAGCAGCCGCAGCGGTAGCAGTAGAAACATAAGAAAAGAAAAGAAAAAAAGATAGAGGTGGAAGAGAGCATCTGATCCATGCTACAACCCCAGTGCCAGCCGGCCAGTAGTTATTCGCCTAGTGTAATTAAGTGCTAATTAGCTCTGGAGTAATACAGTAGCGAGTGTTCTTTGATGGCTTGATTAGAGTACTTATACTGCATGTATAATTAAACCAAACCCAAAGACAATGTTTTTCTCTTCTTCTTTCTTGACATGTTTGGGCCATTCAGTGGCTGCCTAGCTTTATCTAGAGGTTTTTGGTGCTACATTTGTGCGTACACTAGCTAGACTGATCATCATCATCATGATACAGTCCCAGTTGCACCCAGGTGATGGGGCAAGAAGGTGAGATAAAGGGAGGACAGAAATGGAAGAAAGGAAGGGGAGTTGGTGCATGCTGTGGGTGGCTCCCCTTGCCTCTTCCCTTTCACTGTGTGCCCAATTTGTGTGTGTAGTGGCTTTCTGGCTGCAGTGCAGTTATGCTTTTGCAGATCAGGACCATGTTGTTCCGGCCCAATGGATGGTAGTCCTTTTGATTCTCGGATCTCGGTCCTATGTGTATTGGGACGTACTGCTGCTGCAACCAATCCTCATTCCCCAATTTTCATGTTGCTCTTCTCAGTGTATTGTGATGTTGGTTCCTTTGGATACTGTTGAAGTACATGGTGTGTAAATCCTAATGAAAACATCGGCTTTTTTTCGGTCGAATGTGGATGTATATAAAAGCCTTGGAACACAGCTACATTTTCCCCAAACCATGCATAAGAGTTAGGTGTCAACTCAATTAAAGAGAAAAAGATACATCTCCAAAAGGCGCGATCCTACAACGCCAAAGAGGCAGAGCCCGAAAAGGAAAAACCTAAATGACCTAAGATCAATACCCTAGAGAGTCGGATACACAGGCCGAAGACGAGCAATCCTTGCTTAGGCTGCATCATACGGGATGAAAAGGCGAGAAACATCTGCTGCAAGAGCCTGGACACCAGTCAACTATAACATGACTCAAACTCGACAACCACGACGACGACAACGACTAACACACAAGCACCACATGGACAAAAAATCACTACCAAGCATAAAGACAACACTACTTGAACGAGCCTAGGCGAAACATCACCCTGCAACAACACCACCGTTCCATCACTAACAGACCAGCCATCACCTACGTCGTAGATGAGGGGTCATGCAGATGAACGAGCACTAACTAGCGAAAAAGGGGGGCACAAGCAATCACCTATGATAAAAGTCAAACACAACTGGCAAGCTGGGGTTGGCGGCCCGGCACGATGCAGGAAGAGATAACCGGCGACGACGCCTACATCGTGACGAACCAAAAGGCCATTGAACAGAAGAGAACAACCACTAAACGTCAAACACCCCCACTACCGGCCGAAGAGGAGCCACAGGGAGGAAGATGTACCAGATTCGACGAAACCACTGTCATATTTGGCAAGAAAATGACCGAGAGGGGGGGAGATAGTGGGAGGCGAAGATGGCAAGGAATAGGGGCACACCTAAAAAAACTTGATGAAGTAGCCGCCACACCTCGACATGGCCCCAGGGAAGCGACTGGAGCATGGCCAAGCGACCGGCATCCGAAAAGATCTTACTCGTCAAAAGGGACCAGAAGAAGCAACTCAGGGAACATACCTCATCGCCGCTGTCCTTGGTGGTCGCGTGGGCTTTCCCACTTGTGATCTCACACGGTGGTGACAACGGGGGTGGATGTGAGGCGGCTAGGGTTGTGATTATCGCTAGACTCTCCCAAGCTGGGGGTGGAGGCCCCGTACGATATGAGGAAAAGATAACTGACGACGACGCCCACACCATCACAAACCAAAATGCCTTCGAGTAGAAGCAACCAACCACAAAATGTCAAAACCCCACCCACTACCGGCCGGAGAGGAGCCACAGGGACGAAGAGGTGCCAAATCCGGCGAAACCACTACCAGATTTGGCGAGAAAATGACCGAGAGGGGGAGAGAGTGCACGGCGAGGATGGCAAGGAATAGAGGCACACTTGAAACAACATGATGAAGTAGCCACCGCACCTCGACACAACAACATATAGCTACTGGCGTCTAGCATGATCATACTCGTCAAAATCGACAAGAAGAAGCAACCCAAGGAACATACCTCGCCGCCGCCGTCCTTGGTGGTCGCTTGGGCTTTCCCACTGGCGATCTCCCACGATGGCGAGAATGGGGGTGTGTGTGGATTTGAGGCAACTAAGGTTGTGATTATGACTAGGGTCGCCCAACCTGGAGGTGGAGGCCCCGCACAATATGAGGAAAAGATAACCGACGGTAACGCCCACACCATCACAAATTAAAAATGGCCTTTGAGCAAAACCGACCAACCACCAAACGTAAAAAAAACCACCCACTACCGGCTGAAGGGGAGCCACACGGAGGAAGATGTGCCAGATCCGGCTGTACTACTGCCAGATTTGGCAGGAAAATGACTAAGAGGGGGGGGGGGAGAGAGTGGGCGGCAAGGATGGAAAGGAACAGAGGCACACTTGTAATGACATGATGAAGTAGGCACCACACATCGACACGGGCCCAAGAAGTGGCTAACCATGGCCAAGCGACCGGCATCCGACAAGATCATACTCGCCAAAAGCAACCAGAAGAAGCAACCCAGAGAAGATACCTCACCGCCGCCCTCCTTGGTTATCACGTGGTCTTTCCCACCGGCGATCTCACACGATGGCGAGAAGGGGGTTTGTATGTGAGGCGGTTAGAGTTGTGATTATCGCTAGAGTCGCACAAGCTGGGGTGGAGGTCCCACACGATATGAGGAAGAGATAACCGATGGCGACACGCACCATCACAACCAAAAAGCCATAAAAAAAGTGACCAACTACCAAACGTCAAAGCCCACCCACTGCTGGCCGGAGAGGAGCGACATGGAGGGAGATGTGCCAGATCCGGCGGAACCACTGCCAGATTTGGCAAGGAAATGACCGACAGGGGGAGAGAGTGGGTAGCGAGGATGGCAAAGAACAAAGGCGCACCTTAAAACGACATGATGAAGTAGCCGCCGCACGTCGAGGCGATCCTAGGAAGCTCCTAGAGCATGAACAGGCGACCGATGTCCGATAAGATAATACTCGGCAAAAGCGACCAGAAGAAGCAACCAAGGACCTCGCCACCGCCGTTTTTAGTGGTTGTGTGGGCTTTCCCACTGACGATCTTACATGGTGGCGAGAAGGAGGGGGAGGGAGTGAGGCGGCTAGGGTTGCGATTATCGCCAGAGTCACCAAAGTGGGAATGACGCGGGGTAAGGAAGGGCATGGCTATTTATAAGATTGTCGGGTGTGTTAAATTCCAACTATTTTTGTAAAATATTTTTTTGCATATTTGTCTAAGAAATTCTAAGTTTATTGTATCTGCAACTATTTATTAGTCATGTGAAATTTCCATATATATAATTACCATTTTTTATGTTTTCGTTTGCATATACAATTACCCATTTTCATTCCATTTCCTTTTCTTTCTTTATTTTTTTCATTGTTAGTTATTGTCTTTTAGAAGATTTTTTCAGTATGTTTGACATATGAGAATACGCCAATTTAGATAGGTGGATCCCATATAAGAGCTCACGGAATTGTCTAGTCTGTATTTGAGGTTGGTTTTTCCAAAACTTAGTCTAGAAGTATTGTTAAATTATTAATATATAGGTTGTTATTAATATCTAGTCTGAAATCAAAGGGAGCTCAGCAATGAGATCACCCAACGAGTCATGGTTGAGTTTATACAATTTTTTTTTAACACATGGTTGAATTTGTACTAATCAAGTCAAATTAGTACAGTAGTCAAGAGTTGTTTACGCTCTAAAATGCACTTTCCAGCGGCATCTCGCATGTTCGTCGCGTGGACGTTAGGAGTACGTACATTTGCAAAATATATCTTCTTCCTGGTCAACGTGTTGCAGTGAAGAGTGCGGACCGGCCGGGCTGAAAACGGTTTTGCAGTTTTGTCTCCGTGGCCCCTCTCTCACGCGATGCGCCAGCGGGAAGGCCGCGTCCCCAACGAGCCACTTCGGCCTTCCTTTGTCTAAAAAAAAACGAAGGCCCTTCACCCGAAATCCTGGCCTATTACTGAGTATCAAAACATGAAATTTTGATTGTCTCCTGTTTTTAAAAAGTATGAAAATATGCACCTAAGTATTTAAGTTTCCAAACATAAAACAGAAATGTATGATGAACTATCGCACACAGCAGAGATGTTTTTTTTTCTAGCCGGATGTGGAGACGTCCTTTCATGGTACGTATACTCCTTGTAGTTGTACGGAGCATGTGTCAGAAAAAAAGTGATTTGTAACCGTGCCGTGAGTTAAGGCCGGCAGTTAATTAGGGGAGGCATTGGCGTCATTAACTACGATCTTACTTAATGCGACCTTCTTTTACTCCTCGAACTAGGCGGGCCGGGGCCACCGCCGCGCCCGCGCCCGCGCGCGCTGCCCGTGGGAAGCGCCGAGGCCGGAGCTCGAGGCCTCGAGCAAAGTACCCCCACAGTAATAAAAGCCACGATTCAAGCGGCAGACCAGCCCTGCGTTCGGGGTCCGTTCGACTTGCGTTACTGTCTCCGTCACGGGAAGAAAAACGTACTCAACCCTGGGACCGACCGAGCTTCAAAAAAAGAAAAAAAACCTGGGACCGACCGACTGGAGTTCGTGCACGACACACGATCGTCGGTGGTTCGTCTCGTCTTGTGCCGTGCTGCCAGAACCTCCGATGGATCGATGTCGCGCCGGGGCCGTCACCACCGGGCGTACGCGTCTGTCCCAGTTTTGGCCACACCCCGATCCGCGGTGCCCTGCTATGCATACCCTGTCACGCCAACCGGCCGGTAGTTCCCGACCGACGCGACGGGCGTCTGCAAAACGGGCGAATACCCGCCGAACTTAATGGCAGCTGTTGGTGCGCGTGCGATGCAAACCGTCGCTTAATGTCGCCGGCGTCGGTGGCTGCGACGGCCGTGTAGACGGCGGCCTTTGGATTCTTCCGGCGGCTTCAGATCGACGCTCGAGCGGCCGCGCATCAACGGGTCCATCTATCAGCCGGGACGGAACCGAGATAGTGCAAGAGAGCGAGTGGTCGGTGCGCGCACTCGATCGACAGCCGGCGGGCGGCGGCTGCTACGTGATTCACGGTCGCTCTCCTGCTAAACCTTTCCTAGCGGCTATGATCACATCCGTGGCGCCGATTCCTGCTTTGAAACCTTGGAACCGGGCTCCCCGCTCCTGCCCCCCGCTCCCGCCGCCGGCTACTCCGGCCGCGGCGTCCACCTCTCCCCGCCGCTGACCACTTTGGTCGCGGCGGCCTCCTCCTCCGATGATGGCGGCGGGCTCCTCGAGTCCGCCCTCGGTCTCTTCGGCGTTCCCTAGGCCGCAGCCGGTGGTTTCCGGCCTGGGCCTCTCGGGGTCCCCTGGTCCCAGTCGCGCGACGCCCCTCCGAGGTGTGAGCGGCCAGGGTCAGCCCTCCCGGGCGCAGTGGATGGGTTCCGCCGTCCCAGGCCTACCCGCAAAGCGATGTGGCGCCGTCGGCGTGCTCTGCGGCGTCAGCAGGAGGCTGGCCCGTCGGCGCGTAGAGCGCCGCCCTCGCCGTCTTCGTCGTGGGAGCGGAGGGAGTTCCCGATTGAGCTGCAAGGTCTCTGCTTTAAGTGTTTTGGGGATGACCACAAGAAGCAGGATTGCCCAAACCGCCCCATGTGCTACCGGTGTGGTGTTGAAGGCCATGAATCGTTCCAATGCAAGCGTCCTCGGAGCCCGGCCTCGGAAAGGGATCTGATCCGGTCGGTTCTGGCCAAGATGGCCGTCTGGATCCGTCTGTGGTGTTGGCTGGTGCGGGGAGACAGACCTCACCGACGCCCAGGCAGGAGGCACCGGTGTTGCCTCCCTCGCCGGTGGCGGCTGAGCCTCTGTCCTCTGCCTAGCCACCATCCCTGGCTGCTTCGGGGGGCATCTGCGTACTCCATCGCTCCCAGGAGATGGATGATATGGAACGGCGGCTTCGTCTGGCAGTGGTGGCATACATTGGTGGTGTGCGGCCGTCGGTCTCCTGTGTGGAGGCGGCTGAGGCCATTTCGGCGCAGCTGCAGATCCCGCGTCACCGCTTCTCTGTTCATCGTTTCCAGCCGGAGGATTTCCTGATTGTCTTTGCCACCCCGGAACTCCGCAACATCGCTCTCCGTTCCATCCCGGTGGATAATGGTCTCTTCAAGCTGTTCTTTAAGCCTTGGTTGCGGCAGGCACAAGCTACGGCCAAGGCAATGCGGGTGCAGGTGGACCTCATGATTGAAGGAATCCCCTCGCATGCGTGGTCTCGTGATACGGCGGCTGAACTTCTTGGAAGTTCTTGCAAAATTGACAGCTTGGCGCCGGAGACAGCGGACAGATCGGATTTGTCGCTGTTCAAGGTGCGGGCCTGGTGTGTGCAGCCGGATGATATTCCGGTGGACAAGCGGTTGTGGATTCCTGAGCCAGAATTGGAAGATGCACGGCATCGGCGTGCTTCATCTCGCCAATTCTTGGAATATTCGACGCTCATTCACATTGGTAGGATGTGGGATTACAATCCCCCGGAAAACTGGCGCCGGTCGGAGAGCTCCGGCAGCAGCGGTCAAAGTGGGTTGCCAGATGAGTCCGGCGGCTTCTCTGGAGGTGGGGAGCGCCAGGTGCTGCCTTGGACGCGCGGACAGAGAGATGACCGCGGTGGTGCGGCTGAAGCTTCCAGAGTGGGAGCCACTGGCAGATCCTTCAGGCAAGCGCTGATGGGCAGACTGGGTGAGTCCAACTGGCGGCTGCCGGCGATTAGGTCGGGCAGCTCTCAGATGGCTGGTGCGCCGGCATGTCGGGTCAACACTCCCGGTGAGCCCCATGCTTCGAGACAGGCATCGGTGGTGCTAGCTTCCCCGGCTGGCGCTCTGCTTGCGGGGGGCCGTCCGGTGGCAGCCGAGGCACCGGCCGCAGCGTCGCCCCCACGGCAGCTGGTGACAGTGGATCCTGTGCTGGCGACAGCTGTGCTGGAGCGGGTGGAGCCGCCTGTTGGCGCGGGCCCCGTGAAGGCTGTGGTGGTGGAGCCCGCTGTGCTAGAGATTCCCTCTTTCCAATTGTCGTTGGCCAATCAGGAGGTGGTCGTGCCCTCCGTGGTAGCCGACAAAGGAGAGGTGGGTCTGGAAGGAGCCAGTACCGGTGGCCCTCAGAATCCCGAGGCGGAAGTGGGAGGTTCATCGGGCAAGTTGATTGGGGCAATCATTGCTGAGCCTGAGACGCGGAGGCTGGAATGCGAAGATGTGTTGGGGACTGCAATCATGGCTAGTGCGCCAAAGGAGATGCGGATCGGTCGGGTGCCGCAGGACAGGGGTGGGGGTGAGGCCAGTACCCGAGAAGATGCTCCCCCCTGCCCCCCGCTGCGGGCTGGGCCCCGGTGGACGAGATCCTTTCGGCATCTGCCGATTTGGTGCATGTGAGCGGGCCCCAGGAGATTCCCCCTCTGAGGGACGTGCCCCCGCCATGCAGCCTGTCGCTGGCAGGCATGCAGGAGGTGACATGCCCATGCAACGGGACTGTGATGGCAACCACGCCTCCCTTGGTTCACAACGTGCTACCGGGTATGGTTGGTGGAGATCAATTGGCTCACTGCCTTACGGACAAAGAACGAGTGGCGATGGGAAAGCTTAAATCCTTTTGTGCGAGTCTGCTCAAGAAACTTGCACCTCCACTTCTGATGGAAATTGAAGCTGTCAAAGGGGTGCAGTTGGGAAAGGAGCTGTGCACTCCTAGGCGCACCACCCGCTCGGCGAGCATGGTGACACCTAGAAGACAAAAGACCTCTGTTCCTGAAGCGGTGCTGCTCAAGACCCTGGGTGTTGCGGAAGATGATCTTGCGGTCCAGGATGGTGCGTTAGCTTTGCTAAAAGAAATGTTTGATTCGCCTATCCAAGAGCGGCAGCTTAGAGCGATAGCAGCAATCTTTGGCAAGTCTATTCCCATGGACTTGGAGAGGCTGGAGGGAGGAGCAATGGTGGGCACTGCATGAGCCAGTCCCGCTTGTGATCTTTGGATGCTAGACGTCCAGATGTCTGGCACCAATGTGGAGTTGGTGTGTTGGAACGTGAGAGGGCTTAATAGTCAGGCCAAAAAGAAGGCCCTTAGAGAATTTGTAGATTCTGTCAGCGCGGCTATCATATGTATCCAGGAGACAAAATTGGCTGTGGTGGACAGGTTTACTGTTATGCAATGTATGGGTCCGGCTTATGATGGCTTCGCCTACCTACCGGCCCATGGGACTCGTGGAGGCATTCTGTTAGCGTGGAAATCTAACCTTGTCCACATCTCTAACCTTGTTAATGATTCTAACTTTATCACGGGCTATGTTACCCCCCTGGTGGGATCGCCATGGTGGCTTTCAGTTGTATATGGGCCACAGGAAGATGTGGAGAAAATTGCCTTTCTTGATGAGCTGGTGGAAAGGCGTGCTCTCTGTCTAGGACCTTGGATGGTCATTGGAGATTTCAATCTCATTCTTTGTGCTGCTGACAAGAGTAATGCCAATATCGACCGGAGAATGATGGGACGATTTAGGCGTTTTATTGATAACATGGAGCTTAAAGAGTTATTTCTTCATGGGCGTAAATTCACTTGGAGCAATGAGCGAGAGCTTGCCACCCTCACCAAGATTGACCGCGCTCTTGTTTCGGTTGATTGGGAACTGGAATATCCAAACTGCGTGCTCCAAGCCCTGTCCACGGATGTCTCTGACCATTGCCCCCTTCACCTTGCGTTGGAGGAACACAAGCTCACCCCCAGGCGCTTCAGGTTTGAAGTTTTCGACCAAGATAGATGGATTTGAGGAGGCGATTAAGGAGGCTGGGGTGCGAGCGGGCATCTCGGACCAGATAAGCGGCCGGATGAACTCTTTAGGAACACCGCTAAATTCCTCATGGCTTGGGGGCGTAAAAAGATTGGCAATGTCAAAATCCAAATGGCAACCGCAAGATTGGTCATCAAGCTGTTTGACAGGCCATGGAGGATAGAAGTTCGACGGCCGAGGAGAGATGGCTTCGTGGGACATTGAAAAAACTCGCTTGGCTGGCTTATTTGGAAAGAACGATTGCAGACAGCGTTCTAGGATCAAATGGCTTCGGAGGGCGATGCAAACTCAAAATTCTTCCAGCTGTTTGCGAACGGGAGGAAGGCTCATAATTACATCCCGTCGATTTGGTCGAGGGCGATCATCACCGATCAACATGGCAAGGAATCTGCTTCCATCAGCGATATGGAGATTCGGGCTCGCAAGGCGAGGGATTTTACCGTCGACCGCAATTTCAACATGGAGCCTATCAACCTTTTCGATCAGGATGCCATCTTCTCCGAGGAGGAAATCTGGAGGTCGTTAAAGGCATGCTCACGACAGAGCGCTGGGCCGGACGGATTCATTGGGCTTTTCTTCCACAAAGCATGGCCTGTTATCAAGGGGATGTGATCGCTGTGATTCGAAATTCATCTTTGGACAATGGTCGAGGCTTTGGCAGATTTAACAAGGCGCTGATCACTCTAATCCCGAAAAAGCCGGATGCCTCTGAGATTGGCGACTTTAGACCGATCAGCTTGCTACATAGCATCCCTAAAATCTGTGCTAAGCTCTTAGCCACCAAAGTTGGTGGGCGTATGGAGGAACTGGTTCACCCTAACCAATCTGCCTTTATCAAGGGTAGAAATCTCCATGACAACTTCACATTGGTACGTCAAGTGGCGAGGAACCTTCACAAACGAAAAGCCAAGGGAGTTTTGGTTAAGATGGACATCTCGAGAGCATTTGATTCGCTGTCCTGGCCTTTCCTTTTTGAAGTGCTACGTGCGAAAGGGTTCCCGGAGAAGTGGAGATCGCTCATTGCCACGCTGTTATCTTCGGCTAGCTCAAGAGTGATTGTGAATGGCAGTGCTGGAGAGAAGATATTGCATGCTTGTGGCCTGAGGCAGGGCGATCCAATCTCTCCTTTCCTGTTTGTCATTGCGATGGATGCCCTGTCGGCCCTCATAGTTCAGGCTCAAGTTGCTGGAGTTCTAAGCCCGATGCCGGATGCTCGCCGTCCAACGGCTATCGATTTATGCGGACGATGTGGTTCTCTTCATCAGGCCGACTAGCATGGATCTGGCTTTTGTTAAGGAAGCGATGCACATATTTGGAGAGGCGTCGGGTCTAAAGATTAACTATCAAAAGTCTTCGGCTATCATGATTAGGCCGGGTGTGGGAGACTCAGAAAGAGTTGCTGCAGCGCTTCCGTGGAGGATGCAATCTTTCCCGTGTAAATACCTTGGTCTCCAGCTCTCGATCAAGCAACTAACTCGCAACCAGTGGCAGCCTATGGTGGATGCGGTGCTCAATTTTCTGCCAGATGGTCGAGAGGTTCGATAACTAGGCTGGCGCAGCTTGTTTTGATCAACAAAGATAGTTAGAGCCAGCCTATCCATCATCTTATCGTGGCCAACGCTCCAAGTGGGCCTTGGATAGCATTGACAGAGGTGTAAGGTTTTTTCGGGCGGCTCGGAGGAGATTCACGGTGGACAGTGCCTAGTGGCCTGGAACAGGGTTTGCCGACCCAAGGAGCTTGGCGGGCTGGGCGTGCTGAACCTGCACACCCAAGGGATTGCACTCCGGCTCAGATGGGAATGGCTCAGACGTACCGACAGCTCCAAACCTTGGCAGGGGCTGGCTATGTCGACTGACAAGGAGATGCAGGCCTCCTTCACTAGTTTGGTGCATTGGACTCTGGGTAAGGGTAGCCAAATCCTCTTCTGGAAGGATAGATGGCTTCATGGTCTTCGCATTGTGGAAATTGCACCTCTGGTGGTAGCGCAAGTTCGAACTCAAATGGTGAACCGGCGGTTGGCAAAGGATGGGCTGACTTCAAGCAATTGGATTAATGACATCAATGGTGAGCTGACCACGGACGGACTTGTTCAGTTCATTCACCTGTGGGAGAGACTAGATTCTGTGGAGCTTGACCCCTCACGGAGGATCAAGCGATTTGGAAGTGGTCACCGGGACAACTCGGCTTCCTCGGCTTATCGGATCATGAACGAGGGATCTATCGATTGGGTTGCGCCAAAGGCCTTTGGAAATGCTGGGCTCCTCTAGGTTGCAGGTTGTTCATGTGGTTGGCGCTGCAGTGAGACTTTGGACCTCGATCGAGACTCCGCATGGACTTCAAGACGCTGCATCATGCTCGCTATCTATGTGATCAAGAGGAGGACTCGGTAGACCACATAATGCTTCAATGTGTCTACTCGAGGCAGGTGTGGTTCCAATGCCTCAGATGGGCTAAGATCGACATGCGGATGATGCCCTCGCCAACGGATATACTGCAGGATTGGTGGCCAACGGTCCGTAAGCAAATCACCAAGGCGCCTCGAAGGGATTTGATTCATTTGGTGCTTTTGATTTGTTGGAGCATTTGGAAGCAAAGGAATGGAAGAGTTTTTGGTGGATAGGGTATTTGCAAGGATGTGGACCTCTCCATGAAGATTCATCAAGAGCTGCAACTCTGGCTAGCGGCAGGAGCGAGGAGTGTTCAACACTTGTGTGAGTAGTCGTGTGGGTAGGATAGGAGTGGGAGTTTATATGGCCTCGCCGACTTGTGGTGATGGCCATAACTATCCTCTTGTAATTATTTCTCTCTTCTATAAAGCTTAGGTACGCTATTGGCGTACTCTCAAAAAAAAAAACCTTGGAACCGAATTCTCCAGGAATAGCAGCAACTCTAGCACAGTGGGTCAGTGGCCATTATTTTTTAAATGAAAGGGATTTCCTTCCCCAATTTCATTTACTAAACCAACATTTTTGTCTGCGACCCAAACACAGCAAGCACCAGTAAGGTTCCAAACCTCTTTTTTTTAGAAAACTTCCAACCTATTCATTTTCGATAATGACGGTACAATGAACATTAGAAATAATAAAAATTTCATCAAGATCCATAGACCACCTAGCGGCGATTACCGGATCCAACCAAATCCATCAAGGATAGATCTGCCGGAGACACACCTCCACACGCCCACCAACAATGCTAGACACACCACCGGGACGGGGGCTAAGCGGGGAGAATCTTATTCCATCTTCAGGGAGGCGCCAATGTCTCGTCTTCCCGAGCAGGACACAAACCCTAAAAAAATTCAAAGAAACATTAAAAACAGAGCCCTCCCACCGGCAAGGGCCGAAACCACCACGCCACCATGGCTCTAATGCCACCGAAGACGTGGCGGACCGGCGACGGCGCTAGTGAGAGGCAAAGGAACCGTAAAACTTTTCTTAGTGGAGGAGGCGACTACGTGAGGTATCACCTTAAATCTTGCCAACTCGCTGACACCCACCCCCTCCCCCCTCCTTCATGAAGGAAATATGCCCTAGAGGCAATAATAAAGTTATTATTTATTTCCTTATTTTATGATAAATGTTTATTATTCATGCTAGAATTGTATTAACCGGAAACATAATATGTGTGTGAATACATAGACAAACATAGTGTCACTAGTATGCCTCTACTTGACTAGCTCGTTAATCAAAGATGGTTAAGTTTCCTAACCATAGACATGAGTTGTCATTTGATTAACGGGATCACATCATTAGGATAATGATGTGATTGACTTGACCCATTCCGTTAGCTTAGCACTTGATCGTTTAGTATGTTGCTATTGCTTTCTTCATGACTTATATATGTTCCTATGACTATGAGATTATGCAACTCCCGTTTACCGGAGGAACACTTTGTGTGCTACCAAACGTCACAACATAACTGGGTGATTATAAAGGAGCTCTACAGGTGTCTCCGAAGGTACATGTTGAGTTGGCGTATTTTGAGATTAGGATTTGTCACTCCGATTGTCAGAGAGGATCTCTGGGTCCACTCGGTAATGCACATCACTATAAGCCTTGCAAGCAATGTGACTAACGAGTTAGTTGCGGGATGATGCATTACGGAACGAGTAAAGAGACTTGCCGGTAACGAGATTGAACTAGATATTGGATACCGACGATCGAATCTCGGGCAAGTAACATACCGATGACAAAGGGAACAACGTATGTTGTTATGTGCTTTGATCGATAAAGATCTTCGTAGAATATGTAGGAGCCAATATGAGCATCCAGGTCCGCTATTGGTTATTGACCGAGAACAGTTTTAGGTCATGTCTACATAGTTCTCGAACCCGTAGGGTCCGCACGCTTAACGTTATGATGACAGTTTTATTATGAGTTTATAAGTTTTGACGTACCGAAGGTTGTTCGGAGTCCCGGATGTGATCACGGACATGACGAAGAGTCTCGAAATGGTCGAGACATAAAGATTGATATATTTGAAGCCTATATTTGGATATCGGAATCGTTCCGGGTGACATGGGGATTTTACCGGAGTACCGGGGGGTTACCGGAACCCCCCGGGGGTTATTGGGCCTTCATGGGCCCTAAGGGAGAAGAGGAGAGGAGGCAAGAGGTGGGTTGCGCCCCCTCCCCTCCCTAGTCTGAATAGGACATGGAGAGGGGGGCGGCGCCCCCCCTTTCCTTCCCCTCTTCTTCCTCCTTCCCCCTTCTCCTTCTCCAACTATGAAAGAAGGGAGTCCTACTCCCGGTGGGAGTAGGACTCCCCCTTGGCGCGCCCTCCTTGCCCGGCCGCCCCTCCCCCTTGGCTCCTTTACATACGGGGGCAGGGGGGCACCTCTAGACACACAAGTTGATCATCGTGATCGTTCCTTAGCCGTGTGCGGTGCCCCCTCCACCATATTCCACCTCGGTCATATCGTTGCAGTGCTTAGGCGAAGCCCTGCATCGATAGAACATCATCATCGTCACCACGCCGTCGTGATGACAGAACTCATCCCCGACACCCTGCTGGATCGGAGTCCGGGGATCGTCATCGAGCTGAACGTGTGTTGAACTCGGAGGTGCCGTACGTTCGGTGCTTGGATCGGTCGAATCGTGAAGACGTACGACTACATCAACCGCGTTGTCATAACGTTTCCGCTTACGGTCTACGAGGGTACGTGGACAACACTCTCCCCTCTCGTTGCTATGCATCACCATGATCTTGCGTGTGCGTAGGAATTTTTTTGAAATTAGTACATTCCCCAACAGTGGCATCCGAGCCTAGGTTTTATGCGTTGATGTTATATGCACGAGTAGAACACAAGTGAGTTGTGAGCGATACAAGTCATACTGCTTACCAGCATGTCATACTTTGGTTCAGCGGTATTGTTGGATGAAGCGGCCCGGACCGACATTACGCGTACGCTTACGCGAGACTGGTTTTACCGCCGTGCTTTGCACACAGGTGACTAGCGGGTGTCTGTTTCTCCAATTTTAGTTGAACCGAGTGTGGCTACGCCCGATCCTTGCGAAGGTTAAAACAGTACTAACTTGACGAACTATCGTTGTGGTTTTGATGCGTAGGTTAGAACGGTTCTTGCTCAGCCCGTAGCAGCCACGTAAAATTTTCAACAACAAAGTAGAGGACGTCTAACTTGTTTTTGCAGGGTATGTTGTGATGTGATATGGTCAAGACGTGATGCTATATTTTATTGTATGAGATGATCATGTTTTGTAACCGAAGTTATCGACAACTGGCAGAAGCCATATGGTTGTCACTTTATTGTATGAAATGCAAACGCCCTGTAATTGCTTTACTTTATCACTAAGCGGTAGCGATAGTCGTAGAAGCAATAGATGGCGTAAACGACAACGATGCTATGATGGAGATCAATGTGTCGCGCCGGTGACGATGGTGATCACGACGGTGCTTCGGAGATGGAGATCACAAGCACAAGATGATGATGGCCATATCATATCACTTACATTGATTGCATGTGATGTTTATCCTTTATGCATCTTATCTTGCTTTGATTGACGGTAGTATTTTAAGATGATCTCTCACTAAATTATCAAGAAGTGTTCTCCCTGAGTATGCACCGTTGCGAAAGTTCTTCATGCTGAGACACCACGTGATGATCGGGTGTGATAGGCTCTATGTTAAAATACAACGGGTGCAAAACAGTTGCACACGCGGAATACTCAGGTTAAACTTGACGAGCCTAGCATATACAGATATGGCCTCGGAACACGAAGACCGAATGGTCGAACGTGAATCATATAGTAGATATGATCAACATAGTGATGTTCACCATTGAAAACTACTCCATCTCACGTGATGATCGGACATGGTTTAGTTGATTTGGATCACGTGATCACTTAGATGACTAGAGAGATGTCTATCTAAGTGGGAGTTCTTAAGAAATATGATTAATTGAACTTAAATTTATCACGAACTTAGTCCTGGTAGTATTTTGCAAATTATGTTGTAGATCAATAGCTCGCGTTGTTGCTTTCATATGTTTATTTTGATATGTTCCTAGAGAAAACTGTGTTGAAAATGTTAGTAGCAATGATGCGGATTAGATCCGTGATCTGAGGTTTATCCTCATTGCTGCACAGAAGAATTATGTCCTTGATGCACCGCTAGGTGACAGACCTATTGCAGGAGCAGATGCAGACGTTATGAACGTTTGGCTAGCTCAATATGATGACTACTTGATAGTTTAGTGCACCATGCTTAACGGCTTAGAATCGGGACTTCAAAGACATTTTTGAACGTCATGGACCATATGAGATGTTCTAGGAATTGAAGTTAATATTTCAAGCAAATACCCGAGTTGAGAGATATGAAGTCTCCAATAAGTTCTATAGCTAAAAGATGGAGGAGAATCGCTCAACTAGTGAGCATGTGCTCAGATTGTCTGGGTACTTCAATTGCTTGAATCAAGTGGGAGTTAATCTTCCAGATAAGATAGTGATTGACAGAATTCTCTAGTCACCATCACTAAGTTACTAGAACTCGTGATGAACTATAGTATGCAAGGGATGACGAAAACGATTCCCGAGCTCTTCGTGATGTTGAAATCGACGAAGGTTGAAATCAAGAAAGAGCATCAAGTGTTGATGATTGACAAAACCACTAGTTTCAAGAAAAGGGCAAACATAAAGAAAGGGAAACTTCAAGTAGAATGGCAAACAAGTTGTCACTCCCATGAAGAAGACCAAAGCTGGACCAAAGCCTGAAACTGAGTGCTTACACTGCAAAGGAAATGGTCACTGGAAGCGGAAATGCCCTGAATATTTGGTGGATAAGAAGGATGGCAAAGTGAACAAGGGTATATTTGATATACAAGTTATTGATGTGTGCCTTACTAGTGTTTATAGTAGCCCCGAGTATTTGATACTTGTTAGGTTGCTAAGATTAGTAACTCAAACAGGAGTTCTGAGAATAAGCAGAGACTAGTTGAAGGGAAGTGATGATGAGTGTTGGAAGTAGTTCCAAGATTGATATGATCATCATCGCACACTCCCTATACTTTTGGGATTAGTGTTAAACCTAAATAAATGTTATTTGGCGTTTGCGTTGAGCATGAATATGATTTGATCATGTTTATTGCAATACAGTTATTCATTTAAAGTCAGAGAATAATTGTTGTTCTGTTTACATGAATAAAACCTTCAAATGGTCATACACCCAATGAAAATAGTTTGTTGGACCTCGATCGTAGTGATACACATATTCATAATATTAATGCCAAAAGATGCAAAGTTAATAATGATAGTGCAACTTATTTGTGGCACTACCGTTTGGGTTATATCGGTGTAAAGCGCATGAAGAAACTCCATAAAGATGGATTTTCAAAATCACTTGGTTATGAATCATTTGATGCTTGCGAATCGTACCTTTTGGGCAAGATGACTAAAACTCCGTTCTCCGAAACAATGGAACGAGCTACTGACTTATTGGAAATAATACATACCGATGTATGCTATCCAATGAGTGGTGATGCTCGTGGCAAGTATCATTATTTTCTGACCTTCACAAGATGATTTGAGCAGATATGGGTATATCTACTTGATGAAACATAAGTCTGAAACATTTGAAAAGTTCAAAGAATTTCAGAGTGAAGTGGAAAATCATCGTAACAAGAAAAATAAAGTTTCTACGATCTGATCGTGGAGACGAATATTTGAGTTACGAGTTTGATCTTCATTTGAAACAATGTGAAATAGTTTCGCAACTCACGCCACCTGGAACACCACAATGTAATGGTGTGTCCGAACGATGTAATCGTACTTTACTAATATGGTGCAATCTATGATGTCTCTTATCGGTTTACCACTATCGTTTTGGGGTTATGCATTAGAGACAACTGCATTCACGTTTAATAGGGCACCATCTAAATCCGTTGAGACGACACCGTATGAACTATGGTTTAGCAGTAAACCTAAGCTGTCGTTTCTTAAAGTATGGGGCTGCGATGCTTATGTGAAAAAGTTTGATCCTGATAAGCTCAAACCCAAATCGGAGAAGTGCGTCTTCATAGAATACCCAAAGGAAATTCTTGGGTACACCTTCTATCACAGATCCGAAGGCAAGATATTCGTTGCCAAAAATGGATACTTTCTAGAGAAGGAGTTTCTCTCGAAAGAAGTGAGTGGGAGGAAAGTAGAACTTGATGAGGTAATCAGACCTTCTCCCAAATTGAAAATAGTTTATCACTGAAATCAGTTCCAAAGTGATTCCTACACCAATTAGTGAGGAAGCTAATGATTATGATCATGAAACTTCAGATCAAGTTACTACAGAACCTCGTAGGTCCTCCAGAGTACGGTCCGCACCAGAGTGGTACGGTAATCCTGTTCTGAAAGTCATGTTACTAGACCATGATAAACCTATGAACTATGAGGAAGCGATGATGAGCCCAGATTCCGCAAAATGGCTGGAGGCCATGAAATCTAAGATAGGATCCATGTATGAGAACAAAGTGTGGACTTTGATGGACTTGCCCGATGATCGGCAAACCATAGAAAATAAATGGATCTTCAAGAGGAAGACGGACGTTGATAGTAGTGTTACTATCTACAAAGCTCGAGTCGCAAAAAGGTTTTTGACAAGTTCAAGGTGTTGACTACTATGAGATTTTCTCAACTGTAGCGATGCTTAAGTCTGTCCGAATCATGTTAGCAATTGCCACATTTTATGGAATTTGGCAAATGGATGTGAAAACTACATTCCTTAATGGATTTATTAAAGAAGAGTTGTATATGATACAACCAGAAGGTTTTGTCAATCCTAAAGGTGCTAACAAAATGTGCAAGCTCCAGTGATCCATCTATGGACTGGTGCAAGCATCTCAGAGTTGGAATATACGCTTTGATAAGTTGATCAAAGCATATAGTTTTATACAGACTTGCGGTGAAGCCTGTATTTACAATAAAGTGAGTGGGAGCACTACCGCCTTTCTGATAAATATATGTGAGCTGATCAGAAATGATGTAGAATTTTTCTGGAAAGCATAAAGGAGTATTTGAAAGGAGTTCTTTAAAAGAAAGACCCAAGTAAAGCTACATACATATTGAGCATCAAAATCTATTGAGATAGATCAAGACGCTTGATTAGTTTTTCAATAAGTACATACCTTATCAAGATTTTGAAGTAGTTCAAAATGGAACAGTCAAAGAAAGAGTTCTTGCCTATGTTGCAAAGGTGTGAAACTGAGTAAGACTCAAATCCCGACCACGGCAGAAAATAGAAAAGAGAATGAAAGTCATTCCCATGCCTCAGTCATAGGTTCTATAAAGTATGCTATGCTATGTACCAGACCTATTGTATACCTTGCTCTGAATTTGGCAAGGGAGTACAATAGTGATCTAGGAGTAGATCACTAGACATTGGTCAAGAATATCCTTAGTGAGGACTAAGGAGATATTTCTCGATTATAGAGGTGATAAAAGAGCCCATCCTAAAGAGTTACATCGGTGCAAGCTTTTACACCGATCCAGATGACTCTAGGTCTCAATCTGGATACATATTGAAAGTGGGAGCAATTAGCTAGAGTAGCTCCGTGCAGAGCATTGTAGACATAGAATATTTGCAAAATACATACGGCTCTGAATATGATAGACCCGTTCACTAAGCTTCTCTCATGAGCAAAATATGATCACACCTTAGTACTCTTTGGGTGTTAATCACATAGCGATGTGAACTAGATTATTGACTCTAGTAAACCCTTTGGGTGTTGGTCACATGACGATGTGAACTATGGGTGTTAATCATATACAAATATGAATATTGATGTTAAATCACATGGCGATGTGAACTAGAGTATTGACTCTAGTGCAAGTGGGAGACTGAAGGAAATATGCCCTAGAGGCAATAATAAAGTTATTATTTATTTCCTTATTTCATGATAAATGTTTATTATTCATGCTAGAATTGTATTAACCGGAAACATAATACATGTGTGAATACATAGACAAACATAGTGTCACTAGTATGCCTCTACTTGACTAGCTCATTAATCAAAGATGGTTAAGTTTCCTAACCATAGACATGAGTTGTCATTTGATTAACGGGATCACATCATTAGGACAATGATGTGATTGACTTGACCCATTTCGTTAGCTTAGCACTTGATCGTTTAGTATGTTGCTATTGCTTTCTTCATGACTTATATATGTTCCTATTACTATGAGATTATGCAACTCCCGTTTACCGGAGGAACACTTTGTGTGCTACCAAACGTCACAACGTAAATGGGTGATTATAAAGGAGCTCTACAGGTGTCTCCGAAGGTACATGTTGAGTTGGCGTATTTCGAGATTAGGATTTGTCACTCCGATTTTCGGAGAGGTATCTCTGGGCCCACTCGGTAATGCACATCACTATAAGCCTTGCAAGCAATGTGACTAATGAGTTAGTTGCGGGATGATGCATTATGGAACGAGTAAAGAGACTTGCCGGTAACGAGATTGAACTAGGTATTGGATACCGACGATCGAATCTCGGGCAAGTAACATACCGATGACAAAGGGAACAACGTATGTTGTTATGCGGTTTGACCGGTAAAGATCTTCGTAGAATATGTAGGAGCCAATATGAGCATCCAGGTTCCACTATTGGTTATTGACTGAGAACAGTTCTAGGTCATGTCTACATAGTTCTCGAACCCGTAGGGTCCGCACGCTTAACGTTACGATGACAATTTTATTATGAGTTTATAAGTTTTGATGTACCGAAGGTTGTTCGGAGTCCCGGATGTGATCACGGACATGACGAGAGTCTCGAAATTGTCGATACAAAAAGATTGATATATTGGAAGCCTATATTTGGATATCGGAATCGTTCCGGGTGAAATCGGGATTTTACCGGAGTACCGGGGGGTGACCGGAACCCCCAGGGGTTATTGGGCCTTCATGAGCCCTAAGGGAGAAGAGGAGAGGAGGCAAGAGGTGGGCTGCGCCCCCTCCCCTCCCTAGTCTGAATAGGACAAGGAGAGGGGGGCGGCGCCCCCCCTTTCCTTCCCCTCTTCCTACTCGTTCCCCCTTCTCCTTCTCCAACTAGGAAAGAAGGGAGTCCTACTCCCGGTGGGAGTAGGACCCCCCCTTGGCGCGCCCTCCTTGGCCGGCCGCCCCTCCCCCTTGGCTCCTTTATATACGGGGCAGGGGGGCAGCTCTAGACACACAAGTTGATCATCGTGATCGTTCCTTAGCCGTGTGCGGTGCCCCCCTCCACCATATTCCACCTTGGTCATATCGTTGCGGTGCTTAGGTGAAGCCCTACATCGGTAGAACATCATCATATACACCACGCCGTCGTGCTGACAGAACTCATCCCCGACACCCTGCTGGATCGGAGTCCGGGGATCGTCATCGAGCTGAACGTGTGTTGAACTCGGAGGTGCCGTACGTTCGGTGCTTGGATCGGTCGGATCGTGAAGACGTATGACTACATCAACCGCGTTGTCATAACGCTTCCGCTTACGGTCTATGAGGGTACGTGGACAACACTCTCCCCTCTTGTTGCTATGCATCACCATGATCTTGTGTGTGCGTAGGAATTTTTTTGAAATTACTACGTTCCGCAACACTTCACCCCAACAAGGTGAAGCAAAAAAGGGAAACGCCTAAACTAGTCCTAGGTCTGGTACATATGAAGGACCAAACAACAGAACAACCCACTACCAGGGGACTAGCACCCCCAGGAAACCATCTACCAGGAAACCACATGAGCTACCCCCCCCCCCCAAAAAAAATCACCAAGTTTCGAATCATACACAGGGGGAAGCAACAAAAGTTGCGAACAGGGAAGAGCACACCAATCCCACCTCAGATCAAGCACCCTCCAGTCTTGGAATCTAAGATGGACGGCTTCGTCTTGCTTGAAATATCTCAATGGTGACTTGATCAAGAAGTTGCAGCTCCAGTCTTGCGTCCTTCCTCACTTGCAGAGCATTCCAATCATTAATCTAATGAGAACCACCAAATGGATCATTACTAGGTTGAGCAGGCCATTTCTTCTAAAACGAGCAAAATTCGAAGCCTTCCAAATACTCCAAATAATTGCAGCAACCTCCACAGATAAGATTTTCCTTTTTCTAGGTCACATCCTTTTCAACCACACATTAAAACAATTATTTACACAATAGAAATCACAAGGAATTCCTAAGCTGCAGCTCACTATATTCCAAATGTACCTAGCTAAAGGACATTAAAAAAGATGATCGATAGATTCCTTATTTCCACAAAAAGGACATTCAACCCCACAATTTCCTCCACGGTGCAATAACACGTCTCTGGTTAAAATACTCTCCTTCAATATAAGTCAAAGAAAGGATTTGATCCTGGGAGGGATATTAACCTTCCAAAGGAATATATCAGAACTTTTTCCTCCTATTTGCATTGCAGAATAAAATGACTTAACACTGTACCCTCTCGATGAATCTAGTAACCAAGACAATTTATCCTCATTATCATTTAATGAAACATTCTTGTAGAGATCAACCAACAATTTCCACTAATCAGCTTTTTCTCAGCTCTTCTAAAACTTAAAGGAGAAAGACTGAAAGGAAAAGCATCATGCAGTACAATGTGATGAATTTGAGATATGTTATATAATCTAGGGTATGCCAAGTACAAGCTTTCCTTTCCCAACCATATATCCTCCAAAAACCTAGTTTTTTTTTCATTCCCCACACAAAATTTACATCAAGACACAAAGAGAATTTGATTTTCATCAATCACTGACAAAATGTGAATCACCCTATTTAAACTGGACTTATCCAAGTGTTGAACTACTAACATATTTCCCCACAAAACACTTTGCCATAAACCATCTACACCGAACAATTTCGACAACTACTTAACAAGCAAGACAATATTCATAGTTTCTGGATCTAAAATCCCTAAACCACCCAAGTCTTTTGCCCTACAAACAATACTCCAAACAACCAAATGATATTTCTGTTTCTCTTTTTCCCCACTCCACAAAAAACTAGCTTTGGGTCTATCATACAGTTGGGAAACGTAGTAGAAAACAAAAAAACTGTTCGTCTTACGATCAACCAGGAACACTGTCATGACCCAGTCCCTAGTAGGGCCCCCAAATCTCTGCGCTTACTGTCTCAATCCCTGGATCATTAGCTAACACGCTGTGACACCCACGATGCGGCTATATCCCCCACGTGTCGAAGCACGACTTAGAGGCATAACCGCATGGTGGTTTTGTCGCAAGAAGGGTCATCTTCACACAATCCCATGTAATGAACAAGACTGGGATAAAGAGTTGGCTTACAATCGCCACTTCACACAATGAACATATAATTCATACATCATTCAGAGTACACACATAGTCCGACTACGGACGAAGCCAAAAGAAAAGAAGATAACCCAACTGCTAGATCCCCGATCGTCCCAACTGGGCTCCACTACTGATCATTAAGAAACGAAACATAGTAACGACCAAGGTCTTCATCAAACTCCCATCTAAGCTCGGTTCCATCACCTGCACTGGTATCATCGGCACCTGCAACTGTTGTGATAGTATCTCGTGAGTCACGAGGACTCAGCAATCTCAAAACCCGCGAGATCAAGACTATTTAAGCTTATAGGAAGGATGGGGTAATGAGGTGGAGCTGCAGCAAGCACTAAGCAAATATGGTGGCTAACATACGCAAATGAGAGCGAGAAGAGGAGCAAAGGAACGGTCGTCAACTAGAAATGATCAAGAGGTGATCCTAAAACTGCTTACGCACAATCATAACACAAAGACCGTATTCACTTCCCGGACTCCGCCGAAAAGAGACCATCACGGCTACACACGCGGTTGATGCGTTTTAATTAAGTCAAGTGTCAAGTTATCTACAACCGGACATTAACAAATTCCCATCTGCCACATAACCGCGGGCATGGCTCTCGAAAGTTTATACCCTGCAGGGGTGTCCCAACTTAGCCCATCACAAGCTCTCACGGTCAACGAAGGATATTCCTTCTTCCAGGAAGACCCGATCAGTCTCGGAATCCCGGTTTACAAGACATTTCGATAATGGTAAAACAAGACCAGCAAGACCACCCGACTGTATCGACAAATCCCGATAGGAGCTGCACATATCTCGTTCTTAGGGCACACCGGATAAGCTAAGCGTCTGGTACCAACATAACCCAAGTTTCAAGGGACGGTCCTCAAGACGGTGCTCTAGTTTGGACCAACACTCGAGGAGCACCGCCCGGGGTAAAATAAAGATGACCCTTCACTGCAGAACCCAAGGGAAAAAGGCTTAGGTAGCAAATGTTAAAACCAAGGTTGGGCCTTGCTGGAGGAGTTTTATTCAAAGCGAACTGTCAAGGGGGTCCCATAAATCACCCAACCGCGTAAGGAACGCAAAATCAAGGAACATAACACCGGTATGACGAAAACTAGGGCGGCAAGAGTGGAACAAAACACCAGGCATAAGGCCGAGCCTTCCACCCTTTACCAAGTATATAGATGCATTAATTAAATAAGAGATATTGTGATATCCCAACATAATCTGGTCCAACATGGAGCAATCTTCAACTTCACCTACAACTAACAATGCTATAAGAGGGGCTGAGCAAAGCGGTAACATAGCCAAGCAATGGTTTGCTAGGAAGGGTGAAAATGTTAGAGGCTGACATGGCAATTTGGGAGGCTTGGTAAAACAAGTGATAGGTAGCACAACATAGTGATAGAACGAAGCAACTAGCAAGCAAAGATAGAAGTGATATCAAGGGTAATGGTCATCTTGCCTGAAATCCCGCAAGGAAGAAGAACGAGTCCATGAAGAAGACAAACGGACGTAGTCGAACGAATCCTCACAACTCCGGAATGAAACCGAAGCTAACGAGAGAAGCAAACCGGAAAGAAGCAAACAACATAGTAAACACACAAGCATAAACATGTCATGATGCACAAACAAGTATGATGCATGTCCGGTTTAATAAGGCATGGCATGGCAAAGTGCAACAAACAATACTACAAGTTAAGTGGAGCTCAATATGCAACAAGTGGCATATTGACGAAACACCACATCGAATTATTTTAGTTTACTCTCGGTTAGGTACACAACAATATTAATGTTATTAACATGGCAAGAGGTGAAGCATAAGTAAACTAACTATTTAGGCAAGTTTAAATGAGGCCGGAAACAAGAAACAACAATCCCAGTAAATCCCCACATGTCAATTAGCAATTTAAAGCAACAACGATTTTAAGCATTTAAATGTTGTTATCATGATGCGGATGACATATACAAGTTTTATGCAGTTTTTATGAAAATGTTGACATGAGCATGTTCTGAAGCATTTGTCACCGTGGCGGAACAAAACGATTGCCACGGCAACGAATCCGAAAAAGATGCCACGGCAACATATCAGTTCCGGTAGCTCACGGAGATACCGGTGCAAAAGGAAGTGGGCGTGAGTGTGTGTCATGCAAGGATGGTGGGATGATCTCGGATTCCGGGTTCCCACGGGACGGCGGCATGGCAAACGAGGAGGGACGTGCATGAAGCAAACGGGCACGGTGCAAACATGGGGTTTATCTCATACAACACATGCATTCGGTCCAAGGGTGATCGTCTCGGGGTTATACCTTTGAAGCGTGCATTTTCGGAGCGGTTCGAGTTCGGAGCGGTGTAGAGGAAGTAGGCGTTCACGGGACGTCGTGGAAGTAGTGGTACACGTTGTCTTGTCGAATCAACGGCAGCGGTAGTTGTACACTTGACGGTCTTCGGCAACGGTAGTGGTACATCTCGTAGTGGAACTTGGGCGTAGTGGTACACGGCGACGGTAGTGGTACACGTTTTTGTAGATGTTCGGGGTCGTCGGTAGAGGTACTTGGTGAAATCCACGGGTGTGAGCAGTTGTACATTGTCTTCACGTTGTAGTCTGACTTGGCGATTCCAAAACGTTCATCGTTAGTGGAACTTGGCGGTCTCGACGGTCGTCATGGTACTTGTCGAAAGGAATCCACCGAGGCGGTCTTGTGTCCCTGGATTCAGTGGCCTTGGCACGACAAAAGGAGCAGCATCACGTAGCATGCTTGGCGAGGGGCTACAAGTGAGAGGCCATGGCAGCGGCGAGGCGAGCAGCAACAGCACGAGTCACAGACAGAGGAGGTGCTGCGGGGCGCTGATGGTGGTGGAGCAGGGGAAGTCAACGTGGGCTCGCGTGTGGCCTCCAACGGGACTTGCGAACGACGCAGAAGCAAGGCAGCAGTAAGGAGGCGATGGTGGTGGTTAGCGGCAGGAAGCGGTCACCGGTCTTGTGGTGACAACGACGACGAACAAATGCGCGCGGAGAAGCAGCCGTCCGGCGATGGAGCAAAGGCGTCCATGGCCAGCGACCCAAGGTGTCGAAGATGGCCGAGTCCAGGCCAGCTCGGGTTGGGGAGGCGAGGTAGCAGGCCGGTGGCGGGGCTTGGCGCAGGGGAGGTCGAGGTCGCCGGCAGCAAAGGCTGCGACACGGCCGGGCTTCGGCCGTCAACAGCTCTGGTGGCAGGGACGGTCGATGGAGGAGGCGGACGACGGGTCGGGGACGAGGCCGGACATGAGGACGAGGCGGAGGAGGAGCTGCAGGGGAGCGGCTGGAGATGGTGGTGGCGGCGCCATGGCTGCGAAGCTCGAGCAAGGGCGACGGGAAGGCGCGGGTCCACGAGGACGAGGTGTAGGAGCGGGATAAGGGAGCAAGCGAGAGAAGGGAGGAGCGTGGGGATCCTCTCCCTGGTGCGATGCGTGTGCGTGTGGCTGTGGCACGGGAATGAGAGGGGGAGATCGATGGAGAGGGTCGGGGCCTAGGGTTTAGGAAGGGTTTAGGTGGGCTGGGCCTAGGTGGGCCTAGGGAGGCCGGCGGAGGAGCCTTGGGCCATGTGGGTGGAGCCGAGAAAAGCTCAGTTCTCTCTCTCCCTACTTCTTTATTTCCCGAAAAATAGAAAATAAATCAGGGAAGAAAAGGATAAGAAAGGAAGGTAGAGATAGAATTTGGGCATGGGGATTATTTTCCCGGACTCACAAAAATGTGCTTGTTCCGAGAAAATAGAAAAGGCCATGATTGAAAGATTTAAATCCAAACTCATTTGATTTAAATTCAAATGATTTGAATAGGAAGTGAGAGTTGGGAAGGTCCAAAAATGTTCGGATTTTTGGTGGAGCTCCGGAATATGATGAAAGAATATGTGGCAAGGTTAGAGACCAAGAATTAAGATAACAAAGGCATTGGGATAATTTGCAAGTGTGTTGCGGTTAATTCCAAACTAATGGAATATTTATTATAGCTCCCTAATAATAGTAGGAGACTTTGAATATGTTTTAAAGAGAAATCACCATGTGAATATCCCTCGATTTAAATAGATCAACGATCTATGCAATTTTTTTAGGTGAGTTTGAAAAAAGGGTTGCATGATGACATGATGCAATGCACATGATGCAAGGATGAATGCAACGAACAGAACAAATCACACGACGAATCTCGGAATACAAGGAAGGCATCTGGAGCGTCGGTCTGGGGGTGTTACAACTCTCCACCACTACAAGAGGATCTCGTCCCGAGATCTAGGATGGCACCGGAGAGAAAACGGAAGAGGAAGAGAGGAGGTAAAACTAAGTTGCTTCTTCGACAAAAGAGTGAAAACAAAGAACCTTGAGAGGTTGAAAAGTTGAAAGAAAGAACACAACGGAGTTGAAGACAATTGAGAGCAGTGCGGTAGAAAATAGATAAAAGGAACACCAAGTGAACCTTGGAGGTTGCAAAGCTGTGAATGACGAGCACAATGAACTAGAAGGAATTGAAACCACTCTAGTTGAAACGAGATAAACAAGGAACAAGGAAGATCAAATTCGGACAGCACTCCGGTTGAAAAGAGATGCAAGACTTGATAAGATGAAAAGAACTTGAAGAGATGACACAACACTCCAGTTAAATGGATAAGCACGAAAAGAACATGATCCTCACAATTCGAGATGATGAGTGAAAAGAGCAACATCACAATGCCTCCGGAAGAAAGAGTAGAAGATAGATCATTGGAATAACAGAATGGAGAAGAAAATGCCAACTTCTGCCACAAATGAGCTTGGAAAGCCCCTTCCAAGAAGGTTACAACGGGGTTGTTGGAAAACCAACAATGAAATGAATAAGCTTGTAGTGGGCTTATGAAAAACATCTCAAAATTATGAGGTGACAACCGGCCACTAACTGAAAACAAATGCTTGCTTGAGATCAACGAAGATATGAAAACTGCTTTTGCCGAGAGGATAGGAGAAAACTTGGATCATTGATAAGCACCACCATACAACATTCCTTAGGGAAAGCTTTAGGTGAAATCTATACCAAGATAACTCCAACGAAGAGATTGATGGATTTAAAATACCTCGTTCTTGACAACATGTGAATCGTGAAACACGAACTCAAATTGTCAAGAATGACATAACACCACCTCAAATGATAAGGTAGAAAGAATTGCACTTCGGAATGCAAGATGAAGAATGCTTGAACTCTTCAAAACAAAACATGTGTTGAGCACCATGTTTATCTTAGAGTATAGCTTGGCGGATCTTAACTTCGAGAGAAAACTTGACGAACAATTGAAGAATGAAAAGAATCCTTGACGAACCACCATGTAGAGCCTCCATGAAGAACTCTGTTAATAAAAGAAAGATCCAACAAAAGGAAAGTTGAAAAGAACAAGAAGAAGCCTTGCAATGATTTAGATGGAGCTACGCGAATGCGGAAAACTTGGAACTCCGGAAGAAAGATGAACAACAAGAAACCAAGAATTTATTTCTCCTGAACAAACTCCGAAGGAAGGGATTAATCACTTGGATGAAACCAGAATAAGAATTATGTTATGTGTATCCTTCACCAATTTAAATTGTTGACAAGCAACGGATTTGGCATACTACTTATTCTCGTAGAAAGGATTAAGAGAGATATAGCGTAAACTTGAGAAGGTATTGATGGAACCACCGGTGGGATTTGGAAACAACGAATTAATTGATATGATAACAACAGAAGAGGAATGTTGAAAGAACCACCGTAAGAATTGAAAATGAAAGTAGCAAAGGCACAATTCACCGGGAAGAATTGGAAAACGAATGAAGATACTTGAGGGGATTTAGATACATGAGAACAAAGAGATCATGAACTGATTAGAGGGTATTTGAACGATGCACCGGTAAGATTTGGAGAATGATAGCTACACACTGAGCATGAAGAATTATGACATGATGGCCTTCGGAGGAAAGAAATGGAAACAACTCATGAAATGCTCCGGATGGGTGAAAAAAATTCTCACAATCGAAAACAATTATGAGAGGATGGCATAAGCTAGAACCATGAATCTCTGGAAGAACGGGTAAGGATTTAAGAGGAACTCTTCTTCGGTCTTCAAAATCCGAGAATGACGATGAGAAACACCACTATGAATTGTTGAGACACTCCGGAAGGATTAAAAGAAAAAAAGGTTGAGCCAAAGATGAAAAGAATTTTAAAAAATCTTGGAGAAAGACATTTGACTGATGATAACTCGTTCTTACGTCAAACTTTGCAATGAATTTGAGAATAACTCCGAGAAAATTACAAGAGTCAGGTAAGATCCTGGGAAAAGACCTGTGGGTTACGGCCCACTAAAAAGAAACACCGTTGAAGGATTGCTTGAAATAGAGATTGCACCGGTAGAATTAAATAGCTTGAATGAGATAATAATCTCGAAATAGCTTGAACGGATTGATAATGGAGACGCAAATATTTTGAGATATCTTCAACACTCCGGGACAAATGAATAGCGAGAAGTGAATGATTAAGAGGTGCATCGGCATGAGAAAGCATTAGAAACGAGGAAAGGAATATGATGAAAACGGAAAGCTTGAATTGAATCCACCGGAGAAGAAAAGAGACGAAGAATAATAAACTTGAAGCTCCGTTAGTATCTTCCTGAGAATCACCGGATAAGAACATTGACGGAAAAGAATGGAGAGACTTCCCATCAATAAAAGGATACTTGATTAAGAAATATGAGTCCTTGAAGAAAAGGGTGGGAGGGCGGGAAAACAAAGGCAAGTTGGGACGGATGAAACAAACACCGTTGAGAAAACTTAGAATTGATCTTGCGGATGTTGAAATGATCGGATCCACTTGAAGAGAAGCACGCCGGTAGGAAAAGAATTACCAAGATGACCTCGATGATCAAGAAGGATTAGTATTCACATAGCAATATGAGAACACCGTTTAGGAAAGGTATGGATTCAACATTTGACTTCGAAGCAACTCGAATACCACAAATAAAACAAAACAAAGGATTTGGCTAGCAGAATAAGCCGGAACAAACATATGATAGAGATTTCATCCGAAGTTTTCGTGGTGGGGCCCACACGGGCTCGATCGTACAGCACCATCATGTACAAGGCAGTGCACATGACATATGAAGTGTCCCCGAATCGGCATAGCCAAGGATTCTTTAAGACACAACGAGACCACTGTAAAAAACGACCGTGGATAGGCGAACCACTAGACGTCAAACCCCAATCCCATATCATGCATCTGTCGAAAAAAAACTAGAGCTACTTGAATTCCCACCTATAAAACTCCCGAAACTTTCTGGTTATGCAATCTGGTGTTGGGGATACAGAGGAAGCAATATATATCTCACCCAAAACTAACAATCCCTACATCCAAGCTGTATCCATCCGTCAACACATAACCAAGAAACCTTCGAAAATCGTGTACCTCAACCTTCAAAAAGCATCCGTTATATGAGCTATGGCAATACTCCTGAACTCCCCAGTACTGGGTGGCGTCGAGGTTATCTCACCAACAACTGCATAAAAGAGATTTTCGATGTCGGCAAAACTCGTATTCCGAATCGCAACGATAAAATTATGACGACAACACCTCGGAGCTCAACTCCGTGACACCGCCACAACCCCTAAATGTCGAGGCACCAGAACAATGTTCTCGCCATAAGAATATCAGAACGATCCCAAGATACCCGCGTGATCCTAAAAAAAATTTAGTGAAATTTGAGGCGAGGAAAGACAAAACATCTACGTCAGGAGGCCTCACGAGAGCGACGAAGGGGCTGAGGAGTAAAAAGAATCCTACTCTTCGATATATATAACCCTAAGACTCAAAACATTTTTGTTCTAGACTCAACAACGCCAGCGATTCGATCAAGTAGGGGGCTCCTAAGTCGGGGATGGCTCTGATTACCAACTTGTGACACCCACGATGCGGCTATATCTCCCACGTGTCAAAGCACGACTTAGAGGCATAACCGCATGGTGGTTTTGTCGCAAGAAGGGTCATCTTCACACAATCCCATGTAATGAACAAGACTGGGATAAAGAGTTGGCTTACAATCGCCACTTCACACAATGAACATATAATTCATAAATCATTCAGAGTACACACATAGTTCGACTACGGACGAAGCCAAAAGAAAAGAAGATAACCCAACTGCTAGATCCCCGATCGTCCCAACTGGGCTCCACTACTGATCATTAAGAAACGAAACATAGTAACGACCAAGGTCTTCATCAAACTCCCATCTAAGCTCGGTTGCATCACCTGCACTGGTATCATCGGCACCTGCAACTGTTGTGATAGTATCTCATGAGTCACGAGGACTCAACAATCTCAAAACCCGCGAGATCAAGACTATTTAAGCTTATAGGAAGGATGGGGTAATGAGGTGGAGCTACAGCAAGCACTAAGCAAATATGGTGGCTAACATACGCAAATGAGAGCGAGAAGAGGAGCAAAGGAACGGTCGTCAACTAGAAATGATCAAGAGGTGATCCTGAAACTGCTTACGCACAATCATAACACAAAGACCGTGTTCACTTCCCGGACTCCGCCGAAAAGAGACCATCACGGCTACACACGCGGTTGATGTGTTTTAATTAAGTCAAGTGTCAAGTTATCTACAACCGGACATTAACAAATTCCCATCTGCCACATAACCGCGGGCACGGCTCTCGAAAGTTTATACCCTGCAGGGGTGTCCCAACTTAGCCCATCACAAGCTCTCACGGTCAATTAAGGATATTCCTTCTTCCAGGAAGACCCGATCAGTCTCGGAATCCCGGTTTACAAGACATTTCGACAATGGTAAAACAAGACCAGCAAGACCACCCGACTGTACCGACAAATCCCGATAGGAGCTGCACATATCTCGTTCTCAGGGCACACCGGATAAGCTAAGCGTACAGGTACCAACATAACCCAAGTTGCCAAGGGACGGTCCTGCACGGTGCTCTAGTTTGGACCAACACTCAGAGGAGCACTGGCCCGGGGTGTAAAATAAAGATGACCCTTGAGTCTGCAGAACCCAAGGGAAAAAGGCTTAGGTAGCAAATGTTAAAACCAAGGTTGGGCCTTGCTGGAGGAGTTTTATTCAAAGCGAACTGTCAAGGGGGTCCCATAAATCACCCAACCGCGTAAGGAACGCAAAATCAAGGAACATAACACCGGTATGACGAAAACTAGGGCGGCAAGAGTGGAACAAAACACCAGGCATAAGGCCGAGCCTTCCACCCTTTACCAAGTATATAGATGCATTAATTAAATAAGAGATATTGTGATATCCCAACATAATCCGGTCCAACATGGAGCAATCTTCAACTTCACCTGCAACTAACAATGCTATAAGAGGGGCTGAGAAAAGCGGTAACATAGCCAAGCAATGGTTTGCTAGGAAGGGTGAAAATGTTAGAGGCTGACATGGCAATTTGGGAGGCTTGGTAAAACAAGTGATAGGTGGCACAGCATAGCAATAGAACAAAGCAACTAGCAAGCAAAGATAGAAGTGATATCAAGGGTAATGGTCATCTTGCCTGAAATCCCGCAAGGAAGAAGAACGAGTCCATGAAGAAGACAAACGGACGTAGTCGAACAAATCCTCACAACTCCGGAACGAAACCGAAGCTAACGAGAGAAGCAAACCGGAAAGAAGCAAACAACATAGTAAACACACAAGCATAAACATGTCATGATGCACAAACAAGTATGATGCATGTCCGGTTTAATAAGGCATGGCATGGCAAAGTGGAACAAACAATACTACAAGTTAAGTGGAGCTCAATATGCAACGAGTTGCATATTGACGAAACACCACATCGAATTATTTTAGTTTACTCTCGGTTAGGTACACAACAATATTAAATGCTATTAACATGGCAAGAGGTGAAGCATAAGTAAACTACCTATTTAGGCAAGTTTAAATGAGGCCGGAAACAAGAAACAACAATCCCAGTAAATCCCCACATGTCAATTAGCAATTTAAAGCAACAACAATTTTAAGCATTTAAATGTTGTTATCATGATGCGGATGACATATACAAGTTTTATGCAGTTTTTATGAAAATGTTGACATGAGCATGTTCTGAAGCATTTGTCACCGTGGCGGAACAAAACGGTTGCCACGGCAACGAATCCGAAAAAGATGCCACGGCAACATATCAGTTCCGGTAGCTCACGGAGATACCGGTGCAAAAGGAAGTGGGCGTGAGTGTGTGTCATGCAAGGTTGGTGGGGTGATCCCGGATACCGGGTTCCCACGGGACGTCAGCATGGCAAACGAGGAGGGACGTGCATGAAGCAAACGGGCACGGTGCAAACATAGGGTGCATCTCATACAACACATGCATTCGGTCCACGGGTGATCGTCTCGGGATTATACCTTTGAAGCGTGCATTTTCAGAGCGGTTCAAGTTCGGAGCGGTGTAGAGGAAGTAGGCGTTCACGGGACGTCGTGGAAGTAGTGGTACACGTTGTCTTGTCGAATCAATGGCGGCGGTAGTTGTACACTTGACGGTCTTCGGCAACGGTAGTGGTACATCTCGTAGTGGAACTTGGGCATAGTGGTACACGGCGACGGTAGTGGTACACGTTTTCGTAGATGTTCGGGGTCGTCGGTAGAGGTACTTGGTGAAATCCACGGGTGTCAGCAGTTGTACATGGTCTTCGCGTTGTAGTATGACTTGGCGATTCCAAAACGTTCATCGGTAGTGGAACTTGGCGGTCTCGACGGTCGTCGTGGTACTTGTCGAAAGGAATCCACCGAGACGGTCTTGTGTCCCTGGATTCAGTGGCCTTGGCACGACAAAAGGACCAGCATCATGTAGCATGCTTGGCGAGGGGCTACAAGTGAGAGGCCATGGCAGCGGCGAGGCGAGCAGCAACAGCACGAGTCACAGACAGAGGAGGTGCTGCCGGGCGCTGATGGTGGTGGAGCAGGGGAAGTCAACGCGGGCTCGCGTGTGGCCTCCAGCAGGACTTGCGAACGACGCAGAAGCAAGGCAGCAGCAAGGAGGCGATGGTGGTGGTCAGCGGCAGGAAGCGGTCACCGGGCTTGTGGTGACAACGACGATGAACAAAGGCGCGCGGAGAAGCAGCCGTCCGGCGATGGAGCAGAGGCGTCCATGGCCAGCGACCCAAGGTGTCGAAGATGGCCGAGTCCGGGCCAGCTCGGGTTGGGGAGGCGAGGTAGCAGGCCGGTGGTGGGGCTTGGCGCAGGGGAGGTCGAGGTCGCCGGCAGCAGAGGCTGCGACGCGGCCGGGCTTCGGCCGTCAACAGCTCTGGTGGCCGGGATGGTCGATGGAGGAGGCGGACGACGGGTCGGGGATGAGGCCGAACATGAGGACGAGGCGGAGGAGGAGCTGCAGGGGAGCAGCTGGAGACGGTGGTGGCGGCGCCATGGCTGCGAAGCTCGAGCAAGGGCGACGGGGAGGCGCGGGTCCACAAGGGCGAGGTGGAGGAGCGGGATAAGGGAGCGAGCGAGAGGAGGGAGGAGCGCGGGGATCCTCTCCCTGGTGCGATGCGTGTGCGTGTGGCTGCGGCACGGGAATGAGAGGGGGAGATCGATGGAGAGGGTCGGGGCCTAGGGTTTAGGAAGGGTTTAGGTGGGCTGGGCCTAGGTGGGCCTAGGGAGGCCGGCGGAGGAGCCTTGGGCCATGTGGGTGGAGCTGGAGAAAAAGCCTGGTTCTCTCTCTCCCTACTTCTTTATTTCCCGAAAAATAGAAAATAAATCAGGGAAGAAAAGGAGAAGAAAGGAACGTAGAGATAGAATTTGGGCATGGGGATTATTTTCCCGGACTCACAAAAATGTGCTTGTTCTGAGAAAATAGAAAAGGCCATGATTGAAAGATTTAAATCCAAACTCATTTGATTTAAATTCAAATGATTTGAATAGGAAGTGAGGGTTGGGAAGGTCCAAAAATGTTCGGATTTTTGGTGGAGCTCCGGAATATGATGAAAGAATATATGGCAAGGTTGGAGACCAAGAATTAAGATAACAAAGGCATTGGGATAATTTGCAAGTGTGTTGCGGTTAATTCCAAACTAATGGAATATTTATTATAGCTCCCTAATAATAGTAGGAGACTTTGAATATGTTTTAAAGAGAAGTCACCATGTGAATATCCCTCGATTTAAATAGATCAACGATCTATGCAAATTTTTTAGGTGAGTTTTAAAAAAAGGGTTGCATGATGACATGATGCAATGCACATGATGCAAGGATGAATGCAACGAACAAAACAAAGCACACGACGAATCTCGGAATACAAGGAAGGCATCTGGAGCATCGGTCTCGGGGTGTTACACATGCACAGCCGATGACGAAATACCAAGGATACACCACATGTCATAGTATTACATCATAGATCTAGTGCTTTACAATACATACCTGCTTAGCTTATGGGCTAGTTTACATTACGAACATGCAATGGAGACAACATTCTAGTCTTGTGGTGTCCGTCCACTCAAAGGCAAGAGTTGGGTATAGCGTCGTAACCCTACTTTGTACTTTTCCTTCGATACGGCAAACATGCAGCATGTTACGTTGTAGCCACAAGGGTCAATACATTGAATGTATTGGCAAGCTTCACTAGGGTTGGCTTGTTGGAACATTGAACATGCAATTTAGTGTGCCTGGGTTTTCCTTTGTGCAAAAATAGTTTTCCTACCTTTGTAATAGTGGTATACTCTAATAGTAACACGGTAGTCCTAGATAGGTCGTATCACGCGACCATCCAAAATATAAACATTTGAGTATGTGGGACTCCACATCAAACGATTGCGCCAAACCTTTCTCCTGAGACCCTGGTTCCTCCAGTCCGTTGAGATCAGCTCCATACTCCCCTTTGGTTCAACCCGTTGATTTTATTAGAACAGGTGTTGAGATAAAGCTGAAAATTGTTAGATGACTTGCTCTAAAGTTGTCCGTAACCGGGGACACGACTAATCATGATTAGTTTTATGTACTCTGCAAAGGTTTATGTACTTTGTCAGTGACTACCGATCACACCCTCCTCCTACTAAACTTCACATGTGAAGTAGCTAGGTAGATCAAGACAAGACTTTTGAGAAGTAGTAGACCTCTCAAAAATGGCAGACCCAGTCTGGTTCCCTACATGCAAATCTACATTTGTTGATCTTGCCGTCCAGAAGGGTTCCCAGAACTTGGTCCTGTCAGAGCTCATATTGTCTCACAGTTAGACATGGAAGTTACTCAACTTTGAGCTCGTACAAGCCCTTTGATACCTGGGTGGCATTCCCCACCAATGAGTACCTCTGATGACCCAATCAAAGCCAGTCCACCCAAGTCGATTCATTAATTAAGTAGTCAACCATAAGTAACCTTTAATGTGATCCCAATCCATGTTATAGCAGCTAAGCAACTGCTCGTTGGTTACAAGGTCAGGGTATAATGGACCTACATTCCTTCTGTTGGGTTCTGTTAGGCATAAAGTAAAATCCTATAGGGGTTTCCTAGTTGAAAACAACTACAATACATGAAAACATAGGTTATGATGAAAGGTTATGTTGGAAATATGCCCAAGAGGAAATAATATTGTATTATTATATTTGTGTTTTCATAATTAAGAGTTTATATTCCATGCTATAATTGTTATGATCCTGGAATGTGCGATTCAGTGGAAAAGTCATATGCACGTGAGAAATAATAAATGGTAAAAAAATAGGTTCCTAGTCTTGCCTCTAAGACTAATACTCAAGTGTTATGGGTGATCATGTTTTCCGGATCTTAGGATATCATTACGTGTAACGATAGTTGTTGGTGCTAAAACCGGCTGATCTCAGGTAGGGGGTCCCGAGGTGTGGATCTGGGAACAACGGGTAACAGGAGACAAGGGAGACGATGTTCACCCAGGTTCGAGCCCTCTCGAAGAGGTAAAAGCCTACGTCTTGCTTTGGTTTATTGATGTGATGGAATACAGATTACAAGAGGATCTACCTCGAGATAGTATGATTGTGTTCTAAACCCTAAGGCTCATAATTGTTCCTCTATGGACTAAGCCCCTCGGCTTATGTTGCCAACTAGAAATAAACATGCCGACTATTAGAATTGTCCTTGAAGTATACGCCATTTCTTAGATGGTTTCCATCTTGCTACGATGAGGTTCATAGCTTCGGCTGTCGTCAAGGCGGTGTCTGGTAGGCCACAAGTTCGGCCCATAGCAAACAGGTCATCCGGGTTTGTAACCCTAGTCTAGGACACCCTTAGTAGCCCCTACTAGTCTCCAATGTCGAGGACTATTGTTCCCTACTTAAACAGGCTACCCGTGCTTGATGTCTTTTGCTTGGCAGGCAAGTTCTTCCATAGCTAGTCTGTATTCAGATCTGAGGTCTTTTTTTAATCCAAGGCAACTTTTCGGGCTCCTCCTTTATGGCCGAACCCGCCGACCATATGCTCTAACAGGTCATTTGGCACCCATCATTTGGGTTGAAATTCGCGGAATTCATTTGCGAATTCCAACATGAACATGTTTGGCTGCCCAGAATTTGGCGTGGGAAATCATTCAACAAATCGAGCTAATTGAAACAACATGTAAAACCAAATCCCATCGATGTACCTGTAATTCTCCAAATCCGCTCAGCCCCGATGCCCTCGTCTTGTCCCTGACGCCCGCGTCTCCTTCTCCCACAACCGACCACAAGATCTGTTGCCGCCGCCCAGTCCAGAGAACCCAGGCCGCCGGAGTCCATCTCCACCCGACGCCAGGCCAAGGGCATCCCCATCTCCTGACTTCTTAATCGCCATCTGGGATGGTCAATTTAGGGGAGGGAGACGGTGAGGGTTGCCTCAACAAAGATGGTGATTAGGCTTCACGAACAAGCACTGGCGAGATGGAGAGGCAAGGGGATGATCTGACATGGTTGCCGCTGCAAAGCAAAGTGGCCGATTTACTGGAGGGAGACGGTGAGGGTTGCCTCAACAAAGACGACGATTAGGCAGCATGAACAAGCACTGGTGAGGAGAGGCAAGGGGATGATCTGACATGGCTGCCGCTGCAAAGCAAAGTGGTAGGAGCGAGAACCGGTGTTGTGATTTAATTTTGGGATCACTGCAGCTACCGTTGTCGAAGCCACGACCTAGGTAGTTCTTCACTAGCTTAAAGAGGGACTTGACTCCATCTATCTACTAGTTGTTCTCATTGCATGTAGCAGTACTAATCGACAAGCCAAGTTGCAGTTCTGCGGAGCAAGGATGAATCAACGGTACTTTAGTGTGCCCTTTGTATAAGTTAAAATTTGTTGTTGGTAAGGATTTCTTCTCAAAATCCTAGTGACAACCAAACTTAAAATTTGGGTTTTGCATCTGGATGTTTCCAAATGAAATTTGAAGAGATTTCATTTCATTTCTGCCAAATGAAATGAAATCATGGGAGCCAAACGAGTTGTAAGGGTCATAGTTCGGCATCCGAAGTCTTGAGATTGCTTAGCCTCAAAGGCTTGCCAAATAGGTGTGTGTTAGAAATATGCCCTAGAGGCAATAATAAATTGGTTATGATCATATTTCCTTGTTCATGACAAATGTTTATTTTTCGTGCTAGAATTGTATTGTCTGGAAACTTAAATACATGTGTGGATATATAAACAACACCGTATCCCTAGTAAGCCTATACTAGACTAGCTCGTTGATCAAAGATGGTTAACGTTTCCTAACCATAGGCATGAGTTTTTAGTTGATAACGGGATCACATCATTTGAAGAATGATGTGATAGACAGACCCTGCCGTAAGCTTAACATATGATCATGGTAGATATATAAACTAGAAAGTAAAATAAAAAGAGTAAAATTGCAGCAAGGTATTTTTGGTATTATAAATATGATAAAAGTAGACCCGGGAGCCATTGTTTTCACTAGAGTCTTCTCTCACGAAACATAGCATACGGTGGGTAGACAAATTACTGTTGAGCAATTGATAGAAAAGTGCATAGTTATGACGTTATTCATGGCAATGATCACATATATAGGCATCACGTCCGTGACAAGTAGACTGACTCCTGCCTGCATCTTCTACTATTACTCCACTTCGAGAGTGCTTCTATGCTTGCCTCTCTACGTATTAAGTTCATGACAAACAAAGCAATGCATGAAGCATGATGACGTGATGTAGACAGAGTAAAACCAAGCAATATGATTAAACCCCACCATTTTACCCTTAATAGCAACAATATAAATACGTGCCTCGCTACCCTTTCTGTCACTAGGTGAGGAGACCACAAGATTGAACCCATTACTGTAAGTGCATCTAGTGCCCCTTAGTGATTTTGGTGTATTGAAGACTTATAGGTTAAGTAACTGATGCGTTTGTGAGTGTACACAAGTCTATAAGTCTACGAGGAGTTTGATATTCTACAGAGAAAGTCGACCCTAAAAATGAAGTTCTTCGATGAAGACTTTGATATTCTCAAGACTTTTCAAGACTTTGAAAGTGAAGAAATTGGTGTGACCTTGAAGACTTGATATTCATTCGAGGAACATGAAGCGTGAAGACTTTTGTTTTCGTAGTTTCATTTTCTCTTTCTTGAGTCATAGGAAACACCGCATTGTTGAAGGGGTCGAGGAAATACTAAGGAAAAATTTCCATGTGATGCTCAACTCAAAATCCTACACCTACCAATCCCTTCGAGTGAAGCCATTGGAAATCTCATACGATTCGCTTAAATTCTTGATGTGAGACGCAGTTTTTCCGTCACCGATGACTTTGCTCGACCGAGGAGTTAGGAATTTGCCAGTCGAATTGCCTACACCTGTGAGGATCATGATAGCCCCGAGGAATTTGAGAGTCAAATTTCCGACCGTTCTTTGTCTTCTGGCGGCTGTTCCAAAATATCTTATCCACCTAACGGTCATATCATTGAAGGGCATTTATGTCTTATCATGTCGGACTGCTCCTAGGCTATAAATAGCCGCCCCTACAACCACTAGTTGGTTGGCTGCTCGAGAGAACTTGACACTTGTCATTTGAGAGCAACCCATCCTCCGAGGACTTTGGCGAAAATCATCAAGTGAGGAAAATCCCAAAACCAAACCCCACAAACCCAAAGTGATTGAGCATCATGAAGAAATTGATCTGCGTGGATCCGACGCTTATTACCTTTGAAGACTGTGCTTCTTCCAGACGGTTAGGCGTCAAGGTCTAGAGCATCCAAGAGGAATTGTGGATCGCCGAGTGACCAAGTCTGTGAAGGTTTGGAAGTCACCAAGACTTACCACGAGTGATTGGGACGAGGCCTGCGTGGTCTTAGTTCAAGGAGAATACGGTGAGGACGGGTGTCCTGAGTTGCGGCTCGAGATCGGGTGTCTGGACTGTGTGTCCTCGAGTTTAAATACTTAGCCGCCCAACTGGACGCATAACCGAGACAGCAGTTGGAACTGGTTTACCAAATCATTGTCTTCACCAACCGATCTGGTTCTATTTCCTCAACTCTTTCATTTCCTCATTCTTGTGTTGAATGTTGTTCATATCGTGCTTGAAGACTTTGGTGAAGACTTTCACAAATTCCTCAGTTCAATTTCTTGATCTGTTTGTCTTCATCTTGTTATCCTGTGTTTACGGTTTACGTACTCTGTTTTAGTCTTCATTTCATCATCTTGACTATGTGTGTATCTGTTATGTTTACTTCGAGTACATATTCGCTGCAAGTAGTTCTTCGCTAAGGAATTTCCTCACCAAAGCAAATTCCTCGATGAAGAATTCATAAAATCGCCTATTCACCCCCCTCTAGTCGATATAACGCACTTTCAATTGGTATCGAGCAAGGTACTCCCTTGTTCCGTGTGATTTAGTTTAACACTTTGGAGTTTTTAGTTATGTCGACCGCAGTATGAAGAAAGTGACATGCCCTATCTTTGACGGTCATGACTATCCCAAGTGGAAGGCCATGATGAAGAAGCGCCTCATGGCAAAGAACAATGAGTGTGGACCGTCACCGAGATTAGTCTTCTTGATCTATGCAAGATGGCGAATCTTGATGATATTCGCAAGTACACTCGACTTGATATCATAGCGAAGGATATCATCTGCTCCTGCCTATCCAGAGACCAATTGGCGAATTATGCATCTTGGCAATTCAAAGCTCATCTGGGACCGAATCTCTGATGTCTATGAAGGTCATCGAACTTGTCATGATCCCTGGTTTGAGGACTTCAAGGAATCTCTCAAAAGGATGACTTTCGAGCCAGAATCATCATCTTCGCATCTTGTCTTATGGCAAAGCGGTCTTTGAGGTAACGAATGCTCCTCATCCGAAGTCTTGTGATGATGAATCGATAATGATGAGTCTGACAATGATGAATCTGATGATGACATTGAATCCTGCTATACTAAACTCATTTGCGTTGCCACTAAACAACAAACGGTTTTAGAACAAACTCAAGATATGCTAGAAAGAAGTGATAATATGTTGCGCAAAGAAATGGATCAGTCAAAAGCATTGGGTGAATGTCTTCGGAGAATTCACTCCAAGTTTGACGCCCTTCAAGATCAACATAATACCCTCTTGACTGATCACGAGAAGCTTTCTCTTGAAGCTCTTCAAAGAAAGGAAGATCTTGAAAAGCTAAGAGTGTGTTATGAAGATCTTCAGAAGGAGCGCGATTCATTACTAGCTCAACAAATCAGTGCTTCTCAGGAAGAATTTGTTCCTCCATGCTTAAGGTGCATTGAACGTGAATCTCTTAATTCTTTACTTGAATGTTCAAATGCTTCAAATGTTACAAATTCTTCATCTGCCTCTGCTATCACTAATTCCTCATCTGAGGACATTGCTAGTATCACTGACAATGCAGGGCTGAAGGAATTGTACATGACAGCATGTACAAAAGCCTCAAAGGGCATCGACACTTTGTGATGTGCTCAAAAAGATCCTCAACGAAACCCTAGGAAAGAGGGTATTGCCTTTGAGAGGAAACTCAATGCCGATGGAACATATTGGAAGCTTTGGCGGTACCCCAAAACCTCGTGGGTTGTGCAAAGGGACCTCAGTTGGTCCATCTAACTTATCGGCTTTACATGTGAATCTCCTCATTCTTCCGATGAGTCATTTGACTCAACTATAAACTGTTCAAAAATCAAAATGGTGAAGTATTTGCTAGATATGTTGGCACTAAGCTGCAGAACGGTTCCCCTATGAAGAAAATCTGGGTTCCCAAAAGCTGTGTTGAAAGTCTTGGTGAATGTCCTCATGACACCACCGTGAAGAACAGAACCCCAGATCAAATTCTTCATATGGACCAAATTCTTCATATGGATCCAAGTCCTCATATGGACCAAATTCTTCACGAGGATCAAATTCCTCAACTGGATCAAAGTCCTCATATGATTATCATCATGCTAACAACTCATCTCTCGCAGGTAGAGCTAAGGGCTATGAATATGTGCATTATTCTTCAAACCATTATGTTCATAAGTCCTCGAAGAATTACTCTGCTTATTCATATGCTTACCCTAACCCCTCCTATGCTAAGCGAAATGGTTTGGCATCTTTGCCACCTTTCTCACATGGTGCTCGCAGGATGATGAACTCTTTGCCACCCCTCCGGATGTGGGTGGTGAAGAAAAGAACTAATCTCTTCTGCGAGGTCAGGTCTCCGGGCGTGCTCTAACGTCTGAAGAATTTGCCGGGACCCGAAAGAATGCTCGAAAGGACATAAGCGAATCATGATGAAATGAACTTTCATTTCACACGTCCTCATCTTGCTATATCTGCTTATCGCTTGATGAAATTCATCGATGAACTTGATATCATATTCTTCATCGATGAAGCATATGAGATTGTAAGCTACACTAATTCATCTGCAGGATGATCAATCCAAAACCACCGAATGGGTCCTCGATAGTGGATGTACAAATCACATATTTGGTGACAAGAATCTATTGATGGATGCTCCTTATCACCGTCACCTCTGAAGCATATCATCTTTCTTGACAAAGGCAAAAGTCGGTATTGGGTCTTGGTAAGGTTGCTATCTCTAAGGATAAGCACATGGACAAAGTCATGCTTGTTGAGTCCTTAGGATACAATCTCATGTCGATCTCAATGCTTTGTGATCTTGATATGGTTGTTGTCTTTGGCAAATATCATTTGTGTTGTGATTATGGAAGCGACAATTCCAAAGTTTTCAAGGCTTTAGGAGAGGAGATCTGTATATTGTTGATTTCTCTGGGACTACAACCAGCCATGTGTCTACTTGCAAAAGCTTCAGAAGGCTGGCTATGGCATCGACGACTTGGTCATGCAGGCATGAGGAATTTGAACACGCTTGCAAAGAAGAAGCATGTCATTGGCATTGAAAATGTCAAATTCCTCAAGGATCACTTATGCGGAGCATGTGAAGCCAGAAAAATGACCAAGGCCAAGCATCCAGCGAAGACTATCATGACCACTACACGTCCATTCGAATTGCTTCACATGGACCTCTTCGGACCTAACCATTATTCAGCTGTAACTAATGATGCATCCTTATATGGTTTTGTCATTGTTGATGATTATTCTCGATATACATGGGTACACATTGTTACTTACAAACATGAAGTGCAGGAAGTCTTCAAACGATTTTCCTCGAGGGCTTCAACCAACTTTGGTGTGAAGATCAATCATATCGAAGTGACAATGGAACCGAGTTCAAGAATTCTGGTCTTGATGCCTATCTTGATGAACTTGGTATTACTCATGAGTTATCTCGCTCCCTATACTCCTCGTGAGAATGGCGTCGTGGAGCGCAAGAACAGAACTCTTGTTGAGATGGCACACTATGCTTGATGAATACAAAACGCCTCGCGTTTTTGGATTGATGCAATTGATCTTTTGCCATCATCATCAGAGTATATCTTCACAAATTCTTCAAGAAGGCGCCTATGAACTCCTCAGCGACAAGAAACCCAATGTGAGTTATTTCAAAGTCTTGATTGCTAAATGTTGGATTAGAGATCCTCACCACAACTCTAAATTTGCACCGAAAGCACATGAAGGTTTTATGCTTGGTTACGTAAAGGACTCAGCACACCTCTGAGTCTTCAACATTGTTCTTCACAAGATTGTTGACTTGTAGATGTGCGGTTCGATGAAACTAATGGCTCGCAAAGAGAGCACCTACCTACGTGTTAGATGAACCAGCACCGAGGATGCTATCAAGCTTAAGGCAACCGAGGATGCCATTCCTCATGAAGAATCTCTTTGAATAATTCATTCCTGTTCATGAAGAGCGTCGAGTGATGCACGAAGAACATGATGAGGAAAATGGTGTCAAGAAAATGCTGATCAAAATCCTCGGCGACAACCAACTCATCCAGCGTTGCAAAATAAGTGCAAGTGGAGAAGATCATCGATGACATTAGCGCACTGAGTCCTCTCACACGCTCAAAAGCCTCACACTTATCTAACTTTTGTGGGCACTATGCTTTTGTCTCTATCTCAGAGCCCACTAAGGTAGATGAAGCTTTTTCGAGCCGGAGTGGATTCGGGCTATGCAAGAAGAATTACATCGATTCGAGTTGAACAATGTCAGGAATTGGTCAATCGCCTGATCCTCGCAAGCATAATATCATTGGCACAAAGTGGATCTACCGCAACAAGCAAGATGAAAATGGCCTTGTGGTGAGGAATAAGGCACGACTAGTAGCTCAAGGCTACACACAGGTTGAAGGATTGATTTGATGAAACTTTTGCACTGTTGCTAGACTTGAGGCTATTCGCATTTTACTTGCCTATGCTAACCATCATGATATCATTTTATATCAAATGGATGTGAAAAGTGCATTCCTCAATGGTAAGCTTGAGGAAGAAGTATATGTTGCTCAACCCCGTGTTTTGAAGATCCCAAGAATCGACAAAGTCTTCAGACTCAATAAGGCCCTCTATGGCCTCAAGCAAGCCCCTCGGGCGTGGTATGACACATTGAAGGAATTCTTCGTGAAGAATGGCTTCACACCCGTTCACTTGACCCTACTCTTTTACTAAATCATATGATGGTGAACTGTTTGTGTGCCAAATATATGTTGATGATATTATCTTTGGCTGTACTAACCAACGATATAGTGATGAATTTGCCTATATGATGAGTGAAGAATATCAAATGTCTATGATGGGAGAGTTGAAATTCTTCTTAGGTCTTCAAATTCGCCAATCAACAAGAATGGCATATTCATATCTCGGAGAAATACCTCAAAGATGTCTTGAGGAAATTGGCATGCAAGATTGCAAAGGCGTCAAAATTCCTATGCCCACAAATGGCCATCTATGCAATCGATGAAAATGGTATTGACTTGATCACAAGGTATACCGCTCCATGATTGGTTCTTTATTGTACTTATGTGCATCTAGGCGGATATAATGCTTAGTGTTTGCATGTGTGCCCGATTTCAAGCTGCAGAAGGAATCACACCATAAGGCTGTGAAGCATATTCTTGATATCTAGCTCACACACCAACACTAGGATTATGGTACCCCAAGGGCTCGCTTTTGATCTCATTGGATATTTCGACTCGACTATCTTTGGCGATCGTGTGGACCGCAAGTCAACATCGGCACTTGTCATTTCCTCGGACGATCTTTGGTGCATTGGTCCTCGAAGAAAGCGAACTACGTATCACCGCTCTCTGCTGAAGCTGAATACATTGCTGCTTTGGCTCATGTCAGTGCTCAAGCGCTTTGGATGAAGCAAACCCTCAAGGACTATGGCGTCAGCGTGAAGAATGTGCCTCTCCTCTGCGACAATGAGAGTGCCATCAAAATTGCTCACAACCCAGATTCAGCACTCGAAGACTAAGCACATCCAGATTCATCATCATTTTCTTCGTGATCATGTGTTGAAGGCGATATCTCCATCGAGCATGTGAAGGCGAAGAACAGCTAGCTGATATCTTCATTAAGCCCTTGGATGAGAAGAGATTTAGCAAGTTGCGGTGTGAGCTAAATATCTTAGAATCTTGAATGTTCTTTGAAAAGGACACACATCCTAACCCTTATGCATAATTGATGACTTAGATGTGCCACACATGAAGAAAGCGTTTTCTTCAATCAATGAAGAATAACATTCTAAGTGTGAAGAAATTAATGAAGAATTTGATTCTCGTAACCCTCGACAATTGTACGCGTGTCTGAAATCATCATTCTTATCTGATGAGCTACGCCACCACAAAAGTTGAAAATCTTCAATTTGAGTTTTTCCTCATTTTTGAAATTCCTCAGTTTTTCAAATTCTTCAACTTTGCAAAATCTTCAATGTTTCCGTCGTTTTTCTTCATTGGCTATATATATATATATATATATATATGAGTTTATGTCCTCTACAACATTCACTTATTGCTATTTCTTCAAGTTGTGATTTCTACTAAGTGAATGTGATAGGACCCTTCCCCCTCTATGCTATACTCAACCCAATCTATTCACAAATTCCTCATGTGCGTTCTGATTGAAACTCGTTCAAAGTCTTCACTGTGTCCTTGACAGCTGAAGAAATTGCGAACGAAATTTTTAAACAAATCTTATCCAGATTTTCGGTTTTACCGCTCAAACCGTTCCGCATCCCACGATGCATTAGTTTAATCACCCACGATCTTACACGATCTCATCTGCATAGTACGTGGGTGACACATGTCGCATGAAGAAGAAAGGGCAGGGGCATGTTCGTCCCAAAATCTTCGGGCGAACAGTTTTCACCGTGGCTATAAATACCCTCTCCTTCCTTACTTCATTTACTCGCTCGTCATTGTCTCTCGCTCGAGCTCTCCTCAAACCCTAGCACCGCCGCTACTCCATCGCCGCCGGTGAGGAAGAGCTTCACTGGCTCGACCTCGTCGCCGTCGTACTCGCACCGGCTGCGGAAATCTTCACTCCGCCGCCGCCGTAGCTGTCTCCCTCTGCCAAGTTAGGGCGTGGGAGATCTAACGTGACGAACTTCACTACAGTTCATCTCTGTTCATCGTGTTCTTCAGTTTGGGTAATTAAAAGTCACTTTTATTACTAGCTTTGATTCTCAAATCCTTCTGAAAATCTTCAAAGGTGTTTTTGTTCTTCAATCTTCACATATGAACACCTCACACACTGTATGCTCTTGATTTATCTCTCTAAGCATTCATTTCTTCAAGATTCCTCAATTGTGGGGATTTTCAATCTGTACAACTCTGGAACCTAAGACAAAACGCTTAGTGAAATTCCTCAAGGCTCAACTAGTCAAATTCCTCAAAACTTGTTCCTTTTGAAAAATAAATCGAGAAGCATATGACCTCTCCAAATTCCTCGCACCTACACTCTGTTCACAGTACTCATGTCATTCTTTGAATCACTAGGTTCTCATCAACTTAACTCATTTGTAGCGTTCCTCGAAGAAAAACTGCATACTTCTTCAGAGTGTTCTATTGTTCAAATTCCTCATCTGAAGAAAATGGCAGAAGGCAAGAGACCGCAGAAGGGAGGAAAGAAACCGGAGGTCATGACTGCCTTTGAGATCCCTGATGAAATATACAAAGATTACTGCACACCTGATGAAGCCAAGTTTGGCAAGGAGACCAAAAATCAGCGCAAAGTGCGCATCCAGAGGATAGAACGAAGATGGGCACGAGAATGGAGGGAATATCGCTATGTTACTCCCAAGTACATGAGGAAATTCGCCTTAAACCCTCCATGCCCAAGAGCTCCATTGGCTTTGGCCAAGTCACGATCCCACCAAACATCAAGCGTGGTGAAGACTTTCTGAAGAATAGTCCAGCGCCAAGCCAAATTGGCAAGACAGGCCAAGGAGGCGGTGAGGAAATTCAATGAGGATTCTCTGCTGCTGCTGCCGCTGAGACCTCGGTCAAGCCGAGGAAATCAATGCCGAAGAAGCTTGCTCGCAAGCCAAGTGCTTCACCATCAGCGCCCTCACGGCCCAGTTCCTCAGCCGCGCCCTCACGGCAAATTACTCAGACTGCTGCTGCTCACTCCAAATCCTCAGCAGCTCCCTCCAAGTCCTCAACTCCTGTGCATCTGGCTACATGTCAAAGGACTCAGGCCTTCTCAATTGCTTCTGGTGTCTCAGCAAGTTCCTCAGCTGCACCAATGTCCTCATCAGGCCCCACTCTGCTGAAGACAAAAGCAACAGCTGGACGCGATCCTCAGCCAAGTCCAAAGAAGAAACAGGTTGCATTCAACGTGCCCTCTGATGATGAAGCTTCTGATGAAGAACTTGCAGAAATCATCAGAGACAGACTGACAAAGGCTGCTAGAGCCAAAAGAACAAATGTACCTCTGCTTTTGGATCCGAAGAAGATCCTTGACTTCATCGACCTATGGCATCAAGATCCAAACACTCCCATACGATCCGCCATCGACTCTGGTCAAAGTCATATGCTGAACCATTTCATCGCTGAAGAGAAATGGAAATTTGAAAAGGCTCGTGAAATAAAGAGAACACAAGCCAGAAAGGAGAATCTTCTAAGGAAGAACATTGTCAACTTGACTCCTGAAGAACTTCTCAAAACACAATCTGAGATCCAAGCCCTCAGCAAGGATTTCGATGCTTACAATGCTGATTGGCAAGGAGCCAAGGTGAGATTAAATCAATTTGACGAAGAAAATGACAACTATTGCAGCCCCATCGCAACAAGAAAATCCTCAGTGAAGACTCGCTCATTTCTTTGAAGAACATGCCAAGATCGCTGATGACTTTCGACATCTTGATGAAAATACAAGTTCGTGGCTGATGACTCTATTCCAGCCTTTGAAGAAATTCCTGGGCATCCACTAGTGGTGCGTCCAAGAAATCAAGAGATCGAGGCAATCGCACTGGCCATGCGCTGAAGAAACTAAACCACGTCCTCAGCTCCTCCTGCGCCAACACCAACTCCAATTCTTCCTTCTGCTTATGAAGTGAAGAAGACAAAGGCTGCAGAACGAGCTGCAGTGAAAAAGAGGAAGGCATCAGCTGCGTCAAATTCTTCAGCTGCGAAGAAAATGAAGCCAATGACCAGCTCACTTGAAAATCCTATTGATGCCATTCGCATTTCCTCCATGTCATCTAAGGAAATTGTTCCTTATGGAGAAGATTACACGATCCCAAGGGGATCTGATGAAGATAATCAATCTGTTGCTACCTCAGAACAGTTTGATGAAGAAATTGAAGTGGAAGCATTCCCTTCACCTTGATTGTTTCCTCACCCATGCCTCGGTTCCACAGTTGAAGAGGCTGGTGTTGAGAAATTGAAAAGAAGATGAAGAGCGTGGATATTGGGTGCACTACACGAGTGATGAACGATGACTTTTGGGAAAGTCAGCATCCCAATACTCCTCTCTTCACTCCGATTCAACAAGTTCCTCAGTCCTCGGCTACAACTGTTCTTTTGGGCTCTGAAGAAAATCATCCCACATCGTCTGTCAATGAAGAAATTCCAGCCACTAGCGCTGAAGAACCTGCTGTTGATCCCCACACTGCACAAGAAGAGGAACCAGAAATTCCTCAGCCTGAAGAACCTGAGATCGTGATTCCTGAGGTTATGCTGCAAATCACTGATATTCCTCTGCCCAAACCGAAGAATCCATTCTCGAGCAAGCAAAAATTCAAGGCTGAAGACTTCTTTTCTGAGCATGTGTTCTTCACTGCTTACAATCCATATGACTCTGCTCGTATGAGGAAAAGACGCTTCTGGACTCCTACACAAGCCAACTTCTATTCCTCAGTGCTATTTGACAAGGACAAGATCTTCGACCATGAGCATATTCCTCATGTGGATATGGAATCTCTGTCGTGCTTCAAGCCAGTACTCCGAGTTATTCACGATGCAGGGCTACTGAATTTTTGCACTGATATCTGTGACTGGAACGAAGAACTCATTCTTCAGTTCTATGCCACCCTGCACATCACCGGAGATGCTGAAGATATTAATTCATGGGTGCTGGATTGGATGACAGAAAATACTCACTACAAGGCACCAGCAACTGAATTGCTTCGTGTCCTTCCTCTTGATCCTCCCCATGAAACTGCACATTGTATCTACAATGACCGCGAACTGTCTGATCACTTTATGCAAGTGCTCATGAAGCCATTGAAGCCAGGACAGGCCCCTCGAACCAAATTCCTCGTCAAGGAATTGCTGTATGTGCCTCGGACTGTCTATAGAATCTTTACAAAAACAATGAGTCCCATCAAAGGCCACGACTCAAATGATGAAGATGTCGTTGGCATCATGAAGAACATGCTTTTCAATATCATTCATGGCGTTCCTGTCAACTTCCATGATTTCTTCATGAGGACTCTGGCTAATGTTGCAATGTCACCTTTTGAGCTGAAGCCTTATCGCCTTGGATTATGAGATTCATAAGGGCAAGATCTTCTTTGAACTACAAGGTCGACACTCGAACCATGGCAGCTACCGCCGCCCATTGAAGTCCTCAAGCGACCGGTTTCATCATCGATGATAAGGGCAAGGCAGCAATTGTGATTGATGAAGGCACTCATCCATTGGATGGTCAATTCCGTCTAGCTACATCTTACTCCACAAATGGCGATTACGCAACACATGACACCGCCGCAAATACCTCGGCCAAGCAAAAGCCTCAAGCAACAGCACCTGTGGTGATGGTGATCGTGAGTTACTCCTCGGTCTTCATCGGAAGGTTGAAGCATAATCGAAATGGGTGAAGCGTCAATTTGCTGCAATTCTTCACAACATGACCTCAACACACAATGCGGTGAAGAAAAATCATTACTACCTTCATGAAACCCTCAACCCTTTTGGGCTGTTCTTAATCATGTATATTCAGCGGAAGAATGAAGACTATGGGTCTCGAGGAAGCATTTGGTGGTCTGCACCACCTCGAAGAAATTCAAGAGAGTCAAAGTTCCCGATCGGTGGCGGTTCTTATTCTTCATCGCGTGAAACCGATGAACATGAAGATTTGGGCGACAACTGCGGCGGGCCCTACTTCAACATCCAACCCGACAACGCCGGGCGCTCCTCCATCAACTTGAAAATATTGAGGCGTTAGTCCTCGGCCGATCCTTTTGGTCATTTGATGACAAAGGGGAGAAATCTGAGTTAGTCTTCAAGCGGGTTCATAATATGGGCGTTTTTATTAAGTTACAACTCGTTCTCCGAAACTTTTATTGGATCGAGTTGTAATCTTAAATCCGATGGTGCCTTGATACTTTTGATCGTGCTCGATGCTTTTGAAGCACCGAGCTCTGAAACTTTGATGTGCTATTCGCATGCTTATTCCTTGTTAATATTATTGCACGCATTTGAATCTCATCAGCACCATATTTCATCATGCATTTCAAATTCTTCATATTATATATCAAATGCATGTATGAATTACAAGATATAGGGGAGATCTCCATGATTCAATTCTTCAAATGTGCATTGCCTCAAAAGCAAATTCCTCACTATGCACATATTTAGGGGAGTTCTTCTATATCTTGCAATCAAATTCCTCAATATCGTATTTACACTTCATATGTTTATCCCGTTGAAAACTTAACCTATGTTGTCATCAATCACCAAAAGGGGAGATTGTAAGTGCATCTAGTGCCCTTAGTGATTTTGGTGTATTGAAGACTTATAGGTTAAGTGGCCGATGCGTTTGTGAGTGTACGCAGGTCTATAAGTCTATAAGGAGTTTGATATTTACAGAGAAAGTTGACCCCTAAAATGAAGTTCTTCGATGAAGACTTTGATATTTCAAGACTTTACGAAGACTTTGAAAGTGAAGAAATTGGTGTGACCTTGAAGACTTGATATTCATTCGAGGAACATGAAGCGTGAAGACTTTTGTTTTCATAGTTTCATTTTCTCTTTCTTGAGTCATAGGAAACACCGTCATTGTTAAAGGGGTCGAGAAATACTAAGGAAAAATTTCCATGTGATGCTCAACTCAAAATCCTACACCTACCAATCCCTTGAGTGAAGCCATTAGAAATCTCATACTGATTCAGTCAAATTCTTGATGTGAGAGCAGCAGTTTTACAGTCATCGATGACTTTGTTTCGGCGAGAGTTAGGAATTCGCCAGTCTTGAATTGCCTACACCGTGAGGATCATGATATACGAGGAATTTGAGTGTCAAATTTCCGACCGTTCTTGTCTTCTTGCTACGGCTGTTCCAAAATATCTTATCCACCTAACGGTCATATCATTGAAGGGCATTTATGTCTTATCATGTCGGGCTGCTCCTAGGCTATAAATAGCCGCCCCTACAACCACTAGTTGGTTGGATGCTCGAGAGAACTTAACACTTGTCATTTGAGAGCAACCCATCCTCCGGGACTTTGGCGAAAATCATCAAGTGAGGAAAATCCCAAAACCAAATCCCCACAAACCCAAAGTGATTGAGCATCATGAAGAAATTGATCTGCGTGGATCCGACGCTTGTTACCTTTGAAGATCGTGCTTCTTCCAGACGGTTAGGCGTCAAGGTCTAGAGCATCAAGAGGAATTGTGGATCGCCGAGTGACCAAGTCTGTGAAGGTTTGGAAGTCACTGAAGACTTACCACGAGTGATTGGGCCGAGGCTGCGTGGTCTTAGTTCAAGGAGAATACGGTGAGGCTGGGTGTCTGAGTTGCGGCTCGAGATGGGTGTCTGGACTGTGTGTCCTCGAGTTTAAATACTCGGCCGCTCCAACAGCACGCATAACCGAGATAGCAGTTGGAACTGGTTTACCAAATCATTGTCTTCACCAACTGTTGGTTCTATTTCCTCAACTCTTTCATTTCCTCATTACTGTGTTGAATGTTGTTCATATCTGTGCTTGAAGACTTTCACTGAAGACTTTCACAAATTCCTCAGTTCAATTTCTTCAGTCTGTTTGTCTTCATCTTGTTATCCTGTGTTTACGGTTTCTGTACTCTGTTTTAGTCTTCATTTCATCATGCTGACTATGTGTGTATCCTGTTATGTTTACTTCTAAGTACATATTCCGCTGCAAGTAGTTCTTCGCTAAGGAATTTCCTCACCAGCAAATTCCTCAGTGAAGAATTCATAAAAATCGCCTATTCACCCCCCTCTAGTCGATATAACGCACTTTCAATTACAAAGCACCTCTCCCACTGAAGATAAATCAGTCTAGTTGGCCAAACAAAACAGATAGACCGGAGAGAAATTCAAAGCTATAATAATCATGCATAATTGATACGTCTTCGATGTACCTACTCTTCCCAACATTTTACTCTTGTTTTGGACTCTAATTTGCATGATTTGAATGAAACTAACCTGGAGTTACGTTGTTTTCAGCAGAATTATCATGCTGTTATTTTTGTGCAGAAATAAAAGTTCTCGGGATTGGATGAAACTATTTGGAGATTTTTTTTGGAATAAAAGAAAATTATTGGAGCAAAGACCCACTGGAGGGCCCCGCCTGTTGCCTACTAGGTACCAGGGTGCGCCCTGGTACCTAGTGGGGCCCACGAGGCTCCGCTGACCCTAATCTGGATACTATAAATTCCTATTTCCTGAGAAAAAAATAGGAGAGGAAGTTTCGTCGCGTTTTATGATTTAGAGCCGCCACCACCTCATGTTCTTCATCGGGAGGCCAGATTTGGAGTCCGTTAGGGGCTCCAGAGAGGGGATCTTCCATCTTCGTCATAATCAACCATCCTCCATCATGAATTTCATGATCTCGCCGCCAGAAGTGAGTAATTCCTTCATAGCACTACAAAAAAAAGACACATCCGTGACATTATGGCCCGAACGAATTTTTTTCCTGTCAAACTTATGGCACTTCTATGACGATAATTGTGACAAAACCACGTATCATCATAGATGTGGTGGGCTCCTACTTCTATGACAAAAAATCATGATAGAAAATGGGATTTTTATCCTGGGCGGGCTGGGGATGCACTGATACGTCTCTGTCGTATCTATAATTTTTGATTGTTCCATGCTAATATTATTCAACTTTCATATACTTTTGGCAACTTTTTATATTATTTTTGGGACTAACATATTGATCCGATTGCTCAGATGCGAGTTCTGTTTGTTGCATGTTTTATGTTTCGCAGAAACCCAATATCAAACGGAGTCCAAACGGGATAAAAATGAACGGAGATTATTTTTGGAATATTTATGAATTTTGGGAAGAAAAATCAACGTGAGATGGTGCCCGAGGGGGCTACGAAGCAGGGTGGCGCGCCCCAGGGGGGCAGGCGTGGCCTGGACCCTCATGGGCACCCCGTAAGGCGGCTGATAATCTACTTTTTCCGCAAGATAGCTAATTTTAGGAGAAAAATCCGGGCGAAAGTTTCAACCCAATCGGAGTTACGGATCTCCGGATATAAAAGAAACGGTGAAAGGGCAGAACCAGAGAACGTAGAAACAGAGAGAGACAGAGAGATAGATCCAATCTCGGAGGGGCTCTCGCCCCTCCCACGCCATGGGAGCCAAGGTCCAGAGGGGAAACCCTTCTCCCATCTAGGGAGAAGGTCAAGGAAGAAGAATAAGAAGGGGGGCTCTCTCCCCCTTGCTTCAGGTAGCGCCGGAGCGCTGCCGGGGGCCACCATCATCACCGCGATCTACACCAACACCTCCGCCGTCTTCACCAACATCTCCATCACCTTCCCCCATCTATATTCAGCGGTCCACTCTCCCGCAACCCGCTGTACCCTCTACTTGAACATGGTGCTTTATGCTTCATATTATTATCCAATGATGTGTTGCCATCCTATGATGTCTAAATAGATTTTCGTTGTCCTACCGGTGATTGATGAATTACTATGATTGGTTTGAATTACATGTTTTATTATTGGTGCTGTCCTATTGTGCCCTCCGTGTCGCGCAAGCGTGAGGGATTCCTGCTGTAGGGTTTGCAATATGTTCATGATTTGCTTATGGTGGGTGGCGTGGAGTGATGAAGCCTGAGACCGAGTAAGTAGGTTGTTTGCGTATGGGATAAAGGGGACTTGATACTTTAATGCTATGGTTGGGTTTTACCTTAATGATCTTTAGTAGTTGCGGATGCTTGCTAGAGTTCCAATCATAAGTGCATATGATCCAAGAAGAGAAAGTATGTTAGCTTATGCCTCTCCCTCAAATAGAATTGCAATAGTGATTACTGGTCTAGTAACGTAGTCCATTGCTTAGGGGCAATTTCACAACTCCTACCACCACTTTTCCACACTCGCTATATTTACTTTATTGCATCTTTATCTAAACAGCCCCTAGTTTGTATTTACGTGCTCTTTATTATCTTGCAAACTTATCCTATCACACCTACAAAGTACTTCTAGTTTCATACTTGTTCTAGGTAAAGCGAACACTAAGCATGCGTAGAGTCGTATCAGTGGCAGATAGGACTTGAGAGGATATTTGTTCTACCTTTAGCTCCTCGTTGGGTTCGACACTCTTACTTATCAAAAGAGGCTACAATTATCCCCTACACGTGGGGGTTATCAAGACCTTTTTCTGGCGCCGTTGCCGGGGAGTCATAGCACGGGGTGAATATTCTCGTGTGTGCTTGTTTGCTTTATCACTAAGTAATTTTTTATTTGCTGTTCTTAGGTGTTTTCTATCTTTAGTTATGGGTAGGAAACGCAAAATACCAAAAAAATTAGTTGGACCTACTGAACCAATGGTTGAAGAACCACTCAAAATCTATCACAATCCTGAAGCTTTTTACTTGGATCATCTTTGATCCCTTTGTGCTCGTGCTGAAACCCCAACTAGCTTAGTTGAGGGAAAATCTTTAGATGAGCATGCTTGTTATGTGCGACACCGTATATCTGAAAAAGGGAAACTTTTACTGGATCAAATTCATCGTTTGCAATGCTATGCTTGGAATTTATGTGAAGTATATGATGTTACTTGTTGTTCTGAAAACCCTAAGAAACACCTTCCCTACCAATGTGAGTTTAGTGATAATGTAATAGTATCTTCATATGCTAAGGGTGTTTATAATTACTATGATGTTCAACAAATTGAAGAATTTGTTGCTTTTAAGGGTGCTTATGAAATTGCTTCTTTGATTGAAAAGTATGATGCTACTCTCTACAAATCTGAAAATTTTGCCATACTTGAATATTGTTATGATAATTATGCTTCTAATGCCTATGTTAAACCATATATTGAGGACTTCTCCATTGTCCAAGAAGATACTAATATTTTGCAGGAGTCTATGGAAGAAGAAATTGATGAAACTGTGAGCTCATTGGATGAAAAAGATGATGAGGAGAGCGAATAAGAAAAGGAGGAAGAGCGGATTAGATACCCGTGCCCACCTTCTAATGAGAGTAACTCTTCAACTCATACATTGTTTAATTCCCCTTCGTTCTTACCGAAGGATGATTGCTACGATCCCGTTGATTCTCTTGAAATATCCCTTTTTGATGATGCTTGCTATGCTTGTGGCCAAGATGCCAATATGAATTATGCTTATGGAGATGAACTTGCTATAGTTCCTTATGTTAACCATGAAATTGTTGCTATTACACCCACACATGATAGTCCTATTATCTTTTTGAATTCTCCAAACTACACTATATCGGAGAAGTTTGTGCTTAGTAAGGATTATATTGATGGGTTGCCTTTTACCATTGCACATGATGATTTTGATGAATGTAATATGCATGTTCTTGCTGCTCCTACTTGCAATTATTATGAGAGAGGAACTATATCTCCACCTCTCTATGTTTTCAATATGATAAAATTGCAAGAAACTGCTTATACTATGCATTGGCCTTTACTTGGTGTGCATGAATTGTTCTCTTATGACATGCCGATGCATAGGAAGAGAGTTAGACTTCGTTGTTGCATGATATATGTTACTTTATGCTCACTACTAAATCACAAATCATTGTTAATTAAAATTGGCTTTGATATACCTTGGGATCCGGGTGGATCCATTACTTGAGCACTATATGCCTAGCTTAATGGCTTTAAAGAAAGCGCTGCCAGGGAGACAACCCGGAAGTTTTAAAGAGTCATTTATTTCTGTTGAGTGCTTTTATATAGTTTAAAAACAAAACAAAATAAATAGGGGAACCCAAACTTTTCAAAAAGGAAAGTGAAAGTGAGAGAGACAAGCATTGTTGAAGTGGGAGAGCTCCTTGAACTTTGTTCGTGCTCACGGAAACTTTGTGAATCTTAATTACAGAAACTTTTCATCAAATAATTATCCCCTTGTACAATTCCATTGTATTATAAAAATAATGTGCCAAGGTTTGCCTTTAGGATGTTTACAATGCTTGTTGGTTTGTACGATGCAGGACAGAAACTTTGGCTGTAGTGCGCGATCTTACATTTTTAACTGGAAATTCAAACGGTTCTAATTCTTCTTGCACTGTCTTGTTGTACAAATTGTTTATGTTTCCTAATTTTGGTAGAATTTTTGGGGTACCAGAAGTATGGTTAATGTTCAGATTGCTATAGACTGTTCTGTTTTTGACAGATCCTGTTTTTGATGCATAGTTTGCTTGTTCTGATGAATATATCAATTTATATTAGTGGATTAAGCCACGGAAAAGCTATATTACAGTAGACACAATGCAAAAACAAAATATGAATTGGTTTGCAACAGTACTTAGAGTAGTGATTTGCTTTATTATGCTAACAGATCTTACCGAGTTTTCTGTTGGAGTTTTGTGTGGATGAAGTGTTTGATCGAGGAGGTCTCGATATGAGGAAAAGGAAAGAGAGGCAAGAGCTCAATCTTGGGGATGCCCAAGGCACCTGAGGGAGTCCTGGACTAGGGGGTGTCCGGACTGCCGGACTATCATCGTCCGCCAGACTCCAAGACTACGAAGATACAAGATTGAAGACTCCGTCCCGTGTCCGGATGGGACTTTCCTTGGCGTGGAAGGCAAGCTTGGCAATACGGATATGTAGATCTCCTACCATTGTAACCGACTCTGTGTAACCCTAGCCTCCTCCGGTGTCTATATAAACCGGAGGGCTTTAGTCCGTAGGGCGACATACATTACAACAATCATACCATAGGCTAGCTTTAGGGTTTAGCCTCCTTGATCTCGTGGTAGATCCACTCTTGTACTACCCATATCATCAATATTAATCAAGCGGGGCGTAGGGTTTTACCTCCATCGAGAGGGCCGAACACAGGTAAAACATCGTGTCCCTCGTCTCCTGTTACCATCCGCCTAGACACACAGTTCGGGACCCCTACCCGAGATCCGCGGTTTGACACCGACATTGGTGCTTTCATTGAGAGTTCCTGCGTGTCGTCACCGATAGGCTCGATGGCATCTTCAACCAACGACGCTGTCGGTGAGACTTTTCTCCCGGACAGATCTTCAGATTCGGCGGCTAACCGCATTGCGGGCTAATTAAGCAGCCATCTGGAGCAGATCGAAAGCTACGCCCCTGGCCGTCAGGTCAGAATCGGAAGCCTAAACTTCGCGGCCGATGTTCGCGGAGACTTGATCTTCGACGGACTCGAGCCACAGCCAAGCGCGCCGCACTATGACGACGGGCATGATCTAGCTCTGCCGCCGAACAGTGCCTTGGTGGCCGCACGCGAATCATCTTCGGCCATTAGTCCGGAGCCGATTGCCCAGATAGAGGATCGGTGGATGGACACCGCCTCAGGGGCTTCAACTTCCACGGCGATGGAGCCGAACACTAATCTTGTCCCTCGCAAAACTCGTGATTCCGGGGTGCCGGACTCCTTGCCGGACTCCGAACCTCCCACTCCCCTACCAATCAAATCGGATTGGGCGCCGGTTATGGAATTCACCGCCGCAGACATCTTCCAATACTCGCCTTTTGGCGACATCCTGAATTCACTAAAGCATCTCTCGTTATCGGGAGAGCCTGGCGGACTATGGCGAGGATGGTTGAGATCTGGACGACGAAGAAATTGAGCCCACCCACCACCCACTTTGTACCCACTATCGGCGATCTAACCGACATGCTAGACTACGGCTCCAAGACATCGACGGTATAGACAACGGCGCGGAGGCGAACAAGAAACAGCGCCTATAGGGCACGCGAGGACCACCTCGTCATACGACATATACATGGTGGATACCCCAAAAGAGAGCGATAACGAGGACCAACGGGCCGCGGCAGAGGATAACCCCGTCGATAAACAACCAAAACAGTGGCGCAGACGCCGCCCTAAGCCCCGCCTCGACAACAACAATGCTCCTAAGGACCCTGCAATACAGCAGGGCACAAAAGTGGACGACGAGCATGCAGATAAGCAACTGTCCGAACATGATGAGTCAGATAATCAGTCCAGGCCCGGCGAAAATGATGGTTCGGACGATCTCACGCCGGACACGCCGACGGAAGGTAAAAACCTTCGGAAAAGACTCGTCAACACTGCAAGAAGCTTGAAGAAGGAAAAGCGGAAGCTCAAAACAGCGGAAGACACACTCAGAATGAGGTGGAGCAAAGTACTCAAAACCGTGGATAAATACGGCAATGGCCACCAATCAAAGAGCTACCGAGCGCAAGCTGCTACGAAATCGACGACGAAGCCATAGAGCCCCCACGGTCAAAAAATAAAGAGGCTGCTGGTTGGATGACGGCGGATGTGAGCCAAATTTGAAAGCGGCGCCACACATAAACCAACCAATGAACTTGGAAGGACAGATGGCCCAGCTAGGTCCATCTACGGGCCAAAGAAGAAGGCCCCAGGAAGCAAGGCAACACGTCAAGTGTCCGAAGATAGCGGCACACCCAATACTGGGCGCCAAGACACCCACTATGTTTCACCAATGAGTCTTTGGACCATGAATTCCCAGCAGGATTCAAACAATAAACATAGAGGCCTACGATGGAACAACAGACCACGAGTGCGGATAGAAGATTATATACTACATATACACATGGCCAGAGGAGATGATCTCCACGCCATAAAATACCTACCCCTCAAGCTCAAAGGGCCAGCCCGTCATTGGCTTAAAGGCGTCCCAGAAAACACCGTGGGAAGTTCGGAAGAGCTCGAGGACGCGTTTAGAGCAAATTTTCAAGGGACTTATGTCCGCCCTCCGGATGCAGATGATCTAAGTCACATAACTCAGCAGCCCGGAGAGTCAGCGCGCAAATTTTGGAACAGGTTCCTTACTAAAAAGAACCAAATAGTCGACTGTCCGGACGCCGAAGCCTTAGCAGCTTTTAAACACAACGTCCGAGACGAATGGCCTGCCAGACACCTCGGCCAAGAGAAACCAAGGACAATGTCCGTGCTAACAAGCCTCATGACCCGCTTCTGTGCGGGAGAGGATAGCTGGCTAGTAAGATGCAGCACCAGCGACCCAAGTACATCCGAGATAAGAGATGGAAACGGAAAATCACGGCGCAGAAAAGAGCAGCGCCGGAATCAAGAGAAAAGCCCAAAGAGCACGTCAGTCAAAGCCGGATTCAAAAGCTCGCGGCCAAACAACAAAACACCGCCTCTTAAGGATGACGGCGATGAGCTGTCCAACTTAAACAAGATTTTGGGTCGGATATGTCAAATCCACAGTACCCCCGGAAGGCCTGCAAACCATACCCATCGAGACTGCTGGGTTTTCAAACAGTCCAGCCGACTAAACGCCGAACACAAGGGGCTCGACGCGTCAAGCAAAGACGATAAACCCCACCAGCAGAGCACTGGAAAACAAAAGACTTTCCCACAAGAGGTCAAAGCAGTAAACTCACTTCATGTGATAATACGGAAAAATAGTACGGCACTTCCAAAAAGAGCCTCGCACGGTCCAACCCAGCAGACCATAGAGATTGGATATCAAAACCAATCACTTTCGACTACTGGACTATTCGAAGCGTCAAACAGCGGGACGGACTGCCACGATATTGAATCCCATAATCGACGGATTACAATTTACTAAAGTCTTAATGGACGGAGGCGGCGACTTAAACCTCTTGTATTCAAACACAATCCGCAAGATGGGGATAGACCCTACCAAAACTCGACACATCGCACTTCCTTCAAAGGAGTGACGCCAGCCCTTATGCCAAGTGCACAGCTCCCTATTACTAGAAGTCGTGTTGGATCACGAACAACTTTTCGTGAAAAACTAATTTTCATATCGTCCCATTTAAAAGTGGATATCAAGCACTCTTGGGATGAAAGGCTTTTGTCCGTTTCAATGCCATACCACATTACGCGTTTCTTACACTCAAGATGCCGGTCCGCGTGGCATCATCTCGAAGGCGTAGGGTCACCCAAAGACCCGGACTCGGATAAACGAAGTCCGCATCGAGAGGCTAGGGGCTCCTAGCCGCACACCCTTCACAAGGGCTGCGCGCACAACCGCGGGTTCATTTAAACCCGCTTTGCTTATTCATATTTTTCTTTCACACATACCTTTTTTTCGCACGAATTATTTTCAAACTAAGCGTTCCTCTCTTTTTACAGATGAACAACGTGCATACCCGTCCAGGACAACGGCACAACGGAGACACAGGCGCAGACGTGCAGTAGGGACCCGTTGCGAGGATTCTTTTGATTAAGACCTGCGTAAACCTTTTTCTGTCTCTAGTTGTTATTTTCCTTGGTTTCTTCCTATAACCAAAGCGAGCTCGACGTTTTGGCATCGGCGCGTCGAAGACCATGCCCGCACGGACACTAGGGGCTTAGGGCATTATTCGCCCATTATCATAAAGACCAAACACCTTAGGGAGTGTTGGCGTCTCGAGTTAGGCATTATATGCATCAGCTCGAATCATGTCTTTGGTCAAATGTTGGGTTTGCCGGCTCGTGTTTTGCTGCCTTACGTTCCGTATCATCGGCTAACGTGGCACCGGAGAACTCTGCGATTGTGCCCCGGTTTGGCTGGGTGAGCACCTCGATGAAAGCCGAAAACCGGCTGTCATGATATAGCGAGAGACTGGTCAACCACTCGATCGACTACCGGAATGTTTAGAATTCCCCGCTTTGACGAAGGACCGTTTCCCGGTCAGGCACACACGCGCCCCGAAATCGGAGAAGTGCGGTGCCCCCAGGGGCTATATCGTAGCCCCACTCTCGAACTCCACTGGCTATGTGAAAGTGATAAAGCATTATAGTCCGGATTGCCTCGTTTGCTATGCTACCACCTCCTAAACAGGACCGAGACGTCGGATTAAGTGTGAACACGCTATTTTGCGAACACCCCGCACCTTGTGTGTGGGGGCTGAGTCAAGATCGCAATCTTCGGGTTATACAAATGTATACGTGGCGGCCGCATAGGAGAAGTTTTACTACTTGGGACGCTAAGTATAAAAAGTAGTTATAAGCGTAATCATCGTTTTACAAGCTAAAGCGTTCATTTGAACATGATATTTTTGAGCACTGCGACTCTATTACACGAGCACCACGATAACTTCCCGAAATAGTGCTCGGCGGGAGCCGCTTTCATCCAAACCTGGCAGCAACAGCGGTGGCATCCATCTCGTCAATGCGCCTTCACGCGGGCAAGAGCCATCCGCGCGCTTTCGATGCGGCCGACCGCTTCATTTCCTTGATATGCGGCACCGCTCCAAGGAATTGCTGCGAGAAGTCAAGTAGCTCGTCGCCTTGGGCCTCTCGGCGCATATGAGCCACGATGTCGATCATGGCAAGTCCGGATAATCTATTTAGCTCGGCCCATTCGGCCAACCGGTCGGTTAACGGAAGTGAGCGATCCGGACTATGGAATTGAGACCAAAATAGCTCTTCCGTCTTGTGATCCTTCCGCTCGAAGTGCTCAAGCGGCATCGCCGCACTTGCCGCTAAGTCCATATACGGATCCTCCGGACTCCACAGCCGATCAAATTGAGCATACTTTTGATCCATAAACCGGCGATGCAGCAGAAAAGGCTTGCCAACCACGATATCTCCGGCTTGGCGCAGCTCCTCCTTCATGGCCCGCATTGCAGAGCGGGCATCCTTGGCCTCGGCGGTGGCCTTCCTCAGGTCTTCCCGCTCCGATAAGCGCTCCTTTTCAAGAGCCTCATTGCGGTCGGCAGCATCTTTTACTTTCACGGCCAATTCGCCACCTCTTCCTCGCTACGCATGTGCAGCCCTTTGGCTTTCAACTCCTCGGCCGCCCTCGAGGCAGCCGCGTCACTCCTTCGGGCTTGCTCCTTAGCTTGAGCAAGTTCAGCCCGAAGGCTCTCCACAGCAGCAGCACCGTCTGTATAACAACATTTAATTTATTAGAGGAGGGCTTTGACCCCCTTAATAAAGCGACTGTGGAGAACTCATTTACCTTGCGACTCGTCAAGTCGCCGGTTGACAAGTGCGATGTCCGCATCCGCCACGTCAAGTTGCCGCATTAACTCGGCAACCCCACTAGTCTGGCTAGCCCTCGGACTATCCGCCACCTGCATAGGAACGGCGACATTCATTACTTGCGATTTCGATCCTCGGCACGCTGTCGCTTTCGACAACCTACCGAGTCTCAGGGGCTACTACCTATACAGGGCGCACTTTTATGTGCAAAACGGCAAAAAAAAACAGGGGCTCCATTTTCGCGTACCTCAAATCCCGCCAGCAAACTCGTAGCGGCATCACGCAATCCGCTCTCGGCGGACGAAATCCTTCCAATCACCATACGCATCAACGCACGGTGATCTTCTGAGATGGGCGCCCTCTCCAGCAGATTCTTCAGTTCTCCCGGCCGGACACTAGCAGGCGCCGAACTCCCCAGCCCCTCCGGACTCGGGGACACCCTCCGTGACGATACTTCAGGCTCGTCTGCCCTATCTGACGGCGCAGCAGACGGAGGCGTTCCGCTCTCCATCATCTCCGGAAGAAGGTCCCCCGAAGACGAACTCATCTGCGAAGATTGCAAATCCGAACTGCAAGATAAAAATTTCGGTCACCCACAGAAGCACAAATGGAGGTATTTTCTTACTAACGAACTCCCCTTTTCATACTCACGGCTCGTTGGAGGCTGATCCTTTGGTGATGATTATGCGTCCGGATTCTCCCGGACGCGGACCCCGGTGAAGATCTCTTCCCCGTTTAGGGCTTTGGCCTCCGGATCTTGAGGCGGTCCTCTCTCCCCCGAAGGACGAGTTTTGATTCCCCCCTCTTGAGGCGCCCCTTGGCAAGTAATAACTCCTTTATCTTTCCCATCGCCGCCTTTTTGGGCGCGACCTCCAACATTCGACCAGCCACGGGCTCCGGTCACGGTCTCGGGGGGAGCCGGACACCTTATCAGCTTCGATCGCGCTACCCACTCCTGTGAAAAGTTATGGGTCAGGAGGCGAACCCTAGAAAAGCAAATAAATAAAACGTCCGGACTCTGAGCTATTTACCTGAGTATCCGGGTGATTGCGGCTTAGGCCTGCGTCCTCGGTCGATTCCGGACATGCCACCTGCGGTCCGAAGAACAACCTGTACATCTCCACGGGTGTTGCACCCATGAAGTGTTGGAGAATTCGAGGTCCCTCTGGGTTGAACTCCCATAGACGGAGAGGACGGCATTTGCAGGGCAGGAGACGCCTGGTTAGCATTACCTGCATCACCACGACCAGATTGATCTCCCTCGCTTGGAGGTCTCGAATCCGGCCCTGCAGTGAGGGCACGTCTTCGGACGGCCCCCAATTGAGCCCTTGGTTGACCCACGACATCAGTTGGCGTGGAGGTCCCGGGCGGAATGAAGGCAGCGGCTTTTGTTTGCTGCCCTTCGGAGCGGTGATATAGAACCACTCCTGTTGCCACAGTCCGAGTTCCTCTTGGAAGGAACCCTCAGGCCACGGGGCATCGGCCCTTATGCTTATGGCCGCCCCGCCGCACTCCGCTTGACGCCCCCCGATCATCTTCGGCTCCACATTGAAGGTTTTCAGCCACATGCTGAAGTGTGGGGTGACGCGAAGGAAGGCCTCGCAGACGATAGTGAATGCGGAGACATGGAGGATGGACTCCGGAGCCAAATCGTGAAAATCCAGCCCATAGTAGAACATGAGCCCTCTCACGAAGGGGTCCGTCGGGAAGCCTAAACACCGACGGAGGTGAGGTACGAAGACAACGTACTCACCGGGCTCGGGGGCGGGCACGGCATGCCCTTGGGCAGGCAACCTCTGCGAAATCTCGTAGGACAGGTACTTGGCCTCCCGCAGCTTAGACACGTCCTCCTCCGTGACGGAGGAGGGCATCCACCGACCATGGAGGTCGGAGCCGGACATGGTTGAGAATCCGAAGTGCTCGAATCTGCGGCTCTGGGTGCTGGAACGAGGAGCGAGAAGGAGATTCGATGCGAGATTGAAGAAAAGGAACGGTCCTTGGTCCTCTTATAAAGGGGAAAAATACCAAGGGTCGTCTCCGTGACCGTTCGGGATTCACCTTCGATGGAGGAGGTGTGGCGAGGGCACGGTTGGGTTACCCACGCTGCGTATTGATGAGAATCCGGAATAAGGGGAACACGATCTACGCTCGACAAGGCGTGCCAAGAAACCGCCGCTAAACGCGTCTTTGAGGTGGTATAGTAAAAAGGAATCAAACAAAGGCTTGGTAGCGGTGTGATGTCACGCCGCATAATACGTCGCCAGATTGGACTGGTGTACATTTTATTCTCTACGGTGGAGCGTGGAATTTATTTTGCGAGCGGACACTATCCGGTGTTCATAATCTTCTCTGGATTATTCAAGGGAGGAACCCGCCTTGCAATGCCGAACATTATGCACATCGGACTTATCGTCATTGAAGCCTGGTTCAGGGGCTACTGAGGGAGTCCTGGACTAGGGGGTGTCCGGACAGCCGGACTATCATCGTCCCCACGGACTCCAAGACTACGAAGATACAAGATTGAAGACTCCGCCCCGTGTCCGGATGGGACTTTCCTTGGCGTGGAAGGCAAGCTTGGCAATACGGATATGTAGATCTCCTACCATTGTAACCGACTGTAACCCTAGCCTCCTCCGGTGTCTATATAAACCGGAGGGCTTTAGTCCGTGGGGCGACCTACATTACAACAATCATACCATAGGCTAGCTTTAGGGTTTAGTCTCCTTGATCTCGTGGTAGATCCACTCTTGTACTACCCATATCATCAATATTAATCAAGCAGGCGTGGGTTTTACCTCCATCGAGAGGGCCGAACACAGGTAAAACATCGTGTCCCTCGTCTCCTGTTACCATCCGCCTAGACGCACAGTTCGGGACCCCCTACCCGAGATCTGCCGGTTTTGACACCGACAGCACCCCAAGTAAATATTGAAGGAGACTCAAGCGTATAAGCTTGGGGATGCCCCAGAAGTTATCCCCTCTTTCTTCAACAAATATCGGTATGTTTTCGGATTCGTTTCGTTCATGCGATATGTGCAAGTCTTGGAGCGTCTTTTGCATTTAGTTTTCAATTTTCTTTTATGCACCATGCTGGTATGAGATATTCCTTGGTTGATTTATAGAATGCTCATTGCACCTCACTTAAATCTTTTGAGTATGGCTTTATAGAATACTTCATGTGCTTCACTTATATCATTTGAAGTTTGGATTGCCTGTTTCTCTTCACATAGAAAACCGCCATTTGTAGAATGCTCTTTTGCTTCTCTTATAATTGTTAGAGCATGAGCATATCTTTTATAGAAAGAATTAAACTCTCTTGCTTCACTTATATCTATTTAGTGAGATGACAGGAATTGGTCAATCACATGGTTAGTCATAAAATCCTACATAAACTTGTATATCGCTGAATATGATATGTTTGATTCCTTGCAATAGTTTTGCGATATAAAGGTGGTGATATTAGAGTCATGCTAGTGGGCGACTGTGGATTAGTAGAAATACTTGTGTTGAGGTTTGTGATTCCCGAAGCATGCACGTATGGTGAACCACTTTGTGATGAAGTTGGAGCACAATTTTATTTATTTATTGTCTTCCTTATGAGTGGTGGTCGGGGACGAGCGATGGTCTTTTCCTACCAATCTATCCCCCTAGGAGCATGTGCGTAGTACTTTGTTTTCAATGGCTTGTAGATTTTTGCAATAAGTATATGAGTTCTTTATGACTAATGTTGAGTCCATGGATTATACGCACTTCACCCTTCCACCATTGCTAGCCTCTCTTGTGCCGCGCAACTTTCGCCGGTACCATACACCCACCATATACCTTCCTCAAAACAGTCACCATACCTACCTATCATGGCATTTCCAAAGCCATTCCGAGATATATTGCCTTGCAACTTCCATCATCATCGTATACATGACTTGAGCATTCATTGTCATATTGCTTTGCATGGTCGTAAGATAGCTAGCATGATGTTTTGATGGCTTGTCCATTTTTTGATGTCATTGATACGCTAGATCATTGCACATCCCGGTACACCGCCGGGGACATTCATAGAGTCATATCTTCGTTCTAGTATCGAGTTGTAATATTGAGTTGTAAGTAAATAAAAGTGTGATGATCACCATTATTAGAGCATTGCCCTAGTCAGGAAAGGATGATGGAGACTATGATTCCCCCACAAGTCGGGATGAGACTCCGGACTTTATGAAAAATAAAAGAGGCCAAAGAAGCCCACCAAAAAAATAATAATTAAAAAAATAATAAAAAATAAAAAATGAGAGAAAAAGAGAGAAGGGGTAATGTTACTATCCTTTTACCACACTTGTGCTTCAGAGTAGCACCATGTTCTTCATAGAGAGAGTCTCATATGCTTTCACTTTCATATACTAGTGAGAATTTTCATTATAGAACTTGGCTTGTATATTCCGATGATGGGATTCCTCAAATGCCCGAGGTCTTCATGAGCAAGCAAGTTGGATGCACACACACTTAGTGTTCAGTTTGAGCTTTCATACGCTTATAGCTCTAGTGCATCCGTTCCATGGCAATCCCTACTCCTCGCATTGACATCAATTGATGGGCATCTCCATAGCCCGTTGATTAGCCGCGTCAATGTGAGACTTTCTCCCTTTTTGTCTTCTCCACATAACCTCCACCATCATACTCTATTCCACCCATAGTGCTATATCCATGGCTCACGCTCATGTATTGCGTGAAAGTTGAAAAAGTTTGAGATTACTAAAGTATGAAGCAATTGCTTGGCTTGTCATCGGGGTTGTGCATGATTAAATACTTTGTGTGATGAAGATAGAGCAACAGCTAGACTATATGATTTTGTAGGGACAACTTTCTTTGGCCATGTTGTTTTGAAAAGACATGATTGGTTTATTAGTACGCTCGAAGTATTATTGTTCGTATGCCAAATGATAGACTATTGCTTTGAATCACTCGTGTCTTAATATTCATGCCATGATTAGACATATTATCAAGATTATGCTAGGTAGCATTCCACATCAAAAATTATCTTTTTTATCATTTACCTACTCGAGGACGAGCAGGAATTAAGCTTGGGGATGCCTATATGTCTCCGTCGTATCTATAATTTTTGATTGTTCCATGCCAATATTATTCAACTTTTATATACTTTTGGCAACTTTTTATGCTATTTATGGGACTAACATATTGATACAGTGCCCAGTGCCAGTTCCTGTTTGTTGCATGTTTTTTGTTTCGCATAAACCCAATATCAAACAGAGTCCAAATGGGATAAAAATGGATGGAGATTATTTTTGGAATATTTATGATTTTTGGGAAGAAAAATCAACGCGAGACGGTGCCCGAGGGGGCCACGAGGCAGGGGGCGCGCCCGAGGGGGGCAGGCGCGCCCTGGACCCTCAAGGGCACCCCGTAAGGTGTCGACGCTCTTCTTTTGCCGCAAGAAAGCTAACTTTAGGAGAAAAACCTGGGCGAAAGTTTCAACCCAATCGGAGTTACGGATCTCCGGATATAAAAGAAACGGTGAAGGGGCAGAACCAGAGAACACTGAAACAGAGAGAGACAGAGAGATAGATCCAATCTCAAATGGGCTCTCGCCCCTCCCACGCCATGGGAGCCAAGGTCCATAGGGGAAACCCTTCTCCCATCTAGGGAGAAGGTCAAGGAAGAAGAAGAAGAAGGGGGGCTCTCTCCCCCTTGCTTCCGGTGGCGCCAGAGCGCTACCGGGGGCCATCATCATCACCACGATTGATACGTCCATTTTGCATCATGCTTTTATATCAATATTTATTGCATTATGGGCTGTTATTATATGTTATGTCACAATACTTATGGCTATTCTCTCTTATTTTACAAGGTTTACCACGAAGAGGGAGAATGCCGGCAACTGGGATTTTGGCTGGAAAAGGAGCAAATATTGGAAACCTATTCTGCACAGCTCCAAAAATCGTGAAACTCCGCAGAAGTTATTTTTGGAATTAATAAGAACTACTGAGCGAAAAAATACCAGAGGGGGCCCACACCCTGGCCGGGAGGGTGGGGGCGCCCCCCCCCGATTGGGCGCCCCCTGTCTCCTGGGCCCCCCTGGTGGCCCTCCGGTGCCCATCATCTGCTATATGAAGGCTTTTACCCTGGAAAAAATCATAGGCAAGCCTACGGGACGAAACTCCGCCGCCACGAGGCGGAACGTTGGCGGAACCAATCTACGGCTCTGGCGGAGCTGTTCTGCTGGGGAAACATCCCTCCGGGAGGGGGAAATCATCACCATCGTCATCACCAACGTTCCTCTCATCGGGAGGGGGGTCAATCTCCATCAACATCTTCACCAGCACCATCTCCTCTCAAAACCCTAGTTCATCTCTTGTATCCAATCTTGTATCAAAACCACAAATTGGTACCTGTGGGTTGCTAGTAGTCTTGATTACTCCTTGTAGTTGATGCTAATTGGTTTACTTGGTGGAACATCATATGTTCAGATCCTTAATGCATATTAATACTCCTCCGATCATGAACATGAATATGCTTTGTGAGTAGTTACGTTTGTTCCTGAGGACATGGGTGAAGTCTTGCTATTAGTAGTCATGTGAATTTGGTATTCGTTCGATATTTTGATGAGATGCATGTTGTCTCTCCTCTAGTGGTGTTATGTGAACGTCGACTACATGACACTTCACCATTATTTGGGCCAAGAGGAAGGCATTGGGAAGTAATAAGTAGATGATGGGTTGCTAGAGTGACAGAAGCTTCAACCCTAGTTTATGCGTTGCTTCGTAAGGGGCTGATTTGGATCCACTAGTTTCATGCTATGGTTAGGTTTACCTTAATACTTCTTTTGTAGTTGCGGATGCTTGCAATAGGGGTTAATCATAAGTGGGATGCTTGTCCAAGAAAGGGCAGTACCCAAGCACCGGTCCACCTACATATCAAATTATCAAAGTACCGAACGCGAATCATATGAGCGTGATGAAAGCTAGCTTGACGATAATTCCCATGTGTCCTCGGGAGCGCTTTTCTCATTATAAGAAATTGTCCAGGCTTGTCCTTTGCTACAAAAATGATTGGGCCACCTTGCTGCACTTTATTTACTTTCATTGCTTGTTACCCGTTACAAATTATCTTATCACAAAACTATCTATTACCTACAATTTCAGTGTTTGCAGAGAACACCTTACTGAAAACCGCTTGTCATTTCCTTCTGCTCCTCGTTGGGTTCGACTCTCTTACTTATCGAAAGGACTACGGTAGATCTCCTATACTTGTGGGTCATCAGCGATCTACACCAACACCTCCGCCATCTTCACCAACATCTCCATCACCTTCCCCCATCTATATTCAGCGGTCCACTCTCCCGCAACCCGCTGTACCCTCTACTTGAACATGGTGCTTTATGCTTCATATTATTATCCAATGATGTGTTGCCATCCTATGATGTTTGAGTAGATTTTCGTTGTTCTACCGGTGATTGATGAATTGCTATGATTGGTTTGAATTGCATGTTTTATTATTGGTGCTATCCTATTATGCCCTCCGTGTCGTGCAAGCGTGAGGGATTCCTGCTGTAGGGTTTGCAATATGTTCATGATTTGCTTATGGTGGGTGGCATGAGTGACAGAAGAACAGACCCGAGTAAGTAGGTTGTTTGCGTATGGGATAAAGGGGACTTGATACTTTAATGCTATGGTTGGGTTTTACCTTAATGATCTTTAGTAGTTGCAGATGCTTGCTAGAGTTCCAATCATAAGTGCATATGATCCAAGAAGAGAAAGTATGTTAGCTTATTCCCCTCCCTCAAATAGAATTGCAATAGTGATTACCGGTCTAGTAACGTAGTCAATTGCTTAGGGACAATTTCACAACTCCTACCACCACTTTTCCACACTCGCTATATTTACTTTATTGCATCTTTATCTAAACAGCCCCTAGTTTATATTTACGTGCTCTTTATTATCTTGCAAACTTATCCTATCACACCTACAAAGTATTTCTAGTTTCATACTTGTTCTAGGTAAAGCAAACACTAAGCGTGCGTAGAGTCGTATCAGTGGCAGATAGGAGTTGAGAGGATATTTGTTCTACCTTTAGCTCCTCGTTGGGTTCGACACTCTTACTTATCGAAAGAGGCTACAATTATCCCCTACACTTGGGGGTTATCATGCACCTGCATGACATTTTTGGGCCATCCATGATGGGGAAAATCATGGTAGAAGCGAGGGCGAGGAAAATTTCGGGGAGTTCCCGGTTACGGTGGGTGTTCGGGGCCGACCGATGCATGGAGGTTTGCTCATTTCTCTCATACACGTATGCACTTGTGTGCGAGGCGTTGGGCTCTAACTAAACCCGACTGAGGCATTCGCTTACTGAACCCGGGCGATTGCACTAGCTACGTTATTGAACCCGAGCGATCGATCCATTGGCAGTTAACTGGACCCGAGCGATTCCTTCGCTACTGCTGCAAATTGAAGCTGATCGAACCAGCTGCCTCTCGATGAGCAGTGACCATTGTTGGGGGTTGGATGAACAGTTCCCAGTGGGGGTTGGATGAATAGGACCCCGTGGTAGTAGGTTGTTGCCACTGGATGAACAGGACCCCGATCGAGGAGGCCGTCACACCTGAGCCGGTTGGGGGTGGATGAACAGGACCTCGTGGAGGGCTGGTTGAACAATAGCCGGTGGAGGCTGGATGAACAGTAGCCCGTGGATGAACAGTAGCCCGTGGAGGTAGGAGGAAGACACCGTGGATGAACAGTAGCAGGTGGAGGCTAGAGGAAGCCGACGGTAGATGAACAGTAGCCCGTGGAGGCTGGAGCAAGGTAGTAGAAGGTGGATGAACAATAACCCGTGGAGTCCCGTTTTACGGTACACCACACCCCTCCCGATGAACAAGACCCCGTTAAATCTTTTATGGATACCGATGCTTTTCGTGGATTTAGCGCTAAATATGGACTTGACTCTGAGATAGTAACTGCCTTTTGGAATCTTTTGCTACTCACGTTGATCTCCCTAAGGAAAAGTGGTTTAAATATAATCCTCCCATTGAAGTAAAAGTAGTTGCACCTATTATAGTTTAAGAAAAGACTATCACTTATAATGATTCTATTGTTCCTACTACTTATGTTGAGAAACCACCTTTTCCTGTTAGGATAAAGGATCATGCTAAAACTTCAACTGTTGTTTGTAAGAGTAATACTAGAACTTACACAACCCCTGAGCAAATCAAAGTTGAACCTAGTATTGCTATGGTTAAAGATCTCTTGGATGATAATTTAGATGGGCATGTTATTTACTTCTGTGGTGAAACTGCTAATATTGCTAGACCCAATGCTAAGATACATAGACCTGTTGTAGGCATGCATGTTATTTCTGTTAAAATAGGATATCATTGTTATCATGGCTTATGTGATATGGGTGCTAGTGCTAGTGCAATACCTCATTCTTTATATAAAGAAATTATGCATGATATTGCACCCGCTGAAATGGAAGATATTGATGTTACTATTAAGTTTGCCAATAGGGATACTATTAAGCCATTTGGGATTGTTAGAGATGTTGAAGTCTTGTGTGGGAAAGTTAAATATCTTGCTGATTTTCTTGTTCTTGGTTCCCCACTAGATGACTTTTGTCCCATTATATTTGGTAGACCCTTCTTGAATACTGTTAATGCTAGGATTGATTGTGAAAAGGATATTGTTACAATTGTCTTAGGGGATATGTCTCATGAGTTTAATTTTGCTAAGTTTCGTAGACAACCCCGTGATAAAGAATCACCTAGTAAGGATAAGATTATTGGTCTTGCTTCTATTGTCGTGCCTCCTACTGATCCGTTAGAACAATATTTGCTAGACCATGAAAATGATATGTTTATGAATGAAAGAAGGGAAATAGATGAAGTATTCCTTCAACAGGGTCCTATTCTGAAACACAACTTACCTATTGAAATCCTAGGGGATCCTCCTCCACCCAAGGGTGATCCCGTGTTTGAGCTCAAACCTTTACCTGATAATCTTAAATATGCTTATCTTGATGAAAAGACGATATATCCTGTTATTATTAGTGCTAACCTTTCAGAGCAGGAAGAGGAAAGATTATTGAAAACTCTGAAGAAGCACCGTGCTGCTATTGGATATACTCTGGATGATCTTAAGGGCATCAGTCCCACTCTGTCAACACAAAATTAAATTGGAGAAAGATGCCAAACCAGTTAGAGATCCTCAACGACAGTTAAATCCTAAGATGAAAGAAGTGGTAAGAAAGGAGATACTAAAGCTCCTTGAGGCAGGTATAATTTATCCCGTTGCTGATAGTGATTGGGTAAGTCTTGTCCACTGCGTACCTAAGAAGGGAGGTATTACTGTTGTTCCTAATGATAAAGATGAATTGATCCCGTAAAGAATTATTACAGGTTATAGGATGGTAATTGATTTCCGTAAATTTAATAAAGCTACTAAGAAAGATCATTACCCTTTACCTTTTATTGATCAAATGCTAGAAAGACTATCAAAACACACACATTTCTGCTTTCTAGATGGTTATTCTGGTTTCTCTCAAATACTTGTGTCAGCAGAGGATCAATCAAAAACTACTTTTACTTGCCCTTTTGGTACTTTTGCTTATGGATGTATGCCTTTTGGTTTATGTAATGCACCTACTTCCTTTCAAAGATGCATGATGGCTATATTCTCTGACTTTTGTGAAAAGATTTGTGAGGTGTTCATGGATGACTTCTCCGTTTATGGATCCTCTTTTGATGATTGCTTGAGCAACCTTGATCGAGTTTTGCAGAAATGTGAAGACACTAGTCTCGTCTTGAATTGGGAGAAGTACCACTTTATGGTTAATGAAGGCATTGTCTTGGGGCATAAGATTTCTAAGAAAGGTATTGAAGTTGATAGAGCTAAAGTTGATGCTATTGAAAAGATGCCATGTCCCAAGGACATAAAAGGTATAAGAAGTTTCCTTGGTCATACCGGTTTTTATAGGTGGTTCATTAAGGACTTCTCTAAAATCTCTAGGCCTCTGACTAATTTATTGCAAAAAGATATTCCTTTTGTCTTTGATGATGATTGTGTAGAAGCATTTGAAACACTTAAGAAAGCTTTGATCACTGCACCTATTGTTCAGCCACCTGATTGGAATTTACCCTTTGAAATTATGTGTGATGCTAGTGATTATGCTGTAGGTGCTGTTCTAGGGCAAAGAGTTGATAAGAAATTAAATGTTATCCAATATGCTAGTAAAAATCTTGATACTGCCCAGAGAAATTATGCTACTACTGAAAAAGAATTCTTAGCAGTTGTGTTTGCTTGTGATAAGTTCAGACCTTATATTGTTGATTCTAAAGTTACTATTTACACTAATCATGCTGCTATTAAATATCTTATGGAAAAGAAAGATGCTAAGCCTAGACTTATTAGATGGGTTCTCTTGCTCCAAGAATTTGATTTGCATATTATTGATAGAAAGGGAGCTGAGAACCCCGTAGCAGACAACTTGTCTAGGTTAGAGAATGTTCTGGATGACCCACTACCTATTGAGGATAGCTTTCCTGATGAACAATTAGCGGTCGTTAATGCTTCTTGTACTGCTCCATGGTATGCTGATTATGCTAATTACATTGTTGCTAAATTTATACTACCTAGTTTCACATACCAGCAAAAGAAAAATTACTTTTATGATTTAAGACACTACTTCTGGGACTACCCACACCTTTATAAAGAAGGAATATATGGTGTTATTAGACGTTGTGTACCTTAGCATGAACAGGAACAGATCCTACGCAAGTGTCACTCCGAACCATATGGAGGCCACTATGCTGGAGATAGAATTGCACACAAGGTATTGCAATCCGGTTTTTATTGGCCTACTCTCTTCAAAGATGCTCGTAAGTTTGTCTTGTCTTGTGATGAATGTCAAAGAATTGGTAATATTAGTAGACGTCAAGAAATGCCTATGAACTATTCTCTTGTTATTGAACCATTTGATGTTTGGGGCTTTGATTATATGGGAACTTTTCCTGCCTCTAATGGTTATACAAAATTTTTAGTTGTTGTTGATTACGTTACTAAGTGGGTAGAAGCTATCCCAACTAGTAGTGCTGATCATAACACCTCTATTAAGATGCTTAAAGAAGTTATTTTTTCGAGGTTTGGAGTCCCTAGATATCTTATGACTGATGGTGGTTCACATTTTATTCATGGTGCTTTTCGTATAATGCTTGCTAAGTATGATGTCAATCATAGAATTGCATCTCCTTATCACCCGCAGTCTAGTGGTCAAGTAGAGTTCAGCAATAAAGAGCTCAAATTAATTTTGCAAAAGACTGCCAATAGATCTAGAAAGAATTGGTCCAAGAAACTTGATGATGCATTATCGGCCTATAGAACTGCGTATAAAAATCCTATGGGTATGTCTCCGTATAAGATGGTTTATGGAAAAGCATGTCACTTACCTCTTCAACCTGAACATAAAGCATATTGGGCTATTAAAGAGCTCAACTATGACTTTAAACTTACCGGTGAGAAGAGGTTATTTGATATTAGCTCACTTGATGAATGGAGAACCCAAGCCTATGAGAATGCCAAACTGTTCAAGAAAAAGTTAAAAGATGGCATGACAAAAGAATACAAAAGCAAGAATTTAACGTAGGTGATTATGTGTTGCTATTCAACTCTCGTTTAAGATTTTTTGCAGGAAAACTTCTCTCTAAATGGGAAGGTCCTTACGTTATCGAGGAGGTCTATCATTCTGGTGCCATAAAAATCAACAACTTCGAAGGTACAAGTCCGAGGGTGGTGAACGGTCAAAGAATCAAACATTATATCTCAGTTAACCCTATCAATGTTGAAACTAATATTATTAAAACCGTAACCCCGGAGGAATACATAAGGGACACTTTCCAGAATATTTCAGACTCCGAAAAGGAATAGGTATGTGGTACAGTAAGTAAACCGACTCCAAAACAGTTCTAATGGCAATTTTTCTCCATTTTGGAATATTTAAGAATTTTGGAAAGCAAGAAGTAATCAGGGCAGGACACGAGGCCTCCACGAGGGTGGAGGGCGCGCCCCCTGTCTTGTGGGCACCTCGTGTGCCTCCCGGACTCCGTTTTCTTGCACGTTAGTTCTCTTGGTCGGTAAAAATTCATTATATAATCTCCCAAAGGTTTTGGCCACCGTATCACGCAAAAATCCTCTGTTTTCGTTTCGAGCTGTTTGTCTGACAGATCTAGAGCATCATGACGTCACCCTCCTTCAACAACGAAGACAAGGATGCTTGGATATTGAAGATAGAGCTGAAAAGAGAAGAACCTGAGGAGATCAACAAGGATGAAGGGATCAAGAAGGCCATGTAGGATCAAGCTCCGGTGGTGGAAGAAGAAAACATCCATCAACCTCTACCTAACCTCTTTACTCCAATTGAGATTGAAGCTTTCAAGATGATTGAGCTAACTCGCATACAAAAGAAGTATCACACACAGGAAAATATTTTGTTGAAGGATCATATCATCGGACTCAAGGGCATTATCCGCAAGTTGGAGGAGCTCTTATGCTCGATGTGCGATTATCCCCCATCATCATCACGACCTTCATCGCCTCCTAGGATATAATCACATGGGTATGGGCACTCCCCTTGGCAACTGCCAAGCTTGGGGGAGGTGCCCCGGTATCATATCACCATCACACTCCTATCTGTACCGTTTTACTTAGTTCCATCCTCTTAGTAATATCTTGATCTAGTAGATTGAAGTTTTGGTATGAATTAGTTTTGAGTTTTGCTTTGTGATCCCTTTTATGTAATCGAGTCCGTGGGTTATCTATAATAAAGATTAGTGTTGAGTCAAGGGCTTTTCTATCTTGCTATGATCATGAGAAAATAGAAACAATAAAAAGAAATAAAAGAGTTCATATTGATCTTACGGATAGTAATGACTTCACATACAAAGAGTATGAGGCATAAAAGTTGTTGAGGTTCACAAACATAGTTTTGGTCATCGTTGCAATTAATAGGAAGTAAAGAAAGAGAGGTTTTCACATTAAATATACTATCTTGGACATCTTTTATTATTGTGAGCACTCATTAAGTATGACATGCTAAAGAGTTGATGTTGGACAAGGAAGACAACGTAATGGTTTATGTTTTCTCACATCTCAGTTAAAGTATATTGTCATGGATCTTCCGAACATGTTGAGTTTTGTTGGATTTCGGGTTCTAGCAGACCCTCAAGGTTCGAACTCTGGGGTGCACACGGAGATCACACCCCCTGCCTACCCATGTCTCGTCGCCTCGCAAGGATCTAAACTATACGAAGAACAACACCAGAGGACACGAGATTTATACTGGTTCAGGCCACCATTGTGGTGTAATACCCTACTCCAGTGTGTAGTGTGGTGGATTGCCTCTGGGGCCGATGATGAATAGTACAAGGGAAGAACAACCTCGCGAGGGTCTATTCTTGGCTGGTGCGATGAACTGCTAGGGGAGTTCAGTCGCCTCTCTCTCTCTCTCTCTCTCTCTCTCTCTCTCTCTCTCTCTCTCTCTCTCTGTATCAAATGCCTCTAGTCTCCTCCATCTCCAGATGCGGACCCCCCTACCCTGTGGGTGGCTAGTCCTATTTATAGGTGGAGGCCCTGGGCCTCTTCCCAAATATTGAGCGGGAAGGGCGCCAACAATTGGCCATTTTGAAGGGGAACATCTAGTACACTTATCCTGACTAAAGTTGGTCCTCACCTGCCAAAGACCCTGACGATGACGCCAGCTTGGCTCCACAATGACCTCCATCCTGCCGTCCTGTTGGTCTTGGTCTTGTTGCACCGAAATGGTTGCCTTTGCTTGATACTCTTGCATGTGCTTGCCCCCTTTGCACCAAAGAGGAAACAAGGACTCTGCGCAGGCCGGCGCCCGCCTGGCGCCTGCCTGGCCTTGGTTGTCATGGCTTGCGTCATGAGCACCTCGCGAGGTACCCCGCCTTGATCTCTCCACCTCCTCGCGAGCCAGCCAGACGAGGTCGTGCCCGAGGAAGCCTCCTACCGTCCGCCCCACGAGGCTTGGCCCCTCGCGAGGGTCTTGAGCATGTGTTGATGAAGATGGGCTGTACTAGGCCACTCCTTGAGCCACGCCGCAGGCCGCAGGCAGGCAAGTCTGGGTACCCCCATTCCCAGAACGCCGACAGTAGCCCCCGGGCCCAAGGCGCGCCTGGACTTGGCTTAGCAGAGAAGCGAAGGGGCAAGTGCGAAGCGCCACGGGCCCCAATAGCCTGTGGCCTTGGGGGCCGCGTGGCGGTTGATTGGACGTGGGCGTCCTAGCTTCCCCACGACGCCTCGGCAACTGCACGAATTGACAAGTCCCTGCATGCAAAACGGGTCATGATTACCTGCGATCGTGGAGGCCGACGGTTGGCCTCCCTCGGTTATATGTATGGAATGGCACGAGCCCTTCTAGTCCATCTCCTCCTATTACTCTTTGTCTTCCTCTTCGTCCTCGCTCCTTCCTGCTCCAATGGCACCGATCCATTGGTTTTCTTCCGAAGAGAATGGCAAGGCCCCCCGAGAGGGTCCCATCCAACTTCCTCCGAATAAACGGCCCATCTCTTGCCACGGGGAAGGGGGTGCTTGGCAGGAGGTGTCGATGCTATGGTTTGAGCGGCCACCGCCGGGATTCCCATTGCCCTTGTACGCCCGGATCGAGGGTCCTGAAGGCGCTGGCGCCGAGCGGCATCGCCAAAGGCGCCGTCGCCGCCGGCGGATCACAGCGGTGCGTGTCGTTCCTCCTGGAGTTCACGCTGAGGGCTCTTCTCACGAGCTCGTGCTTCACGCCGTCATGCCTCCTCGGTCTTGGATTCGCCTCCCTCCTTCCTTCGCCTTTGAGATACCGCCGAGGGGGCCTATCAAGCTTTGGTTGCAGCATGCTGACTGCAGTACCCCTGTGACCGAAGCGGAGGTCGAGGTCGTTGCTTCGGGAAGGGTCTACCTGACCCGGGGCTGGGGCAAGATCGCCCGGGTCGGCAGGACGGGTGGCGTCCTCGTAATCCACCTTGAATACAACGGCGCCTCCCTGATGTTCTTCAAGGTCTTCGACGCGGAGGGACGCAGGCTGGAGTGCTGCCCTCAGAGGCGGCCGGGGCCCTGCCGCGGCGAGGACTAGGGTCGCCAATCGCTTCCCCAGCAGCTCCTCAGGCAGCGGAGGTGTCGGAGGATCCAGCGACTCTGCCGAGCTCTTCGCGACTCCGGAGACGAGAGCTTGCGTCGCTCTTAGAGCAGGACGAACTCGTCAGGCCGCTGTCGCCACTAATCTGTATGGGGTTGGCGCCGGTGGCTGACGGCCCATTATTAATGATGGCGTCTCCTGCGGAGGCGCGCGTAGTTAGCACTCTTTAGGATTTGCTCCTTTTGTTCCCTACGAGGAATCGTAGAACACACCCCGTGGGGGTTTGTAAGGTGCTTGTAGTTCCATTTGTTAATATGATCCTTATCGTGAAGCGGTGAGGGATGCTCGTCCTGTCTTAGCTTAGTTCCTCCTTTCGAACCTCGCGAGGACTTGATGCTCTGTGCTGATAGGTCCCGGTCCCAAGGCAGGCTTCTGTCATCGCTGGTATGTCAGGTCGCGATGCCCTGGTCAAGGCCAGGAGGTGAGCGGCCCGGGGTCCAGTAAGAGCCCCTGAGTCGCGATGCTTAGGAGGCCCCCTTTAGCGCTCAAGCAGTCATCATTCGGTGAGAAAGGAGCGCAATGTTGCCAAAACGGAACCGCATTAGGTGCAAGGTTGGTGTTGCGATAGCTAGCATTTCCGGAGGGTGACTTATCTCGGTGGTCAAAAGTCAGTCCTTGGCGCGGTGCCGGGCCCGCGCGTTGATAGCCGAGGAGTTGCCTGGCGAGGTCCCCACGTGCCTCTTCCCTCTCGCCTTTGCTCCCCCACGTGCTCTACGTCCTCAGGTCCCGGCCCTCGAGTGAGCTCAGCCGTCGCTGGTATGCCAGGTCGCGATGCCGTGGTCAAGGCCAGGAGGTGAGGGCTGGAGAGACAGTAAGAGCCATGGGTCGCAATGCTCAGGTACCCCCCCTTCAACATGCAAGCGGTTCGCGCGGACGAGAGGGTAGGAGGCGCTGCGGAGGCCTCTTCCGACGCTGCTCCTTAAAGCGATCCTACGAGTTCATCACGAGAAAAGCGAGGGTTTGCCGTTACAATCGTCGGCCAGCTGCTGGTTGCTCTGGGAAGGTGACGAGGCGTTGAAGGCTTGGTGAGGTGGCACCCTGCGGGGTTGCCGTGACCAGAGCTCAGCCGTCTAGGTTTGTCAACATTGCAGGGACGGACCCATGCGCAGGCGTCGTGCCGTGAGGGAGAAGCTCCATCAGTTGGTGTCAATCGAGCGGGCGATTAAGTCAAGCACGTTAATCATGAAGGAGCAAATCCATTTAGATAGGCGCAGAAAAAGACGATCACCGCTGGGTCGGGCCCGAGCGATTTTGGGGATGATGCAGCCCGAGGGGCACCCCCAACTGAAAATGAAACTCGAAGGATGTCACCTGATAATGTTGAAGATGAAGGGATGCTGAAGTAGTGGACGGCGTGCGCTGCGGGAGACGATCTTCACGAGCCCCCAGGCCCAGGGGCCTCGGGAGGCTCCAGAGGCGCCGGCGGCTCCTTGCGGACCATCTCCATCTCCGCCAGGACTGCGGAATGCCTAACCGCTTGAGCCTCCAGGATGCTCCTCATGAGGCGCTGATGCACGACAGCCGCGTTCGGCAGGCCGTAAGGCATGCAAACATAGATGTGGGGTGGACCTTCGTAGCGTCCCACGCGTGAGGGCCAGAGGCGCTCTCGAGAGGCAGCTTGGTTGAGTCCTGGTATGTCAATGCAGACGCGCAGCCCGCCATCCTCGCCTGGATGGGGAGCTACGGCGGGTAAGCGGCGGCTGTCACTCATGACTCTTGACTCCTGCAGCTCCTGAATGATCTCGCTGACGAACTCCCGAGGGTTTGGCCCTCCTTGCCTTGCTTCTTCCTGAGGGAAACGTGCGTTGAAGCACGCCTCCAAGTGGTGCCCGAGCGCCTCCCTCGTGATCCTAGCAAAGTCGATGGCCCTCCAGGAGAGAGCCCCCGAGCCTTGCTCGAGGAGGGCGCCAGGCGCGCCTTCCTATGCGATAGAAGGAGGTTCCCCCTGAACAGGCGCGGACCCTGAGGGGCCTGCCTCCCGAGGGGTCGGGCCAGGCGATGTATTCTTCTTCTTCGGAGCAGCCTCGGGAAGCCTCCCGCTCCTGTGATCTGGGTCTTCAATTGATGTGGCTTGGAAAGCACGTTCTAGAGAACACACATCATCTCTCTCTTCACAAGGCACCGTGATGACTCCACCGCTTCCTGGCATCTTGAGGACATTGTAGCCATGATGGGTCACGACCATGAACTTGGCCAGGGCTGGGTACCCGAGGATGGCATTGTACGGCAGGCGGATGTGAGCGGCATCGAAGTCAATGAGCTCGGTGCGGTAGTTGTCGCGCTTCCCAAAGGTAACAGGAAGGCGGACCTGCCCTATCGGAACCGTGGAACCATCAGTGACTCCTGAGAAAGGCTTGGTCGGTTGCAGCTGATTGTAGGGCACATGGAGATTGTTGAACATCACGACGGATAGGACATTGAGCCCTGCTCCGCCATCGATGAGGGTCCTGGTGACTTGCACATTGCTGATGATTGGGGAACAAAGCATCGGGAGGACTCCGGCTATGGCCGCGCACTTGAGCTGATCCGCTGAGCTGAACGTGATAGAGCACGCTGACCACCTGAGAGGGCGTGTGGCCTCAAGCTTGGGGAGGACTGCATTTACTTCGCGAGCTAACTTCTTGGAGATGCGCTGAGAGGCCGGGGCTTGAGCGCCGCCCAAGATGCAAGCGATTGCGCGCGGCTCCTGGAAGCCTCCAGCCCCCTCATCCTGATGATGGTTTCATTCCTCCTCGGCTGTGGTGGCAGAGGAGGGAGGCCTGCATTGCCTTGAGGGCGATCCTCGTGAGGCTGATCCCTCCAACCCCCCTCGCGAGGTGGGTCCCTCCAACCTCCCTCACGAGGCTGGTCCTGCTAGCGGTCCTCGCAAGGTTGGTCGCGCCACCCTTGGCGAGGGCCACGGTCTTCCCATCGTCCTCCACCTCTTCCTCCTCCTCGGCCATAGCCCCGGTCGCTGCGCTCGGGGCGTCGGCCGGCACGCACGTCTCGCATGGCCCTGAGCTCTTGGCCTTCATTGGTGTTGTGGGTGTGGAGGTCGTGGTACACGTAGTACCGGCTGCCCTTGGATGACTCAGGCTGATCCCTGCCTTGCTTGGTGTCCGGCTCTGCTGCAAGCACAGTAGCCCCCTTGCGCTTCGCGTCCTTGGCCTTGGGCTTCTTCTCTTCTGGGTCAGCAGCTGGCAGCTCAAGGAGGGAAAGGCGCCTCATGAATCGCGAGCTACTCCTTCACCTTGACGTCACGCACGCCGTCGGAGAAGGCCGAGATGATGGCCTCCTCAGACACCTTGGGGATCTTAAGGCGAGCGCTGTTGAAGCGCTGGATGAACTTCTGCAGGGTCTCTCCCGGCTGCTGCTTGATGCGGCACAAGTCGCTCATGGCTGGGGGCCGGTCGGGAGTGCCTTGGAAGTTGGCGATGAATCAGGTGCGCATCTCATCCCAGGAGGATATCGTGCCAGGAGCCAGGTGCGGGCGCCGTCCTTTAGTGCCATGGGGAACCAGTTTGCCATGACCTTCTCGTCCCCGTTGGCGGCTTCGATGCCCATCTCATAGAGCTGGAGGAACTCCGCAGGGTCAGCCGTGCCATCATAGCGTGGGGGCAGGTCTGGCTTGAACTTGCCCGACCAGGCCACGCTGCGCAGCTCGACAATGAAGGCACGACAGCCTACAGTGGCTGCGGGAGGCCTTGGGTGATGGAGAGCTTGATCTTGGAAGTCCCTGTGCGCTGCCGCCAGGTGCAGCGCAGGGTCTTGATGCGCTGGAGCGGGAGCACGTTCGTGCCGGGCCGGTGCGGTGAGCACACGGGTGGCTTCTTGGGGGCGAGGGATCTCTTGGCAGCTCTTTCTTCTTCTTTGTCCGGGCGCCGGACGGAGTGGGTTCCGACCAGGGGCCACGCGCCTTGGGGCCAAGGCGCTTCTTGGGGGAGGCGGCTGAGCCGCCCGAGCTTCGCCGCTCTTGCAGGCGGTATGCGGTCTGTAAAGGGATGGCGCAGGGGAGCCCCCAGTGGCGCTGACGAGCTCGGTGATGCGGGCGAGCCACTTGTCGTAGAGGTCGTCGACGAGACGGTAGTGCAGGAGCTCCCGCGCCAGGAGCAGCACGGCATGCGCGTCCGCAGGGGCGCGACGGGCGTGGGACGAGGAACCGGCTGGGGTTAGCGACGGGGTGGCAGTGCGGTCTTCTCGCCGCACTGAAGGATGCAGGAATGACGTCTGCTGCTCGTTCCCTGCCGGGCCGGTGGCGGCATTGACGGCAGGCGACGGGGAACGGCGGGGGCGCCCGCCGACAGGGACCGTCTGGGTGATGCGAATGGCGAGAGTGGCCCGGCGCTCGACGCGGGCTCGACAAGCGTCTTACATGGATGCGACGGGCGGCAAAACACGAGGCGACGGAAGGCGGATTCCGGTGCACCCCTACCCTGGCGCACCAAATGTCGGATTTCGGGTTCCGGCAGACCCTCAAGGTTCGAACTCTGGGGTGCACGCGGAGATCACACCCCCTGCCTACCCATGTCTCGTCGCCTCGCAAGGATCTAAACTACACGAAGAACAACACAGAGGACACGAGATTTATACTGGTTCAGGCCACCATTGTAGTGTAATACCCTACTCCAGTGTGTGGTGTGGTGGATTGCCTCTGGGGCCGATGATGAATAGTACAAGGGAAGAACAGCCTCGCGAGGGTCTGTTCCTGGCTGGTGCGATGAACTGCTAGGGGAGTTTAGTCGCCTCTCTTTCTCTCTTTGTATCAAATGCCTCTAGTCTCCTCCGTCTCCAGATGCGGATCCCCCTACCGTGTGGGTGGCTAGTCCTATTTATAGACGGAGGCCCTGGGCCTATTCCCAAATATTGAGCGGGAAGGACGCCAACAATTGGCCATTTTGAAGGGGAACATCTAGTACACTTATCCTGACTAAAGTTGGTCCTCGCCTGCCAAAGACCCTGACGATGATGCTGGCTTGGGCTCCACGATGACCTCCATCCTGCCGTCCTGCTGGTCTTGGTCTTGTTGCACCGAAATGGTTGCCTTTGCTTGATACTCTTGCCTGCGCTAGCCCCCTTTGCACCAAAGAGGAAACAAGGACTCTGCGCAGGCCGGCGCCTGCCTGGCCTTGGTCGTCATGGCTTGCGTCATGAGCACCTCATGAGGTACCCCGCCTTGATCTCTCCGCCTCCTCGCGAGCCAGCCTCATGAGGCCATGCCCGAGGAAGCCTCCCGTCGTCCGCCCCGCAAGGCTTGGCCCCTCGCGAGGGTCTTGAGCTTGTGTTGATGAAGATGGGCGTGTTAATACTCCTAGAGCCACGCCAAGAAGTCAGCAGCGAGCAAGTCTGGTACCCCTGTTCCTGAGAATGCCGACAAGTTTGCCTTTCCCCCTCATGCTAGCCAAATTCCTTGCACCAAGTAGAGATACTACTTGTGCTTCCGAATATCCTTAAACCCAGTTTTGCCATGAGAGTCCACCATACCTACCTATGGATTGAGTAAGATCCTTCAAGTAAGTTGTCATGTTGCAAGCAATAAAAATTCTCTCTAAATATGTATGACTTATTAGTGCGGAGAAAATAAGCTTTATACGATCGTGTGATGTGGAAGTAATAAAAGCGATGGACTGCATAATAAAGGTTCATATCACAGGTGGCAATATAAAGTGACGTTCTTTCACATTAAGATTTTGTGCATCCAACCCTAGAAGCACATGACAACCTCTGCTTCCCTCTGTGAAGGGCCTATCTTTTACTTTATGTCTTTTACTTTATGCAAGAGTCAAGGTGATCTTCACCTTTCCCTTTTTTCATTTTATCCTTTGGCAAGCACCTCGTGTTGGAAAGATCTGATATATATATATATATATATATATATATATATATATATATATATATATATATATATATATATATATATATATATATCCAATTGGATGTAAGTTAGCACGAACTATTATTGTTGACATCACCCAAAGGTGAATACGTTGGGAGGCGAAACTATAAGCACCTATCTTTCTCAGTGTTCGGTTGAAACTCCATAAGCATAAGTATTGCGTGAGTGTTAGGAATTGTAGAAGACTATATGATAGTTGAGTATGTGGACTTGCTGAAAAGCTCTATTATTGACTCTTTCTAATGTTATGATAAATTGCAATTGCTTCAATGACTGAGATTATAGTTTGCTAGTTCTCAATGAAGTTTTTGTTCCATACTTGACATTGTGAATAGATTGTTACTAGACCGGACGTTTGACTAAGTTAACAAAGCCCGTACACGTCAACTTAGCTGGCCCACAAGCCAGCCTCCAAATTTGGTGGGTCCCAGCTTGCAGGGGGAATCATTTTTTGCTCATAATAAGGTGGCACTTTGTTGCGTGCGAAGATGTTTTCTGGTTTTTTTAATTTCTTCTTTTTCGAGTTAGAATTAAAAGAAAACAATTTAGCATCTTCGGTACAACCTATATTTTCGTGAAATGGATCATGATAAAGCTGGTGGGTCCCAGCTGTCAAGGAGAGGTAACTTTGTTTCCGTGTAATAAAGGAATCTCTTCCTTGCGTGTGAAGATGTTGCTGGTGGCTCAAACCTATCGAGGGAGAAATCATTTGTTTTCGCATAATAAGGAGGGACTTGCTCGCGTGCGGCCATGGGCCATATGTGTCCCCACTGTCAGCCACTCCACGTACATGCCTCTTTCGTTGGCTGTCGTTTGTTGACAAAGTTGACCATGCCACGCCGAGAGAACCAACGTGATGGACATGATGGCGAGGCCTAGGAAGGGAATGACCCAGAGCCAGCGAAGACACAGTAGTGGATGCCCACGCGGAGGGGAGTACGAGGGTTCACTTGTTCGACTGCGTTGTGAGGCTGCCGTCACCAGAGAATAACAAGAGGTGTTGGGGAGTAGGAATGGCCCGGACGTCAATGGGAGTTGGGTGGGCTGGTGAGGCCTACGCGGCAGCACAGCCGGCCATGGGAGGCGGTAGCAGGCGGTACTGACGGCGGTGGTTTGGGCGGCTGAAGCATGAATATGTGAGATTGAAGAAGCACCACAGCCGTTGGATGGACATCCAACGACCACTGCTACAAGAATCATGTGTTGACTATAAGTTGACAAAGCCTTGCGTACGCGTCAACTTAGTAGGCCCACAAGTGACCATCACATTTGTGGCAGAGAACATATAGCCCATTTTCGATTTGTTATAATGTACAACCCATTTTTTAATTCTAATGGAATTTATTGTAGCCCATTTACTGTTTGTTAAAATTACTGCCCATTTTCTAGCCAGGACAACGGTTAATAATTTCAACCAACCGCTAAAAAAAATCCACAAAATTTCCATGTTTTGATGGGATCCGAAATACTTTTTATCCCGAAATTTCAAGTCAGATTAAATACAATTTCAAAATAAATTAGTATTAGGTAAAAACCCAACAAAAGTTTGTGCGCGCAACAAGTAATAAAATTAAAAATTTAAAAGTCCAAAAATAGTAATTTAGAAACTAATTACCTGTTCGATGCGTTTTTTATATTTACATCCAAATTTTTATGTTTATAGCCCATTTATTATTTCTTAAAGCCCATTTTCTTGGCAAGTCAAATGCGGGGCGGAGAATAACAAGTTGACCTGGGTTGGGTATTCCACAAAAAAAGTGTAGTTGGGCTAGCCATTTTCACATTGAAAAAAATAATATCTGGGTTGGATATTTGGTTGACAAAAAATAATAGCCTTGGCTATATGGGCCACAGCCCGCCCAGTTGATACCTTGCTCCTATGAACAACAACAAAAACGTCGCTAAAAAAAACTCTGCTAAAACTTCAAAAAACAAATACTGCTCGAGCTGCTGCGTCTCAGCTGTCGGCCGCTCCTTGTGCAATTCTCTCATTTATTGACTATATAGGTTGACAATGGTGTGTGACCATGATGTCAGGAAACCAGGAGGAAGCAATTCTTTTTTATAGTTGTATATAATAAGGAGGCACTTGCATACGTACGGCTATGGCCCTAGTGGGTCCCTACTGTCATCCTCTTGAAGTAAAGTCATCTTCTGATTCCTCATGTTCGTTACAACAAGAGACGGCGGCACCACTGCGAGCGCAATAACTCAAAGGACGATGGAGAGGCCCTCGTAGGCCCTATAGATGGTCTGATCACTACAAAAAAAGACACATCCGTGACATTTTGGGCCGAACGAATTTTTTTTCTGTCATACATATGACACTTCTATGACGACAATTGTGAAAAAATCCGGTATCATCATAGATGTGGTGGGCTCCTACTTCTATGACAAAAAATCATGACAGAAAATGGGCTTTTCATCCTGGGCGGGCCGGAGACGCAGCTGCATGACATTCTTTGGGCCGTCCATGACGGAAAAAACCGTGGTAGAAGCGAGGGCGAGGAAAATTTTGGGGAGTTGCCGGTTACGGTGGGAGGTCGGGGGCCGAGCGATGCACATTTCTCTCGTACACGTACGCGCGTGTGTGTGAGGCATTGGCTCTAACTGAACCCAAGCAAGGCATTGGGCTCTAACTGAACCCGAGTGATTTCTCTGCAGGCTACGGGTTACTGAACCCGAGCGATCGATCAATGGCTGTTAAATGAACCCAATGGAGCGATTCCTTCGCTACTGCTGCTAACTGAAGCCAATCGATTAGATGAACAGTGAGTGTTGCGGGGGGGGGGGGGGTTTGGATGAACAGTGAGCGGTGGCGTTGCCTCTGGATCAACAGGACCCCGTGGTGTGGAGGGCTGGATGAATAGTAGATGGTGGAGGGGTGGCTGTGGAGGGGTGGTTGAATAGGACCCCATGGTGTGGAAGGCTGGATGAACAGTAGACGGTGGAGGGGTGCCAGTGGAGGGGTGGTTGAACAGTAGCCGGTGGAGTAGCGCACGGTGGAGGCTGGATGAACAGGAGCCCGTGGAGGCTGGAGGAGGTCGACGGTGGAGATGAACAGTATCCCGTGGAGTCCCGTTTTGCGGTATGCCACACCCCTCCCGATGAACAGGACCCCCATTTCGACCGTAGCGCTCCAACACAAGTCCGTTTCGTCCGTTTTGCGGTACGCCACACCCCTCCCGATGAATAGGACCCCCATTTCGACCGTAAGAGGTCCGTTTCGTCCATTTTGTGGTATGCCACACCCCTCCCGATCAATAGGACCCCCGTTTTGACCGTAGGAGGTCCGTTTCCTCCGTTTTGCGGTACGTCAGACCCCTCCCGATGAACAGGATCCTGTTTCGAACATGGCCAGTCGAACACAAGGCCGTTTCCTCCGTTGTGCGGTATGCTAGGCCTCGTTTCCATCGCCTGTTCCGTCCAAGCCCTCCCGATGAACACGACCACGCATTCCGTTCTGACCCAGCCGGTTGGCTCCCACGCGTTCCGTTGCCTCCCGATGAACACGATGCATTCCCGTTGCCTCCCCATGAACACGACGCATTCCGTTGCCTCCCCATGAACACGACGACGACGTTGTTTCTCCGTTCCGACCCAGCCATGTACATATGCGCGAGTTGGCGTTCGAGACCCCGCCCGTATGTACACATACGTGGCGTATTTTCTTTCTTGCACCACGGCGCAGACGTGCGTGTACATGCTACGCGCGCGCCTCTACTACGACTGCGTGCGGCGCCTCTACTACAACACGTGCGGCGCCTCTACATCGACCAAGATATACGCTGCGTTCGCGACCAGGATGACAACGCTACGTACGCTTCGACCAGGTGGGTCCCGACTGTCAGGCACTTCCTTTCCTGCGAAGATGTAGCTGGTGGGTCGCAGATGTCAGGGGGGAATCATTTTTTTTGCCCGGATGCACTTCCTTGTGTGCGAAGGTGTAGCTGGTGGGTCCCATCAGTCAGGGGGGTGAATCGTTTTTTTGCCCGGACGCACTTCCTTGCATGTGAATATGAAGCTGGTGGGTCCCAGCAGTCAGGGGGAAACGTTTTTCCGTGAAATACAGTGGCCCTTCCGGTAGGTCCCAGTTGTCAAGAGGAGGAATCATTATTTTCCGCCTAATAAGGAGGCACTTCCTTGCTGCGGCCGTGGACCCAGCTACCAGCCTCTCCACGTATAGTCCACGTCCGATGGAAGTCGTTCCTTGACAACGTTGACCATGCCGCGCCGAGAGCACCATGGCGGTGGACGACGGTGAGGCCTAGGAAGGGGACAACGCGGAGCCGGGAAAGACGCGACAGTGGAAGCCCGCGCGGAGAGGAGTACGAGGGTTCACTGGTTCGGCTGCGGTGTGAGGCTGCCGTCGCTGCGAGGCGGCCGGCGGTGGGAACGATGAGGCGGTGAGGCCTCATGGCAGCTCAGCCGGCCACGGGAGGCAGGAGCATGTGGCATGACCGGCGCTGCTTTGGGCGGCTGGAGCAAGAAGACCAGAGGTTGAAGAAGCACTACGACCGTTGGATGGACATCGTACGGTCGCTGGAGCAAGAATCGTTCATATTCACTAAGTTGACAAAGCCCTCCGTCCCCGTCAACTTAGTTGGCCCACAAGTCATCCTCCCACTATGGTGGGTCCCAGCTAGCAGGGTCGGTATTCATTTTTTTGTGCGTAATAAGGAGGCACTTCCTTGCATGCGAAGATATAGCTGGTGGGCCCGACATGTCAGCGGGGGAACGTTTTTTCGCGAAATACAGAGGCCCTTCCGATGGGTCCCAGCTGTTAGGTGGAGGAATCATTATTTTGCGCGTACAATCCACGGCCGATGGATGTCATTCGTTGACCATGTTGATCAGGCCGCGCCGAGAGCACCATGGCGGTGGACGACGGCGAGGCCTAGGAAGGGAACGACACAGAGCCGGGGAAGACCCGATAATGGTTGCCGCAGCGGTGGGGAGTCTGAGGTTTCTTGGTGCAGCTGCCGTCGTCGGAAAATAACAGGAGGTGTGGGTGAGTAGAGGAATGGCACGCCAACAATGAAGTAGGGTGGGCGATGCGGCATGTCTTGCGGCAAAGACCCGACACGGAGGCGGAGCAAGCAGTCCCACCGGCGCTGGTTTGGGCGGCCGGAGCAAGAAGATCAGATATTGAAGAAGCAGCACGGCCGTTGGATTAACATCCAACGGTCACTGCTGCTAGAATCGTTTGTGGACTAAGTTGACAAAGCCAAAGTACACGTCAACCTAGTAGACCCACAAGTCAGCCTCCAAATCTGTCCCAAATAGCATACAACCTGAAATTTCTAGCCAGATTCAAATTAATTTTAAATCTAAATATACCTTAATTTAAATTCAATAAAAATTTACCCGCACAAAAAGAATGAAATTTAAAATATCAAAACATGAAAGAAACAATATTTTGGAACTAATTGCCTGTTTGCTGTATTTTTTCATTTTACAACCCATTTATTATTACTTATAGCCCATTTCTTATTACTTATAGCCCATTTTCTGGGCAAAATGCATCCCTCCTCGTCTTGAAACATTCCGCCAAAGCAGGCGAGAAAAGGTGTAGGCCTATGTTGGTTATTCTGCAAAAAACAAAATAGCTTGCTAGCCATTTTTCAGAAAGGAAAAAAACAAACTGGGCTGGTCATGTGCTAAACATATGAAATAAAAGCCTGGGCTAGATGGGCTACGGGTCCCGCACAGCCCAGTTGATTCCCTTCTCCGTCCCGAAAAAACAAAATTACTGCGCGCGCTGCTGGGTCCCTACTGTCATCCTCATCATGTACAGTCATCTCCTTATTCCTCTCGGTTGTTAACCATGTAGACAACAACGGAGGGCGGCGCCGCAGCGAGCGAACCAAGGCGGAGGACGATGGTGAGGCCTCGGACGGGAACGAACAGGAGCCGGGGAAGATCACAGCCAGCCGTGGGAGGCGGGAGCAGGCGGTCCCGCCGGCACTGGTTTGGCTTTGGCGGCTCGAGGAAGAAGAGACTGAAGAAACGTGACAGACGTTGAATGTCAATCCAATGGTCAAGGTTGGCACAATCTTTTTTTGACTAAGTGGACACCAAGTAGCATACTTTTGTATATATAGGAAGAAAACTGCGAGGAAAATGTGTTCGTCTACCGTCCTCCTCATAGGGAACGTTCGCCACATAAGTGACTAGCACCCTTGGTTTTCAACCGAGAGGTCATGGGTTCGAGTCCGAGGAACTCTCAATTTTGTCCTCCTTCCTTCCTCGCAAAAAAGGGAAAGAAAATCAAAGACTTGGGAAGGCGTCTGAGAACAAGCTAGTGTACCGAAGAAAGAGACGTTGCCGAGTTTTAGAAAAAAGAAAGATGTGCTCCTGTAGCTGGTTTGAATCCAAACCTAGACTATGACTATATATGGTGCTATGCTACTCTGCAAGTAATGAAACTGACATATCCAACATTCACTTCTCCTCTTCTCTACTTACTCTGCCTAGCATCAGAAGCTCTGGCCGCAGCAACCATGTTCGATGGCTGCTCGTCCACCTGCTCTTCAGCAGGCAACAACCAGATATGTGCGAAGTCGCCACCCGTACCATCTCCTGTGGGTCTCATCACACCCCCGCCGGCACGCGCACCGCAACCGATTGCTCATCACAACCCGCTGTCGTTGGTGTGGTGCCACTGCTGCTAATCACGCAGAGTCATCCGTCACGTCTCAACCACAATCCGCAACCCTGGCCGAGTCGTCTACAAATGCCTGAATCATGGGGTAATAATATGTTTAAGTGTTGTTCTGCTGCTTTCAGTTGCTGATTTTTTAATAGTTTGGTTGATGATCTTCCAATTTGATTCATGCAGAAAAGGGAAGATTCGTGTGATTTGTATTTTCGGGAAGTTCTTGATGTGGGGAATGCAACTACGCTGATTATTTGGTTAGCCGAGGAATCCCAATACCAGCAGGTTGGGGTGTTGGACAAGTAACTGAAGGAACGGCGGAAGAGGAAGATGCAGAGCAAAAGATTAAAGATGCAATTTCTCTGATCATGGCCAAGCAACAGCTGCTGAACGACCTTGACAGCAATGAGGAGATGAAAGAGCTTGTGAAGATAATGGGCAAAATCGATGTGCTCTATAGGATGATTGTCTCTTTATTTGCAATGTATGTAGCACTCGTGATGTATTCAGTGGCTACGACATGAGCACTTAGCTGAAACTAGTAATGAATGAAACCTGTGTAGCAGGCTGGGCGTAGTGTTGTGAACATCTAATGATTTCTATTAACGGAAATCAGGGGGTATCCCCTTTTGCTCATATAAATAAATAAATAGCAGAGGCCCTGTCGGGTCAGCTTTGTTCTCATTCGAAGACGTCGAGCAAATTGCAGTCCAACAGCAAACTATGTCATCAAATTCAAGTTTCACAGCCAAATATGAGTACAAGTAAACAACAATGTCATCATGTTTTAGTTGTCATACAATCACCAAACACAAATCAGCATACATAAAAAGTGATGTTCTCACAGCAAAATACTAAACAACATGTTCATCAGGTTTCAGTTGTCATAGCAAACACAATTTCACATAGTAGATTAAAAAAACGTCTTCTGACAGGCAAATACGACAAAAGCAATGTAATCATCATCTGCAGCAGCAGAGTCAACATCTTCGCCCATGTGTATCAGTCTGAATCGTAATTCCCCACGGTTTCATCTTCTTCTTCATCCTCAACATCCTCGAACGTTGGCTTCTTCTTGATCAACTCTTGTATGTCCACAGCACGACAGGCAATATTTTCGCTGGCGTCATTGACATGATGGTTCTCAAAGATATTAGGAACATCTGTGTTATCTTGTACATCAGGAGCAGTGTAAGCATCATCTTGTTATGCAACTTCATTAAACGAATTCCTCTGCTCAAACATTTGCAATACTCTCCAGTCATCGCTATGTGCAAATGTGTCTTCCAAGAAAAATATTTGTGTTGCTTGATTTGCCAAAATAAAAGGCTTGTTGGTCTGGTATGTGATACGTCTACAACATATCTATAATTTATGAAGCATTCATGCTATTTTATTATCTGTTTTGAATGATTACGAGCTTTGTTATACACTTTTATATTACTTTTGGGACTAACCTACTAACCGGAGGCCCAACCCATATTGCCGTTTTATTGCCTGTTTCAGTATTTCGAAGAAAAGGAATATCAAACGGAGTCCAAACGGAATGAAACCTTCGGCAGCGTGATTTTTTTGGAAGAATATGATCCAGGAGACTTGGAGTCCACGTCAGAAGATCCTCGAGGAGGCCACGAGATAGGAGGGCGCCCCCCCCTGTAGGGCACACCTCCTGTCTCGTGGGACCCTCGAGCACCTCCCGACTGACTTCTTTTGCCTATATAAGCCTATGTACCCTAAAAACATCGAATATCAAGATAGATCGGGAGTTCCGCCGCCACAAGCCTCTGTAGCCACCAAAAACCTCTCGGGAGTCTGTTCTGGCACCCTGCCGGAGGGGGAACCCATCACCGGTGGCCATCTTCATCATCCCGGCGCTATCCATGATGAGGAGGGAGTAGTTCACCCTCGAGGCTTAGGGTATGTACCAATAGCTATGTGTTTGATCTCTCTCTCTCGTGTTCTCTCTATGGCACGATCTTGATGTATCGCGAGCTTTGTTATTATAGTTGGATCTTATGATGTTTATCCCCCTCTACTCTCTTGTGATGAATTGAGTTTCCCTCTTGACATTATCTTATCGGATTGAGTCTTTATTTGAGAACACTTGATGTATGTCTTGCCGTGTTTATCTGTTGTGACAATGGGATATCACGTGTCACTTGATGTATGTTTTGGTGATCAACTTGCGGGTTCCGCCCATGAACCTATGCATAGGGGTTGGCACACGTTTTCTTGACTCTCCGGTAGAAACTTTGGGGCACTCATTGAAGTACTTTGTGTTTGTTGAATAGATGAATATGAGATTGTGTGATGCATATCGTATAATCATGCCCATGGATATTTGAGGTGACAATGGAGTATCTAGGTGACATTAGGGTTTTGGTTGATTTGTGCCTTAAGGTGTTATTCTAGTACGAACTCTTGAATAGATCGATCCGAAAGAATAACTTTGAGGTGGTTCCGTACCCTACCATAATCTCTTCGTTTGTTCTCCGCTATTAGTGGCTTTGGAGTGACTCTTTGTTGCATGTTGAGGGATTATTATATGATCTATCTATGTTATTATTGTTGAGAGAACTTGCACTAGTTAAAGTATGAACCCTAGGCCTTGTTTCCTATCATTGCAATACCGTTTACGCTCACTTTTATCATTAGTTACCTTGCTGTTTTTATTATTTCAGATTACAAAGACCTATATCTACTATCTATATTGCACTTGTATCACCATCTCTTCGCCGAACTAGTGCATCTATACAATTTGCCATTGTATTGGGTGTGTTGGGGACACAAGAGACTCTTTGTTATTTGGTTGCAGGGTTGTTTGAGAGAGACCATCTTCATCCTCCGCCTCCCACGGATTGATAAAACCTTTGGTCATCCACTTGAGGGAAATTTGCTACTGTCCTACAAACCTGTGCACTTGCAGGCCCGACAACGTCTACAAGAAGAAGGTTGTGTAGTAGACATCAGTACGCTGCCTTGACATTGATGTATTTGAAATAATCATCAGCTCTGGGTTTTGCGATCCTGGAAAATAGGTTATACCAACGACAGCACAACTGAACCACACACCGATGATCCTCGAAACTGGAGATATACTGCAACTGAACAATGTCTATTATGTTAGCATACATTTCAGTTGTCTCTTTGTCATACGTATCCGTGCTCATGATGGCACTATTTTGTGTCTTCCTGCCTTCGTCTCGTGCAAGGGTGTTCTAGCGCACATCTCCAATTCATAATGTCTTAGTCGAGTATCAGGACCCATTGCTAGTGAGTAAAGGGCATCATCAACTGCCTGCCCATCCTCCCGCATCTTCTTAACCTATGGTTAGAAAATAGGCAAGCTGATCATCTTATGTACTCAATATATAAAAAAAACTGACAATGCACTTCAAAAGCTTACATGGTTCTTGAACCATTTCGCAAATCCTGCCATAACCAGTTTGTCAATGTTTCTTGGATTTTTGGCAAGAACTCCTCTTTTGAGATCTTTGCACAACATAGTTATCGCATCAAACATCTAAATATATAAGAATGTGCTGCAAGTTTAGTAGATTATGATGTATAAGCTGCAGTACTACACTTACTTGATATAAGGTAGTACCTCAGGACAGTTATTCAACACATACCAAACCATTTTGTCCAAATCTTTAGGTTTGTCCTCTTGTCGACTCTTCCCTATAACTCGAACAGAATAATCGAAAACATTGAGCCCAGGATTGTCTTCACCCACCTCTTTGCTAAACTGATCAACTGTTTCAATGTATTTCGAGCAGAATGGCAACGCTTCTGTAGCAATGTAGGCCTCTGCAATGGAACCCTCGGGTCTAGCTCTGTTCCTAACATAGCCCTTGAAAGTGCCTAGCCGCCTTTCAATAGGGTACATCCAGCCATACTGTATTGGACCTCTAAGTAGTGCCCATCAGGTAGTTGAACAGCCAAATGCACCATCACATCAAAGAAAGCTGGAGGATATATCTTCTCAAGGTCGCATAGGATAGTTGGTATCTTGTCTCTAAGACGCTCCAAAGCATCTATCCTGATATTTCTCTGCAGAGTTCCTCAAGAATTGTCCCAACTCTGCAGAATCGAGTCTCAGTATAAGTCGTATGCCCAATCCTCTAAGGATAACAGGTAAAACCCTTTGAAGTAGGATGTGGCAGTCATGAGTTTTGAACCCTTGTACCTTGTTTCCATCTGCACTGACTCTCCTTTCAGTGTCGGAAGCAAATCCATGTGGGAATCTCACATGTGACAGGACCTCGTAGAATTCTTTTCTTTTTACCTTGTCCAAGACATACACAACTGGTGCCATATCCCGTGGTTTACCTTCATCTTGCACCTGCAACTCCTTGCTGATACCCAGGTGTGTCAAATCAATCCTAGATTTTAAGGTATCTTTCGTCTTGCCTTCAATGTTAAGAAGTGTGCCGATAATGTTGTCACATATATTTTTCTCGATGTACATCACATCAAGATTATGCGGCAGATCCAAATCTTTCCAATACTCCAAGTCCCACAAAGTGGACCTGCGGGTAAACAATAATCTCTCCTCTACCGTGCCACGCTTCCTTTTCCCGCTACCATTACCAGGATGGTTTCCTGGTGTAATATGCCTGACCTTCTCTAATTCCACTTGCAACTCATCGGTGGTGAGCCTCTTTGGCGCATCACGGTTTTCATGCTTTGCATTAAACACATGTATTCGGTATTGTCTAGGACGCGGCTTGTCCTTGGCAAGGAAACGACGGTGTCCAATGTAACAGATCTTGCTAATTATTGCGTATGACAGCGGATTCCTGTCACAGCGAACACATGCACTGTAACCATGTGTCGTTCTCCCTGACATAGTGCCCAAAGCCGGATAATCATGGATGCACCAAATTACAACAGCATGCGGAAAGAAATCAGCTGGTGGGCTGCTATATAGGTCTCGAGTGAGAGCACCCTTCCATAGCTGTTGAAGTTCCTCCACGAGAGGCTCCATGAACAAATCAAAATCCTTTCCAGGACTTTTTGGACCTGGGATGAGCAAGGCCATCATGTAGTTTGATTCTTTGGTGCAGACATTTGGAGGCAAGTTATGCGGGATAACAAGCACTCGGCCACATGCTATATGTGGCGCCTCGTGGCCAAATGGGTTAAATCCATCTGAAGCTAAGCCAAGTCTAATGTTTCTCAGTCGTGACAAACTCTTTGTGTTATCATTGAAGCTTTTCCACTCACTACCATGAGATGGATGGCTCATTACATTCTGATCTCTGTACTCCTGGTTCCTAGAATGCCACAGTACATCCTCTCTTGTTTCAGCATCATGAAACAACCTCTAAAATCTTGGTGTAATTGGAAAATGTCTGAGAACATTATGAGGAATCCTCTTCACAACATCACCATCTTTACATCTTGATTATTTGCATTTCGGGCATTCACTTAAGTTGGCATAATCCTTCCGGAACAGAACACAATTATTCTTACAAACATGGATCATATCATATCCAATTCCAACTGCACGAAGGAAATTCTTCATTTTACTGTAGGTGTGTGGCACCTCAGACGCATCTGGGAAAGATTTGCGGAAAGCAACCAACATCGCATCGAATGATTTGTTGGTCATCCGCTTAGATGTCTTCACCTGAAGAAAGGTGACCATAGCTGAGAATACTGACAGCTTATATCCTGGGGTGACAGCAACGTTGCATTGTTCCAACATGCGGGCCCACCGTGTTTCTTCTGCAGGTGAAAGTTCACGGAATGCATGAGCATTTCGTAGCATTGTTTCAATGTTGGTCAAACTCACTGGCTCCGCCACCACCACCTCCTCCTCCTCTTCCACCTGAGCATCAGGCATATCAAGATGGTGATCTGCTGCTTCCACGTAGTCAATAACATTGACGTTCACAGCTTCACCATGATGAACCCACCTAGTATATGTGACCGACATCCCATACAAGTGTAGATGATTTTGCACAGTTGGTGGGGTCTTGTAACTGAATTCATACAAGCTGCTACAGGCAGAGCACATCTGATTTGGACCACCATACTCAACTCGATAAAGTTCATGAAGTTTTCAACCCCTCGACATATGCAGCAGAGAATCTTCGAGCAGAAGTTATCCAAGTCCTGTCCATCTGTAAGACATACAAGTTAGTTCTTCTACTAGATAATACAGGAAAGACATATATGCTTTTTTATGAAGTCCAGAAAAATAATACCTAGGTCGATGTCTAAAGCTATGGCAAGATATTTGGACGAGCAGATCTAAATAATGAAATATATGTAAAGCTAATTCAGCAAACAGATTTGAGTGCTAAATTATGGTAGGCTGTTTCAGCAGTCAATGAGGCCAAGCACACAGACATCAAACTATCGAAGGCCATCGCAGCAACAAAGATCGAGTATAAAATAGTGTAGAGCTATTTATCCTAACAGATTGGCTACTAGACCATGGCAATCTACGTCACAATAAATATATGGCAGGATATTTTAGCAACTAATCGGCCTTGGCATGCCATCTCAGCTAAGTAGATTGAGTGCAGAACATGGCAAGGAAGCTTCTTAAGCAAAGCATATTGATAGTAAACTACTTCGACAAACAGTGAGATTAACAGCGTCTATAAGCTAACATTCAGCGCTACACTGACATGAACGGGGTCTCAGTCTAGAATGCGCGTACCGTGGGAGAAACTGACCACCGTGCGCCTCCACACAAACGTCGTCAGCGGTGGCGGCGCTGACCGCCGTGCGCCTCCACAAGAACGTAGCCAGAGGTGGCGGCGCGGCTAGAGGACGGCAGTCTACGAGAGTGTACTGTGGGAGCGAGAGGATCGCCGTGCATACCATCGACGAACCGCGGCGCCGACGTATCGGCACAACGGGGAGGGCGGCTTTGGCGGAGCGAATGCAGTGGAGCGGGGACGGGGGGGAGGGGGTTTGGGAAATATTTGACCGAAGGGCGGCTGAATCGGATTTGGGGGGAATTTTTGTGTGCGTGTAGGGGGGGGGGGTGGATGATTTTCGCGCGGTGGGCTGGGGGAGTTTGGCGCATGGTCGGTTTCTGCAAGTGCAGTCCCACATGTCAGTGAAGAGGCAAGCCAAAGCGCGTTCCGTTTGCGTGAGCCGTGTGCAGGACCGAACGTGTGTGGGGTGCAATGCAACCGCGACAGGAGTGCTGTGAGTGTACCGCCTTTTTTCCTTTTAAACTAGGTGCTTCGCCCCCTCAAAAACGATGTTGGTTCGCGCGATCCATCGATACTACTACTAGTAATCTGGTAATCCCGACTAAAACGGTGCGGCCGGGTCTTTTCCCGCGCGATATGCTGGGACGTTGGCTTAGTTGGGTTTTTTTAGATTTGCCTCAGTTCAATAAAAAGCAGAGTTGGTGATGATGGTGTGCCTATCGTCCTGCAATATAGGCCGTCCGATCTATATCTAACAGATAGGAAAGAAACTATGACAATTTACCCGCACTCCTCTCCACATTTGCAGATAAGGCTTTCCCTCGTTCATCCTTTTCTCCCACAAGATCTTGATCTTCCGTGCAATGCACATGCATCTTGCTAGTAGTCCTACAATATGTATATTATTGTGAAAGTTCATATACACCGGCCGAGATTAATGCAGACACGACAGATTTTCATTACATTTCGAACTTTTATAGGACAAAAAAAATAAAAGAAACCCGAACCTAAACCTATTCTACGGCGGCGACCGACGTCCTCCATCTGCGATCTCTATGTACGGGGGCGGGGTTCAAGACCCGTGAAGTGAAGGTGCGGTCTCCGGCGAGGAAGAGTAGAACACGGGATACGGATCGGCCAGTTGGCACACCATGCCCTACCGCCTCCCATGCCCTACTCATCCTCGGAGGAGTCCCCGACCTCGGCGGTGCCGGACGTTGGACGGCGGCAAGTAGGACGCGTGGCTGACGGTGCTCCCGTTGTCGACTGCCAGCGTGGCCACCGCTTGTGCGGTCGTGTCTGCGTCCGGCTACGCCGCTATTGCGTCGTGAGAGGCGACTTGAGCGAGGGCGGCGACCTCGAGCTTCATCCCTGAAGACAAGCTCTCCCGCAGAGCGTTCGCACTTGCAGTCATGGCAGATGTGGTGCCAGGTAGGAGGACGATGCACTATGGTGTGGAGGTTAGCTGGGCGTTGCCGCTTTAAGTAGCGCATTCCGGTGAGGCCAAGCGTCCGGGTGTGTCATTAAGTCGCCGGATTTGGTTCCTCGGGCACCGAGCCTCTTAACGACGACATACAAACGGACGGCATGAATATGGGCAGCTGGTGTCGGCTGGGAACGCAACGCGCGACGGCGCGAGGGACGAGGGCTTTGGTGTGCCAGGGTAGTCAGCTGCGGTCATGGCAATGTTGGAGATGCCCTTTGCTCAAATGCGATCCCCGCACGTCATTGAAAAAGCAAGACGACCCGGCATGGTCTTAGGTCTAGAGGATGCAGTTGGCCACGCTACACCACTCTGCGGACGCGTCGCGGCGCCCCGTGCATCCTCGACGAGCCGGGTGTTGGGGTGTGTTTGGATTGTGGCCAAAGTGCACCTTACCAAAAGTTTGGTCATGCCCCAAAGATTGGTCTTTGTTTGGATGGTTGCCATTTCTTTGGCATGCCAATGAACTCTAGCCAACTCTAGTTCATTTTTCTTGCCATTGTCAGCCAAATCATGAGCAACCAATACCTCAACCAAAATTTTGGCTACCCAATGCTTTGATGGGGCAACCTTGGGCACAAACCAAACATACCGTTGGTCGTGCCACAGCACTAACGCCACCCTCGGCACACTGAAACCGACCGTGTCTAGCGACAACATGAGCATGTCGCTCACTGCGGTCGCCGTGTCCAGAGGCGGTGCTGGAGCTGCGCCTTGTTGTTGGCCCCAACAACGCACATGAATGGTTGTCGGTGGCGAGGAGGTCATGGGCCAGCTCCTCCATAGGACTAGTCTGCGCTACGTCGTCCCGACGGGTGTGCCCCACATGTCGGTTTCCCTATTTTCTCGGCCATATTCGAGCGTCGTGTGCTCCGCGTTGCGCATTAGGCCTTTCACTACGTAGGCCAAGCGAGACAACTTATTGTTTATTTGAGCCGTTCAAGTGTAATCATGTGGCGTTTGCTTATTTCTCATTCCTCTCCAACCCTCTTCTCCATCGATCATGTCGCCCTCCAGTCGATTCCATCCTCCCGCATGCCTCATTTGAACATTCCGCCGAGTATCATTCGCATGTACCCACCCTAGTCCTCTTTCAATAGATCTCTAGACCCCGAGATGAAATCGAGAGGGAATGAGTGGGGGCACGTGATACCTAAGGCGGATTCAAAATTTTGAACCAGTGATCATAGCATCCGCAAATCATATATAAAGGGTATTCAATGTTCGTTTCGTTTTTGAACGTACAATATACTCCCTCCTATCCTTTCTAGTTTACATATAAGTTTTATGTGTAGTCAAAGTATCTCTACTATGATAAAAAAGGTATCAACATTCAACAACGCCCAATCAATATTGTTAGATCCGTACGTACTCCTAGATTTGTACTCGAGATGGTTTCCAATTTGACTATTGACAAGTGAGGGAGTCCTGGACTAGGGGGTGTCCAGATAGCCGGACTATCATCATCGGCCGGACTCCAAGACTATGAAGATACAAGATTGATGACTTCGACCCGTGTCCGGATGGGACTTTCCTTGGCGTGGAAGGCAAGCTTGGCAATACGGATATGTAGATCTCCTACCATTGTAACCGACTCTGTGTAACCCTAGCCCTCTCCGGTGTCTATTTAAACCGGAGGGTTTTAGTCCGTAGGACACACAACCATTACAACAATCATACCATAGGCTAGCTTCTAGGGTTTAGCCTCCTTGATCTCGTGGTAGATCCACTCTTGTACTACCCATATCATCAATATCAATCAAGCAGGAGTAGGGTTTTACCTCCGTCGAGAGGGCCCGAACCTGGGTAAAAACATCGTGTCCCTTGTCTCCTGTTACCATCCGCCTAGACGCACAGTTCGGGACCCCCTACCCGAGATCCGCCGGTTTTGACACCGACAACAAGATTAATAGTACATGAGATGTATAATGTGAAAATTATATCATTGGAAACTCCTTTCACGTATGAAATTGACCGTATGCTTTGTGTAAGTTGCATGTCATATATTATTACTCTAACATTTGGTCAAAGTTAGCCTCGAAAAACGCATTAGATCATGTATGCTTTGTGTAAGTTGCATGTCATATATTATTACTATAACATTTGTGTAAGTTGCATGTCATATATTATTACTCTAACATTTGGTCAAAGTAGTATAGTGGAAGTGGATCCTCTGACGTAGGTATCCCTGCCTTACCCTCCCTTTCGGTCACTTACTGGCGGACCCCATGCTTGCTAGGCTCCGCATGTCAGTTACTCAATGGGTTCGGCCACGTCAGGGGATCCTCATCCGTAGTATACTCCCTCTGTTTTTATTTACTCTGCATAAAACGGAGGGAGTGGTGGTATAATAAATGACGCGGGCGGGGGAGGGGGAGGGACGTCGGTTTGCTATCAACTGCGGTCCCACAGGCGAGCGAAAACGCAAGATGAAGCGCGTTCCACTCGGTGAGCGACGTGGAGGGTCCAGCGTGCCGGGCTGCAACGCGAACGCAACAAGAGCGATGTACAGTCAAAACTGATTGACCGGTCATCACCGGAACCACTATTCACACTAGAACCTTTGTAGCTCAGCCTACGCCAGCCACTGCCCTAAAACCACACCAAATCTCCAGCCCATTCCGCCACCTTTCGATCCCCTAGCCCGCATCAAGCGTCCCCTAGTTCGCCGGAAAGCCATGGTGCGCCACAAGATCACTTACTACAAGATGCTGACGCCGGAGCGCCCCGCAGAAATCACGGCGGCGGTCGGTGCCACAGACCTCCGTTCCCAAGCTCGCTTTGCGGTGGGCCAATCCACGAGTTCTCTGGAGCCAAGCTACGAGGAGGAGGAAGCCGATCCAATGTTAACTGCGGAGGTTGCGGCGCAGAAGGCCCCCGATGGGTATGAGACGATGGACGTCGACTTCGTGCCGGCGTCCGAGTCCCCCATGGTGCAGGCGGACCAGCGGTTCAACATGGCGATACTAAAGGAGGACAGGGAGGCAGAGGCTCAACTCGACGCGAAGCGCGCGCATGCCGCTGCCATCGAGGCTCTCCTGCAGGTGGAACCGGATGTCATGGATGTGAACCGGGCGGCGGAGGCTCAACTTGAGGCGGAGCGCGCGGATGCCGCTGCCATCGAGGCCCTCCTGCAGGAAGAACCGGACGTCCTGGACATGAACTGGGCGGCAGAGGCTCGACTCGACGCAGAGCGCGCGGATGCTGCTCTCATCGACGCCCTCCTGCAGGCGGAACCGGACGTCCTGGACTTGAACCGGGCGGCGGAGGCTCGACTCGACGCGGAGCGCGCGGATGCTGCTGCCATCGAGGCCCTCCTGCAGGCGGAATCGGACGTCCTCGACTTGAACCGGGCTGTGCTCTCGTCCGTGCAGAGCGCCCGCACGCTCCGCTTGAACAAGTAGTTGGAGGCCAAGGACAATCACGATGTGGAGACACACGTTGGCAGCGACGGCTGGTTCGCGCCGGGAGCCAAAGACGACGAGGCCGTCTCTTTCTGCGAGCAGTGATAGTTTTTCTTTATGTTGTTGTTTTTATGGATCTTTTGCTGTGTAAAAACATACTATATTTGTTATGCAAGTCGCCTGACTTGGGTTAGTCTACCATTTCAGGCGGTTGGATGAATATCCTATGTCTCCTAACCCTTCTTTCCTTCTTCCTCACCTCTTCTTCTTCTCCAACAGACCACCGCATGGGTCGTACGGATACTCCCCAACATGTGGTTGGATAAACATACTCTATGAATGAAAATTATGTGTCAGCGATAGGATGGCTGAGTTTGGTTTGTTCACATGCGACAACACGTGTCAGTGAGGGTGCGTTCCCTTGGTTGGGTTTGCGGCGTGCAGGAGCGACTGTGTGAGGGTGCGGTGCGACCGCGGCGTGCAGGAGCGACCGTGTGAGGGTGCGGTGCGACCACGACAGCCGTGCGCAAGTGTACCTCCCTCTCATTTTGAAAACTTTAGGCAAGCTTGGCAAAAATGTGTGGCCAAGTTTGGCAATGCAAGGCCTAGACCCAAACAGGATAAGTACGTACGTACTAGGAGTACTACCTCTGCGGTTTATTGGTCCTCATTATATTTCGTGCTAAATTTTGACTACAAATTTAACTAAAAAAATGTTCATGCATGTTATAAAAGTTATATCATTGAAAACTACATTCAAATACGAATCTAACGATGCATTTTTTGTTGACATGCATTAACATTTTATAAGTTAAATTTATAGTCAAAATTTGACACGGAATACAATGCGGACAAATAAACCAGGACGGAGGTAGTACTAGTGTTAAAAAAGAAAGGCGGGGTTTTCCTTCGCGGGATTTAATGGATACAAATCCTCGTTTCACGTGACAATTAATGTGTATTTTTTTCTCGAAAGACCAAAGAGCTAACCATCTCACTCCTCATCGCTTGATTAATGCAGCGCCATGCAAACCAACCTTCTCACTTCCGCATGCATGCAGGGGATATTAATGTCCTTGGTTGCTAACGCCATCAATTTTGCCTCGATTAGTGTTAGTGGCCCTTTGCAAATTGCAATTTTGATATACTGGCCTTGTGTACAAAAAAATGGAGGTAGTAACTATATTTGACTTCCTTCCCCATTGCGGTGACGTCGACGATATTTTTTTGTGGTTTGGCGAAGTGCGCTCGACGGAGAACACCATTGAGGGAGACCACGGTAAGTCGTTCGCAAGTGCCGCCTGCAAGCCGACACAACCGCCTTATTTGCATCCAGGAAGTCCTTTACTAGTAGTACTACTACTAGGAGTACTAGTGCGGTGAGATGGTTTATCGAAGAAGACGATGGAGAAGCAGAGTCAGTGAAGAGTGAAATGATGGTTGCTTCGTCCGTGCTTTGTGATTTGCCTCACTGCTTTGTGATTTGTGATAGAAGGGACAGGGGAGTAGACTCATGCTCTATCTTTGTACTACATGCGCCCAAGCATGGGAGAAAGAGGAGAGAGCGTTGCATTTTCTATTCCTTCAATCAATCAATCGAGGAGCTTGGTTCCATCTTGTTGGCTTTGGCAACACCGTCCACAATGGTTCCCACGATGCCAAAAGCTATTTTCACACTTGGCTACACATTGTGGATGCCCTTAACCGTACCACTTGGTTTTGCTCCTGTGTGCTATCTATACAAATCTCAAATATATTGATCTAAAAAATTATAAAATCAAGATTAGTAAAAACGAGGTGATTTTGCCGCGCAGATGGCGGGGAGGTTTCTTATTTTCGGCGGACGTGGTCCTGGCGGTTTGCTAACATGCGGTCCCACGTGTCAGTGCTTTACCAAGCCGATCCGCGTCCCACATGAGGCAGAACAACGGCAGAAGCAACACATGGTTAAGTTGAAGAAGATGAGGGAGAAGCGGATTCAGCAACGAGTGAAATGATGGTTGCTTCGTCCCTCCAACTTCTCTTTTTTAGCATTATTACTTCGTCCCTCCAACTTAACTACGGGAAAGGTGCAGCTTTGTGATTTGACACCTCATTGCTCATTACTACGCCGGCGCCATGACTGGGGTGCTTCACCCCGGTTGCTCTGCACTGTATTCCGGTATGGCACGTGGACCCGGTAGCTTGATGTCCCACATGTCGGTGAAAGGGACTAGAAGATTTATGAAAGCGAGCGCTCCACTCTTACGACGGAGGAGTAGACGACACGACGGCCCAGTGAACTGTCACTTGTACTGTATAGTACTATAGTTTTGCTGTTTCGCACGATCCATCGATACAAACCCGATTAAACAGGAAAGGGCGGGATTTTTCCCACGCGGTACATGATACTAGCCATACATTTCAAAGGCAATTTTAATGTGTGCAAATTGAATAATTATGAGTAACAATATGATATCTAGTAAAACTAAAAACACATATGATTTATTGTGTTAGAGTGTAGTAGTAGTGCTGTATTGCATAGTTGTTAGATGTAGCATGCGAGAACGTGTAGAGATGTAGTTTTGGAGGGCCTATACAGAGAAAAGCATAATACAGTCACCGAACTTCAGAATAAGCTGATTACGGTCACTATATATGTTTTGCGGTGATTATCCGGTCACTTGCTCATAGTTCAGCATCAGATTGCACTCTGTTGACCGGGCAAATAGTCTACGTGGCGCCATGTTGACTAGTTAAATTGACCACGTTCCTTGTGGGTCCCACGTGTCAGTTCGCATAGGGAAAAGGTTAGAGAAACACAAATTTACGCAGGCGTGACAAGGCTCCAACCCGTGCGCGGGAATCACCTGGTTGTGTATGTGTCTGTCAGGGCTTGATGTGTGCGCATGCACATGTAGGTTGAGCACTTGAGCGTGAGAGTGAGTGTTGGTCATGTGGTGTACTAGTGTGTGCATGCATGCGTGCATGTGTGCGTGTGAGTATTGCATGCATGCGTGGCTGCATGTGTACGTGTGAGTGTTGCGTGCATGCGTGGGTGCATGTGTTTATGTGAGTGTTGCGTGGATGCAGTTCGTGTGCATGCGTGCGTGTGTGTATAATCACCACACCTGCTCCTGTTTGTTAAAACAGACGGCTCAGCATACCAATACAAGGCCACCTTGTCCGCTGTGCTCGCGTCATGACTTCGAACCACCGTCAAAATATTTTTTTGTCGTTTGTTTTCATTCTTACTAGCAAGATGCCCGTGCGTTGCACGTAACATCAAGATGCATTTGTATGACTTGTTTATCTTGTGAGAAAAAAGGATGAACGAGGGAAGGCCTTATTTTCAAATGTGGAGAGGTGTGTGGGTACCTTTTTGCAAACTTGCCATAGTTTCTTTCCTATCCGTTAGATATAAATCGGACGGCCTATATAGCAGGATGGCAGGCACACCTTCATCACCAACTCTGTTTTTTATAAGAGTGTATTTTATGTATTTTATAAGAGTGTAGATGTAGAGTAGATACAAGTCGACAAGTGGGCACGATGGTAGTGAGATAATGTGATGCAACACTAGAGGTGCCACGTGGAGCGTTTAACTGGTCAACTAGTCATGTCATGAGCAAATACAGAGTTGTACGGTGAGCCCGTGACTGTATAATAACCACTAAACGTAGACGGTGACCGTAATGAGTGGATTATGAAGTCCAATGTATGTATCGTGCTTTCGCTTCAAATACAATGATCGTCATTGCATATATCGCGAAAGAAAGATGAAACACGCGTGAATTTTCTAGGGGCTTACTTTTAGAGGACCTGGAGATAGTTTTATGTGCATACGTGAAAGGGGCGTACATGGGGGGTATGCGATGGAGAGAGAGATGCTCTTCATTTCTCTTTATTATGACTAACTTTGTATATAGTATAAAAATATACAAATTCACAGTGCGGAATAAATATCATTGTGGGCACCATGCAATGCAAATTAGCGTTCGTACTCCTCCATATAACTTTGTAATATTGTATATATTAGAAACCTCTAAAATAATTTTTGGCCACACTTTATTCAAAAGGAATGTTGTATGCGAAATAAGCGCTAAGAGAGGGCTTTTTAGATCAATGGGGTGCGTGATGTAACATGTGTGAATGTGTAGTTGATGCATTTGGCGGGGCCTAGAGAGGTGTGTCTGTGTTACGTATTTGAGAGAGGCATGGATAGAGGGGCCGACGGGGGGGTGGGAGAGATAGCACGAGAAATGAGAGTGGTCTAGAGAGAGAGCGAATATGGCGTCACGACAAGAGATTCCATTCCCTTGAGTGTGTATATGCAAGGGGAGGAATAGAGGCACGAGGAGAAATTTTACGTGTGTGTGGTGTTTGTTTTGGTATGTGTCGGTGTGAGAAGATAATGAGACGTGGGGGCAGAGGGTGTGTCACCGCGTGAGGTCCGGTGGGTCGAGGTGAGGCCCTTCGTTCGGTTCCGTCCTGCGCCACATTGGTCGGCCCATGACACATTTAGGAAGACCCATGGATGACTAGTCGTACAAGACAAAGATAGCAGAATTGTGAAGGACTCTGTGTCCACTGACAAAGCCGGCTAGGATTTGTAACCCTAGGTTCTCGGACTAAGGTAACCCCTTTATCTCTGATATTACTATTCATCCAACCTAACTTTAAGGGGCATCCTACAGAATGCTCTGCTAGAATCATACTCGTTGATTAGGAAGAGAGGTGTGAGACAATGCGTGAGAGACAGGCGTAAAGATAATGTGCGTACATGAGACACGTAGGCAGGTCCATGTATATAGAAAGGGTCGATGAGGATTGTGTGTGTGTATGTTTGCGAGAGGAAGAGTGCTTGTGATAAAGGTTAGTGAAAACAGTTGTAAATGGTTACGAGAGGGAGGGAGGGTTCTATCTAGAGCATGTGTGCGAGAAAGACACCTCGGGAGAGAGTGTGTGAGCATGTGTGAGAGACCACCGATGGAGAGTGAAACTACACGTAAAAGACTGCTCTACACATTGATTAAAGATATAAATTGTATCCAAATATTAGGATGGGATCATTATATTTGCAATTCGTGTAAGGAGCGGTCATTGATCCATCAGACATCTAGATTCTATCAAATTTGAGCATGTCTATGTTATTATTCGACGCAATTGATCCACATAGTTAGTATTTTGAACTCCAGACAATGCATCGCTTTAGCAATCGAATATAAACGTGAGTATAGTTCATGTTGTGTGTGTAAAGCACATTATACATACCAAAGTTACACAATGGACATTATAAATAGCTACCTATGAACTAGCATACATTTGATTTCAACTTAAGGTGGTTTAAAAAATCGAATTCAACATGAAGTCAATTCAATTATTGGAATTTGATATCATGGCACTCGTAAACCATACCTAAATTATGGGGGCACCAATCTTTGCTCTGATTTTGTACATAATAGCATACGTAGTCGTGTACAAAATAGATTTAAATTTAGCTCCTCCATTCCAAAATAATCGTAGTTATAGGATTTTCAAGTGTGCAAATTTCAGAAAGAAGCGGATAATTTAATGAGGTTTTCAAACATACAAGCTCAAATATAACGTTGTCTATTTAGGTCAATCCTCGTAGTTCAAGCGTACTCTAAACGTGAATGCTTGTGTTTCAAAATTTCAAACAAAGCGCCAAAAGAGCCTCTACTCGCCCGAAACCGCGTGAGACCAATGTTTGGTAGTACAAGGAAATTACTTTTCTAATAACTCCGACCCGTGAAACCTACCGGCCCGACGTCCAAAGGTCTAAATCGGGGTAGGTTTGTAGCTTCATCTAGACGCCACGCAACCGCCTCCGAAAAACATTCATACACAATGGCCTCCTAAGCACACATGTGCGTGGCCGGAATCGCTCCTGCCCACTATTTGGGACACCTGGGATTACCATCCTACCCCCGACCCGCAGTAGGTCCAAAATTTAAGAGGGGGGCAAAGTTTGTACTTTCCCCAAATTTCAAACAAGCGCGTCCTATCTTCTGTTCAAAAAAGCGAAAAACAAGCGCGTCCTAGACCGGAACATGGTCCCCCCCCACCCGTCTGATTCCCCATTCATACTCCGTGGGTGCCAAAACTACCTCTCCACCAGCTGCGGAACCCCGGCGTCCTCCGTCCGCCACCCCATCCCACCCATCAACCGCCGCCCTCCTCCATCACGCCGGAGCCGATACCCCGACGTCGTCGTCCACCGCAACCTCAACCGCAACGCCCTCCACAGCTAGTAGTTGAAGCTGAGGCCGAGCCGTCCATACCCGAGCTAGTTCAACCACGCCGTCCTGCGCCTCACCGCTGCCGCTCCAACTTCTCCACCCTCCACCGCACTAGAGCTGTTCCTGCTACGCTGTCCTTCGCCGCCTCGGATCTGCTTCCCCTCTGCCGACACACAGCCACGGCAACACAGTCAACAATTTGGCCATGGGTTCGTCCAAGCCTGCACCCTCCAGAACATCGGTTTCCCCGGTAAAAAGAAGAAGATCGGCGTGACATGTGGAGGTGACCACACCGGCAACCGAAGAAGGTACTCCTCTTCCCTTATTCGTGCAAATCTTACGTCTCTGCTTGCACGGTATTCATCCCACAGAACACACTAGTTGACCGCTTCTTCTTGATACTAAATGTTCCTAGTAACTCGCGATGCACAAGGTTTCTCCTCATATACTATTTCACCTTAGCTAGAGGTCCATCGCCCCCCTGAATTTCAATTTCTGTCCAGTTGATTCCCAATTAACGGAAGCATTCCCTGGCGTAACAGGCGCTAGTACGACTATTACACCGGGGAAGCAGCGCCTTGGTGTTTATCTTAGGGGCGTGTGCGGCCTAGAGCTACTGGCGCCCGATCTGGAGGTCGGCCGGGATTAAAGGGATGTCCTGGGGGCGCTGCCAAGCACGATGGTGGTGCGAGGTCGATGGGAGGGTGGGGCGGCGGAGGCAGGGGTCTGGGCCGGTGGTCGCTGGCGGTTCAAGAAAGATTGTCAACAGTGACTAGCAGGAGGTTGACGAAGGCCATCTGCATGTTCCTTATAGATTGGACGGTTCATTAAAAAAATTGACTGACCTATTTATTTTCAGTCGACTGTTATCTTAGATATGACCACATGTGGTGGTGTGCTGGAGGAGTACCTACATTTCCTATGCTCATATATTAGAAAATCATACGGAGTAGAATCTAATTTTGTTTGCCATGCAATGTTCTAGAGCTATCATATGTCTCCTGTCATTTATTTTTCAGCCACCTGCTATCTGCTACTTTTACAGTGCACTAGTTCTGCACACACTTCACCCATACTCTCACTATTGTGTTTTTAAGCAAGGGTATTTCAGAGTCTGCCGAAAGAGAAGCAAAAAAGAAAAGAGACAAGTCGTGCCAGGTTTCTACGTGGATAGGCACGACACGTTACAGCGTTGTAAAGGGTGCAGTGTCAGCAGATGGAGACGGTAAACATAGCTCTGGAGTTGATGACCTCGCTCGCAATGAACCACCATCCCAGGTGCTTGCTTTTACTTCGCGGTGTCATATGTGGATGCATGTTCCACACCTGTCTAGCTTGTATTCGAAAGGCCGAAGTCGGTCTTTATTAAGATAAGGAAATATATTTTTTACATGAACCACCATCCCGTGAGCACCAGAAGACAAATAGCTAGTCAGGGTACTGGCCGAGCCAGTGACAAGCCCGGTAAAGACATGCATCACCTGGAAGCCAACTAAAAACCCATGATGGTGGCGAAGCAGCCCGCCTCCCACCAGGCTCTCAGGTCCTAGATGATCATGTTCACCACTCCAGCCGGATGTCTAGCTTGTATTGCTTCCAATTTGGTTAAATTGCATCTGCTTAGCTTACACATTATACCTTTGAATATGACATGCCTTTCTATTTTTGGTACATACTAGTACATCTGTGTATTAACCATGTTCTTACATCAAACTAATGTTCTTGTGTATCCCTCATCAATCACTTATGACGAGGCAGGCAGGCAAGGGGACTACTCCTCATTTATAGAATGTAGCGTCAGCCTCCCGACATGATTCTCAAGAAACAGAAATGCTAGATGAAGATAGTGAACGTAGCTTTGTAGTTGATTACAACATTTCCCCTACACTAGCATCGTAGGTGCTTGCTCTAACTTGGCATCGTGATATGTGGTTGCATGTTGCATATGGTGTCTAGATTGTAATTCTTCCAATCTGGTTAAGTTGCATGTGCTAGTCTGCTTAGCTTATAGTACATTATACCTGTTAATGTGACATGCCTTCCTGTATTTAGTACATAGTACATCTGTCTATTAAGCATGTCCTTACATAAAACTATTGTTTTTTTGTATCCCGCATCAATCAATATGACGAGATACCTTTAGTATATGCAATGCGATATTAGTTGCATCTTTCATATGATTTATAGCATGCGCTGCTTCTAATTTGTTGAAATTACATTTATGATGGGACGCTTTTAACTTGGTAGAGCCATATTGGTTGCATCTTTCATGTGGTGTCTAGCTTGCATTGCTTCTTATTTGCTGGAATGGTTTCTGCTTAGTTTACACAAACAGTTGTGAACATGCCATGCCGTCCTGTTTTTCGTACATATTCCATCCTGGTATCATGTGTTTGCCTTACATCAAAGTAGTGATTGTCAGTATTATGCATGAATGAGTTCTGAAGAGAGAATTTTATTGCTTTTTCTTGTCGGTTTTACTTGACAATTCAAAATTAATAAAGCAGAAGGAAGTTAGCAAGGCAGCGGATAAAGGTGCTCCTTCCGAGCGGAGGGCCTCTACAGTTTCTACTCCTCCACACCCCAAGATGATTTCCAAGACAACACATGCATAGACACTCAACAAAGCTGTGTTTATGATGAGCACGTCTCCCTAGTGCAACATCTTTGGTGCTCCTCTAACTTGGCAATTGTTATATGTGGTTGCATGTTATGTGTGATGTCTAGCTTGTATTGCTTCTAATTTTGTTGAATTCCATCTCGCTTACTTTACACATTATACTTGAATAAGACACATGTTCCTGTTTCTAGAACATACAATATCTGTCTATCACACCATGTTCTTACATCAAATTACTACTATTGTGTAACCTGCAACAATCACTTATCATAAGACACGTTTGACTTCGGAGTGTGATATAGGTTACATCTCACATTCTTTTCTAGCTTGTACTACTAATTTGTTGAAATGGCACTTATGACGAGACAGTTTTAACTTGGTAGAGTGATATTCGTTGCATCTTTTGTATGGTGTCTAGCTTTCATTGCTTCTAATTCGTTGAAATGCCTTCTCCTTAGTTTACACATCATAAGCGGTGAATATGCAATGGCACTAATGACGAGAGACCTCTAACATGGTAGTGTGATGTTGTTTGCACCTTGCATATGATTTATTTCTTGTACTGCTTCACATTTGTTTAAACGCCATTTATGATGAGACACTGTTAACTTGGCAGAGCGATATTTGTAGCATCTTTCATATGGTGTCTACCTTCCATTGCATTGCTTCTAATTTGGTGAATTGTCTTCTTCTTAGTTTACACATCATAGTTCTTATTATCTCTTCCGTCCTGTTTTTCATACATATTACATCCTCCTATCATGTGGTTGTCTAACATCAAAGTTCAGTTCATCTGCATCACGCATCAATTTGTTCTAAAGAACTAAATTGTTATTCGTTTTTCTTGTCAGCTTGACTTAACATGGCACAGAGAAAGAGGAAGAAACACAGAATGGCAGGGAATGAGAAGTGGATGAATCCTGCAGATTCTGCTGGTACTGATGGTGCAATAGAAGGTCAAAGTCCAGCGAAAAATTCTACAAACACGACATCCGATGCTACACGAGCTGCAAAAAAATCCAAACAGAAACAAATAGCTACCACCAAATAAGCAGAGACAGCCCTAGTTCTTGCAACACCTACCACAGTACTACCAGCTGCACGAGTTACTTGTGCGTCAACTGAGCTAGCAGCACGTTCCCAAGCTCCCTTGCCACCTGACACTACTTCCCAAGCACTCTTGACACAAGACGAGTTGCAATATCAGATGAACCTTGTGAGCTTCAACAGCAAGAAGGTAGTTGCTGGAGTCAAGTTACAGTTGCATGCTTGTTTATATGTAGTCTCACAGTTTGATGTACACTAACACTTCCGATGTTCGTTGTTGGACTAGCACCTAGGCGCAAGAGGAAACAAACATCAGGGATAATGCTCGATAGGTTAACTAAATCTAGAGGAGGAAGAATGGAGATCCATTTTGAGGCAGGTTTAAAAAGGCCACGTGATGCTACAGAGTCAGCCAAGTTACTATCAGAGGCAGCGGTTGCCGTTAGGTGTCATGTACGTATCCTCCCAACATGGATTTAGTACAGGAATGATAAAGACGAAACCCAGTTCAACACCTTCCTCGACCATTTATCTGTAAGTATGGTTATGTATGGAAACTAGTAATATCGTCTTGCTCTGTCTCATACTTTCTAGGTTGCTGATAATGAGACACCCATAATTTTCAACAGATGAGGTTCAAGTTGGATAGCCAAGATGATGCAACCAGACAAGCTTGCACCCATGTTTTCAAGTCGCTTCTGCGACGATGTCGGTATAACTTGAGGAAAACTCACTTTGAAGGCAAGGCTAACAATGAACTTTCCCAAACATCTCCGATGGAAAATATATCGGATGAAGACTAGAGGGCTTGTTAAACACCGGTGCGATCCAAGTATCGGTACATTATATATATGTGATCGATCACATGTTGAAGTCCTATTTACGCATGTGCCACACAAATCTATCTTCTTGTAGGTGAACTGTTCAAAGAACAAGGCCAACCGCATTGAAAGTGAAATTCAAAGCATTTACGAGGATCTCGTAGCAATATTGCAATCTGCGATGCTCTTGTAATTAGCTATTGTTTCACTCTTTTCATTGTACCATATTATCGATCTATATTGACTTGTTCGAAATGCGAGGAAAGCCCATAAGGACCAAAAAGTACCGAACCAAATGCTGTGGAAATCTTCAAGGACTGTCACACCAGCAAGAAGAAGGGCATGACTACACTAGTCAAAGCCGCTGTTGTAAGTCCTTAATCCTCATGCCTTTTAACTACTACTTACTCTGACTTGTGCCTTGAACTGCATGGTTTGCAGCGAATGTCTATTACTCTTTCCAATTTTATACACAATTGTCTTAGCGTATCATTGCACCTTACAAGGTTTAAAAGAGAGGAGTGATGTTCCTTTGATCTTGACCCGTAATCTAGTTCCGTGCTGGACTTGCCCACACAACGTTACAATTTCCTGTTTGTCTGTTCTCAGTTGTTTTGTGATATGAATGATGTCATACTATGCTTACCATATTATAAACTTCGTCTCTTTATCCTTAACCCTCAATACAATGTGAAGAAATAGACAATACATTAGCGATGGTACATGGTCATATGTTTGGAACCTGGTTTTATTATGTACTTTGCAATAAAATACAAGTAATATTTTACATGGGTTCACCAGAATAAGTTCTGTATATAGACCAAAGCTATTTTGTTTGGTTTTGCTGCCTCCTTAATATCTTCTGTTTTGGTACTACTAATGTAAAACCTCAACTTTTCAGCGAGCTATGGAAAAAAATGGTGGAACCGCCACCTTCTGAAGGTGGCGAGGCAACTCTAACCGCAATGTCATCTCTTGCTGCAGTGGGTCAGTACCAAAAGCACGTTCCTGCGTAATATTGGGTTGGTTGTTAAGGCAATATCGTCCAAACTGCCTCATGATCAAGATATGCAAGCTCAAAGCAATGTTGTATCTGCGCTCCAGACACAAGTCCATTCCCTAACAGAGGCCCTTTGTGAAACAAGGAGAAACATTGCTCAATGTCGTCAAGATATGCATGGTTTTGAAACCAGACTATCAGACATTTGCTATGTTGTTCAGGAGCCTAGGGGAAATGAAGGCGAGGGTTATGGTGCTCCATCGGACAATACTGACATGAAAACGTAATATCAGTCAAATGGTGAGCTTCGAACTTCGGTGGTGCATTTATACGCTAGATCTGTTAAGTTTTATGCCAACCTTCCTTTTGTTATATAGTTGTAATTTGTTTTGGTGCGATACAAAATTTATTCTTAACGTGCATCCACGGGCTGAAGAAAACAGCAAGCCATTTTTGTATAGTGTAGGGTGTTCCCTACATTTGCACTGGTGGCGATCTTTGATGCCGAGTGGATGTAATCTGTGCAATCGCCTTAATTGCCTAGTGTTAGTTTCGGCCTTATTTATTTCCTAGTCTTCTTTTTCCCTGGTTTGCTAGTGGCCGCAACTACCATCGGCCATATACGGGCCGTAGGATCCATGGGTCTCCTACGTGCCGTCGATAAATGGGCCTGTAATCGGTGGGCCTCGAGCCATCGATAAATGGGCCTGTAATCGGTGGGCCTCGGGCCGTCAGATAAGGGTCTACATGGGCCGTAATCGAGGATAATTGGTATCAGCCCAGCACGGTAACGGGCCATTAACAGGCCGTAGGACTGCAAAGGCTTAATTCTGTCACAGGCATAACGGGTCGTTAATGGGCCAGAATATAGGACGGGCTGGAAACAGCGCGACGGGTTAACAAGCCAGAAACGGGCCGACTCTTGCCATGGGCCGAATTTGGCCCATTAGGGTAACTGAGCCGATGGGTCGACTCTTGCCATGGGCCGAATTTGGCCCATTTGGGGAACATGCTAGTAACGGGCCGACTCTTGCCATGTGCCGAGTTTGGCCCATTAGGGGAACAGGCCAGTAACAGGACGGAAGTAATCGAGGGCCAAAAAGGAGCCCAAGAACGTATGGGCCATTAATAGGCCGAAAGCTAACACGGGCTGGAAACGGCCCATGTAAATCACGGGCCGTTAACGGGTACAAATACAATTACTGTTCATTATGGGCTAGAGTCACCGTGGGCCTGTAAAGGGCCGAAAGATACGAAGGCCTCATATGGGTCGAAAGACGTCGTGGGCCATACATGAGCCGAAAGTGAAATGGGCTGGTGTTATTTTCGATGGCCCACATGACGTTGTTGGGCCGATTTCCTTTAGGGCCTAATGGGCCGTGAGTTAACGGATGTAAAATGGGCTATTTGCAAAGAGACCGTTAACAGGCTTTTCATGGGCCAGCCCGTTAACTTTTGACCAACTCAAACGGGCCGACTTCATAAGCTAAATGGGCCAGTGGTGGGCCGTGGCACGTGTCGACATATCATAGGCGCCTATCTGACCCAGTGACGAGCTGACACGTGTTTCGTCCGGCCAATAATAATTTTACACATGGGAATTTCCCATTGGTCGGGGCTGTTAACGGGTTATCGGATCCAAAACCCGACCCGATAGCTTAACGGCGTTCTGTTACGGTGGATTCCACGTGTCGGTCACCCTTGACGAAAGAACTTCTGTGACGCGCGATTTATCGTCATGGAAGTGGACACTTCCGTGATGATAATTTTGGTAATGTCATGGAACACTTCTACGACAGCATAGGTATGACTATCTTGATTCTGTCATAAAATCGTCATGGATGTACATGCATGACAAAAAACGCGACCTACTGTGACAAACACGTATCATCACGGAAGTGTATTTTTTTGTAGTGGATACAGCGCCCGCTGGTCGTTCAGGAAGCCAGGATCATCAGACCCCTATGAGCACCTTCGAGAGACTGAGCCGGCATGAAACGGTAAGGCCGCGCTTGGGAGCTCTGGATTGTTTCACACATGTATTTCGAATACAAGTGTAATTTACTTGTCACGGGAAACAAAGCATAAAATACAGGCGTAATGAAACCGATGGCCCGAGGTCTATAACAAAACCGATGAGTTATGCGTGTAATATGAGAAACCAGTGTATATTTTACCAGTCGAAAACGACCAACCAAGCGCTTCGCCCAAGACCATCTACTTTTATTTACAAGCGATTTTGGTTGGAAAACGATGATCCAATCACGGCCTAAGATGATGAGTTGGTCGGAATATCATATTGTTTCACCTCTAACCTACTCGAGTTGTCGTATATGCTATGAATGAAACAGAAGACGATGAACTTTTTAAGGACAGAAACAACGGAAGAGGATGATCTTCTTAACATGCAAATCATTGGCATTAGATCAACATGCAAAACAATACGAAGCATTATTCTCAGGAGGCACGGTGAACAACTCGTGGTGCCGCATGCCACAACATTCCAAGCTCAACTTTGCAATCAAACTCACAAGGCCTGGCATTTCATAGACAACATTCAGAACGAACTCTTAAAATACCTTACATAAGTCAACATTCATGACTATGCATCTCATCAGAGTAAATATTTACTTCTGAACTGAACACCCGAATAGGAAAAAAATGATCGACGCTGCTCACAGCAAAGGGCATCACATTCCAAAATATCAAATGCATGTCTTCTAGCTAACATCAATGAGCAAAATTTGACAAGGTTTTTCGATTCCAAAATATTAAACGAGTGTCTTCTTATTAACATCAATGATTAAACTTTGACAAGGCTTTTCCCATTCAAAATATGTAATGTCTATGATTGTGGAAGAGGCAGGGTTTGTCATCAGTTTGCACGTTGAAATGGCACATGGAGCCGGATTAACCAGCGTATCTTTTTGTGCAGTTCCATTGAAATCAAACAATCTCTTGCGTAGCATGGTGCATTTCGTAAGGTGAAGTAGATAGTCCTAGAGGGGGAAACATCCCTCCGGGAGGGGGAAATCATCGCCATCGTCATCACCATCGATCCTCTCATCGGGAGGGGGTCAATTTCCATCAACATCTTCACTAGCATCATCTCTGCTCAAAGCCTGGTTCATCTCTTGTATCCGATCTTTGTCTCAAAACCTCAGATTGGTACATGTGGGTTGCTAGTAGTGTTGATTACTCCTTGTAGTTGATGCTAGTTGGTTTATTCGGTGGAAGATCATATGTTCAGATCCTTAATCCTATTCAATACCCCTCTGATTATGAACACGAATATGATTTGTGAGTAGTTACGTTTGTTCCTGACGACATGGGAGAAGTCTTGTCATAAGTAATCATGTGAATTTGGTATTCGTTCGATATTTTGATGATGTATGTTGTCTCTCCTCTAGTGGTGTTATGTGAACGTCGACTACATGACACTTCACCATGATTTGGACCTAGGGGAAGGCATTGGGAAGTAATAAGTAGATGGTGGGTTGCTAGAGTGACAAAAGCTTAATCCCTAGTTTATGCGTTGCTTCGTAAGGGGCTGATTTGGACTATGTTTCATATTATGGTTAGGTTTACCTTAATTCTTCTTTCGTAGTTGCGGAGGCTTGCGAGACGGGTTAATCATAAGTGGGATGCTTGTCCAAGGAAGGGCAGTACCAAAGCACCGGTCCACCCACATATCAAATTATCAAAGTAACGAACATGAATCATATGAGCATGATGAAAACTAGCTTGACAGTAATTCCCATGTGTCCTTGGGAGCGCTTTGCTTTATATAAGAGTTTGTCCAGGCTTGTCCTTTGGTACAAAAAGGATTGGGCCACCTTGTACACCTTAGTTCCTTTTGTTACTTGTTACCCGTTACGAATTACCTTACCACAAAACTATCTGTTACTGATAATTTCAGTGCTTGGAGAGAATACCTTACTGAAAACCGCTTGCCATTTCCTTTTGCTCCTCGTTGGGTTTGACACTTATCGAAAGGACTACAATAGATCCCCTATACTTGTGGGTCATCAATGACTTATACTCCTAGAAGAGAAAACATCTACCTTATCTTAATGGGAAACAAAGCAGGACAGTAGCAATTCTCAAATAGTGTAATTCATTCATATTAATTGAGACATTATCTTAACAATACCTTGTTTCAACATGTATAAAGAACGACAAAGCAGAAAAGTACCATTCCTAAACCAGTGTAACTGATTCATATTAATAGAGACATTATCTTAACAACCTTGGTTAAACATGTACAAAGAGCTACAAAGCAGGATAGTACCATTTGTAAAACATTGTAACTGATATAATAACATAGACATTATCTCAACAATTCAGTTCTTAAACATGTACTCCCGCCGATCCCTAACAGAAATGGTACTCCCACTGGTACCGTAACATGCTAACAAACGGTTTTTAACCCCTTTCCGTGGTGGCATTTTTAACCGTCGCCAAGTGAGTGACTGCGATAGGGGCGTTGTTCCCACACGACCAAGAAACCTTCGGGGATAGGCCCTCCGGTCACACACTCTAGGCAAAATGAGATCATGTGCGACGGGCAAGCGATCAAATACGGTTATACAAGCCCAATAGGTTCCGGTCATAAGTACATCCCACACAGTTAGTCCTAGACAAACGTTTCCATTTGTTATGTAGATTCCACAGAGTCAATCCAAGGAATACGTTTGCATTCTTATGTACATCCCACACAGTCAATCTAAGAAGTACGTTTCCGTTCGTATGTACATCCCACATAGTCAATCCAGGGAAAACGTTTCCGTTCGTATATACATCCCACACAATTTTATGTATAGCCTCCTGTGTGATAGGTGTAACTATCACCCACGCACACAGGTTTCAAACATTTTCTATATTACCATGAATCGCATACGCATATGAGACGAAACCGTGTGTGCATCCATTGTGCATCGCAAACGTTCACGTCAAAGAATTGTCGGTTCTCTATTTTTCATCGCACACGCTGTTTTCTTTCTAACCATGTGCACACTATTCTAGTCACTCCTATTTAATTTTATTTTTCCCTGTAACTTACTATTGGAATTGGAAATTTTGAAATATGAAATGTGGAATTCAAATTCTCAGCACAATGGTTCAACAACCAATCCGTAAATAAAATTCGCAGTATAATATGTTCAGTAATTATAGGATTAGGCAACAATTAACTATGATGAACCACAATATTTAGTGGCGGTTAAGGTGAACAGACAAGTGTAAATTATTTTGGCTGCCGATGGTGTTGAAGATGTGGAATGCCCATAATGTGCCCTCCTGCTTGCCATAGGCATGAACAACTTTCGTCCAACCCCTTGTGACGATCGCCTGCCCATCCTTCACCACCTTCAGGAATACTTCTAGAGCATTATCATGGTAGCATGAACTATATACTATAACCTTAATTGCCTCCACTCCGGTCATGTAGTTCGAAAGGTAATCATCAGTAAATTGATTTGGAAACCACTGAAAAGTGAAAATTTTCAGATACTCAGGTCTAATAGAGCAACTTGTTGTGGGCAGGGGAAAAGGCAACACATTACTTACCATCCTAAAGTCCACTGTTGTCTTGGACAAAGTGTAAATAAAGATCTTAATTCCCATCACTCGTTTCTTTCGCCTAACAATCTTTCTTAGTTTCCTCACTTGATGTGTGTTCATGAATATCTTATTGCCCCATACGCAGAAGGGAACGAAGTGTCGATCACTACCGCTCATATATGTACCTACAAGCAACCACTAAATGTTAGAAGCTAAACTGAGATTGCACAAATGATGTAAAATACAACTACCTACGTTCCTTAGTGTACAAGTATTTTTTAGAGATTTCAATATGAACTACATATGGATGTATATAGAATTATAGACATAGTTTAGATTAGAATCTACATTCACTCATTTTGCTCCGTATGTAGTCTATACTAGAATCTCTAGAAATACTTATATTTAGGAATAGATGGTGTATAAGAAATGCGATGTAGAAAACATCGACGGTAAACAACAGCATCGCCCATTTGTAGCCCTGTGTAAGTACATGGAAAGGCAATGTTAACTACAATAGGGTAAACATCCACCAAAAATAGCAAATGGTAATAAAATGGCAGCATCTTTAGTGATATCTTCATTGCGAAAGAGTAGCATAGTAGAAAAGGGACGGATTAAAAATTGGATAGAATTGTTTACTACCACAAACAACCTCGTATAGCTATTTAAACTAGTATTGATAGAAATGAAATTGACAAAGTTAAACATTGCAAGACACGTGCTACAAGAGTAGAGAATGACCCTCTGTCTATAAAAAGGTAGGGAAAATAGATAAGATGGGCTAGGCGTGTTTACTACAACATGCTTAATACATGAACCGTACAGAACATGGCCATTGCAGCTATTATTGGTAAGATTCAACTGGTCAGTTCATACTTGGTAAGTCCTGAGGGGTAGTTGTTGGGGCACTTGGTATGGACAAGAGCCCGCCCCAATTCGGCCGCAGCGGAGGCGAGGTGTTCCTCTGGGTCGAAGAGTGGATCAGTGCCGCTGACATGTGTACCTACAAGAAGCAAGTAAATGTTAGAAGCCAAACTGCAATTGCACAAATGATGTAAAATACTGTAAGACATGGGATGCAGCTAACCTCGACGGCAAACAACAACATCGCATGTTATGGCCCTGCGTAAGTACATGTAAATGCATGTTAAGTTCAACAGGGTTAGCATCCACTAAAAATAGCAAATGGGCAGCAGCTCTAGTATATCTTCATTGCAAAGAGTAGCACGCTAGCAAATGGACAGATTAAAAATGGGTACAACTGTTAATTGCAACAGGATTAACAATATCCTAAGTCATGTTTTGTAAGTTTGTAGCCATTGAAATACAACTGTTGAAAAATGGATACAACTGTTAATTGTAGCAGGCTTAATAGCCATTGAAACTAGTACTGATAAAAATGCAATTGGCAGCATTAAACATTGCAAGGCAGGTGCTGCTAGAGCAGAGAATGGCCCAGTTGTCTATAAAAAGGTAGGGAAAATATCTAAAACGTTTAGGCATGTTTTCTACACCATGCTTAATACATCAACCGTACAAAACATAGCCATTGCAACCGGTATTGGTAAGATTGAACTAGTGAGTTCATACTTGGTAACTCCTGAGGGGTAGTTGCTGGGGCACTTCATCTTTGCTAGAGCCTGTCCACAGTCAGCGGCGACGGAGGCGAGATATTCCTCTGGGTCAAAGCATGGATCAGTGCTGCTAACATGTGTACCTACAGGAAACCAGTAAATGTTAGAAGTTAAACTGCAATTGCATAAATGATGTAAAATACTTTAAGACATGGGATGCAGCTAAAATCGACGGAAAACAACAGCATCGCCTGTTATGACCCTGCATAAGTACATGGACAGGCATGTTAACAGCAGGGTTAGCATCGACCAAAAATAGCAAATGGGCAGCGTCTCTAGTGATATCCTGAGTCATGTATTGTAAGTTTGTTGCTGGTATTGGTGAAATTGAGCTGGACAGTTAGTACTTGAACATCACATAGTGTGTAGTACTGAAATAAACAAGGCACTAACATGTTTAATACATCAACTATACAAAACATAGCCATTGCAAATGGTATTGGTAGGATTGAGCTGGTCAGATTATACCAGGTAAGTCCTACGGGGTAGTCGCTGGGGCACTTCATCTGGGCCAGAGCCTGTACCAAGTCGGAGGAGGCGGAGGTGAGGTGTTCCTCCGGGTTAACACGCACAATGGCCATCACGCGATCGACCGCCATCAGCTCCTCGACCTCCATGTGATATTTGGTTGGGCTTGCGCGGCGATGCTCTAGGGTAGGGGCGGTGGGGATTTGGAGGCATGATGATGTTTCACATGCGCCATTTAAGCAATCCGATCGGGGTCGTGATAGAGATCGGTGGGTTACCTGAGTGGATCGACGATGCTCGGGCAGAACGTTGTGGTTGCGGCGGTGGCGGTTTGAACTGCTGGGAGGGGTGGGAGATACTACGTAAATTTGATTGGTGGGGTTCTGGTGGGAGGAATAAATTCGGAAATCGTGCGCCTAATGAAAATTTCGATGTGCGACTTGAAACTTGGGCGAGGAAAACACAAAACACAGACGAAGCGCATAAAATACTCGTGTGCGAGAAAAGAGAAAATTGGCAGATCCTGTCTCCAAAAAAATGTACACGTGTAGTTGATTTTTTTGGTCAATGGTACACTTGCTTTATTAGGAAACATCACATAGGTTACTGACTTATGGGTCATTAACGCAAAAACACACACACACGGGTACACCATAGAAACCGTGTGTTTTGTGATCTTCTAATATTTCTTATATCTATCGGCATCTCCAGCCGCACCTAATTTCAAAAATCTCTTTCATTGTATCAGCATTATTCAATGTACATGAACAAGGCAAGGTGACACCCGATTATCAATCATCGGTTTATGAAATGCAATCAAGAGTGCCAACCTGACTCGCTCGCATAGCCAGATTTGATCCTATGCAACAAGAGAGAAGCTTGCTGCCCTCCATCGGCGCGGCAATTTAAGCCGATGTGCGGCCAACTCATGCAGTGAGGTGGGACTAAAAACAAGTTGTGGCCAGATCTAGTCTCCGACGGCTTCCGATGGCTGCGGGCGGACATTTTGAGAGTATTTAGGGCCGGGGGCGGCCACAAAACTTCAGTGAACTCTAGCTAATCAACGCTCAAAGCCCTCAAAGGATGCGCTTACCGACATTGTACGTTAATAATAGATAGTACCAACTTAAAGTACTACTGGTAATTTGCTCTAAAATTAGTACTGATATGTAGTACTGGTAGATGCTCGTAAGTAATAATACAAACTTATGGGTGACACAAACACTAACTACTTCTCACATGCTGGCATCGGGGCATGCTGGCCGGACGCTGTCATTCTCCTTCCCGGACTCGTAGGCGGCAGCCCACCGTGCTTCGATCTCCGCCGAGCTCTCCTCAGCATGGCGTTCTGCCTCTTATTTCTTGCGGAGGCAGGACTCTCTTTTCTCGACTGATTTCTGCCTTTTCTGCTCCTTTTGTGCGGCTTTGGCTGCCTCTAGAATCACCGGCCATTCGGCCATAGCAGCATCAAAGTCCGCCCACGTACTTGTGCGGCAGTGTTCGGCGATGAACCCGGCGCGGCGGGATGCCATCGCTTCCTTACCATGTTTGCGGTCGGGCGGCGAGGAACTCGGCGTGGTGGTATGCCATCGCTTCCTTACTAGTTGCTGTGCGCCACGGTGCCATGAACGACGCTTGGAGAGAGCTCTGGGACGGAGTGGCCGTACAACTATACAGTGCGGTGGTTTTTAAGAGCTCAAGGACAAACGACGAAAGAAATTTGGCTTCCCTTACAATACTTCTCATTCATTATCGCACACGGTTCATATCCGTCGCCTCCGGAAACAGTATGCACTGCACCTATTGTGTGTTGCGTTCTGATTGGCTGGAACCTCAGCCACGCGGATCGCATGTACATCCATGATGATTTTATGACAGAATCAAGATAGTCATACCTGTGTTGTCTTAGAAGTGTTCCATGACTTTACCAAAATTATTATCACGGAAGTGTCCACTTCCATGATGATAAATCGCGAGTCACAGAAGTGCTTTCGTCAAGGGTGACCGACACGTGGCATCCATCGTAACGGAACACTGTTAAGCTATCGGGTCGGGTTTTGGATCAGATAACCCGTTAACAGCCCTGACCAATGGGGATTTTCCACGTGTAAAATCATCATTGGCTGGAGGAAACACGTGTCGGCTCATCGTTGGGACAAATGTCATCCACTCATTGGACAGAAGGCGTCTATGATACGTCAACACGTGCCACAACCCAATAGAGGCCCATTCCTGTGAAAAGGCCGGCCCGTTTGACTTGGTCAAAAGGTGGCGGGCCGGCCCATGGAAAGCCTGTTAACGGCCTATTCGCATATAGCCCATTTACAGCCCGCTAACCCAAGGCCTGTTACGCCCTATCCGAATTAGGCCCAGTAGCGTCATCTGGGCCATCCAATATGATTCCAGCCTGTTTTCACTTCTGTCCCATGTATGGTCCATGAAGTCTTTCAGCCCATATGAGGCCCTTTGTAACTCTTGGCTCATTAACGGCCTGCAGTGAAACTTACACCCATTAACGGCCCGTGGTGAAACTGGCTCGTAATGAACAGCGTATCACTTTATACCCATTAACGGCCCATTATTCCATTGGGCCGCTTCCAGCCCATGTCATCTTTCGACCTTCTAAGAGCCCATTTATTCTTGGGCTCATTTCCAGCATTAGTTTACTTACGGCCCATTACTGTCATTTTCTGCTTGTGGGCCAAATTCAGCCAGTGGTTACAGTTGGCCCATTTGTGGTCCGTTAATACATTGGGCCGTTTTCATAGCGTCATCAAATACGGCCTACTAATGATGGCCCGTTATGGTCGGCCCATCAACGGACGATTCCAACTCTAGCCCGTTTACAGCCATAATGCGGCCTGTTATTGGCCCATGTTTGGCCAGTCGATCATACAGCCCGTATAAGGCCCATTGATGATACGACCCGTAGAGGGCCCATTGTTTCTACGGCCCATAGAAGGCCCACTATTTCTATGGCCCATAGAAGGCCCACTATTTCTATGGCCCATAGAAGACCCACTGTTTCTATGGCCCGTAGGAGGCCCAGTGTCACTGCAGTAAATATTAGCCCGTGGTTATTGTGGCCTAGTTTTAAAAAATAAGTTCTTGCAGCCACTAGCAAACCGCGGAAAAAGAACTGCAATCACTACAAGCAAACAAATAAACAAGACAACATGGAAATAAATAAGCAAGCAACTTACGCTAGGCTATCATGGCTATCACACATATTACATCCACTGGGCATCAAAGTTCGCCACCAGTGCAAATAAACGCGCCGACAAAAGAATATACAAAACTGAGAGCACTTCAGAAGGCACTAGGCCTGGCCAGGTCGGGCCCCCCCAGACAGCCAAAGAAGCTGAGTAGACCTCAGTTGTGTCAACGATAGATGCATCAAACTAGATTTATGGCATGATGTTGCGCACGGCAGTCCTCTGACATCTTCATTGCATCTTTGACTTCAAGTCGGAGCTGAGCTGAAGCAAGCCTTTCCGCTTTAAGTTGAGACTGAAGAAGTCGAACTGATTGAGTAAGCGACTACACAGAGGTTGTCTCACACCTGCTGGTGAGTAGCTTCAACTCACTGTCTTCATCAAGACAGGACCTTGGGGTCATCTCGTTGTCCTCAAGATGGTTTGGCTCACTATCTTCCCTAAAGTTCTGCCTGGCATAAGAGATACGACTCTGAAAGAGAAACAAGGAGACACGTGACAAGTTTCACAATTATATAAGCAAATAAATGGATCTGTTCTGCATAAGGAACATGTTTTTACAACTACAATTTGAAACTGGTAGTTGTTGCAAACATCCAATCAGATGTAAACAGCAAAGCAAACAGTAGTGGAGGAAATGATGCCTATCCAAATCTATACTAGAACAACGTTTGAAGGCTTGAGAAGGATGAACTTACATTACATGTTAACACGGGCTAGACAAAGCCCTTCTCCATGTTGATGGAAGGATAATTCAATAAATTCCCCAAAGAAAATTATTTATAAGCGTTGCCATTATTATACATTTTGCAAAGAGTAAATATAGGTCAAATAATATTGGAAGAAATAGGGGATAATGAAGCTCAGGTGCAGACTGATGATACATAATCAAATAGCAATTGATTAAGTACAACATTACAAGGCAAAAGGGAGAGAGGTACTGACAAGAGCAATGCAGAGCCCAATATTGTTTTGAGATTGTATGATCCTTTGAGCAAGGAGATTCATCTGAAATTAGTTTTCATACAAGAGAGAAGGTAAGGCACAAGCAGAAATTTAGGAGTTCAAATTTTGAATTGATATCATAGACAGTACGTGACGTTGGGCTCCCAGCAGTTCTAATAGGGGTTTGGCCACTGGAGTAGGAGTAAAGTGTGGTACAGTTGGGCCTATGTTTTCTTTGGCTACTGATCTATCTGATTTAACAGGTATCACTACCTTTTCCAAATATGTAGTTTGTACTCCTTGAGGATCTGCACTCACCCTCTTCCTTTTGTACATCTATTACGAAAGAACAACATTTGACTAGAAAAACATAGTGTGACGACACATGGAATAGGTACAGAAAATGGATAGGTATGGCATATAGTCATATATGATGCTTAAACTAAGCAGATGGTATAACAAAGTAGAAGTAATGCAAGAGGTCAGATGCAAAATATGTGCGACCAATACAACTTTGCAAAGTTAGAGCAAGCACCTTGATGGGTGAATAAGATAGGCCATCCTCCACCATTCCAAGTTTTTTAGCCGGTGGATTGTTCCGCAATATTCCTCTCGTGCGCCCATTCTCATATTCATTTTGATAATGTTCAATATCTGACATGCATGAAGACATAAAAACAAGTGAGATTTTCTTTGTAATGCAGAAGTGATTCTAATCCAATACTGCCTGCCTGTAAACCCCTTTGTGCTATCTCTGCAATTCTTTTAAGAGATGCCATGCATGCTGTAATTTCTTGTGTGCATTAACATAATGTGGCCTACTACTCAAAATATGAGAGCTCCAGAAGTGATGACACTTCACAAATGAAAGCTTCAACATATAGTAAAGAAGAACAAGTCGACCTGACTTGACAGATTCAAAATATAGTAAGGGAGAACAACTCGACCTGACCAGTCGACCGCAAGAGAAGAGTATCATCTTAAAGAAGAGCAAAAGAGCAAGCAGATTGAAGATATTACAAGTCTTTCAATACAATGTCGGTTGGCCACCCATGATGAACCAGAGCGCACAGAGAAATACTATTCTTTTCGGTCTCTTCATATGTGGCTCACATGCATTTCAAAACTAAAGTAGGAACATTTAGCTAACCAATTAAACATCCCTCAGTTTTACTAATATCAGCAATAATATCATATATGAATTTGTACAACTAAGCTTCTTTAGCTCGATGGGTGGAGCAGTGCTATTACGACACGAACCACGTAGGTTGATTGTGGTCATCATAAAATGGGGAAACCATAACCATGATGAGTACAGTGTTGACCGTGGCAGTGGGATGGCAGATCTGAAGCTGCAAACCGCGCAAAGGGTAGTTAGCAACCTTTGTTTGCTTTGAAATAACAACTAGATTTGGTATGGACAACAAAGTACGGTCAACAAGTGACAAAGAAATGCAATTATGTTGTCTCTCTATATGTCGCGACATGCATTTGGAAACTCAAGTGGGAGCTTTAGCTAACCAATTAAATGTGTCAGTTAACTAATATCAGTATCATATCACAATCATATTTGAACAACTAAGCTTTCGAATTCCGAGTGTTGTGTTGTTAGCTTGAAGGGTGGAGTAATGCTAGTACGACAGAAAGCACCTACGGAGATCATAGTAGAGTAGATAAAAGGGGAAAACCCTAAGCATCAAGAGAAAAATCAGGAAAATGGAACTAGCTGGACCAGTGGCTGGCGCACATGCTTTTCGAAATGAATATAGGAACATTAGGTGACCAATAAAACGTTCTCTGTTTCAGTGATATGAGCATCATATAAGATCCGTATTTCAACACGTAAGCTTTCGGTTGAGGCCTTGAGGAGCAGTGCTGGCACGACACAAAGCGCCTACGATGATGGTAGTGAATATAAAGGGGGGAAACTATAAGCTTTACGAGTATAGTGCCCATACCAGGGCGGATCTGAAGGTGCAAACCGGACAAAGCTAGTTTGCAACCAATGTTTTCTTTCAACTAGCCACTACGATTTGGTACGAACAAGAAAAGTACAGTAAAGAAATTACGATCTATTTCCAGGTGAGATCAATAAATTAAGCACATATGGAAGAGTACCACCTCTCTTGCGACGCCGTGTAGGCCTATGCTGATACGTTGAGGGTGCTACAGGTGCGACGGCTGTCGGCGGCAGGGAAGAAGACTTTAGACGGCAGACGGCTGGGTCGGGGGATATATCCTGTTGCCATGGACGAGGCGGTCATAGGAGCGGCAACAGCAAGGTGGACGACGGCGCCAATGAAGCAAGAGGAGGCGATGAAAGGATCCTGGTCCAACGCCGTGGATGAGAGACGTCCATCTCTTGCAGTGGACGACGGGGTAGGGGTAGCGGCTCCGGCAAGGTGGAGGATGGGGTGGCGGACGGAGGAGGCTGGCCGCAGTGCAGAGGTTGTCGTGCCACCGACGGTGTATGAATGGGGAAATGGATGGGAGGGGGATCTCAAACTTTGGGACGTGCTTCTCTGAAATGTGGGAAAGTTACAAACTTATCCCCCATTTAAAATTTCGGACATCGCGTCGGTTGGGGATAGGACAGTAATCTCGCATCTCCCAAATATTTGCCGGTAACTATTTCGGGCGAGGAGAGGGTGTTTTGCCGCCCACGGTTGGCGCCCACGGTGTATGAACGGGGCTGACAGGTAGGGCGGTTGTTTCACGTCTGAGGGAAGTTACACATCTGCCCCTATTTAAAATATTAGCCTACATCGATTTCGGACGAGGAGAGTTTATTTCGCCGCCCACCGTGTATGAATGGGGAAATGGAGGAGGAGACACGTGTCTTTTGGACGAGCTTGAATAAAATGTGTTTTGCCGCCCACCGTGTCTGAATGGGTTCAAAGGCCGTCATGTCACGTCTGATTGAAGTTACTAGTCTACCCCTATCGACAGCAGCGTAAATCCGGTCGATAAGGATGTCAAGTGTCAGGGGTAGACAATAATTTCCATCTTGCAAACTCTTGCTTCGGGCAGCCCACAAACAATAGTGGGTGTTTAGCCGCTTCATACAAAACTTGGGAGGATTAGCATTCACGTTTGCCCTGAGCCCTGGCAAATGGGCTGCAAATTATAAAAATAGCAAATGGGCTTTATGTTGTCTGCCACAGATTTGGAGGCTGACCTGTGGGCCTACTAAGTTCATGCGTACACAAGGTTTCCCAAAAAAGAAACTTAGTCAACAATAGACTCTACCAGCGTTAGACCATTAGATGTCAATCTAACGGCAATCGTGCTTCTTCAGTCTCTGATCTTCCTGCCCTAGCTGCCCAAACCAGCGCCGTCGGAACCGCCTGCTCCCCCCTCCTGTGGCCGGCTGTGCTGCCGGGCAGGCCTCACGACCCCATCATACTCACATCCCTGGACTGTCTATCCCTCTACTCACCCACACCTCCTGTTATTTTCCGGTGTTGGCAGCCGAACCAGTCAACCCTCGTAGTCTCCACCGCGTGGGCAGCCACTGCCGTGTCTACCCCGGCTCCGTGTCGTTCCCTTCGTAAGCCTCGCCATTGTCCACTGCCCTGGTGCTCTCGGTGTGGCATGGTCAATGATGTCCATCCAACGGCCGTAGTGCTTCTTCAACCTCTGGTCCTCTTGCCCCAGCCGCCCAAAGCAGCGCCGGTCGTGCCGCATGCTCCTACCTCCCCTGGCCGGCTGTGCTGCCACGGAGGCCTCACCGCCCCCATACTACTCCCACCACTGGCCAGGCCATCCCTCCACTCACCCACTCCCCCTGTTATTCTGCGGTGACGACAACCTCACACCGCAGCCGAACCAGTGAATCCTCGTACTCCTCTTCGCGTGGGCATCCACTATCGCATCTTCCCCGGCTCCGCGTCGTCCCCTTCCTAGGCCTCGCTGTCGTCCACCGCCGTGGTGCTCTCGGTGCGGCATGGTCAATGTGGTCAATGACCAACTTCCATCAGAAGAGTACTGTATGTGGAGAGGCTGACAGCTGGGTCCACGGCAGCCGCAAGGAAGTGCCTCCTTATTACGCGCAAAATAATTATTCCTCCTCCTGACAGTAGGGACCCACTGGACGGGCCACCAGTATTTCGTGAATAAAACGTTTCCCCCTTGACTGCTAGGACCCACCGGACGGGCCACCGTATTTCACGAAAAAAAACGTTTCCCCATGACTGCTTGGACCCACCGGACAGACCACCGTATTTCGCAAAAAAAACGCTGCCCCCGCTGTCAGCTCGGACCCACCGGAAGTGCCTCCTTATTACGCACAAAAAATGAATACTCCCCCTGCTAGCTGGGACCCACCATGGTGGGAGGCTGACTTGTGGGCCTACTAAGTTCACGGGGACGGAGGGCTTTGTCAATTTAGTCAATATGAACGATTCTAGCTCCAGTGACCGTACGATGTCCATCCAATGGCCGTCGTGCTTCTTCAATCTCTGCTCTTCCTGCTCCAGCCGCTCAAACAAGCACCGGCGGGACTGCCTGCTCCCTGCTCCCCGCGGACGGCTGTGCTACCGCACAGACCTCACCGCCCCATCGTACTCCCATTGCTGGCCTAGCCATCCCTCTACTCACCCACACCTGCTGTTATTCTCCGGCGACGGCAGACGAACCAATAAACCCTCGTACTCCCCTCCGCGTGGGAAACAACTGCTTAGTCTTTCCTGCCTCCGTGTCGTTCCCTTCCTAGGCCTTGCCGTCATCCACCGCCTTGGTGCTCTCAGCGCGGCCTAGTTAAAAGGGTCAACGACCGACATGCATCTGAAGTGGACTGTACATGGAGAGGCCGACAGCTGGGTCCACGGCCGCACGGAAGGCAATGCCTCCTTATTACGTGCAAAATAATGATTCCTCCACCTGACATCAGGGACCCACCGAAAGGGCCTCTGTATTTCATGAAAAAAATGTTACCGCCACTGACAGCTCGGACCCACCAGCTATATCTTCGCACGCAAGGAAGTGCCACCTTATTACGCACAAAAAAAATGAATACTCCCCCTGTTAGCTGGGACCCAGTATAGTGGGAGGCTGACTTGTGGGCCTACTAAGTTGACGGGGACGGAGCGCTCTGTCAACTTAGTCAATATGCACGATTCTGGCTCCAGTGACCGTACGATGTCCATCCAACAGCCGTAGTGCTTATTCAACCTCTGGTCTTCTTGCTAAAGCCGCCCAAACCAGCACTACTAGGGAAAAGCCTATACACAGAATCTTATTAGCAGCGCGCGTCAAAATAACTCGCTGCTGCTAACTAGCAGTAGCGCAGTCCACAGCAACCCGCTGCTGGTAAAAATATAGCGATGAGCGCGTCGGCGAAAAGACGCTGCTGCTATAATTCTACGAGGCCGCCGAGGCTAGTTATAGCAGCAACGCTGTTAGCACGACGCGCGCCATCGCTACCTAGCATAGTAGCAGCGCCTTTCACGACAAGCGCCATTGCTAAGTTTCCTACAAAAATTTAGTCCCACCTCGCTCCGTGAAGAGAGTTTATACCACCTTAAATATGTTACTTCCCACACTTTGACAAGCACTTGATCTTCATTGAACTCTATGTGTAGAATTTGTGGCTGCAATATGAGTCTTCACCTGTTCCTAAACCGTGAGGACTCATATTGTCGAATCAGATTGTACACAAAAGATCGTTGATGATCAATGTGTATTTTGCATGTTGACATATATCAAGAGCGCTTTATCTTGAAAAGCGCTGCTGCTAGATAGCCTAACAAGAGCGCGTTTTTCAAGAGCGCTCTTGCTAAGCCATCTATCTCCTCCTCGATCCGATCGGATCCACTCACACGCACAGCCACACAAATTCTACTCTGCGCCAGGCTGCCGCTGCCGCGTCGCCCTCTCCTCCTGGCGTCTGCGCTTGCGCGCCGTCGCTGCTCCTCCGTCAAGGCCTGCCGCCACCTCCTCCTCCTTGCTGGACTCGGCACCGGCCTCCTCCTCCGTCCTCCTCTCCACTGCGCCGCTGGCCGCCCTCCTCGCTCCGCCTTCCTCCTCCGTTCTCCCTCAAGCGGCCGCGCCGGCAAGCCCTCCCGCTCCGCCTTCCTCCTCCATCCTACTCTCTTCTCCTCCTCGAGTCGCCCTCCTTCTCCCTCCTGCTCATATGCAACATTTGATTTAGTTGATTTAGTTGACTTAGTAGAACATTTTGATTTAGTTGATTTAGTAGGCTAGTTGATTTAGTTGCCTTAGAATATTTTGATTTAGTTGACTTAGTAGGTTAGTTTATTTAGTTGACTTAGAACATTTTGATTTAGTTGATTTAGTAGGCTAATTCATTTAGTTAATTTAGTTGACTTAGAACATTTTGATTTAGTTGATTTAGTTGACTTAGAACATATTGCTTTAGTTGACTTAGTAGGCTAGTTGATTTAGTTGACTTAGAACATTTTGATTTAGTTGATGTAGTAGGCTAGTTGATTTAGTTGACTTAGAACATTTTGATTTAGTTGATTTAGTAGGCTAGTTGATTTAGTTGACTTAGAACATTTTGATTTAGTTGATTTAGTTGACTTAGAACATATTGCTTTAGTTTATTTAGTAGGTTAGTTTATTTAGTTGACTTAGAACATTTTGATTTAGTTGATTTAGTAGGCTAGTTGATTTAGTTGACTTAGAACATTTTGATCTAGTTGATTTAGTTGACTCAGAACATTTTGATTTAGTTGATTTAGTAATCCTTTGCTCATATTGCTTTAGGAAGAATGGCGCCACCACCACCACTATGTCAATTGTGTAAGTCAAGATGCTTGAAGACCTTTGCGATCGGCAAGCTGTTCGGCATCTACTTCCGCCGAAGTTTTAGTCATCGGTGGTAAGAAATTAGATGAAATGTAATAACTATTTTATTTTTAGTGTTGCCATTACTGCATTGTGTCATTTTGCTTAGTTTACACAGATCGTCCCATGCAATGTGAGGTTGAACTTCAACAAGTCGACAGGAGACACTGTGACATTTGAGGCTCTGGGGGCCGTACACTATGGAGGTCGAGAAAGGACGCAATATGTCGCAGATTGGAGGAGATGGATGGGCCCGCTTGCCGCTCGCATGCATCTTCTTGGTGGTGAGTTGATCAGCTTCAACTTCCGAGTAGAAAGACCCAAACTAGCTGTCATTTATCTCAACCTGGTGGAAGATGATGAAGATGACGAAGATGATGAAGATGATGAAGATGATGAGGACCCACTTCATGAAGCCATCGTAGCTCAAAGAACAAGGCTGAGTGAGGAGGAGGTGTCCAACCTGTGGGACATAATTCCGCCACGTCTTGACTTTGTCGGGTGCCATTCGTGACCCGCTTGACAAATACCATGGTTGATCGACATGATATGGTATGTTATACTTACAAATGCAAATTAATAGTGTGAATTACTTAGTGTACAGTCCAATGATATGGTATATGTTGTGTGGAATCTAGTCGATGATATATATGTTTTAGTGTAGAGTTCGATCACATGCTTATTAATTGATATGTTTTTCTTATTCAGAAATTGGCAAAGAGCATATCTGTGAGTTATGGTATCGAGCCCGATGAAGAAGGCTCACCTGGACTACGCCATCGCAAGGGGCTCCGTCACAACCTATACTTACCGCGTGGACACGGACGGTCGCACACACTTAAGCTCGGTTGGGTGGAAGAAATTCCTCGATGGCAAGAATCTTCGTGTTGGACAAAGCTATCCTAATTACTATCAGAACACCAACCGCCTGTGCTTGAGGATGATGATTGTCTTCGATATCATCTAGAACTACATGTGTGTGTGGCTATATCATCTAGAACTACATATGTGTGTGTGGCTATATCATCTAGAACTACATATGATGATCGTCGTCGATATCATCTAAAACTACATATGATGATGGCCGTTGATATGACCATGCATGTCTTGCTTGAGGACACATTTTGGCTGTGCATGAAATTGTTATCTTAGTATTTTTCGTTCCAAATTACTCGTCGTGGTTTGAACTAAAACCACGACGAGTAATTTGAACGGCGAGTACTACCGCATCTAGTAATGGTTTATGAATTTGATGAAAGATAGTACCTAGTTTCTAGCATCGAAGGAGAATTGAAATGGAAAATGATGAAAGAGATAGCGATGGCGTTGGATGAGGAAATCGCCATCGCTAGCTAATAGTAGCGTTCCTAAAAGCGCTGCCGATATCGCTCAACAAGAGTAGCGCTGGTTGGGCGCGCTACTACTATGAGTTAGCTGTAGCGCCTTATTAGTAGCGCGGCCACCCGCGCTGCTGCTAGCCTGAAAACCCGCGCTGCTGCTAGCCTTTTCCCTAGTAGTGCAGCGCCGGTCGTGCCTCGTGCTCCTGCCTCCCGTGGCCGGCTGCGATGCGGCGAAGGCCTCACCGCCCCCTACTACTCCCACTGCTGGCCAAGCCATCCCTCTACTCACCCGCACCCCCTGTTATTCTCCGGCGACGGCAGCCTCACACCGCAGCGATCCAGTGAACCCTCGTACTCCTCTACGTGTGGCCATCCACTGCCGCGTCTTCCCCGGCTCCGTGTCATCCCCTTCCTAGGCCTCGCCGTCGTCCACCACCCTGGTGCTCTCGGGGCGGCATGGTCAACGTGGTCAAGGAACAACTTCCATCGGATGTGGAATGTATGTGGAGAGGCTGACAGCTGGGTCCACGGCCGCAGCAAGGAAGTGCCTCCTTATTACGCGCAAAATAATTATTCCTCCACCTGACAGCGGAGACCCACCGGACGGGCCATCGTATTTCATGAAAAAAAAATGTTTCCCCCAGACTGTTGAGACCCACCAGCTACATCTTCGCACGCAAGGAAGTGCGTCCGGGAAAAAAACAATTCGCCCCCTGACTGCTGGGACCCACCAGCTACATCTTCGCACGCAAGGAATTGCCTAACAGTCGGGATCCACCTGGTCGAAGCGTACGTAGCGTTGTCATTCTGGTCGCGAATGTGTACGTACATACTGGTCGATGTAGAGGCGCGCACGTGTCGTAGTAGAGGCGCGCACGTGTCGTAGTAGAGGCACGTACGTGTCGTAGTAGAGGCGCGCATGTAGCATGTACATGTACGTACAGCGGCCAGTGTGCAAGAAAGAAAATACGGCCACGTATGTGTACATACGGGCGGGGTCACGAATGCCTACTCGCGCATATGTACGGCCAGGGCTCGTGTACATGGCTGGGTCGGAATGGAGAAACAGTGTCGTCGTCGTGTTCATGGGGAGCCAACCGGCTAGGTCGGAACGGAATGTGTTGTCATGTTCATCGGGAGAGAAACGAGGCCTGGCATACTGCAGAATGGAGGAACGGCCTTGTGTTCGACCCGCCACGTTCAAAACGGGATCATGTTCATCGAGAGGGATTTGGCGTACAGCAAAACGGAGGAAACGGACCTCCTACAGTCGAAACGGGGGTCCTGTTGATCGGGAGGGGTGTGGCGTACCGCAAGACGGACGAAACGACTTGTGTTGGAGCGCTACGGTCGAAACGGGGATCCTGGTGTGGTGTACCACAAAACGGGACTCCACGGGATATTGTTCATCTCCATCGTTGACCTCCTCCAGCCTCCACGGGCTACTGTCGACCTCCTCCAGCCTCCACACCGCGCGCTACTCCACCGGCTACTGTTCAACCACCCCTCCACGGGCACCCCTTCACCGTATACTATTCATCCAGCCCTCCACGGGGTCGTCCTGTTCATCCAGAGGCAACGCCACGGGGTCCTGCATCCACCCCCACCGCTCACTGTTCATCCAATCGATCGGCTTCAGTTAGCAGCAGTAGCGAAAGAATCACTCGATCGAGTTCAGTTAAAAGCCATCGATCAATCGCCGGGTTCGAATGCGAGCTCGCGGGCAATCGCCGGGTTGATTAGAGCCCAACGCCCGCCGGGTTCGATTAGAGCTAACGCCTCTCACACGCGTGTACGTACGAGATAAACGACATCGCCGCCCCGACCTCCCACCGTAATCGGAACTCGCCAAATTTTCCTTGCCCTCGCTTCTACCATGGTTTTTTCCGTCATGGACGGCCCAAAGAATGTCATGCAGCTGCATCTCCGCCCGCCAGACGAAAAGCCCATTTTCTGTCATGATTTTTTGTCATAGAAGTAGGAGCCCACCACATCTATGATGATACTGGGTTTGTCACAATTATCATCATAGAAGTGTCATATGTATGACAGAAAAAAATTCATTCGGCCAAAAATGTCACGAATGTGTCTTTTTTTGTATTGTATATAATGAATTTTTACCGACCAAAAGAAGTAACGTGCAAGAAAACGGAGTCCGGAGAGCACACGAGGTGCCCACGAGGTAGGGGCGCGCCCAGTAAGGGTGGGCGCGCCCTCCACCCTCCTAGAGGCCTCATGTCCTTCCCGGATTACTTCTTGCTTTCCTGAATTCTTAAATATTCCAAAACAGAGAGAAATTGCCATTAGAACTGTTTTGGACTCGGTTTACTTACCGTACCACATACCTATTCCTTTTCGGAGTCTGAAACGTTCTGGAAAGTGTCCCTTATGTATTCTTCCGGGGTTACGGTTTCAATAATATTAGTTTCAACATTTATAGGATTACTTGAGATATAATGTTTGATTATTTGACCGTTCACCACCCTCGGATTTGTGCCTTCGAAGTTGTTGATTTTTATGGCACCGGAACGATAGACCTCCTCGATAAAGTAAGGACCTTCCCATTTGAGAAGTTTTCCTACAAAAAATCTTAAACGAGAGTTGAATAGCAACACATAATCACCTACGTTAAACTCACGCTTTTGTATCCTTTTGTCATGCCATCTTTTACTTTTTCTTTAAACAGCTTGGCATTCTCATAGGCTTGGGTTCTCCATTCATCAAGTGAGCTGATGTTAAATAACCTCTTCTCACCGGCAAGTTTGAATTCATAATTGAGCTCTTTGATAGCCCAATATGCCTTATGTTCAAGTTCGAGAAGTAAGTGACATGCTTTTCCATAAACCATTTTATACGGAGACATGCCCATAGGATTCTTATATGCAGTTCTATGAGCCCATAATGCATCATCAAGTTTCTTGGACCAATTCATTCTAGATCTATTAATAGTCTTTTGCAAAATTAATTTGAGCTCTCTATTACTCAACTCTACTTGACCACTAGATAGTGGGTGATAAGGAGATGCAGTTCTATGATTAACATCATACTTAGGAAGCATTTTACGAAAACCACCATGAATAAAATGTGAACCACCATCAGTCATGAGATATCTAGGGACCCCAAACCTCGGAAAAATAACTTCTTTAAGCATCTTAATAGAGGTGTTATGATCAGCACTACTAGTTGGAATAGCTTCTACCCACTTAGTAACGTAATCAATAGCAACTAAAATATGTGTATATCCATTAGAGGCAGGAAAAGGTCCCATATTATCAAAGCCACAAACATCAAACGGTTCAGTAACAAGAGAATAATTCATAGGCATTTCTTGACGTCTACTAATATTACGAATTCTCTGACATTCATCATAAGACAAGACAAACTTACGGGCATCTTTGAAGAGAGTAGGCCAATAAAAACCGGATTGCAATACCTTTTGTGCAGTTCTATCTCCAGTGTGGTGTCCTCCATACGCCTCATAGCGAAACTTGCGCAGGATCTGTTCCTGTTCATTCTCAGGTACACAACGTCTAATAACACCATCTACTCCTTCTTTATAAAGGTGTGGGTCATCCCAGAAGTAATGTCTTAAATCATGAAAGAACTTTTTCTTTTGCTGGTATGTGAAACAAGGTGGCATAAATTTAGCAACAATGTAATTAGCATAATCAGCATACCATGAGCAGTACAAGAAGCATTTATGACCGCTAATTGTTCATAGGGGAAGCTATCATCAATAGGTAGTAGGTCATCAAGAACATTCTCTAACCTAGACAAGTTGTCTGCAACGGGGTTCTCAGCTCCCTTTCTATCAATAATATGAAAATCAAATTCTTGTAGCAAGAGAACCCATCTAATAAGTCTAGGTTTAGCATCTTTCTTTTGCATAAGATATTTAATGGCAGCATGATCAGTGTGAATAGTTACTTCAGAATCAACAATATAAGGTCTGAACTTATCACAAGCAAATACAACTACTAAGAATTCTTTTTCAGTAGTAGCATAATTTCTCTGGGCAGTGTCTAGAGTTTTACTAGCATATTGAATAACATTATGTTTCTTATCAACTCTTTGTCCTAGAACAGCACCTACAGCATAATCGCTAGCACCGCACATAATTTCAAAGGGTAAATTCCAATCAGGTGGCTGAACAATTGGTGCAGAAATCAAAGCTTTCATAAGTATTTCAAATGCTTCTACACAATCGTCATCGAAGACAAAAGGAATATCTTTTTGCAATAAATTAGTCAGAGGCCTAGAGATTTTAGAGAAGTCCTTAATGAACCTCCTATAAAAACCGGCATGACCAAGGAAACTTCTTATACCTTTAATGTCCTTGGGACACGACATCTTTTCAATAGCATCAACTTTAGCTTTATCAACTTCAATACCTCTTTCAGAAATTTTATGCCCCAAGACATTGCCTTCATTAACCATAAAGTGGCACTTCTCCCAATTCAAAAAAGACCAGTATCTTCGAATCTCTGCAAAACTTGTTCAAGGTTGCTCAAGCAATCATCAAAAGAGGATCCATAAACGGAGAAATCATCCATGAATACCTCGCAAATATTTTCACAAAAGTCAGAGAATATAGCCATCATGCATCTTTGGAAGGTGGCAGGTGCATTACATAAACCAAAAGGCATACGTCTATAAGCAAAAGTACCGAAAGGGAAAGTAAAAGTAGTCTTTGCTTGATCATCCGCTGACGCAGGTATTTGAGAGAAACCAGAGTAACCATCTAGAAAGCAAAAATGTGTAGGTTTGGATAGTCTTTCTAGCATTTGATCAATAAAAGGTAAAGGGTAATGATCTTTTTTAGTATCTTTATTTAATTTACGGAAATCAACTACCATCCTATAACCTATAATAATTCTTTGCGGAATCAATTCGTCTTTATCTTTAGGAGCAACAGTAATACCTCCCTTCTTAGGGACACAATGGACAGGATTTACCCAATCACTATCAGCAACTGGATAAATTATACCTGCCTCAAGGAGCTTTAGTATCTCCTTTACTACCACTTCTTTCATCTTCGGGTTTAGCCGTCGTTGATGATCTCTAACTGGTTTGGAGCCTTCGTCCAATTTAATTTCATGTTGGCATAGAGTTGGACTAATGCCCTTAATATCGTCCAGAGTATATCCAATAGCAGCACGGTGCTTCTTTAGAGTTTTCAACAATCTTTCCTCTTCCCGCTCTGAAAGGTGAGCACTTATAATAACAGGATATATCTTCTTTTCATCAAGATAAGCATATTTAAGATTATCAGGTAAAGGTTTAAGCTCAAACACGGGATCACCCTTGGGTGGAGGGGGATCCCCTAGGATTTCAGCATGCAAGTTGTGTTTCAGAATAGGACCCTGTTGAAAGAATACTTCATCTATCTCCCTTCTTTCATTCATAAACATATCATTTTCATGGTCTAGCAAATATTGTTCTAAAGGATCAGTAGGAGGCACGGCAATAGAAGCAAGACCAATAATTTCATCCTTACTAGGCAATTCTTTATCATGGGGTTGTCTACGAAATTTAGCAAAATTAAACTCATGAGACATATCTCCTAAGCCAATCATAACAACATCCTTTTTGCAATCTATCCTACAATTAACAGTATTCAAGAAGGGTCTACCAAATATAATGGGACAAAAGTCATCCTGTGGGGAACCAAGAACAAGAAAATCAGCAGGATATTTAACCTTCCCACACAAGACTTCAACATCTCTAACAATCCCAAATGGTGAAATAGTATCCCTATTGGCAAGCTTAATTGTAACATCAATATCTTCTAACTCAGCGGGTGCAATATCATGCATAATTTCTTCATATAAGGAAAAAGGTATTGCACTAGCACTAGAACCCATATCACATAAGCCATGATAACAATGATCTCCTATTTTAACAGAAATAACAGGCATGCCTACCACAGGTCTATGTATCTTAGCATCGGGTTTAGCAATATTAGCAGCTTCCTCACACAAGTAAATAACATGCCCATCTATATTATCAGCCAAGATATCTTTAACCATAGCAATACTAGGTTCAACTTTAATTTGCTCAGGAGGTGTATATGTTCTAGTATAACTCTTACGAACAACAGTTGAAGCTTTAGCATGATCCTTTATCCTAACAGGAAAAGGTGGTTTCTCAACATAAGTAGTAGGAACAATTGGATCATTATAAGTAATAGTCTTTTCTTCAACTGTAATAGGTGCAATTACTTTTACTTCAGTGGGAGGATTATATTTAAACCACTTCTCCTTAGCGAGATCAACGTGAGTAGCAAAAGATTCACAGAAATAAGATAATATCTCAGAGTCAAGTCCATATTTAGCACTAAATCCACGAAAAGCATCGGTATCCATAAAAGATTTAACACAATCAAACTTAGGTGTCATACCTGACTCCTTACCATATTCGGAACCCCAATCTTCAGAGTTGCGTTTAATTCTTTCCAATAAGTCCCACTTGAATTCAATAGTCTTCATCATATAAGAGCCAGCACAAGAAGTATCGAGAATGGAGCGATCATTGAGAGAAAGCCAAGCATAAAAATTTTGAATAATCATTTCTCTTGAGAGCTCATGATTGGGGCATGAATATAACATTAATTAAGCCTCCCCCAAGCTTGAGCGGTCCTTTCTCCTTCGCGAGGCCAGAAATTATATATGTAATTACGATCACGATGAACAAGATGCATAGGATAGAACTTCTGGTGAAATTCCAATTCCAATCGTTTATAGTTCCAAGATCCCATATCATCACATAGCCTATACCATCTCACTGCGTCTCCCTTCAAAGATAAAGGGAAGACCTTCCTCTTAACAACATCATCGGGAATACCTGCAAGCTTAAATAATCCACAAACTTCATCCACATAGATAAGGTGTAAATCGGGGTGCAATGTTCCATCTCCTGCAAAGGGATTAGCTAGATGTTTCTCTATCATACCCGGAGGAATCTCAAAGTGAACATTTTCAATAGGTTCATTAGGTTGAGGATCAACTCTTTGCTCTACTGGTCGGGGCAAAGATACCCCGAACAAGCCCCTCAAAGGATTAGTTTCCATAGTAACAAGTGACAGAAAATTTCAGCACACTATATAAATGTTCCCTTACCAAGTTCCACTCACCAAAGGCGTTTCACTCCCCGGCAACGGCGCCAGAAAAGAGTCTTGATGACCCACAAGTGTAGGGGATCTATCGTAGTCCTTTCGATAAGTAAGAGTGTCGAACCCAACGAGGAGCAGAAGGAAATGACAAGCAGTTTTTAGTAAGGTATTGTCTACAAGCATTGAAATTGTAGGTAACAGATAGTTTTCTGATAAGATAATTTGTAACGGGTCACAAGCAATGAAAGTAAATAAGGTGCAGCAAGGTGGCCCAATCTTTTTGTAGCAAAGGACATGCCTGGACAAGTTCTTATAATGCGAAAAGCGCTCCCGAGGACACATGGGAATTGTCGTCAAGCTAGTTTTCATCACGCTCATATGATTCACGTTCGTTACTTTGATAATTTGATATGTGGGTGGACCGGTGCTTGGCTGCTGTCCTTTCTTGGACAAGCATCCCACTTATGATTAACCCCTATTGCAAGCATCCACAACTACAAAAGAAGTATTAAGGTAAACCTAACCACAGCATGAGACATATGGATCCAAATCAGCCCCTTACGAAGCAACACATAAACTAGGGTTTAAGCTTCTATCACTCTACCAACCCATCATCTACTTATTACTTCCCAATGCCTTCCTCTAGGCCCAAATAATGGTGAAGTGTCATGTAGTCGATGTTCACATAACACCACTAAAGGAAAGACAACATACATCTCATAAAAATATCGAATGAATACCAAATTCACATGACTACTAATAGCAAGACTTCACCCATGTCCTCAGGAACAAACGTAACTACTCACAAAGCATATTCATGTTCATGATCAGAGGAGTATTAATATGCATTAAGGATCTGAACATATGATCTTCCACCAAGTAAACCAATTAGCATCAACTACAAGGAGTAATTAACACTACTAGCAACCCAGAGTTACCAATTTGTGGTTTTGATACAAGATTGGATACAAGAGGTGAACTAGGGTTTTGAGAGGAGATGGTGCTGGTGAAGATGTTGATGGAGATTGAGCCCCTCCCGATGAGAGGATCGTTGGTGATGACGATGGTGATGATTTCACCCTCCCACAGGGAAGTTTCCCCGGTAGAACAGCTCCGCCGTAGCCCTAGATTGGTTCCATCAAGGTTCCGCCTCGTGGTGGCGGAGTTTTGTCCCGTAAGCTTGCTTATGATTTTTTCCAGGGTAAGAGGCTTCATATAGCAGAAGATGGGCACCGTAGGACCACGGGGGCCTGACGAGAGAGGCGCGCCCGGTCAGGCGCGCTTCACCCTCGTGGCCACGGTGTGGGCCCCTCTAGTACTTTATTTGCTCAATAGTTCTTATTAATTCCAAAAATGACTTTCGTGGAGTTTCAGGACTTTTGAAGCTGTGCAGAATAGGTTTCCAATATTTGCTCCTTTTCCAGCCCAGAATCCCAGCTGTCGGTATTCTCCCTCTTCATGATAAACCTTGTAAAACAAGAGAGAATAGCCATAAGTATTGTGACATAACGTGTAATAACATCCCATAATGCAATAAATATCGATATAAAACCATGATGCAAAATGGACGTATCAATGCCTAGAAAATGCACATAATCCCCTAAATATGGTAAATGAACCCGGAGAAGTGCCAAATTTGAACACAGTGATTTTCAGGGTGTATCTTCATCGTAGAAGAAAACTCAAAGAAAAAGGACGAAGGAAATTTGGATTCCCCTTCAATCTTAGTGATTCGCCCCTTGAAACCATGAAACTTGCTTAGTGATGGTTCGATTTATGAGAGGCATGCATGATGACATAAGCCAAACATTCTCAAATTTTTACCAGGGCATGGTGAGGTCATACCATGGCACCACGCCAGGCGTCATGTTTTCCAAGCATGTATTTTCATTCATGTTTTCCAAGCATGTATTTCATTTTTCTGTAGTTGAAAAACCAATCACTATTGCAAGATGTAGCTAACGCGACACTACGATCACAGACCCTTCGATGAAACTATGTGTGATGCAATAATCGCAAACGGTGATGTAAAAAACCGTCAAAAAGGTGCAAAACATTTGTGTTGATGGATGTATCGAACATGGTTCAGATTTTAGTTGCGTGTGTGATGCAGGGCATACGGTTTAGTCCCATGAACTGTTTGCGATGAGACAGAAGAACGGAAACGGGCAGCCAGATGAAGGTGTGTGCAATATACGGCATACAGTTCACTCGGATGAATTGTTTGTGATTAGGCGAAACAAAAGAAACAGTCAGTCAGATCAAGGTGTGTGCGATAGAGGGCAAACAGTTCACTCGAACAAACAAGAACCTCGCAACCAACGCAATAAAGGGGTTGTCAATCCCTTCACGGCCACTTGCGAAACTGAGATCTGATAGAGATAGTATGATAAGATAAATACTTTTGGTATTTTTATGATATAGATTGGAAAGTAAAAGATGCAAATAAAAGATAGATGAAAACTTATATGATAAAAGATAGACCCAGGGGCCATAGGTTTCACTAGTGGCTTCTCTCAAGATAGCATAAGTATTACGGTGGGTGAACAAATTACTGTCGAGCAATTGGTAGAAAAGCGCATAGTTATGAGATTATCTAGGCATGACCATGTATATAGGCATCACGTCAATGACAAGTAGATCGAAATGATTCTTCATCTACTACTATTACTCCACACATCGACCGACTCCTGCCTGCATCTAGAGTATTAAGTTCATGATGAATAGAGTAATGCATTAAGAAAGATGACATGATGTAGAGGGATAAACTCATGCAATATGTTATAAACCCCATCTTTTTATCCTCGATGGCAACAATACAATACGTGCCTTGCTGCCCTCGCTCATCCTTTGGGAAAGGACACCGCAAGATTGAACCCAAAGCTAAGCACTTCTCCCATTGCAAGAACGATCAATCTAGTAGGCCAAACCAAACTGATAATTCGAAGAGACTTGCAAAGATAACTTAATCACACGTAATAGAATTCAGAGGAGATTCAAATATTTCTCATAGATAAACTTGATCATAAACCCACAATTCATCAGATCTTGACAAACACACCGCAAAAAAGAGTTACATCAAATAGATCTCTAAGAAGATTGAGGGGAACTTTGTATTGAGATTCAAAGAGAGAGAAGAAGCCATCTAGCTAATAACTATGGACCCGAAGGTCTGTGGTAAACTACTCACAACTCATCGGAGAGGCCTTGGAGATGATGTAGAGGCCCTCCGTGGCGGATTCCCCCACCGACGGAGCGCCGGCGACGGCTCCAAGATGGGATCTCGCGGATACAGAAGGTTGCGACGGTGGAATTAGGTTTTCGTTGTCGCTTCTAATGGTTTCAGGGTACGGGTGTATATATAGGCGAAGGAGGTAGGTTGGTTGACGCTCGAGGGGCCCACGAGGGTGGGGGCATGCAGGGCACCCTTGTGGCTATCTTGTTTGTTGCTTGACGTCCACTCCAAGTCTCCTGGTTGGCATTTATTCCAAAAAGATCGCTCCCGAAGGTTTCATCCCGTTTGGACTTCGTTTGATATTCCTTTTCTTCGAAACACTGAAATAGGCAAAAAAAACAACAATTCGGGCTGGGCCTCCGGTTAGTAGGTTAGTCCCAAAAATGATATAAAAGTGTAGAGTAAAGCCCATAAACATCCAAAACAGGTAATATAATAGCAGGGAACAATAAAAAATTATAGATACGTTGGAGATGTATCACATCACGGGCTTCATAGGCCACTTGGTACATGGCTTCCTCCTCCGCCATCTCCTTCTTGAACGCACTTGCCTGGCTTTCTCAGCCGGCGGTAGCGACTTCCACAGACAAAGATTGTACTGGTCCCACAACCGATCCAAAGTTAGGGGGTCCGGCGCAACATCGTCCAGCGGCACATAGGGGTCCTCCTCGTCGCTGCTCTTCGACTGAGCGTCCTTAGGGGGCGGCGACTCCTTGTTGGCACGTGGGCAGACCGGCGGCGCCATGGCAGAGATTTGAGAGAGAGAGAGAGGTTGAGCGAGGGGAGGATGTAGATGAGAATGCAAGCGGGATGACGTGAGCAAGGTAGTATTTATCAGCGACCGAAATCTAGATCGATGGGAACAGTACACATGCCGATCGCCGTAATTTAAGAGTATAGTTTGAATTGATTCCCACAACAAAATTTGTGTGTGAACTTAATAGTTGAGGGTTTCCAATACAGAACCGTGTGTGATTAATAACCCCCGCCACTCCCCTTCCAAACCTCGAGGCACGAAATAGAGTGCCAATCGTGTGGGGGCCGGTTGTCTTGCCAGATCTTCACATTTTCTTTTCTAAACACCAGATATTTACATTGTGTGATGATTTTTAACTCGCACACAAGTACAAAAAATATGATTTTTCAAACCATTATGGTTAGCCGTTTTATGTAGATGTAGTTCAAATTTGAATTACGGTCATTAAATGGCTAGAACATCACTTAAATGTCTTTAAACGGTCAAATGACCCCTAGAATTTTCCAAATTTCCAGACGACAGTTGTATTAGTGCATGTTAAACGTAGAAATTTTTTGAAGTCCGTAAGAGGAAGCTATCTCACGTTCGTCATCAAACATGCATTGTTCCTTCTCGGAACCACGAGCCTTCTAGTGAGTTGCTCCGGTTTGCGAGGGGTGTGTGTCCAAACTTTCATCAAACAAGCTAATTTTTTACCACATCATCTTGGTGGCATGACATTACATGAAGCAAGGTTTCATGTTTTTCTGATCATTGTTTTATTTTTTGGAATTAAAATGCCATGGCACTCCATGCGTGTGTCCATGCCGTGAGACCAATATGTTTGAAAATTCCTTCTGATTTACTACACATGGAATTAACTCGCACACAAGTACACAAATTTAATTTTTCAAACCGTTATGGTTAGCTGTTGCATGAAGATGTAGTTCAAATTTGAATTACGGTCATTAAATGGCTAGAAAATCACTTAAATGTCTCTAAAATTTCAAATGCCCCTAGAATTCTCCAATTTTTCACATGACAGTTATACTAGTGCATGTTAAACATAGAAACACAATTTGAAGGCCGTAAGAGGAAGCTATCTCCCGTTCGTCATCAAACATGCGTTGTTCCCTCTTGGAACCATGAGCCTTCTTTATGAGTTGCTCTGGTTTGTGAGGGGTGTCTGTCCAAACTTTCGTCAAACTGACCAAATTTTACCAAATCATCTTGGTGGCATGACATTACATCAAGCAAGGCTTCATGTTTTTCTGATCATTTTTTAATTTTTTAGAATTAAAATCATGGCACTCCATGCATGTGTCCATGCCGTGAGACCAATATGTTTGAAAATTCCTTCTAATTTACTGCACATGGGATTAACTCACACACAAGTACACAAATATGATTTTCAAACCGTTATGGTTAGCCATTGCATGTAGATGTAGTTCAAATTTGAATTATGGTCATTATATGGCTAGAAAATCACTTAAATGTCTTTAAAAGGTCAAATGACCCATGAAATTTTCCGAATTTTCACATGACAGTTGTATTAGTGCACATTAAACATAGAAAAAAATTGCAGGTCGTACGAGAAAGCTATCTCCCATTCATCATCAAATATTAGTGCACATTAAACATAGGAAAAAATTGCAGGTCGTAAGAGGAAGCTATCTCCCATTCATCATCAAACATGCATTGTTCCCTCTAGAGAGGGCTGGTTGAACAATAGCCTGTGGAGGAGCGTGCGGTGGAGGCTGGATGAACAGGAGCCCGTGGATGAATAGTCCTAGGTGGAGGCTGCAGGAGGTCGATTGTGGATGAACAGTAGCCCCGTGGAGGCTGGAGGAGATTGACAGTGGAGATGAACAGTATCCCGTGGAGTCCCGTTTTGCGGTACGCCACACCCCTCCCGATGGACGTGACCCTGTTTCGACCGTAGCGCTCCAACACAAGTCTGTTTCCTCTGTTTTGCGGTACACCTCACCTCTCCCGATCAACTGGACCCCGTTTCGACCGTAGGAGGTCCAATGGAAGTCCGTTTCCTCCGTTTTGCGGTACGCCATACCCCTCCCGATGAACAGTATGCCGTTTCGAACGTGGCCGGTCGAACACAAGGCCGTTTCCTTTGTTCTGTGGTACTCCAGGCCTCGTTTCCATCGGCTATTCCGTCCAAGCCGGTTGGCTCCCACGTGTTCCATTGCCTCCCAATGAACACGACACATTCCGTTGCCTCCCGATGAACACGATGACGATGCAGTTTCTCCGTTCCGACCCAGCCATGTACACGAGCCATGGCCATACGTATGCGCGAGTAGGCATTCGAGACCTTGCCCGTATGTACGTATGTCATTGTATTTACCTTCTTGCACCCTGGCCGTTGTACGTACGGGTATATGCTACGTGCGCGCCTCTACTACGACACGTGCACGCCTCTACTACGACACGTGCGCGCCTCTACTACGACACGTGCGTGCCTCTACATCAACCAGTATGTACGTACACGTTCGCGACCAGAATGACAATGCTACGTACACTTCGACCAGGTGGGTCCCCACTGTCAGACACTTCCTTGCGTGCAAAGATGTAGCTGGTGGGTCCCAGCAGCTAGGAGGGCGAATCGGTTTTTTGCCTATAATATGGACGCACTTCCTTGCGTGCAGAGATGTAGCTGGTGGGTCCCAGCAGTTAGGGGGAAACGTTTTTTCACGAAATACAATGTCCCGTCTGGTGGGTCCCTGGTGTCAGGTGGAGGAATAATTATTTTGCGCGTAATAAGGAGCCAATTCCTTGTGGCTGCTGTGGACCCAGCTCTCCTCCTCTCCACATACATTACTCTTCCGATGGAAGTCGTTCCTTGACCACATTGACCACACCGTGCCGACAGCACCAGGGCGGTGGACGACGGCGAGGCCTAGGAAGGGCACGACGCGGAGCCGTGGAAGACACGGCAGTGGATGTCCACGCGGAGAGGAGTATGAGGGTTCACTAGTTCGGCTGCGGTGTGAGGCTACCGTCACGCAGAATAACAGGGGGTGTGGGTGAGTAGAGGGATGGCCTGGCTAGCGGTGGGAGTAGTAGGGGGCGGTGAGGCCTCCCCGGCATCATAGCCGGCCACGGGAGGCAGGAGCACGCGGCACGAACGACGCTGGTTTGGGTGGCTGGAGCAAGAAGACCAGAGGTTGAAGAAGCACAACGGCCGTTGGATGAACATCGTACGGTCACTGGAGCTAGAATCGTTCATATTGACTAAGTTGACAAAGCACTCTGTCCCCGTCAACTTAGTTGGCCCACAAGTCAGCCTCCTACTATGGTGGGTCCCAGCTAGCAGGGGGTATTCATTTTTTAGTGCGTAATAAGGAGGCACTTCCTTGCGTGCGAAGATATAGCTGGTGGGTCCGACCTGCCAGCGGAGGGAACGTTTTTTCACGAAATACAGAGGCCCTTCCGGTGGGTCGCAGCTGTCAGGTGGAGGAACCATTATTTTGCACGTAATAGGGAGGCATTTCCTTGCGTGCGGCCGTGGACCCAGCTGTCAGCCTCTCCATGCTCAGTCTACTTCCGATGGTGTCGTTCGTTGACCATGTTGACCACTCCGCGCTGAGCGCATCCAAGGTGGTGGACGACGGCGAGGCCCCAGACAGCAATGAGTCGGAGATGGGAAGATGCGGGAGTAGAGTCGCAGACGGAGAGGTGTACAAGGGTTAACTGGTTCCGGTGCGGTGCGGTTCAGCAGTCGATGGAGAAGAACAGGAGGTGTGGAGGGGTGGAGGGATGGCCTGGCAACCGGTGGAGTAGCGCTTCACAGTGAAGCGTGCTAAGTAGAGCTGCTAGCAGCAGGAGGCGGGAGCAGGTGGTCCCGACGAGAGATTGAAGATGGACGCCGGTCGTTGGATGTAAATCCAACGGCTAATGATGTCAGAATCATATGTTGACTAAGTTGACAATGACTTGCGTTGGCTTCGACCTATTGGCCGACATTTCAGCCTCCAAAAATGTGGCAAGTATTAAACCCATTTTTTTAGAATTGACAGTCTTTTTTTGCGGGGTAGAATTTACAGTCAATTTGATCTATTTTTTTTGAACTACAGTCCATTAGCTGGGCTGGGTGAACAAATAATGTGGCATCCATGCGGCCCATTTATTTTTTTCCTAAAAATTACAGGTTATTTGCACTTTCTCGAAATACATGATTTTGTTGAGCTGATTCTAATTATAATGTTGTGTTGGGTGCAGCAATGTTATCCAAAAATAAACAGGGGCTGAGCATTTTGTTATAAATATATTTAAATAACAAGTGATTTGTTATTACATTGGTCCTTAAATCTTACCAAATTTTTGTACACAATCACGAGGATTTTTGTTGCCAATATAATCCAGGATTTATTGTTAAGAAATTATTTTTATAAGTTAATAAGATGTGGGATATTGTTTTTTTACATATGTAAGTATCTGTTAAATATATGATGACAATAACAATAATATATAATAACATATAAAATAATTTAAATATATATAATATAGTTAGAAGGGAAACATAAGTTGGACCAGGAGTTCCTATTCTTATATAGAAAAATAGAACAGACCTCTGCGTTTTCTTCGAAAAAATACATAAATTGGGCTGCTGATGTTTCAGGAAAAATAAAACCTTGGATGGGAGATCCTTAGGCCGGTAGATACATGACGGCCCTCAAGAAAATACAAACCGACATGTCATGGGCTGTGCATGTTAAGAAAGAAAGCCTAGACGGGGCAGCCCAAAACCCAGCTGATACTTGCTGCCACAGTGATAATAAATGATACCAGCCAGCTCCCCGGCTTTGTTGTGAATTTATCTCCTATAGTAACTACATTGAAGCACCAAAAAAATGTAACTATGTTGACAAACCCGTGGGACCCAACATTAGTATAGCATTAGGAGGAAGTATTTTTTCGATGAGGCACTTGCTTGTGTACGGCCATAGACCTGGTTGGTCCCGACTGCCCGCCTCTCCATGTACAGTCCTCTCCAGATTCCTCTCGTTTGTTCAGCATGTTCACAACAGCAGACAACGGCGCCACGGCAGGCGCATAAAGGCGCATGAGGAGATCTGAACACCTGAGGAAGTGCCTTATTAGTAACGAAAGTACTGAACTAGCCTAGTGGCCAGCTGACACTACCCGACAACTATTCCGCCCGGGTTCGATTCCACCTGATGCAAGGAAAATATCTCCAAATTTTTTGCCTCTACCTTTATTGACATGTGGGTCCCCATTGTCATCTACGCACACCACGTCCAACACTTGCCAAATCTTCGTCCCTCATTTTCTCTGTTTTTCGCACACTCGACATTGTGTGGGCATTTTGAAAATAGCATATCTTTTTGATTGTGCATCATATGAAGATGTGCTATGCATGAATGTTGATCAGCATGATGTTAACTGGCTGGTAGTTCCATTTTTGACCATGAATAAAACTTCCAACATGATGTCAACACTGTTTGAAAAGGCCGTGTTAATATAAATGCTCTGCCTCTGAAAGTTGCAGTTTCTTATCAGAAACTGAACTTGCAGTTTCTTATCTGAAACTCAAACTTGTAGTTTCTTCTATGAGAATCACATTGTCTGCACTTTTATACTCCTATAAACTACATTATCTTAAGTGCTAAAAATGGATCTCTAAAATTCATAAAATACTTCATATGCTCAATACTGCAAATCGAAATTTCAAAAGACATTCTTATCTAAAAGTACTCTCAAAATACACAACACAAAACACAATTCACAACCTGCAAATACTGACAACCCTAAGCTCCTCCTGACAATTCACAACCTGCCCGACTATTGGGCTGGGGGGGCACTCCCCTCATATTCCTCGGCGGCAGACAGCCGCCCCGTGAGACGATGTGAACGGTGAGGGAGAGGATGGCGGGGAAGCGTCATCGGTCCAACTGCTTTTCTCCTCTTGTAGTTGGGTTTGGTCGACGAAGACTCCACCGGCTCGCTCTGGCACGACACCCTCACAAACAGCACCCTGTAGATGTCTACTATGCAACCTTCTTCTTGTAGACGTTGTTGGGCCTCCAAGTGCAGAGGTTTGTAGGACAGTAGTAAATTTCACTCAAGTAGATAACCTAAGGTTTATCAATCTGTGGGAGGCATAGGATGACGATGGTCTCTCTCAAACAACCCTGCAACCAAATAACAAAGAGTCTCTTCTGTCCCCAACACACCCAATACAATGGTAAATTTTATAGGTGCACTAGTCCGGCGAAGAGATGGTGATACAAGTGCAATATGGATGATAGATATGGGTATTTGTAATCTGAAAATATAAAAACAGCAAGGTAGCAAGCCATAAAAGTCAGCATAAACGATATTGCAATGCTTTGAAACAAGGCCTAGGGTTCATACTTTCACTAGTGCAAGTTTTCTCAACAATAATAACATAATTGGATCATATAACTATCCCTCAACATGCAACAAAGAGTCACTCCAAAGTCACTAATAGCGGAGAACAAACGAAGAAATTATTGTTGGGTACGAAACCACCTCAAAGTTATTCTTTCTGATCGATCTATTCAAGAGTCCGTAGTAAAATAACAAGAAGCTATTCTTTCCGTTCAATCTATCTTAGAGTTCGTACTAGAATAACACCTTAAGACACAAATCAACCAAACCCCTAATGTCACCTAGATACTCCAATGTCACCTCAAGAATCCGTGGGTATGATTATATGATATGCATCACACAATCTCAGATTCATCAATTCAACCAACACAAAGAACTTCAAAGAGTGCCCCAAAGTTTCTACTGGAGAGTCAAGACAAAAAAGTCTCAACCCCTATGCATAAGTTCACAAGGTCACTGAACCCGCAAGTTGATCGCCAAAACATACATCAGGTAGATCACGTGAATATCCCATTGTCACCACAGATAAACACATGCAAGACATACATCAAGTGTTCTCAAATCCTTAAAGACTCAATCTGATAAGATAACTTCAAAGGGAAAACTCAATCCATTACAAGAGAGTAGAGAGGGAGAAACATCATAAGATCCAACTATAATAGCAAAGCACGCAATATATCAAGATCATGCTGAATCAAGAACACGAGAGAGAGAGAGAGATAAAATACATAGCTACTGGTACATACCCTCAGCCTCGACGGTGAACTACTCCCTCCTCGTCATGGAGAGCGCTGGGATGTGAAGATGGCCACCGGTGAGGGATCCCACCTCTGGCAGGGTGCTGGAACAGGGCCCCGATTGGTTTTTAGTGGCTACAGAGGCTTGCGGCGGCGGAACTCCCGATCTAGGTTATGTTCTGGAAGTTTGGGTATATATATGAGGGTTTGGCGCCGAGAACGAGTCAAGAGGACCCACGGGGTGTCCACGAGACAGGGGGGCATGCCCTCCACCCTTGTGGGCCCCACGAGCCTCCTCTCCGGTAACTCTTTATTCCAGTATTTTTTATATTTTCTAGAAAAAATGTCCGTTGATTTTCAGCGCATTCCGAGCACTTTTATTTCTGCACAAAAACAACACCACGGTAGTTCTACTGAAAACAACGTTAGTCTGGGTTACTTCTAACCAAATCATACCAAAAGCATGTAAAAATATTATAAAAATGGCATGAATACATCAAAAATTATAGATACGTTGGAGACATATCAAGCATCCCCAAGCTTAATTCCTGCTCGTCCTCGTGTAGGTAAATGATAAAGACATGATTTTTGATGTGGAATGCTACCTAACATAGTTATCAATGTAATTTTCCTTATTGTGGCATGAATGTTCAGATCCATAAGATTCAAGATAAAAGTTTAATATTGACATAAAAATAGTAATACTTCAAGCATGCTAACCAAGCAGTTTATGTCTTATCAAAATAACATAGCCAAAGAAAGCTTATCGCTACAAAATCATATAGTTTGGCCATGCTTCATTTTAATCACACAAAATGCTCCCATCATGCACAACCCCGGTTTCAGCCAAGCAATTGGTTCATACTTTTTAACACGCTTCAGCCTTTTCAACCCTCACGCAATACATGAGTGTAAGCCATGGACATAACACTATGGGTGGAGTAGAGTATGATGATAGGGATTATGTGAGAAAACAAAAAAAGCAGAAAGTCTCACATTGACGCGGCTAATCAACGGGCTATGGAGATGCCCATCAATTGATGTCAATACGAGGAGTAGGGATTGCCATGCAACGGATGCACTAGAGCTATAAATGTATGAAAGCTCATCAAAAAGAAACTAAGTGGGTGTGCATCCAACTTGCCTGCTCATGAAGACCTAGGGCATTTTGAGGAAGCCCATCATTGGAATATACAAGCCAAGTTCTATAGTGAAAAATTCCCACCAGTATATGAAAGTGACAAAATAAGAAACTCTCTGTCATGAAGATCATGGTGCTACTTTGAAGCACAAGTGTGGTAAAAGGATAGTAGCATTGCCCCTTCTCTCTTTTTCTCTCATTGTTTTTGGTCCTTTTCTCTTTTTTATGGCCTCGTTTTCGCTCTCTCTTTTCTTAGTTTTCGTCCGGAGTCTCATCTCGACTTGTGGGGGAATCATAGTCTCCATCATCCTTTCCTCACTGGGACAATGCTCTAATAATGAAGATCATCACACTTTTATTTACTTACAACTCAAGAATTACAACTCGATACTTATAACAAGATATGACTCTATATGAATGCCTCCGACGGTGTACCAGGATGTGCAATGAATCAAGAGCGACATGTATGAAAGAATTATAAAGGTGGCTTTGCCACAAATACGATGTCAACTACATGATCATGCAAAGTAGTATTACAACGATGTAGCATGTCATAATAAACGGAAGGGTGGAAAGTTGCATGGCAATATATCTCGGAATGGCTATGGAAATGCCATAATAGGTAGGTATGGTGGCTGTTTTGAGGAAGATATAAGGGGGTTTATGTGTGATAGAGCGTATCGTATCAACGGGTTTGGATGCACCGGCGAAGTTTGCACCAACTCTCAAGGTGAGAAAGGGCAATGCACGGTACCGTAGAGGCTAGCAAATTGCGGAAGGGTAAGAGTGCGTATAATCCATGGACTCACATTAGTCATAAAGAACTCATATACTTATTGCAAAAGTTTATTAGCCCTCGAAGCAAAGTACTACTATGCATGCTCCTATGGGAAGGGTTGGTAGGAGTTAACCATCGCGCGATCCCGACGTCCACTCATAAGGAAGGCAATCAAAGAACACCCCATGCTTCAAATTTGTCACACAACATTCACCATACGTGCATGCTACGGGACTTGCCAACTTTAACACAAGTATTTATAAATTTCATAATTACCCAGCTAGCATGACTCTAACATTACCACCTTTATATCTCAGAACAATTATCAAGTATCAAATTTATCATAGTGTTTAATGCACTTCATATGAAAAATTTTATTTTACCCAACTTGGATACCCATCATATAAGGACTAATTTTATAACCAAAGCAAATTACCATGCTGTTCTAAAAGACTCTCAAAATAATATAAGTGAAGCATGAGAGTTCATATATTTCTTCAAAATAAAACTACTGTCGTGCTCTAAAAGATATAAGTGAAGCACTAGAGCAAACGACAAACTACTCCGAAAGATATAAGTGAAGATCAATGAGTAGTCGAATAATTATGCAACTATGTGAAGACTCTCTAACATTTAAGAATTTCAGATCTTGGGATGTTATTCAAACAGCAAGCAGAACAAAATAAAACAAAATGACGCTCCAAGCAAAACACATATCATGTGGTGAATAAAAATATAGCTCCAAGTAAAGTTACCGATGAATGAAGACGAAAGAGGTCATGCCATCCAGGGCATCCCCAAGCTTAGGCTCTTGGTTGTCCTTGAATATTACCTTGGGGTGCCTTGGGCATCCCCAAGCTTAGGCTCTTGACACTCCTTATTCCATAGTCCATCGAATATTTACCCGAAACTTGAAAACTTCACAACACAAAACTTAACAGAAAACTCGTAAGCTCCGTTAGTATATGAAAATAAATCACCACTTAGGTACTGTTATGAACTCATTCTAAATTCATATTGGTGTAATATCTACTGTCTTCCAACTTCTCTATGGTTCATACCCTCTGATACTACTCATAGATTCATCAAAATAAGCAAACAACAGATAGAAAACAGAATCTGTCAAAAACAGAACAATCTTTAGTAATCTGTAACTCTCGAATACTTCTGTACCTCGAAAAATTCTACCAAATTAGAATAACCTAAGAAATTGGTGTACAAATCCAGAGCAAAAAGAATCAGATCAAAATCACGTTTATATGAATTATAAAAACTAATTTTCTGAGCGCAAAAGTTTCTGATTTTCAGCAGGATCAACACAACTATCATCGTAAGCTATCCTAAAGGTCTTACTTGGCACTCTTATTAAAACAAAAGCTATAAAACATGATTACTACAGTATTATAATCATGTGAACACACAAAAACAGTAAAGGTAAATATTGGGTTGTCTCCCAACAAGCGCTTTTCTTTAATGCCTTTCTAGCTAGGCATGATGATGACAATGATGCTCACATAAAAGATAAGAATTGAAACATAACGGGAGCATCATGAAGCATATGACTAGCACATTTAAGCCTAACCCACTAACTATGCATAGGGATTTTGTGAGCAAACAACTTATGGGAACAAGAATCAACTAGCATAGGAAAGCAAAACCAACATAACTTCAAGATTTTAAGCACATAGAGAGGAAACTTGATATTATTGCAATTCCTACAAGCATATATTCCTCCCTCATAATAACTTTCAGTAGCATCATGAATAATTTCAACCATATAACCATCACCTAAAGCATTCTTTTCATGATCTACTTGCATAGAAATTTTACTACTCTCTACATAAGCAAATTTATTCTCATCAATAGTAGTGGGAGCAAAGTCAACAAAATAACTATCATGTGAAGCATAATCCAATTGAAAATTAAAATCAAGATGACAAGTTTCATGGTTATCTTTATTCTTTACAGCATACGTGTCATCACAATAATCATCATAAATAGGAGGCATGCTTTCATCATAATAAATTTGCTCATCAAAACTTGGGGGACAAAAAATATCATCTTTATCAAACATAGCATCCCCAAGCTTGGGACAAACATTAATTATAGCAAATATATTCTCAAACATGTCATTCTCATCAAACATAGCATCCCCAAGCTTGGGCCTTTTCATATCATAAGCATAATAACTCTCATCATTAATAGTATGGATAGCACCAATAGTATAGCAATTATCATCATCACAATGAGTAATAGGAGCAACATCATTTGGGAGGGATACCTTTCTACCTTTGCTTCTCCGTCTTTTCTTTTTCTTCTTCACATCATGTGTGGGTTTGACCCTCTTTTTTTGGGCTCCTTATTAATGACATTGGTTGAATAGAAAGCTCCTCCTCATTACCTGATTCATCATAAGAAATAATAGGAGGATATTGGGAAGTCTCTTCCCTTTAATTAGTATTCGCTTCATCTTCTATTTGTTTTGTTTTCTTTATGTAGTTGGCAATATAAGGATTTTCTATGCAATTTACCACACAATACGTAAAAATTTCTTCTAGATCAAAATCAAGAACTTTATCAAGGACAAATTCTGGCATATCCTTAGTTATACGTTTCATTTCTTCATATCCCAATAGCAAACTAAGTTCATTATGATGTGCAAGGGAAATCAAGTCATCAGAACTTTTGGACACGATACGATCATGAAACAATTTGCATTGGATATTTAAATTACCATGTTCATTGAAAAGTTCACAAGGATGATTAAGAAAATTTAAATTTTCAGCACAAACATCTATCCTTTCTTGCAACCATTTGGTTTCTAAATACTTATGCCTCTTGCAAAATCTATCTTCCCTATTTGGTGTGTACTTGTAAACTCTATGCACTCCACAAAAATTGACATGCTTATAAGAGACCTTTTCATCATGACTAGTGCAATCATCATTAGTACTATGGATATTCAAGGAGTTCGTACTAACAACATTGCAATCATGCTCATCATTGAAAGATTTAGTGCCAAACATTTTAATGCATTCTTCTTCTAACATTTTGGCACAATTATCGGAATCCTTATTTTCATGAAAGATATTTAAAAATATGAAGCATATGAGGCACCCTCAATTCGATTTTTTTAGTTTTTTAGTTTTCTTTTATAAACTAAACTAGTGATAAAACAAGAGACTAAAAGATTCGATTGCAAGATCTAAAGGTATACCTTCAAGCACTCCCCTCCCCGGCAACGGGGCCAGAAAAGAGCTTGATGTCTACTGCGTAACCTTCTTCTTGTAGATGTTGTTGGGCCTCCAAGTGCAGAGGTTTGTAGGTGTGGGGACCCCGACTCATAACTCGTGATCACCGAATGCACGTGTACAGTGATCCCAGAGATCAATGCTCACTGAACACACAGAAGCTGAATAACAAGAGTCTTACATCCATACATACCGTATTACACAAGTAAGACCATTATGGTCGAGTCTTGAGTATAACATCGCAGCGGAAATCTTTGTCGATAACTTGGACCCATGCCATCTGCCTTAACCCTACAGGCATTCTGACTGGGAAACGTCCTAGCTCGCATGTTCGTCGCCGAAGTACTCATCATCATATCCTGTTCTTTCATGCCTGGCCAATAAAATAACCAGTGGCAAGCCAATGAGTACTTTGAATGTACTCGCAAGCAACCCATGTTTTGGTTCAAGATACAACAATGCATGATGTAGGTAAATTTTTGCAGAAAGCTAGTTTTGAGTGCAATGACATGTTCAACAACTTGTAAGATATGCATCAAGAGAATTCAAGTAACCATGAGGACAGGTTATAGGTATCAACATAAATAGAGTGGGCACCAACCCATCTCAATCACGTCAAGTCCTTTGACTTGACCCAAGTAGTTATCCAAACACACACACTGGTTTGTAAACTCTGGACATAGTTTAAGCAGCACCGCCCAACTGTCCTTGACCGTGGACACGGCTATTCGAATAGTTTTACACTCTTCAGAGGTTGCACACTTTACCCACAAGATCCGGGGAACTACCGTGTCATCCACGACCCGCGATACCTCAAGTACCCGGGGTAAGCACCTGATCACTACCTTTCCCTAGACGACAGTAACATGGAGTCCACTCGTTGTTCCGTATCCTCACGATGTACATCATACGAGACTCACACGAGATCGTAACATCCGAGAGGGGACACAACAGTGTATCCGGTGCCCTGTGAAAACAGTCATGGCCGCCCTACCTGGCACGACCCCATCCCGAGAGAGCGCACCAACAACTCTCTCGTCACTAGTAATGCGGGCTCAAGGCTAGTATCGGTCTAGGTAATCAATAATGCCCTTTCCCATATAAGGGTAGAGTGGTTGCGCATGTAAGGTTGGGACAGTCAACAAATCTTAAATCTAATCCGTTTTCGAAAACAACACACACACTTGCCTCGGTACACCACTTCGTCATCAAGTGGTTACCCATCTCATCATCTCCCTCGGTCATAAGTGGCACCCGACGAGGTTTTCGAAAAGTCTTTTGAAAATGCTTTGTCTCCTTCACCATGCATATACCCGTCCCTTTTTGCGTAGCATCTACTTTAGCATCCTATCTACTCCCACCGGCATAACCCTCATAAGAAGGTAGAGTCATGCACAATGCAAGTATCAATGAGGAAGTACGGTGGCAAACCATCAAAGTGGATACCACCTCATCATGATTCCGTTGCAACAACAATATGGTGCTATATGACATGCATAAAAAGTGTTTCATAGACATGGTCAAAGGGCTGCTTGCCTGTTTTAACAAAGTCTTCGAGGTCTTCAAATATCTCTGGTCCAACTCCGAGCATTTCGTCTACTTCGTCAACTATCGTCGAAAGCAACCATAATAAGCAACATAACAAGGCAGAAAATAAAAGTGCTCTAAAAATATGAGTTGGACATTTCTAGTATACCTCTGGTCATATGAGGGATGACCAAAGTGGTTTCATTAGGATTTGATCAATGGACATCTCTGAACATTTCAATATGATGGAATCAAGGGATTAATGGGTTTGCAAGAAGTGTACAGAAACATTATTTTCAAAAATGAGAAGAGGCACCTATTTAACAAATGATGATTTTAGAAGCATCTAGGAATTGGTTTCACTGGATTTGGAGTTCAAATGATTTCTCTATGAATTTGCAAAGTTGGCTATACATGAAGAAATAGACCATTATTTGAGGTGGTACAGAAAGTATTAGTAAAAATGTTCAAAAACTAAGTTTGAACATATAGACATCTAGGATTTTGAACCATGGCATTTGGATCAAAAATGGGCTCTCTGTGAATTTCTAAAGTTCATTACAAAGATGGGAAAACAAGGTTTGTTAAATGTTTGTGAAGAAAAGTTTTTGGAAAAATGTGCATGTTGCACCAACAGGTAGAGCATGATTTTATGAGTTACCAGAAATTTGAATCATCCAATTTGGAGTCCATCTGAATTCTCTAGAGATTTTACAATATTTATAAAAAGAGAAAAAGGAAGAGAAGATGTCAACCTTATAAAGCGCTCTGGGCGAAGCCCAGCTAAACAGCGCCTACTGGGCTAGGCCCAGTGGCTCAGCTGCGCGAGGGAAGAGGTGATGCCGAAGCCGCACTACAAGAGAGCGCCACCCAGCGGGGCAAGCGGATCGGCTAGAAGCTGTTTCCACTTAACCCGACTGGTGGGCCGGCTCGGTCACCTCTGCTGCAGACGGGCGGGCCCCCTACCAGCTGGCGGGGTGGTCGTCCCCTACCTCGCGCCTGAGGCAGAGGAGCGTCAGGGGAGGCGAGGCCGAGCACGCGCCGACGCTTATCCCTGGCGACTCCGGCCATCCCCGGTGGCGTTCGATGCACCGACGTACTCAGGACGCCGAGACGCGTCCATCCAGGGGCTTCGCGCGGGCTGGGAGGACCTGGGGCGACGGCGGCCTTGGAGCCGGCGGGCAGCGTCGGGAGTGGATGGGCGCGACGCCGTGGGCACAAGGGCAGGGGGATAAGGATTGGGAGGGCTCCGCTGGCCTGCAGCGCTTCTCCTGGTGGTCGAAGGAGAGGAGGGGAGGCTCTGGTTCGCCAGAGCCAGGCGGATGCAGACGGCGACCATGGCGGCCGTGGAGAGGGAAAGAGAGCATGGGAGGGAGAAGGATGTTGTCTGGGGGGTGCGAGGGATAGAGGGAGGTCTAGGAGAGGCCATAGAAGAGGCCGGGAGTAGCTTATATGGGTGTGGCCGCGGTGCACCGTGGGCAGCATGCACGGACGCGCTCGGGTGAGCTCGTAGAGGGGAGGGGAGAGAGGTTCTGGAGGGGGCCGGCAGCGTGCCATGTCCCGCACACCGAGGCCACCTCGGGAGACATCACCCCGATGCCCAAGGCTGTCGTATGCCCTTGGCATGGGTGAGATCTGATCTTGAGAGCAGCATGGCGTGCTCTAGAGCCGCGAGCCTGCGCACCGGCATTTTTATGCGCCATGAGCATGTCCTTTTGTGTCTGGGGTTTTGGGGGTGAGTAAACAATGTAGGAGTGGCATTGGATGCCATGGATGTCCAGTAGGAAAGGAGTGGGGTTGAGAGAGAGAGGGGGGGAAATGGGCTGTCCAGAGAGAGAAAGTGGGGTTTTACCCATCCAATAATTGAGATGTGGATTTTCCATTGTTACTGGAGGTGCAAGGGGACTAGGAGGGGCTGTGGTAAAAAGTGGAGCTCATGGAGATTAGTGGAAGAGCCCCAAACAGGGTTTTTAGTTAACATACAGAAGGTGTTTGATATGGTTTTGGGCAAGAAGATGAACTCCTCTTGTCATGAGGCTTGACAGGGTCAAATGGAATGAGATAACAGTAGGTTCCACCAAGGTTGAGTCCATTTGGGCAAAGTTGCTAATGCAACTTTTGTAAACCCTAGAAATCAGCAGAATTGGACTTTCCAAGATTTAGTCATGCAAATCTATTCTCCTTGATACACCACTTGGTGTAGTGTCATCATTTGAGGTTATGAACATGTCCACAAAAGTTGAAATCAAAAGGAGAAAATTTCCAATGTAGAGTTGTTCAAATTTGGTTCTGGACAGGAAGGGTTTTGGGGCACTTTGATCAATATAACATTTTCTCCAACTTGTGCCATTTTGTCTAGATGCATGATTAGACCATTTGAGCATGTTCACAAGATTTGAGAGTATTTGGACATGTTTGGCAATGTAAAGTTGCTCAAACTTCAAAATGGACAGAAATAGTTTTGAGGGGATTTCATGGGGTTATACTATTCTCCATGACATGATACTTGTCAAGATCATCAAACATGTCATATGTGACATGATAGAATTTTCTTGGAATTTTTGGAGAATATTTCCTTTGTAAATATTTCAAAAGCTTGAAATATTCAGAAAGGGTATTTGAGGGATTTGACCAATATTTTGAACATGACCATGTGTTGAAACTCTTGTATAGGGACAATATATGTCCACTGAGTTCGCTGATTTTTTTCAAATATTTTTAAAATATAAAATAACTTTTCCCTATTAAAGACCATTTCTGGCCTTAAGAAAAAGCTTTTAAATAAAATAGGAAAATAACTTTTAAAATTATATTTTTGTGGTTTATGGAAACCCTATATCTAATAGGTTTCAAATATAGCTTTTGAAATATTTTTCATACCCCAAATCAAGTACTTGCAGTGCAAACCTCACTTCAGGGGTTTTTGGAAAACTAATTTTTGAAAATACTTTTTGGCCAAATTATTTTTGTAAGAAAATACTATGCTGCCCTATACACATGGCATGATCATTGGGCAGAAGCTTGGGGCAAGGAGTTGAAGTATAGAAGGTGAAGCTATGTTGACTTTTAAGAGACTTGAAAACACAGAGAGAAAACCAACTCAAATAAAAAGCCAAATAATGTAAAAGTTTTTGTCAAACCACATTTTATCATGATTTATCATCTTAAGTGTTGTGCCATGAAAATCATGGTGTGACAGTAGGACAGTAGCAAATTTCCCTCAAGTGGATGACCTAAGGTTTATCAATCTGTGGAAGGCGTAGGATGAAGATGGTCTCTCTCAAACAACCCTGCAACCAAATAACAAAGAGTCTCTTGTGTCCCCAACACACCCAATACAATGGTAAATTGTATAGGTGCACTAGTTCGGCGAAGAGATGGTGATACAAGTGCAATATGGATGGTAGATATGGGTATTTGTAATCTGAAAATATAAAAACAGCAAGGTATCAAACGATAAAATTGAGCGTAAACGGTATTGCAATGCTTCGAAACAAGGCCTAGGGTTCATACTTTCACTAGTGCAAGTTCTCTCAACAATAATAACATAATTGGATCATATAACTATCCCTCAACATGCAACAAAGAGTCACTCCAAAGTCACTAATAGCGGAGAACAAACGAAGAGATTATTGTAGGGTACGAAACCACCTCAAAGTTATTCTTTCTGATCGATCTATTCAAGAGTCCGTAGTAAAATAACACGAAGCTCTTCTTTCCGTTCAATCTATCTTAGAGTTCGTACTAGAATAACACCTTAAGACACAAATCAACCAAAACCCTAATGTCACCTAGATACTCCAATGTCACCTCAAGTATCCATGGGTATGATTATACGATATGCATCACACAATCTCAGATTCATCTTTTCAACCAACACAAAGAACTTCAAAGAGTGCCCCAAAGTTTCTACCGGAGAGTCAAGACAAAAACGTGTGCCAACCCCTATGCATAAGTTCACAAGGTCACTGAACCCGCAAGTTGATCACCAAAACATACATCAAGTAGATCACGTGAATATCCCATTGTCACCACAGATAAGCACATGCAAGACATACATCAAGTGTTCTCAAATCCTTAAAGACTCAATCTTATAAGATAACTTCAAAGGGAAAACTCAATCCTTTATAAGAGAGTAGAGGGGGAGAAACATCATAAGATCCAACTATACTAGCAAAGCTCGTGATACATCAAGATCGTGCCGAATCAAGAACACGAGAGAGAGAGAGAGAGAGAGAGAGAGAGAGAGAGAGAGATCAAACACATAGCTACTGGTACATACCCTCAGCCCCGAGGGTGAACTACTCCCTCCTCGTCATGGAGAGCGCTGGGATGATGAAGATGGCCACCGGTGAGGGATCCTCCCTCTGGCAGGGTGCCGGAATAGGGTCCCGATTGGTTTTTGGTGGCTATAGAGGCTTGTGGCGGCGGCGGCGGAACTCCCGACCTAGGTTATGTTCTGGAAGTTTGGGTATATATAGGAGGGTTTGGCGCCACGAACAAGTTAGGAGGACCCAGGGGTGTCCATGAGGCAAGGGGCGTGCCCAGGGGGTGGGCGCGCCCTCCACCCTTGTGGGCTCCACGAGCCTCCTCTCCGGTAACTCTTTATTCCAGTATTTTTTATATTTTCTAGAAAAAATCTCCGTTGATTTTCAGCGCATTCCGAGAACATTTATTTCTGCACAAAAACAACACCACGGTAGTTCTGCTGAAACCAGCGTCAGTCCGGGTTAGTTCTAACCAAATCATACCAAAAGCATGTAAAAATATTATAAACATGGCATGAATAGATCAAAAATTATAGATACGTTGGAGTCGTATCATTCTCCACGGTTCCCTCGACGCTCGCCTCGTCTCAACGGCGGCGGTAGGGTTTAAGGTAAACTCGGACTAACCTAATATTCCATCTGCTCATGCTTACAATCAGTGTGACAGCTAATGAAAATCATATTTACAATCAGTCTCCGAGTATTACGCCAATCACCCTAAAATAGCTCTGGACATTTGGATCAAAGTTGTGACACTATGTACAAATAAAGAAAAATAGATTGGTGCTTCTTTCAGAAAAGAATACTCCCTAGAAAACTGCCAATATAAGCTACTAGTATTTGGTTAGAGGATTTGCTGCCGAGAAAGATCCGTCCACAGAGAGCGCCAAACATCCCATTGGTGGTGGTGGATGCCAATGCGTGCATGGAGCATGGTTGGTGTCGGTAATTTTTACTTCGCACACCTTGCACTCTGCATATATGTCGGTTCCATCCGTACATTTGTGCAGTTCCACCAAAATGCAGCTGAATAACCCTGTTTGCACAGATAATGAAAAAGCGTGATTACATTATAGTGGCACTAGTTCATGAAACATACACTAATAAATAGAAGAAAATATTGTGATAGTATCATAGTATGCCATGCTGCGAGGGCGAGATGGGCCCTGCGATGCCTCATGCGGTACGCCTCATACTAGAAATCGTCCCAAGTCTCCCCGATACACCTTCTGCCAGCCATGAACATCAGTGTACAGCAGTAGTACAAGGAGGGGCCTTGAGACATTCAAGTCTCTATTTTTGTGCAGATCAACTAAACTTAAGCACCCCAGTTGAAGCGACCAGGCCTCAAACGGTCAAGTCTCCGTGCATCAGTGTCATCCCTGGATCGGTAATGCTGACACGCACAGTACTCGAGGAATTATAACAGAGTTTAAATCACACTTATTACATCGAGTCCTCATAATGAGTATGATTACACAAAAATATCATGGCTGAAGGCCATCTAAACTAGATAACCATGGAAGCTTTGAAGGTAAATGAGTCCATCAACTCCAACGGTGTAGCTGAGTGCAAAACAACGACCTATCGCACCTTATGCATCGTCTGAGTAGTCTGCAACATGAAACGTTGCAGCCGTGTAGGTCAGCACATTGAATATGCTGGCAAAGTTACATTGTAAAGCAATGGAATGCAAGAACTATATCTACATGCAATATTTGGCTGGTGGAGGCTGTAAGTTTATGATTTTGCATAAAACTAGTTATTCCCTACAACAAAGGAATAAATTTATTTAACTACTCCCAAGTTGCCCATTATTTGAGAAGGTAACCCCAACTCAAATCCCAATTAAAAATATCATCATTAACCCAATTCAAATTAATCTAAAGTAACATGATGAGATCACATCAATAGATTCAAGTACTAGTGAGGGAGTCCTCGACTAGGGGGTGTCCGGACAGCCGGACTATCATCGTCCGCCGGACTCCAAGACTACGAAGATACAAGATTGAAGACTCCGTCCCGTGTCCGGATGGGACTTTCCTTGGCGTGGAAGGCAAGCTTGGAGATACGGATATGTAGATCTCCTACCATTGTAACCGACTCTGTGTAACCCTAGCCCTCTCTGGTGTCTATATAAACCAGAGGGCTTTAGTCCGTAGGACACAACATACATTACAACAATCATACCATAGGCTAGCTTCTAGGGTTTAGCCTCCTTGATCTCGTGGTAGATCCACTCTTGTACTACCCATATCATCAATATTAATCAAGCAGACGAGGGTTTTACCTCCATCAAGAGGGCCCGAACACAGGTAAAACATCGTGTCCCTCGTTCTGTTACCATCCGCCTAGACGCACGATTCGGGACCCCCTACCGAGATCTGCGGTTTTGACACCGACATTGGTGCTTTCATTGAGAGTTCCTCGTGTCGCCACCGATAGGCTTGATGGCATCTTCAACCAACAACGCTGTCGGTGAGACTTTTCTCCCCGGACAGATCTTCATATTCGGCGGCTTCACACTGCGGGCTAATTCGCTTGGCCATCTAGAGCAGATTGAAAGCTACGCCCCTGGCAGTCAGGTCAGATTCGGAAGCCTAAACTTCACGGCCGATGTCCACGGAGACTTGATCTTCGACGGACCCGAGCCACAGCTAAGCGCGCCGCACTATTGCGATGGGCATGATCTAGCTCTGCCGCCGAACAGTGCCTTGGTGGCCGCACACGAATCCGCTTTGGCCATTAGTCCGGAGCCGATCGCCCGGATAGAGGATCGGTGGATAGACACCGCCTCGAGGGCTTCAACTTCCACGGCGATGGAGCCGAACACAGATCTTGTCCCCTGCGAAACTCGTGATTCCGAGGCGCCGGACTCCTTGCCGGACTCCGAACCCCCCGCGCCCCTACCAATCGATTCGGATTGGGCGCCGGTTATGGAATTCACCACCGCGGACATCTTCCAACACTCGCCCTTTGGCGACATCCTAAACTCGTTATAGCATCTCTCGCTATCGGGAGAGCCTGGCGGACTATGGCGGGATGGTTGGGGTACGGATGACGAAGAAATTGAGCCCACCCACCACCCACTTTGTAGCCACCGTCGGCGATCTAACCGACATGCTAGACTACGACTCCGACGACATCGGCGCTATGGACGGCGATGCCGGAGATTTAACAGAACCAGCACCTACAGGGCACTGGAAGACCACCTCGTCATACGACATATATATGGTGGACACCCCAAAAGAAGGGGACATCGAAGAAGCAGCGGAGGCAGACTCTTTAAAGAAGCAGCCCAAACGCCGGCGTCAGCGGCGCCGCTCTAAATCCCGCCACAGCAAGAATGGAGATTCCGGCACAGGAGATAATAATACCCAGAGAGTGCCGAAGACAATCCCTCCAAAGGGACTCAGCGCGGGAGGATGCGAAGCAAGCCCTCATGAGAGGCGGCGATTTAAGAGGTTGAGGATCATAACTATATGCCTCCCTCCAAGACGAAGCAAGCCTCAACGATGACGAATTCGTTGTACACGAGGACCCGTCGAACAAGAGCGTTTTAAACGCGGGCTTATCGCCACAAACAAACAGCCTAAAGAAAAAGCAGCAACAGCTTCAAGCTGATCAGACCGCTGGCCGATCGATGGACCGAGGTCCTCGCGTCAAGAGTATAAACTCGAGCGCGCCTCCAAAAGTTACCTAAGACGCAAGCTGCTCCCCGATTAGAGGAGGAAGCATACACACCTCCATCACCAACAAGACGATATGGTGACCGACCACCCCGTGGTCGTGGCGAGAGAGGCATCGGGCCCCCAACCAAGACCGTACCCGCATCGCTCCAAAAGTACGAAGCCAAGAGGGAACGCGCCGGACTTGCGACACATATTGGAGGACAAAGCAAGGCAATCCAGATCCATCTACGGATTACGTGGGCGCCCCACGACCCATGACGAATACCGTCGTGCCGGATACAATAACCCCGGCCGGGCTGAACACAGCAGACAGTGCTCTCTCGAGTTGCGTCACGATATTGCTCAATACAGAGGCGCCGCACACCCGCTATGCTTCACTGACGAAGTAATGGATCATCAAATCCCTGAAGGGTTTAAACCCGTAAACATCGAATCTTACGATGGCACAACAGACCCCGCGGTTTGGATCGAAGACTATCTTCTCCACATCCATATGGCCCGCGGCGACGATCTCCATGCCATCAAGTATCTCCCACTCAAGCTTAAAGGACCAGCTCGGCATTGGCTAAACAGCTTGCCCGCAGAGTCAATTGGGTCTTGGGAAGACACGGAAGCCGCATTCTCGACAACTTCCGAGGCACGTAATGCGACCACCGACACCGATGACCTAAGCCACATTATTCAGCAGCAGACGAATCGGCCGGACAATTTCGACACGGTTCTTGACAAAGAAAACCAAATCTTCGACCGTCCGGATGCAGAGGCCCTTGCAGCCTTCAAACATAACATCCGGGACGATTGGCTAGCCCGCACTGGTGCAGGAAAAGCGAAATCCATGGCAGCCCTCACATCGTTAATGACCCGCTTATGCTGGAGAGGACAGCTGGCTAGCTCGCAGCAACAATCTCCGTAAAATTCTGGCAGTCCGGATACTAAGGACAACAACGGCAGGTCACGTCGAAACAAAAACAAACGCCGCATTAACGGCGACGATAAGGAGGATACGGCAGTCAACGCCGGATTCCGAGGCTCTAAACCCGGTCAGCGGAAGAAGTCGTTCAAAAGAACCACTCCGGGTCCGTCCAACTTGGACCGAATACTCGACCGCTTATGCCAGATACATGGCACCCCTGAAAAACCAGATAATCACACTAATAGAGATTGCTGGGTGTTCAAGCAGGCAGGCAAGTTAATTGCCGAAAACAACGACAAGGGGATGAACAGCGATGACGAGGAAGAGACCCGACCGCCGAACAATAGAGGACAGAAGGGTTTTCCCCCACAAGTGCGGACGGTGAACATGATTTACGCCACCCATATACCCAAGAGGGAGAGGAAACACGCACTAAGGGACGTCTATGCGATGGAGCCAGTCGCCCCGAAGTTCAATCCATGGTCCTCTTGTCCGATCACTTTCGATCGAAGAGACCATCCGACCAGCATACGCCATGGCGGATTCGCCGCATTGGTTTTAGACCCAATCATCTATGGATTTCACCTCACGAGAGTCCTGATGGACGGCGGTAGTAGCCTGAACCTGCTTTATCAGGATACAGTGCGCAAAATGGGCATAGACCCCTCAAGGATTAAACCTACAAAGACAACCTTTAAAGGTGTCATACCAGGAGTGGAAGCCAACTATGAGCTCACCACACTGGAAGTGGTCTTGGATCCCGAATAATTTCGGGCGAAGAGTTAATCTTGACATAGTCCCGTTCGCAGCGGCTATCACGCTCGCTTTCGGACGAACGCGTTTGCAAAATTCAACGCGTGCCGCATTATGCATACCTAAAGCTCAAGATGCCAGGCCCTCGCGGAGTCATCACGGTCAATGGGAATACGGAACGCTCCCTCCGAACGGAGGAATATACAGTGGCTCTCGCGGCAGAAGTACAGAGCAGCCTTTTAAGGCAATTCTCGAGTCCGGCCGTTAAAAGGCCGGATACAGCAAAATGCGCCCGAAGCAATGCCAACCAAGACCACCTGGTGCAATCAGAGCACGCATAGCAATGCGGCCCCAACCCTCGCCCGCGCATGATTGCAAGAATAACACTCCGCGTACATCATTACGCTTTGGAGATACCATGGGCATAGGGGAAGGGGCACGATCGCAACGGACCCAGAGTGCGGTTCGACCACACCGGGGACTCGCAAGTGTGCCCCCCCCCTTTTTCCCTTCTTTGTGTGCACAGGACTCCGTTAACCAGAGGCCCTGATCAGCGATGAACCTACCGAACTCATGATGCAACAGTCAGGGACGAAAGAAGGCTACGACGAACACTCAGGTGGTCTCAATTACGAGCATTAAATTCGATTATATACACCAAGTCCGCAGCTCACCCCTGAAGGGGGACATGTTTACTTAGTCCAAATCCCTTGCTTACCGCACTATTTGTATCAGTCCGCACTCATAGCAGATCTCCTTTTAATAAATAATGCAGCACTTTTTCGACTGCAATTACATTACCTTTTTATATATATGTTCATTACATGACATCTTGCACCCGTATATTTTGGTACGGCCAAATACGCCAGGGGCTTCTGTTCCCCAAATTATGGTGTGATAAAGTCCGAACACTTTCGTAAATGCGGCACCCCGAACTTATAGCATTATATGAATCGGCTCCGAATCATGTCTTGGGTCAATAGTTGGGTTTGCCCGGCTCCCACGTTTTGGTGCCTTACGTTCCGTTCTGTCGGCTAAGGTGGCACTCGAAGAACCACTACGATTGCGCCCCGGTTGAGCGGGCGGCGCCTCGAAGGAGAAAGCTAAAACTGACCGGGCATGATTAGGCGAGAGACTGGTCGCTGTTCGAGAGGTTTTTTCAGGTCCTTAAAGACTCACGCCGCTTCGAGCGAAGTTCCGGACAATGTCCGATGAAGGCGTGGACAGCGCCCCAGATTCGGTCTTCCGAATACCAGGGGCTTCGCTGAAAGTTAAAATTATAGAATTCTATGGCTAAGTGAGAGTGTTCAAGCATTATAAGTCCGGTTGCCTTGTTCGTTGTGTTGAGCGCCTCCCTAGATGGACCCAAAAATGGGAACAAGAGTGCTCAAGTTTATCCCGAACACCCCAGCACTCGTGGCTTGGGGGCTGAAGCCAACGACTTGCCATCTCTCAGATTTCATAAACGGTCGCACAGAAGGTAATATTTTAAATTAAACAAGCGTTGCTTAACACGCACATGAACAAAGTTTCAGCGCGCAGGATAATACATAACGAGTTTACTCAAAGATTACATTTCGGGGGCACTTATCCGCAATATCGCGGGCTCCCTTCAGGACAGTTTTATAATACATCTCGGGCGTGCGATACTCCTTGCCCGGTGGTGGTGGGTCCGTGAGAAGCTTCTCCGCATCCAACTTGCCCAAATGCACCTTTGTGCGGGCAAGGGCCCGACGAGCACCTTCAATACAGGCGGAGCGCTTGATAACCTCCACCCAGGGGCACGCATCCACCAGCCGCCGCACAAGGCTGAAGTAGCTTCTGTGCATGGCTCGTCGAGCCTGACCGGACTATCAGGCCCTTCATGGCCTCTTCAGCCACCTTGTGAAGTTCGACCAGCTGCTTCAGCTGGTCGCTTGAGGGCACCGGATGACCGGCCTCAGCGTACTGAGACCAGAAGACCTTCTCCGTCGAGCTCCCCTCCTCACCACGATAGAACGCGGCGGCATCAGACGCACTATGCGACAGATCTGCAAACGCCCCTGGAGAGCTCCGAACGCGGGTAAGTGTCAGGTAGTTTACATTAACATGCCTGCTTTGCATGAAAAATGCCTTACCCGCCGCTATCTTCTTTATATCCTAAACCTCCTGAAGGGCCTTATGGGCCTCGGCCTTGGCGGACTTGGCACTTTCGAGAGCCGAGGCAAGGTCGGACTCTCGAGTCTTGGAGTCACGCTCCAAACTCTCATGCCTCTCCATGAGAGCCTGGAGCTCTTGCCGTACCTCCGCCACCCGTGCCTCCTGCTTCTCTCGCTCCTCCCGCTTCGCGGCCGCACTGCGTTCGGCCGCGGACACAGCCTCCTTCAGGGCTGCCACCTCGTTCGTGGCCCCTGCAATACCCATATTATCCTTGTTAATTTTATTGCAACCAAAATCCTTTTCTGTAAGGTAACCATTCAAAGTGGTGTTACTCACCTTCTTTGTCCTCGAGCTGCTTCTTCGCATGGCCGAGCTCTCGCTCGGACCGCTCGAGATCCTGCTTTAGCACATCGACCTCCGCCGTTAGTGCGGCAGAGGTCAGCAGCGCAGCCTGCAAACCCATATTGACATATTTTAAGCAACCCTGCGTATATCTTGTTAGATCCTCAGTCCGGCTTTTTCTTTCCGAACACCGAACTAAGCATCAGGGGCTACTGTCTATGCGGTATTACATTACATAATTTTAAACTTCTTACCTCAAAGCCTGTTAGAAGGCTGCTGCAGGCTTCGGTCAGCCCACTTTTGGCAAGCTGAACCTTTTGAATCACCGCACTCATGATAGTGCGGTGTTCTTCCTCGATGGAAGCGCCTTTAAGCGCCTCCAACAAGTTATCCGGCGCCTCTGGTTGGACGGAGGCCGCCGGTGTCATGGTCTTGCCCTTCTTTCAAAGGGGACGCTTGCTGGACTCTGGAACCACTACGGGTTCCGATGTAGAGTCCGGCGCAAAGTCCGGGAGGCTGCCTGACGGCGCCTCCGGAGCCTCCTCCTGATGGGTCCCTCTCTGGGATCCCACCTCGGCGCCCTCGTCGGCGCGTGGGGTAGAGGCAGTCGGAAGTGAATCCACATCCGACGGGCCAGCGACCCGCTCGATGAGTCGGGGAGATCATCATTGGCCGGACTACGGACAGAACGCGGCATTAGAAGGACACTACGTGGCACTAAAGAAATTACATATCAAGGATCCGGATACTTACGATCTTGCCGGACGCCTGGCCCTTGGGGACCATTCATCCTCGCCGACGTTGGTGTTGGCGAAACTGTCCGGGGGGATAGTCCTTCCCCTCTTGGACCCTTCGGCCTCCCCAATTGGGGAAGCCTTCCTCTTCTTCTCTCCCTCCTCCGGGAGAGAGTCCTCCTCCTCCTCGTCGTCTTCGGGGGAGGAGTCCACGTCGTCGTCAGACGCCTGATTGTGGGAACTCTTTCGGGTCCCCGCGGCCACCTTCTTGGCCTTCTTCTCCGGCACCACGTGCGGTGCCGGAACCAGCAGCCCTGCTAAACGGGCGTCTACTGGGTCTTCTGGCATGGGAGCCGGGCTGATAAGCAGCTTGGCCTTCTCCATCCATTCTTGTCAAAGGAAGAGACAGAATGAAACCCCTCTAGAATCAATTTGATTACCACAAGTGTCCCGTAAAGGGGTTGAATCACTTATCTCGTCAGTTGGATGCTGCGAGCGAAATCCGCGATCTTACGTCCAGCGGATGCGGGGCTTGGCGCCTTAAACAGCACCCTCCAGCGCCTTCGTATGTCGATCGAAGAGCACGCTTAGCGCTGGTGCTGTTCTCAATTGAACTCCACAGATTGAATGCCCGTTCTTGGCATGGGAGAATCCGCGGATGAGCATGACTTGGACCACGTCGACGAGCTCGAGCTTATTGCTCACCAGCTTACGGATGCAGGCTCGAGTCCCGTCACCTCGCCGGATCGCCCCACAACAAGCCCTTCTCTTTCCGGGAGGTGAGCTGCGTGGGGACGCCAGATCTAAACTTCGGGGCCGCCGCCCATGTGGGCTTGCGCGGCTCGGTGATGTAGAACCACCCGATTGCCACCCTTGACGGAGTCCACGAAGGCCCTTTGAGCGAGAGGACGTTGGGCAATTCACCCAACATGGCGCCTCCGCATTCGCTTATGCGTGCCCTTCACAACCTTGACAGCGTTGAAGGTCTTGAGCCACAGGCGAAGTGGGGCCGGATGCAGAGGAAAGCCTCGCACACGGCGATGAACGCCGAGATGTTGAGGATGAAGTTCGGCGCCAGATCGTGGAAATCCAGGCCGTAATAGAACATGAGCCCCCGGACGAATGGATGGAGCGGCAAGCCCAGTCCGCGGAGGAAGTGGGGGAGGAAGACAACCCTCTCATGGGGCCCGGGGGTAGGGATGAGCTGCCCGTCGTTGGGCAGCCGATGCGCGATATCGCCGGAAAGATATCCGGCGCTGCACAGTTTGGTGATGTGCTCCTCCTTAACGGTGGAGGCCAACCATTTGCCTCCCGCTCCGGACATATTCGGAGAAGGTCGAGGCGAGATGCGCGAGCTTGGGCGTTGGAGCTTGAGTGCGCGGAGATGGATAAGCAAAGGAGGAAGAAGGCGTAGGTGAGAAGGTTAATCCTTATCCCTTATATATAGGTGGACGAAAACTATGCGTCCCCCACCGGCCTGGTAAAACTCGCTTATCTCCCAAGCGCCACCATCAATGGCGCGGTTGGGTTACCCACGTCCGTATTGATGAGAATCCCGGAATAAGGGGAACACGATCCGCTTCGACAAGGCGTGCCAAGAAACCGCCGCTAAACGTGCTTTGAGGTGGTATAGTAAAAAACGATTCAAGCGGTGGCTTGGTAGCGGTGTGATGTCACGCCGCATAATACGTCGCAGATTGAACTGGTGTACATTTTATTCTCTCTACGGTGGAATGTGGAATTTATTTTGCAGAGCCGGACACTATCCTGGTGTTCATGATCTTCTCTGGATTATTCAAGGGAGGAACCCGCCTTGCAATGCCGAACATTATGCGCGTCGGACTAATCGTCATTGAAGCCTGGTTCAGGGGCTACTGAGGGAGTCCTGGACTAGGGGGTGTCCGGACAGCCGGACTATCATTGTCCGCCGGACTCCAAGACTACGAAGATACAAGATTGAAGACTCCGTCCCGTGTCCGTATGGGACTTTCCTTGGCGTGGAAGGCAAGCTTGGCGATACGGATATGTAGATCTCCTACCATTGTGACCGACTCTGTGTAACCCTAGCCCTCTCCGGTGTCTATATAAACCGGAGGGCTTTAGTCTGTAGGACACAACATACATTACAACAATCATACCATAGGCTAGCTTCTAGGGTTTAGCCTCCTTGATCTCGTGGTAGATCCACTCTTGTACTACCCATATCATCAATATTAATCAAGCAGGACGTAGGGTTTTACCTCCATCAAGAGGGCCCGAACCTGGGTAAAAACATTGTGTCCTTCGTTCCCGTTACCATTCGCCTAGACGCACAGTTCGGGACCCCCTACCCGAGATCCGCCGGTTTTGACACCGACAACTAGATACTCAAGATGTCCATAACCGGGGACACGGCTAACCATGATTAGTTTATACACTTTGTAGAGGTTTGCGCACTTTTCCCCACCAGACTCGGCCGCATCCATGATCGGATGATCGAGACATAACCTTTCTGAAGCATTAACTCTCTACTCCGGGTGGACCTGTACACCTACTTTCCCCTACATCTGCTAGTCCACCTCTTCAAGATCTCACGCAACTTACTCAACTATGCCAGAGCCCATAATGGCTTGTGGCTGCACACGGAAGTTTCTAGCATGAATAATCTTATGGTCCCTTTGAGCCTGGGTGGCATTCCATAGGATAATCACACGGGTACTCCAGGATTTCCAAAAATAGGCAACACTGGGTTCCCCAGGTGCCTCAACCATTCGACCCAGATGTATATTAAAGTTGCCACCTTAATGGTATCCATCATTAAGTAACTCTCAAACTTCCATGTGTGAATCACGAACCAATCCCCGTCTACGAGCATGGCTAAGCAATTATAAGCATAATGTATATTTCTGGGGTGATCAAAAGGTATTAGGTTCCTACCTCAAGTACTACAACCATATCCACATGTTCCCAATCCTACTCATGCAAATTATTTGAGGACAATACTAATGCATAGTAAAAACTGGGTATAAAAGAGAATGATCAAAGTGTAACTTGCCTTGTTGACGATCTGCAAACTCTAAAGATTCATAGTAACAAACTACGCACTCCGGGTAATCTAGCATAGACAAACAATAGCATGCATAAGCAATCACTCAAACGAAACACGAGAAAACCGAGAAAAGATCCAAATCGAACACGAAACAAGCAAACGGCTTAAACTAACAAGAGTCAAACCTAACAGCAATATTATCATGTGATTAGATCTTAACAGTAGGAACATGTGATTAGCTACGATTTGCAAAAAGATTCAACTCAAACAGAGCAACGAAACTCAAAATACGAACGAAACAAGATTGTTTACTAATCTGGACTAAACTCAATTTTTACAGTACCAAAATCATGTTCAAGTTGGTTAACTCAGAAGAACAGAACAATACGAAGATTTAGGCGCCAGCTTCATCTAATTTGGACAAACGAGTAAAACATTATGCTAGTTTTAAGATCACGGGCTAATTCGCAATAAAACTATTCATGGATAGGTCCCCGGCCGAAAATAAACTAAAAAGAAAAATCCTACAGCGCGAACGTTCGCTATCTGAACTTAACCGACGAAAAGCGTTCGTTAAAACGAACGAACAAATGGACGTTCGTTAAGTAAATAAACCGAACAAAAAACCTTTCTAAAAACCAAACCGGCTAAACAAAAAAAACTTACAAAAAACTAAGAAACCAATCTAGGTTTTATACCTAAAACCGGCGGTCAGCGGCGGCAGAAATCCGGCGAGACGGCGGCAGCAATGCAGGCGACATGTGGTGGCGATGGAGCTTGCGGCGGCGGCGGCAGCAACAAGCGGTGGCGGCAGCAGCAGGAGGCGGTGGCGCAGGCGAGCGGCGGCAGCGCTGCGGCGAGGGGCGGTGGTGGTTACGGCAACTCGGGGCTCCAGGGGGCCCCAGGGTCGGCTTATAAGGGGGAGGAGGCGGCGGCGCGGCTTGGGGAAGGGGTCGCCGGGTTGGAGTTGGAGGAGGACTCAAGCTCGGGCACGACGGCGATGTCGGCAGTGCGAAAGGGCTGCTGGCTCGGTGGGCCTTCACCCGATCAAAGCGATTTAAGTTTTTGAAAATAATTTACCAAAGAGAAATTCCTAATAAAATATAAAAAAAATCTAGAAATGCCAGAAACAATTTTCAGCGTCTAAATAAAATATTTAGAACAAAGTGAACATTTTTTGGGCTAAAATGCAATTTTCAAAAATGCATATTTTTCTAATTCAAATAAAATAGCCAAAAAATACCAATAAAATAATAATTTGATTTTAAAATTCTTTCTCCAATATTTCTCTTAATTTTAAGAAGTCATATTATCTTCTCTCTTTATTTTTGATATTGGAAATAATTGGAGAGAAAAAAAATCAAATTAATCCTTTCTTCAAATTTGAAATAAATTCAAATATGATTTTTGTGAAACCTCCAACTCTCTCCCTGGGTCCTTGATTTGCTGAAGATTTCCAGGATCTCAACCAAATGCAAGAATAAATATGATATGCATATGACAATCTATGTATAACATCCAAATTGAAAACTGGGATGTGACAAACCTACCCCCCCCCCCTTAAGATGAATCTCGCCCTCGAGATTCGGGTTGGTCAGCAAAAAGGTTTGGGTGGTCTCTATGGAGATCTTCTTCTCGCTCCCAGGTGGCTTCCTCCTCGGTATGGTGGCTCCACTGAACTTTGCAAAACTTGATAACCTTGCTGCGAGTAACTTGGCTGGAAAACTTGAGAATCTTGACTGGCTTCTCGTCATAGGTCAAATCACTGTCTAACTGAATTGCTTCCAGTGGCACTGTATTTCTCAGAGGAATATTGGCCATCTCTGCGCGGCACTTCTTCAACTCAGAAACATGAAACACAACATGAACTCCTGACAATCCTTCTGGCAATTCCAGCTTGTAGGCGACTTCTTCCATGTGTTCCAAAACTCTGTATGGTCCCACAAAACGTGGTGCTACCTTTCCCTTGACTCAAAAACGTTTAACTCCTCAAAGCGGGGGCACACGAAGATATGCTCTGTCTCTGACTTTGTAAACTATGTATTTGCGTTTAGTATCCGCATAACTCTTCTGCCTGGACTGGGCTACCTTGAGTCTATCACGAATCAACTTAACCTTCTCTTCAGAGTCTTTAATTAAATCCGGTCTGAATAATTGTCAATCTCCAACTTCATCCCATGATAACGGTGTCCTGCACCTCCTTCCGTACAAAGCCTCGAAAGGGGCCATCTTCAAACTGGCTTGATAACTGTTGTTATAAGAGAACTCGGCATATGGAAAATTGCCATCCCAACCAGATCCATAATCTAGCGCACAAGCTCTCAACATGTCCTCCGGAATCTGATTGACTCTCTCGGTCTATCCATCTGTCTGCGGATGAAAGGTTGTACTGAATTCTAGCTTGGTACCCAAAGTTTCATGCAACTGATTCCAAAACTTTGAAGTAAATTGGGTTCCTCTATCTGATACAATGGTCCTCGGAACTCCGTGCAGACATACGATCCTGGTCATGTATATCTTTGCCAACTTAGCACTCGTATAAGTGGTCTTCACCGGGATGAAATGAGCTACTTTCGTCAAACGATCGACTACAAGCCAGATAGAGTCATAGCCTGAACGAGTCCTGGGTAATCCCATGATAAAATCCATGCCAAGCTTATCCCACTTCCATTTGGGTATCGGCAAGTCCCCGAGTACAACCACTGCATGCGTGTGGCCCAAACATATGTATGGATCAGGCGTGTTTTTAGTACATAATGGAACAACTTTGATGTGGCACCGTGATTTCGAACTAGAAATCCCCACACTAAGTGAGGGTTAGGTTGATGATGCATATGTATGTTACACCACACTTCAAGCCGAAGATGGGGATTCATGCATTCATGCATGCATAGTATATGCACTCAAAATTAGGTCTGAATCTCACCATGACCTATACTACGATAACACGAACCAAATGAAGAATCCGCCATGGTAACCTATCTTGTTGTCTGTCAAGGTGATCATGGATGTCCACGCGGGCCCACGAATGAATAGGCTTGTCGGCGATAACCACGCGAGGGAGTGTACCATTCGAATACATGCATATGTTTGGAGGTGATGCGTGCATGCATGTTTGAATACCATTTCACAACATTGATGTGGCACGTGCGTCGAAAATCATACAATCTCCCCACACAGAGCGAGATTGGTTCATGACGTGTCGTTGTACTAGCCACTTTGACTCGATGGGAGGGATTCATGTGTACACATGCATGCGTGTGTGCTCATATATATATACCGTATTTATAAGCAAGAAAATAACCCCCTCCTAAGTCAAATTAACCACTCTCGTTGTCAGGCAAAAAGTAGTGATGGACCAAGCGGGCCCACAAATGGAAAGCATCAATATCGATGATAACCGCTTAAGTGGGTGCGAGAGGACAACCACCATCGCTTTGCTTGTGGGCCAAACATATGTTGAATATAATACCTAAAATGCACAACTTTGATGTGCCACCACATGCCTCAAAAACCGTAAACCATGCACCCAAACAGAGCGGGATTCATGAAGCGTACTACATATATGATTGTCCCCTTCCCCCTCTTCGATGCATACTATATGCTCCTACCATAATACAACCCAAAAAGAATCCTCATCAATGGTGAAATTAATTAACCTCTCCCGATGTAGGTCAAAGTGATGCACATGCATCGATGATGGCCTCGTGGGCCCACAGATGGAAGTGTCACACGTGAGTGTCCTAGCTAGGATAACCACCGCCTGCATGCATGTGGCGCAAAGAGGTGTTGTGTGATGTTTGAATAGCCATTTTCACAATTTTGATGTGGAACATGCCTCGGAAACCGAAAAGTCCCGACACTGAGTGAGGTGTACTTGTTCACGGACGCGTATGTATAGTATATATATATACACCACCATAACACAAACAAAAAAGATTCTACCTTGCTGGTCAAATTAACCTCACAACTGGTTGTTTGTCAAAGTGATGGACGACGACCCCGCGGGCCTGCAGAAAGAGTCATACGCGAGTATCGAGTGTCGTGTAGGACAACAATCGACTACCATGTGACCAAAACATGTGTGTATGAAAGGGTTCTGTAATGTTTTAAATTACGAATTCACGACACTGATGTGGCACCGGTTGATAACCCACAAGTGTAGGGGATCGCAACTGCTTTCGAGGGTAAAGTATTCAACCCAAATTTATTGATTCGACACAAGGGGAGCCAAAGAATATTCTTGAGTATTAGCAGTTGAGTTGTCAATTCAACCACACCTGGATAACTTAGTATCTGCAGCAAAGTATTTAGTAGCAAAGTAGTATGATAATAAAGGTAATAGTAGCAAAAGTAAAGATAATTGTTTTTGGGTTTTTGTAGTAATTGTAACAGTAGCAACAGAAAAGTAAATAAGCAAAGAACAATATATGAAAAGCTCGTAGGCAATGGATCAGTGATGGATAATTATGCCGGATGCGATTCCTCATGTAATAGCTATAACATAGGGTGGCATAGAACTAGCTCCAGTTCATCAATGTAATGTAGGAATGTATTCCGTAAATAGTCATAGGTGCTTATGGAAAAGAACTTGCATGACATCTTTTGTCCTACCCTCCCATGGCAGCGGGGTCCTAGTGGAAACTAAGGGATATTAAGGCCTCCTTTAGTAGAGAACCGGAACAAAGCATTAGCACATAGTGAATACATGAACTCCTCAAACTACGGTCATCACCGAGAACTATCCTGATTATTGTCACTTCGGGGTTGTCGGATCATAACACATAATAGGTGACTATAGACTTGCAAGATAGGATCAAGAACACACATATATTCATGAAAACATAATAGGTTCAGATCTGGAATCATGGCACTCGGGCCCTAGTGACAAGCATTAAGCATAGCAAAGTCATAGCAACATCAATCTCAGAACATAGTGGATACTAGGGATCAAACCCTAACAAAACTAACGTGATTACATGGTAAATCTCATCCAACCCATCACCATCCAGCAAGCCTACAATGGAATTACTCACGCACGGCGGTGACCATCATGAAATTGGTGGTGGAGGATGGTTGATGATGACGACGGCGACGAATCCCCCTCTCTGGAGCCCCGAACGAACTCCAGATCAGCCCTCCCGAGAGAGATTAGGGCTTGGCGGCAGCTCCGTGTCGTAAAACGCGATGAAACTTTCACTCTGATTTTTTTCTCCCCGAACGTGAATATATGGAGTTGGAGTTGAGGTCGGTGGAGGTCCAGGGGGCCCACGAGATAGGGGGCGCGCCCTATAGGGGGGCGCCCCCCTGTCTCGTGGACAGGCTGTGGGCCCCCTGGTGTATTTCTTTCGCCCAGAAATTCTTATTAATTCCAAAAAAGTGCCTCCGTGGATTTTCAGGACATTCCGAGAACTTTTCTTTTCTACACATAAAACAACATCATGGCAGTTCTGCTGAAAACAGCGTCAGTCCGGGTTAGTTTCATTCAAATCATGCAAGTTAGAGTCCGAAACAAGGGCAAAAGTGTTTGGAAAAGTAGATACGTTGGAGATGTATCAACTCCCCCAAGCTTAAACCTTTGCTTGTCCTCAAGAAATTCAGTTGATAAACTGAAAGTCATAAAGAAATACTTTTACAAACTCTGTTTGCTCTTGTTGTTGTAAACATGAAAAGCCAGCATTCAAGTTTCAGCAAATATTATGAACTAACGATACTCACAATAACACTTAGGTCTCACAATTACTCATATCAATAGCAAAATCAGCTAGCGAGCCATAATAATAAAACTCGGATGACAACACTTTCTCAAAATAATCATAACATGATATAACAAAATGGTATCTCGTTAGCCCTTTCTGAGACCGCAAAACATAAATGCAGAGCACCTTTAAAGATCAAGGACTGACTAAACATTGTAATTCATGGTAAAAGAGATCCAGTCAAGTCATACCCAATATAAACCAATAGTAATGAATGCAAATGACAGTGTGCTCTCCCGCGGGTGCTTTTAATAAGAAGGGTGATGACTCAACATAAAAGGAAAATATATAGGCCCTTCACAAAGGGAAGCAGGGATTTGTTGAGGTGCTAGAGCTTGATTTTAAAATAGAGATTGAATAACATTTTGAGCGGCATACTTTCACTGTCAACGCAATAACTATGAGATGGCTATATCTTCCATAGTACATGCATTATAGGCAGTTCCCAAACAGAATTGTAAAGGTTTATACTCCCCCAACCACCAACAAGCATCAATCCATGGCTTGATCGAAACAACGAGTGCCTCCAACTAACAACAGCCCTGGGGTAGTTTTGTTTAATTATTTTGATTTGCTTTGATCTTTTTGGATCATGGGACTGGGCATCCCGGTTACCGGCCCTTTCTCGTGAGTGAGGAGCGGAGTCCACTCCTCTTGAGAATAACCCACCTAGCATGGAAGATATAGGCAGCCCTAGTTGAAACATGAGCTGCTCGATCATACAAAACATAATTTCATTTGAAGGTTTGGAGTTTGGCACATACAAATTTACTTGGAACGGCAGGTAAATACCGCATATAGGAAGGTATAGTGGACTCATATGGAAAAACTTTGGGGTTTAAGGAGTTGGATGCACAAGCAGTATTCCGCTTAGTATGTGAAGGCTAGCAAAAGACGGGAAGCGACCAACTGAGAGAGCGACAACAGTCATAAACATGCATTAAAATTAATTCACACCGAATACAAGCATGAGTGGGATATAATCCACCATGAACATAAATATCATGAAGGCTATGTTGATTTGATTCAACTACATGCGTGAACATGTGCCAAGTCGAGTCACTCAATACATTCAAAGGAGGATACCATCCCATCATACCACATCATAATCATTCTAATAGCAGGTTGGCACGTAAGGTAAACCATTATAACTCATAGCTAATCAAGCATGGCACAAGCAACTATAATCTCTAAATGTCATTGCAAACATGTTTACTTAATAATAAGCTAACTCAGAAACGATGAACTCATCATATTTACAAAAACAAGAGAGGTCGAGTTCATACCAGCTTTTCTCATCTCAATAAGTCCATCATATATCATCATTATTGTCTTTCACTTGCACGACCGAACGATGTGTATAATAATAAGAGTGCACGTGCATTGGACTAAGCTGGAATCTGCAAGCATTCAACTCAAGAGAGAAGAAAGGGTAATATGGGCTCTAAGTTAAATAAACAATCATGCATATAAGAGCCACTAAGCATTTTCAATATAGTCTTCTCGACCCCCAAAAGAAAGAAAAGAAAATAAAACTATTTACACGGAAAAGCTCCCAACAAGTAAAAGAAGAACGAGAAATCTTTTTGGGTTTTCATTTTAATTTCTACTACAAGCATAGAATTTAAACTAACTGATTTTTTTGGTTTTTCTCAAAGTTTACCAAACACACAAGAAGAAAGCTAGAAAAAGAAAATTTAAACTAGCATGGATAATACAATGAAAGAATATGAGCACCGACGACTAGTGTGTGAACATGAATGTAAAGTCGGTGAGAAATACGTACTCCCCCAAGCTTAGGCTTTTGGCCTAAGTTGCTCTAGTATCAATGACTGCCGCTACTCTCCCCGGTGTAATGGGAGGTGTAATCAGGATACCACTGGCTGGTCATCTCTGGATCCCACTGGACAGATGATGCACGATAATGGTCCAGTTCAGGTTCCGGCTCAGGGTCAGGTTCTGGAGTAAAAGCTTGGGTTCGATGATTGTTCAACACTTCCGGTGTGACAAGAAAATTTTCTGCAAGCAAATCAAACAACAAAGGCGCAGGCAAAATAATAATCTCAAAGTGTTTCTTATTGAATCTAAGTTTATACAAGAGCATCTTTTCCTCGTTGTCACCAATAAACTTGTGTGCTACCATGCTCTTGTAATCTAAAATGTGAGTAGGCAATCTTATCTCCTCCTTCTCATGGTGCCTAATGGGTATCTGAAAATGTTTAGCAAGACGTGCAGCATAGATACCTCCAAATATGGGGCCTTTTGTACAATTCAGAGCTAGCCGTCTAGCAACGACAGCACCCATACTAAAAGTATTGTCTCCGAGCAAGGCATGTTGAAGAATGATAATATCAGGAACGCTCAAGTTTCCACTATTTCCACGACCAATCAAGCATCTACTAGCAAATATGGCAAAGTAGCATAAAACAGGAAAGTGTATGCTAGAGACTTTTGCCTCAGAGCCCTTCTTTGGCTCTTCTACAGCTATAGTATTAACAAAGCCACCCACATCTTCACAATGGGGTTCCTCTAATCTCCCTCATAAGGTATCCTACACACCATGCAAAAAATATGTAAAGATATTTCTTTGAATTCATCATATAAATGAAATGATACTACAGGCGGTGACTTCTTAGGATAATAATAGAAGTTTTGCATGAAAGTATTGGTGAGTAAGAGATACTGATCGATCCGGTCGTTGATGAAACCGGTGAGGCCTGCAGTCTCGATCAAAGAATAAAAATCTTCATGAATTCCAGCCTCTTTCAAGAAATCCTCACATGGCCATTCACACGACCATACTTCAGCTAAGTGAGGAAGATTATACTTGGCTTTTTCCTTCTCTTTGGCTTGTATTTCCTGAGAGCTTTGGCTAGAAGAGCCCCTCAAAAGTTTCCTTAACATTTTCTGAAAATTTCTGAAATTTTAGTAACTTCAAAATAAAAGTGAATAAAACTAAACAAGATTGGTAGCAACTACTCCTACAAGTGCCTAGAGCCTATATCATGCATTAGAATTGCTTGGGACCTCATAAATTTAACATGCAAGCTCAAGAACATGGTCACCTATGCAGCAAAATTTTGCAATGAATAAAGCACTAGAACAAAAACTAATTGGACCAATGGAGGAGTCACATACAAAGCAACAATCACCCAAAGCAGTTTTGTGAATGGAGCTTTGAGCAAGGAGATCGAAAATCGCAGCAAAATGAGCTAGAATCCGTGCTTGAGCTGGATGGAGATTTTTTTGGGTAGAAGATGAAGTGTGTGGGTGCTGGCATAAGTGGAGGGGGTCACCAGGGGCCCACGAGACAGGGGGCGCGCCCTATAGGGAGGCGCCCTCCACTCTCGTGGCCTGGTGCTTGCCCCTCCTGCAGTGATTTCAGCGCCTAAAATCCTCAAATATTCCATAGAAAATCATACTAAATTTGCAGGGCATTTGGAGCACTTTTATTTTCAGGATATTTTTTAGTGCACGAACAATTCAGAAAACAAATAGATAATACTATTTTTGCTTTATTTATTCTAAATAACAGAAAGTAAAAAGAGGGTACAGAAGGTTGTGCCTTCTAGTTTCATCCATCTCGTGATCATCAAAATGAATCCACTAACAAGGTTGATCAAGTCTTGTTAACAAACTCATTCCGAATAACACGGAACCGGAGAAATTTCGAGTAACACTAAGTTACCTCAACGGGGATATTAAAATCCCCAACAATAAGAATATCATACTTTTTCTTGACAGTAGGGAGAGGAAAGTCAAAACCTCCAATAATAATAGTTGGAACTTTTCCAATAGAATTGATGCTATGAACTTGAGATTGTTTCCTCGGGAAGTGTACTGTATGCTCATTACCATTAACATGAAAAGTGACATTGCCTTTATTGCAATCAATAACAGCCCTTGTAGTATTAAGAAAAGGTCTACCAAGGATAATAGACATACTATCGTCCTCGGGAATATCAAGAATAACAAAGTCCGTTAAGATAGTGACATTTGCAACCAAAACAGGCACATCCTCACAAATACCAACAGGCATAGCAGTTGATTTATCGGCCATTTGCAAAGATATTTCAGTAGGTGTCAACTTATTCAATTCAAGTCTACGATATAAAGAGAGAGGCATAACACTAACACCGGCTCCAAGATCACATAAAGCAGTTCTAACATAATTTCTTTTAATAGAGCATGGTATAGTTGGCACACCCGGATCTCCAAGTTTCTTTGGTATTCCACCCTTAAAAGTATAATTAGCAAGCATGGTGGAAATTTCAGCTTCCGGTATCATTCTTTTATTTGTGATGATATCCTGCATATACTTAGCATAAGGATTTACTTTCAGCATATCAGTTAAGCGCATACGTAAGAAAATAGGTCTAATCATTCCAGCAAAGCACTCAAAATCCTCATCATCCTTTGTCTTGGATGGTTTAGGAGGAAAGGGCATGGGTTTCTGAACCCATGGTTCTCTTTCTATACCGTGCTTCCTAGCAACAAAATCTCTCTTATCATAACGTTGATTCTTTGATTGTGGGTTATCAACATCAACAGCAGGTTCAATCTCTACTTCATTGTTTTTGCTAGGTTGAGCATCAACATGAACATTATCATTAACGTTATCACTAGGTTCATGTTCATCACCTGATTGAGTTTCAGCATCAGAGATAGAAATATCATTGGGATTCTCAGGTGTGTCTAAAGTGGGTTCACTAGAAGCATGCAAAGTTCTATCGTTTTTCTTTTTCTTCTTTTCAGAAGAACTAGGTGCCTCTAAATTGTTTCTTTGAGAATCTTGCTCAATTCTCCTAGGGTGGCCTTTAGGATACAAAGGTTCCTGAGTCCTTCTACTATTTCTAGTAGCCACTCTAACAGCAAAGTCATTTTTATTATTTAATTCATCAAGCAAATCATTTTGAGCTTTAAGTACTTGCTCAGCTTGAGTAGCAACCATAGAAGCATATTTGCTAATGAGCTTGAGTTCATCTTTAACTCTAGCCATATTATCATTCACGCGTCCTATCTCGAAAGCATTATTCTTTAACTCTCTACCAACATAAGCATTCAAACTTTCTTGTCTAGCCATAAAGTCATCAAATTCATCTAAGAATGGGCTATGAAATTTAGTAGAGGGGATTTCAACTTTGTCATATCTATAGAGAGAATTTACCTTTACTACCTATGTCGGGTTATCAAGACAATGTGGTTCTTCAACAGGCGGTATATTAAGACCATGTATTTCTTCAATAGGCAATAAATTCTTAACATCTTCAGCTTTAATTCCTTTTTCTTTCATTGATTTCTTTGCCTCTTGCATATCTTCAGGACTGATAAATAAAACACCTCTCTTCTTCGGAGTGGGTTTAGGAATAGGCTCAGGAGTTGGCTCAATTGGTTCAGGAATTGCCTCAGGAATTGGCTCAGGAAGAGTCCAATTATTTTCATTAGTCAACATATTATTCAATAGTATTTCAACTTTGTCGACTGTTCTTTCCATGAAAACACAACCAGCACAACTATCCAAGTAGTCCTTGGAAGCATCGGTTAGTCCATTATAAAAGATATCAAGTATTTAATTTTTCTTAAGAGGACGATCAGGCAAAGCATTAAGTAACCGGAGAAGCCTCCCCCAAGCTTGTGGGAGACTCTCTTCTTTGATTTGCACAAAATTATATATTTCTCGCAAGGCAGCTTGTTTCTTATGAGTAGGGAAATATTTAGCAGAGAAGTAATAAATCATATCCTCGGGACTACGCACACAACCAGGAGCAAGAGAATTATACCAAGTCTTAGCATCAGCCTTTAATGAGAACGGAAATATCTTAAGGATATAAAAATAGCGAGACTTCTCATCATTAGTAAATAGGGTGGCTATATCATTCAACTTGGTAAGATGTGCCACATCAGTTTCAGATTCAACGCCATAAAAAGGATCAGATTCAACTAAAGTAATAATTTCAGGATCAACAGAGAATTCATAATCCTTATCAGTAACACAAATAGGTGAAGTAGCAAAAGCAGGGTCAGGTTTCATTCTAGCATTAAGAGACTGCTGCTTCCATTTAGCTAATAATTTCTTAAGATCATATCTATCATTGCAAGCAAAGATTTACCCTAGCAGTTTCTTCATTCATAACATTTCCCTCAGGAACAACAGGCAATACATAATCATTGGGAGAACCTTCATCATCACTATCATCAATAATAGCATCTTCAATAATTTCATTCCCCCTAACTCTAGCAAGTTGTTCATCAAGAAATTCACCTAATGGCAAAGTAGTATCACGCACAGAAGTAGTTTCATCATGCATAGCAGAAGTGGCATCATCAATAACATGCGACATATCAGAATTCATAGCAGTAGCCGGTTTAGGTGTCGCAAGCTTACTAATAACGGAAGGAGAATCTAGTGCAGAGCTAGATGGCAGTTCCTTACCTCCCCTCGTAGTTGAGGGCAAAAATCTTGGTTCTATCATCTTTCAAGTTCTTCATAGTGATCAACAGATATAAATCCCAAGTGACTCAGAGAATAGAGCTATGCTCCCCGGCAACGGCGCCAGAAATTAGTCTTGATAACCCACAAGTGTAGGCCATCGCAACAAGTTTCGAGGGTAAAGTATTCAACCCAAATTTATTGATTCGACACAAGGGGAGCCAAAGAATATTCTTGAGTATTAGCAGTTGAGTTGTCAATTCGACCACACCTGGATAACTTAGTATCTGCAGCAAAGTATTTAGTAGCAAAGTAGTATGATAATAAAGGTAACAGTAGCAAAAGTAAAGATAATTGTTTTGGGGGTTTTTGTAGTAGTTGTAACAGTACCAACAGAAAAGTAAATAAGCGAAGAACAATATATGAAAAGCTCGTAGGCAATGTATCAGTGATGGATAATTATGCCGGATGCGATTCCTCATGTAATAGCTATAACATAGGGTGACATAGAACTAGCTCCAGTTCATCAATGTAATGTAGGCATGTATTCCGTAAATAGTCATACGTGCTTATGGAAAAGAACTTGCATGACATCTTTTGTCCTACCCTCCCGTGGCAGCAGGGTCCTAGTGGAAACTAAGGGATATTAAGGCCTCCTTTTAATAGAGAACCAGAACAAAGCATTACCACATAGTGAATGCATGAACTCCTCAAACTACGGTCATCATCGAGAAGTATCCCGATTATTGTCACTTCGGGGTTGTCGGATCATAACACATAATAGGTGACTATAGACTTGCAAGATAGGATCAAGAACACACATATATTCATGAAAACATAATAGGTTCAGATCTGAAATCATGGCACTCGAGCCCTAGTGACAAGCATTAAGCATAGCAAAGTCATAGCAACATCAATCTCAGAACATACTGGATACTAGGGATCAAACCCTAACAAAACTAACTTGATTACATGGTAAATCTCGTCCAACCCATCACCGTCCAGCAAGCCTACGATGGAATTACTCAAGCAGGGCGGTGAGCATCATGAAATTGGTGATGGAGGATGGTTGGTGATGACGACGGCGACGAATCCCCCTCTCCGGAGCCCCGAACTGACTCCAGATCAGCCCTCCCGAGAGAGATTAGGGCTTGGCGGCGGCTCCGTGTCGTAAAACGCGATGAAACTATCTCTTTGATTTTTTCTCTCCCCGAACATGAATATATGGAGTTGGAATTGAGGTCGGTGGAGGTCCAGGGGGCCCACGAGATAGGGGCGCACCCTATAGGGGGGGCGCCCCCCTGTCACGTGGACAGGCCGTGGGCCCCCTGGTGTATTTCTTTCGCCCAGAAATTCTTATTAATTCCAAAAAGTGCCTCCGTGGATTTTCAGGACATTCTGAGAACTTTTATTTTCTACACATAAAACAACATCATGGCAGTTCTGCTGAAAACAGCGTCAGTCCGGGTTAGTTTCATTCAAATCATGCAAGTTAGAGTCCAAAACAAGGGCAAAAGTGTTTGGAAAAGTAGATACGTTGGAGACGTATCGCCGGCCTGCCTAACAAAACGGTCAGCCCACACGATGGCTCACAACTCGTAGTGTACTGCAAGCCACTCGCCACCCCTAGACGCACACACCCACACACACACCGCGAATCCACGCAACTACGATGCATGTTAAATTAATTACCCCGCGATGAATATATATATATGTTACCAAAGGAGGGACATTTTAATTTCGAAAAAAAAACAGAAATCTTTAAGATGTTTTAGTAAATTAATTGATTGATTTTCTTCGGGTATAATGTGCAAAAATCAAATTCGAGCTACATGCACACATGACAGTGCACCTAAATGGATTGCAAAAACACATGTGTCTCACTGGGTGCTTGTTTACTCCTCGTGCAACAAATTTCTAACAATGAGAATCTTGATTTTTAAATTCTAGTACATCCAAAACTTATTTGAAATTCGTGAAACTTATCATGTTGTCATATGGAAACCAATACAAAGTTGCATTGTACTTTTTTTGGTCAAATTTGAGACTAGTTTTGATGTAATATTTTTCTAATTATAAATGGGAGATTATTAATAATTGGGAACCAATATCACAAACAGACTATTTATTCGAACAGTGAGCGTTAGACCAACAATAAATATGTGTCATGCTTCGGTTAAGCAAAAAAATAAAGCGACATCATTAATCATCCAAATAGAAAAACAATATACGTGCCGCCACGCGACCCGTGTACCGTCTGGCGGCGTCGATTGACGGGGCGCATGCGAGCGATCCGCCGTCTTGAGCAGACCGGGAGGCGTGCGTGCAGGTGTGTGAATTGACGGAGGCGTGCTCGCTATGTAGTGTCATCAGGAGGCGTGCTAGTAGTTGTGTGAAACGATGGTAGGCATGCCAGCAGTCTCGTGCGCAGGCTCACCGAGAGGCGAGCCAACGGTTTGACCGCCACCCGCCTCTGTCCCACTACTCCATATTAATGGTGTGCCTGAGCGGCCGCACCCCCCATCCTCGCCACACACAAAATCCCCTCTCTCCGCTTGCATCCTCGACGCCGCTCTCAGTCATCAAAGACGTCAGTGCATGAGGATGCAACCGAAGCGCCCCATCGGAGGGAGTGGCGACGTCGGGGTTGCTAAAGCACCGGTGCACAGTGTGGAGATGGAGATAGAGGTTGCCGTCACCGCCAGCGAGTTATCGCTGCAACCTGACATCATCGACGGCGTCAAGCTTCCACAGCCGGAGGCGGAGTTCCACACCGACTCTGGTGACGACTCGGGCGACGACTCCGACGACCACTCCGGCGAAGACTCCGACGATGACGGACAACTGGTTAGTCATCTATACCCATTTATGTGTCAAATAGATCCTAGGGTTTCTCTGGTTACTCCTGCCTCCCCCTTTTTGGAATAGAAACCCTATGGTTATGTTCCCCCAATCCATGAAATCTGAGTAAGTTTCGTTAGATCTATGTAGTGTATTGATTGTTTGAATGGTACAAGTGATAAGTGATTAGTTGTTTCATTTGTGGAAATGATTTTTGCTAGTAATCCGACTAGGGTAAGTGTTCGTGCTAATAATTCCTAGCCAGGAGTTAACAATTGATTTTAAATGAACTACATATATTTGTGCCATTATTTTCTTCATGATTGGTCTGTACATAGACGAATGTGCTTAAAAATTGAACCATAATCTCTGGATATGTATAAATAAATAACCATAAATTCCTAATCCTACTTCATGGCATGTAATCGTTGATTTGATGCCAATTTTTGGCAACTGCCAAATGTTCGCTAGAGATTAGTTTGTAACCATTAATTTGACGCCACATTTTTTTACTATTTGAATAGGTGTTGTTTGACGATGTGGACAACAAGGATGAAGATGTCCAGAGGAGGTACAAGAGGCAAATCCTGAGGGAGCTTTATGCAGGAATGCATAACATGCATATTAGGACCTGGGACGGCAGCTATCGATGCCCATTTTGCAACCACAAGCTTCCTGACGTCAAAGTGTTCTGGCGCATGCAAGAGGACGGGTCGTTGGCTCCTTCAAGCAGATGTATTCTTGCAGGCTGGAGCATAGCGCGTACGCCGAGTACCTGGAGAAGGTCAAGGATCGTGCTGGCATATGAGATGAGATGTGGGATCAAACTATGTACGCTTGAGCATGCTTAATGACGATTGAACTATGCTTGTGTACATGTTCGCTTATTATCTATGTCTCAGTATGTTTAATCTATATTTACTTATGTCTAACTGTGGGATATGGATGCAATCAGTTCGGTTGATGGAATGTACCTCCGTCCTCGTTTGTTGGTCCCTTTGTAATTTGTGTTAAATGTTGACCAAAGATTTAACTGACAAAATGTTAGTGCAGGTCAGCAAAAATTATATCGTTGGATGCGTATTTAAACATACTGTTCAATGATATAATTTTTGGTGGCATGCATAAAAAATTTCTAGTCAAATATTTGGTACAAATTACAGAGGGGACCAATAAACCAGGACGGAGGTAGTACGTCAATCACACACGGTTCGCAAAATTGGAACCATGTGCAATGACTTTCATTTTGCATGTTGCTTCAATCACACACGCTCTCAAAATTGGAACTGTGTGCAATGACTTTTGTTTTGCTTGTTGCGTCAATCACAAACGTTTGGCTCTAGCAAACCGTTGCCTCCAAAATTCTTTGTGGGATAGAAAACCCTCACCACCCAATTCAAAAAAGAACAAAGAAAACCCTCGCCATCCCCATGTCACAAAAACCCTCACCTGTGGGCGTTCTGGGAACGGTGGTCCCTAGACTTGCCTGCCTGCGGCCTGCGGCGTGGCTCAAAGGAGGCCCAGTGCAGCCCATCTTCATCAACACAGGCTCAAGACCCTCGCGAGGGGCCAAGCCTCGCGGGGAGGACGACAAGGAGCTTCCTCAGGCACGGCCTCGTCAGGCTGGCTCATGAGGAGGCGGAGAGTTCAAGGCAGGGTACCTCGCGAGGTGCCCATGACGCAAGCCATGACGACCAAGGGCGCCAGTCAGGCTCTAGCCCGCGCAGTGTCCTCCTTTCCTCTTTGGTGCAAAGGGAGCAAGCGCAGGCGAGAGCATCAAGCAAAGGCGTCCATTTCGGTGCAACAAGACCAAGACCAATAACGGCAGGAAGGAAGTCATTGTGGAGCCCAAGCAGGCGTCACCACCAGAGCCTTTGACAGGCGAGGACCAACTTTAGTCAGGATAAGTGTACCCGGTGTTCCCCTTCAAAATGGCCAATTGTTGGCGCCCTTCCCACTCAATATTTGGGAAGAGGCCAAGGGCCTTCGCCTATAAATAGGACTAGCTACCCGCAGGGTAGCGGGTCGATCGAAAGAACAAGGATAGATAGACAGAGAGAGAGAGAGAGGCGACTGAACTCTCCCTAGCATTTCATCGCGCCAGCCAAGAACAGACCCTCGCGAGGCTGTTCTGCCTTGTACTGTTCCTCATCTTCCCAAGAGGCAATCCACCACACCACACACTGGAGTAGGGTATTACACCACAATGGTGGCCTGAACCAGTATAAATCTTGTGTCTCTTGTGCTGTTCTGTTTGGTAGTTTAGATTCTAGCGATTCGGTGAGGAGCAGGCCGGTAGAGGGTTGAATCTCCGTCGCGCACCCAGTGTTCGAACCTCAAGGGTCTGCGGAACCGAAATCCGACATTTAGCGCGCCGGTAAGTCGCGCCGAAATTGCCTTCCGTCAGTCGTTCTTCTCCGACCATCGCATCCATGTCGGCGCTTCGGCGTGCTGCGACCGGCGTAAGCCGCCCTCACTTCGCATGTCGCCCAGACGGCTCCCGTCGGCGGGCGCCCTCGTCGTTCCCCGTCACGTGCCGTCAACGCCGCCACCGGCCCAGCGGGGAACGAACAGCAAGCATCGTCCCAGCATCCATCCAAGAGGCGGGACGGCCGCACTGCCACGCCCTCGCTCACCCCCGCTGGTTCTTTGTCACGCGCGCCCCGCGCGGCCATGGAGGCCCGAGCTGCGCTCATCGTGGCAAACGAGCTCCTGTGCTACCGCCCCATTGACGACATCTACGAAGAATGGCTCGACCGAGTCGCCGAGCTCATCCGCACTGCGGGAGGCGCCCCCGCGCCGTCCTTCTTGCTGCATCACACCCCGCCCTGCGTGGGCAACGAAGCTCCTGGGGCGCCTCAGCCGCCTCCTCCTCAAGAAGGCGCCCTGGCCCCAAGGCACACGGCCCCTGGGCGGAACCTGCTCCGTCACGCGCCAGCGCGGCAAGATCAGAGCTGCCAAGAAGTCCCTCGCCCTCGAGAAGCTGCCCGAGCACTCCCTGCTCCAGCACGTCAAGACCCTGCCCCCAGCCGTAGTGCATGGGGACCCGCAGGACCAGGCTCTCCGTCGCCCAAGTCACCATGTGGCCACGGCGGGCTGCCGCGCCTTCACCCCCGAGATGCGCAGTGTCGCGTGGCCCGGCAAGTTCAAGCCAGACCTGCCTCCTCGCTACGACGGCACGGCTGACCCTGCAGAGTTCCTCCAACTCTACGAGTTGGGCATCGAGGCTGCTAACGGAGACGAAAAGGTCATGGCGAACTGGTTTCCCATGGCGCTCAGGGCCGGAGCCCGCACTGGCTCTGAATCGGCCCCTGCACGATCTCCTCTGGGGCGAGATGCGCACCCGCCGTCGCCAACTTCGTGGTACTCGTGACCGGCCACCGCCGTGGCGACATGTGCCGTATCAAGCAGCTGTGGAAACCTGCAGAAGTACATCCAACGCTTCAACAACGCGTGCCTCAAGATCCCCAAGGTGACGGAGGAGGCCATCATCTCTGCCTTCTCCGACGGTGCGCGACCTAAAGATGAAGGAGGAGCTGGCGATGCATGAAGACCTGTGCACCTCCTTGGAGCTGTTCAACTTGGCGACCAAGTGCGCCAGGGCTGAGGAGGGGCACCTCTCCTTCCTCGAGCTGTCTGCCGCAGACCCCGAAGAGAAGAAGCCCAAGGCCAAGGACGTGAAGCGTAAGGGGGCTGCCGTACTCGCGGCTGAGCCAGACACCAAGCGGGGCAGAGATCAGCCTGAATCCTCCAATGGCAGTCGGTACTGCGTGTACCACGACCTCCACACCCACAACACCAATGAATGCCAAGAGCTCCAGCCCGTGCGTGAAGGAAGGGTCGGCAGACGTCCTGACCGCAGCGACCGGGGCTATGGCCAAGGAGGAGGAAGGAATGCAGGACGTTGGGAAGGCCGCGGCCCGCGCCAAGGGTGGCGCGACCAACCTCGCGAGGATCGCTGGCAGGACCCGCCTCACGAGGGAGGCTGGAGGGATCAGCCTCGCGAGGATCGCCCGCAAGGGAACGCAGGACTCCCTCCGCTGCCGCCGCAGCCAAGGAGAAATGAAGACCGTCATCAGGACGAGGGGGCTGGGGGCTTCCAGGAACCACGTGCAATCGCCTACATCCTGGTCGGAGCTCAAGCCCCAGCCTCTCAGCCACGCGCCCTCTCAGGTGGTCAGCATGCGCCGTCACGTTCAGCTCAGCGGATCAGCTCAAGTGCGCGGCCACAGCCGGAGTCCTCCCGATGCTTTGTTCCCCAATCATCAGCAACGTGCTAGTCACGGGACCCTCATCGGCGGCGGGCGGGGCTTAACGCGTCTGTCCATGGAAACGTTCAAAAATCTTCAAGTGCCCTACAGTCAGCTTCAGCCAACCAAGCCTTTCTCCGGAGTCACCGACGGCTCCACGGTCCCGATCGGGCAGGTCCACGTTCCTGTCACCTTCGGGGCGCGCGACAACTACCGCACCGAGCTCATCGACTTCGACGTCGCCCACATTCTCCTGCCGTACAACGCCATCCTCGGATACCCGGCGCTGGCCAAGTTCATGGTCGTGACCCACCATGGCTACAACGTCCTCAAGATGCCAGGAAGCGGCGAGGTCATCATGGTGCCCTGCGAAGAGAGAGATGCAGTGTGCTCCCTGGGCGAGCCTTTCAGGCCGCATCGCTAGAAGACCCAGACCGCAGCAGCAGGAGGCCTCCCGAGGCCGCCCCCAAGAAGAATAAGACATCGACCGGCCCGGCCCCTCAGGAGGCAGGCCCCTCAGGGCCCGTGCCTGCCCAGGGGGAGCCTCCTTCCATCGCATGGGGAGGTGCGCCCGGCGCCCTCCTCAGGCAGGGCTCGGGGCTCTCCCCTGGAGGGCCGCCGACCTCACCAAGGTCACAAGGGAGGCGCTTGGGCACCACTTGGAGGCGTGCTTCGAAGCACGTTTCCCTCAAGAAGGAGCAAGGCAAGGAGGGCCAAACCCTCAGGAGTTCGTCAGCAAGGCCATTCAAGAGTTACAGGAGTCAAGGGTCATGAGAGGCAGCCGCCGCCTACCCGCTGTGGCCCCCCATCTAGGCGAGGATGGTGGGCTGCGCGTCTGCATCGACATGCCGGGGCTCAACCGAGCCGCGTCTCAAGAGCGCCTCTGGCCCTCGCGAGTGGGACGTTGTGAGGGTCCGCCCCACAGTTATGTGCGCATGCCTTACGGCCTGCCGAACGCGGCTGCTGTGCACCAGCGTCTCATGAGGGCCATCTTGGAGGCTCAAGAGGTCAGGCAAGCCGCAGCCCCGGCGGAGATGGAGATGGCCCGCGAGGAGCCGCCAGCGCCTCCGGAGCCTCCTGAGGCCCCTGGGCCTGGGGGCTCGTGAGGATCGGGTCCCGTAGCCCACCAAGTCTGCTACACCGACACCCCTTCGTCCCCAACGTCATCAGGTGACATCTTTTAAGTTTCTTTTCTAGCTGGGAGCACCCTCAGGGCCGCATTATTCCCAGGCCGCGTAGGTCCGTCCCTGCGGCATGTATCCCTTTTATTTCATGTTTGTAGCTTACCTTATTGGGGGCGCCCCTCAGGATGCATCATCCCCAAGCCGCTCGGTCCTATCCCAGCGGCATGTATCCTTCATGCGTTTATCTTAGGGCTATGCTTTCGATCCACCATGCTTGTTATTTCGTGCCTTTTCTCCTGGGTGTCGGAATCTTGGGCGTTAAAGGGGGGGTGCCTGAGCATCGCGACTCAGGGCTCCTACCGGCTCTCCGGCCCTCACCCTCTGGTCTTGTCCATGGCATCGCGACCTGGCATGCCAGTGACGGCTGAGACCAGCCTGAGAGCCGGGACCTGAGGACGTAGAGTTTCGTCATCTAACCCAGCTTGCGCGTTAAAGGGGGGTGCCTGAGCATCGCGACTCAGGGCTCCTACCGTCTCTCTGGCCCTCACCCTCTGGTCTTGTCCATGGCATCGCGACCTGACATGCCAGCGACGGCTGAGACCAGCCGAGAGCGGGACCGAGGGCGAGTTTCGTCATCTAACCCAGCTTGCACGTTAAAGGGGGGGTGCCTGAGCATCGCGACTCAGGGCTCCTACCGGCTCTCCAGCCCTCACCCTCTGGTCTTGTCCATGGCATCGCGACCTGGCATGCCAGCGACGGCTGAGACCAGCCCGAGAGCCGGGACCCGAAGACGTAGAGCACCGGTATCTGGCCAAATTTGCAGGAACACACTCGAAGATAAGGCCCAGAGCCAGGCGCAACCCGCCTTGAGGTAGGGCCCCGTGAGTCCCGCTCTGGCTCATGGGTACCCCAATACACCTCGCAAGGCCTTGCACGCCCCTCCACAGCAACTAACGGCTTACTGACGATTGTCGCGACAAACCCTCGTTCCTTATGTGATGAGCCCGCAGGGTCCCTCCAAGGAGCGTCGCCAAGCAACCTCACATCGGCCAAGGCACGGATCTGGCGCCGCACCAGGAAGCGTTTTCCTGACCCTCAAAGATAAGTCACCCTCCGGAAACACTAGTTATCGCAGCACCATCCCTGCACCCAATGCAATCCCGTGCTAGCAACGTCGCTCTCCTTTCTCACCGAATGATGGCTGTTTGAGCGCTAAAGGGGACCTCCTGAGCATCACGACTCAGGGGCTCTTACCGGACCTCGGGCCACTCACCTCCTGGCCTTGACCACGGCATCGCGACCTGGCATACCAGCGACGGCTGAAGCCGCCTTGGGACTGGGACCTGTCGGCACAGAGCATCAAGCCCTCGCGAGGTCTGAAAGGAGGAAACTAAGCTAAAACGGAATAAGCATCCCGCACTGCTTCACAATAAGGATCATATTAACAGACGGAGCTACAAACATCTTACAAGCCCCCGTGGGGTACATTCTTGGCCCCTCACAGGAACAAAAGGCGCGAATCCTAAGGAGTCATAACTACACGGGGCATCGCGGCAGACGCCATCATCAACAGTGGGCCGCCCAGCACAGACGCCAACCCCATCCAGATCAGAGGCGGCGACGGCCTGACGAGCCCGCCCTGCTCCGGGAACGGCACAGGCTCGGGGCCTCGTAGCTGTCGTCGCTTGTCTCCGGAGTCGCGAAGGGCTCAGCGGAGTCACTAGATCCTCCGCCGCCTCCGTCGCCTAAGGAGCGGCCAAGGGAGCGATCGGCCGGCCTCTGTTTCGCCGCAGCGGGGTCCCGACCGCCTCTCCCGGGGCAGCACTCCAGCCGGCGACCCTCCGCATCGAAGACCTTGAAGGACATCACCGAAGCACCGTCGTACTCCAGATGGATCGTGAGGGCGCCCCTCGTCCTACAGACCCGGGCGACCTCGCCCCAGCCTCGAGTCATGAAGACCTCGCCCGGGGTGACGACCGCGACCTCTGCTCCGGTCGTGAGGGTGCCGCAGTCGGCGTGCTGCAGCCAAAGCCCCAGGAGTTCCCCCTGCCGGACGACGGAGGCGAAGAAAGACGGGAGACGAATCCAAGACTTAGGAGGCGTGGCGGCGTGAAGCACGAACTCTCGGCAGGAGCCCTCGGCGTGGACTCCAGGGGGGAAGACGCACACCTTCGTGACCCGCCGGCATCGTCGGCGGCGCCACTCGTGGCGTTCGGCATCGACTCCTTCAGAGCCGCCAATGTGCGCGTACAAGGGAAGAGGGAACCCTGGTGGCGGCCGCTCACACCAGGGTCTCGACGCTTCCTGGCGAGCACCCTCGCCCTGACACCAGAGGGCAGGCCGCTTCTTTGGGGGAAGCGGGTCAGGATCCTCTTGGGGAGCCTTTCCCTTCTCTTCCGCGGAGAACCGGCGGATCGGAGCCATTGCAGCAAGATGGAGCAAGGCCCAGGAAGGAGGAGAAGCAGAGGGATAGACCGGAAGGGAGCGCGTCGTTCTGTACTTATATCCAGCGAAGGCCAACCATCGACCTCCACGACCATAGGTAATCATGACCCGCTTTGCATGCAGGGACTTGTCGAATCCGTGCGGTTACCAAGGTGTCGTGGGAAGTGGAGGCGCCCACGTCCAATCAACCGCCACGCAGTGCCCAAGGCCGCAGGCTGTTAGGGCCCGCGATGCTTTGCACTTGCCCTTTCGCCTCTCTGCTCGGCCAAGTTCGGGCGCGCCGTGGGCCCGGGGGCTACTGTCGGCGTTCTGGGAACGGGGGTCCCCAGACTTGCCTGCCTGCGGCCTGCGGCGTGGCTCAAAGGAGCCCCAGCGTAGCCCATCTTCATCAACACAGGCTCAAGACCCTCGCGAGGGGCCAAGCCTCGCGGGGAGGACGACAAGGAGCTTCCTCAGGCACGGCCTCGTCAGGCTGGCTCATGAGGAGGTGGAGAGTTCAAGGCAGGGTACCTCGCGAGGTGCCCATGATGCAAGCCATGACGACCAAGGGCGCCAGTCGGGCGCCAGCCCGCGCAGTGTCCTCCTTTCCTCTTTGGTGCAAAGGGAGAAAGCGCAGGCGAGAGCATCAAGCAAAAGGCATCCATTACGGTGCAACAAGACCAAGACCAGCCCAACGGCAGGAAGGAAGTCATTGTGGAGCCCAAGCAGGCGTCACCACCAGAGCCTTTGACAGGCGAGGACCAACTTTAGTCAGGATAAGTGTACCCGCTGTTCCCCTTCAAAATGGCCAATTGTTGGCGCCCTTCCCGCTCAATATTGGGGAAGAGGCCCAGGGCCTTCGCCTATAAATAGGACTAGCTACCCGCAGGGTAGGGGGATCGATCGAAAGAACAAGGATAGATAGACAGAGAGAGAGAGAGGCGACTGAACTCTCCCTAGCAGTTCATCGCGCCAGCCAAGAACAGACCCTCGCGAGGCTGTTCTGCATGTACTGTTCCTCATCCACCCAAGAGGCAATCCACCACACCACACGCTGGAGTAGGGTATTACACCACAATGGTGGCCTGAACCAGTATAAATCTTGTGTCTCTTGTGCTGTTCTGTTTGGTAGTTTAGATCCTAGTGATTCGGTGAGGAGCGGGCCGGTAGAGGGTTGAATCTGCGCGCGCACCCCAGTGTTCGAACCTCATGGGTCTGCCGGAACCCAAAATCCGACATCACCCCCGCCCGCCACCCCATGCCTCCGGCCCCCATTCACACATGCACAAGCTCCTCTGCGTCTATGCATGGCACCGCCTATCACGGCAGTAACCACTTATCTCGACGCCTGCCGCCACCGCCAGGCTGCCGACAAACCCCACCATATTTCACCACTTCTGCTTGTCGCCGCCTATCGCCATCGACTTTCTCAACGTTGCTCATGGTCGACCCATCTTCGCTCGGTTGGGGAATCTGCCCTACTGAGGGGGTTTTCTCATGGACGATAAGGTAACTAATTTAAAGAGATATTATCTCATCTCTCATCCTAGTTCATCTGCCTCCTTTAATCACCCGGCGGAAATCGCCGTCAATTCATTTTTATTCGAGCTGATTTGAGGGTTTTCTTTCATTCATAGAATGTACAGAGCGCCGACACATCAGGACCTTGCGACCTCCGCCAGAGATTCAATCTCACCATACCAGATGACTTGAGCATGTGTGCAGTATGTTCAATCTCACCCTAAATCGGTTGGCATGGCCTACTTTCCTGAAGATATTCTAAATATTCCTACATTTGGATAAAAGGTGCCACATGCACCATATACGTCAAAGGGGATTTTTCCCTCTTCTTTCTATGTTAGGCAAATTAATGATGTATTGTTCTTTTTACTCTCATATTTCCATGACATCATGTTTACCCTATCAGTTTAATTATAGATTTTTGTCCTTCGGTTTCAACTGTTGTACAGTTCTTTCAATTTGGGCCCATATTTGCATGTTACTATATTTTCTTTAACAATCCTATCATTTTCTGCAGTGCATCCCTTGCTATGCAACAGATTATGTAGTGCACAATTTTTCCCTTTACATAGATCAAGGCTGCACGGATGTCATACTCCACACAAACCATGGATTTACAATCGTTGCTACTGTAAGACTTGATGAATGTGGTGACTCCTATTTTGGCGCTGGCTTTTGGAAAGAAATTTCTAAGTTTTATGTATTGAAAGCTGGCACTAAAATTGGACTGCACATAAAAGGGTCTGGTCATGAGATATATGCCAACTTCCCCGACAAAATCATCCGTCCTGACTTCGTTCGAAGTAAGTTTTCTTTTCAACTATTTGTATGTTGACTTACCCAGCAATGTTAAATGAATTGTGTAGTATTTAAGCAACCAATTGTTATTCCCTTTTCTTACTATATTTCTACCTAATAACTTCTAGTTACCAATACTTTTCTATTGCCCTGTTTTAACAAAATATTCATGTACTCTCATTTCTATTTGAAAGCGCCGCAGACAAGGAGACTCCGGAGGTGGAGAACAGGGCTGCCAACAAGCGGAGGCGGGGCGAGCTAGAACCGCAAGAAACTCCAGCAGGCATAGACTTCATCAGCAGCCTCCCCGATGATATGTTGACAGCCATCATCTCCCTCCTCCCAATCAAATGTGGGGCGCGGACAACCGTCCTTTCCTGGCGGTGGTGCCCCCTATGGAACTTCACCCCTCTCAACCTCATCGAACCCATGAGCTCTACCATGGCTATCACAAAAGCTTGGACGCGTTCTCCAAGATCCTCGGCAGTCACCCTGGCCCAGAATGGGCAAGTTCCGTTCCAACGGCAGGGACCGAATCAAGCTTGATGACTGGTTTGGATCCCCCGCCCTAGATCAGCTCAAGGAGCTCACTTTCGATGATGGGCATATGTGCTCGCTGCCAACGTTCGTGCTCCACCTTACGCCCACGCTGCGCGTCGCCAAGTTCAGGAACTGCCATCCCCCCTTAATGACGCGCCTGCTCTTATTCTACCACGACTGAAGCACCTCGAGCTCGTCGTCGTCTGCCTCTCAAACGCTGACATGGTGTGCCTGCTCTGTGGCTGGACTGCACTCGAGTACCTTCGTCTTCAGGCGATCAATGGGTTGAGTACATTCCACATCACCTCCATGACTCTCCGGACTATTTATGTGTGTTGCTGGTTCGGCAGGAAGACATCACAAGATGTGTACCACGGTATGGTCATTGAGGACACACCTGCACTTGAGAGATTACTTGTACTTGATCAAGTAGGTCCAACAAGAATCAATGTCATTTCTCTGCCGAAATTCACAGTGCTGGGCTACTCGTCTAACAAATACTTCGAACTTGTTATTGGATCCACACCCGTTCAGGTACAACAGCCGCCTTCTACCTCTCCTTCTACAAATTAACATTATTTCTAATTTTGAAGATGTTTGTTCGTCTGTCATTCAGAAAATGATTTCGACAAGCCTGACCGCGAAACTGCGCACAGTGAAGGTCTTGGCACTAGAATCTATCGGCCCCAACCTGGAGCAAGTTGTCACTTTCCTAAGATGCTTTCCGTTCCTTGAGAATCTATATATCTCTGTGATGTTACTTCCCTGTTAAATGTTAACCATAAGGGAGTTCAATTTGTGACACCTTTTTCCAAGTTTACAATGACAATGTACTACGATTCTGAAGCATTTTTTGGAGGATTTCAGTACATACATGTCTCCTTTTCCAAGTTTACAATGACAATGCTTGATCCATATGGTTACAATCCATATGCATTTATCCTTTGGATTCATCTGTACTAGTTTTCTTAGGGAACTTTTCATCCACTCCAACATCTTGTGAAGATCGAAGATGGCATGTTAATGCCCATGTTAATCATGTCAGATCGAAAATGGCATGTTAGTGCATTTTACAAATCCTGCAAACCAAATACGCCTATAGTAGTGTGCAAAACTGCATCTAGGCACTAACACGTTTTCTTCTTTTGCAGATAAGATTAGGTCCAATGGTGGATAATGTGATATAGTATAACAATCACGTCGAATGCCTAGATCTACATCTCTCAGAAATTACTTTGAACTCCTACCGAGGGACCTTACCGGAGATTATATTCGCCAGGTTCTTTGTTGTCAGAGCAAGGGTGCTGAAGGTAATGAGGTTTGCCCTACATTTATTTTGGAAAAATGAATGGTTTGTTGATCAGCGCCCGTGCCTGCGGCAGAATGGAATAGGCTCCAAAAATGCTGAATTTCATTTTGGAACTTCAGATGAAAGAGTAATTGGAACTCATCGTGTCAACCCCATACATGACTTCTTAGTGGCTGACCCCTTTGCAAAAGTTTTGAGGTTTTGATACTAGACTTAGAAGTGGTAATATTAGTTTGAACCTCTCTGATATCCATGTTTAGCGAATCAACGTGAGCGTTTGCAGCTGATGAGCTGAATTTCATTTCTAATATTAGTTTGAACCTTGTAATCTTCGAATTTGAGCCATATAACTCTGGAATTTGAACCTTGTAATATTTTGAGCCTTTGTGGTACAATCGTTGAAATGGCATCATATGAGACTCGTATATTTGTAGCACTATTTTGACCTTAATATGCAATGGTCTTAGATTTGATTTTAACCATTCTCGAACCTATTTACCTTGTCGATCTCACAGCACACGATCTGTAGAGCTAACTCGACTGCGATCTTGGACATTATTGCACACAGTTGGTTTCTTCCATCGTGTGCCCTGTAGAGCATAGAATTAATTATCGCACTCGAGTGTCCATCATCACCCTTCTGTGTAACTTTGACCTCATCACCCACGGGTAAACTTACAACCGAAGTCATTCCACACACTTCATTTTTTACAAAGCTTTTTGCCAATAAACGCTCACGATTTGTCCCTCTTCGAGCTGACGCGTGGCAAACCAAGCAGCGCAGGAAGCTAGCACGGTAAACTGCGTGGTAGCGTGGGAACAAGCTCACCGATGATACATTTGGCGCCTCTTCGAGCCCACGCGTGGTCAAACTGCGGTGTGGTGTTGTCAACATGCACTGGGATCTTCACTGCAGTGCGGTGTTGTCAAGCATGCACTGGAATCCTCCGCTATGAACACCGTGACAAGACGTGATGATTACAGGTTGGCTGGCCCCCATTTGATACAGCGGCTATTTAACCCTTGCGTCTCTTCAACCTTTCGATCGCTCCCCACCATTGCAAGAAGCACACCCACCACTACAAGTTCTTAGAGAGTATCCTGCGCGGCTCCAATGGCGCTCCGAGCGGTTGCCGATGGCGAGCAGCATTCACCATGCATCCCGTGGTGGACAACCATCGAAGGTTCGAGGAGCTCCCCGTGGTGTACACCAACAACCCGGTCTGGGTGGAGCACTCCATGCGCATCATGGAGGTGTTGCTTGCCGACGAGAAGTACAAGGTTGTCGGGTTCGACCTCGTGCACACCCACACTCATGCCGGGTCTCGTCCCAAGGTCGACGTTGCCCAGATTAGCATGGGCCACCACATCCTTGTCTACCACTACTGCCTGGCCACAAGGCCTTGTGAGCGTTTGGCCAGGTTTGTCAATAGCCCCCACTACATGTTCGCTACGGTCGACATCACCAATGATGTCAAGGTGCTCAAGAATTCGGGCATCGCCTGCTAGAATCTTGTCGACATCCAGGGCCAATACAAGATCTGGGGCAGCAAGGAGCATGAGAAGGACTCACTGGTTCACCTAGCCGAGGCCATCGTCGACCTCTACTACAAATACATGAAGGAATACGGTGTCATTTGTGACAAAGTGCCTATTTGGTGTGATAATGAAAGTGCCATCAAGATTCCTCTCAACCCGGTGCAACATTTCAAGACGAAGCATATTGAGATTCGGTATCACTTCATCCGGGATCACATTAGGCGAGGGGAGATCGAGCTCAAGTATGTCAACACTCATGATAACCTTGCAGATATTTTCACGAAGCCCTTGGATGAAGCAAGATTTCGTGAGTTAAAACATGAGCTAAATATCATTGATTCGAGCAATGTGACTTGAACCCTTGCACACCCCACCTCACTCAACTTGCTGTCAAGTTTAGATGTAGGCATGGACATAGGGGGAGTGTTGTTCTCTCAATGAACTCTCCCTCCCCCCATTATGCATAAATTGATCTAGTCTTTCACTTTAACCATTTTCGATGGTACTTGTGCTTCAAGGACGAGTTTTGGTCATGGGTCCAAGGTTAAAATCTTCGCGACGCCATACCTCTTGACTCAAACATAGGTGGCCTCGGCCACCGCCCTCTCTTGAAGAGGTGTGTTTTGGCCCTTTGTTAGTGTGTTTGTGGCCGTGTTGGTCTTTCCTCCTTCTTGGCTGTGTTTCTCCATTTCTTTTTTAGCTTAGCCGTTCTGCCTAGTGCCTTTTTGTTGCTGGGCGGTACTACCGTTGGTGGTGCGCGGTACTACCGCCCACCAGCGCGGTACTACCGCTGCGGGGCGGGGTCAGGGGGTTATGTCGTGGGCAGTGGGAGGTTTCCCTCCCCCATACCCATTCGCTTGCCCCCTCACTCCGTCTCGTCTCTCCAGCAACTGGCGCCGTGGGAGGGCTCTGGCGGATCTCCTTCTCCGGGGCGTCCCTCTCCATTCCCTTCGATGGAGTCGATCCCCACCTTGTCCTCTTGCCATGGATGCCGGTATTGCCCTCGTTCCCTCTCTCTTCATGTCTAGATTTCTAATCTAGCATCTTAGGGGCAATAGTGGTTGCATCTCTAGATTTTTGGCCAAATCTAGGCTTGAGTAGGATGGAGAAGGCATCTAGGCAGTTTGGATTAGTGGTTGGTAGAAGTATTTTTGAATTTGGTAGGATGGTAGTGCCAGATCTGACCACAGCAGTAGGAAACCGCTGTTTCCCCGTCTCGAGTGGTACTACCGCTCCCACTGGAGCGGTACTACCACTTGGAGCGGTACTGCCGCTCACAGGTCGTGGTACTACCGCCCCCTACCAAATTCCATCGTACTCTTACCACTCAGTGATCCTTTTGTTGTGTTTGGTGGCTTATACTCATTCTTTCTGGTTGTTTTGCGTGTTCTTGTGTGTGGTTCCAGGTGATGAACATCCTGAGCATCAGGCTCGGCGTATCAACCCCGGTCGTGCCACGTCAAAGCGTTACCGCACAACTGAGTCTGCAGGAGGTTCCTCAAGTGCTCCACATCCACCTCAACTGAAGAAGAAGTCTGCTGTCAAGCCGAAGCAATCTGGCAAAACCGTGCCGGAAATGCAAGCCAAGGAGTTTTGGGCAAGGCGTCGCCACAACCCCTATGAGGCAGACCAAGATCCCACTTTGGTCAACCGTCCGTTTTGGAACAGGTTTCAGTTTGCCATATTCTTTGATGTACTCAAGGCCAAGAAGAACCTCTATGTTAACGTGCGCTCCATCGACACCGACTATATGGAGAAGGATCCTGAATACTTTGGTGAAGCTCTTCAGATGTGCACTCAACTGGACATTCTTGGTATCATGCATTTCAACAAGGACTATGATGCAGATATTGTGGCTCAATTCTATGCCACTATCCATCTAGGGACTGACGAGGACAAGACTCTAACTTGGATGAACAATGGACAGTGGATCTGAGGACCAGCTTACTGAGGAGGAGGAGTGGATTCAGCAGCACTGCCCGTGGACAGATTCTGATGCCGAGCAGTTCCCAACCGACGACGGTGGCAAAGACGATCCCGCTGAGATCTGATATTTGAGACCCTCACTTGCTATCACCTGGAGCCGTAGCAACACTCCCTCTCCTTTTTGGTGTCTCGATGCCAAAGGGGGAGAGAGTTTAGGGATTTGTGTCTTCCGTTTTCTGTGTGGTGTGTTTGTGTTTTCTCGCCGTTTGCTTTGTTTGGTTTTGTGTCAGTGAGACCTGAGTTCCAGACATATGGTGTGAGACATATGCTACCTTATCTTTAGATTATCTTTATCTATGTCTACCTAGATTATGAGTTGCATGCTTATCCTGTTATTTACTCTGCTCTCATATACCCTGCTTAGGTTGTTGGTCCCTAAAATGTAGGGGGAGCGTTGATCCTAGTATGTGTGCCGTGTAGTCCAAAGCACTTATCTAGATAGCACACATCTAGGGGGAGCCCAGCTACATCCTAGGACGGTGGGGTTTTGCGCATGTCATATGTCTTTCCCGTTTGTGCAAATCCCGTATTGTCATCAATCCACCAAGAAGGGGGAGATTGTAAGGGCATATTTATCCCCAAGGTGTTTTGGTGATTGATGACAATGCTTTTGTGGACTAATCATGTGCGTTGAGTTTTTCAGAGATTCATTCTTTGGCACGAGACGATTCCCTCCCCTCGTTGCTTTAGTCAAGACGGTGTAGCTCTTTCGTCTCTCTGTTGGTGGACTAGTTTTGTAGGAGTCACCGTACTATCAAGAGGGGATCCGCTTTGGTAAGGCTAGGGTGGAATCAACACGTACACATCCTTATCACACCCGACGTTCCTTTCCGCTTCTTTGGAGCTACCTTTCCTCCCCTCGCCTGCCTTGACCTGTCCCAGCGGTAGTACCGCGGTCCTCAATGGTAGTACCGCCGAAGCACGTCAAGCGGTAGTACCGCTCCCCAAGCGGTAGTACCGCTTGCTGTCTTCGGCCGTAGTACCGCTATGGTTCCGGGCTACTACCGCCTCGACTCGAGACCTTTGTTTTTCGTGTCGGGTTTTGCGGTACTAGTAGCGGCAGTAGTGGCGGTAGTACCGCTCCAAGCGGTAGTATCGCCCGTACTCCCGCGGTAGTACCGCTCTGGGCCCAGGTCCCTGCTACCCTCGTGAGCGTGATAGTACCGCTGGGAGGGAACGGTAGTACCGCTGGCTCAGCGGTAGTATCGCCCTGCCCAAGCGGTAGTACCGCTCTGTGCGTGGCTGCTTGGGGGGGTAATGGTTGGATTGTTCCCCCCACTATATAAAGAGGTCTTCTTCCCCAATGTTGACTTACCTCTTCCCCCAAAAAACTCCATTGTTGCTCCAAGCTCCATTTTCGCCCGATCTCTCTCCCTAGCTAATCAAACTTGTTGATTTGCTTGGGATTGGTTGAGAAGGCCCCGATCTACACTTCCACCAAGAGAAATTTGATTCCCCCCACTAATCCCTAGCGAATCTTGTTACTCTTGGGTGTTTGAGCACCCTCGACAGTTGAGGTCACCTCGGAGCCATAGTCCATTGTGGTGAAGCTTCGTGGTGTCATTGGGAGCCTCCAATTAAGTTGTGGAGATTGCCCAACCTTGTTTGTAAAGGTTCGGTCGCCGCCTTCAAGGGCACCAATAGTGGAATCACAGCATCTCGCATTGTGTGAGGGCGTGAGGAGAATACGGTGGCCCTAGTGGCTTCTTGGGGAGCATTGTGCCTCCACACCGCTCTAACGAAGATGTACTTCCCTTTAAAAGGAAGGAACTTTGGTAACACATCCTCGTCTCCACCGGCTCCACTCTTGGTTATCTCGTGCCTTTACTTGTGCAAGCTTATTTCTATTGTATCCCTTGCTTGCTTATGTGCTAGTTGTTATTGCATCATATAGGTTGCTCACATAGTTGCATATCTAGACAACCTATCTTGTTGCAAAGTTTAATTTGGTAAAGAAAAGTTTAAAAATTGTTAGTTGCCTATTCACCCCCCCTCTAGTCAACTATATCGATCCTTTCAATTGGTATCAGAGCCTCGTCTCTTTATTAAGGACTTTGCCGTCCGAAGAGTATGGTTGACACCATAGACGGTGGGGAGGAGGAGCACTCCGGTGTGAATCCGATCTCGTCTACAGGTAATGGGGAAACCGCGGTGTACCGTCAGGAATTCAATGTGGCCTTGGACACATTGAAAACCTCCATGACAACCACGGTTGAAAGCATGTTTAATAAATTCTTAGAAGGACTTAAACTACCTACCTCGCCGATGAAAGTGGGTGATCCCACTAACAAGGTGACGGATGCTAACTCCGACAAGGGGGAAGCTAATAGTGAGAAGGGTCCTTCTACTAGTGGTAGAAATGGCACCGGCATCTTTGCCCATGTGGAACCTCCAACTTATGGAGGACCGATTCCTCTACTCATTTAAATAATGCGGTCCTCCTCCTAAGATTGTGAAAAATGAGGATTTTGATTCTTGGGTGTATCGCTTGGCGTCATTTAAATCATGTGAATACTAATCTTTGGAGAATCATTGAAGAATGTTTCTATCCACATGACGAAGCAACTTCACCCGAGAGAAGTGGTGGATAATCAATTCAATGAGAGTGCTCTTCATCATCCAAGATGCAATCCTTCGAAGATCTCCTCATCTTTGACCCCATGCCATGGCCAAAGACGCATGGCAATGCATTGTGTCACTCTATCGAGGAAGTGCTAGCATTCAATGCTCCAACTATGAAGTGGTGCAAGATGAAGCCGATGCGTTTGCAGTGAAAGAAGATGAAGAACCTCGTGAGCTCTTTCGAAGAGTGACAAACTCGCGGTCTCACTCCGAGATCATGGGAGCAAGGACACAGATGACAATTGGATCGAGCGCAAGTTCCTCAAGGCCATGATGCCCTACAACAAGGCCATGACCTCCATCATTCGTCAAAGACCGGACTTCCACTCCATGACCTCAAGCGAAGTGTTGGATGGGTTCGTTGCAATGAGCATCTTGGACAAGACCGCCGACAATGCGGTGCTCCATGCTCAAAGGGCAAAGAAGCCCAACCTTGCCTTGAAGGCCAAGGTTATTGTGGAAGAAGAGGAAGAAGAGGAGGATGAGGAGAGCAACCCCGAAGATACGAAATATGATTATCATGAGCACATGGCTCTTGCTTCAAGACAATTTTGGAGCAAGAAGAATTCAATACCCAACTTCAACAAGAACAACTCAAGTGGCGTGAAGGGCAAGCAACGAGTTAGAACTTGTTTCAACTGTGGCAATGTGAGCCATTTCATTGCGGATTGTCCTTACGAGAAGCAGGAAGACAATGGTGGCAAGTTCATTTGAAAAGACAAAGCCAAGTCCTTCCCCAACAAGAACAACTTCACCAAGAAGACTTCTACTCGTGGGTTGGTGGTTCAAGAAGAATACCATGAGGATAACGATGATGATGAAGATAGAGAAGCAATGGCCATGGCATCCGTTGCCATTGCCACATCTCCCTGGATGTCTCTCTTCGATTCACCCAACGAGAACAACACCGCCAAGTGCCTCATGGCTAAAGCCACCAACAAGGTAACCCCCAACATCAAAACCACCATCATTACTAATCCCTCTTTGACAGATGGCATTGATGAAAGTGAGGAGTCTAATGAAGAAGTAAATGAATCTGAGTCTTTTATGAGTAATCTCAAGGGCAAATCCAAGAAGCACTTTGTTGCTCTCTTGGAACAACTTGGTGAAGCCAATGGCATGATCGAGGCTCACGAAGAAACCATCTCTAAGATGCAAGGTCATAGTCGTGACTATGCCGATGAGATACCAGATCTCTCCAATGCTCTTGAGGAAGAGCGCGGGCATCGTTTGGTTCTTGAGGAGTCACACAACAACGACCACGCCAAGTTAAAGAAAGATCTTGATCATGCTCTTGTTGTGTCTCGTGTGCTAACTTCCGAGAAGGCTAAACTTCGGGTTGATCATGCTATACTCAAGGAGGAGTTTAATGTACTTGACAAGGCCCACAAGGTCTTGAAGGGTGCACACGCAAACCTCAAGGAGTCTCATGCTCAACTCCAAGTTGAGCTAACCAAGGAAAAGGCCACTGTCGGTGTCAAAACGGTGGATCTCGGGTAGGGGGTCCCGAACTATGCGTCTAGGCGGATGGTAACGGGAGACAAGGGACACGATGTTTTTACCCAGGTTCGGGCCCTCTTGATGGAGGTAAAACCCTACTCCTTCTTGATTGATATTGATGATATGGGTAGTACAAGAGTGGATCTACCACGAGATCAAGGAGGCTAAACCCTAGAAGCTAGCCTATGGTATGATTGTTGTAATGGTTGTTCGTCCTACGGACTAAAACCCTCTGGTTTATATAGACACCGGAGAGGGCTAGGGTTACACAGAGTCGGTTACAATGGTAGGAGATCTACATATCCGTATTGCCAAGCTTGCCTTCCACGCCAAGGAAAGTCCCATCCGGACACGGGACGAAGTCTTCAATCTTGTATCTTCATAGTCTTGGAGTCCAGCCGATGATGATAGTCCGGCTATCCGGACACCCCCTAGTCCAGGACTCCCTCAGTAGCCCCCGAACCAGGCTTCAATGACGACGAGTCCGGCGCGCATATTGTCTTCGGCATTGCAAGGCGGGTTCCTCCTCCGAATAATTCATAGAAGATTGTGAACACCAGGATAGTGTCCGGCTCTGTAAAATAAATTCCACATACCACCGTAGAGAGAATAATATGTACACAAGTTCAATCTGCTAACGTATTTTGTGGTGTGACGTCACGCCACTACCAAGCCTTTACTTGAATCATTTTTATTATATCACCTCAGCGCGTTTAGCGAAGTGGTTTCCTTGGCACGTCTTGTCGAAGCAGAGATCGTGTTCCCCTTATTCCGGGATTCCCATCAATACGGACGTGGGTAACCCAACCGCGCCATTGATTGTGGCGCTTGGGAGATAAGCGAGTTTTACCAGGCCGGTGGGGACGCATAGTCTTCGTCCACCCATATAAAAGGGGATAAGGATCAACCTTTTTTACCTACGCCTTCTTCCTCCTTTGCCTATCCATCTCCGCGCACTCGAGCTCCAGCGCCCAAGTCCGCACATCTCGCCTCAACCTTCTCCAGCCATGTCCGGAGCGGGAGGCAAGTGGATTGCCTCCTCCGTTACGGAGGGGCACATCGAGAAGTTGCGCGGCGCCGGATACCTGTCCAGCGACATCGCGCACCGGCTGCCCGACGAGGGGCAGCTCATCCCCACCCCCTGGCCCCATGAGAGGGTCATATTTCTTCCCCACTTCCTCCTCGGACTGGGCTTCCCACTTCACCCCTTCGTCCAGGGGCTCATGTACTACTACGGCCTAGACTTCCATGATCTGGCGCCAAACTTCATCCTCAACATCTCGGCGTTTATCGTCGTGTGCGAGGCCTTCCTCTGCATCCAGCCCCACTTCGGCTTGTGGCTAAAGACCTTCAATGTCAAGCCGAAGGTGGTGAAGGGTGTCCAAGGGGAGTGCGGAGGCGCCATGGTGGGCAAAATGCCCAGCGTCATCTGGCTCGAGGGTGCCTTCGTGGAGTCCGTCAAAGGGTGGCAATCGGGGTGGTTCTACATCACCGAGCAGCGTGACCCTAAATGGGCAGCGGCCCCGAGTTCAGATCTGGTACCCCATGCAGCTCACCTCCGGAAAGAGAAGGGCTTGCTATGGGGTAGTTCGAGGAGCCGACAGGACTCTAGTCTGTCTCTGACCACAGTGAACAATAAGCTTAAGCTTGTCAACGTGATCCAGGTCATGCTCGTCCGCCGGATTCTCCCCTGCCAGCAATGGGCCTTCAATTTGTGGGAGTTTGATCCGACACAGCATTGGACCTTGAGAGGGCTCTTCGACACGACGTACGAAGCTGCCTGGAGGGTGCTGTTCAAGGGCGGACAAGCCCCCGCATCCGCAACTGAAGATCGCGGATTCAGCAAGCAGCGCCCGGCCGGCGAGGTAAGCTATGTTATCCTTTATGGGACACTCATTTCTTTCATAGTTTGACTCTATGTGGGATCTAAAACTCCCAATGCCTTTAACAGGACTGGCAGAAGACGTCCGGACAGGTCAACTGTCCGGCTTCCTTCCCGAAGACCCAGCGGACACCCGTTTAACGGGGCTGCTGGTTCCGGCCCTTTACGTGGTGCCGGAGAAGAAGGCCAAGAAGAAGGCCACGGGAACCCGAAGGAGTTCCCGGCGCCAGCTAGTATCAGACTCATCATCCAATGACTCCGAGGTAGACTCCTCCCCCGAGGAGGAGAAAGAGGCCTCTTCCCCAGCGGGGGGAGAGAAGAAGAGGAAGGCCTCCCCGACGGGGGCGGCCGAAGGGTCCAAGAAAGGACGGACCCTTTCTCCGGACTGCTCCGCCAACGCCGATGACGGCGACGAGGAGTGGCCCTCAAGGGCCAAGCCCCTGGCAAGATCGTAAGTGTCCGAATTCCTGGGTGATTTATAATTTCTCTTTTTGTCACGTGGTGTCCTTCTAATGCCGCATACAACCTGTAGTCCGGCCAAGGACGATCTTCCCGCTTCATCGAGCGGGTCCTTGGCTCCGTCGGATGTGGCTTCCCTTCCGACTGCCTCCACCCCTCGTAACGCTGATGACGCCGAGGTGGGATCCCAGGAGGGGACCCACCAGGAGGGGGAGGCTCCGGAGGTGCCACAGGGCGACCTCCCGGACTTCGCACCGGACTCCGCACCGGAACCCGCAGTGGTTCCGGAGTCCGGTAGGCGGCCCTTCGTAAGAAGGGCAAGACTGTGACACCGGCGGCCGCCGTCCAACCAGAGGCGCCAGATAACTTGTTGGAGGCGCTCAACGGCGCTTCCATCGAAGAAGAACACCGCACTGTCATGAGTGCGGTGATTCAGAAGGTTCAGCTCGCCAAGAGCGGGCTCACCGAAGCTTGCAGCAGCCTTCTAACAGGCTTTGAGGTAAGAATTTTAAGGCATGTAATATAATACTGCATAGACAGTAGCCCCTGATGCTCGGTTCGGTGTTCGGAAAGAAAAGCCGGACTGAGGATCTTACAAAGATATACGCAGGAGGTCTAAAAAATATGTCAATATGGGATTGCAGGCTGCGCTGCGACCTCGCCACACCGATCAAGGAGGTCGATGCTTTGAAGCAGAACCTCAAGCGGTCCGAGAGCGAGCTCGGCCGTGCTGTGAAGCAGCTCGAGGACAAGGAAGGTGAGTGACACCAGATTGAATTTTTACCTTACAAAAAGGATTTTGGTTGCAAGAGAAATAACAAGGATAACGTGGGTACTCGGGGCCCACGAGCAGGTGGCGACACGAAGGAGGCCGTGTCCGCGTCGAACGTAATGCGGCTGCAGGCGAGCTGAGCGAGAGAAGCAGGAGGCGCGGTGGCGGAGGTGCAGCAAGAGCTCCAGGCTCTCGTGGAAAAGCATGAGAGGTTGGAGTGCGACTCGAAGACTCGAGAGTCCGAGCTTGCATCGGCTCTTGAGAGTGCGAAAGCCGCTAAGGCCAAAGCCCATAAGGCCCTCCAGGAGATTGAGGCGGTGAAGAAAATAGCTGCGGGTAAGGCATTTTTCATGCAAAGCAAGCATGTGAATGCGAATTACCTATTACTTACCCGAATTTGGAGCTCTCCAGGAGCGTTTGCAGATCTGCCTTGCAGCATGTCCGATGCTGCCGCATTCTATCGGGCCGAGGAGGGGAGCTCGACGGAGAAGGTCTTCGGTCTCGAGATGCCGAGGCCGACATCCGGTGCCCCTTAGCGACCAGCTGAAGCAGCTGGTCGAGCTCCACAAGGTAGCCGAACAGGCCGTGAAGGGCCTCATAGTTCGGCTATGGCCCAAGGAGGCCATGCCTGGGAGCTATTTCGGCCTGGTGCGGCGGTTGGTGGATGCGTGTCCCTGGGTGGAAGTCGTCAAGCAGTCCTCCTGCATTGAAGATGCCCGTCGGGCCCTTGCCCGTGCAAAAGTGCACTGGGGCAGGATGGACGCTGAGAAGCTTCTGACGGACGCGCCGCCGGTGGGCAAGGAGTATCGCACGCCCGAAATGTTTTATAAGAGTGTCCTGAAGGGAGCCCGCATGATTGCGGATGAGTGCTCCAAGGATGTAATATTTGAGTAAAATCGCATTATGTTATCCTGTGCGCTGAAAACTATGTTCATATGCGCTAAGCAACACTTATTAATTTAAAATATTACCTTCTGTGCGGCCGTTTATCAAATCTGGGAGATGGCAAGTTGTCGGCTTCAGCCCCCATGCCACTAGTGCTGGGGTGTTCGGGATAAACTTGAGCGCTCTTGTTCCAATGTTTGGGTCCATCTAGGGAGGCGCCCAACACAACGAACGAGGCAACCGGACTTATAATGCTTGAACACTCTCACTTAGCCATAGAATTTTATAATTTTAAATTTCGGCGAAGCCCCTAGTGTTCGGAAGACCGAGTTCGGGGCGCTATCCACGCCTGGGCCGGACAAAGCCGGTTCATCGCTCTAAGCGGCATAAGCCTTTAGGGACTCGAAAAAACCTCTCGAACAGCGACCAGCTCTCGCCTTATCATGACCGTCCGTTTTAGCTTTCTCCACTGAGGCGCTCGCCCAGCTCAACCGGGGCGCAATCGCAGTGGTTCTCCCGGTGCTACCTTAGCCGATAAAACGGAGCGTAAGGTACCAAAACATGGGAGCCGGGCAAACCCAACTATGACCCAAGACATGATTCGGAGCCGATGCATATAATGCTATAAGTTCGGGGTGCCGCACTTGCGAAAGTGTTCGGACTTATCACACCATAATGCGGGGAACTTAAGCCCTGGTGTATTCGGCCGTACCAAAGTGTACGGATGCAACATGTCATAAACGAACATATATATATATATATAAGAAAGAAATGCGATTATAAGCAAAAAAGCGATGCATTGTTTATTCAAGGAATTCTGCGATGAATGCAGAATGATACAAATAGTGCGGTAAGCAAGGGGTAAGACTATTAAACATGTCCCCCTCCAGGGGTAGGCTGCGGAATGGTGTATGAAAACGTGTTTAATGCTCATAATGGAGACCACCTGGATACTCGCCGTAGCCCTTTTTCTCCCCTGGCTGTTGCATTGTGTGTTCGGCAGGTCTACTGCGGGACAGGGCTTCAGGTGAACGGAGTCCTGTGCGTAAAAAAGGAAAAAATAAAAAGAGTCACACACTTGGGAGCCCCTGGTGCGGTTGAGCCGCATTCTGGGCCTGTGGTGGCCGTGCCCCTCCCCCTATGCCCATGGTATCTCCAGAGCGTAATGATGTACGCGAAGGACCAGTCTTGCAATTTGGCAGGGGCTGGGGTTGGGGCCGCATTGCTATGTGTGCTCGGGCGTGCTGTGGTCTTGTTGTAGGTTACTCCGGCGCGTTTGGCGTGTCTCGTCGCTAACGACCGGACTCAAAATTGCCTTAAGAGGCTGCTCTGTATTTACGCCGCGAGAGCATGTGTGTGTTCCTCCGTTCGGAGGAGCGTTGATGTTTCCGTTGATCGTGATGACTCCTCGAGGCCTGGCATCTTGAGCTTGAGGTATGCGTAACGCGGCACGCGTTGAACTTTTGAACGCGGTCCGTTCGAAAGCGAGCGTTATAGCCACCGCAGAACGGGACTATGTGAAGATTAACTCCTCGCGGAAGTTATCCGGGGATCCAAGACCACTTCGGTGTGGTCGAGCTGCATAATTGGCCTCTACACGGTATGACGCCTTTGAAGGTCGTCTTTAGGTTTAATCCTTGAGGGTCTATGCCCATCTTGCACACCGTGTCCCGATAAAGCGAGGTTCAGCTCTGCCGCCGTCCATCGAGGACTCGGTGAGGTGAAATCCATCGGCGATTGGGTCTAAAACCAATGCGGCGAATCCGCCATAACGAATATTGGTGGGGTGGTCCTTCGATCAAAAGTGATGGGCAAGAGGACCATGGATTGAACTTTGGGGCGACCGCCCCATCGCGTATCGCCCTCGAGTGCACGCTTCCACTCCCTCTTGGGTATGTGGGTTGCGTATATCATGTTTACCGTCCGCACTTGTGGGGGAAACCCCATCCTCTATTGTTCGCGGCGGGTCTCTTCCTCGTCATCGCTATGCAGCCCCTTGTCATTGTTTTCGGCGATTAATTTGCCTGCCTGCTTGAATACCCAACGATCCCTGTTGGTGTGATTTGCTGGCTTTTCGGGGGTGCCGTGTATCTGGCACGAGCGGTCGAGTATTCGGTCCAAGTTGGACGGACCCGGAGTAGTTCTTTTGAATGGCTTTTTCCGCTGACCGGGTTTAGAGCCTCTGAATCCAGCGTTGAATGCCGTATCCTCAGTGTTGTCGCCATTAACGCGGCGTTTGTTTTTGTTTCAACGCGACCTGCCATTGCGGTCTTTGGTATCCGGACTGCCAGAATTTTTGCTGAGGTTGTTACTGCGGGCTAGCCAGCTGTCCTCCCCCGCACAAAAGCGGGTCATGAGTGATGTGAGGGCTGCCATGGATTTCGGCTTTTCCTGTCCTAGGTGCCGGGCCAGCCACTCGTCGCGGATGTTATGTTTGAAGGCTGCGAGGGCCTCTGCATCCGGACAGTCGACGATTTGATTTTTCTTTGTTAAGAACCGTGTCCAGAACTGTCTGGCTGATTCGTCTGGCTGCTGAATTATGTGGCTTAGGTCATCGGCGTCTAGTGGTCGCACATATGTGCCCTGGAAGTTGTCGAGGAATGCGGCTTCCAGGTCCTCCCAACATCCAATTGACTCTGCTGGCAAGCTGTTAAGCCAATGCCGGGCTAGTCCTTTAAGCTTGAGTGGGAGGTATTTGATGGCGTGGAGATCGTCACCGCGGGCCATATGGATATGAAGGAGATAGTCTTCAATCCAAACCGCGGGGGTCTGTTGTGCCATCATAGGATTTAATGTTCACGGGTTTAAATCCTTTAGGTATTTGATGATCCATTACTTCATCTGTGAAGCATAGTGGGTGTGCAGCGCCTCTGTATTGGGCAATATCACGACGTAGCTCAAGCGAGCTTTGTCTACTGTGTTCATCCCGGCCGGAGTTACTGTATCCGACGCGACGGTAGTCGTCGCACATCGTGGGGCGCCCACGTGATCCGTAGATCGATCTTGATTGTCTTGCCTTGTCCTCCAATATGTCTTGCAAGTCCGGCGCATTCCCCGTGGCCGTGACTTTTAGAGCGGTGCTGTGGTACGGTCCCGTGGAGGGCCTAGATGCTCTCTGTCACACGGCCACGAGGTGGTCGGTCCGCCAGACAGCGCTGGTGATGAAGGTTTATATGCCTCCTCCTCTAATCGGGGAGCAACTTGCGTTTTGGGTAGCTTTTGAGGGCGCTCGAGTTCATGCTCTTCGCCGCGAGGACTTGGTCCATCTGTTGGCCAGCAGGTCTTGATCAGCTCGAAGCTGTTGCTGCTTCTTCTTTAGGCTGTTTGCCGTGGCCATAAGCCTGCGTTTAAAATGCTCTTGTTCGACGGGATCCTCGGGCATGACGAATTCGTCGTCGTTGAGGCTTGCCTCGTCTCCGGAGGGAGGCATGTAATTATCATCCTCTACCTCTTAAATGCCGCTCTCTCATGAGGGCTGGCTTCTCCATCCTCTGTGTTGAATCTTCTTTGGAGGGGTTGTCTTGACACTCTCTGGGGTGTTATTATCTCCGGTGCCGGAATCTCCATTCTTGCTGTGGCGGGATTTAGAGCGGCGCCGCTGACGCCGGCGCTTGGGCTGTTTCTTAGAGGAGCCTTCCTCCGCTGCATCCTCGCCGTTCCCATCCTTTGGGATGTCCACCATGTATATGTCGTATGACGAGGTGGTCTTCCAGTGCCCCGTAGGCGCTGGTTCTTGGTCGTCTCCGGCATCGTCGTCCATACCATCGATGTCTTCGGAGTCGTAATCTAGCATGTCGGTTAGATCATCGACAGTGGCTACAAAGTGGGTGGTGGGTGGGTTTTGAATTTCTTCATCGTCCGCATCCCAACCGTCCTGACCATAGTCCGGCCAGGGCTCTCCTGATAACGAGAGATACTTTAGCGAATTCAGGATGTCGCCAAAGGGTGAGTGCTGAAAGATGTCCGCTGCGGTGAACTCCATGATCGGCGCACAATCAGATTCGATTGGTAGGGGCGCAGGAGGTTCGGAGTCCGGCACCTCGGAGTCACGAGCTGTACAAGGGACAAGGTCAGTATTTGGCTCCATCGCCGCAGAAGTTGAAGCCCCCGAGGCGGTGTCTAGACACCCGTCCTCGATCTGCACGGTCGGCTCCGAACTAAGGGTTGGAGCGGACTCATGTGCGGCCTCCAGGGCATTGTCCGGCAGCAGAGCTAAATCATGCCCATCGGGATAGTGCGGCGCGCTCGGCTGTGGCTCGAATCCGTCGAAGATCAAGTCTCCGCGGATGTCAGCTGTGAAGTTTAGGCTTCCAAATCTGACCTGATGGCTAGGGGCGTAGCTTTCGATCTGCTCCAGATGGCCAAGCGAATTGGCCCGCAGTGCAAAGCCGCCGAACACGGAGATCTGTCCGGGGAGAAAAGTCTCACCCTGGACTACGTCGTTGGTGATGATCGAAGGAGCCATCAAGCCTATCGGTGACGACACAGAGGAACTCTCAATGAAAGCACCAATGTCGGTGTCAAAACCGACGGATCTCGGGTAGGGGGTCCCGAACTGTAGTTCTAGGCGGATGGTAACAGGAGACAAGGGACACGATGTTTTTACCCAGGCTCGGGCCCTCTCGATGGAGGTAAAACCCTACTCCTTCTTGATTGATATTGATGATATGGGTAGTACAAGAGTGGATCTACCACAAGATCAAGGAGGCTAAACCCTAGAAGCTAGCCTATGATATGATTGTTGTAATGGTTGTTCGTCCTACGGACTAAAACCCTCCGGTTTATATAGACACCGGAGAGGGCTAGGGTTACACAGAGTCGGTTACAATGGTAGGAGATCTACATATCCGTATTGCCAAGCTTGCCTTCCACGCCAAGGAAAGTCCCATCCGGACACGGGACGAAGTCTTCAATCTTGTATCTTCATAGTCTTGGAGTCCGGCCGATGATGATAGTCCGGCTATCCGGACACCCCCTAGTCCAGGACTCCCTCAACCACCCTTCCTCATATGGTATTAATTGATAATGCATATTCCACTAACCCGCATTGTGAGCATGTGCGTCTTGTGGAGGAGAATGCCAAATTGAAGGATCAACTTGAGAAAGGCCTTGTGTCGGCGTTCTAGGAACGGGGGTCCCCAGACTTGCCTGCCTGCGGCGTGGCTCAAAGGGGGGCCCAGCACGGCCCATCTTCATCAACACGAGCTCAAGACCCTCGCGAGGGGCCAAGCCTCGCGGGGCGGACAACAAGGAGCTTCCTCAGGCGCGGCCTCATCAGGCTAGCTCACGAGGAGGCGGAGAGTTCAAGGCGGGGTACCTCGCGAGGTGTCCATGACGCAAGCCATGACGACCAAGGGCGCTAGTCGGGCGCCAGCCCGAGCAGTGTCCTCCTTTCCTCTTTGGTGCAAAGGAGCAAGCGCAGCGAGAGCATCAAGCAAAGGCATCCACTTCGGTGCAACAAGACCAAGACCAGCCCAACGGCAAGAAGGAAGTCATTGTGGAGCCCAAGCAAAGGCCACCACCGAGCCTTTGACAGGCGAGGACCAACTTTAGTCAGGATAAGTGTACCCGCTGTTCCCCTTCAAAATGGCCAATTGTTGGCGCCCTTCCCGCTCAATATTTGGGAAGAGGCCTAGGGCCTTTGCCTATAAATAGGACTAGACACCCCCGGGGTAGAGGGACCGGAATCAAGCAAGAGAGAGAGAGAGAGAGAGAGAGAGAGAGAGAGGGCGGCTAAACTCCTCCTAGCAGTTCATCGTCCCAGCCAAGAACAGACCCTCGCGAGGCCGTTCTTCCTTGTATTATTCATCATCAGCCTAAGAGGCAATCCACCACACCACACACTGGAGTAGGGTATTACACCACAATGGTGGCCTGAACCAGTGTAAACTCTGTGTCTCTTGTGTTGTTCCTTCCGTAGTTTAGATCCTAGCGAGTCGGCGAGGAGAAGGTAGGTAGAGGGCCAAATCTCCATGCGCACCCCAGAATTCGAACCTCAAGGGTCTGCCGGAACCCTAAATCCGACACCTTGTGACATGCATTCAAGGTGAGAAGAACCTCAACGACCTTTTGAGCAATCAAAAGGAAGTTGTGGCCAAGGAAGGAATTGGATTCTCACCCAAGTCCAAGAACAAGAAGAAGAACGACAAGACCAAACGACCTCCCCCTCTCAAGCAAACCTTTGTGAAAGAGGGAGAGGGTGCTCCTATGGAGAAGAAGAACAATGTGAAGGGTGTTGATGTCAAAAAGGGCAAAACCCCCTCCCCTTCCTTCAACAAAGTCAGCAACTTTAACCCTTCTTATGTGTTGTGCCGCGCTAGTGATGGACATGTTTATGCTAAATTTGTTGGTTCTTCTTATGAGTACATTGAGTGGTCTATTTGGGTTGCTAAGACCCTTGTTACTAACATCAAAGGACCCATTACTAAATGGGTACCTACAACCAAGCATTGATCTCTTGTAGGTGTTTTCTTCCGATGGGGGATCATGGTTGCTCGATAGTGGAGCAACAAATCATATGACCGGGAGCAAGGACTTGGTGGTGGACGTGCAAAAGATTCCATCTATGCCCACAAATGTTGAGTGGGGTGATGCCTCACACTCGAAGGTATTGGGTCTTGGCAAGGTTGTCATTTCTCATGATCTAACGATCGAGAAAGTCATGCTTGTTGAGTCCCTTGCATACAATTTACTTTCCGTTCGTCAACTTACACTCATGGGTTTTGCCACTTTCTTTGACATTGATACCGTGGCCCTCTTGTGGAGCAAGACTCTTAAAGTAGCCTTTGTTGGGCATCAAGCAAAGGCATCCACTTCGGTGCAACAAGACCAAGACCAGCCCAACGGCAGGAAGGAAGTCATTGTGGAGCCCAAGCAGGCGTCACCACCAGAGCCTTTGACAGGCGAGGACCAACTTTAGTCAGGATAAGTGTACCCGTTGTTCCCCTTCAAAATGGCCAATTGTTGGCGCCCTTCCCGCTCAATATTTGGGAAGAGGCCCAGGGCCTTTGCCTATAAATAGGACTAGCCACCCCCGGGGTAGAGGGACCGGAATCAAGCAAGAGAGAGAGAGAGACAGAGAGAAGGGCGGCTGAACTCCTCCTAGCAGTTCATCGTCCCAGCCAACAACAGACCCTCGCGAGGCCGTTCTTCCTTGTATTATTCATCATCAGCCCAAGAGGCAATCCACCACACCACACACTGGAGTAGGGTATTACACCACAATGGTGGCCTGAACCAGTATAAACTCTTTGTCTCTTGTGTTGTTCCTTCCGTAGTTTAGATCCTAGCGAGTCGGCGAGCAGCAGGTAGGTAGAGGGCGAAATCTCCACGCGCACCCCAGAGTTCAAACCTCAAGGGTCTGCCGGAACCCTAAATCCGACATTTGGCGCGCCAGGTAGGGGTGCGCCGGAATTCGTCTTCCGTCGCCCTGTCCTTCTCCGACCGTCGCATCCATGTCTGACGCTCGTCGGGCTCGCGCCGAGCGGCGAGCCGCACTCGCTTCCAGCGTCGCCCAGACGGCTCCCGTCGACGGGCGCCCTCGTCATTCCCCGTCGCCTGCCATCAACGCCGCCATCGCTGGCGGGAACGAAAGCAGCAAGCATCGCCCCAAAGATCCATCCATGAGGCGAGACGGCCGCATCGCTACACCTCGCCACCCGGCTGGTTCTTTCATCCCGCGCGCCCAGCAGCCATGGAGGCTCGAGCTGCGCTCATCGCGCAAACGAGCTCTCGCGCTACCGCCCCGCCGACGACGTCTATGAAGAATGGCTCGACCGAAGTCGCCGAAGCTCGTCCGCGCGCCAGGGGCTCCCTGCGCCGCCCTTCTCGCTGCACCAGCGCCTACCGCACGGGCGACGAAGCTCGGGCGCCGGCCGCCTCCCCCTCAAGAAGGCGCTTAGCCCCAAAGGCGCGTGGCCCTAGGGCGGAACCCGCCTGTCAGCGCCAGTCGGCAAGAGCAAAGCTGTTAAGAAGTCCTCGCTCGCAGAAGATGCCCGAGCGCTTCGCCTCGGCTCGTCATAACACGTTCTCGCTCCAAAGACGTCAAGACCTCGCGCTGCTCCCATTTGCAGCGCATGGGGACCCGCAGACCAAGCTCTTCGTCACCCAAGGCCTCCACAGGCCACGGCGGCTGCCGCGCCTTCACCACCGAAAGGCGCAGCAGCGTCGCGTGGTTCAGCAAGTTCAAGCTGCACTCGCCGCCTCGCCACGACGGCAGCTGCCGACCAAGAGTTCCTTCCAGCTCTCACGAGCTGGGCATCGAACTTGCTAACGGAGACGAGAAGGTCATGGCGAACTGGTTTCCCATGGCGCTCAAGGATGGGGCCCGCACTGCTCCTCGAACTGGCTCCTGTGCACGATCTCCTCCTCGAACGAGATGCGCACCCGCTTCATCGCCAACTTCCAGGGTACTCGTGACCGGCCACCTGCCGTGAGCGACATGCACCGCATCAAGCAGCAACCAGGGGAAACCTTGCAGAAGTACATCCAGCGCTTCAACAACGTGCGCCTCAAGATTCCCAACCGAGGAGGCCATCATCTCAGCCTTCTCCGACGGCGTGCGCGACGTCAAGATGAAGAAGGAGCTGGCGATGCATGAAGACCTATGCACTTCCTTGGAGTTGTTCAACTTGGCGACCAAGTGCGCCAGGGCTGAGGAAGGGCGTCTCTCCCTCCTCAAGCTGCCTGCCGCAGACCCAGAAGAGAAGAAACCCAAGGCCAAGGATGTGAAGCGCAAGGGCTGCCGTGCTTTCGCGCGTAACCAGACACCAAGCGGGCAGACCAGCGAATCTTCCAAGGGCAGTCGGTACTGCGTGTACCATGACCTCCACACCCACAACACCAATGAATGTCAAGAGCTGCGTGCCGTGCGTGAAGGAAGGGTCGGCTGACGTCCCGACCGCAGCGACCGGGGCTACGGCCAAGGAGGAGGAAGGAACGTAGGACGCTAGGAAGACCGCGGCCCACGCCAAGGGTGGCACGACCAACCTCGCGAGGATCGCTGGCAGGACCCGTCTCGCGAGGGAGCATGGAGGGATCAGCCTCGCGAGGATCGCACGCAAGGTAATGCAGGCCTCCCTCCGCTGCCGCCGCAGCCAAGGAGAAATGAGGACCGTCATCAGGACGAGGGGGTTGGGGGCTCCAGGAGCCCTGTGTGATCGCCTGCATCCTAGGCGGAGCTCAAGCCCTAGCCTCTCAACGCATCTTCAAGCAGTTCGCCCGAGAAGTAAATGCAGTCCTTCCCAAGCTCGAGGCCACACGCCCTCTCAGGTGGTCGGCGTGCACCATCACGTTCAGCTCAGCGGATCAGCTCAAGTGCGCGGCCACAGCCGGAGTCCTCCCAATGCTCTGTTCCCCAATCATCAGCAACGTGCTAGTCACCAGGACCCTCATCGATGGCGGGGCAGGGCTCAACGTCCTGTCCGTGGAAACATTCAACAATCTCCAAGTTCCCTACAATCAGCTTCAGCCAACCAAGCCTTTCTCCGGAGTCACCGATGGCTCCACGGTCCCGATTGGGCAGGTCCGCCTCCCTGTCACCTTCGGGGCACGCGACAACTACCGTGACCGAGCTCATCGACTTCGACGTCGCCCACATTCGCCGCCGCTGACAACGCCATCCTCGGGTACCCAGAATCGCCAAGTTCATGGTCAGAACTCCACCACGACTACAACGTCCTCAAGATGCCAGGAAGTGGCGGAGTCATCACGGTGCCCTGCAAAGAGAGAGACGCAGTGTGCTCCCTGGAACGAGCCTTTCAGGCCGCATCACTGGAAGACCCGGATCGCGGAAGCAGGAGGCTTCCCGAGGCCGCCCCCAAGAAGAAGAAGACATCGTCCGGCCTGGCCCCTTAGGAGGCAGGCCCCTCAGGTCTGGCTACCGCCAGGGGAACCTCCTCCATCAAGATAGGGAAATGCGCCCGGCGCCCTCCTCAGGCAGGGCTCGGGGGCTCTCCCCTGGAGGGCCGCCGACCTCGCCAAGGTCACGAGGGAGGCGCTTGGGCACCACTTGGAGGCGTGTTTTGAAGCACGTTTCCCTCAAGAAGGAGCAACGCAAGGAGGGACAAACCCTCAGGAGTTCGTCAGCAAGGCCATTCAGGAGCTACAGGAGTCAAGAGTCATGAGAAGCAGCCGCCGCTTACCCGCTGTGGCCCCCCTTCTAGGCGAGGATGGTGGGCTGCGCGTCTGCATCGACATACCAGGGCTCAACCGAGCCGCCTCTCAAGAGCGCCTCTGGCCCTCGCAAGTGGGGTGCTCCGAAGGCCCACCCCACAGCTACGTTCACATGCCTTATGGCTTGCCGAACGCGGCTGCCACGTACCAGCGCCTCATGAGGGGCATCCTGGAGGCCCAAGAGGTCAGGCGTTCCGCAGCCCTGGCGGAGATGGAGATGGTCCGTGAGGAGCCACCAGCGCCTCCGGAGCCTCCCGAGGCCCCAGGGCCTGGGGGCTCATGAGGATCGGCTCCCGCAGCCCACCGCGTCCGCTGCACCAACACCCCTTCGTTGTCAACACTGTCAGGTGACATCTTTCAAGTTTCGTTTCTAGCTGGGAGTGCCCTCAGGGCTGCATTATTCCCAGGCCGCGTGGGTCCGTCCCTGCGGCGTGTATCCCTTTTGCTCATGTGTTTTTAGCTTACTTTGTTGGGGGCGCCCCTCGGGCTGCATTATCCCCAAGTCACTCGGGTCAGACCCAGTGGCGTGTACCCCTCTTGCGTTTATCTTAGGGCCATGTGAGGGAGTCCTCGACTAGGGGTGTCCGGATAGCCGGACTATCATCATCGGCCGGACTCCAAGACTATGAAGATACAAGATTGAAGACTTCGTCCCGTGTCCGGATGGGACTTTCCTTGGCGTGGAAGGCAAGCTTGGCAATACGGATACATAGATCTCCTACCATTGTAACCGACTCTGTGTAACCCTAGCCCTCTCTGGTGTCTATATAAACCGGAGGGTTTTAGTCCGTAGGACGAACAACCGTTACAACAATCATACCATAGGCTAGCTTCTAGGGTTTAGCCTCCTTGATCTCGTGGTAGATCCACTCTTGTACTACCCATATCATCAATATCAATCAAGCAGGAGTAGGGTTTTACCTCCATCGAGAGGGTCCGAACCTGGGAAAAAACATCGTGTCCCTTGTCTCCTGTTACCATCCGCCTGGACGCACAGTTCGGGACCCCCTACCCGAGATCCGCCGGTTTTGACACCAACATTGGTGCTTTCATTGAGAGTTCCTTTGTGCCGTCACGATCAGGAAGGATGCGTCTTCCCATCTTTAGAGACGGTATCATCGCCAAAGGAGCCTTGGCCGCCGGCCAAACTATCCGGCTAGGTGGTTTTCTCATGACCGCCTGTTCGGCCACCGCTTCGACAATGACCTCTCGGGTCATCAAAAGCAATCTTCACGTCAACTCGGAATTCGCCGAGCAGCTGGATCCAATGGAGCTCTCTTCCGTAAACGAGCTCTTGGATCGCATCGCCGCCCTGGGAGTCGCCATGGACTACAATCAGATTGGGCTTAAAACCGATCTGAGAGAGATTAACTCTCCCCAGGTTACCCACCACGTTGCGGTGGTAGAGGAACAAAGCGGCGACTCTTCTTCTGTATTAAAAACTAGTTATGTCCGGACTCCCGAACCCTCCATGCCGGATTCCCGCGGAGGGACGGACGTCGACCAAGCACTGAACCTAAAGTCAGGCATCGGACCAGACTCGTTGGACAATGTCCAGCAATCCAAGCTTCCAAATTCGGAAACTTTTCGGCCCTTGAGCCTCGAGATGGGCAGGGTCCCAGACTCTATTCCACCCTGTAGGATCGAAGAAGTTGAGAGTGTCTAGAGGGGGGGTGATTAGACTACTCGACAAGATAAAAATTCCGTCTTTTATCAAGGACAGATTTTGGCAGATTTTGCATAACACACAAGTCAAGTAGCACACTACACATGCAATTCTAGAGTATGGGCAGCGGAAAGTAAATTGCACAAGTAGTAAGGAGAAGTGGAGAAGATCAAACGCAATTTGGAGACGCGGTGATTTTTCTCGTGGTTCCGATAGGTGGTGCTATCGTACTTCCACGCTGATGGAGACTTCAACCCACGGAGGGTAACGGCCTGCGAGAGTCCACGGAGGGCTCCACCCATGAAGGGTCCACGAAGAAGCAACCTTGTCTATTCCATCATGGCCTACACCCACGGAGGGCTAGCCTTACTCGGGGTAGATCTTCACAAGTAGGCGATCTCCTTGCCCTTACAAACTTCTTGGTTCAACTCCACATCTCGACGGAGGCTCCCAAGCGACACCTAACCAATCTAGGAGGCACCACCTCCAAAAGGTAATAGATGTTGTAGATGATGATGAACTCCTTGCTCTTGTGCTTCAAATGATAATCTCCCCAACACTCAACTCTCCTCACCGATTTGGCTGTGGTGGAAGAAAGGATTGAGTGGAAAGCAACTTGGGAAGGCTAGAGATCAAGCTTCATATGGTGGGAGTGGAGCAACTTGATCTCAACACAAGGGTAGGTAGTTCTCTTCTCGTAAATGTAAGGTAGGAGTGGTAGTTCTTTCGATGGCTCTCTCCACGAATGAAGAGGGGGTGGAGGGTATTTATAGCCTCCACACAAAATCCAACTGCTACACACATTTGAGCAATCTCGGTGGGACCGAAGTTGACAACTCGGTGAGACCGAAAGTTCAAATAATGTGAACGTTGGGATTTTCGTGGGACCGAAAATACAATCTCGGTTAGTCCGATTAGTTGCAATGACAAGAGCAAGCCGGTGGGACCGACTTCATCATCTCGGTGACACCGATTTGATGATGAAGGTTACTGAAGCTTGGCAACTCATATTTCGTGAGACCGAGTTCGAATCGGAAAATCCGAGTTTTCTAGGGTTTGGCTTATGGCTGAGGTGGTTCATCTCGGTGACTGAGTTTGGAATATCGGTGGGACCGAGATTACTTATGAGTGTATATGGCGGTGAAAGTTGCTGATAGTTTAGGAGATGTATCACTAAGCACTTGAGCAACCAGATCATCATCATAACCTCATCCCCTTTAATAGTATTGGCTTTCCTATGGACTCAATGTGATCTTGGATCACTAAACCAAAAATGGAGTCTTGAGCTTTTGCCAATGCTTGCCTTAGCATTTTGAGGGTCCACCTCTTCAGTCCTTTTGCCATGCCAATGTGATTGAATTTCCAAACATACTTGATAAAAGCATTAGTCCAACCACAAAGTATGTTGTCATTAATTACCAAAACCACCCAGGAGCAAATGTGCTTTCAATCTCCCCTTTTGGTAATTGATGGCAACACACAAAACAAGACATCAAAGCTTATTGAAAGAAAGACAGAATTATCACGAAAGCTTTGACAAACATGTAGTACATGTGCTCCCCTACAAGTGTGCAAGATTTTCATAAAATGGTTTTGGACTACCACAAGCACACAAGAGAGAAAAGCAAGATGTGCTACATGCAGCTTGGCTATATGCATCGAGCAGATGAAAAGAAGTGAGTGATAATGCATATGTGCATGGTGATTTCTTGCAAACAAGTATTCACAAGCAAGTCACCATCATGCACATTCTGCAAAGTGCATATACTTACCTTGAGGTTCCTTGGCATTGTACCAAGAAATAAACTTGGGAAAACAAGGTTAGATAACACAAGAGTATTTCTTCAACCAACTGCAAGAACATCAAGAGTACCAAGCCAGGATGACATGTATAGTGTCTCATATTGAGCACAAGCTTGAATCAGCAAACATGTCTCCGAAACTAAAAGATTTTCAATGAACTCGAGAGATTTTGCTTTCCATAAGATATCAATTGTGAAGGTTCCTCTCCTTTGAGTTGTCTCAGATCAAGGGTTTGATGGAAAGAGCAAAATCAAAAGAATGATGCCAAATGAGAATGATGCCAATTGTAATGTCCAATGTGAAACACGGCAAGAAATTCTCTTATAGGAAAAACATTGAAGCTTTGATGTGATTCTCTCCCCCTTAAGGTAAGATTGCTCTTCTTCTCCTCTAAATCTTCTCTTCTCCCCTAAGTCTTCTCCCCTTGACATCAAGTGCCGAAAAGGACAGCAAACTAGGAAGGTCGGGGAAGATGGAAAGAAAGAAGTGGGATCCTTAAGAATCACAACAGACAAAAGGAACATGCATAGAGAATCATTGAGTGGAGCTGCAGAAGATGATATCCTCGAAGAAATAAATCGGTGACACCAATTAAGATGGATCGGTGGGTCCGAAAGTCGTGGACTTAGGGCAGATCCTTTTCGTTAGACCGAAATATTTAAATCGGTGACGCCGAGTTTAATTCCAAGGAAATACTGAAATAATTCAGCTCACTTTGCAGGAATGTTTCAAAGGATTTGCAATGAATTTGTGAATGATTTTCGAGGAATTGATCGAGCCAAAGGATATTCACAAAGATGTAAGAATAGAAATGAAAAAGATTCCTAGATGAAGTTTTTTTTTTTTAATGAAAACTCAATGAGAGAACATAAGAGAAAATAGAAAGACTCCAAAACATATGTACTTCATCTAGATAAGGGTCGGCACAAAGTCACCTATGTTTGAGTATATTGACTTAGGAGTCAAATGAGGACATTTGATCATAGGTCATACTCATCGCTTAAGCTCAAAATGGGGTTGCCATTTTTGATTAAGCATTCGATGTGATCACATCTTATGAAGCTGCTTGTACTCATGACTTTGAGCAAAGCTCCTTAAAGATGTGAAGAACATACCTTGGGCTTGTTGTTGCTTTGCTCATGTAGGTGAACTTGATGTAGGTGCTCATTGAATGTGAAGTTGGAGCACCATTTCCACTTGTGTAGTTCATCTTCCTACATGGGTTAGGCAAGCAAGGAAATACTCAAGGATATCCAAGATGACAAGAGTGAAATACTAGATGTATAAGATGTCAAAAAGGATATGTGGAATTTTGTTCCTTGAACTCAACATCCCAAAGGGCTAGATACTTGGTCAATGACAAGATTACTCATGATTTGAGTGTGTGGTAATCTTGTGGAATGTAGATCATCCAAGTACCTGCAAGGAGTTAGATGCAATACAAGGGGGCAAATGTGTCCAAGACATATGATCATCATCATAAGAGAAATATCAAGGATTAGTCAAGTAGGCTCATGCCTTGCATGCATCAATGGAGTTTTCACTCCAAGTTTGAAGCATCAATGATGTTCAACTCACTCCTTAAGCGACAAAACACCTTCTCATCAAGAGGTTTTGTAAAGATATCAGCGAGTTGTTTGTCAGTACGAACATGCTTAAGATTGATGTCACCCTTGGCAATGTGATCACGAATAAAATGGTGACGAACTTCAATATGTTTCGTTCGAGAGTGTTGCACGGGATTGTGTCCAATCTTAATCGCACTCTCATTGTCACAAAGCAAGGGAACATGTCTCACATGTATCCCATAATCCTTAAGCGTTTGTGTCATCCATAGCAATTGAGCACAACACGAACCAGCAGCAATATATTCTCGCTTCGGCAAAGGATAATGATATCAATTTTGTTTCTTGGAGGACCAAGATACAAGGGATCGACCAAGAAATTGACACGCACCGAAGTTGACTTTCTATCAACCTCATCACCGCATAGTCCGAGTCGGAATAGCCAACAAGGTCAAAGAGGCCTCTTAGGATACCAAATGCCAAAGTTTGTGTGTGTATCAAATATCTCACAATCCTTTTAACAGCTTTAAGATGACATTCTTTAGGGCTGCTTGATATCGAGCACACATGCATACACTCAACATTATGTCGGACGAGAAGCACAAAGATATAGTAGAGAACCAATCATAGATCGGTAAACCTTTTGATCAACGGGTTCTCCATCTTTTGTCAAGTCATTATGTCCACTTGTAGGCATGGGGTTCTCATACCTTTGCTTTCTTGCATGTTGAACTTCTTGAAGAGATCCTTGGTGTACTTTGTTTGTGAGACAAAGGTACCCTCCTTAGATTGCTTGATTTGCAACCCAAGGAAGAATTTGAGTTCACTCATCATGGACATCTCATACTTCTCCGACATGAGCTTTCCAAACTTCTCGCTAAAATGAGGGTTAGTTGAACCAAAGATAATATCATCAACATATATTTGGCACACAAATAGTTCACCATCAACCCTTTTCGTGAATAGCGTTGAGTCTATTTTTCCAATCTCAAAGCCTTTTTCAAGAAGAAAGCTAGTCAAGATTTGTACCAAGCTCTAGGAGCTTGTTTAAGACCATAAAGAGCTTTGTGCAACTTGTAAACATGATTAGGCTTTTGGGATTCACAACCGGAGGTTGTTTCACAAATACTTCCTCCTCAATTTCACCATTTAGGAAAGCACTTTTGATATCCATTTGATAGAGAGTAATATCATGGTGATTGGCATAAGCAAGAAGAATGCGAATGGACTCAAGTCTAGCAACGGGGCATAGGTCTCACCATAGTCCATACCTTCGACTTGTGTGTAACCTTGAGCTACGAGACGAGCCTTGTTGCGGATGACTTGTCCATCTTCATCTTGCTTGTTCCAAACACCCATTTGGTTCCAATGACGTTTTGATCATCCTTGGGCTTCTACCAAAGTCCATACCTTGTTCCTCTCGGTTGTGTAGCTCTTCGCATAGCGCTCACCCAATCCGGTCTTCAAGTGCTTCTTCTACCTTCATAGGTTCAATACTAGAGATAAATGAGTAATGCTCACAAAAGTTAGCTAAGCTTAGTTTTAGAGCGAGTAATTCTCCTGAGTTGATGTCGTTCATCATTTGTTCCACGGGATGATTTTTCTTGACTCTTGCTCGGACTCGGGATAGCTTTTGTTGAGGTTGTGGCTGAGCTTCCTCATCATCTTCATCTTCCTCTTCTTCTTCTTCATTGTTGTTGGTGTTGTCTTGAGGCGGTGGAGAAGGAGGTTGTGGTGGATCTTCTTGTTGCACTTCCTCATCTTGGTGAGTTCCACTTGTGGAGGCCTCCATGTTGCCTTGAGGTTCATCTTGCCGTGAGGTAGGGGGCTCCACATATGTAGATGAGGTACTCTCCTTCACTTCCATGGGACGGATCTTTCCAATAGATAAATCTTGGATGGCTTCCGATGGGTCCTTGTCTCCTACATCAATAGGCATTTGCTCTACTTATGAAATATTAGATTCATCAAACTTCACGCTCACCGCCTCTTCAACCTTTCGGTGAAATTATTGTAGACACGGTAGGTGTGGGAGTTTGATCCATAACCAAGAAAAAGCCTTCATGAGTTTTAGGAGCAAATTTAGACCGACGATGCTTATCAAGGATATAGCATTTCAACCAAAGACACGAAAGTATCCCACTTGGGGTTTGTTACCGTGAGGAGCTCAGATGAAGTCTTGCCGAGGAGCTTATGAAGATAAAGCCTGTTGATAGCATGACAAGCTGTCTCGACGGCTTCCCCCAAAAGTGCTTCGTGTCTTGTATTCATCAAGCATCGTTCTCGCCATCTCTATGAGCTGCTCGTTCTTCCTCTCAACAACTCCATTTTGTTGAGGAGTGTACGAGTCGAGAACTCATGTAGAATCCTTCCTCATCGAGAAAAGAGTCTACATTGGCGTTTTGAACTCCGCTCCATTGTCACTCCGAACTTTCTTGATCTTCACCTCAAATTGATTTTGGGCCTTTTCGCAAAGGTTTTGAAGATTCTCTGAACCTGTGATTTGTCATCAAGGAAAAATACCCACGAATCTGGAATAATCATCAACTATAACTAGACCAAAGGAGTTACCACCAAGGCTTTTGTAAGCATTGGGACCAAGAGATCCATATGAAGAAGCTCAAGCGGTCTCCTTGTGGTCATGATGTTCTTCACGGATGACTTCCACCTACTTGTTTTCCTGCTCGACAAGCACTACAAAGTCTATCTTTGTCAAAGAGAACATCTTTAACGCCAAGAATATGATCACCTTTGATTAGCTTGTCTAGATTACGATACCAACATGTCCAAGCCTTCTATGCCATAACCAACCTTTAGCGGATTTAGCAATGAAGCAAGTTCTAGGTTGGGCTTTCTTAGTGAAATCAACAATATATAGATCACCTCTACGGATACCGGTAAATGCCATGTTATGATTGTCACGACGAAAGACTTGGCAATCTACTTCAGTGAATAGCACATTGAATCCAAAGTCAGCTAATCTAGACACGGAAAGTAAATTGTATCCAAGTGATTCTACAAGCATGACATTTTGAATAGAGCTATCATGAGATATGGCCACCTTACCAAGGCCAAGTACCTTACCCTTGAGTTGTCTCCAAAAGTCACATACTTGCGTGGACCATCGTTCTTTGCAAGCTCTCAAACATGTCTTCGTCTCCCGTCATGTGGTCGGTGCATCCACTATCAAGAATCCACTCTTTTCCACCGGATATGTAGTCTCTCGATTTGCCATAAGATTGAGACTCTTCATGATCTTGTCTAGCTCGGTGTCCGAATCGGAGTAATCATCATCATGCTCATGCTCATCATCATATTGACCCATAGATTGTTCATCATCAACACCTAGGTCAATTTGATAACCACTTGCATTAGTTTTGTCAATGTGACAATAATCATCGGAATGCAATACAAGAGCATTTCTAATTAGAACATTGATAAGACCGGATCACCCTTCTTTTCATAAGATCACGAAGCTCAAAGAAGCATTTATCAAAGTTGGGATCATTAAAGATCATATCAAATTCAATAGTCTTGTATAGAATTTCATCAAGACCTCTCAAAGAGTAGTCCGGATAAAGTTCTTCCAAGAACTTCCACATAGCATAGGCGCACTCAAAGTTTGTAACGAGCTTAAGCAAGTTATCGGGTAACCTCTAATGATAAGATTTACAGTCCTAAGGTTACTGAAGCAAATCAAGCTCTTCATCCATGGTAGGGTGCAAGGGGTCAAATGGAGGCACATATGGGGTCTCAACATATTTGCATAAATTATATGTCTTAAAGATAATAAGCATTTCAATCCTCCACGAGTTATAGGACACTCCATTAAGAATAGGCACTCTATGGCTAACACTCCCAAACGAGACACGCCCATCTTCCTCCAATGGTGTGTAAACCAAAGCAATGGAGACCAAAGCTCGATACCAATTGTAGGATCAAGAAGGTGAGAGTGTCTAGAGGGGGTGATTAGACTACTCGACAAGATAAAAATTCGTCTTTTATCAAGGACAGATTTTGGCAGATTTTGCATAACACACAAGTCAAGTAGCACACTACACATGCAATTCTAGAGTATGGGCAGCGGAAAGTAAATTGCACAAGTAGTAAAGAGAAGTGGAGAAGATCAAACGCAATTTGGAGACGCGGTGATTTTTCTCGTGGTTCCGATAGGTGGTGCTATCGCACTTCCACGCTGATGGAGACTTCAACCCACGGAGGGTAACGGCCATGAGAGTCCACGGAGGGCTCCACCCACGAAGGGTCCACGAAGAAGCAACCTTGTCTATTCCATCATGGCCTACGCCCACGGAGGGCTAGCCTTACTCGGGTAGATCTTCACGAAGTAGGCGATCTCCTTGCCCTTACAAACTTCTTGGTTCAACTCCACATCTCGACGGAGGCTCCCAAGCGACACCTAACCAATCTAGGAGGCACCACCTCCAAAAGGTAATAGATGTTGTAGATGATGATGAACTCCTTGCTCTTGTGCTTCAAATGATAATCTCCCCAACACTCAACTCTCCTCACCGATTTGGCTGTGGTGGAAGAAAGGATTGAGTGGAAAGCAACTTGGGAAGGCTAGAGATCAAGCTTCATATGGTGGGAGTGGAGCAACTTGATCTCAACACAAGGGTAGGTAGTTCTCTTCTCGTAAATGTAAGGTAGGAGTGGTAGTTCTTTTCGATGGCTCTCTCCACTAATGAAGAGGGGTGGAGGGGTATTTATAGCCTCCACACAAAATCCAACCGCTACACACATTTGAGCAATCTCGGTGGGACCGGTTGACAACTCGGTGAGACCGAAAGTTCAAATAATGTGAACGTTGGGATTTTTGTGGGACCGAAAATACAATCTCGGTTAGTCCGATTCGTGCAATGACAAGAGCATGCCAATTTCGGTGGGACCGACTTCATCATCTCGGTGACACCGATTTGATGATGTAGGTTCTGAAGCTTGGCAACTCATATTTCGTGAGACCGAGTTCGTAATCGGAAAATCCGAGTTTTCTAGGGTTTGGCTTATGGCTGAGGTGGTTCATCTCGGTGTGACTGAGTTTGGAATATCGGTGGGACCGAGATTACTTATGAGTGTATATGGCAGTGAAAGTTGCTGATAGTTTAGGAGATGTATCACTAAGCACTTGAGCAACCAGATCATCATCATAACCTCATCCCCTTTTAATAGTATTGGCTTTCCTATGGACTCAATGTGATCTTGGATCACTAAACCAAAAATGGAGTCTTGAGCTTTTGCCAATGCTTGCCTTAGCATTTTGAGGGGTCCACCTCTTCAGTCCTTTTGCCATGCCAATGTGATTGAATTTCCTGAAACATACTTGATAAAAGCATTAGTCCAACCACAAAGTATGTTGTCATTAATTACCAAAACCACCCAGGCAGCAAATGTGCTTTCACACCCACCCACCCAAACATATGCGATCTATCTCAAATCCGGCAAGAGCCCGCTGAAACAGTACATCATTATTGGGCCAGATTCCTCCTGGTTATGGACAGGATAAAGGACTGCCGTGAAGAAAACGCAATTTTAATTTTCTGCAATAATTGCACGGACAAGGGAATCTTGAACGCCGTAAGTCGTCGTGAAATTACACGCTTCACCGACCTGGCATCCATAGTACGAAAGTACTGCGCGATGGAGAGTTTCCGGAAAACCGAAACTAAGTTTTGGGACAATCTGGCTCCGAATACAACCCTAGTCCGAAACAAAAGGGTGCATCATGCTCAGGCACCAGGTACAAAAACCAAAAAGCAAAAACCCCATAAAGAGCATGGAACCGTACTGGAGGGATGGCTCAGCGGACCCTGTAAAATTCACAGTATAGAAGACGCTGTCGGTGTCAAAACCGGCGGATCTCAGGTAGGGGGTCCCGAACTGTGCGTCTAGGCGGATGGTAATAGGAGACAAGGGACATGATGTTTTACCCAGGTTCGGGCCCTCTTGATGGAGGTAAAACCCACGCCCCGCTTGATTAATATTGATGATATGGGTAGTACAAGAGTGGATCTACCACGAGATCAAGGAGGCTAAACCCTAAAGCTAGCCTATGGTATGATTGTTGTAATGTATGTTGTCCCTACGGACTAAAGCCCTCCGGTTTATATAGACACCGGAGAAGGCTAGGGTTACACAGAGTCGGTTACAATGGTAGGAGATCTACATATCCGACGCCAAGCTTGCCTTCCACGCCAAGGAAAGTCCCATCCGGACACGGACGGAGTCTTCAATCTTGTATCTTCGTAGTCTTGGAGTCCGCGACGATGATAGTCCGGCTGTCCGGACACCCCTAGTCCAGACTCCTCAAGAGTTCTCGAACCAGGCTTCAATGACGATAAGTCCGTGGCAAGATAATGTTCGGCATTGCAAGGCGGGTTCCTCCTTTGAATAATCCAGAAGATCATGAACACCGTGATAGTGTCCGTCTCGCAAAATAAATTCCACATTCCATCGAGAGAGAATAAAATGTACACAAGTCCAATCACGACGATTTTGCGGCAATGCCACTACCAAGCCTTTACTTGAATCATTTTTATTATACCACCTCAAAGACGCTTAGCTAAGCGGTTTCTTGGCACGCCTTGTTGAAGCAGAGATCGTGTTCCCCTTATTCCGGATTCTCATCAATACGAGTGTGGGTAACCCAACTGCGTTCGCCGCCACGCCTCTATCGAAGGTGAATCCCAAATGGTCACGGAGACGGCTCTTGGTATTTTCCCCCTTTATAAGAGGACCAAGGCTCATTTCTTTTCTTCAATCTTCCATCGAATATTCTTCTAGCTCCAAGTTCCAACACCCAGAGCCCCAGATTCGAGCGCTTTGGACCTTCAACGATGTCGGGCTCCGACCTTCAGGGTCGGTGGATGCCCTCCTCCGTCACGGAGGAGGACGTGCTAAAGCTGCGTGAGGCCAAGTACCTGTCTTACGAGATTTCGCACAGGCTGCCCGCCCGAGGGCAGGCCGTACCCACTCCCGAGCCCGGTGAGTACGTCGTCTTTGTATCCCACCTCCGTCGGGGTTTAGGCTTCTCGACGGACCCCTTCGTGAGAGGGCTCATGTTCTACTATGGGCTGGATTTTCACGACTTGGCCCTGGAGTCCATCCTCCATGTTTCTGCATTCATTATCGTCTGCGAAGCCTTCTCCGCGTCACCCCCCACTTTGGCATGTGGCTGAAGACCTTCAATGTGGAGCCAAAGATGATCGGGGGGCGTCAAGCGGAGTGCAGCGGGGCGGCCATAAGCAGGAGGGCCGATGCCCCGTGGCCCGAGGGCTCCTTCCAAGAGGAGCTCGGCTTGTGGCAGCAGGAGTGGTTCTATATCACCGCTCCAAGGGCAGCAAGCAAAGCCGCCGCCTTCATTCCGCCGGGACCTCCACGGTTGATGTCGTGGGTCAACCAAGGGCTCAATTGGGGGCCGTCCGAAGACGTGCCCTTATTGCAGGACCGGATTCAAGACCTCCAAGCGAGGGAGATCAATCTGGTTGTGGTGATGCAGGTCATGCTAATCAGGCGTCTTCAGCCCTGCAAACGCCGTCCTCTCCGGTTATGGGAGTTCAATCCGGAGGGACCACGAATTCTCCAACACTTCATGGGTATGAAGCCCGTGGAGATGTACAAGTTGTTCTTCGGACCGCAGGTGGCTTGTCCGGAATTGACCGAGGATGCAGGCCTAAGCTGCAATCGCCCGGATACTCAGGTAAGTAGCTCAGAGTCCGGACGTTCTGTTTGTTTGCTTTTCTGAAATTCGCCTTCTAACCCATTATTCTTCATCGAGTGGGTAGCGATCGGTTGATAAGGTGTCCGCCCCCTGAGAGACCGCACCGGAGCCCGCGCTGGTTAGAATGTTGGAGGTCGCGCCCGTAGAAGGAGGCGATGGGGAAAATAGAAGAGCTATCACCTCGCCCAAGGGGGCGCTCAAGAGGGGATCAAAATCCTCCTTCTAGGGGAGAGAGGCGCCCCAAGACCCGGAGGCCAAAGCCCCTAAGCGGGGCAAGAAATCTTCACCGGAGGGTCCTGCGTCCGGGGAGAACCCGGACGTACAATTGTCTCTAAAGGATCAGCCCTCCAGCGAGCCGTGAGTAGGAAAAGGGGAGTTCATTAACAAGAAAATACCCCTGTTTGTGCTTCTGTGGATAACCGAAATTTTTTACCTTACAGTTCAGATCTGCGGCCTTCTCAGATGAGTTCGTCTTCGGGGGATCTTCGTCCAGAGATGATGGAGAGTGAAACGCCTCCGTCTGCTGCGTCGTCGGACAGGTAGATGAGCTCAAGTATCGCCACGGAGGGTATCCTGAGCCCGTGGAGCGGAGAGTTCGGCACCGACTAGTGTCCGGCCGGGGGAGCTGAAGCATCTGCTTGAGAGGGCGTCTATCTCAGAAGATCACCGTGCTTTTGAGTATGGTGATTGGAAGGATTTCGTCCGCCGAAAGCGGATTGCATAATGCCGCCAGGAGTTTGCTGGCGGGATTTGAGGTACGCAAGAACGACGCACCTTTATGACAGTTTTGCACATAGAAGTGTGCCCTGTATAGATAGTAGCCCCTGAGACTCGATACGTTGTCGAAAGCGACACCGTGCCGAGGATCAAAATCGCAGGTATTAAATGTTGCCCTTCCTATGCAGGTGGCGGATAGTCCGGGGTCTAGCCGGACTAGTGGAGTTGTCGAGTTAATGCGCCAACTTGATGTGGCGGATGCGGACATCGCGCTTGTCAACCGGTGACTTGACGAGTCGCAAGGTAAATGAATTCTCCACAGTCACTTATTTAAGGGAGCCAAAGCTCGCCTCTGACAATATATATGCTGTGATACAGACGGTGCTGCTGCTGTGGAGAGCCTTCGGGTCGAGCTTGCTCAAGCCAGGGAGCAGGCCCGAAGGAGTGATGCGGCTGCCTCGAGGGCGGCCGAGGAGTTGAAAGCCGAGAAGGCTGCACACTGCCTAAGCAGGGAAAAGATGGCCGAATTGGCCGTTAAATTGAAGGATGCTACCGACCGCAATGAGGCTCTTGAAAAGGAGCGACTATCGGAGTGAGAAGACCTGGGGAAGGCCACCGCCGAGGCCAAGGATGCCCGTTCTGCAATGCGGGCTATGAAGGAGGAGCTGCGCCAGGCCGGAGATATTGTGGCTGGTAGGCCTTTTCTGCTGCGTCGCCGGTTTACGGATACAAAGTATGCCCAACTTGGCCAGCTGTGGGGTCTGGAGGATCCATATATGGACTTAGCGGCAAGTGCGGCAGATGCCGTTGTGCACTTCCGGAGTCAGAAGGATCACAAGACGGAAGAGCTATTTTGGTCTCAATTCCATAGTCCGGATCGTTCACTTCCGTTGACCGATCGGTTGGTCGAATGGGCTGAGCTGAACAGGTTCTCCGGACTTGCCATGACTGATATCGTGGCTCATGTCTGGCCAGAAAGGCCCAAGGCGACGAGCTATTTTGGCTTATTGCAGCAATTTCTTGGGGCGGTGCCGCATATAACGGAGATGAAGCGGTCGGCCTGCATAGAAGGTGCGCGGATGGCCCTTGCCCGTGTGAATACACACTGGAAAGAGATGGATGCCACCGCTATTGCAGCGCAGGGTTCGGACGAAAGCCCGTTACCCGCCGAGCACTATTTTGGGGAAGTTATGCGTGGCGCTCAGGTAATTGAGTCGCAGATGTTTCGAAAAATGTCACGCTCAAATGAACGTTTTATCTTGTAAAACAATGATTATGATTGAACCGCCTTTTATACTTGTGCGCTCCAAGTATTAAAATATCTCCTGCGCCGCTTATGTATACGCTTGTATAACCCGAAGATGGCGCTTGGCTTCAGCCCCACGCACAAGGTGCGGGGTATTCGCAAAAAATAGTGCGCCACACTTAATCCGACGCCTCGGTCCTGTTAAGGAGGTGGTAGCATAGCAAACGAGGCAATCCGTACTATGATGCTTTATCACTTTCACTTAGCCATTGAGTTCGAGGGTGGGCTACGATATAGCCCCGGGGCACCGTGCTTCTCCGGATTCGGGCACGTGTGCCTCGACCGAAACGGTCCTTCGACAAAGCGGGAATTCTAAACATTCCAAGAGTCGATCGAGTGGTTGACCAGCTCTCGATGTATCATGACGATCGGGCCGCTTTCATCGAGGTGCTCGCCAAATTAACGGGGCACAATCGCAGATAGTTCTCCTAGTGCCGCGTTAGCCGATGATACGGAACGAAGGCAAAAACGCAGGAGCCGGGCAAACCCAACATTTGACCAAAGACATGATTCGAGCTGATGCATATAAGGCCTAACTCGAGACGCCGAACACTCCCTAAGGTATTCGGTCTTTATAATAATGGGCGTAACCATGCCCTAAGCCCCTAGTGTCCGTGCACGGCAAGGTCCTCTCGACACGCCGATGCCAAAACGTCGTGCTCCACTTTGGTTATAATGAGAAACCAAGGGATTATAACAACAAGAGACAAGAAAAAGGTTTACGCAGGGTCTTAATCTGAAAAGAATCCTTGCGACGGGTCCCTACTGCACGTCTGCGCCTGTGTCTCCATTGTGCCGTTATCCTGGACGGGTGTGCACATTGTTCATCTATAAAAAGAGACGAACTTAGTTTGAAAAGAAATCATGCGAAAAAATATATGTGAAGGAAAAAATATAAATAAATAAGTAAAGCAGAGTCTATATGAGTTCGCTATTGCTTGTGCGCGCAGCCCCTTGTGAAGGGATGTGCGGCTAGGGAGCCCCTAGCTTATTTATGCCGGACTCGTCTAACCGTGTCCCGGGTCTTTAAATGACCCTCGCACTGAAATGATGCCACATGGACCGGGCATCTTAAGTGTAAGAGACGTGTAATGTGGTATGGCGTTAAAGCAGACAAAAGCCTCTCGTCCCAAGAGTGCTTGATAGCTACTTTTAAATGGGACGATATGAAAGATTAGTTTTTCGCGTCGAAAGTTGTTCGGTGATCCGAACACAACTTCTAGTAGTAAGGAGCCTATGCACTTGGCGTAAGGGCCTAGCGTCACTCCTTTAAAGGAAGTGCGGCTGTGTCGAATTTTAGTAAGGTCTATCCCCAACTTGCGGATTGTGTTTGGATATAGCAGGTTTAAGTCACTGCCTCTGTCCATCAGGACTTGTGTAAATTGCAGTCCGTCGATTATAGGATCCAATATCAGGGCAGTCCATCCTGCATTTCGAACGCTTCTGGAATAATCCAGGTGGTCGAAAGTGATTGGTTTTGATGTCCAATCTCTGTGTTCCGCTGGGTTGGACCATGAGAAACCCATTTTAACGGGTGCCGCACTGTTTTTCTGTATTATCACATGAAGTGAATTTACTGCTTTGACCTCTTGTGGGAAAGTCTTTTGTTTTCCGGTGCTCTGCTGGTGGGGTTTATCATCATCTTCGCTTGATGTGTCGAGCCCCTTGTGTTCGGTGTTTAATCGGCCGGACTGTTTGAAAACCCAACAATCTCGGTGAGTGTGGTTTGCAGGAATTCCGGGGGTACTGTGGATTTGACATATCCGACCCAAAATCTTGTTTAAGTTAGATAGCTCATCGCTGTTATCCTTAAGAGGCGGTGTTTTGTTGTTTGGCCGCGAGCTTTTGAATCCGGCGTTGACCGCCGTGTTCTTTGGGATTTTCTCTTTATTCCGGCGCTGGTCTTTTCTGCACCGTGATTTTCCGCTTTCCATCTCTCGATCTCGGATGTACTTGGGTGCTGGTGCTGCATCTTGCTAGCAAGCTATCCTCTCCCGCACAAAAGCGGGTCATGAGGCTTGTTAGCGCGGACATTGTCCTCGGCTTCTTGGCCGAGGTGTCTGGCGAGCCATTCGTCTCGGACGTTGTGTTTAAAAGCTGCTAAGGCTTCAAGCGTCCGGACAATGACTATTTGGTTCTTTTGGTGAGGAACCTGTTCTGAACTTTGCTACACGACTCTCCTGGACTGTTGAGTTATATGACTTAGATCATCTCAGATCCGGAGGGCGGACATAAGTTCCTTGAAAATTTGCTCTAAACGTGCCTCGAGCTCTTCCCAACTTCCAATAGTGTTTTTGGGAGGCTTTTGAGCCAATGACGGGCTGGCCCTTTGAGCTTGAGGGTAGGTATTTTATGGCGTGGAGATCATCTCCTCTAGCCATGTGTATGTGTAGTATATAATCTTCTATCCGCATCTGTGGTCTGTTGTTCCCTCGTAGGCCTCTATGTTTATGGGTTTAAATCCTGCTGGGAATTCATGATCCATCACCTCGCTGGTGAAACATAGTGGGTGTCTGGCGCTCAGATTTGGGTGTACCGCTATCTTGGACACTTAGCGTGTTGCATTGCTTCTCGGGCCCTCTTCTTTGGCCCGTAAATGGACTGGCTGGGCCATCTGCTTTCGAGGGTTATTAGCCGGCTTATGTGCGCGCCGCTTTCAGATTTTGGCCTATCATCCGCGTCTATCCAACCAGCAGCCTCTTTGTTTTTTATTTGTGGGGCTCTATGGCCTCCTCGTCAATTCTGGCAGCAGCTTGCGCTTCGGTAGCTCTTTGATTGATGGCCATTGCCGTATTTGTTTGCGGTTTTGAGCACTTTGCTCCACCTCATTCTGAGTGTATCTTCCGCTGTTTTGAGCTTCCGTTTTTCATTTCTCAAACTTCTTGCGGTGGCGACGAGTCTTTTCCGAAGGTTTTTATTCTCCGGCGGTGTGTTCGGTGTGAGGTCGTCTGGACTGTTGTTTTCGCCGGGCCTGGACTGATTATCTGACCCGTCCTGTTCGGACGGTTGCTTGTCTGCGTGTTCGTCGTCCACCGGTTTGCCCTGCTGTATTGCTGGGTCATTAGGAGCGCTGTTGTTGTCGAGGCGGGACTTAGGGCGGCATCTACATCGCCGTTTTGGTTGTTTGTTGGCGGGATTATCTTCTGCCGCGCCCCGTTGGTCTTCGTTATCGCTTCCTTTTGGGGTATCCACCATGTATACGCGTATGACGAGGTGGTCTTCCCGTGCCCTGTAGGCGCTGGTTCTTGTTTGTCTCCGGCATCGTCGTCCATACCGTCGATGTCTTCGGAGTCATAGTTTAGCATGTCGATTAGATCGTCGACAGTGGCTACAAAGTGGGTGGTGGGTGGGCTTTGAATTTCTTCGTCGTCCGAATCCCAATCGTCCTGGCCGTAGTCCGGCCAGGTCTCTCTGGATAGCGAGAGGTGTTTTAATGAATTTAGGATGTCGCCAAAGGGCGAGTGTTGGAAGATGTCCGCGGCGGTGAATTCCATAGCCGGCGCCCAATCAGATTTGTTGGCGGGCGCTGGAGGTCCGAGTCCGCACTGGAGTCACGAAGCCATGAGGGACAAGGTTAGTGTTCGCTCTATCGCCGCGGAAGTTGAAGCCCCGAGGCGGTGTCCAACCACCGTCCTCGATCTGGCGATCGGCTCCGACTAAGGGCCGAGCGATTCTCAGCGCCACCAAGGCACTCGCTTGGCCGCAGAGCTAGATCATGCCCATCGTAATGAGCGGCGCGCTTGGCGTGGCTCGAGCCCGTCAAGATCAAGTCCCCGCAGATGTCGGCCGTGAAGTTTAGGCTTCCGAGTCGACCGACGGCCGGGGGTAGCTTTGATCTGCTCCGGATGGCCAAGTGAATTAGCCCGCAGCAGCGGCCGCCGAATCTGAAGATCTGTCCGGGAGAAAAGTCTCACCACGACAGCGTTGTTGATCGAAGAAGCCATCGAGCCTATCGGTGACGTACACGTAGGAACTCTCAATGAAAGCACTAATGTCGGTGTCAAACCGCGGATCTCGGTAGGGGTCCCGAATCTGTGCGCCTAGGCGGATGGTAACAGAGACAAGGGACACGATGTTTTACCTGTGTTCGGGCCCTCTTGATGGAGGTAAAACCTCACGCCCCGCTTGATTAATATTGATGATATGGGTAGTACAAGAGTGGATCTACCACGAGATCAAGGAGGCTAAACCCTAAAGCTAGCCTATGGTATGATTGTTGTAATGTATGTTGTCCCACGGACTAAAGCCCTCCGGTTTATATAAACACCGAAGAAGGCTAGGGTTACAGTAGTCGGTTACAATGGTAGGAGATCTACATATCCAGACGCCAAGCTTGCCTTCCACGCCAAGGAAAGTCCCATCCGGACACGGACGGAGTCTTCAATCTTGTATCTTCAGTAGTCTTGGAGTCCGCGACGATGATAGTCCGCTGTCCGGACACCCCTAGTCCAGACTCCTCAGCGCCACTCCAACACATAGCCTCCGAGCATGTTGGATATCTGCAGTGGCCAAAAGTGGCGAAGAGCTTTAGCCCCGGAGAACCACTCCAACAAGACCAGATGGTGTCAACAGTCTTGAGACTTTTGCATCAAATAATATATGAAACGAACAACCGCAGCCTCGCCAAGTCTACCAAGTAGCGACAACAAATCCATGGAGCGACACGGCCATCACCTTCAATGCCACGATTTAACCTAAATTCAACAGCCCGAGCACCGCCGCATTGGTCCTCGGACCAATAGTGGACGGCCGCCTTACCAAGGTACTCATGGATGGCGGCAGCGGATTAAACCTCATCTACGAGGAAACCCTTCAAAAATGGAAATAGATCGAGCCGCATTGAGCGAAGCAAAGACAATCTTTAGAGGAATAATCCCTAGCCGTGAAGCACGCTGCACAGGAAAAATCACACTTGATGTGGTGTTCGCTCATTGAACAATTACAGTCCGAGGAGGTCACGTTCCAAGTGGCCCCGCTTAGCGCCGGATATCACGCTATATTAGGACGAGAGGCATTCACAATTTTTCAAGCCATACCCCATTATGGGTACATGAAGCTTAAGATGCCCGGGCCTAGTGGAATAATCACCCTTGTCAGTGAAACGGACACAACACTCCGCGCCGAAAACAAGACAGCCGCACTAGCCCTAGAGGCACTATCCAAGCCTTAGCGGCAGAGGAGCTCACGGTGCTTGCGCTCCACAAAGGAATGTGGATGATGTGATACTCGATAAGAGGTCCAAGTCCACCTCTTTTAAACCAGCGGACTAAATAGTCAAATTCCGTGTCCATCCAACGGACCCAACAAAGACGGCCTCCATTGGGGCACAGCTTAAACCCTGATTTAGATGTCAGACCACGAGAATTCCTTCGAGAATTGGGACATCTTCGCTGGCACCCTTCAGATATGCCAGGAATCCCACGCAAATTGGCAGAACACAGCCTAAACATCCTAAAAGGATTCAAGCCAGTCAAACAGGCTCTTCGGCAATTTTCCGAACCCAAAAGACAAGCAATGGGAGAGGAGCTAGCCAAACTATTGGAAGCCGGATTCATCAGAGACATCAAACATCCGGACTGGCTAGCAAACATGGTAATGGTACCAAAGAAGGACAAATCCTGGCACCTATGTGTCGATTTTAAAGACCTCAACAAGGCTTGTCCAAAGGATCATTTCCCCCTTCCCCGCATCGATCAAATAATCGATGCTACTGCAGGGCACGATTCATTGTGCTTCCTCGACGCATACTCCGGCTACCATCAAATCAAGATGGCGGAGGCGGACCAAGCCGCAACGGCATTCATTACTCCATATGGACCATTCTGCTTCAACATGATGCCCTTCGGACTCAAAAATGCGTGCAACATATCAAGATGATTCGTATATGTCCGCTACCCAGATCGGCAAAACAAGAGAGGTGATACGTGAGACGACGTGGTCGTCAAGACCAAACACGTCGAAACTCAAGTAGATGATTTGAGGCTCACATTCAATAACCTCCGAGCATATGACATAAAGCTGAACCCGGAAAAATGCATTTTCGGCGTACCAGCCGGAAAGCTCCTGGGCTTCATTGTATCCGGTAGAGGAATTGAAGCAAACCCAGCCAAGATCCGAGCTCTGTCACAGCTGGATATTCCAGAAGACCTCAAACAAATACAAAAATTGACTGGATGCGTGGCGGTTCTAAGCCGCTTCATCTCCCGTTTGGGAGAAAAGGCATTGCCCCTCTATCGCCTCCTCAGGTGCACCAAACACTTCGAGTGGACGGATGCTGCCACGGCCGGACTCGAAGAAATAAAGGCCATACTGGCAAAAAATCCGGTCCTAGCCGCGCCTAACCTGGGCGAACCAATGTTATTATATATCACGGCAACACATCAAGTTGTCAGCGCGGTACTCGTCGTCGAACAAGAAACAGAATGGCATAAATTCCCTCTTCAAAAACCAGTGTACTACGTATCCACTGTCTTAACTCCATGCAAGTCCCAGTACCCGCATTATCAAAAGATAGCATACGCGGTGTTCATGGCATCCCGGAAGCTGCGACACTACTTTCAAGAGTGTTCGATAACAGTGGCCTCCGAAGTACCTCTCAACGACATTATAAACAACCACGACGCGACGGGCAGGATTGCGAAATGGACCATCGAGCTCTTACCATTTGACATAACCTATAAACCACGGCGAGCTATAAAGTCACAAGTTTTAGCGGACTTCATCGCTGAATGGACCGAAGTCGAACTCCCTAAAGAGTACGGCGCATACTCCAATTGGATTATGCATTTCGACGGCTCCAAAATGTTGGCTGGCTTGGGGGCTGGCATCGTATTGACGTCCCCAACAGGAGACACAGTCCAATACGTACTTCAGATAATGTACACAGACTCCAACAATGCAGCTGAATACGAGGCCCTCCTACATGGTCTCTGGATGGCAATCTCCATGGGTATTCAACGCCTAGAGGTGCGCGGGGATTCAAACCTTGCAATATCCCAAGTAAATGGAGACTTTGACGCCAAGGATCCGAAAATGACAGCCTATCGTAACGCTGTCCTAAAAATGTCAGCTCGGTTCGAAGGACTCGAATTCCACCACGTAGCCCGGGATAATAACCAAGCAGCCAACATGTTGGCACGCATCGGCGCAAAACGCGACGCTGTCCCTCCAAACATCTTCCTGGAGCGGCTCTTTAAGCCATCCGTACTATGGGAAGAGGAGTCCGGAAATAACAACCCGGAAGCAACCGCACCATCCAACACAGAACAATCTGACATAATCGGCCGCTTAGCCGATGAAATAACACCTTCAGCCCACGAAATAATGGCGGTAATTGCCCCGTGGACAGAACCATTCCTAGCCTACTTAACTAGGCAGGAACTTCCCGAAGACCAAAATGAGGCTCGCTGCATAGTTCGGCGATCTAAAGCCTACAAGGTCCATGAGGGAGAACTTTATAAGAAAAGCGCAACCGGAGTCCTCCAAAGGTGCATCTCCGAAGAGGAAGGGCGAAACCTTCTGGCTGAAATTCACGCCGGACTAGGCGGACACCACGCTGCAGCCCGGGCCCTCATAGGCAAGGCCTTCCGTACAGGATTTTATTGGCCGACGGCCCGGGCAGATGCTCAGGACTTAGTCCAACGATGCGTCGGTTGTCAACTCTTTGCTAATCAGAGCCACATGCCACCCATCGCCCTCAAAACTATACCCATCACCGGCCGTCAGGGTCCGGGGCTTGACATGGTTGGACCCCTTAAAGGGGGAACCCACAAGCAAAAGTACCTATTGGTCATGGTGGACAAATTCACCAAATGGATAGAGGACAAGCCAGTTAAAACGGCCGAATCCGGACTAGTGATAGACTTCATATCCGGGGTAGTACACCGATATGGCGTCCCCCACAGCATCATCACCGATAATGGCACGAACTTCACGGCCGACGAGTTTAAACTCTGGTGCAAAAATATGGGCATTAAGCTCGACTACGCTTCAGTCTATCATCCTCAAACCAACAGTCAAGTTGAACGAGCAAATGGTCTAATAATGAGCGGCATCAAACCTAGACTAGTGCGGTCCCTTATGGAATCTAACACGCGCTGGGTAGAGGAGCTCGACTCTGTACTCTGGGGGTTGCGGACCACGCCAAACCGTACTACCAGATTCACACCATTCTTTATGGTATACGGCAGGCAGTTTTGCCTGCGATATAATTCATGACTCACCTCGAAAGCGCATGTACGAAGAAAGAGAAGCCGAGTTGGATCGGCAGGACAGCTTGGACGCATTAGAGGAGGAGCGCGACGTGGCAAAGGCTCGCTCCGCATTCTATCGCCAATGGCTCAAGATATCAAAGCAGAAGTACGGGCTAAAACTTACAATGTTGGCGAACTAGTTCTACGCTCACGGACAAGAAAAAGGACAAACTCAAGCCCAAATGGGAAGGTCCTTCATCATCGATCAAGTCCCGACCAGCGGAGCATACCGTCTGTGAAACGATCGACAACCGACTCGAGCCAAACCCATGGAACGCAGCCTGCCTCCGAAGATTCTACGCCTAGCGCCGGACTCAGAGTTCGTCTCCTTCCCCCGTCCACATTTTATACTTCAGTTGCCTTTTGTCTCTCTCTTTTATCACACTTTTTCCACAAAGCCCTTGAGGGCCAATTTGTGCATTGTTCGCTCACACTTGACGTGCTACCCGCACTCATTATACCTGGGGGCTTCTTTAACAGAAGCTTACTTATACGGGCTTCATGCCCAACACATGTTTCAAACTTCCGCATGTACCTTTTATTCACCATTATATGCATCGATATGGTTTAATTTTTGGCCAAGCTGGGTTGCTTGGCTCCTGTGCTTACCCCTATGTTCCCGATTGTTCGGCTAGGAGGTAAAGGGAGCACCTCTGCGATTGTTACTGCCGGATCAGCCGGATGTGTACCTCAGACTGGGTGAAGCCGAAAGCTAGAGTTCTTAAGGGAATATTCGGTCGGTGACTTGAAAGATGATTTTTTACCTATTTATTTATCTGCCCCCAGATGTTTTCTTGCTCTTTTCGCAGTTCGGACATGCACTTTAGGGCATGCCTCCCAGGGAAAGGAACCCTTAACGGAACTATTCTCCCTGGAAGATGTTTCTTACTAACCATGTAATATAACATAACTAGTTGGGCACTTGTCTAATAAAGCACTAATTACCCCTACGCCTGGTCTCCATGCATGCCCCGGTTTTTTCATAACCGAGAAGGTATTTGGACACACTCCGGACTCTAGGGTCCCGAGGTTGAAGCGAAAAGGTCGGCAAAGACAAACGATCTACAATCCGGCTAGAAGGCATTTTACATGTCATTTTAAATACATCGTCAAATTGACTGATTGTACTCCTCCTCAATCCCGTCTAACAGGCTGTCTAATTTACAGTCCCATTGGGAATACTTAGCGGCCAACTCTACTTGGCCATACACTAAGCTCACAGGGATCTCCTTCCCATCGGGCCCCACAGTCCGACCTCGCCATGTGGTTTGATCCGCCTTCTTGTACCACGCCTTCACCATGGCCCAGCCTCCTCGGCACCTTGACGGCAGCCGATATCTTCCATAAACGGAAGCGCTGCCGTGCTCCCTCAAGCCCGCAAGCTCTCCAAGGCCCTAGAGAGACGGACGGCCATAAGGCCTAGATGACGCCACTCATCGCCGCCGAACACGCTCGAGCAGCTTGCACCAGCTCGAGAAGTTGGTCACCCGCTGAACTGGCATTTCTCGCAGGGCGACTGTGAGCACACCTATGCATATATTTCGTCAATTGACTTCCTCGCCGAACTCATCTTTTCAAAAGAGTTTGTTCAAGCACTTACTATAGATGCCGCGACGGTTACCGATTCTCCTTCACGGAGCTGCATACCGGCCCGAACACCTTTAGCTCTTCTCCAAGCTGGGTGTGGGCATCCTGAGTTTGTTCCTCTCCGCTGCACCTTCATAAGCACCTCTCGCCGCCTTCACCGGCGCAGTAGCTGTTGCTTGTCCGGATCAAGTCCGACAACATCTGCAATATCATTGTCAGACTTATACGCACGCCGCACACTGCTTATCTTTAAAAAAAATGTGTTACCGGAGGGGGTCTCTGTGTCTCCTCCTGCGGCAGCTAGTGCGGCCTCAAGTTGGGCCTTGCACTCCTGTAGCTCCTGGGACAATTGGGTATTCTTCTCCGTGAGATCATGCATATCAAATGATCCTTAAACCAGTTATTTTAACTACTTTAAGTCTCAGGGGCTGCTGGCATATACAACTATTAAATCCCTTACCCGTATGTCCTTTACATACTGCTCCGTGGCTCTGGTTAAACCATCTTGAGCGGCACGGAGGGCGCTGCGTCCCCTGCTAAAGGCATTCAACGCCTCGGGGAGAAACACGCGTCACGAAGAACTGTCGGGCGGGCGCTTATGATTCATGGCGCCTCCACCTCGCACTGGTGGCGGACAGCCTATCGGCATCCTCCGTTGGAGGAGTATCCGGCTCGCGCCTTGCGCTTGCCTCCCCCTCTAGACCAGGTGTTGGAGCCTGATTGGCGGAGGCTTGGTTGGCAACCTCTCCGGGCACAGTCCGGCGAGCGCTCTTTCTCCTGGAAAAGTCATGAGCATTAATGCACCTCCTAGGAATCTTTTCCTTAAACGACGGTCGCGAGCTATACCGTTGCGGTGACATTTCGATTCGCACCGCACCCCTCTTCCGCGTGCTGGGCCGGACTGACCTTTGTTGGTCAGCCGCCACGGGTTCGGCTTCCCGCCTTGAAGGCACCTCCTGCGAGACATTGTTGTATACGGTGATCAGAAATACGCAGGGACGAAGTAGTGGTGTCATGACTCCGGTCATAATTACCTGGGAAGCCGGAGATAAGCCGGGGTAGTCAGCCGTAATGGCGACTAGAGCATTGTCCATGCTAAGTTGGTGGAACACCCCGTCGATTAGCTCCACCTTTATGTCCGGATCCTCTTTGGAGGCCGGATCAAGGGATCTTCCCGGATCCTCGGGTTGTGGAGCCGGACTATGTATGCTCCCCACATCCCGGCGCAGTTCCTGCGTCAAAACCATGAAGTAAGGTACTTAACTTTGAAAGCACGAGTCGGATAAATAAACGTCCGCTTACCCAGCTCCGAGGGTTATTCATGGAGAACCCGTTCAATGGGCTCGTCTGGAGGAAGTCCTCCTTCTCCCCCTTGTACAAGCCGGACAGAATCTTCACCAGAGCTGCGGTCGATCCCGGCCCTTTGCGGCCATGACGGGTGGCATCATTCTCCCCATTGAAATCCCACATGGGGTGGCCCCTATATTGGAGCGGCTGCACCCCTCGCATGATGCACGTGACCATGACTCCAATCATGGTCAATCCGGAATGGGCCAGAACCTTATCCGCCCATCAAATAATGGACGCCCTGTCTTCCTCCCTGCTGAGGGCTCATGGGCGCCAACTTAGGCGTTTTTTAGAGGAGCCTTGCTGAACTCAGTGGAGGCCGATCCAATTGGGTCCGCAAGGAGCATCTTCTACATAAAACCATTCAAGGACAGTCTTCGGACGCTTCTTTGGGGTTCCGGATAGATATCCGTCCCGGCGAGCGCCATATTTCGCATCGCCCACTTGATATATTGATTTCGTGAGAACGGGGTACGAGGCAAAACAGTCTCTTCCACAGCGCAAAATAGGGCTCGATGCCCAAGAACAGCTCGCAAAGAGCTACGAAACCCGCGATGTGCAAAATAGAGGCGGGCGTGAGGTGATGAAGCTGGAGTCCGTAGAACTCCAGAAGCCCCCAGAGAAATGGATGTATAGGAAACCCGAGCCCCCTTATTAGATAAGGGACGAGGCACACCCGCTCCCCTTTGGAGGGACTCGGGGTGGCCTCTGCTTGCTTTCCACCTTTGTAGGTGGCCAGCCCGGCTCGAACCGGGACCATAAAGGCCGGAGGAAGGTATCCCTCCGCTTGAGCGCCACCAGCTCACAGCGGAACTCAACATCTCCTCCAATATCCTCTGGCGGAGGGCTGGAGCGCGAGAGGAGGAGCGCCACGACGGTCCATGATAGAATGGATTTTTGGTCAAGCGCCCGATGAGTACTCGCGAAGGAAGATGGTGTGATTTGATCTGGATTCTTGCCTCTCTTATAGGCAGATTATTTGCGCAGCTAGGGGGCAAAATATAAAAATACCCTAGCCTTTTGCATTCATGCGACACGTGGAAGAGGGCCATTATTGGGCGTGGAAGCCAAGGAGCGCAACATTTGTAAGGAAGCCGGACACTATTCGGCAAGCACATGGAATTTGGAGGAGAACCCGCCTTGCAACGCCAAAGACAATATACGCGCTGGACTCGTCGTCATTGAAGCCTGGTTCGGGGGCTACTGAGGGAGTCCTGGACTAAGGGGTGTCCGGATAGCCGGACTATCATCATCGGCCGGACTCCAATACTATGAAGATACAATATTGAAGACTTCGTCCCGTGTCCGGATGGGACTTTCCTTGGTGTGGAAGGCAAGCTTGGCAATATGGATACGTAGATCTCCTACCATTGTAACCGACTCTGTGTAACCCTAGCCCTCTCCGGTGTCTATATAAACCGGAGGGTTTTATTCCGTAGGACGAACAACCATTACAACAATCATACCATAGGCTAGCTTCTAGGGTTTAGCCTCCTTGATCTCGTGGTAGATCCACTCTTGTACTACCCATATCATCAATATCAATCAAGCAGGAGTAGGGTTTTACCTCCATCGAGAGGGCCCGAACCTGGGTAAAAACATCGTGTCCCTTGTCTCCTGCTACCATCCGCCTAGACTCACAGTTTGGGACCCCCTACCCGAGATCCGCCGGTTTTGACACCGACACCATGCTTTCGACCCATCATGCTTATTATTTGGTGCCTGTACGTGGCTCCTTTTCTTACTGGAGCTTGCGCGTTAAAGGGGGGTACCTGAGCATCGCGACTCAGGGCTCCTACCGGCTCTCTAGCCCTCACCCTCTGGTCTTGTCCACGGATCGCGACCGGCATACCAAATGACGGTGAGACCAGCTCGAGGGCCGGACCCGAGGACGAGTTTCGACATCTAACCAAGCTTGCGCGTTAAAGGGGGGTACCGAGCATCGCGACTGTGGCTCCTACCGCCTCCAGCCCTCACCCTCTAGCCTTGTCCACGGCATCGCGACCGCATACCAAAGAACGGCTGAGACCAGCTCGAGGGCCGGGACCCGAGGACGTAGAGCTCCGACATCTAACCAAGCTTGCGCATTAAAGGGGGGGTACCTGAGCATCACGACTCAGGGCTCCTACCGGCTCTCCAGCCCTCACCCTCTGGCCTTGTCCACGGCATCGCGACCTGGCATACCAGCGACGGCTGAGACCAGCTCGAGGGCCGGGACCCGAGGACGTAGAGCTTCGGCATCTAGCCAAATTTGCAGGAACACACCCCAAGATAAGGCCCAGTGCCAGCGCAACCCTCCTTGAGGTAGGGCCCGTGAGTCCTGCTACTGGCTCACGGGTGCCTAGATACACCTCGTCAGCCCCACTGTGCCAGCCACGTGTCGTGGCGGGCAGACACGCCCTGGGCTCCCCGAGGGGAGCCCCTCCCACGCACTGCTGAAAGCACCATGCTCCGCTACTGGCCGACGACACCGCCGAGGAGCGGCTATGCCTGACACATACGGAAGCGCTTATGTTCAAGGCTGGTGATAGACAACTGAGGGTGGCCCTCAGGTCGCATCAACCTCAGGGAGCCCAGAGCTCAGTGTCTAGCCTCATCGCAACGCCTCCCCTGGGGAGCCGCGCGAGGGGGCTGGGCACGGGGGCTGCGCCTGGGTCACGCCCAGACACACGCCACCCAGCCAGGCCCCCGGGCCTGGTTTGTCGCACGTCCCTCCCCGAGTGGAGCCAAGGTACGAGGGCCATTTGAGCGTCAAGGGGGACTCCTGAGCATCACGACTCAAGAGCCTAACTGGTCACGTAGCCCCTCACTCCTTAGTTCTGAAAGGCTAACGGCGGTTGAGGTATGTGCGGGGCCGGGCTCTGCAGACGTAGAATGGTAGATCCACTCGCATCTCACCTCCCTAAGGAGTCACCCCCATATTTCACCTCCCTACTTGCTGTTCGAGCGCCAAGGGGGACTCCTGAGCATCGCGACTCAGAGCCTAACTTGTCACGTAGCCCTCACTCCTTGGTCCCGCCCCTGTTTCCGTCGGGCTAACGGTGGCTGAGGTAGGCAATGGCTCTGCCGTGAGAACATAAGCAAGTAGGAAGGAATTATAAATTTCAAGGAATTCAAAAGTAAATATTACAGTCCATACTGTTATCACAACACCAAATGCAAGTTTTAACGCCTCCCCGAGGCATGGTACATGCGTAGGAATTAAAAGCAGGACGGGAGCCACGATGGAGTCACTTGCCGGCGGTGGAGCTGCGCGGAGCGGGTTCGCCTTGTGGAGCTGCAGGGCGGCAGCCACTGCCCGGCTTGGTGTCAAGGCCTGAACTTCCCAACAGAGCCTCCGCGACGCACTTTCACGGCCTCAAGAAGCGGCAGCTGCAAGCTCGCCGTCACTGCTCCAAAGAAGCTGTCAAGGTCGACGCTGGGGTCGCTAAGATAGATGTGGGTAAGGACCCGCTGGCACACTGCAGAAGACAAGGCGCGGCTCGGCCTCACCAGAGGGCCAAGGCCAAGGGTGACATCTTCAAGAGCACGAACCAGAAGGGAAGCAGCTTGGCGGGGCCGTCCTTGTCGCCGCCAGCGGGCTCTCCAGCCGCCTCATAAAGCTGCCTTCAAGAAAGTGCGAGCCTTCTCCTCCATCTCCGCTGGCCACGCGATCCTCGGCAAGAACTCGTGCCTTGGCATCCAGCTCGACCTTCCTCGCCTCCAACTTGCTCTAGCGCTACCAGCAGTCATGGCGCTTCTTGAGCTTGGCATCCTGTCTTTGACGGCCGCCATGAGCCTTCATGCCTTCCTCCTGCTCTTGGCTATGGTCTCCTCGGCGAGCTGGTCCCGAGGCCCTTCACCGCTCTCTCCGCCTTTGCAAGGACCACGGACATTAGCCACCTCCCCAAGGCGGCGCCATGAGCAGCCTTCACCCCAAGGACGGCTCGCTTCTCCTCGTCAAGCCGCCGAGGCCTGGACCAGCGCCGCCCGAATCAAGCATCGAAGTTTAATCCAGCCGGAAGCCAGCTCTAGACGCCTGGCCACTAAACGAGGGTCGGTGCCTCAAGATCCCCGCCGCAGACGGTCCAGCGGCGCAAAGATGATCCGTAGCAAAGAGGAGGAGTCGGGAAACAGATCGGTGGAGTAGGAGGAGAAGACGGCAAGATGACCACAAGATCTCGAGGTGGAGCTCACAGCCTCAAATGGCTATGGTGGCGGCATCGTGCAAGGGCACCTCGAGTCGCTGGGCCATGGGGCTGAGTCGCCCAGCCTGGCTCAGCCAGCCTCGCGAGGATGCCCGGCAGAGAGGCTCAAGGCCACGGTCATCTTCTTCATGGGAGAGGCGCTGCCCCGAGGGAAACCTCAGAGCTCCCTTCGACTTCACAAGCAGCGCCAACCTAGCGGAAATACGAACGCCAAGCCTCAAAGAATGTAACAAGAAATGAGACAGGAATCAAGCACTTACATGTTGTCGCTCGCAAGCTTGAGCAGCCTCCGGCCATACTTGAAGCCCAAGAGACGGCTGCAAGGATCAGCCTCAAGGAGCTCGGGAGCAGGAGGTGCGTCCGCATGATCGCCTGGGCCGGGCAGACCTGGGGATCAACCCGTCCTGTCCTTCGGGATCGGGGCAGCTCCCCGCCCTGCTCGTCATCATCCTCGTCGCCATCACTCGAGAGGGGCGGAGGCGCGGGACCCACGCCAAGGAGGGAGCCTCGACTCTCCGCCGGGTTGCCTTGGAGTCGCCCTTTTTCCCGCCTCCCCTCCTTCCTTCTTCTTCATTGAGTCGCCGGAGGACACGTCCACGGGTCCTCGGGAGCCTCCACGGGCACAGGCTCGTCCCTGTTGAAGACAGGCATGGACTCCACCACCCGCTCCCAGTCCTCGCGGAGGAACAGGGGCGTAGGAGCGCCCTCCAACCTCGCCACGTTGCCCCTGACCAATGACTGGGGGACCGCAGCCAGATCCTCGTCGGCCTGCTGGCTCGGATGGGGCCTCCACATCGGAAGTGGGTACTGACGAAGCGGAGCCAGCTGGTGCTCCAGGAACTCCCTCAGCAGTGATGTGCCAGTCGCTTCGCCGCTGCCATGCTAGCCGGCCTCAGATCCGCATCCATCTTCTCCAACACCAGCCTCATGCGGGGATCCACAAGCTCCACTCGAGACCAGTCGTCGGAGCTCGAGGGGTGCCCTGTGGGCAAGACTAGCTGAGGGTGGATGAACCCGGCATCTACCAAGACCCACTTGCTCCTGAAGCCCTCAATCCTCTTCCCGGGGTTCAAAATGGCGATGGAGCTACCGTACGCGACGAAGCTCGCGCACGCAGAGACGGGACCTCGAGAGGTCCGGAGGGAGAAGTAGTGGCGCAGCAAGGCCACTGAGGGCTTCACCCCTATGTGAGCCTCGCAATAATAGGCGAAGATTGCCAGAAGAAGGACAGAGTTGGGGTGGAGATGCAGAGCTTGAAGCTTGTAATGGCAGAGGACAGAGAAGAAGAACTCAGAAAAGGGAGGCACCAAACCGGCAACAATGGCGCTCACAAAGAGTGGATAGAAGGTGCTCCCTTGGCCCTCAGGGAGGGCAGAGCTGACCTTGAACACCTTCGCTTGCCGATGCCTCGGCGCCGCCATCCTGGCGCACTCGGGCAAGGCTCGCCCCGACACGCTCGGGCGAGTCCAAGGCGGATTAATACCAAGCTCCGGCCGGGGCTCGGCGAGGCGCCATGTCTTGCTAGGGCGGCAGATGGAGTAGATCTGAAGATTTCGGAGGCAGGGAAGGAGAGGCGCAAGAAAGGGATCGAAAAGAACCGGAGAAAGCAAAGAGGCAAAGACAGATACGCTCCTTTATCAACTCGCGTGGTTGCCGAGGCACCCACGCCCAATCAACCGCCACGCTGGCGCCCAAGGCCACAGCTGTTAGGGCCAAGGGCGCTGCAGACTTGCCCTTTCGCCTCGCTCGGCTAAGTCCGGGCGCGCTTTGGGCAGGGGGGCTCACTGGTCGGCTTCGGGAACGGGGTCCCCAGACTTGTTTACCGCGGCCTGGCGTGGCTCAAAGGGGGCCAAAGACGCCCATCTTCATCAACACGAGCTGAAGACCCTCGCGAGGGGCCAAGCCTCGTGGGGCAGACGACAAGGAGCTTCCTCAGGCGCGGCCTCATCAGGCTGGCTCACGAGGAGGCGGAGAGTTCAAGGGCCTTTAGTCCCGGTTCAGAGGGTTTTTAGTCTCGGTTCGGGAACCGACTAATGGGTCGTTATTAATACTCAACCCATTAGTCCCGGTTCAAACACGAACCGGGACCAATGTGCTCCACGTGGCCCTCAGGCGCCGAGCCTGGTCTGGGGGTTTTGGTCCCGTTGGTGGCTCCAACGGGACCAAAAGGCGCCCACGTGTCTGCATTCCAAAGGGCCTGGTTTTTTTTTTTTTTTGAAAGGAGGGGGTTGGGGGTTTTGGGGGTTTTGGGGGTTAATTTAGGTGTTTCAGATATTGTGTTAGCTAGCTAATTAATAGAGAGAAGTGTCCTCTCTTAATTATGTCCGTGCTTGCTCGACGCCACGTAGTATATATACATAAGTGATCGAGAGAACCATTCAGATGAAGTTCGTCATGCATACCGAGAGAAGTGATCGATCGACCTCTCCTTCTCCGAGAGATTGGTCGAACAACAAGTTTTACTGGCTACATACATGTACAATCTATATAAGATCTCTTAATTACAAACCACTAGCATTTGAATTCAAGTTCCACATGGTATTCTCCGCTTTATCGATGACGTGTTCAAGAAAGAATCCCGCCAATTCCTCTTGAATTGCTTTCATGCGATCTGGTTCTAGGAGTTCATCCCAGATCCGCCACGCCTAATTAATTTGAAGAAGGGGTTAATTAATACATATATATGAATGAAACTCAACAGAAATGATGGTGTAATAAAATGAAATTGTGAATATTATTGCTTACGCACTTCATATTGTCTTCTAGAGTAGCCCCGCTTGTTTTTCAATGTCGCTAGGATGAACTCGCACACGTAGTATCCATGTAAATCATTCCCTTCCTCCTGCCACAAGCACTTTACGAGAAATAGAGGTCAATCAAACTGATAATGAAGCATTATATAAATGGCATTGATGAAAGTATAGCTATAGAATCAACGGAGATGCGCGCCAAGAGTACTTACTTTGGTATGTATATCGCAGCTCCTTCGGCAGTCCCGAGCTTGTGCGGTGAACTGTTTCCAAACCCTGCAAGACAAAGAAAATATTTGTTATTACTTGAGATATCAGGAAATGAACAAAAGTTGCCGATATGGTGCGATAATGATCGATTGAACTTACTTGCCGAGCATTTCAGTCATGTCCGATAGGTGTTGGGATCTTTCCGTCTCGAGTCTAAGACGGTTACTAGTCCACGCCAAGCTTAATCTCCGTAAGAATATAGTGGTACCTACACGCATGCATAACTCATCAATTACATTAACCTCGCCGAGTAATAAGGAAAACCGAATATGCACACGACAAGAACACTCACGGGCCGTGGTAAGGAAAGAGTATGGTATCTTTGTTTTGATTTTTGATCAATGATTGTAGCAAGTTGTCCTCGCCTCTTCGCCGCGCTTTTTAACTCAGAAAACATCTATGATATTTGTGTTAATGAACCCAATATCATAGATTTCATTTTTTTGCACTCGACGATCTTCAATCTGCATAATATATTGAGGATAATTAATTATAAATACATGCAATGAAAGAGCCGAGCTATATATACGCACTAATGATGTAAATAGTACTTACAGCAGTAGCAAAAGACCATTAATTTATCGAGGGCCTTTTGATTGAAGAACTCAAGAACTCCTCAAATGGAATAGACAACAGATCATTTGAAACGAGGTCGTGCTCCTCTTTAATTTTCAGATACAAAGTGTTCGCCCTCGCACTCTCTCGCAGGTTTTCATGTACCAACTATGGAATCTTCGCATCATTGTTGTCGAGACTTTTCATCTTTGACGAGAGGCTTCCTGCATCAGATTCAATAAGTCCACCTCCATGAAATCAGGAAGTGCATCGTCAGCAGGTAATCTTCAAGATTGCCATAACCGCCACCGCCCCGGAGGATTAGACACATTCAGCGGGGGCACGATTGCTGTGCTTGTTCGCCGAGCTGGGCAATTTTTTTCCCTTTGCCCGTTGTTTTTTAACCTTTATCACTGATGAGTTCCCACCGCTTGGCTTGGAGATATGTCTGCTCAAGAATGCGCCATAGTTGGTTCTCGGCGGAGACTTTGGTGGTTTCCTCGTGGCATCGAGAGTGCGCTTTGCTTTCACCGGATCGACCTTCTCCTCCGGAGGTGGATGTATCTTTGCTTTAACCCTTCAAAGAACTCCTTCACTTGGGTCTGCACGATCGATCGCTTTTCCTCCTTGCTCCTCTCATACGGTAACTTCTATAGGCTTTAGAGGTGGACCAGATCTGATTGCTCTCTCTTCTTGTGCTGCTAGACGCCGGAGCAGACGGAGCGGCAAGGCGCCTGCCTTCCTTCGTGCTTGCTTACGAGGCGGAGGAGAAGGACTACGACGCTGCCGGAGCAGCCGGGCGGGGCGGGTCTCTTCCGCCTTTGCCGGGCGAGGCGGAGAAGGAGGAGGCGGAGTGCCGCCACGCCGCCGGAGAAGGGGCGGAGTGCCGCCACGCTGCCCTCGATCTTCACTCACCGGAGGAGGAGGCGGTGGAGGAGGCGGAGTGCCGCCATGCGTGTTCTCGATCGCCACTCACGGAGGAGGAGGCGGTGGAGGAGGCGGAGTGCCCCGACTCACGGATGAGGAGGAGGAGGCGGAGGCGCCCATTCTGAAGGTCGATGAGCTCCTTCCGCCATAGGCATGGAGTCTTCAGAGCGTAACCCAGCCTAGTCTCCCTTCACCGTAGGGTGCTCAAGCCGAGGTCCTCAAATCCTCCGTTATTTCATCAACCATCACCTTAGCAAATCCTTCCGAATCGGCCGGCAAAGTGATAAGTTGTGCCGGGTCCACTAGGATAAACTTGGCCAACAGCCGCCTTGACCTTCAAATTCATGCATCGCGCCATAATGTGGCAATTTTGAGACTCGTGATACCATCCACGGATAGCTGGCAGGAGCCGCCAAGACATGCTCCGCTGAAGCAGCTCGGTGGAAGCAACGCCGCTTCGACCGAGATGGCGGGTAGCTTCGGGAAGCTTCGCATGTCGCTTGTTGCGATCCGCCGCTTCGCTCCTCTTCTCGATCCTCTAGCCCCATTACCCTTCCAAGCAGCGCCTGCGATTTGGTCATGCTCCACTTTCTTCCTCCTCTCGTGGGTTTTGTAACCCTCGCGTCCGAAAACCAACCTTCCACGGAAGCGAGCCCTGGCGTGCCTCGTGTCCGTCCTGTGGTGCTCGGATTCCTAAGGGCCATTGTGAGCTCGCCCTTCCCCTGTTTGGAAGGAACGCCCCTCGCCAAGCAGCATCAATATATTGTCGAAGTTTCTTGACTGGTGTTTGCACTTGCTCGCTCGCCCATCGACATCGCCTCACATAGGTCCAAGGTTCCGCCAGCCTCAAGAACCAAGTCCGCAACGGTCTAGCCAGCAGATCGCCTCGGTTCGATCCTTTTTCAAGCAGATCATGCTCAGCCTTGGACCACTTAGGCCGGGCTTTGAGGTAGCCACCGAATTCGCGGCGATGGTGAAGCGCCTTCTTCGCAGCATTTTTCTTGTTTGTCTCCGACATCTTCTTACTCTTTTCCGATGTCTTGTGGGCCACAAATGCGGGCCGCTGATCTTTGATCTTCTCATATTTGCCGATGAATTCTGGTGTCTCTTTTTCTTGACAAACTGGTTCAGCTCTTTCCTCCACCTCCTCATTAGGCCAGCCATCTTCTTAAGAGCACAAGACTTGATTAATTGCTCTTTAACTGCTTCTCCGGATCCTCCTCTGGCGGTAGGGTGAAATTTGCCTTCAGCTCATTCCAAAGATCTTCTTTTCGATATCATTGACATAAGACACCTCAGCCTTCATCCTTAGCAGGCTTATACCATTGTGGATGCCGATCGATCCTGTCCCTAACAAGAACCCCGTGACCGAAAGCGTAAAATGCCTTCTTTGTCCGGATGGGTTCAATCGGTTCGCCGTCGGGCGCGATTTCTATGATCTCAAACTTTTCATCCGAGCTCAACTTTTTCTTCGGCCTCGCCTCCGCATCAAGTTGTGCTCGATCCGGAGGGCTAGAAATTATAAGGAAGAAAGACGACAAGATTTAATATGTGTACATATACCAAAACAATGGATGCATCAATTAACTTGTCAAGACGGGCTTAACTAATATATATATACCTGGCCGACTCGGTTCGGTGACTGCTTAGCACGGTCTCCTTCGCCTTGTACCTCCATTGTGTCACCGAGCCATCATGAACATAGTCCTCCTCTTGTACCGCATTAATGAGTCGGCCATCATAATCATAGCCCTCTTCTTCATCCATCTCGACCAACGGTGTCGATGAGAAATGACGCAACATCATCACTTCCATTTGCGATTATTTCCCCAACATCGCTTCGCTTTCTTCGTCTCGAGTGCTCCATAGTTTCGCAAATATTGACAACATGTCAATTATTATTCAAACATGGTACATCTTGGCAAACGAGAACTAGCTAGCTAATCACAATAAGGAATCATGTTAGTGGCCTCGACGCTGCTTCTCTAGGGTTTGGGGTCGCCGACACAAAGCTTCAAGGGTTTGGGGTGGCCTCGACGATAACGCACTTTTAACTTGATAAATTTGGGTGGCCTCTCGAGAGAGTTAATTTGTCGGGTAGGAGCGCCATGGAGGGGGTACGAGGAGACCTGCAACATCGCTTTTCTCTAGGGTTTGGGTGTCCTCGAGAGTTTTGGTCGAGCGAGAGGGCCGAGGGGTGCTGCAGTTGTATCTAGAGGGGTTAATTATATCGACAACCACGCCGACATACATATACATATCGGGGGGGGTATCGTACCACCCCTCGTGTTTAAGTTTCTTCTTTCTCCTTTCCTTTCTTTCTTCTTCTCCTCTTCTTTTTCTTCTTCTCCCCGAGAAAGGAAAATAATTAAGCAAAAGGAAGAAAAGAGGAAGAAGGAAGTAGGAAGAAGAAGAAGAAGTAAAAGAAGAAAAAGAGGAGAAGAAGAAAGGAATAGAGGAGAAGAAGAAAAATAGAATTTCTCCTTTCTCCTCTATTCCTTTCTTCTTCTCCTCTTCTTTTTCTTCTTTTTTCCTCTTCTTATTTATTTCTCCTCTTCTTCCTCTCCTCTTTTTCTCCTTTCTTCCTCTTCTTATTTTCCTTTTCCTCTCATTCTTTTAGTATTGCTTGTTTTAAAAAAATGTTCAAATAGAAAATTCCAAAAAAACAAAGGTTTTGCCTAATGCATTGTTCATATGAATATACCAACATTTGCATATTCTACAATAATTAATATCAACAAAAAAAATCTATGAACAGAAAAAAAACGAACTTTTCTAAAAATCTATCTTTTGCATATATATAGCCACATATGAACAGAGCCGCATATATACATACACATATATGAACAGAAAAAAAACTAATAAAATGAAACATATACATAACATATATGAACATATACATACACATACACATATATGCATTGTTCATATGAACTAAACTAAAAAACTAAACTAATATAAAATGACATAAAAACATATATATATATACATTGAACAAAAAATAAAACTAATAAAAATGAAAGAAAAAAAAAGAGCTGGTGCGCGCGGGCTCACAGCTGTGGCGGAGCGCTGGGTGGGCGACGGCGACGGCGACGGGGGCGGGCGCTGGGCGCTGGGCGCTGGGGGCTGGGAGCGGCGGCGACGCTGGCGGAGTTCTCGGCGGCGACGACGGCGAGCGCTGGCTCGGGAGGACGGCGACGACGACGGCGCGGCGACGGCGCGACGGCGACGGCGGAGCGGGCGGCGCGGCGCTGGGCAGCTCTGGCGGCGTCGGCGCGTTCAAGCGTCGTCGGGGGGCAATGTGGCGATGAACTGCAAAACTCGCAAAGTGCCACTTATATACAAGGAGATTGGTCCCGGTTGATGGCACCAACCGTGACTAATGTTACCTTTTAGTCCCGGTTGGAGCCACCAACCGACCAAAGCCTCACTTCGGCAGCCCAAAGGGCGGAAGTCGGCCTTTGGTCCGGTTGGTGGCTCTAACCGACTAAAGCCTCTTTAGTCCCGGTTGGTGCCACCAACGGGACCAAAGGCCCTCGGCTGCGCTGCCGGGCCAAAGTTTAGTCCCACTCGCTAGTTGAGAGGGAGCGCAGTGGTTTATAAGCCCCACCGCCGCCTCCCTCTTGAACTCCTTTGAACTGCAGCTTATGGGCCTACTTGCTCCTTCGTTGCTGTTGACCTTCGGGCCTTCTGCGGGCTGAATCTCGCCCAAATAGGATACAGTCAGATTCAGCCGTATGCCCAAAGAGGGTGGCATTTTTTTCTTGCTTTATTTAATTTATTTTGTTTCTACTTACAACAAAATACTTATTGTTGTTTTTTGTTTTGTTTTCTGCATTATTTATTTTCTTTTGTTTTTTGCTCTATTTTTAAATCTTTTTGCTTCTAGTTTTAGGAAAATTATAAACTTTCTGTTAGTGCCATTACTAATTTTCAAATTTGAAAACACTTTTTTTTGTTTTCTTCTTGCTTTATTTAATTTATTTTGTTTCTACTTACAACAAAATACTTATTGTTGTTTTTTTGTTTTGTTTTCTGCATTATTTATTTTCTTTTGTTTTTGCTCTATTTTTAAATCTTTTTGCTTCTAGTTTTAGGAAAATTATAAACTTTCTGTTAGTGCCATTACTAATTTTCAAATTTGAAAACACTTTTTTTGTTTTCTTTCTTGCTTTATTTAATTTATTTTGTTTCTACTTACAACAAAATACTTATTGTTGTTTTTTTGTTTTGTTTTCTGCATTATTTATTTTCTTTTGTTTTTGCTCTATTTTTAAATCTTTTTGCTTTCTAGTTTTAGGAAAATTATAAACTTTCTGTTAGTGCCATTACTAATTTTCAAATTTGAAAACACTTTTTTTGTTTTCTTTCTTGCTTTATTTAATTTATTTTGTTTCTACTTACAACAAAATACTTATTGTTGCTATTTTTAATTATTACGAGGGTCAAACCATAAGACATTTCAAATGAACTCTGAAAAAGTTGAAAGTTGGCATGGTATCATAAATTGACCCACACATAGCATGTGCATGTACAAAACTAACAATGGTATCATACTCATCGGCCATAATATAATGGTATCATAAACGAACAATAGTTATGGAGAAAGTCTTCACTTTTTCTTCGCTTGTGTCATTTGCTTATTTGCGCCAGAACCATGGATAATCTTCATCGCTTATCGTGATGTCGGGTCAGCCTTGACTTTAAAGGAGGAATTTCATGAAACTTTTCATAATCTTCGACATGTCCGTCTTGTCCTCCACTCCCACGATGTCCCTTTTTCCCGAAAGAACTATGTGGCGCTTTGGCTCATCGATGATGTATTTGCTTCCTTATCTTTTTTCTTTCTCGGTCCATCGACATGTCCTTCACATAGATAACCTGTGCCACATCATTGGCTAGGACGAACGGTTCGTCAGCTGTACCCAAGATTTTTCAGATCCACTGTTGTCATTCCGCATGGGTCTATCTGCACTCGCCTCGATGATTGACCCATTTGCACTTAAACAAAGGGACCTTAAAATCATGTCCGTAGTCAAGTTCCCATATGTCCACTATGTAACCATAATATGTGTCCTTTCCTCTCGGTTGTTGCATCAAAGCGACACCGCTGTTTTGGTTGGTGCTCTTTTGATCTTGGTCAATCGTAAAATGTATTCCCATTTATCTCAGATCCTTTCCAAATCAATACGGTCAAAGATGGTCCCTCGATAACAAGTACAGCTCCTCACAAACAGTGTTGTCACCTCCGACACGTGCTTCCAACCAACTGCTGAAAGTCCCGATGTGTTCACATAATCCAATGCCGTCAGACCTTTGCTCCCGTGTTTGAAGCGCAGATCGTTCTTGTGTTCATCGACATACGGGTCACCAAGGTAGAGTTCTCAGAGAACTGTAGTGGGCTTGAGACCAAGAATATCCGCCCCTCGCATATTATTGAGTCCTTTCCAAGCGTGTTTTTTCAAATCCCCTCATACCGCGATTTAGGGAGACCTATCTTCTTAAGGCCAGGAATGAAGTCAACACAAAACCCGATGACATCCTCTATTTGATGGCCCATGGAGATGCTTCCTTCTGGCCTAGCGCGGTTACGGACATATTTCTTTAGGACTCCCATGAACCTCTCAAAGGGGTACATATTGTGTAGAAATACGGGCCCGTAATGACAATCTCGTCAACTAGATGAACAAGAACGTGCGCCATGATATTGAAGAAGGATGGTGGGAACACCAGCTCGAAACCGACAAGACATTGCACCACATCACTCCTTAGCCTTGGTATGGTTTCGGATCGATCACCTTTCGAGATATTGCATTGAGGAATGCACATAGCTTCACAATGGCTAATCGGACGTTTTCCGTAGAAGCCCCTCAATGCAACCGAAGCGCTTGCGTCATAATCACGTGGCGCCTCATGAGACTTTAGGTTCTCAAACTTTTTCTCCGCCATATTTATTATTCCTTTTATATTCGACGAGAAGCCGCCGACCTTCATACTAAAGGCATTCAAAGAAGATTTCCTTCTCTTCTTTGGTAAGAGCATAGCTGGCAGGACCTTCATATCGCTTTGGAGGCATGCCGCCTTTTTCGTGCAAACATTGCAGGTCCTCTCGTGCCTCACCTGTATCTTTTGTCTTCCCATACACGCCCAAGAAGCCTAGCAGGTTCACGCAAAGGTTCTTCGTCACATGCATCACGCCGATCAAGAGCGGACCTCTAGGTCTTTCCAAAGAGGGTAGGTCCCAAAATATAGATTTCTTCTTCCACATGGGTGCGTGTCCCTCGGCGTCACTCGGAACAGCTAGTCCGCCGACCCTTTCCAAAGATTACGTAAATCATCGACCATAGCAAGTACGTGATCACCGGACGCATGGCGGCTTCTTCCGTGATCTGCCTCGCTTTTGAAATGCTTGCCTTTCTTTCGACATTGATGGTTGGTCGGAAGAAATCGACGATGGCCTGTGTACACATTCTTCCCGCAGCTTGCCGTATATACTATCGTGTCAAGTAAACAAGGCGTGCATGCGTGGTATCCCTTGTTTGTCCGTCCCGAAGGTTACCGAGAGCGGCCAATCGTTGATGGTCACGAACAGCAACGCCTTTAGGTTAAATTCTCCTGCTTGTGCTCATCCCACGACGCATACACCGCTTCCATTCCACAGCTGTAAAAGTTCTTCAACTAATGGCCTTAGGTACACATCAATGTCATTGCCGGGTTGCTTAGGGCCTTGGATGAGAACCGCATCATAATGAACTTCCGCTTCATGCACATCCAAGGAGGAAGGTTATACATACATAGAGTCACGGGCCAGTGCTGTGATTGCTGCTCGCTTCCCGAAAGGATTAATGCCATCCGCGCTTAAAGCAAACCATACGCTCCTTGGCTCACTTGCAAACTCATCCCAAGATTTCTCTCGATTTTTCTCCATCATGACCCGTCACGGGTGCTCTCAACTTCCGCCTTTCTTACGGTCCTCACTGTGCCATCGCATCAACTTGGCATGCTCTCCGCTTCAACAGACGTTTCAACCGTGGTATTATAGGAGCATACCACATCACCTTCGCAGAACCCTCTTCCGGGGCTCGCCGTCAACATCACCAGGTCATCTCGCTCGATCTTATACCGTAATGCACCGCGATACCGGCATGCGCTCAGATCCTTGTACGCACCATGTAGAGGATGCATCATTAGGGCATGCATGTATCTTTCGCACCTCCAATCCTAGAGGGCATACGACCTTCTTTGCTGCGTATGTACCGTCGGGCATTCGTTATCCTTGGAAGCTTCTTCTTCAATATTTTAAGTAGCTTTCAAATCCTTTATCAGCACAAGATTCTCTCGCCTTCCATCGCAGCAATTCCAAAGACGGTACCTAGCTTTGTGTTGCCATCTTCGCAATTGGGGTACAACCCTTTTTGTGGTCCTCTAGCATGCGATCGAACTTCAGCTTCTCTTTTGACTTTCAGATTAAGGCCCTTGCATCGACAATGACCCGGCGGAGATCATCATCATCGGGCACATCATCTGGTTCCTCTTGATCTTCAGCAGCTTCTCCCGCTGCAAAGATCATCGCACATCGTCTCGTTCCTCTTGATCTTCGGAGCATCACCGTATTCAGGGGCACATAGTTGTCATCGATTCTTCTTCTTCGCCGCCTTCCATCATAACCCCTATTTCTCCGTGCCTCGCCCAAACATTATAGTGTGGCATGAAACCCTTGTAAAGGTGGTGTGCAGGATTTTCCGGTCGAGTAAGACTTCAGATTCCCACATATAGGGCATGGACAACACATAAAACCATTCTGCTTGTTTGCCTCAGCCACTTCGAGAAAATTATGCACGCCTTAATGTACTTGGAGGTGTGTCTTGAACCGCATATCCATTGCCGGTTCATCTGTGTGCATTATATATAATTATGTGTCAAAATCATTAGAGAGATCATGAATAGATAATTAATTAAGTGACCAAATTAATAGAAGTTCATCATCACATTAAAACCAAAGTACATACATAGTTCTCATCTAACAACATAAAGCTCGCAGAGCATCTAAATTAATTAAACCATACATCAAACTATGTAAAACATTTCAATGCGAAACAAATGCGATCATAATCGCAACCAATGTAACAACCGATCCAACGACATAATGATACCAAGCCTCGTATGAATGGCATATTTTCTAATCTTTCTAATCTTCAAGCGCATTGCATCCATCTTGATCTTGTGATCATCGATTTACATCCGCAACATGCAACTCCAATATCATCTTCTCCTCCTCAATTTTTCTAATTTTTTCCTTCAACAAATTGTTTTCTTCTTCAACTAAATTTAACCTCTCGACAATAGGGTCGGTTGGAATTTCCGGTTCAACAACCTCCTAGATGAATAAAATCTATGTCACGTTGGTCGGCATAATTGTCATAAATAATAAATGAACCAATAGTTATGAAAAGATAATATATACCACATCCGAATCATAGATGGACGAGGGCCGATGGGGCGGATACCAAAACCATCGCACTATATAAGATGCAATAATAAAAGTAAGAAAATTATACAAGTATATATCTATCTAAACATACAAATAAGAATATTTTTCCTTTCGAAAGAAGATAAGAACAAGAGGCTCACCACGGTGGTGCCGCCGATGAGATCGGTGCGGGTGATCGACGACGCGTTGAAGACGGGATGGGGCGTGACGGACCGCTAAACCTAGACAAATATGGAGGAAAATGGAGCTTGGCGGTCGAGCTTGGAGAGGAGAAACCTTAAGTAGTGTGGCTCGGCATTCCATCGAACACCTTGTGTGCATATGAGGTGAGCTAGAGCACCACCAAGCCCTCTCCCTCGGCCAGAAAAAAACAGAGCAAAGGTGCTCGCTCTTGCGCGAGGGGTATATATAGGCACCACCATTGGTCCCGGTTGGTCGCACGAACCGACTAAGGTTTTTTGGTCCCGGTTCGTGCCACTAACCGGACGAATGGTGGTGGGCCAGAGCGAGGATCATTGGTCCCGGTTCATCCCACCAACCGGGACTAAAGGTCCAGACGAACCGGGACCAATGGCCCACGTGGGTCGGCCCGCCCTCGGGCTCATGAACTGGTCCGATGTTTCATTGGTCCCGGTTCGATTGAACCGACTAATGGGCTGGACCGCCTGGACCGTTGCCCCTTTTCTACTAGTGAAGGGCGCGATCGGCGCCAGCCCGCATGATGTCCTCCTTTCCTCTTTGGTGCAAATGGAGCAAGCGCAGCGAGAGCATCAAGCAAAGGCATCCACTTCGTGCAACAAGACCAAGACCAGCCCAACGGCAGAAGGAAGTCATTGTGGAGCCCAAGCAAAGGCCACCACCAGAGCCTTTGACAAAGCGAGGACCAACTTTAGTCAGGATAAGTGTACCCGTTGTTCCCCTTCAAATGGCTAATTGTTGGCGCCCTTCCCGCCAATATTTGGGAAGAGGCCTAGGCCTTTGCCTATAAATAGGACTAGCCACCCCGGGTAGAGGGACCGAATCAAGCAAGAGAGAGAGAGAGAGAGAGAGAGAAGCGGCTAAACTCCTCCTAGCAGTTCATCGTCCCAGCCAAGAACAGACCCTCGCGAGGCCATTCTTCCTTGTATTATTCATCATCAGCCTAAGAGGCAATCCACCACACCACACACTGGAGTAGGGTATTACACCACAATGGTGGCCTGAACCAATATAAACTCTGTGTCTCTTGTGTTGTTCCTTCCGTAGTTTAGATCCTAGCGAGTCGGCGAGGAGAAGGTAGGTAGAGGGCCAAATCTCCGTGCACACCTGAATTCAACCTCAAGGGTCCGCGGAACCCTAAACCAAACCTTGTGACATGCATTCAAGGTGAGAAGAACCTCAACGACCTTTTGAGCAATCAAAAGGAAGTTGTGGCCAAGGAAGGAATTGGATTCTCACCCAAGTCCAAGAACAAGAAGAAGAGCGACAAGACCAAACGACCTCCCCCTCTCAAGCAAACCTTTGTGAAAGAGGGAGAGGGTGCTCCTATGGAGAAGAAGAACAATGTGAAGGGTGTTGATGTCAAAACGGGCAAAACCCCCTCCCCTTCCTTCAACAAAGTCAGCGACTTTAACCCTTCTTATGTGTTGTGCCGCGCTAGTGATGGACATGTTTATGCTAAATTTGTTGGTTCTTCTTATGAGTACATTGAGTGGTCTATTTGGGTTGCTAAGACCCTTGTTACTAACATCAAAGGACCCATTACTAAATGGGTACCTACAACCAAGCATTGATCTCTTGTAGGTGTTTGCTTCCGATGGGGGATCATGGTTGCTCGATAGTGGAGCAACAAATCATATGACCGGGAGCAAGGACTTGGTGGTGGATGTGCAAAAGATTCCATCTATGCCCACAAATGTTGAGTGGGGTGATGCCTCACACTCGAAGGTATTGGGTCTTCGCAAGGTTGTCATTTCTCATGATCTAACGATCGAGAAAGTCATGCTTGTTGAGTCCCTTGCATACAATTTACTTTCCGTTCGTCAACTTGCACTCATGGGTTTTGCCACTTTCTTTGACATTGATACCGTGGCCCTCTTGTGGAGCAAGACTCTTAAAGTAGCCTTTGTTGGGCATGTCGAGAACGGTCTCTATGTGATTAACTTTTCGGAGCGACCCACTAAGACCGCGACATGCCTAATGGCTAAAGTTGACGTGGGATGGCTTTGGCATCGCCGTTTAGCCCACGTCAATATGAGATCTTTGCAAAGTCTTCTCAAGGGGGGCCATGTCCGTGGACTAACAAATGTTAGTTTTGCCAAAGATCGTGCTTGCGGTGCTTGTATCGAAGGAAATCTTCATGAGAAGGCTCACCCTCCCTCGACCATCGTCTACTCGAAGGGACCCTTGGAGCTCCTTCACATGGATCTCTTTGGGCCTCCATCTTTTGTCAGTCTTGGAGGTAGAAAGTATTGCTTGGTGATTGTGGATGATTATTCAAGATACACTTGGGTATATTTCTTCAAGAGGAAGAGTGAGACTCAACAAACCATCATCGACTTTGCAAATGAAGCTCAACGTCAACATGATGCAAAGATCTTGACAATAAGAAGTGACAACGGCACCGAATTTCAAGAACTACACCTTGATGAGTTTCTTAGTGATGAGGGGATCAAGCATCAAGATCTGCACCATATACCCCTCAACAAAATGGTGTCGCGGAGAGGAAGAACCGGACGTTGATGGATGCGGCAAGGACCATGATGGCGGAGTTCAAGTCTCCATACAACTTTTGGGCCGAAGCCATCAACACCGCGTGTCATGCATCAAATCGGCTCTATCTCCGCAAAGGCTTGAACAAGACTCCTTATGAAATTCTCACCGGTAACAAGCCCAATCTCAAGTACTTCCGGGTGTTCGGGTGCAAGTGTTTGATTCTCAAGAAAGGTGTTCGTTTGTCTAAATTTGAGGCTAGAGCTTATGAGGGCATATTTGTTGGTTATGCTACAAACTCTCATGCTTACCGTGTCCTCAACAAGTCCACGGACTCCATTGAGGAGACGTGTAACGTGGAGTTTGACGAAAATAATGGCTCCCAAGTGGAGCAAAGTGGTACTTGTGATATAGGTGATGAAATTCCTCCCCAAGCCATAAGAAGAATGGGTATTGGTCATATTCTACCCATTGAGGAACCCCTTGTGGCCGAAGGAGAAGGACAATGCTCCACTCAAGTGGAGCCATCACCTCCCCAAGACCCACACGCTTCCAAAGAACAAAGTGAAGGTCCTCAACCTCTTGAACAAGACCAAGGGCAAGATCAACCTCAAGATGGTGGTGAACCACCAAATGATGCCCAAAGTCAAGTTCTCCCCCTCGAGCAAGTTGACGATCAAGAGCAAGCTCAAGATCTCGAACAAGCTCAAGACGGCGCTCAAGATACTCAAGTTGATCCTCCTCCCTCCACATCCAAGGAGGAATTAGAGCGCCGTGCCGCGAAGATTGCTTCCAAGCTCACCACCAAAGGGCATCTCATGGAGAATGTGGTTGGAAGCCTAAGAAAGGGGGTAAGCACTCATAGACAATTAGCAAACTATTGTGAACATCACGCGTTTATCTCTTGTGTTGAAACCCAAAAGGTCTATGAGGCGCTCGAAGATTCGGATTGGCTCAATGCCATGCATGAAGAACTCAACAACTTCGAGTACAACAAGGTGTGGAGATTGGTGCCACGGCCGTCGGCGAACCATAACGTCATTGGAACCAAGTAGATTTTCAAGAACAAGCAAGACGCTCGTGGGAACATCATTCGCAACAAGGCAAGATTGGTAGCACAAGGCTACTTCCAAGTCGAGGGCATCGACTACGGTGAAACCTTTGCTCCCGTTGCTCGCCTTGAATCCATTCGTATGTTGATTGCTTATGCTTCCCATCACAACTTTAAGTTACAACAAATGGATGTGAAAAGTGCTTTTCTTAATGGTCCTATTAATGAGTTGGTTTATGTCAAGCAACCCCCCGGGTTCGAGGATCCTTACTTCCCGGATCATGTGTATCAACTCGATAAGGCACTCTATGGCCTTAAACAAGCCCCACGTGCGTGGTATGACCACCTTACCGAGTTGTTACAAGATCGTGGATTTGAAGTTGGGCAAATCGATCCCACTCTTTTTACTAAGAAGGTCAAAGGGGAGTTGTTTGTGTGCCAACTGTATGTTGATGACATTATCTTTGGTTCCCCTAACAAACCTTTCAATGAAGAATTTGTCGCTCTCATGACCTCTAAGTTCAAGATGTCTTCGATGGGTGAGTTGAAGTTCTTCCTTGGTTTTGATATCAAACAAAGAAGAGAAGGTACCTTCATCAACCAAGCCAAAGGCACTCAAGACATGCTAAAGAGATTCAAGCTAAGTGATGTCAAGCCGGCTTCTACTCCAATGCCTACCAAGTGCCAACTTGACATTGATCCCAATGGTAAAGCGGTGGATCAAAAGGTATATCGCTCTATGATTGGATCCTTGCTTTACCTTTGTGCATCTAGACCGGATATCATGTTGAGTGTGGGAATGTGTGCATGGTTTCAAGCCGCACCAAAGGAAAGCCACTATGTGGCTGTCAAGCGAATCTTTCGATATTTGGCTCATACCCCAAACTTTGGCCTATGGTACCCAAGAGGAGCAAACTTCAAGCTTGAAGGATTTACGGATTTCGATTGGGCAGGAGACAAAGTGGATAGGAAGTCCACTTCCGGAGGGTGTCAATTTCTTGGGTGCTCGTTGGTGAGTTGGTCTTCCAAGAAGCAAAGTTGTGTGTCTCTCTCGTCCACCGAAGCGGAATATGTGGCGGCTGATAGTTGTTGTGCACAACTCTTATGGATGAGGCAAACTTTAAAGGAATACGGTGTCATTTGTGACAAAGTGCCTCTTTGGTGTGATAATGAAAGTGCCATCAAGATTTCTCTCAACCCGGTGCAACATTTCAAGACGAAGCATATTGAGATTCGGTATCATTTCATCCGGGATCACATTAGGCGAGGGGAGATCGAGCTCAAGTATGTCAACACTCGTGATAACCTTCCAGATATTTTCACGAAGCCCTTAGATGAAGCAAGATTTCGCGAGTTAAGGCATGAGCTAAATATCATTGATTCGAGCAATGTGACTTGAACCCTTGCACACCCCACCTCACTCAACTTGTTGTCTAGTTTAGATGTAGACATGGACATAGGGGGGGTGTTGTTATCTCAATGAACTCTCCCTCCCCCCATTATGCATAAATTAATCTAGTCTTTCACTTTAACCATTTTTGATGGTACTTGTGCTTCACGGACGAGTTTTGGTCATGGGTCCAAGGTTAAAATCTTCGCGATGCCATACCCCTTGACTCAAACACAGGTGGCCTCGGCCACTGCACTCTCTTGAAGAGGTGTGTTTTGGCCCTTTGTTAGTGTGTTTGTGGCCGTGTTGGTCTTTCCTCCTTCTTGGCTGTGTTTCTCCATTTCTTTTTTAGCTTAGCCCTTCTGCCTAGTGCCTTTTTGTTGCTGGGCGGTACTATCGCTGGTGGTGCGCGATACTACCGCTTTAAGCGGTACTATCGCACCACCATGCAGTACTACCGCAAGGGTCGGGTCGAGGGTTATGTCAGTCAGGGGGAGGTTTCCCTCCCCCATACCCATTCGCTCGCCCCCTCGCTCTGTCTCGTCTCTCCAGCAACTAGCGCCGCGGGAGGGCTCCGACGGATCTCCTTCTCTGGGGTGTCCCTCTCCATTCCCTTCGGTGGAGTCGATCCCCACCTTGTCCTCTTGCCATGGATGCTGGTATTGCCCCCGTTCCCTCTCTCTTCTAGTCTAGATTTCCAATCTAGCATCTTAGGGGCAATAGTGGTTGCATCTCTAGATTTTTGGCCAAAACTAGGCTTGAATAGGATGGAGAAGGCATCTAGGCAGTTTGGATTAGTGGTTGGTAGAAGTATTTTTGAATTTGGTAGGACGGTAGTGAAAGAAATATGCCCTAGAGGCAATAATAAAGTTATTATTTATTTCCTCATATCAAGATAAATGTTTATTATTCATGCTAAAATTGTATTAACCGGAAACATGATACATGTGTGAATACATAGACAAACATATAGTCACTAGTATGCCTCTACTTGACTAGCTCATTAATCAAAGATGGTTATGTTTCCTAACCATAGACATGTGTTGTCATTTGATTAATGGGATCACATCATTAGGAGAATGATGTGATTGACATGACCCATCCCGTTAGCTTAGCACTTGATCGTTTAGTATTCTGCTATTGCTTCCTTCATGACTTATACATGTTCCTGTAACTATGAGAATTGTGTAACTCCCGTTTACCGGAGGAACACTTTGGGTACTACCAAACGTCACAACATAACTGGGTGATTATAAAGGAGTACTACAGGTGTCTCCGAAGGTACATGTTGAGTTAGCATAATTCAAGATTAGGTTTTGTCACTCCGATTGTCGGAGAGGTATCTCTGGGCCCTCTCGGTAATGCTCATCACCTAAGCCTTGCAAGCATGTAACTAATGAGTTAGTATGAGATGAAGTATTACGCAACGAGTAAAGAGACTTACCGGTAACGAGATTGAACTAGGTATTGGATACCGACGATCAAATCTCGGGTAAGTAACATACCGATGACAAAGGGAACAACGTATGTTGTTATGCGGTTTGACCGATAAAGATCTTCGTAGAATATGTAGGAACCAATATGGGCATCCAGGTCCCGCTATTGGTTATTGACCAGAGACATGTCTCAGTCATGTCTACATCGTTCTCGAACCGTAGGGTCCGCACACTTAAGGTTTCGATGACAATTATATTATGAATTTATGTATTTTGATGTACCGAAGTTTGTTCGGAGTCCCGGATATGATCACGGACATGACGAGGAGTCTCGAAATGGTCGAGACATAAAGATTGATATATTGGACGGATATATTTGGACACCGAAAGGTTCGGAAGAGTTTGGGAATATCTGAGCTCCGGAGGTTACCGAACCCCCGGAGGTATATGGGCCTTATTGGGCCCATGTAGGAAGAAGGAGAAGGAGCAAGGGGGGCGCCCCCAAGCCCAATCCGACTGGGGAGGGGGCTGGCCCCCTTTCCTTTCTCCTTCCCTCTTCCTTTCCTACTACTAGTACTCCTTCCTACTACTAGTACTCCTTCCTTCCCTCCAAATAAGATTAGGAAAGAGGGAAACCTACTTGGAGTAGGTTTCCTCCTCCTATGGCGCCCCTAGGGCCGGCCACCTCCTCCCTCCCTCCTTTATATACGGGGGTAGGGGGCACCCTAGAACACACAAGTTGATCATTGATCGTACCTTAGCCCTGTGCGGTGCCCCCCTCCACGATATTACACCTCGGTCATATTGTAGCGGTGCTTAGGCGAAGCCCTGCAACTGGAGAACATCAAGATCATCACCACGCCGTCGTGCTGACGGAACTCCCCCTTGGAGCCTCTACTGGATTGGAGATCGAGGGTGCGTCATCGAGCTATACGCGTGTCAAGAACTCGGAGGTGCCGGAGTAACGGTGCTTGGATCGGTCGGACCGGGAGGACGTACGACTACTTCCTCTACGCTGCGTCAACGCTTCCGCTTCGGTCTCACGAGTGCGTGAGACAACACTCTCCCCTCGTTGCTATATCATCACCATGATCTTGCGTGTGCGTAGGAAATTTTTGAAATTACTACGTTCCCCAACAAATGGCATCCGAGCCTAGGTTTGTATGATTTGATGTTATTTGCACGAGTAGAACACAAGTGAGTTGTGGGCGATATAAGTCATCTTGCTTACCAAGCATGTCATACTTTGGTTCAGCGGTATTGTTGGATGAAGCGGCCGGACCGACATTACGCGACGCTTACGCGAGACTGGTTTTACCGTGCTTTGCACACGGTGACTAGCGGGTGTCGGTTTCTCCAAATTTAGTTGAACTGAGTGTGGCTACGCCCGTCCTTGCGAAGGTTAAAACAACATCAACTTGACAAACTATCGCTGTGGTTTTGATGCGTAGGTGAGATTGGTTCTTGCTTAAGCCCGTAGGAGCCACGTAAAATTTGCAACAACAAAGTAGAGGACGTCTAACTTGTTTTTGCGGGGCATGTTGTGATGTGATATGGCCAAGACGTGATGCTATATTTTATTGTATGAGATGATCATGTTTTGTAACCGGTTATCGGCAATGGCAGGAGCCATATGGTTGTCGCTTTATTGTATGAAATGCAACGCATACTGTAATTGCTTTACTTTATCACTAAGCGGTAGCGATAGTCATAGAAGCAATAGATGGCGAACGACAACGATGCTACGATGGAGATCAAGGTGTCGCGCCGGTGACGATGGTGATCACGACGGTGCTTCAAGATGGAGATCACAAGCACAAGATGATGATGGCCATATCATATCACTTATATTGATTGCATGTGATGTTTATCCTTTATGCATCTTATCTTGCTTTGATTGACGGTAGCATTTTAAGATGATCTCTCACTAATTATCAAGAAGTGTTCTCCCGAGTATGCACCGCTGCGAAAGTTCTTCGTCTTTGAGACACCACGTGATGATCGGTGTGATAGGCTCTACGCTCAAATACAACGGGTGCAAAACAGTTGCACACGCGAATACTCAGTTATACTTGACGAGCCTAGCATATCTGAGATATGGCCTCGGAACACGGAGACCGAAAGGTCGAGCATGAATCATATAGTAGATATGATCAACATAGAGATGTTCACCATTGAAACTACTCCATCTCACGTGATGATCGGACATGGTTTAGTTGATTTGGATCACGTGATCACTTAGATGACTAGAGAGATGTCCATCTAAGTGGGAGTTCTTTAGTAATATGATTAATTGAACTTAAATTTATCATGAACTTAGTACCGATAGTATTTTGCTTGTCTATGTTTGTTTGTAGATAGATGGCTCGTCTTTGTTGTTCCGTTGAATTTTAATGCGTTCCTTGAGAAAGCAAACTTGAAAGATGATGGTAGCAATTACACGGATCGGGTCCGAACTCGAGGATTATCCTCATTGCTGCTGTAAGAGTTACGTCCTAGAAGCACCGCTGGGTGCGTGCCTCTTTGCTCATGTAACCGACGACGTTAAGAACGTCTCGCGCGAGCAAAGTCGATGACTACTCTATAGTTCGATGTGCCATGCTTTACGGCTTAGAACCGGTCTTCAACGACATTTTGAACGTCATGGAGCATATGAGATGTTCCAGAGTTGAAGTTAATATTTCAAGCAAATGCCCGGATTGAGAGATATGAAGTCTCCAATAAGTTCTACACTGCAAGATGGAGGAGACGATTCTCACGGTGAGCATATACTCAAAATGTCCGGGTATAATAATCACTTGATTCAACTGGGAGTTAATCTTCGGATGATAGCGTCATTGACGTAATTCTCCAATCACGCCACCAAGCTACAAGAGCTTTGTGATGAACTATAATATGCAAGGGATGAACAAGACTATTTCGAGCTCTTCGCGATCTTTGAAAGCGGAGGTAGAAATCAAAAGGAGCATCAAGTGTTGATGGTCAACAAGACCACCGGTTTCAAGAAAAGGGCAAAGGGAAGAAGAAGGAACTTCAAAAGAACAGCAAACAAGTTGCTGCTCAAGAGAAGAAACCCAAGTCTGGACCTAAGCACTGGCGAGTGCTTCTCTCGCAAGCGGATCGACATTGGAAGCGGAACTGCCCCAAGTATTTGGCGGATAAGAAAGATGGCAAAGTGAACAAAGGTATATGTGATATACATGTTATTGATGTGTACCTTACTAATGCTCGCAGAGCACTGGTATTTGATCTGGTTCTCATTGCTAACATTTGCAACTCAAGCAGGACTACGGATTGCGAAGATTAGCTAAGGACGAGGTGACGATGCGCGTGGGAAATGGTTCCAAAGTCGATGTGATCGCGATCGCACGCTACCTCTACATCTACCATCGGATTAGTTTTAGACCTGAATAATTGTTATTTGGTGCTGCGTTGAGCATGAACATTATATCTGGATCTTGTTTGATGCGAGACGGTTATTCATTTAAATCAGAGAATAATGGTTGTTCTATTTATATGAGTAATATCTTTTATGGTCATGCACCCTTGAAGAGTGGTCTATTTTATTAAATCTCGATAGTAGTGATACACATATTCATAATGTTGAAGCCAAAAGATGCAGAGTTGATAATGATAGTGCAACATATTTGTGGCATTGCCGTTAGGTCATATCGGTGTAAACGCATGAAGAAACTCCATACCGATGGACTTCGAATCACTTGATTATGAATCACTTGGTACTTATGAACCGTGCCTCATGGGCAAGATGACCAAAACACCGTTCTCCGGATCTATGGAGAGAGCAACAGATTTGTTGGAAATCATACATACAGATGTATGTGGCCCGATGAATGTTGAGGCTCGTGGCGGATATCGTTATTTTCTCACCTTCACAGATGATTTGAGCAGATACGGGTATATCTACTTGATTAAGCACAAGTCCGAAACATTTGAAAAGTTCAAAGAATTTCAGAGTGAAGTAGAAAATCATCGTAATAAGAAAATAAAGTTTCTACGATCGATCGTGGAGGAGAATATTTGAGTTACGAGTTTGGTTTACATTTGAAACAATGTGGAATAGTTTAGCAACTCACGCCACCGAACACCACAACGAAATGGTGTGTCCGAACGTCGAATCGTATTTTACTTGATATGGTGCGATCTATGATGTCTCTTACCGATTTACCGCTATCATTTTGGGGTTATGCTTTAGAGACGGCCGCATTCACGTTAAATAGGGCACCATCAAAATCCGTTGATACGATGCCTTATGAACTATGGTTTGGCAAGAAACCAAAGTTGTCATTTCTCAAAGTTTGGGGCTGCGATGCTTATGTGAAGAAACTTCAACCAGATAAGCTCGAACCCAAATCGGAGAAATGTGTCTTCATAGGATACCCAAAGGAGAATATTGGGTACACCTTCTATCACAGATCTGAGGGCAAGATTTTCGTTGCTAAATTCGGATCCTTTCTAGAGAAGGAGTTTCTCTCGAAAGAAGTGAGTGGGAGGAAAGTAGAACTTGATGAGATAATCAGATCTACTCCCTTATTGAAAGTAGTTCATCACAAGAACCGGTTCTGTGACAACTACACCAATTAGTGAGGAAGCTAATGATATTGAGCATGAAACTTCAGATCAAGTTTCTATGAACCTCGAGGTCTACAGAGTAAGATCCGCACAGAGTGGTACGGAAATCCTATTCTCGAAGTCATGTTACTTGACCATGATGAACCTACGAACTATGAGGAAGCGATGATGAGCCCAGATTTCGCAAAATGGCTAGAGGCCATGAAATCTGAGATAGGATCCATGTATGAAAACAAAGTATGGACTTTGGTTGACTTGCCCGATGATCGGCAAGCCATTGAGAATAAATGGATCTTGAAGAAGAAGACTGACGCTGATGGTAATGTTACTGTCTACAAAGCTCGACTTTTTGCAAAAGGTTTTCAACAAGTTCAAGGGGTTGACTACGATGAGACTTTCTCACCCGTAGCGATGCTTAAGTCTGTCCGAATCATGTTGGCTATTGCTGCATTTCATGATTATGAAATTTGGCAAATGGATGTCAAGGCGCATTCTTGAATGGATTTCTAGAAGAAGAGTTATATATGATGCAGACTGAAGGTTTTGTTGATCCAAAAGGTCTTGACAAAGTGTGCAAGCTCCAGCGTTCCATTTATGGACTGGTGCAAGCATCTCGGAGTTGGAATAAGCGCTTTGACAAGTGTGATCAAAGCATATGGTTTTATCTGAGACTTTTGGAGAAGCTTTGTATTTACAAGAAAGTGAGTGGGAGCTCTGTAGCATTTCTAGTTTTATATGTTGATGACATATTATTAATTGGAAATGATATAGAATTTCTGGATAGCATAAAGGGATACTTGAATAAAAGTTTTTCAATGAAAGACCTCGGAGAAGCTGCTTACATATTGGGCATCAAGATCTATAGAGATAGATCAAGACGCTTAATAGGACTTTCACAAAGCACATACCTTGACAAAATTTTGAAAAAGTTCAAAATGGATCAGGCAAAGAAAGGATTCTTGCCTATGCTACAAGGTGTGAAGTTGAGTCAAACTCAATGCCCGACCACAGCAGAAGATAGAGAGAAAATGAAAGATGTTCCCTATGCTTCAGCTATAGGCTCTATCATGTATGCAATGTTGTGTACCGGACTGACGTATGCTTAGCAATAAGCTTGGCGGTAGGTACCAAAGTAATCGAGTGGGTCCTTTGGACAGCGGTCAAGAACATCTGAAATACGAAAAGGACTAAGGATATGTTTCTCGTATATGGAGGTGACAAAGAGCTAGTCGTAAATGGTTACGTCGATGCAAGCTTTGACACCGATCGGACGATTCTAAATCGCAGACGGATCGTGTTTATATTAAGCGGTGGAGCTGTAAGTTGGTGCAGTTCTAAACAAAGCGTCATAGCGGGATCTACATGTGAAGCGGAGTACATAGGTGCTTACAAGCAGCAAATGAAGGATGCGGATGAAGGAGTTCATTTCCGATCTAGGTGTCATACCTAGTGCATCGGGACCAATGAAGATCTTTCGTGACAATCTTGGTGCAATTGCCTTGGCAAAGGAATCCAGATTTCACAAGAGGACCAAGCACATCAAGAGGCGCTTCAATTCCATTCGAGACCAAGTCCAAGTGGGAGATATAGAGATTTGCAAGATACATACGGATCTGAATGTTGCGAACCGTTGACAAAGCCTCTCTCACGAGCAAAACATGATCAGCACCAAGACTCCATGGGTGTTAGAATCATTCTTGTGTAATCTAGATTATTGACTCTAGTGCAAGTGGGAGCTGAAGGAAATATGCCCTAGAGGCAATAATAAAGTTATTATTTATTTCCTCATATCATGATAAATGTTTATTATTCATGCTAAAATTGTATTAACAGGAAACATGATACATGTGTGAATACATAGACAAACATATAGTCACTAGTATGCCTCTACTTGACTAGCTCATTAATCAAAGATGGTTATGTTTCCTAACCATAGACATGTGTTGTCATTTGATTAATGGGATCACATCATTAGGAGAATGATGTGATTGACATGACCCATCCGTTAGCTTAGCACTTGATCGTTTAGTATTCTCGCTATTGCTTCCTTCATGACTTATACATGTTCCGTAACTATGAGAATTGTGTAACTCCGTTTACGGAGGAACACTTTGGGTACTACCAAGCGTCACAGCGTAAGCGGGTGATTATAAAGGAGTACTACAGGTGTCTCCGAAGGTACATGTTGAGTTAGCATAATTGAGATTAGGTTTTGTCACTCCGATTATCGGAGAGGTATCTCTGGGCCCTCTCGGTAATGCTCATCACCTAAGCCTTGCAAGCATGTAACTAATGAGTTAGTTATGAGATGAAGTATTACGGAGCGAGTAAAGAGACTTACCGTAGCGAGATTGAACTAGGTATTGGATACCGACGATCAAATCTCGGGTAAGTAACATACCGATGACAAAGGAACAACGTATGTTGTTATGCGGTTTGACCGATAAAGATCTTCGTAGAATATGTAGGAACCAATATGGGCATCCAGGTCCCGCTATTGGTTATTGACCGAAGACATGTCTCGATCATGTCTACATCGTTCTCGAACCGTAGGGTCCGCACGCAAGGTTTCGATGACAATTATATTATGAGTTTATGTATTTTGATGTACGAAGTTTGTCCGAGTCCGGATATGATCACGGACATGATGAGGAGTCTCGAAATGGTGAAACATAAAGATTGATATATTGGACGGATATATTTAGACAGGAAAGGTTAGGAAGAGTTTGGGAATATACGGAGACTCGGGAGGTTACTGGAACCCCGGAAGGTATATGGGCCTTATTGGGCCCATGTAGGAAGAAGGAGAAGGAGCAAGGGGGCGCCCCCAAGCCCAATCCGAATTGGGGGGGGCGGCCCCCCTTCCTTTCTCCTTCCCTCTTCCTTTCCTACTACTAGTACTCCTTCCTACTACTAGTACTCCTTCCTTCCCCTCCAAATAAGATTAGGAAAAGAGGAAACCTACTTGGAGTAGGTTTCCTCCTCCCTATGGCGCCCCCTAGGGCGAGCCACCTCCTCCCTCCTCCTTTATATACGGGGTAGGGGGCACCCTAGAACACACAAGTTGATCATTGATCGTTCCTTAGCCGTGTGCGGTGCCCCCTCCACGATATTACACCTCGGTCATATTGTGGCGGTGCTTAGGCGAAGCCACGAGGCTGGAGAACATCAAGATCGTCACCACGCCGTCGTCTTGTGGAACTCCCCTGGAGCCTCTCTTGGATTGGAGATCGAGGTGCGTCATCGAGCTGTCTGGCGTGTCAAGAACTTCGGAGGTGCGGAGTAATGGTGCTTGGATCGGTCGGACCGGGAGGGCGTCGACTACTTCCTCTACGCTGCGTCAACGCTTCGCCGGTCTATTAGGGTACGTAGACAACACTCTCCCCTCGTTGCTATATCATCACCATGATCTTGCGTGTGCGTAGGAATTTTTTTGAAATTACTACGTTCCCCAACAGGTAGTGCCGGATCTGACCACGGCAGTAGGAAACCGCTGTTTCCCCATCTCGAGCGGTACTACCACTCCCACTGGAGCGGTACTACCGCTTGGAGCGGTACTGCCTCTCACAGGTCGCGGTACTACCGCCCCTACCAAGTTCCATCGTACTCTTACCACTCAGTGATCCTTTTGTTGTGTTTGGTGGCTTATGCTCGTTCTTTCTGGTTGTTTTGCGTGTTCTTGTGTGTGGTTCCAGGTGATGAACATCCCGAGCATCAGGCTCGGCGTATCAACCCCGGTCGTGCCACGTCAAAGCGTTACTGCACAACTGAGTCTGCAGGAGGTTCCTCAAGTGCTCCACCTCCACCTCAACTCAAGAAGAAGTCTGCTGTCAAGCCGAAGCAATCTGGCAAAACCGTGCCGGAAATGCAAGCCAAGGAGTTCTGGGCAAGCCGTCGCCGCAACCCCTATGAGGCAGACCAAGATCCCACTTTGGTCAACCGTCCGTTCTGGAACAGGTTTCAATTTGCCATATTCTTTGATGTGCTCAAGGCCAAGAAGAACCTCTATGTTAACGTGCGCTCCATCGACACCGACTATATGGAGAAAGATCCTGAATACTTTGGTGAAGCTCTTCAGATGTGCACTCAACTGAACATTCTTGGTATCATGCAATTCAACAAGGACTATGATGCAGATATTGTGGCTCAATTCTATGCCAATGTCCATCTAGGGACTGACGAGGACAGGACTCTGACTTGGATGACCAATGGCAAGTTGCTCTCTGTCAAATGGAAGGCATTCATGGAGTTACTTGGGGTGGAAGATCACGGGCTTACTTCTCCTGTCGGCTTTCGCCCACGCCGGAACACCACCTCCACTCACAAGCAAGCACTCTGGCCCTACTGCACTCTGAACATCAACCCTGAGACGAAGAAGGAAACGTATGAGCTGCCTGCCTTTCTGGACATTCTTCAGTGTGTCTTTCGTGAGACTCTTTTCCCTCGCATCGGGAATCTGGATATGGTTCATTCTTATCTCGTGGACATGCTTCTCTTATGCCAGCGTGAGAAGGAAGAAAACACCGACGAGTCCCTGGATATCTCTCATGTTATGTGGTTTGAGCTCTTATCTGCTATCTCCAAGCGCAAGTGCCCGATTTATGGTCCGTTCATCATGCTGCTTATTGAGAAGGCCTGGGATCATGTCTATCCCAAGGTGATGCTAGAGACTGGAGAGTTGGTCTCTCATGAGATCAAGCGTCTGAGGAAGAAGGACAACTGGGGCACTCAGGTCCCTAAATCTGGAGGGCCTTCGTCTGCTGCTGCCATGGAGACCGAGGAGGAGGCTGAGGCTGAGGATGATGATGACTATGAGCCTTCTGGGGCCGATACCTCTTGGGCAAAGAAGCTCAAGCTCAAGATGAAGAAGCTGTTCTGCTTGGAGTCTCATGGTCAGTACATGACTCATGTGGCTGAGAAGAAGGCCCGAGGTCATCACAAGGAGCTCATGCGTCAGTTGGGTGCCACCGTTAACAGTGGATCTGAGACCAACTTACTGAGGAGGAGGAGTGGATTCAGCAGCACTGCCCGTGGATAGATTCTGATGCCAAGCAGTTCACGACCGACGACGATGGCGAAGATGACCCCGCTGAGATCTGATATTTGAGACCCTCACTTGCTATCACCTGGAGCCGTAGCAACACTCCCTCTCCTTTTTGGTGTCTCAATGCCAAAGGGGGAGAGAGTTTAGGGATTTGTGTCTTCCATTTTCTGTGTGGTGTGTTTGTGTTTTCTCGCCCTTTTCTTTGTTTGGTTTTGTGTCAGTGAGACCTAAGTTCCATACATATGGTGTGAGACATATGCTACCTTATCTTTAGATTATCTTTATCTATGTCTACCTAGATTATGAGTTGCATGCTTATCCTGTTATTTACTCTGCTCTCATATAACCTGCTTAGGTTGTTGGTCCCTAAAATGTAGGGGGAGCGTTGATCCTAGTATGTGTGTCGTGCAGTCCAAAGCACTTATCTAGATAGCACACATCTAGGGGGAGCACAGCTACATTCTAGGACGGTGGGGTTTTGCGCATGTCATATGTCTTTCCCGTTTGTGCAAATCCCGTATTGTCATCAATCCACCAAAAAGGGGGAGATTGTAAGGGCATATTTATCCCCAAGGTGTTTTGGTGATTGATGACAATGCTTTTGTGGACTAATCGTGTGCGTTGAGTTTTTCAGAGATTCATTCTTTGGCACGAGACGATTCCCTCCCCTCGGTGCTTTAGTCAAGATGGTGTAGCTCTTTCGTCTCTCTGTTGGTGGACTAGTTTCGTAGGAGTCACCGTACTATCAAGAGGGGATCCTCTTTGGTAAGGCTAGGGTGGAATCAACACGTACACATCCTTATCACACCCGACGTTCCTTTCCGCTTCTTTGGAGCTACCTTTCCTCTCCTTGCCTGCCTTGACCTGTCCCAGCGGTAGTACCGCGGTCCTCAGCGGTAGTACCGCCGAAGCACGCTCCCCAAGTGGTAGTACCGCTTGCTGTCTTCGGCCGTAGTACCGCTGTGGTTCCGGGCTACTACCGCCTCGACTCGAGACCTCTGTTTTTGTGTCGGGTTTTGCGGTACTAATAGCGGCGATAGTGGCGGTAATCTTGCCCCAAGCGGTAGTACCGCCCGTACTCCAGCAGTAGTACCGCTCTGGCCCAGTCCTGCTACCCTCATGGTGCGATGCAGCATCACTGGGAGGAGCAGTAATCTTCTTGGCTCGTGGTAGTACCGCCGCCTAAGCGGTAGTACCGCGCTCTGTCTTGTATTTCTTTGGGGGTAACGGTTGGATTGTTCCCCACTATATAAAGAGGTCTTCTTCCCCAATGTTGACTTACCTCTTCCCCAAAAAGCTCCATTGTTGCTCCAAGCTCCATTTTCGCCGATCTCTCTCCTAGCCAATCAAACTTGTTGATTTGCTCGGGATTGATTGAAGGCCCGATCTACACTTCCATCAAGAGAAATTTGATTCCCCCACTAATCCCTAGCGGATCTTGTTACTCTTGGGTATTTGAGCACCCTAGATGGTTGAGGTCACCTCGGAGCCATAGTCCATTGTGGTGAAGCTTCGTGGTGTCGTTGGGAGCCTCCAATTAAGTTGTGGAGATTGCCCCAACCTTGTTTGTAAAGGTTCGGTCACCGCCTTCAAGGGCACCAATAGTGGAATCATGGCATCTCGCATTGTGTGAGGGCGTGAGGAGAATACAGTGGCCCTAGTGGCTTCTTGGGGAGCATTGTGCCTCCACACCGCTCTAATGGAGACGTACTTCCCTTTAAAAGGAAGGAACTTCGGTAACACATCCTCATCTCCACCGGCTCCACTCTTGGTTATCTCATGCCTTTACTTGTGCAAGCTTATTTGTGTTGTATCCCTTGCTTGCTTATGTGCTAGTTGTTATTGCATCATATAGGTTGCTCACATAGTTGCATATCTAGACAACCTATCTTGTTGCAAAGTTTAATTTGGTAAAGAAAAGTTTAAAAATTGTTAGTTGCCTATATACCCCCCCCCTCTAGTCAACTATATCGATCCTTTCAGATCTCAATAGCTTGTTGACCATATCTCTATCGGTGATATCAGTTATGCCTCGTTGATGAAGTCTTTCAACAATGTTGGTCAACTGATCAGTGAGGTCCATTGCACTTTCCTTGCCAAGACTTTTCAAACCAGCAAACATGGCACAAAGCATTTGTGTGTGAGAATCTGTTTTGGTAACAAATTCTTCATGCACATTTTTGATGGCATCCTAGAGTTGCTTTGTGGTGTCAAGCTTTTGGAACCGAATGAAAATGTCCTTCGAGATACTTTCATGGATAATATCTTTTGCTTGTGCATTCAACCGCAACATAGCTTCGTCTTCATAATTTGGAGCATTAGGGTGCTAAAGGATATATCAATTTTCCACAATCTGCCACAATTCTATGCTGATGGCTTGAAGTTTGATTCTCATTCTCTCTTTCTAGTAGATATAGTCATTTCCATCTAATTAGGAAATCTCTCAGAGTGCAAGGATCTACCTGCATACGACATACTCAAAACTCCAAGGACGTTAGACCTTTAATAAACAGAGACATGGAGTACATGCTCTGATACCAATTGTTGAGACCGAGAGTATATTGACTAGAGGGGGTGATGGGAGATTCAAAAATTCTTTCGAATGTTTTGAACTGATCCCAAACACAACAGCAGAAGATAAGATTCGGCAGAGAATAACTTAACCAATCACACTAGAGACGAACATATCTTTTGAAGAACGCAACAATAATCACTCGGGCATAGGTTATCATAGATTTTACCACGATGATGGTAATGCAATAGGCAAACAGGTGCATCAGCATGAATGAAAACAATACAGTGAGAACACACCTAAGTTAATTAGAGCAAACATAATGAAAAGGACTGGAGAGACTACAAGTGAGAAGAGAATGCAATATGGTGAGAGATGAAAGATAACTGAAGGGAATGATAGAGATGATAGATATGAATGATATGCAACAGATAGATAATGATCTGATTAACTATCCACATAGAGCACGAAAGTAAACTACCGAATGTAATGCAGTAAATTAGATTTAACCAGTGGTGCTCGATGGCGACAGAGAGATTTGGTAGACCAGTTCGCCCTTCTGCCAAAGGACTATGTCTGGTTGGAGGGGTTGTGATTTGACATAGAAGATAAACTCTCTTCGCCCTATTCTCCTTCAACTTGAAGCTGATCAGACTCCAATTGATTTCACCCATGGTAGATACTTGTCGGCGATCTCCAAACCTTCGGTCGACCTTCGCAAACCACAACGACTCTTGGTTGTTGAAGATCTAGCTTGGAAGACAACAACTCTTCAACACTCGAGTCGAAACCTATCCTTCTAGAGAGTGTGCAGCTCTCAAGAGTAATAGGTACAAGAACTCTAACTCAGAACTACTATGATGCTCAACCACTGTCTAAGTTCGGGCTCTTGATTTTTCTCTCGGTGGATCTTGAACTCAAATCACTCGGAGAGGGGATTCTCAATCAATCTTCTCAGAAATCTTAAGCGGAGCAGCCAACGGACAACGTTGGAGTGGGGAAATCTCTCCGCGCCTAATCTCTTCATTGTAGGAAACACAACCTTTAGCCTTACTCATGTTATTTGCTTGTAATAGTTCTTATAGTTGTTACTTTCAACTCTCTTTATATTTGCACACTTGGATTATCCGTGATTTAGGATAGTAGCAATATTTGCAGAAGCACAAGCAGTTTCTTCATGCAAGAGTTGTGACACCTTATGTGTGATAGAAACTCCACTATAAATACTCTCCTCTGCTCTTCGTTGGGACGATTACTCATTGGGATACTTCTGCGAAAGTGCTATACTACCCCATTTGGCTTGCATGCATCATTGGGTTGGCCGGGTATGGCCTTGTCTCAGGGCAGGCCGTTATCTCGACGGCGTCGTCCTCCGGTCTGCGTGGCAGCTATGGCAAGTTATTTTGCGTGATCGTGATTCTCTTCAGTGTTGCTTCGGTCCCCTGCGGCCCTGGACCTGCGTCCTCCAGCATCCACGGCTCACCGGCATCCTCTGCCGGCACAGTTCCCTGGTTTCGCGGTAGCTGCATCCTCTCGAGCTCCTTCGGCCCGTCGGTGTTAGCGGCTCCATCCCCGACTGCTAGGAACTATGCTCCTTCTCCGGTTCCTATAGCTGCCACGTCATCCGCGTCGGCTCCCTGCTTGGCTGCCCCGACCCCGTTCACTATGGCGCTTCGTCCTTTAGCCAGATCCAAAGCTCGTGTTTTTTATGGTGCCCAGTGCCACCCTCCGACGGCAGATGCAGCCCCACACCCTCCTGAGGTGGCGATCTTGACTAGTGGATTGACTTCATAAACTCTATATTTGCTCCGGTGACATTGGGATTGATCGGACTTAGGCTAGGGCGAAATCCTTGTTCGGCTTTCCAATGCGGGCAACGATGGCACTCACGGGTGTCGTTCCCTGGAGGCGTTGCCATGGCCTTTATTAGTGCCCCTCTTCGAGCACCGGGGGAAACCATGTCCAATTCTTTGGATCGGGTGGCGGCAACGTCTTGACATTGTTCCCCTTCTTGGAGGCGCTATCTTGTTCGCTCAAGGCATCCCCAATGGTTGGCTTTCGAGTTGTTGGATGTAACACTGGTTCAATTTTGCCTCCCTAGTGCAGCCTTCGTGGGTTTAGCAGTGTTCTTTTCCTTTTTGTTTGGGCCGAGTTTTCCTTGTCTATGTTTCGGGTGCCATGCTCATCCCTCCTTGCATTCCCAACACATGTTGTACACTCTTATGTATTCATTCTACTTCCTCCTATCAATGAAATGATATGTAAGCTTTGCGTATTTGCGAAATTTTATGTAAGGACTATGTATTTTCGCTATCAACATTTGTTATGTATGTGCGATATTGACATGTATGATGGACGTGCATGAATTTACATGTATTTAGAAGTCTGGATTTAAAATATGTCGCTGCCGGACATATGAGGAGTGGTCCGGCTGCGTGCCCGTGCGCGGACTTACAGTGGCCGAATTTGCTAGGTCGCGGTGGAGATCCTCTTAAGAGCATCTACGGCCGGGCGCCTCAAACCAGCCTCATACACCTGGGTGGGCCGCCCGGTCACTGTCCGGTCGCTAAATTTTAACCCAGATGGGCGCCTCAAACACCTAGGCCGACCAAAACCCCTCATATCCAGCCCAAATATGGGGCGAATATGAGGGCGCCAGGGCACGCCGGCGCACGTCGGACCTGGCCCACGTTGGCCCACCCAACCCCACATATATTCCTCCTCATCCGCTCGCAGGACCAAACCCTAGCCACTTCACTCCACTCCCCTCCACTCCCCTCCGCCACCCAAGCTCATCTCGAGCGACTTCCAGCCATCCGCGGCATGGCGGCCAGCGGATTTGAGTCCTTCACCTGAAGATCCGTCGACCCCAAGCTCATCCCATGCGGCCCCAAGAAGGAGATGGTCGCCCGACTTGCGCTCCGACGAGCCTGGGAGGAGGCCCTTGCACGACAACGCTCGGACTCCTTCTGTCGGGAATCCATTGCGTCCGTTCAAATGGCGCATGGATCCGGCGCTAGGCCAGTCATAGCTGCCTCGCCGGAGGTGGTGCGGTCCGTCTGGCGTTTGAACGCGGTGGCGGACGCGCAACCCCTCTGTTGGCGCGCCGAGCATCGAGACGCACCATGGCCTCGTCCGACGAGAACATGGCACGGCACGCACAACCCCTTTGTTGGCGCATCGAGCATCGAGACACACCATGGGCCTCGTCCGACGAGAACATGGCACGGCGTGCCTGCCATGCCAAGCGCCGGGCGCGGGAGGCGGCGTCAGCCCTCGCGGCGATGGACGTTGGCGAGGTGGAGTCACATTCTCCGACGCCCCGTATAGCGCATTAGTCGGGCGCCGCAACTGCATCGTGGTGGACGTCCGCGGCTCGTCCCAGGATGGATCCGTCATCGATCTGACGTCCACTGGCACCGTTCGTGTTTCGGGCTCCGACGAGGAAGAGTAGGGCATGGGAGACGGCGGCGCCTTGAGTCCCGTGAGCCGGCTCGAGTCCCACGCCCTACTCTACCTTGCCTGCGACCGGAGCAACACCCTGAGGGGCGCAGCTGGTCGCCAGACATGGCCAGGGTGGAGTTGGCCGAGCGGGGAACGGAACCGGACGAAGCTCTGCTCAAAGATCGTTGTGTTGCATGTAATAATATGAATTTGAGGTTTCTAATTTGAGGTATCTAGATATAGAATGCATTTTTTAAGACATGATCGGTCACTGTCAGCGGACGAGCAGGTATAGGAGGGTCGGATTTGCAAAGGTGAATTTCGCTCACCCAACCGTGTGGCCCCAGATACCAAAGCCCAGTCGGCCTGCACACACTCTTCTAGTTTTCCTGTCAAAAGTTGAGAAAAAAGAACTCCTCCCCTCGCCGTACCCCTATCCCGATGGCGATCGGCGGCGGCGGCGGAGGCGGGAGCTGGAGCATCCACGGCCGCCCGGACGTCACCTCCCGCTACGATGTCCTCGGACGCGCTGGCTCTGGCGCCTACGCCGACGTCTACCGCGGCCGTCGCCGCTCCGACGGCGCACCGGTTGCCCTCAAGGAGGTCCACGACGCTGTCAGCGCCCAGCGCGAGGTCGACGCCCTCCTCGCCGCCGCCTCTGAGTCCTCCCCTCATGTCATCACGCTCCTCGACCACTTCCCCGGCGGCGACCACGACGACGACGTCCTCGTCCTTGAGTGGCTCCCGCTCGACCTCGCCGCCGTCGTTCGCGAAGGGAGGCGCGCGGGCGGCCTTCCTGCCGGCCAGCTCAAGAGATGGATGCTGCAGGTCATCGAAGGCGTCGCCGCCTGCCACCGCGCCGGCCTCGTGCACCGCGACCTCAAGCCCGGAAACCTGCTCATCTCCGAGGACGGGGTCCTCAAGGTCGCCGACTTTGGTCAGGTTGAAATCCTGATAACGCTTTTCTCAGTTCGACGAATGACTTTCTTGTATGGATTCAGGCGTAGAGAATTGGTTCTCTTTCTGTAGTAGCATGTCGAAACTGTTTGGTTGAATGATTAGTCATGGACGTCGGCGGATAGTCTTTCCTCAATCGGCACTGAAATAGTGGTAAATGTTGATTTCTTTTTTGTTCTCGGTGGTTATACTATGGGGGCTCCTGCTGCAACATGGCAGTTCTAATGGTCTCCAACTCTCTGGGAATATAACAGGTGAGGAACCATTTTAGTTGCAATCTGTAGACATGACGAAGGATTTGATTATAGAGTGATAACGTACATGTAGAGCATGGAGCTGTTGTTCTTGAAGTTTCAGATATTTGTTGGTGCTAAATGGACCCCAAACTGCATGCCTTTTGTGGACTTTGCAGCTGCTGTGTTCCAACATGGAGGTTAACTATCTTGGAATTAAAATCATGCTTATAATGGCGAAATTGACAAGTTATAAACAGTTGTTGGTCAGCAGTAGGGTTAAATATCTACAAATCTATATGATGGGTTAATGTATGGTGAGCTATTGACTTTAAGGTAGTAGGGGAGATTTAGTTATTGAATTTGCCTAAATTACATCCTTACTTTATCAGGCATACTTTGCTCTGTGTAGGAAACTAGGAATTGAAACCATAGATATAGAGCATGGGTTGGGCATCTTATGCCTACAATTTCTTTCATTGATCTTCCTTGGTCTTACATGCATGCAGTTTTATTATTTAAATACTCTACAATTTTGCTGTACAAGGACATCTAGTTGAATCAGAAATGTCATTTGTGTTTGTGCAATAAATTTTCTTGTCAGATTTTAGAGATTCTTCAAATGCTAGAGTTAGCTCAAAAGCTGGTGATGTTCATCATGTCAGCGAGGAAAGTGTTTGGCAGTGTGCTGCAGCATACCAGTATTATGTTCTGCTGTAAATTTTGGACATAACACGAAGTCATCTTTTCCTCTACATTCTTATGGTGTAGCTTTATATGTTGATGTTATGCTGAGGCATATCTGTACACTGTAACGACCCTTTCAGTTTGTGAGAGTTGCGACGAAGCCATATATTATGATTATTGACTATGCTTTAATGGACACTACCTTGCTTCCTTCTGAGATAGTAAATTATTTTGCATCAGTGTGGCTCCAACCATTAGGTGTATCATATTCTAAAACTTTCCGTATTTCATTAGGAGTGCTAAACCTTGTTTGAGGCTGGATCCTGTTCATGGATATGGTACTATGAATGACTTGCTGTGGTTTGTAGTGTTGGAATGCAATATATTCTTTATGGGTTACCATCTTCAGTTTCAGCATCTCAGCTGATACATGATCAAAATAACTTGCATCAGTTAAACGAGAGCATTGTAAACACTCTTAAGGAATTTTCCTTGGAAGTAGCCAATAACTCTATGAAATGCACCCGTGCTATATGCAAAGATCATTGTAAAAGGTTCTTCTTTTACCATTTTCATGTTCATAGGGTTTAGTCTTTCTGTGCTAATTAAGTTAAGTTCTTCATATAATATAATGTTCTGAAATTTTATACTGATTTATATTAACAATTTTAATTACAAGCTTTACGACAAATAAATTATTTTATCATAGCAGTAGCAATCCTCTTGCCAAGGACAGTCATTTCTTGCGAAGGAACACATGAAGCATATATGTGGTCTATCATATAGTTGATCAACTTTGTCTCTTATGCTTGTCGTATACCTGTACGCTATATACTCTGTACTGCTTTCAGTTGTTTGTATCACTTGTGTTGCTTTTCACAAATTATTTTGCTCTTTGTTCTTTGGCAGGCCAGGATTCTTCAAGAACAGCCATCTGATGAACCGGAAATTCCTGCTGCTCAGGAGCCAGAGACACTCACTGCAGCTGATTACCTACATGAGATTGACCAACTCCGGGCCAAGTCCACTTATGGAGATGTTGACAGAATGAGCCTTCAGGATGGAAACACCTCCTGTCTTGCCACTTGCAGCACAGCTGACATCGACGATGATCCATTTAGAGCCTCATATTCGTATGATGCTGAAGAAGACATCGGGGATGAAGAGTCTGGTGCCTTCACTTCTTGCGTTGGAACACGGTGGTTTAGAGCTCCTGAGCTCCTATATGGGTCAACCAGCTACGGCCAAGAGATCGACCTGTGGTCACTAGGATGCATTTTGGCTGAGCTTCTCAGTTTAGAGCCCATATTCCCAGGCCAATCTGATATTGACCAGATTGGTAGAATCATCGGAGTCCTCGGCAATATCACAGAAGAGTCCTTTCCTGGGTGTTCAAATTTACCCGATTACAACAAGATCTTCTTCAGCAAGGTTGAGAAGCCTACGGGCCTCAAAGCATCACTTTCTAACAGATCTGCCTCTGAGGTTAGCATAGTAAAGCGGCTACTTTGCTATGACCCAGCAAAGAGGGCTAGTGCTTCCGAATTGCTGAATGATTCGTACTTCACTGAAGAACCCTTACCCGTACCTACCGAGGCGCTACAAGTCCCGGCATCAAAGGGCGAGGACGATGACAGCTCTGCGGAAGAATGGGGTAATTACAGGGACGGCAATTCGGATTCGGACATTGACGAATTCGGCAGCATGGATGTCACCAAAACCGACAAGGGTTTTAGCATACGCTTTTAGCGAAGAAAGATGCCCACGGGAACAATATCTTTGTATTGAAACATTGTTGTATTCTCTGTCTGGAACATGTCGTTTGGGGAGTTTCGGTAAGTTGTATCTCATAAACTGTGAGATTATGCACAGCAACCAGCATTCTCCTGGTGGAAAATAAAGTTGTACTGTACTAGCTATTGTAGTTCATATTGTATGTCCATTTGTTGGTGTAGGTCTGCCATTTACAGAACCTTCATTCGCTTCCTGACACAGATGGGTTCGTCTACAAGTGGATTTTGTGCAAGTTTTATGAAAATGGTGCTAATATCTACAATACGCACAAGATATACGTAATACAGAAGTACATTTTGCGATGAATCATATGTAACTAACTTGTAGTTCTAAATTATTAAAAAGGCTAAAAATCTGACGTCAGATTGTTCGTTTAAGATAGCTAACTGCTCATGCCTGAACGGTAGGTGTCAAACTTTTTAAAATTTGACCAAGTCTGTAGGAAAAAATATCAATATATACAACATAGCAAACTTGCAAGCCTAGTGGAAAGTACACTGGTATTTCATTTCAGTTAAAGAGCAAACAAAATTGCCAGCCGTCCGATACCCAAACGGACGGACACGCGCCCGGAAGGCCGCGGAGCCTAAATAATCATGTGGCTGCACCTGCAACCCTATCTCAAACCCTGACCGCCCTGCCCCCGATGTCGAGCAGCCTCTTCCTCTGCTCTTCCCAGGTGCGCTATGCCAGCCTCCCGGCACCTCTCCGGCAGCCGGGCCGCCACGCCGCCCGGCTGCCCCCAGCGGCTGCCGCGTTCGTCTCTCGCAGCCTTCATCGCCCTCCTCCCCTCCACTGGACCGGCTCGGGGGTTCGGATGATTTCTTCTTGCTTCGGTAAGTAGCCCTTTGCTTGCTTGCTTGCTTCTTGGGTGGGTTCGTTCAAGGGGTTCTGCTCTGAGGACATTTCTTATGGTGCGAGCAATCAAGTCCGAATCATGATGCCTCTCCATTCAGTTAGTTGCAGACACGTTTGCTCTGTATCTATCTGGGGCTCGAATCGGTTCGGTTGGTCCTCTTCCTCAGCGCGCAAGATCGATCTCGAGGTTCGATTAGGTGTGTCCCTGATCTTGCCTTGTAATTAAATGCAGTGGTCAAAAGAAGAAGGCGCAGGAATGGTATCTACGCCTCTTTGTTTGGCGTTGGAGCTCCTGAAGCCCTGGTCATTGGAGTGGTTGCTTTGCTGGTTTTTGGCCCCAAGGGTCTAGCAGAGGTAAACCTTGCTCGGCCGGGGGCTTGCGCCTTCATTTCATTGTAGTAGTTGTTCACAGAATTGTCAGCAACAGCATCATCTTTTGTGTGCATAAAATATCTCAACCCCCAGGATGCACTGCCCTGATCAAATGACTACATTATCTGTTATACAGAGGATTTGATGATGTTTTCTACTTGTAGCTTTATTCAAGATAAACTATGTAACCATAGCTCCGTTATCAAAATACGTTTAAAAAAGTTCTCCTTTTTGCGACCAGTGGGAATCATAGTTGTCAATCAGAAGTAAAATGGAAATATGGCCAGTATTTCACACTTGCAAACTTGTCTGCAGGCAGCCAGGAGTTTGGGGAAGACTCTGCGTGCGTTCCAACCGACTATCAGAGAGCTACAGGTTGGTTTGAGATTTACTTGCTGCTTTATGACTGAGGATTCCTTTAAATAATGGAATCTAATTCTCTGCACTTAGGATGTATCAAGGGATTTCAAGAACACTCTTGAACGAGAAATCGGGCTTGATGAGGATCCCCCATCCATGAGTTATAGACCTCCTCCACCTATGAATAATAGCCCACAGCCTGCTGTTGACCCAGGTCAGTTATTTCAATCCTTCTGAAGCTCTTTCAATGAAATGCTTCCCAGTTTGTTTAAAGCACTCTTCTTTGAACGTATATGTTTGAAAATTATGCATGTCAGTCAAGCAACAGAAATTCCACCATATGTGTTTCTGATACAGTGATCCCTTGCAGTTGTTGATGCCAAGTTATGCTTGTTCATTAGCATTTTTTTAGTCAGTTCTTCTTTTTTCATTATTATTTTTTGCTAAATACCTAGTAACACATAACCTGCAGCCATTCATGTTTTAATGAAGTACTCCCTCTGTCCCAAAATAAGTGTTACTCTTCATCAAGTATACGTTTTGCCAATACTCGAGCTTAAGGCCCATGCTTTTCAAAGTTTTCTCACCTAGGCTGGTTGCTCTAAATTTTGTCAGAAATGGTACCATATTTTTCTCAAATCAATTACTCAGCTTAAAAGATGGATTTACAACAGCCTACTGAATTTAAGATGCTGTGCCACTGCCTTTTATTGCTTCTGCTTTTAGATGTCAAGCCTGAAACAACCGTGCCTTACACGAGCGAGGAACTCATGAAAGTAACCGAAGAACAGCTTGCTGCATCCGCAATTGCTGCTTGGAATGCACAGCAACCTCCCACATCTGAACAGCAAGGTCTGTGATTTAATTTTGTAGTTTATTGAACTAGTTAGATGTATGGTAAATTGTTCTCAAAGCCAGAAACATTTGTGGGTTGGTTTATTGCAATATCCAAATTCAGGGAAACTTTTAAGTGTGTATTTGCTAGGTTATAATTACCTTATGATTAAATGGGCTGTAAATGCTGCAAAATAATAATAATTGGTCTGCACATTTTCTTTTCATACTAACCTGCTTACGCTACATCATATTTCAGAAGCAGCAGCAGCAACAACACCTTCTGAAAGTACTGACTCAGCATTATCAGGAGGGAGTGACGGTCCTAGTGCCGTGATGGAGGAGCCCACCTCAGGTAATACTGAAAATGCAAAGCCGAGAGATGAGGCATAATACTAAAAACAGAAAGTATGTTGTATGCGGAGTAGAGGAAGGCGAAAGCTTTGGCGTCAATTGGTTGTAGAAAGAATGAAATAGTTTTGGTTTCCACTTGGTGAGCTGGGTTGGCCAAGTGATGGGTGATTCGAGGCTTCGATTAGTAGCGGCTTGGTCTGTTGAGGTGTGTAGCATGGAGAGATAGGTAGGTGATGCGAAACCGAGCTGTGCATATCTTGGTCCTCCTCCAGTGTCTTGTTTCTGCCACGGCTGTTGTTACATGTCTGTACCATATTTTTGTGATTATGCAAGGTAAGCAGATAGATTTTTGAAGGGATGGGATATCTTTTTTCTTTCTTTCTTTCTTTCCATTATTAGGTGATTGTGTGCATCTAGTCTTGTTGTTTCTGGCTATGCCTCCCAATTCTTACAGGAATTCAGAATGCAGGAGAATTTCATGAGAAGCTGGCAGGTTTTCTTCCTGAAGGGTAGGTTAAGAATATTGTTTCATGTTTGCTCGTATGTTGAGGTAATCTTGTAAAGGTTGGGTCATTTCAGCTGCTGCTTCCGATTCAATTGCTATGCTTCTGGTGTCTTCTCAATCACTGGGCGGCCGGGGGATCCTCACGTGAATGCATCACTCAAAGAGCATGTAGACTATTGTTACATTAGTTTACACAATGAGAGGAGAGGTGCGGTGCATGGCAGCCTCTATACTAACGTGATCCTCAAACCTGAAGATCCAAAGAGTATAGTCTGAGATGATATTTCTAAGAGCATCGGAAGCCGAGAGTACTCATTGCCGAAAACACGACCACTGTGGGAGTCACAAATTTTCAACAAGATGGTGAGGGCGGCGGTATGCTAGATGTTGATGGCGAGGCCGATCGGTGTGAGGGCGTCCCAAATGCGGTCGATGGAGGTGGGGTGAGGCCGAGAAGTAGCCACACTTGCGTACCTTCGAGACACGTGAGAACTAGGTGGAGTGCGTCCTCGCGGTGGTGATCACACCACGGGCAAGACGAGTCGGAGGAGATGGCGTTGTGGAGAAAGTTCGCCTTAGTGTTCAACCTGTCTCGAAATAGAAGCCAACCATAATTTTGACCTTGATGGGGGTCACCGAGCTCTAAATGTAGCCAGGGTTGATGTCAACCTGGGAGCCGAGGGATAAACATGAGTAAGTGCACCTAGAGGAGAACGAAGTCCCACGGATGAAGAGCCTATCGTCCGGAGCATCATTTGAGGTAACATCCTGCAACAAAAACAAAATAGCAACAAGTTCCCAGAAGCAGTCTACCGTTTGTGAGCGGTACTACCGCTTGCACTACCGTTCCACTGCCGTGCAAACTCGACACGAAAGTCGAGTCCCCAGCAGCAGCAGTAGTACACTCGGTACTAGATAGCGGTACTACCGCTGCCCAGAGCGGTACTGCCGCTTGATGCCTTCAGGACACATGCACAGAGAACAGAGGAGCAAAGAAACCAGAACTACCATAACTTCTGGAAAAGAGCTCCGAAATGAGCAAACTCAAGCTTGTTGGATAGATGACAGACAAATACTATCAAACATCAAAGAAGTGGTAGGGGGAGTACGCCTATGTGAAAGGATCTAGATGATGACTAGAGAGGGGGGGGGGGGGGTGTGAATAGGCATTTTAAAACTTTTAGGGATTTGGCTTTATCCTAATGCGGAATTAAACTAACGGATACTTTTCAAACACAAATCCTAAATATGCTAGGCTCAACTAAGTGCACCAACAACCTATGCTAAACAAGATAGGCACTTAAGGAAACTAGCAAGCACAAACTATATCACAAGATATGAAAATGTAGGAACAACTAAGCAATTCAACTAGCACAAGATATATCAATAAGAGCAAGTATGAATTGCGGGAAGTAAAGGGTGTGGGTATGAGATAACCACAAGCGAGTCGGGGACGCGGATTTATCCCGAAGTTCACACTCGTGAGAGTGCTAATCTCCGTTAGAGCGGTGCCGAAGCCAAAGCTCTGGGGCGTCACCAAGTGACTCACCGTATTCTCCCTTTCGAGTCACCCCCAACGGATGAGCCTCGATTCACTCGGGGTTGGTCTTGAAGGCGACCACCACACCTTTACAATCTTCTCCGGAGCACACCACAAACACGGAAGCTTCCGGAGGAACTTGACCACCTAGGCCACTTCACACCCTTCCCCACCACAAAAGGAAGCTTTCGGAGGAACCTTGGCCACCTAGGCCTCTTCACAAACTTCTCAATATATCACCAAACCGTCTAGGAGGCGGAAGCCTCCAAGAGTAATAAACTCACGGGCTCTCACTCGAACAAATCGACGCGGGGAGCTCAAACCAATGCAAGTAATGCAATACAAGGTCAAGCAACAAATGCTCAACCCACTCTCTCAATCTCGCAAGATGCACTCTCGAAAGTAGGAGATTGAAGAGAGGGAACACAATGGATAGAATCAACAAATGACTCCAAGATCCATCCACAAATCCCCCTTAAAATAGAGGGGAGATGAGGGTTTGGGAGAGGTGGTATGATGCTCAAAATGATGTTTATAAAGTGTATGAACAACCCCCAAACCGGTGGGGAGGAAGGGCTCTTTTATAGCCAACTTTCAAAACTAGTCGTTGGGGCTCCAACGGACACTTCCCGGGCACCCCATGCTCACGGGGTCCCGTGCGCACGGGGGTCCGTGCGCATGGGGGCCCCTTGCACACGGGGCCCCCGTGCACACGGGGTACCCAGGACAGCCTGCAACAACCCACTAAAACATGCACAACTTTGACATACAAACTCCAAATTCGATGGTCTTGGGCTCATTTTAAAGCTATGTAAAAGCCCAAGGTGCTCACATAGAGAACCACCCAAGATCAACAATAAAGAATGGTGCAAATTATGCAAAGGTTTGAGCTCTCTTTATGTGACATGATCAAGCTACTCGCCTGAAAGTCCCTCTTGATAATACAGCTATCGAACCTATAATCCGGTCTCCCACCAAGCACCATGAGACCGGCAAAACTAGGAAAACCTAGCTAAGTTGTACCTTTGCCTTGCACATTCCACTTGAGCTTGATGATGACTTTGATGCTTGCCCCAAGTTGGAATCCTTTTCTTGTCCACACTCACTTGGTAAACATACTCGAAATGCTTCCTCATATTGCAATGAGGGAAGCCTTAACTTAAGCCCATCTTCACATGCACATTATCATGTTGTGGACCGCAAGTTCAAATCATATAACCTCCGGCTTCTCATCTTGCACTTGGACTCCTCGAAACCAATGACCATCACCACTTGATGTCATTCACACATAGGCTACTTGAAATCTTCCCTTTTCATGCAAGCCCATGAGAAACACCTAACCCACATAGACATAGAAAGCACATATCATGGGTTAGTGCACAAAATGCAATTCATAATTACTTACCATACCACTATATCACTTGATCCCCCGTGGTACATTGTTTGCACTTGTGAGTTGACGATCTAGATACAATCTTCGAGCTTCATCTGGGTCAACCAACATCTTTACTTAAATATCTATATTGGTTTCTTGAAAGCCATAATGAACTCTCTTTTCCCTTCATTGCTTCAAGAAAAGATCACCAAAGACTCTTTCATGACCCTATCAAGTTTCACTATGAATATCGTATAGGTCATCATTTGCTCTTCTAAAAACTCCATCATAATCTCTTGAGAGGCAAAATGAACTCTTCACTCTAGTCTCTTGCTTCAAGACTTGATCAACCGAGACCCAACACATGAGCTTACCATGATCTTGTCTTGAAGTAATATCTTGAATTCTTCTATTTGATTTTTCTCTCAAGCTCTTGATTCTTATAAGCCACATATGTCAATCTTTGAGGTCCACTAACGAACTCCACCTTGAACATATTTGGTTAGACATTAAAATCAATATTGATGGCTGCAATAGAAATCCCCAAAGACCAACTTGAAACCTCGTTGGATATGGGTCCTTGAGACCAAAACCTAGGCCCCGTGTGCACGAGGGTCGGGGACCCCGTGCACACGGGGTATCCAGAGAGTTGACACTCGACTCCGTGCGCATGGGGGCCAAGTGGCCCGTGCGCACGGGATACCCTGAGGGGGATACCATGAGGACTTCTTTAGATGTTTTGATGGCATTCTTCCCACATAAATCCAACATGCTTCATGCATCACTATGGAACATTTCTTCATATAGGATTCAATGCACTTGATGCTCCATTAGAATTGTGAATTAACACCAAAGCTTAGAGCAAACATATCTTCATATATATGGACTTTATCCTTGATTCCATCTAGTATCCTTGATGCACCATCTATGGAGAATCCCTTCAAATATACCTCAAATAAATATTAGTCCACAGAGATTGTCATTAATTACCAAAACCATACTTAGGGGCTACATGCCTTTTCACTATGGTATAGAGGAGTGAAACCTCCATCAGTGAAGAACCGACATAAACTCCCACATCAAAAACATCATAGAAGATGCACATGATCTCCATTTTTGATGAACTTGAGCTTGTCATCAAGATGATCATAAGCTTTAAAAATCACAAAGAGAAACACCAAAAAAGAACCAAGAAAGATGATGCAAGGACGCAATGGTTTGAGCTCTCTACAAACAATACGATCAAGCTACTCACTTGAGAGTCCCCCTTGATAGTACGCAATCGATCCTATAACCCGGTCTCCCAACTATCACCATGAGACCGATAAAATAGAAAACCTATCAAGGGAAAACCTTTGCCTTGCACATAGTCCACTTGAGTTAGATGATGACGATCTTGACTTCCTCAAGTTGGACCACCTTTCTTGATTGTGTTGGCTCGATGAAGACTAGTTGATTGCTCCCCCATACTCCACTATGGGTGAGCCACTCTTCTACACATCTTCATAAATCCGTTATCACCACAATGGATGGCAAGCTCCAAGCATGATCTCTTCGTGATGCTGCACTTTAACTTGCACACCACAATCTTGATGACGATCACCACTTGATGTCATCCTCCATGGGTTGTATGAGGTCTTCCTCTTGACGCGAGCCCATGGACACACACCTAACCCCACATAGAACTCTCACATAGACCATGGGTTAGTACACAAAAGCGTAGTGGACAATGCTTACCATACTGTTAGGGATATGACCCCACGGTATGACCCACCCGTTTAGGGCCGGGTTATCCAATGGCAGTTGAAGAACAAGACTCAAGATGGGATGCGACTTTCAAGATCTCAAGGCCTGCAGGGTGTCTCATAGAATGGGCCGACTCACAACCCAATACCTGAAGGCGGTGGATCATCAACATAAGGACGCTGTAGTTCTTTTACTTATGAAACAAGATGTTAGGATTCTGACTACGACACGGGTTGTACTCTGACCCAGACTCTGTTGTAAGCCCAGGTCCTCAAACTATATATAAAGGGGAGCTGTCGGTGTCAAAACCTGCGGATCTCGGGTAGGGGGTCCCGAACTGTGCGTCTAGGCGGATGGTAACATGAGACAAGGGACATGATGTTTTACCCAGGTTCGGGCCCTCTTGATGGAGGTAAAACCCTACGTCCTGCTTGATTAATATTGATGATATGGGTAGTACAAGAGTGGATCTACCACGAGATCAAGGAGGCTAAACCCTAAAGCTAGCCTATGGTATGATTGCTGTAATGTATGTTGTGTCCTACGGACTAAAGCCCTCCGGTTTATATAGACACGGAGAAGGCTAGGGTTACAGTCGGTTACAAAGGTAGGAGATCTACATATCCGTATTGCCAAGCTTGCCTTCCACGCCAAGGAAAGTCCCATCCGGACACGGGGCGGAGTCTTCAATCTTGTATCTTCGTAGTCTTGGAGTCCGTGGGACGATGATAGTCCGGCTGTCCAGACACCCCTAGTCCAGACTCCTCGGTAGCCCACGAACCAGGCTTCAATGGCGACAAGTCCAGCACGCATAATGTTCGGCATTGCTAGGCGGGTTCCTCCCTTGAATAATCCAGAGAAGATCATGAACACCAGGATAGTGTCCGGCTCTGCAAAATAAATTCCACATTCCACCGTAGAGAGAATAAAATGTACACAAGTCCAATTTGCTGACGTATTATGCAGCATGACATCACACCGCTACCAAGCCTTTACTTGAATCGGTTTTTATTATACCACCTCAGCACGTTTAGCGAAGCGGTTTCCTTGGCACGTCCTGTCGAAGCAGAGATCGTGTTCCCCTTATTCCGGGATTCTCATCAATACGGACGTGGGTAACCCAACCGTGCCATTGATGGTGGCGCTTGGGAGATAAGCGAGTTTTACCAGGCTGGTGGGGGCGCATAGTCTTCGCCCGCCTATATATAAGGGATAAGGGTTCACCTTTTCACCACGCCTTCTTCCTCCTTTGCTTATCCACCTCCGCACACTCAAGCTCCAACGCCCAAGCTCGCGCATCTCGTCTTAACCTTCCCCGACCATGTCCGGAGGGGGAGGCAAATGGTTGGCTTCCACCGTCAAGGAGGAGCACATCACCAAGCTGCGCAACGCCGGATACCTTTCCGGCGATATCGCTGCCGACCGCCCGACGAGGGGCAGCTCATCCCTACCCGGGCCCCATGAGAGGTCGTTTCCTTCCCACTTCCTCCGCGGACTGGGCTTTCCACTTCACCCCTTTGTCCGGGGGCTCATGTTCTACTACGGCCTGGATTTCCACGATCTGGCGCCGAACTTCATCCTCAACATCTCGGCGTTCATCGTCGTGTGTGAGGCCCTCCTCTGCATCCAGCCCCACTCCGGCTTGTGGCTCAAGACCTTCAACGTCGAGCGAAGGTAGTGAAGAACACGCAGCGTAGTCTTGAGGCGCCATGTTGAGCAAGATGCCCAATGTCCTCTGGTTCGAAGGGGCCTTCGTGGACTCCATCAAGGGGTGGCAATCGGGGTGGTTCTATATCACCGAGCCGCGCGACCCTTCATGGGCGGCAGCCCCCGAGTTTAGATCTGGCATCCCTACGCAGCTCACCTCCTGGAAAGAGAAGGGCTTGCTGTGGGGTAATCCGAAGGAGGCCGCGGGACTCGAGCTGTATCCGAAGTGGTGAACAAGAAGCTCGAGCTCGTTGGCGTGGTCCAAGTCATGCTCGTCGCGGATTCTCCCATGCCAAACGGGCATTCAATCTGTGGGAGTTCGATCCGGAACAGCACCGGCGCTAAGCGGGCTCTTCGACACGATGTCTGAAGGCGCTGGAGGGTCTTGTTTAAAGCGCGAAGCCCCGCATCCATGACGGAAGATCGCGGATTTCACTCGCAGCATCCGGCTAACGAGGTAAGTGATTCTACCCCTTTACGGGACACTTGTTGTAAATAGATTGATTCTAAGAGGGTTTCAATCTCCCTTTTCCTTTGACAGAATGGATGAAGAAGGCCGAGCAGCTCATCGCCCGACCCCATACCGAAGACCGGTGGATGCCCGTCTAAGCGGGGCTGCTGGTTCGGCACCGCTGCGTGGTGCTTGGGAGAAGAAAACCAAGAAGGTGGCCACGGGGACTCGAAAGAGTTCCGTAATCGGCGTCCGACGACGAGGCGGACTCCTCCCGAGCGAGGAGGAGGAAGAAGACTCTCCCGGAGGGGGAGAGGAAGAGGAAGGCTTCCCAACAGGGAGGGCGAAGGGTCAAGAGGGGAGAACTATTCCCGGACAGCTCCGCCAACACCGGCGTTGGCGGCGAGTGGCCTTCAAGGGCGAGCCTCGGCGAGATCGTAAGTATCCGGATCCACGATATGCAATTCTTTCCGTGTCACACGATGTCGTACTAATGCCGCATACGCCCATGATCCGGCCGATGATGATCTCCCGCTTCATCGAAGCGGGTCATTAGCCCGTCGGATGTGGATTCACCGATTGCCTCCACCCAGCGCCGATGAGGACGCTGGTGGGATCGAAAGGACCCACCGGGAGGAGGCTCGGGCGCCGCAAGGCAGCCTCCGGACTTTGCGCCGGACTCTATGCCGGAACACAGAGTGGTTCGAGTCCGGCGCCCTTCGAAAGAAGGGCAAGACCGTGACGCGGCGGCCTCCGTCAACCGGGCGCCGGACAACTCTTTGGAGGCGCTCAAGGCGCTTCCATCGAGGAAGAACACCGCCTTATTATGAGTGCGGTGATTCAAAGTCCGGCTTCGCCAAGAGCGGGCTGACCGAAGCTCTGATAGCCTTTAACGAGCTTTGAGGTAAGAAGTTAAAATTGTGTAATGTAATACCACATAGGCAGTATACGATGCTCGGTTCGGTGTTGGAAAGAAAAGCGGATGAGGATCTAAAAGATATTCGCAGTTGCTAATAAATTATGTCAATATGGGTTTGCGGCTGTCTTTGCTGACCTCTGCCGACTTGACTGCGGAGGTTGGTACATTAAAGCAAGATCTCGGCGGTCGGCGAGAGCTCGGTCATGCCAAGAGGCAACTCGAGGACAAAGAAGGTGAGTAGCACCACTTTGGATTGTTACCTTCTGAGAAAAGGATTTTGGTGCAATAAGATTAACAAGGATAATATGGGTATTGCGGGGCCACAAGCGAGGTGGCAGCCCGAAGGAGGCTGTGTCATGACGAGCAGGCGATCTTGACATGAGCAAGAGCGAAAAACAGGAGGCACGAGTGGCGGAAGTGCGGCAAGAGCTCCGGGATCTCATGGAGAAGCATGAGAGCTTGGGCGCGACTCAAGACTTCGAGTCGAGCTTGCCTCGGCTCTCGAAAGTGCCAAGTCCGCCAAGGCGAGGCCGTAAGGCCCTTGAGGAGGTTGAAGATGTGAAGAAGATAGCGGCGGTAAGGCATTTTTCATGCAAAGCAAGCATGCTAATGTAAACTACGACACTTACCGCATTCGGAGCTCTCCGGGCGTTGCGGATCTGCCACGTAGTGTGTCCGATCTGCCGCATTCTACCGTGGCGAGGAGGGAGCTCAGCGGAGAAGGTCTTACGGTCTCGAGACTTTGAGGCCGCCATCCAGTGCCCCCAAGCGACCGGTGAAGCGGCTGGTCAAACTCCACAAGGTAGTTGAGGAGGCCATGAAGGGCCTTATAGTCCATTTGTGGCTGGGACGGGCCATGCACGAAGCTACTTGGCCTCGTCGACGGACGGTGGATGCGCCCACAGGTGGAGGTCATCAGCGCTCCTTTGTATTGAAGGTGCTCGTCGGGCCCTTGCCCGCACAAAGGTGCACTGGGGCAGGCTAGATGCGGAGAAGCTTCTTACCGACCTGCCGCCACCGGGCAAGGAGTATCGTATGCCCGAAATGTATTATAAAACTGTCCTGAAGGGAGCCCGCGATATTGCGGATGAATGCCCTAGAGATGTAATTTTTGAGTAAACTCGCTATGTATTATCCTGTGCGCTGAAAACTTTGTTCATGTGCGCTTTAAGCAACTCTTTTTAATTTAAAATATTACCTTCTGTGCGGCCGTTTATAAAATCTGAGAGATGGCAAGTCGTTGGCTTCAGCCCCCAAGCCGCAAGTGCTGGGGTGTTCGGGATAACTTGAGCACTCTTGTTCCCACTTTTGGGTCCATCTAGGGAGGCGCTCAACACAACGAACAAGGCAACCGGACTTATAATGCTTGAACACTCTCACTTAGCCATAGAATTCTATAATTTTAAATTTCGGCAAAGCCCTAGTATTGAAGACTGAATTGAGGCGCTATCCACGCCTTCGCTTCGGACATTATCCGAACTTCGCTCAAGCGGCGCGAGTCTTTAGGACCGAAAAGACCTCTCGAACAGCGACGATCTCTCGCCTTATCATGCCGGTCGGTTTTAGCTTTCTCCTTCGAGGCGCTCGCCGGCTCAACCGGGCGCAATCGCGATGGTTCTCCAGTGCCACCTTAGCCGACGGGCGGGCGTAAGGCACCAAAGCGTGGGGCAGGCAAACCCAACTATTGACCCAAGACATGATTGAGCCGATTCATATAATGCTATAAGTTCGGGTGCCGCACTTGTGAAAGTGTTAGGACTTATCACACCATAATGTGGGGAACATAAGCCCCTGGTGTATTAGGCCGTACCAAAATATCTGGTGCAAGATGTCATGTAATGAACATATATATGTAATAACAGGCAAAAGTGCTGCATCATTTATTAAAGGAAGTGCGCTATGAGTGCGGTGATACAAATAGTCTTGGTAAGCAAGGGTTTTGGACTAGTTAAACATGTCCCCCTCGAGGATGGGCAGCGGACTTGGTGTATATAATCAAATTTAATGCTCGTAATTGAGACCACCCGAGTGTTTCGCCGCATTCTTTCTTCCCGGCTGTTGCATCATGAGTTGGCGGGTTCGCGCGGATAGGGCCTCAGTTAGCGGAGTCTGTGTATACAAAGAAGGAAAATAATAATAAGAAAGAGTGACACACTTGCGAGCCCTGGTGTGGTCGAGCCGCTCTGGGTCTATTGTGGTCGTGCCTTCCCTATGCCCATGGTATCTCCAAAGCGTAATGATGTCGCAGAGGGTGGTTCGGCGGGGTTAGGGCCGCATTACTCGTGTGCTCGGATTGTGCGGTGGTCTTGGTTGGGGTTGCTTGGTAGCGTTTGGCTGTATCCGACCGTTTAATGGCCGGACTCGAAAATTGCCTTAAAAGGCTGCTCAGTCTTGCTGCCGCGAGAGCGTGTATGTTCTTCCGTTCGGAGGGCGTTACGTATTTCCGTTGACCGTGATGACTCCGCGAGGGCCTGGCATCTTGAGCTTGAGGTATGCATAATGCGGCACCGCGTTGAACTTTGCAAATGCGGTTCGTCCGAGCAGCGCGTGATAGCCGCTGCGAAATGGGACTATGTCGAAGATTAACTCCTCGCTCTGAAAATTATCCGGGGATCCGAAGACCACTTCCAGTGTGACTGAGCCTGTACAATTGGCCTCGACACCTGGTATGACACCTTTAAAGGTTGTCTTTGTAGGTTTAATCCTTGAGGGGTCTATGCCCATCTTGCGCACTGTATCCTGATAAAGTAGGTTCAGCTCGCCACCGTCCATCGGGACTCGTGAGTGAAATCCATCGACGATTGGGTCTAAAACCAATGCGGCGAATCCTCCATGGCGGATGCTGGTCGGATGGTCTCTTGGATCGAAAGTGATCGGACAAGAGGACCATGGATTGAACTTCAGGCGGATGGCTCCATCGCGTATCGCCCCTTAGTGCGCTTCCGCTCCCTCTTGGGTATATGGGTTGCGTAAATCATGTTCACCGTCCGCACTTGTGGGGGAAACCCTTCATCCTCTATTGTTCGGGTGGTCGGGTCTCTTCCTCATCGTCATTGTTTAGCCCCTTGTCGTTGTTTTCGCAATTAACTTGCTGCTGCTTGAACACCCAGCAATCTCTGTTGGTGTGATTAGTAGCTTTTCGAAGTGCCATGTATCCGCATAAGCGGTCGAGTATTCGGTCCAAATTGGACGGACCGGAGTGGTTCTTTTAAAAGGCTTCTTCCGCTGACCGGGTTTAGAGCCTCGGAATCCGGCATTGACTGTCGTATACTCCTTGTCGTCGCCGTTAACGCGGCATTTATTTTTGCTTCGACGTGACCTGCCATTGTGGTCCTTAGTATCCGGACTGCCGAATTTTTACCGAGGTTGTTGCTGCGAGCTAGCCAGCTATCCTCTCCCGCGAAGCGGGTCATTAATGATGTGAGGGCTGCCACGGTTTGGCTTTTCTGTCCCAGTGCGGGCTAGCCACTCGTCGCGGATGTTATGTTTGAAGGCTGCGAGGGCCTCTGCATCCGGACAGTCGACGATTTGGTTTTTCTTTGTCAAGAACCGTGTCCAGAATTGTCTGGCCGATTCGTCTGGCTGCTGAATTATGTGGCTTAGGTCATCGGCGTCTGGTGGCCGCACATACGTGCCCTGGAAGTTGTCGAGGAATGCGGCTTCCAGGTCTTCCCAACACCCAATTGACTCTGCGGGCAAGCTGTTAAGCCAATGCCGAGCTGGTCCTTTAAGCTTGAGTGGGAGATACTTGATGGCATGGAGATCGTCGCCGCGGGCCATATGGATGTGAAGGAGATAATCTTCGATCCAAACCGCGGGGTCTGTTGTGCCATCGTAGGATTCGATGTTTACAGGTTTGAACCCTTCAGGGATTTGATGATCCATTACTTCGTCGGTGAAGCATAAGCGGGTGTCTGGCGCCTCTATATTGAGCAATATCACGGCGTAGCTCGAGAGGCGTTATGCTGCTGTGTTCGGCCCGGCGGGTTATTGTATCGGCGTGGCGGTATTAAATGCGTGGGTCGTGGGGCACCCACGTGATCCGTAGATGGATCTGGATTGCCTTGCTTTGTCCTCCAATACGTCTCGCAAGTCTGGCGCGTTCCCTCTTGGCTTCGTACTTTTGGAGCGATGCCGGGGTACGGTCTTGGTGGAGGGCCTGGATACCTCTCTGTCGCGACCACGAGGTGGTCGGTCGGCCGTATCATGCGCTGGTGATGAAGGCATGTATGCTTCCTCCTCTAATCGGGGGAGCAACTTGCGTCTTGGGTAGCTTTTGGAGGGGCGTTCGAGTTTATACTCTTCGGCTGCGAGGACCTCGGTCCATCGATCGGCCAGCAGGTCCTGATCAGCTTGAAGCTGCTGCTGCTTTTTCTTTAGGCTATTTGCCGTGGCGATAAGCCTGCGTTTAAAACGCTCTTGTTCGACGGGATCCTCGGGCACGATGAATTCGTCGTCGTTGAGGCTTGCCTCGTCTTCGGAGGGAGGTATATAGTTATTCCTCGACCTCTTCGTCTGCCGCCCTCTCGTGAGGGCTTGCTTCTGCGTCCTCCTGCGCTGAGTCTTGCTGGAGGGGATTGTCTTCGGCACTCTCGGGGTATTATTATCTCTTGTGCCGGAATCTCCATTCTTGCTGTGGCGGGATTTAGAGCGGCACCGCTGACGCCGGCGCTTGGGCTATTTCTTTAAGGAATCCGCCTCCGCTGCTTCTTCGCTGTCCCCGTCTTTTGGGGTGTCCACCATGTATATGTCGTATGACGAGGTGGTCTTCCAGTGCCCTGTAGGCGCTGGTTCCTGTTCGTCTCCGGCATCGTCGTCCATAGCGGCGATGTCTTAGGAGTCGTAGTCTAGCATGTCGGTTAGATCGTCGACAGTGGCTACAAAGTGGGTGGTGGGTGGGCTCTGAATTTCTTCGTCGTCCGTATCCCAACCATCCTGGCCATAATCCGGCCAAGACTCTCCGGATAGCGAGAGATGCTTTAGCGAATTTAGGATGTCGCCAAAGGGCGAGTGTTGGAAGATGTCCGCGGCGGTGAATTCCATAACCGGTGCCCAATCAGATTCGATTGGCAGGGGCGTGGGAGGTCCGGAGTCCGGCAAGGAGTCCGGCACCTCGGAGTCACGAGCTTCGCGAGGGACAAGGCTAGTGTTCGGCTCCATCGCCGTAGAAGTTGCAGCCCCCGAGGCGGTGTCCAACCACCGGTCCTCGACACAGGCGATCGGCTCGGACTAAGGGCGGGCGGATTCTTGTCTTGGCCACCAAGGCCTCGCTTGGCGGCGAGCTAGATCATGCCCATCGTAATGCGGTCTGGTGGCGCTTGGCGTGGCTCGAGCCGTCGAAGATCAAGTCCCCGCGGATGTCGGCCGTGAAGTTTAGGCTTCAAATCTGACCGACGGCGGGCGTAGCTTTGATCTGCTCCGGATGGCCAAGTGAATTAGCCCGCGATGCGAAGCCGCGAATCTGAAGATCATGCGGGAGAAAAGTCTCACCCGGGCGGTGTTGTTGATTGAAGATGCCATCGAGCCTATCGGTGGCGACACGGAGGAACTCTCAATGAAAGCACCAATGTCGGTGTCAAAACCGGCGGATCTCGGGTAGGGGTCCCGAAGCTGTGCGTCTAGGCGGATGGTAACAGGAGACAAGGGACACGATGTTTTACCCAGGTTGGGCCCTCTTGATGGAGGTAAAACCCTACGTCTGCTTGATTAATATTGATGATATGGGTAGTACAAGAGTGGATCTACCACGAGATCAAGGAGGCTAAACCCTAAAGCTGCCTATGGTATGATTGCTGTAATGTATGTTGTGTCCTACGGACTAAAGCCCTCCGGTTTATATAGACACCGGAGAAGGCTAGGGTTACACAGAGTCGGTTACAAAGGTAGGAGATCTACATATCCGTATTGCTAAGCTTGCCTTCCACGCCAAGGAAAGTCCCATCTGGACACGGGACGGAGTCTTCAATCTTGTATCTTCGTAGTCTTGGAGTCCGGCGGACGATGATAGTCTGGCTGTCCAGACACCCCCTAGTCCAGGACTCCCTCAGGAGCCTCTGAGGCAGAAAGACTAAGTTACACGCTCTCGAGTACTAGGTTAGCCAAGTCGCACCCTTGTAATCGAGATCATCATCATAAATAGCAATCAAGCAGGAGTAGGCTTTTACCTCCACCATGAGGGGCCAAACTTGGGTAAACCCTTCTCTCGATTTCGACCAACCCCGTTCAAGCTACTACTTAGCGGCGATGGCCCCACGACTAAGTCCTTTCATGAGGACATTTGCCGTGACAAAACCACGACACATACCATGGGATCACTTGATCCCTCTTGGTACATCTTGTACTATTTGTGTGTTGATCAACTTGACTCACTCTTTGACTTAGTCTTGATTAACCTTGTATCATGTCTTCTCCATGACCAGTCTTTGGATAATTTCTTAAAAGCAACTTGGTCATCACATAATCTCCTTGAAACCAACAAATGGACTTCAAGAAATGCCTATGGACAAGCCCTTCAAATATAGCTGACGACAACCATTAGTCCATAGGGATTGTCATCAGTTACCAAAACCAAACATGGAGGCACCATGCTCTTTTAGAGGTGGAGTGGGGAAAATACGAGGGAAGTTCTAGGTTAGGGGTTTGGAGATCAACCAAGAGTCAAGCCAGAGGAAGGTGAAAGTGCCACTATTTATGGGGAAGAAGATTTTTTGTTGGGGAGGGGGGAGGGGTCGCTGGCCGGGTCACAAATTTCCAAAGGAAGAAGGGGAGGTGGGTTTGGTATTGAAGTTGAGGGAGTATTGTTGGTGGAACCAGTGAACCCAGGGTAGGTCCGGTTTTTGGATATGGTGGGATAGAGGTGAATGTGATTGAATATTACCGGATCACCAATCTTTGTAATCATAGACAAAGCCAGAAAGTTAAATGGTCTAGCCCTTGTTTCCAAGGGAGTTAGATTCTTAGGATCCAAGGAGGAGTAAGCATCCACGACAATTTCCCAAAGGCCAAAGTTGGCACCACAAACACGAGACTCATCAAGGCTTTCCAATGACCACAATTCTTAGGACCAATAGTAGGTGGAGGTCCTATATTAGTAATATGAGTGCCTTATGGAAGTATAGGTAGTGATGCCTTACTTGAGTGTAGTCTTCATTATCAACCTCATTACCGGCTATGCCGGCAACGTTCAAACACATCGGTTGACTTGACATCATTTTTCTCAAATACGACAAGCTTCCTTTGTAATTCCAAAAATTTCAACTCATAGTCGGTGTTTCATCGTTCGACATCTTCGCTCTCTATAGCGGGGAAGCTCAACAATAAGAAAGAGACCTAGCTCTGATACCAATTGAAGGATCAAAGATTGCATAATCGGTTAGAGGTTGTTGGGAAATGTTGCAGGGAAAACAAAAAAAATTCTACGCACATGCAAGATCTATCCATGGATATGCATAGCAACGAGAGGGAGAGTGTGTCTACGTACCCTCATAGACCGTAAGCGGAAGCGTTTGACAACGCGGTTGATATAGTCGAACTTCTTCGTGTTCCAAATGATATAGCATCGAACGTACAACACTTCAGTGTTCAGCACATGTTCAGCTCGATGACGTCCTCCGCCTTCTTGATCCAGCAAGACGGCAAGGTAGTGGATGAGTTCTGGCAGCATGACAGTGTGGTGACGATGATGGTGAAACTATCTCCACAGGGCTTCGCCTAAGCACTACGAAAATATGACCGGGGGTGTAAGCGGTGGAGGGTGGTGCCGCACACGACTAAGACAATGTTCTGGGGTGTTTGGCACCACCTCCCTCACATATATATAGGTGGGGGGAGGAGAGACAACTCCTAGGGAGCCCCAAGTGGCCGGCGGCTGCCCTAGGGCAGCTGCCTAGCCGCGCCCCTTTCCTTATTTGAACATGAGGGGGAAAGGAAAGGGAGATGGCTGCCTTAGGGCGCCCCCTTTCCTTCCCTCCCTCCTTTGGTGCATGGGAAGGGAGTTAGAGAGGTGCACCGGCCCCTTGTGGGCTGGTGTGCTCTTCTCCTTTTTGGCCCATAAGGCCCAATAACCTACCGGGCTTGTCCGGAACCTCTTCCGGTGACCCGATAAGTACCCGGTACCACCTGAAACACTCCCGGTCTTCAAATACCATCGTACTACATATTAATCTTTACCTCTCAACCATTTCGAGAATCCTTGTTATGTCCGTGATCACATCCGGGACTCCAAACAACATTCAGTCACCAAATCATATAACTCATATAACACTATATCGTCAACGATCTTAAGCATGTGGACCCTATGGGTTCAAGAACTATGTAGACATGACCGAGACACCTCTCCGGTCAATAAACAATAGCGGAACCTGGATGCCCATATTGGTTCCTACATATTCTAGGAAGATCTTTATCGGTCGAACCTTTATGACAACATACGTAATTCCCTTTGTCCATCAGTATGTTACTTGCCCAAGGTTCGATCATCGGCATCTTCATACCTAGTTCAATCTCGTTACCAGCAAGTCTATTTACTCATTCCGTAATACATCATCGTGCAACTAACTCATTAGTCACTTTGCTTGCAAGGCTTCTTATGATGTGTATTATCGAGAGGGCCCAGAGATACCTCTCCAATACTCGGAGTGAAAAATCCTAATCTCGATCTATGCCAACTCAATAAACACCTTTAGAGCATCTTTATAATCACCCAGTTATGTTGTGACGTTTGATAGCACATAAGGTATTCCTCCGGTTTTCGGGAGTTGCATAATCTCATAGTTGAAGGAATATGTATTTGACATGAAGAAAGCAATAGCAATAAACTGAACGATCACTTTGCTAAGCTAACGGATGGGTCTTGTCTATCACATCATTCTCCTAATAATGCAATCCAGTTATCAAATGACAACACATGTCTATGATTAGGAAACCTTAACCATCTTTGATCAATGAGCTTGGCTAGTAGAGGCTTACTAGGGACACGATATTTATTTATGTATCCACACATGTATTTCAGTTTCCGGTCATTACAATTCTAGCATGAATAATAAACCTTTTTCATGATTTAGGGAATATAATAATAACCATTTTATTGTTGGCTCTAGGGCATATTTCCATCAGTCTCCCACTTGCACTAGAGTCAATAATCTAGTTCACATCACCACGTGACTAACACGCAAGGAGTTTACTAGAGTCAATAATCTAGTTCACATTGCCACGTGATTAACACCCAAAGAGTGCTAAGGTGTGATCATGTTTTGCTTGTGAGAGAAGTTTAGTCAAGGGGTATGTTACATTCAGATCTGTATGTATTTTTGCAATTTTCTATGTTGACAATGCTCTGCACAGAGCTACTCTAGCTAATTGCTCCCACTTTCAATACATATCCAGATTGAGACTCAGAGTCATCTGGATTAGTGTTAAAACTTGCATCGACGTAACCCTTTACGACGAACCCTTTATCACCTCCATAACCAAGAAACATTTCCTTAGTCCTCTATGTATAATTTTGACTGCTCTCCAGTGATCCACTCCTGGATCACTCTTGTACCCCCTTTTGCCAGACAAATGGCAAGGCACACATCAGGTGTGGTACACAACATGGCATACTTTATAGAACCTATGGCTGAGGCATAGGGAATGACTTTCATTCTCTTTCTATCTTCTGACGTGGTCGGGTTTTGAGTCTTACTCAATTTCACATCTTGTAACACAAGCAAGAACCCCTTCTTAGACTGATCCATTTTGAACTTCTTCAAAATCTTATCAAGGTATGTGTTTTGTGAAAGTCCTATTAAGCGTCTTGATCTATCCCTATAGATCTTGATGCCCAATATAAGCAGCTTTCCGAGGTCTTTTATTGAAAAATTCTTATTCAACTATCCTTTTGTGCTATCCAGAAATTCTATATCATTTCCAATCAGCAATATGTCATCCACATATAATATTAGAAATGCTACAGAGGTCTCACTCACTTTCTTGTAAATACATGCTTCACCATAAGTCTATAAAAAACCATATGCTTTGATCACCTCGTCAAAGCATATATTCTAACTCCGAGATGCTCGCACCAGTCCATAGATGGATCGCTAGAGCTTGCACACTTGGTTAGCACCTTTAGGATCGACAAAACCTTTCGGTTGCATCATATACAACTCTTCTTTAAGAAATCCATTAAGGAATGCAGTTTTGACGTCCATTTGCCAGATTTCATAATCATAAAATGTGGCAATTGCCAACATGATTTGGACGTACTTAAGCATCGCTATGGGTGAGAAAGTCTCATCGTAGTCAACCCCTTGAACTTGTTGAAAACCTTTCGCGACAGTCAAGCTTTGTAGATAGTAACATTACCATCAGCGTCACTCTTCTTGAAGATCCATTTATTCTCAATGGCTTGCCGATCATCGGGCAAGTCCACCAAAGTCCACACTTTGTTCTCATACATGGATCCTATCTTAGATTTCATGGCCTTAAGCCATATGTCGGAATCTGGGCTCATCATAGCTTCTTCATAGTTCGTAGGTTCGCCTTGGTCTAGTAACATGACTTCCAAAACAGGATTACCATACCACTCTGGTGCGGAATGTGTTCTGAACGACCTACGAGGTTGTAACGCCCCGGACACACCCGTTGGTGGTCGTTACTCCTGGCGGGATCTAGACTGGCCCCACAGATCAATACTAGTCTTTTCTGTGCACTTTGTCCTCACTCGTGCGCACTCGGGAGCAACTTCCCAGTCGGTCACCCATCCTGAGATTACCCCAAGCTGAGGACGCTTAACTTTGGAGTTTTTTTCCGAATAGGCTCCCGGAAAAGAAGGAATTCCTTATTGATATGAGTAGTCTATCATCCTTATTAAGCCAGGCTATCACATACACCCCCACTCAGAGGGACCAACGTCCTCGTCGGGCCACAAGAACGTTCCCTCTTGGCACATACGTTTGTGCATCCAGTCCGGTACATGTGCCATGCCATGTGCCACGACGGGTCACAAATGTCATGAACAACATGACCGCGCACCTGTCCGCAAACATCCATGTAACCGCGAGGGTCAGCTCTGATACCAACTTGTAACGCCCCGGACACACCCGCTGGTGGTCGTTACTCCTAGCGGGATCTAGACTGGCCCCACAGATCAATACTAGTCTTTTCTGCGCACTTTGTCCTCACTCGTGCGCACCTGGGAGCAACTTCCCAGTCGGTCACCCATCCTGAAATTACCCCAAGCTGATCACGCTTAACTTTGGATTTTTTCCGAATGGGCTCCCAGAAAAGAAGGAATTCCTTATTGATATGAGTAGTCTATCATCCTTATTAAGCCAGGCTATCACAGAGGCCCAGTAGTAACTTGATCTGAAGTTTCATGATCATTACCATGTTCTTCCTCTCTAGTTGTTGTAGGCATCACGGGAACTGCTTTCTCTGATGTACTACTATCCAATTCGAGAGAAGGTACAATTACCTCATCAAGTTCTACTTTCCTCCCACTCACTTCTTTCGAGAGAAACTCCTTCTCTAGAAAGGACCCATGCTTAGAAACAAAGATTTTTGCCTTCGGATCTATGGTAGAAGGTATACCCAGTAGTTTCTTTCGGGTATCCTACGAAGATGCACTTCTCCGCTTTGCGTTTGAGCTTATCAGGCTGTAGCCTTTTGACATAAGTATCGCATCCCCAAACTTTTAAGAAACGACAGATTAGGTTCCTTGCCAAACCACAGTTCATATGGTGTCGTCTCAACGGATTTAGACATCACCCTATTTAATGTGAATGTGGTTGTCTCTAATGCATAACCCCAAAACTATAGTGGCAAATCGGTAAGAGACATCATAGAACGCGCCATATGTAATAAAGTACAGTTACGACGTTCGGACACACCATTATGTTCTGGAGTTTCAGTGGCGTGATACGTCTCCAATGTATCTATAATTTTTTATTGTTCCATGCTATTATATTACCCGTTTGGATGTTTATGGGCTTTACTTTACACTTTTATATCATTTTTGGGACTAACCTACTAACCGGAGGCCCAACCCAATTGCTTTTTTTTGCCTATTTGGTGTTTGAAGAAAAGGAATATCAAACGGAGTCCAAATGGAATGAAACCTTCAGGAGTGATCTTTTTGGAACAAACGCAATCCAGGAGACTTGGCGTGGACGTCAAGAAGCAGCCGAGGCGACCACGAGGTAGGAGGGCGTGCCTTAGGGGGGTGGGCGCGCCCCCACCCTCGTGGGCTCCTCGTGGCTCCCCTGACCGACCTCCTTTGCCTATATATACTTGCATACCCTGAAAACATTGAGGAACACCCCGAAACCCTATTTTCACCGCCGCAACCTTATGTATCCACGAGATCCCATTTTGGGGCCTTTTCCGGCGCTCCGCCGGAGGGGGAATCGATCATGGAGGGCTTCTACATCAACACCATAGCCTCTCCGATGAGTTGTGAGTAGTTTACCACAGACCTTCGGGTCCATAGTTCTTAGCTAGACGGCTTCTTCTCTCTCTTTCTCAATACAAAATTCTCCTCAATCTTCTTGGAGATCTATTCGATGTAACTCTTTCTGTGGTGTGTTTGTCGAGATCCGATGAATTGTGGGTTTATGATCAAGTTTATCTATGAGAAATATTTGAATCTCCCCTGAATTCTTTTATGTATGATTGGTTATCTTTGCAAGTCTCTTCGAATTATCAGTTTGGTTTGGCCTACTAGATTGATCTTTCTTGCAATGGGAGAAGTGCTTAGCTTTGGGTTAAATCTTGCGGTGTCCTTTCCTAGTGACAGCAGGGGCAGCAAGGCACATATTGTATTATTGCCATCGAGGATAAAAAGATGCGGTTTATATCATATTGCTTGAGTTTATCCCTCTACATCATGTCATCTTGCCTAATGCGTTACTCTGTTCTTATGAACTTAATACTCTAGATGCATGCTGGATAGCGGTCAATGTGTGGAGTAATAGTAGTAGATACAGAATCGTTTCGATCTACTTGTCGCGGATGTGATGCCTATATACATGATCATGCCTAGATATTCTCATAATTATGCACATTTTTATCAATTGCTCGACATTAATTTGTTCACCCACCGTAATACTTATGCTATCTTGAGAGAAGCCACTAGTGAAACATATGGCCCCTGGGTCTATTTTCTATAATATAAGTTTCCGATCTATCTTTATTTGCAATCTTTACTTTCCAATCTATATCATAAAAGTACCAAAAATATTTATCTTATCTTATTATCTCTATCAGATCTCACTTTTGCAAGTTACCGTGAAGGGAATAACAACCGCTTTATCGCGTTGGTTGCGAGGTTCTTGTTTGTTCATGTAAGTACGAGGGACTTGCGTGGAGCCTCCTACTGGATTGATACCTTGGTTCGCAAAAACTGAGGGAAATACTTACTTTGCTGCATCGCCCTTTCCTCTTCAAGGGAAAACCAACGCAGTGCTCAAGAGGTAGCAAGAAGGATTTCTGGCGCCATTGCCGGGGAGGTCTTCGCTCAAGTCAAGACATACCAAGTACCCATCACAAACTCATCTCCCTCGTATTACATTATTTGCCATTTGCCTCTTGTTTTCCTCTCCCCCACTTCACCCTTGCCATTTTATTCGCCCTCGCTTTCCCTTTTGCCTCTCTTTTTCACTTGCCTCTTGTGTGCTCGTGTGTTAGTTCATTTATTTCATCGTCATGGCTAGTCCTCCTATCATCGTTACTACTGCTGGTCATGAAGTTCTTAATTTTAAACAAAGGGAGGGAGAAAATCTAAAAGATGCTTGGCATAGAATTTTCAATACTCAAAATAGATCTACTAGGAAGCAATCTACTTCCGTTCTTAGCAATTTTTATATAGGCAGTACTCCTTGGAATAGATGCATTCTTGATACCATTACCGGAGGGAATTTTTTTGAGTAGCCATACTTTTGATGCTAATAATGCTATGTTAGATTTGTTCAGTCCACCACCTCTTTTGGTTAATGGAACTGTTTTAACTTTGGAACATATGATGCAAAGGCTTGAAATTATTGAAAATAAAGTTGCTACTGTTGAGTTAATTGAAAATTTGGATAAAAAGATCCACAACCAAATTACCCAATATGGATCTAAGGTTGAATTACTCTGAATTTTTTTAAAGAGAAGGAACCTATAGTTAACGAAAGAACAGATCAAGATTCTACAAGAATCGGTAAACTTGAGGATATTATTACTAACTTAGGGTCTGCCTTTTCATCCGTGAAAAATACTCCAACTCCTCCTACCAAATTTTCCAAATTGATGTATGTTCCTAAAAATAAGGGTGAATCTTCTAGTAAGGAAAATGCGGATCTTAAATCAATAAGTGTTCATCCCAGCTTTTTCGCTATCATTAAGGAGCCTTTTTGTAATGCTCCGGACACACCTGCCGGTGGTCGTTACTCCTGGCAGGATCTAGACTGGCCCCATAGATCAATACTAGTCTTTTCTATGCAATTTGTCCTCACTCATGCGCACCCGGGAGCAACTTCCCGGTCGGTCACCCATCCTGAAATTACTCCAAGCTGAGCACGCTTAACTTTGGAGTTCTTTCCATATGGACTCCTGGAAAAGAAGGAATTCCTTATTGATATGAGTAATCTATCATCCCTAATAAGCCAGGCTATCACACTTGCTACAAATGAATTTATTGATTTCTTGCCTAGGAGTTTAATCATCACTAAAAAGTAAGAAACTCCTAAGGGTTATAAGTGCTCTATTGAAGAATTGGATACCAAAGATGGCAATACTTAGATCTATTCTCCCTTTTATGCCTAGCCAGGGGTGTTAAACGAAAGCGCTTGTTGGGAGGCAACCCAATTTTATTTTTGTTCCTTGATTTTTGTTCCTGTTTAGTAATAAATAATTCATCTAGCCTCTGTTTAGATGTGGTTTTATGTTTCAATTAGTGTTGTGCCAAGTAGAACCTATAGGATAACCTATGGTGAAAGTTAATTTGATCTTGCTGAAAAACAGAAACTTTTGCACGCACGAGAATAAATTTAATAAATCACAGAAACGTGATTTGGAGTTGATTCTTCTTGAAGTAGATCAATAGACAAAATTTATAAGACTTCCTATTTTGGTAGGATTTTTAGAGTTACATAAGTATTCGAAAGTTACAGATTTCTACAGACTGTTCTGTTTTTGACAGATTCTGTTTTTCGTGTGTTGTTTGCTTATTTTGATGAATCTATGGCTATTATCGGGGGGTATGAACCATAGAGAGGTTGGAATACAGTAGGTTTAACACCAACATAAATAAAGAATGATTTCATTACAGTACCTTAAGCGGTGGTTTTTCTTTCTTGCACTAACGGAGCTCATGAGATTTCCTATTGAGTTTTGTGTTGTGAAGTTTTCAAGTTTTGGGTAAAGATTTGATGGACTATGGAATAAGGAGTGGCAAGAGCCTAAGCTTGGGGATGCCCATGGCACCCCAAGATAATTCAAGGACAACCAAAAGCCTAAGCTTGGGGATGCCCCGGAAGGCATCCCCTCTTTCGTCTTCGTCTATCGGTAACTTTACTTGGAGCTATATTTTTATTCGCCACAATATATGTGTTTTGCTTGGAGCGTCTTGTATGATATGAGTCTTTGATTTTTAGTTTACCACAGTCATCCTTGCTGTACACACCTTTTGGGAGAGACACACTTGATTCGGAATTTATTAGAATACTCTTTGTGCTTCACTTATATCTTTTGAGCTAGGCAATTTTGCTCTAGTACTTCACTTATATCTTTTTAGAGCACGGCGGTGGTTTTATTTTGTAGAAATTATTGATCTCTCATGCTTCACTTATATTATTTTGAGAGTCTTTTAGAACAGCATGGTATTTTCTAGGTTATAAAATTGGTCCTAATATGATGGGCATCCAAGTTGGGTATAATAAAAACTATCATAGGAAGTGAATTGGATGCTATGATCAACTTGATGCTTGATAATTGTTTTGAGATATAAAGGTGGTAATGTTAGAGTCATGCTAGTTGGGTAATTATGAAATTGAAAAATACTTGTGTTGAAGTTGGCAAGTCCCATAGCATGCACATATGGTAAAAGTTGTGTAACAAATTTGTTGCATGGGTGCTCTTTTGATTGCCTTCCTTATGTGTAGAGGTCGGGATCACGCGATGGTTAACTCCTACCAACCCTTCCCCTTGGAGCATGCGTAGTAGTACTTTGCTTCAGTGCCAATAAAACTTTTGCAATAAGTATATGAGTTCTTTATGACTAATGTGAGTCCATGGATTATACGCACTCTTACCCTTCCATCATTGCTAGCCTCTTCGGTACCGTGCATTGCCCTTTCTCACCTTGAGAGTTGGTGCAAACTTAGCGGTGCATCAAACCCGTGATACGATCGCTCTATCACACATAAACCTCCTTATATCTTCCTCAAAACAGCCACCATACCTACCTATTATGGCATTTCCAAAGCCATTCCGAGATATATTGCCATGCAACTTTCCACTGTTCCGTTTATTATGACACATTTCATCATTGTCATATTGCCTTGCATGATCATGTAGTTGACATCGTATTTGTGTCAAAGCCACCATGCATAATTTTTCATACATGTCACTCTGATTCATTGCCCATCCCGGTACACCGCCGGAGGCATTCATATAGAGTCATATCATGTTCTAGTATCGAGTTGTAATTCTTGAGTTGTAAATAAATAGAAGTGTGATGATCATCATTATTAGAGCATTGTCCCTTAAAAAAAGAGAAAGGCCAAATACAAAAAAGGAAAGGCCAAATAAAAAAAGAAAAAAAGAAAGGCCAAATAAAAAAAGAAAGGCCCAAAAAAAGGGGGGACAATGTTACTATCTTTTTCCACACTTGTGCTTCAAAGTAGCACCATGATTTTTATGATAGAGAGTCTCTTATGTTGTCACTTTCATATACTAGTGGGAATTTTTCATTATAGAACTTGGCTTGTATATTCCAACCATGGGCTTCCTCAAAATGCCCTAGGTCTTCGTGAGCAAGCAAGTTGGATGCACATCCAGTTAGTTTCTTTTGTTGAGCTTTCATATATTTATAGCTCTAGTGCATCCGTTGCATGGCAATCCCTACTCCTCATGTTGACATCAATTGATGGGCATCTCCATAGCCCGTTGATTAGCCTCATCAATGTGAGACTTTCTCCTTTTTTTGTCTGCTCCACACAATATCCATCATCATATTCTATTCCACCCATAGTGCTATATCCATGGCTCACACTCATGTATTGCGTGAGAGTTGAAAAAAGTTGAAGCGCATTAAAAAGTATGCACCAATTGCTTAGCTGAAACCGGGGTTGTGCTTGATGGGAGTATTTTGTGTGATGAAAATGAAACATAGCCTAACTATATGATTTTGTAGGGATAAACTTTCTTTAGCCATGTTATTTTGAGAAGACATGATTGCCTTGTTAGTATGCTTGAAGTATTACTATTCTTATGTCAATATTGAACTTTTGTCTTGAATCATTTGGATCTGAACATTCATGCCACAATAAAGAAAATTACATTGAGAAATATGCTAGGTAGCATTCCACATCAAAAATTCTGTTTTTATCATTTACCTACTCGAGGACGAGCATGAATTAAACTTGGGGATGCTTTATACGTCTCCAACGTATCTATAACTTTTGATTGTTCCATGTATTACCCGTTTTGGATGTTTATGGGCTTTACTTTACACTTTTATATCATTTTTGGGACTAATCTACTAACCGGAGGCCCAGCCCGAATTGCTGTATTTTTGCCTATTTCAGTGTTTCGAAGAAAAGGAATATCAAACGGAGTCCGAACGGAATGAAACCTTCGGGAGCGATCTTTTTGGAACAAACGCAATCCAGGAGACCTGGAGTGGACGTCAAGAAGTATCCGAGGCAGCCACGAGGCAGGAGGGCGCGCCCTAGGGGGGTGGGCGCGCCCTCACCCTCGTGGGCCCCTCATGGCTCCCCTAACCGACCTCCTTCGCCTATATATACTTGCATACCCTGAAAACATTGAGGAGCACCACGAAACCCTATTTCCACCTCCACAACCTTCTGTATCCACGAGATCCCATCTTGGGCCTTTTCCGGCGCTCCGCCGGAGGGGGAATCGATCACGGAGGGCTTCTACATCAACACCATAGCCTCTCCGATGAGTTGTGAGTAGTTTACCACAGACCTTCGGGTCCTGAGTTATTAGCTAGATGGCTTCTTCTTTCTCTTTGAATCTCAATACAAAGTTCTCCTCGATCTTCTTGGAGATCTATTCGATGTAACTCTTTTTGCGGTGTGTTTGTCGAGATCCTATGAATTGTGGGTTTATGATCAAGTTTATCTATGAGAAATATTTGAATCTCCTCTGAATTCTTTTATGTATGATTGGTTATCTTTGCAAGTCTCTTCAAATTATCAGTTTGGTTTGGCCTACTAGATTGATCTTTCTTGCAATGGGAGAAGTGCTTAGCTTTGGGTTCAATCATGCGGTGTCCTTTCCCAGTGACAGCAGGGGCAGCAAGGCATGTATTGTATTGTTGTCATCGAGGATAAAAAGATGGGGTTTATATCATATTGCTTGAGTTTATCCCTCTACATCATGTCATCTTGCCTAATGCGTTACTCTGTTCTTATGAACTTAATACTCTAGATGCATGCTGGATAGGGATTGATGTGTGGAGTAATAGTAGTAGATGCAGAATCGTTTCGATCTACTTGTCGCGGACGTGATGCCTATATACATGATCATGCCTAGATATTCTCATAACTATGCACTTTTCTATCAATTGCTCGACAGTAATTTGTTCACCCACCGTAATACTTATGCTATCTTGAGAGAAGCACTAGTGAAACCTATGGCCCCCGGGTCTATTTTCTATCATATAAGTTTCCGTTCTATCTTTATTTGCAATCTTTACTTTCCAATCTATATCATAAAAACACCAAAAATATTTATCTTATCTTATTATCTCTATCAGATCTCACTTTTGCAAGTTACCGTGAAGGGATTGACAACCCCTTTATCGCGTTGGTTGTGAGGTTCTTGTTTGTTTGTGTAGCCACGAGTACTTGCGTGGAGCCACCTACTGGATTGATACTTTCGTTCTAAAAAACTGAGAGAAATACTTACGCTACTTTGCTGCATCACCCTTTCCTCTTCAAGGGAAAACCAACGCAATGCTCAAGAGGTAGGATGGCATGAGATGTGAAACTATTCCACACTGTTTTAAATGAAGGCCAAACTCGTAACTCAAATATTCGTTGCTATGTCTTGAGCTTGCGTTGGTTTTCCTCGAAGAGGAGAGGGTGATGCAGCAAAGTGTAGTGTAAGTATTTCTGAGGGAGTCCTGGACTAGGGGGTGTCCGGATAGCCGGACTATCATCGTCGGCCGGACTCCAAGACTATGAAGATACAAGATTGAAGACTTCGTCCCGTGTCCGGATGGGACTTTCCTTGGCGTGGAAGGCAAGCTTGGCAATATGGATATGTAGATCTCCTACCATTGTAACCGACTCTGTGTAACCCTAGCCCTCTTTGATGTCTATATAAACCGGAGGGTTTTAGTCCGTAGGAGAAACAACCATTACAACAATCATACCATAGGCTAGCTTCTAGGGTTTAGCCTCCTTGATCTCGTGGTAGATCCACTCTTATACTACCCATATCATCAATATCAATCAAGCAGGAGTAGGGTTTTACATCCATCGAGAGGGCCCGAACCTGGGTAAAAACATCATGTCCCTTGTCTCCTGTTACCATCCGCCTAGACGCACAGTTCGGGACCCCCTACCCGAGATCCGCCGGTTTTGACACCGACATCGGTGCTTTCATTGAGAGTTCCTCTGTGCCGTCACGATCAGGAAGGATGCCTCTTCCCGTCTTTAGAGACGGTATCATCGCCAAAGGAGCTTTGGCCGCTGGCCAAACTATCCGGCTAGGTGGTTTTCTCATGACCGCCTGTTCGGCCACCGCTTCGACGATGACCTCTCGGGTCATCAAAAGCAATCTTCATGTCAACTCGGAATTCGCCAAGCAGCTGGATCCAATAGAGCTCTCGTCCGTAAACGAGCTCTTGGATTGCATCGCCGCCCTGGGAGTCGCCACAGACTACAATCAGATTTGGCTTAAAACCGATCTGAGAGAGATTAACTCTCCCCAGGTTACCCACCACGTTGCGGTGGTAGAGGAACAAAGCGGCGGCTCTTCTCCTGTATTAAAAACCAGTTATGTCCGGACTCCCGAACCCTCCATGCCGGATGTCCGCGGAGGGACGGATGTCGGTCAAGCGCTGAACCTAAAATCAGGCATCGGACCAGACTCGTTGGACAACATCCAGCAATCCAAGCTTCCAAATTCGAAAACTTTTCGGCACTTGAGCCTCGAGATGGGTAGGGTTCCGGACTCAATTACACCCACCCACCAAACATATGCGATCTATCTCAAATCCGGCAAGAGCCCGCTGAAACAGTACATCATTACTGGGCCAGATTCCTCCTGGTTATGGACAGGATAAAAGACTGCCGTGAGGAAAACACAATTTCAATTTTCTGCAATAATTGCACGGACAAGGGAATCTTGAACGCCGTAAGTCATCGTGAAATTACACGCTTCACCAACCTGGCGTCCATAGTGCGAAAGTACTGTGTGATGGAGAGTTTCCGGAAAACCGAAACTAAGTTTTGGGACAATCCGGCTCCGAATACAACCCTAGTCCGAAACAAAAGGGTGCATCATGCTCGGGCACGGTACAAAAACCAAAAGCAAAACCCCATAAAAGGGCGGAACCGTCTTGGAGGGATGGCTCAGCGGACCCTGTAAAATTCACAGTACAGAGCGCGCCACTCCCACACATAGCCTTCGAGCATGTTGGATACTACGGCAGGTGGCCAAAAGTGGCGAAGAGCTTCTAGGCCCGGAAAACCACTCCAACAGTGCTAGTACGGTGTCAACAGTCTTGAGACTTTCGCATCAAATAATATGCGAAGCGAACAATCCGCAGCCTCGCGAAGTCTACCAAGTAGCAACAACAAATCCATGGGCGACACGGCCATCACCTTCAACGCCGGTGACGAACCTAAATTACGAACAGCCCGAGCACCGGCCGCATTGGTCCTCGGTCCAATAGTGGGCGGCTTTCATCTAACCAAGGTACTCATGGATGGCGGCGATGGATTAAACCTCATCTCGAGAAACCCTTCAAAAATGGAAATAGATGGAGCCGCATTGAGCGAAGCAGCACAACCTTTAGAGGAATAATCCCTAGCCGGAAGCACGCTGCGGAAAAATCACACTTGATGTGGTGTTTGACACGCCGGACAATTACAGGTCGAGGAGGTCATGTTCCAAATGGCCCGTTCAGCAGCGGATATCACGCTATATTAGGACGAGAGGCATTCACAATTTTTCAAGCCATACCCCATTATGGGTACATGAAGCTTAAGATGCCCGGGCCGAGTGGAATAATCACTCTTGTCAGTGATCCGGACACAGCACTCCGCGCCGAAAACAAGACAGCCGCACTAGCCCTAGAGGCACTATCCGAAGCCTTAGCGGCAGAGGAGCTCACCGCGCTGCGCTCCACGGTGAACAGGGATGATGTGATACTCGATAAGAGGTCCAAGTCCACCTCTTTTAAACCAGCGGACGAAATAGTCAAATTCCAAGTCCATCCAACGGACCCAACAAAGACGGCCTCCATTGGGGCACAGTTAAACCCGATGTAGGCGCCAGCTGCGAAATTCGCCGGAGAGGTGGGACATCTTCGCTGGCACCCTTGAGATATGCTAGGAATCCCATGCAGTTGGCGAGAACACAGCCTAAACATCCTAAAAGGATTCAAGCGATCAAGCAGGCTCTTGGCGATTTTCCGAACCCAAAAGACGAGCAATGGGAGAGGAGCTAGCCAAACTATTGGAAGCGGATTCATCGAGACATCAAACATCCGGACTGGCTAGCAAACCTGGTAATGGTACCAAAGAAGGATAAATCTTGGCGCCTATGTGTCGATTTTAAAGACCTCAATAAGGCTTGTCCAAAGGATCCTTTCCCCCTTCCCCGCATCGATCAAATAATCGATGCTACTGCAAGGCACGATTCATTGTGCTTCCTCGACGCATACTCCGGCTACCATCAAATCAAGATGGCGGAGGCGGACCAAGCCGGCGCAACATATCAGCGCATGATTCAGACATGTCTGGCTACCCAGATCGGCAAAACAGTAGAGGCATATGTAGACGACGTGGTTGTCAAAACCAAACACGTCGAAACTCTAGTAGACAATTTGAGGCTCACATTCGATAATCTCCGAGCATATGACATAAAGCTGAACCCGGAAAAATGCATTTCCGCGTACCAGCCGGAAAGCTCCTAGGCTTCATTGTATCCGGTAGAGGAATTGAAGCAAACCCAGCCAAGATCTGAGCTTTGTCACAGCTAGATATTCCAAGAGACCTCAAACAAATACAAAAATTAACTGGATGCGTGGCAGCTCTAAGCCGCTTCATCTCCCGCTTAGGAGAAAAGGCTTTGCCCCTCTATCGCCTCCTTAGGCGCCTTTGAACACCAGTGGGCGGATGCCGCCACGGCGGACTCGAAGAAATAAAGGCCATCTTGGCAACAAATCCGGTCTGGCGCGCCTAACTGGGCGAACCAATGTTATTATATATCGTGGCAACACATCAAGTTGTCGTAGCGGTCCTCGTCGTCGAGCGAAAGCAGAAGGACACAAATTCCCTCTTCAAAAGCCGATGTACTACGTATCCCTTGTCTTAACTCCATGCAAGTCCGGTACCGCATTATCAAAAGATAGCGTCTGCGGTGTTTATAGCATCCCGAAGCTGCGACACTACTTTCAAGAATGTTCGATAACAGTGGCCTCCGAAGTACCCCTCAACGACATTATAAACAACTGCGACGCGACGGGAAGGATTGCAAAATGGGCCATTGAGATCTTACCATTCGACATAACTTATAAACCTCGGCGAGCTATAAAATCGCAAGTCTTGGCTGACCGTCGCTGAATGGATGAAGCGAACTCCTAAAAGTGCGGCGCATACTCAATTGGATTATGCATTTTGCGGCTCCAAAATGTTGGCGGCTTGGGGCTGGCGTCGTATTGCGTCCCCAACCGGAGACACAGTCCAATCGTGCCGAGATAATGTACACGGACTCCAACAATGCAGCGAATATGAGGCCCTCCTACATGGTCTCCGGATGGCAATCTCCATGGGTATTCAACGCCTAGAGGTGCGAGGATTCAAACCTTGCAATATCCCAAGTAAATGGAGACTTTGGCGCCAAGGATCCGAAAATGGCAGCCTATCGTAGCGCTGTCATAAAATGTCAGCTCTGTTGAAGGACTCGAATTCCACCACGTGGCAGGGATAATAACCAAGCAGCCGGCGTGTTGCGCGCATTGCGCAAAAGCGACGCCATCCTCAAACATCTTCTGGGCGGCTCTTTAAGCCATCCGTCTTGTGGGAAGAGGAGTCGGAAATAATAACCGGAAGCAACCGTACCACCCAACACAGAACAATCTGACATAATCGGCGGTTCAGCCGATGAAATAACACCTTCAACCCACGAAATAATGGCGGTAATTGCCCCGTGGACAGAACCATTCCTAGCCTACTTAATTAGGCAGGAACTTCCCGAAGACAAAAATGAGGCCCGCTGCATAGTTCGGCGATCTAAAGCCTACAAGGTCCATGAGGGAGAACTTTATAAGAAAAGCACAACCGGATTCCTTCAAAGGTGCATCTTCGAAGAGGAAGTGCGAAACCTTCTGGCTGAAATTCACGCCGGACTAGGCGGACACCACGCTGCAGCCCGGGCCCTCGTAGGCAAGGCCTTTCGTACAGGATTTTATTGGCCGACGGCCCGGGCAGATGCTCAGGACTTAGTCCAACGATGCGGTTGTCAGCTCTTTGCTAATCAAAGCCACATGCCACCCACCGCCCTCAAAACTATACCCATCACCTGGCCGTTCGCGGTCTAGGGGCTTGACATGGTTGGACCCCTTAAAGGGGGAACCAACAAGCAAAAGTACCTATTGGTCATGGTGAACAAATTCACCAAATGGATAGAGGCCAAGCCAGTTAAAACGGCCAAATCCGGACCAGTGATAGACTTCATATCCGGGGTAGTACACCGTTATGGAGTCCCCCACAGCATCATCACCGATAATGGCACGAACTTCACGGCCGACGAGGTTAAACTCTGGTGCAAAAATATGGGCATTAAGCTCGACTACGCTTCAGTCTATCATCCTCAAACCAACGGTCAAGTTGAGCGAGCAAATGGTCTAATAATGGCGGCATCAAGCCCGGACTAGTGCGGTCCCTTACGGAATCTAACACGCCTTTGGGTAGAGGAGCTCGACTCCGTAGACTGGGGCTGCAGACCACGCCAAACCGTACTACGGATTCACACCATTCTTTATGGTATCTGGCGCAGAGGCAGTTTGCCTGCGACATAATTCATGACTCACCTCGAGTGCGGCGTGTGCGAAGAAAGAGAAGCGAGTTGGATCGGCGGGACAGCTTGGGCGCATTAGAGTAGGGCGCGGCGTGGCAAAGGCTCGTTCCACATTCTATCGACAACAGGCTCGAAGATATCAAAGCGAGAAATGCGGGCTAAAACTTACAATGTTGGCGAACTAGTTCTCGCTGCGGACAAGAAAAGGACAAACTCAAGCCCAAATGGGAAGGTCCCTTCATCATCGACCATGTCGACGGCGGAGCATACCGTCGTGAAACGATCGGACAACCAACTCGAGTCGAACCCATGGAGCGCAACCCGCCTCGAAGATTCTCGCCTAGCGCGGACTCAGAGTTCGTCTCCTTCACCCGTCCACATTTTATACTTCAGTTGCCTTTTGTCTCTCTTTTATCCCACTTTTCTCATAAAGCCCCTGAGGGCCGATTTGCGCATTGTTCGCACACACTTGATGTGCTACCCACACTCATTATACCTGGGGGCTTCTTTAACAGAAGCTTACTTATACGGGCTTCATGCCCAACACATGTGTCAAACTTCCGCATGTACCTTTTATTCACCATCATATGCATCGATATGACTTAAGTTTTGGCCAAGCTAGGTTGCCTGGCTCCTGTGCTTACGCTACGTTCCCGATTGTTCGGCTAGGAGGTAAAGGGAGCACCTCTGCGATTGTTACTGCTGGATCAGCCGGATGTGTACCTCAGACTGGGTGAAGCCAAAAGCTAGCATTCTTAAGGGAATATTCGGTCGGTGATTTGAAAGATGATTTTTTACCTATTTATTTATCTGCCCCCAGATGTTTTCCTGCTCTTTTCGCAGTCCGGACATGCACTTTAGGGCATGCCTCCTAGGGAAAGAAACCCTTAACGGAACTATTCTTCCTGGAAGATGTTTCTTACTAACCATGTAATATAACATAACTAGGTGGGCACTTGTCTGATAAAGCACTAATGACCCCTACGCCTGGTCTCCATGCATGCCTCGGTTTTTTCATAACCGGAAAGGTATTCGGACACACTCCAGACTCTAGGGTCCCGAGGTTGAAGCAAAAAGGTCGGCAAAGACAAACGATCTACAATCCGGCTAGAAGGCATTTTACATGTCATTTTAAATACATCGTCAAATTGACTAACTGCACTCCTCCTCAATCCCGTCTAACAGGCTGTCTAATTTACAGTCCCGTTGGGAATACTTAGCGGCCAACTCTACTTGGCCGTACTCTAAGCTCACATGGATCTCCTTCCCATCGGGCCCCACAGGTCCGACCTCGGCCATGTGGTTTGGATCCGCCTTCTTGTACCATGTCTTCACCATGGCCCAGGCCTCCCTGCCGCCTTGACGGCAGGACGATATCTTCCATAAACGGAAGCGCTGTCGTGCTCCTTGAAGCTTCTACGCAAGCTCTCCAAGGCCCTCGGGTAAGGAGACGGACGGCCATAAGGCCTGGACGACGCCACTCATCGCATGCCGAAAATGTTCGAGCAGTTGCACCAGCTCGGGAAGTTGGTCACCCGTTGAACCGGGCATTTCCTCCGCAGGGCGACCTATGAGCACACCTACAGACATATTTCTGTCAATCGCCTTCCTCGCCAAACTCTTCTTTTCAAAAGAGTTTGCTCAAGCACTTACTATAGATGCCGTGACGAAGCCGCTGATTCTCCTTTACGGAGCCAGACAGCTCGGCCCGAACACCTTTTAGCTCTTCTCCAAGCTGGGTGTGGGCGTCTTGGAGCTTGTTCCTCTCCTGCTGCACCTTCATAAGCACCCTCTCGCCGGCCTTCAGCTAGCGCAGTAGCTGTTGCTTGTCCGGATCCAGTCCGGCAACATCTGCAATATCATTGTCAGACTTATACGCACGCCGCACACCGCTTATCCTTTTAAAAATAATGTGTTACCGGAGGGGGTCTCTGTGTCTCCTCCTGCGGCAGCTAGTGCGGCCTCAAGTTGGGCCTTGCACTCTTGTAGCTCCTGGGACAATTGGGTATTCTTCTCCGTAAGATCCTGCACATTAAATGATCCTTAAATCAGTTATTTTAACTACTTTAAGTCTCGGGGGCTACTGGCATATACAACTATCATAATCCCTTACCCGTATGTCTTTTACATACTGCTCCGTGGCTCTGGTTAAACCATCTTGAGCGGCACGGAGGTGCGCGTCTCCCGCGTTAAAGGCAATCAACGCCTCTGGGGAGAAACACGCGTCACGCAGAACTGTCCGGCGACGCCTATGATTCATGGTGCTCTCCACCTCAGACCTGGTGGCGGACAGCCTGTCGGCATCCTCCGTTGGAGGAGTACCCGGCTCGCGCCTTGCGCTCGCCTCCCCCTCCGGACCAGGTGTTGGAGCCTGGTTGGCGGAGGCTTGGTTGGCAACCTCTCCGGGCACAGTCCGGCGAGCGCTCTTTCTCCTGAAAAAGTCATGAGCATTAATACACCTCCCAGGAATCTTTTTCCTAAACAACGGTCGCGAGCTATACCGTTGCGGTGACGTTTCGATTCGCACTGCACCCCTCTTCCGCCTGCGGGGCCGGAGTGACCCCTGTTGGTCAGCCGCCACGGGTTCGGCTTCCCGCCTTGAACGCACCTCCTGCAAGACACCGTTGTATACGGTGGTCAGAAATACGCAAGGATGAAGTAATGGTGTCAGGACTCTAGTCATAATTACCTAGGAAGCCGGAGGTAGGCCAGGGTAGTCAGCCGTAATGTCGACTAGAGCATTGTGCATGCTGAGTTGGTGGAACACCCCGTCAATTAGTTCCACCTTTATGTCCGGATCCTCTTCGGAGGCCGGGTCAAGGGGTCTTCCCGGGTCCTCGGGTTGTGGAGCCGGACTGTGTATGCCCTCCACATCCCGACGCAGTTCCTGCGTCAAAATCATAAAATAAGGCACTTAACGTTGAAAGTACGGGTCAGATGAATAAGCGTCCACTTACCCAGCTCCCAGGGTTGTTCATGGAGAACCATTCAATGGGCTCGTCTGGAGGAAGTCCTCCTTCTCCCCCTTGTACAGGCCGGACAGGATCTTCACCAGATCATGGCGATCCGGCCCTTGCGGCCATGACGGGTGGCGTCATTCTCCCCGTTGAAATCCCACATGGGGTGGCCCCTATATTGGAGCGGTTGCACCCCTCGCATGACGCCTATGGCCATGACTCCAATCATGGTCAATCCGGAATGGGCCAGCAGCCTTATCCGGCCCATCAAATAATGGACGCTCCTGTCTTCCTCCTGTTGAGGGCTCCGCGGGTGCCAACTTAGGCGTTTCTTCAGAGGAGCCTTGCTGAACTCCGGGAGGCCGATTCGAACTGGGTCCGGCAGTGGAGCGTCTTCCACATAAAACCATTCTAAGGGCCAGTCTTCGGACGCCTTCTTTGGGGTTAGGATAGATATCCGATCCGGCGATCGCCATATTTCGCTCCGCCCACTTGATATATTGACCCCTCGTGAGAGCGAGTGCGAGGCAAAATAGTCTCTTCCACAGCGCAAAATGGGGATCGATGCCGGAACAGCTCGCAAAGAGCTCTGAAACCTGACGTGCGAGAATAGAGGCGGGCGTGAGGTGATGAAGTGAGTCCGTAGAACTCGAAGCCCGGAGAAAGCGGATGTATGGGAAACCCGAGCCCCCTTATTTGATAAGGGACGAAGCACACCCGCTCCCCTTTGGAGGGACTAGGGGTGGCCTCCGCTTGCTTTCCACCTTTGTAGGTGGCCAGCCCGGCTCGAACCGGGACCATGAAGGCCGGAGGAAGGTATCCCTCCGCTTGGAGCGTCACCAGCTCGTTGTGCGGAACTGAACATCTCCTCCAATCTCCTGGCTGAGGGCTGGGAGCGCGAGATGAGGAGCCGCGTCGACGATCCATGATGGAATGGATTTTTGGTCAGAAGCGCTCCGATGAGTACTCGCGGAAGGAAGATGGTGTGGTTTGGATCTGGATTCTTGCCTCTCTTATAGGCAGATTATTGGCGCAGCTAGGGGGTAAAATATAAAAATACCCTGGCCTTTCGCATTCGTGCGACACGTGGAAGAGGGCCATTATTGGGCGTGGGAGCCAAGGAGCGCATCATTTGTAAGGAAGCCGGACACTATTCGGCAAACACATGGAATTTGGAGGAGAACCCGCCTTGCAACGCCGAAGACAATATCTGCGCCCGAACTCGTCGTCATTGAAGCTGGTTCGGGAGACTCTTGAGGAGTCTGGACTAGGGGTGTCCGGATAGCGGACTATCATCGTCGGCGGACTCCAAGACTATGAAGATACAAGATTGAAGACTTCGTCCCGTGTCCGGATGGGACTTTCCTTGGCGTGGAAGGCAAGCTTGGCAATACGGATATGTAGATCTCCTACCGTTGTAACCGACTCTGTGTAACCCTAGCCCTCTCCGGTGTCTATATAAACCAGAGGGTTTTAGTCCGTAGGAGAAACAACCATTACAACAATCATACCATAGGCTAGCTTCTAGGGTTTAGCCTCCTTGACCTCGTGGTAGATCCACTCTTGTACTACCCATATCATCAATATCAATCAAGCAGGAGTAGGGTTTTACCTCCATCGAGAGGGCCCGAACCTGGGTAAAAACATCGTGTCCCTTGTCTCCTGTTACCATCCGCCTAGACGCACAGTTCGGGACCCCCTACCCGAGATCCGCCGGTTTTGACACCGACAATTTCCCTCAGTTTTGAGAACCAAGGTATCAATCCAGTAGGAGGCTTCAAAAGTCCCACGCACCTACACAAACAAACTGAGAACTCGCAACCAATGCAATAAAGGGGTTGTCAATCCCTTCACGGCCACTTGTGAAAGTGAGATCTAATAAAGATAGTATGATAAGATAAATATATTTTTGGTATTTTATAAGATAGATGCAAAAAATAAAGATGCAAATAAAGGTAGATTGAAAGCAAATATGATAAGAGATAGACCCGGGGGCCATAGGTTTCACTAGAGGCTTCTCTCAAGATAGCATAAGTATAACGATGGATGAACAAATTACTGTCGAGCAATTGATAGAAAAGCGCATAGTTATGAGATTATCTAGGCATGATCATGTATATAGGCATCACGTCCATAACAAGTAGACCGACTCCTGCTGCATCTACTACTATTACTCCACACATCGACCGACTCTGCCTGCATCTAGAATATTAAGTTCATAAGAACGAGTAACACATTAAGCAAGATGACATGATGTAGAGGGATAAACACATGCAATATGATATAAACCCTATCTTGTTATCCTCGATGGCAACAATACAATCGTGTCTTGCAACCGTTTACATCCTTTGGATAAGAACACGCAAGATTGAACCCAAAGCTAAGCACTTCTCCCATGGCAACAAAGACCAATCTAGTAGGCCAAACCAAACTAATAATTCGAAGAGACTTGCAAAGATAACTCAATCATACATAAAAGAATTCAGAGAAGATTCAAATATTATTCATAGATAAACTTGATCATAAACCCACAATTCATCGGATCTCGACAAACACACCGCAAAAGAGTTTACATCGAATAGATCTCCATAAGAGAGGGGAGAACATTGTATTGAGATCCAAAAGAGAAGAAGCCATCTAGCTAATAACTATGGACCCGTGGAGTGCTGTGGTAAACTAATCACAACTCATCGGAGGGCAAAGATGTTGATGTAGAATCCTCCGTGGTTGATTCCCCCAGCGATAGTGCTTGGCAAAGGCTCCAAGATGAGATCTTGCGGATCTGAGAAGGATTCTGGCGGTGGAAATTGTGTTTCGTGGTGCCTGGATGGTTTGAGTGCGTGAGGTATATATAGGAACAAGAAGTACGTCGGTGGCCGCCCGAGGGGCCTAGGATATAGGGGGGCGCCCTACAGGGGGGGGGGGCGACCCCCTATCTCGTGGGGCCCTCGGGAGCTTCTTGACTTGCACTCCAAGCTCTCCGGATCAGATTTGTTCCAAAAATCACGCTCCCGAAGGTTTCATTCTGTTTGGACTCCGTTTGATATTCCTTTTCTTCAAAATATTGAAATAGGCAAAAAAACAACAATATGGGCTGGGCCTCCGGTTAGTAGGTTAGTCCCAAAAATGATATAAATGTGTAAAATAAAGCCCATAAACATCTAAAAGGGGTAATATAATAGCATGGAACAATCAAAAATTATAGATACGTTGGAGACGTATCATTCGCCTCCACGATCAGATCGTAGAAACTTTATTTTCTTGTTACGATGATTCTCCACTTCACTCTGACATTCTTTGAACTTTTCAAATGTTTCAGACTTGAGTTTCATCAAGTAGGTATACCCATACCTACTCAAATCATCTGTGAAGGTGAGAAAATAACAATACCCGTCGCGTGCCTCAACACTCATCGGACCGCATACATCGGTATGTATTATTTCCAATAAGTCATTAGATCGCTCCATTGTTCCAGAGAACAGAGTTTTAGTCATCTTTCCCTTGAGGCATGGTTCACAAGTATCAAATGATTCATAATCAAGTGATTCCAAAAGTTCATCTATATGGAGTTTCTTCATGCGCTTTACACCAATATGACCTAAACAAAAATGCCACAAGTATGTTGCATTATCATTATCAACTTTGCATCTTTTGGCATCAATATTATGAATATGTGTATCACTATGATCGAGATTCAATAAACCATTCACATTGGGTGTATGACCATAGAAGGTTTTATTCATGTAAACAGAACAACAATTATTCTTTGACTTTAAATGAATAACCGTATTGCACTAAACATGATCTGATCATATTCATGCTCAATGCAAACACCAAATAACATTTATTTAGGTTCAACACTAATCCCGAAGGTAGAGGGAGTGTGCGATGGTGATCATATCAACCTTGGAATCACTTCCAAAACACATCTTCACCTCGCTTTTAACTAGTCTCTGCCACTCCCGTTTCGAGTTACTAATCTTAGCAACTGAACTGGTATCAAATACCCAGGGGTTACTACAAACACTAGTAAAATACACATCAATAACATGTATATCAAATATACCTTTGTTCACTTTGCCATCCTTCTTATCCGCCAAGTATCTGGGGCAGTTCCGTCTCCAGTGACCATTCCTTTTGCAGTAGAAGCACTCAGTTTCAGGCTTGGATCCATCTATCATATTCTTCATGGGAGCAACAACTTGCTTTTACATTCTTCTTGAAGTTCCCATTCTTTCCCTTGCCTTTTTTTGAAACTAGTGGTCTTTCTATCCATCAACACTTGATGCTCTTTCTTGATTTCTACCTCCACCGATTTCAGCATCACGAAGAGCTCGAGAATCATTTTCGTCATCCCTTGCATATTATAGTTCATCACGAAGCTAGCTCTAGTAGCTTGGTGATAGTGACTGGAGAACTTTTATCAATCACTATCTTATCTGGAAGGTTAACTCCCACTTGATTCAAGCGATTGTAGTACCCAGACATTCTGAGCACATGCTCACCGGCTGAGCTATTCTCCTCCATCTTGTAGGCAAAGTACCTGTCAGAGGTCTCATACCTGTCGACACAGGCATGAGTCTGAAATACCAATTTCAGCTCTCGGAACATCTCATATGCTCCGTGGCGTTCAAAATGTCTTTTAAGTCCCGGTTCTAAGCCGTAAAGAATGGCGCACTAAACTATCAAGTAGTCATCATATCGAGCTTGACAAACGTTCATAACATCTGCATCTGCTCCCGCAATAGGTCTGTCACCTAGTGGTACATCAAAGACATAATTCTTCTATGGAGAAATGAGGATAATCCTCAGATCATGGACCAAGTTCGCATCATTGCTAGTATCATCTTTAAACTTAGTTTGCTCTAGGAACATATCAAAAAATAGGGGAGCTATATCGTGAGCTATTGATCTACAACATAGATATGAAAAAAACTATTAATACTAAGTTCATGGTAAATTAAGTTTAGTTAATCAATACTCCCACTTAAATAAACATCCCTCAAGTTATCTAATTGATACATGATCCAAATCAACTAACCCATGTCCGATCATCACGTGAAATGAGGTAATCATCAATGGTGAACATATCTATGTTGATCATATCTACTACATGACTCACGTCCGACCTTTCAGTCTCCAGTGTTTCAAGACCATGTCTGTACATGCTAGGCTCGTCAAGTTTAACCCAAGTATTCTGCATGTGCAACTGTCTATCACACTCCATTGTAGCGTCGTTGCGTCGAGGTCGTCACGCCAACTATTGCTTCTACAACTATCGCTAACGCATAGTGATAAAGTAAAGCAATTACATGGTGCTTGCACTTCATAAAATAAAGAGACAACCCTAAGGCTCCTGCCAGTTGTCGATATTACAAAACATGATCGTCTCATACATCAACATATATCACATCATATCTTGACCATATCACATCACAGCATGCCCTGCAAAAACAAGTTAGATGTCCTCTACTTTGTTGTTGCAAGTTTTAGGTGGCTGCTACGGGCTTCTAGCAAGAACCATTCTTACCTATGGCAAAAACCACAATGGTGATTCATCAAGTTTGTTGTTTTAACCTTCTTCAAGGACCGTACATAGTCAAATTCGATTCAACTAAAGTAGGAGAAACAGACACCCACCAACCACCTTTATGCAAAACTAGTTGCATGTCTGTCGGTAGAACCGGTCTCATGTGCGTGGACATGTAAGGTTGGTCCGGTCCGCTTCATCCCACAGTATCGCCAAATCAAAAATAAGACATTCGTGGTAAGTAGTATGACTATCACCGCCCACAACTCTTTGTGTTCTACTCGTGCATATCATCTAAGCATAGACCTGGCTCGGATGCCACTGTTGGGAAATGTTGCATGGAAAATAATTTTTTTTCTACGCACATGCAAGATCTACATGGAGATGCATAGAAACGAGAGGGGAGAGTGTGTCTATGTACCCTTGTAGACCGTAAGCAGAGGCGTTTGACAACGTGGTTGACGTATTCGAACTTCTTCGCGTTCCAACCGATTGAGCACCAAAAGTACGACACCTCCGCATTCAACACATGTTCAGCTCGATGACGTCCTCCATCTTATTGATCTAGCAAGATGGCGAGGTTGTGGATGAGTTTTGGCAGCACGACGGCGTGGTACGGTGATGGTGAAGCTATCTCCGCAGGGCTTCGCCTAAGCACTATGAAAATATGGCCGGGGGTGTAAACGGTGGAGCGGGGCGCCGCACACGGCTAAGACAATGTTCTACGATGTTGTGGCGCCCCTCCCTCACATATATATAGGCGGGGTGAGGAGAGGCAGCCCCTAGGGCGCCCCAAGTGGCCACAACTGCCCGAGGGCACCTGCCTAGCCGCGCCCCATTTCCTTATTTGAACATGAGGGGGAAAAGGAAAGGGAGATGGCTGCCTTAGGCCGCCTCTCCTTTCCTTCCCTCCCTCCTTTGGTGCGTGGGCAGGGGGTAGAGGGGTGCACCAGCCCCTTGTCGACTGGTGTGCTCTTCCCCTTTTGGCCCATAAGGCCCAATAACCTACCGAGGCTGTCCGGAACCCCTTCCGGTGACCCGATAAGTACCCGGTACCACCCGAAACACTTCCAGTGTTCAAATACCATCGTCCTATATATATCAATCTTTACCTCTCGACCATTTCGAGAATCCTCGTCATGTCCGTGATCACATCTGGGACTCCGATCAACATTCGGTCACCAAATCATATAACTCATATGACACTATATTGTCAATGAACGTTAAGCCTACGAACCCTACGGGTTCGAGAACTATGGAGACATGACCGAGACACCTCTCCGGTCAATAACCAATAGCGGAACCTAGATGCCCATATTGGTTCCTACATATTTTATGAAGATCTTTATCCGTCGAACCGTTATGACAACACACATAATTCCCTTTGCCATCAGTATGTTACTTGCCTGAGGTTCGATCGTCGGTATCTTCATACCTAGTTCAATCTTGTTACTGGCAGGTCTCTTTACTCGTTCCATAATACATCATCGTGCAACTAAATCATTAGTCACTTTTCTTGCAAGGCTTCTTATGATGTGTATTACCGAGAGGGCCCAGAGATACCTCTCCGATACTCAGAGTGACATATCCTAATCTCGATCTATGCCAACTCAACAAACACCTTCGGATATACATGTAGAGCATCTTTATGATCACCCAATTTTTTTGCATGGTAATACATGTGTCATTCATATCATAAAGATCAAAGTACAAGTCATAATGACAAAACTGAAAAGATAGCACAACATCTCCGAGCTTGACATCAACGCCCGTCATCTGCCTCCGGTGCCACCACAACAGCAACCGAAGAAAAGAATGACAGATCACCTCCCCACCCGAGCTCGACGTGGCTCCATCGCTGATATGCACCTTTGCGGACCTCCAAGGTGGCTCACTAAAAGTGAAGCCATTATAGTTGAACGAATCAGACCGGGGCAACACCCCGGACACAACATCGAACTCCAGATGTAGCACCCCACTGATGAAGTCATGTACCTAGGGTAGGGTCATAGACCTGTCTTAAGTACCCTTCCCAAGGACACCCTCAGAAGAAACTGCCTTCCAGTCGACCAAGAGAGACTTCACTCGACGGACTCGAAGGACTCGACCATGAAGACTCACTCGACCACCGGAGATCAAGAGTCACTCTGCATCCAAGCGGTCTATAATTAAGTAGTCTTTATGGCATTTAGGACACTTTATGTAGGCGTTACCGATGCGCCTAGCCTTAATGTACTTTAAACCTGTATGGCGAGGGCTGGAGGGTCGAGCGGACACTATATAAGCCACCCCCTCCTCGGTGTAAAGGGTTCACACCCTGTAATCTATACACACATAATCCGATCGACCGCCTCCGGGCTCCGAGGCGTGGGGCTGTTACTTCCTCGAGAAGGGCTGAACTTCGTACATCTCTTGTCTTCACAACTGCTCCATAGCTAGGATCTTGCCTCTCCATACCTACCCCCCATTCTACTGTCAGACTTAGAACCACGACAGTTGGCACCCACCGTGGGGCAGGTGTCTTAGCGATTTTTGGAGAAGTTGCAATTGTTCCGATTGCTTTCATCATGGTTTCTGGTGGAGTTTTGGTCGAGGGCCGCGAGATCCGTCTCGGCGCTCACCTTCATCGCCGGCGACTCCGCTTGGCTCGAGGAGGCTCCTCGACATCGGCGCGCTCCCGTCTGCGGTGCGGCGCATTTTCGCGCATGTGTCGCGGCGTTACTGCTGCGGCAACCGTCGACTCCATATCGGTCGACTCCCTATCGTCCACCTTCCTTGTCTCCCTTGGCGCAAGCGCTCTGGTCGATCGAGGCTTCAGCGGTGGGTGAGGCCGTGATGGCTCGCCAGACAGCCACCACCAAAGTCGCGACAATCGAGGCCGACGAATCCCTCTACGACTGTTCGATCTGTCGGTGGCTCGTAGAGAGCGCATCCGAGTGCGATAGCAGTGATCCAGCGGCGGAGGTCTTGATGGTCAACGGACCTCGTAGCCCTCCCGGCTTCCCCCGCAACGACGGGGTAGACGGTGGAGGCGACCCCGCTCAAGTCCATGAGGAGTACCAACCCGAGCCACTTAATTCCCTGCAAAAGGAAGAACTTCACCGCAGGAACATGGATGCCTTGCATACTCCCATCGCAGGAGAAACCTCTAAGGCTCGCGCCTTGGAGGAGGCACGTTTGGCCAACTTGGTTGAACGCACTCGTCTGGAGAACCTCTAGCGAGCACTTTCGGCGTCTGTGGCGTGGCGCAGTTCCGACTCGGTCGGCGTCAACTCTTCTCGCCGACTCAGGTAAATCGAACCCCGATTCAGAATTTAGCAGCTGCAACCCGTATAGCAGAATCGATTCAGCCCTCTCAGTCGGAGGCTGGCAGAGGCTTAATGCAGATTAGGGACTTGCTCCGGGCAGCAGGAGATCAGAATTCATCCGTGTCACAGTCACGCAACAGGATTCACAGTCGATCCATCGCTGCGAATACAGTTCAGTTGGCTCATAGCCCTAGATCGCCTCCGCGGCGTGAAGGACGCGAGAATCGACGAGACCAATATGGTGACTGATATGATCGTGATGATAGGCGTCGAGTTCCCACTCCTCCTCCGAGAGGCGGGTCTTACACTCCTCGGCAGCAAGATGACAGGCATCAACTCAGTGTGGGGCGAAGAGCTCCGGTCGACCCCAGGGAACCAGGCTTTGACGCGCGATCCATCATCGTGCAAGGCTTGGTCGATCGGAACAGGGCTCATCGAGGTGGCCACAGCAGAGATCGCCCACTAGCGATCAGTGCATGTTTCAGTCCGGAATGTTTCAGCGAGGGCTATCGAGCGCGGTGATTCCCCCAACTTCAGGTTGGCGGTGGAGTAAGCAAGTTCACGGTGAGTCTAAGCACGAAACTTGGCTTGAGGACTACCGAGTGGCTGTTGGATCGGCAATGGGAATGACAAGGTGGCTATGAAGCACTTACCACTCATGCTGGAAGGTTCGGCCAGGGCGTGGTTGAATCAGTTAACTCAAAGCAGCATTTACACTTGGGAAGATCTTTCTCGAGTGTTCGTCAGGACATTTGAGGGAACCTGCAAGCGACTAGCTGGGTTGACAGAGCTGCAAGTCTGCGTGCAGAAGTCGAATGAAACCTTAAGAGAGTACATTCAGAGATGGATTACTTTACATCATACTATAGAGAACGTGTCTGATCATCAGGCAGTCTGTGCTTTCAAGGATGGTGTTAGGAACAGAGAGTTAAGTTTGAAGTTTGGGCGGACCGGAGATATGACCACGAGTCGAATGATGGAAATTGCCACCAAATCGCCAATGGTGAAGAGGAGGACCGACTCGGCGGCAAGTACAAGCGAGTTAGTCGGAGAAGGAAACTCGATCGGAAGCGAAGCGGAAGGCGAACCAGCGGCTCTGGGAGGCTCGGCGTGACTTCGGGGCAAGTTCAAGGAAAACCCAAAGGATCCTGGAACCCCAAGAAGGTGAAGGATAAAGAAGGAAATGGCGTGATGGATATGCCGTGTCACATCCACACGAAGAAAGGCGAAGAGGTAATATCATCTACCCGAAGCATACCACTCGCCAATGTCGACTCCTGATCCAGCAGTTCCAAGGTAAACAGCCCAAGGACAAGGAAAAGGAGTCGGACAAAGCCGAAGACAAGGAGGACAGTGAGGGAGGATATCCTCATGTTAACTCCACTCTGATGATCTTTGCGGATGTGGAAAGCAAGAGCCGACTGAAGGTTATTAACCGTGAGGTGAACATGGTCGCCCCGGCGACACACAGTTATCTGAGATGGTCCCAAACTCCCATTACATTCGACCAGTCTGACCACCCGACTCATATAGCCACCCTTGGGAGGCAAGCTTTGGTGGTCGACCCGGTCGTCGAAGGCACTCGACTGACGAAGGTGCTAATGGATGGTGGTAGTGGACTGAACTTATTGTATGCAGACACGCTGAAAGGAATGGGCATTCCGATGTCGGTGAGCACCGATAACATGAGTTTTCATGGAGTTATACCAGGAAAGAAAGCCGAGTCACTCGGCCAAATAACTCTGGACGTGGTGTTCGGTGACTCGAAGCATTTCCGCAAAGAGAAGCTGACCTTTGAAGTCGTGGATTTTCAGAGCGCTTATCACGCTATTTTGGGGAGACCAGCTTATGCGCGGTTCATGGCTCGACCATGTTACGTGTACCTCAAACTGAAGATGCCCGGTCCCAAAGGTGTGATCACTGTCACTGGCGATCGAAAAAAGCAGAAGAGTGTTTCCAGAAGGGCTCGAAAATTGCCGATTCCCAGGTGACGACGGTCGAGCTGGAGGGATACAAGAAAAATGCAGATCCGAGTGATTTGTTGCGTGCTAAGAAGCCTGCCACAGAATCAGCGTTTCAGTCGTCCGGTGAGACAAAGCCCGTTCACATTCACCCGACCGACCCCAATGCAGCTCCGACTCATATTTCCACAACACTCAACCCTAAATAGGAAGAAGCGCTCATCCAGTTCCTCCGTGAGAACTGGGACATCTTTGCATGGAAGCTTGGCGACATGCGGGTGTTCAGGGGGTGGTGAGCATCGCCTTAGAGTCGACTCGGCAGCAAAACCAGTCAAAGAACATCTTCGGCGGTCCGCCGTCCAGAAGAGAAAAGCCATTGGTGAGGAGGTGGATCGACTATTGGCGGCAGGATTTATCCGAGAGATATACCACTCCGAGTGGCTCGCCAATGTCGTCATGGTTCCTAAGAATGACAAGTCACTCCGCATGTGCATTGATTTCAAACACATCAATCGGGCCTGCCCGAAAGATCATTTTCCTCTCCCTCGCATCGATCAAATTGTTGACTTCATTGCGGGATCACGAAGATTGTCTTTTCTAGATGCCTATTCGGGTACCATCAGATCCGTCATGACGGACCCGATGAGATAAAATAGCCTTCATCACTCCATTGGGTGCTACGCTATATCACCATGCCATTCGGCCTCAAAACGCCCGAGCTACGCTCATGAGGATGATTGAAGTGTTTACTCACTCAAATCAGTCGGAGCGTTGAGGCGTACATGGATGATATTGTGGTCAAGTCACGAAAGGGTTCCGACCTATTGGTGACCTCGCTGAAACATTTGCCAATCTCGGGAGGTATGATATCAAGATCAATCCGTCAAAGTGCACATTTGGAGTTCGGTGGAAAGTTACTCGGTTTTCGTTTCGAGCGAGGAATCGGCGCTAACCCATAAAAGTTGGCACTATACTCCGAATGAAAGCATACAATGCGAGTGCGGCGTCGAGCTTCTTGGATGCTTGGCGCGTTAAGTCGATTCATCTCTTGCCTCGGTGAAAAGGCATTGCCTCTTTACCGACTGATGAAGAAGGCAGACAAGTTCGAGTGGACTCCAGAAGTTGATGCATCGTTTGCCGAGCTAAAAGCTCAGCTCTCCACCCAGCCGGTGCTTGCTGCTCCAATCAGCAAAGAGCCTTTGTTGCTTTATATTGCAGCCATAGGACAAGTCGTCAGTACTGTACTTACGGTCGAGCAGGAAGAAGAAGGGAAAGCCTTCAAAGTTCAACGCCCAGTATATTATCTCTCTGAAGTTTTGACTCCATCCAAGCAAAGATATCCTCATTATCAGAAGCTTGTGTATGGGATCTACATGACCACAAAGAAGGTTGCTCATTATTTCTCTGATCATTCCATTACGATTCGTCGTGACGCTCCACTTCGAGATTACGCACAATAGAGACAAGCTGGTCGAGTGGCGAAATGGGCGATTGAACTCCTTCCTCTTGATATCAAGTTTGAGGCAAAAGCCATTAAGTCCCAAGCAATAGAAGATTTCCTTGCGAGTGGATCGAACAACAGCAGCCGACTCAAGTTCACTCGGAGCATTGGACCATGTTTTTGATGGCTCTAAAATGTTAAATGGTTCGGTCTTTGGGGTAGTCTTTGTTTCCCCGGAGGAGATAAGCTCGGATATGTGCTCGATTCACTTTTATTCCTCCAACAATGAGGCAGAATCTGAGGCCCTTTTGTATGGGTTGCGCATGGCCATTTCACTCGGCGTCCGTCGCCTTATGGTTTATGGCGACTCAGATTTGGTGGTCGACCAAGTGATGAAGGAGTGGGGCGTTAGAAGCCCAGCCATGTTGGATCTTTATGTCTGATGAGGAAGCTTGAAAAGAAGTTTGAGGGTTAGAGCTCCATCATATACCCGGTGAAAAATCAAGCGGTGATGATTTGGCAAAGATAGGTTCAAGAGAAGCCATTCCGGTGGTGTGTTCTTGGAGCATATCCATACTCCATCAGTCAAAGAAGATCCTTTTACTGAAGAATCTCCGCAGCCCAAGAGTGCCACAGATCCGAGTGAGGTTGAAGTTCCAGCGGTGGTCGACTTGGTCATGGAGGCTTTAGTGATCACTCCCGATTGGACAGTTCCATATATCGCGTATATCCTAAGAAAAGAGCTCCCAGAGGACGAAGAAGAGGCTCGACGGATCGTCCACCGATCCAAAGCCTTCTTTGTGATCAAGGGCAGCTATCTGAGAGAGCCTTGTTGGAGTTGGTCAGAAGTGCATAACGCCAGAAGAAGGTCGAATAATTCTTGATGATATCCACTCGGGGACCTGTGGCCATCATGCGTCCTCTCGAACCATCATGGCAAAAGCATACCGAGCAGATTTTATTGGCCAAGGCGAATGAGATGGCAAAGGAGATAGTGGACAAGTGCGAGGATGTCGGTTTACTCCAACATGTCACACAAGCCTGCGTCGACTTTGAAGACCATACCACTCGTCGGCCCTTCGCGGTATGGGGGTTGGATATGGTAGGTCCCTTGAGGACAGGTCGAGCGGTTTCACACATGTCTTGGTGGCGATCGACAAGTTCACCAAGTGGATTGAGGCTAAACCCATCAAGAACCTTGGCGCGATCTGCTGTTAGTTTCATCGAGGCGATATTCAGATATGGAGTCCCGCACAGCATTATCACTGACAATGGATCAAACTTTGATTCAGAGGAATTCAGAGCATTCTGCACATCTCAAGGCACACGAGTCGACTATGCTTCAGTCGCCCATCCTCAGTCGAATGGACAAGCGGAGCAAGCCAATGGCTTGATCCTCAAGGGGTTGAAACCCCGACTGATGCGTGACCTCAAGCATGCGGCCGGAGCATGGCTCGACGAACTTCCCTTAGTGCTTTGGGGTCTACGGACCACGCCTAATCGGTCGACCGGAAGAACTCCATTCTTCTTGGTCTATGGAGCTGAAGCGGTCTTGCCGAGTGATCTGCTCCACAATGCTCCTCGAGTCGAGCTCTACGAAGCTGAAGCGGAACAAGCGGCGGGATGCGGTCGACCTTTTAGAGGAAGAAAAGAGATGGCTCGATCCGATCGACCATCTACCAACAGGACTTGCGTCGCTTCCACGCTAGAAGCGTGAAGGTCAAGCCTTCGGGAAGGGATTTGGTTCTCCGAGTGGATCGTGAAACCACACAAGCTTGCTCCTTCTTGGGAAGGACCCTTCATTATCACCAAGGTTCTCCACAACGGAGCATACCGTCTCTACAATGTCAAGCACAACATCGATGAGCCCCGAGCTTGGAACGCGGAGTTACTCCGCCCCTTTTACACTTAAGTATTCACTCGGATGCGTTGTAATAAAAGTATTTCTGTAGTTCATATTCCGAAAGATAATTGTGTCATAATTTCCCCGATGATTTTTTGTCACTTTTATTTGTTCAGTAAAATTCCCCCAGTGGGTGGCTTAGCTGCGAATCCGTTTCGCCTAAGTTTGTAAAAATCCTACCGAGTGGAGAGCCAGCCTCCCACTCGGAGGCTTAGCTGCGAATCCGTCTCGCCTAAGTTTCAAAAAAAAATCCTTACCGAGTGGCGAGCCAGCATCCCACTCGGAGGCTTAGCTGCGAATCCGTCTCGCCTAAGTTTCAAAAAAAATCCTTACCGAGTGGCGAGCCAGTCTCCCACTCGGAGGCTTAGCTGTAGTCCAAATACTCGCCTAAGTTTCAATAAAATCCTACCGAGTGGCGAGCCAGTCTCCCACTCGGAGGCTTAGCTGTAGTCCAAGCACTCGCCTAAGTTTCAATAAAATCCTACCGAGTGGCGAGCCAGTCTCCCACTCGGGGGCTTAGCTGCAGTCTAAGTACTCGCCTAAGGACAAATACAACATGCGCTCGCAAGGAGGACGAGGAGCAGGTTGACTGCTACCCTCTCCTCCGAGCTACGCCACAAGTACAACGTGCGCTCGCAAGGAGGACGAGGTGCAGGTCGACTGCTACCCTCTCCTCCGAGCTACGCCACAAGTACAATGTCGCCCTAAGTACAACACCCTCTCCTCCGAGCTATGCCACAAGGAGGGCGAGTGTGGGTCATTGCTACCCTCTCCTCCGAGCTCGCCACAAGTACAATGTGCCTTCCATAAGAAGGGCGTTCGAAAATCCTCTGGTGGAGAGCAGACCTCCCACTCGGGGGCTTAGCTGCAGCTCAGTGCTCGCCTAAGTTTTAAAAATCCTACCGAGTGGAGAGCTGACCTCCCACTTGGGGGCTTAGCTGCAGCTCAGTGCTCGCCTAAGTTTTAAAAATCCTACCGAGTGGAGAGCAGACCTCCCACTCGGGGGCTTAGCTGCAGCCCAGTGCTCACCTAAGTTCTAAAAATCCTACCGAGTGGAGAGCAGACCTCCCACTCGGGGGCTTAGCTGCAGCGCAGTGCTCGCCTAAGTTCTAAAAATCCTACCAAGTGGAGAGCAGACCTCCCACTCGAAGGCTTAGCTGCAGCCCCGTGCTCGCCTAAGTTTTGAAAATCCTACCGAGTGGAGAGCAGACCTCCCACTCGGAGGCTTAGCTGCAGCCCAGTGCCTGCCTAAGTGAATTGGGGTACAAGTCGATTGCAATAAGCACCTCGCTTTAACCTGCAAAAGATACCTCAGACCAAATGCAAGAATATTTAAAACGTCGAATCCAAATTCGGATAACACCTAAACGGAACCGAAAGTGCTCAGGCGCTAAGCCTGTTAAGGTTTATCGGTTACAAAATCACTCGGCATATCGAGGCAAATTTAAAGTGTCGAGCTCAAGAAGTTTTTTACCCCTCCTGTGGAGGGCTGGAAGGTGCAACAAACTCGTCAAGGTCGATTCCATCAGCGATCCGAGTGGCAGCGGCGATGAAAGTCTCCATGAAAGACCGAAAATCATGCTTCTTGGTGTTAGCCACCCGAAGAGCCGTCAGCTTGTCCTCTCGTGCATCCTTGCAATGGACTCGGGCGGAGATAAAGCAACATCTGCACCACACTGGCGAAGACTTCTTCCACTCCTGCACTCGACTTGGGACTGTGTTGATCGAGTCATCGAGACTTCGAGGTCATTTGGAGGCGTCTCCCTAGGCGGGCGTAAGCGTCGATCACGGGAAGTGGCGACCTTCACCTTGCGAGATAGTCAACAGCGGAGCAACACGAGACTCGAGCGGAGCATGTTCATGGCGACTTCATCATTAACGGAGAGTTGATGGGATCAAGTTGGGCTCGATCGACCAGTCTCCTCTTCAAAATTTTGGCAAAATTCTGCAAAACACAACTACCGAGTCAAAACAACGGTCGAATGAAAAGAGCACAGTTAAAATACTTGTTTGGTGCAAAAGATTACCTTCGAGCATGAGGAACAACTTCTTGGCGAGTCCGCCCAGATAAGCCTCGGATCGTTCTTCTTCCCCACCAACTCAACGGCCTTGTCATTTGAGCAATCTTATCACTTTTAGTCGTGACCTCTTTGTTGGCAGCATCAAGAGCAGCTTTCAGACTGGTATTCTCTTCTTCAAGCCTGGAGACCGAAGCCAACTTCTCGTCTGCGAGCTTGGTCTTCTCCAAAGCCGTTTTCTGCATTTCTGCCAACTCAAGGTCTTTCTTCTTCTAGGCATCCTTCACTTTGCCTGCAAAGTTACAGCAAGGTCAGAATTTGAAACAAATGAGGACCAAAAGCAGTCGTCGAAGGCCTCACCAAACATACCTTTGGTCTCCTCCTTCGCCTTCGCCAAATTCTCCTGGACCAGCTTCAGATCAAGCTCGAGCTAGATATGTTTGTTCTCCAACTCGGTGTAACGAGCCGCAAGGTCGCAGGATTTCTACGAAGAACCAATCGACTGAATGTCAAAGATAATTCACTTCTGAGTGACTAAGGGAAAATCATACGTTTCTAAGACTACAGCCGAATACAAACATTCGACCGTAGTCTCGGGGACTACACCCAGTGGGTGCACTCAGCGTGCCCCCACTAGTTCTTGAGACCGTAGTCTTGATTGTAGTCGCGCGTGATCGACTACGGTCTCGGGACTACACCACATGGGTGCACTCAGCGTGCCCCCACGGTCGATAAATCCATTGAACTAATCGAATGAAGGAAAAATTTAAGATATAAAGACTATAGTCGACTACCAGCAGTCCACCATAGCCTTGGGGACTACACCCAGTGGGTGCACTCAGCGTGCCCCCACTAGCTCGGAATTTCAATCGACACACCCAGTGGGTGTAGGACAATCACTAGGAATTTCAGAAAGAAGAATCTTCAGACATCATATCCCTATGAGCAGGCGGTGACCGACCGACACTGAGCGTTACTCGAAGAAGCGAAGCTGGCGTCATAGGCTGCCTGGCTAGCTTCTCGGATGGCCTTCACCTGCTCCATCATGACTCCCGCCTGGCGTATTGCCTCTCTCGCAGCGTTGGCTTGGTCCTCCGGGACGTAGTGGGTCGAGAAAAGGGAAGGCTGTGCAGCATTCGACGACGCGGGGTGAGCACTCGCCAACGGCACCGCAAAAGATACAGTTGGTCGAGTGATGTTCTCCCCCTCCGCGACCCATGTCTCGGGTGCTGGCACGTCCTGAGTCACCTTGCCAGCAGACGCTTTCCTGCTCCTCCTTTGCTTCAGTGGTTCCTCATCGTCGTCGTCGTCGGGAAGGGTGATAACGACATTAGATGGAGCTACAGAAAAGAATCAGAATTAGAGACCAAGAGCCAATCGACTAAAAGACAGAACTATGAGAGTCATACCAGGTTTTGAAGTGGCAGCGTCTTCCATCTCATGATCATCAGCCCTGGCTGAGGTATCAGAAGTAGAAGCACTGCGATTCCAAAAGTCAGTCGGTTGATTCATGAGTCGACCAAAAATAAGTTCATGGAGAACGGAAAAACTCAAATAGCATCATTACCCTGAGATAGTGGGGATCACCATCTTCATCTTGGCAAGACCTTGCCGGCGGCCGATGGTGCCACCTGGATTGCTTCCGAGCTTTCTCGGTCGGCACGGAGAAGTGGTTCGAGGCGCTTGGTCGTGGCGGCGATTCGACCCCCTTACCACGCTTCGGTGCGAGGGTCATGGATGAGCTTGGCGTCTTTCCGAGCGAGGCGGTGCAACTTCCTCCTCCTCCTCCTCTTCTTCCTCCCCATCAGAGTCATCACCTTCATCATCATCAGCAGTGTCCGAATCCCAGTCCTCCTGGCTTTCGCCCCCACTTCCTTCCTCCTACTCAGTCGGCGTCTGAGCTCCACTGGGCATCGAGTATAATTCAGTGGTGGCCTGACAGACAACAAAACAAGGGTCACTCGACCAATTTGCAGCAAAGGCAGAATGAGTATAGCAAAACTACAAGTGGAGATAAAGTGGGTGTACCGTGTCCGGAGTATAGGAATGGTCGAGTGGCGGAATCCTCCTGGCTCCCCGAGGGTTGTCCTTATTCCCTATGACCGCGGCCATCCACCTCTCTAGTGTGGCGTCGTCGACCGCTTCTGGATGGACCCGAGTTTCATCCTCGGTTCCACAGTACAGCCACATGGGGTGGCCGATCTGAAGTGGCTGGATCGCCACCTAAGAAAGACCTCGGAAGGTCCATGCCGTCCTCCTTCGAACTAGCTGGACTACGCTCCATCACCATTTTACTTGGGCTTTCTCCTCAAGGAGCACTTTCGAGAGAAGAGGGCTTGTTCGCTCGGTCCATGGTAAGCGGAGGAGACCACTCATTGCCTGGCGTCAACTCGTTTTGGCAGTAGAACCAAGTCGACTGCCATCTTCTGACCGACTCAGGAAGGGTCATGGCCGGAAAAGTACTCTTGCTCCTCATCTGAATCCCAAGACCCCTGCACATCTGGATAACATTAGTCCTATCGTCATCTGGACTTGCCTTTTTTACTGTCTGTGAGCGACAAGTGAATATGTGCTTAAAGAGACCCCAGTGCGCTCAACAGCCCAGGAAGTTCTCGCACATAGACACGAAGGCAGCAAGGTAGGCTATGGAATTTGGATTGAAATGGTGGAGTTGCACCCCAAAGAAATTCAAGAAACCACGGAAGAAAACACTCGGAGGCAAGGAGAACCCACGGTCTACATGAGTGGCTAGAAGAACACACTCACCCTCCTGCGGCTGCGGTTGCCACTCGTTCCCCGGGAGCCTCGCTGCCCCGTGAGGGATCAAACCCTTGTTGGCCATCTCGGTGAGATCCTTCTTGGTGATGGTCGACCGGATCCAATCCCCTTGGACCCAGCCATGCGGCAGGCGGGACCTTGATGAGGATCCGCCCCGACTGGTCGCTCTCCCTTTCGCCTTCCCCGTCGCCGTCGCCTTCTTCACGCGCTCCAGAGCCGCCGTCTTCTCCTTCACAATTGTTGTCGTCAAAGCGCACGAGGAGTGGTTGGGCGGAGGCGAGAAGCGGCGATCTGGCGAAGGTGGAAGGGCGAAGGGGAATGGAGAAATCTTGTTCAAAACCCTCGTCCGGCGCATTTTATAAGGACACTTCTGAGTGAATGACAAGTGGGATCGGGCAATCCTAGCACATCCCGAAACAGTCGCGCACGCGTGATACGTGGCGAAAAAGGTGGCGCAGAAATCGAGGTGTCTATGTTCTATCCCATCCGAGCACCGCGGTCCGCCCCGCTTCGCGCGCTCCCCAAAATTCGGATCCCACAAAATCCGCTAACAGCAAATCAATCTGTCAGACGATGGATTTCCTGCGATCCGTCGCTCGGAAGTTTATTAAGTGCAAAAGTTCACTCGACATAAGAAGGGAATGGATCAAGGCACTGAAATAAGAGTTGTTGTCATCAACAAAAGATTATTGGTCCAGGATGAGACATGTTCAGAGCACAAAAACAGGTCGGAAATATTAACAACTCCTTCCTCACTCAAACCTCGATCCATTCGGGGGCTAATGATGAAGTCATGTACCTAGGGTAGGGTCACAGACCTGTCTTAAGTACCCTTCCCAAGGACACCCTCAGAAGAAACTGCCTTCCAGTCGACCAAGAGAGACTTCACTCGACGGACTCGAAGGACTCGACCATGAAGACTCACTCGACCACCAGGAGATCAAGAGTCACTCTGCATCCAAACGGTCTATAATTAAGTAGTCTTTATGGCATTTAGGACACTTTATGTAAGGCGTTACGATGAACGCCTAGCCTTAATGTACTTTAAACCTGCATGGCGAAATTTGGAGGGTCAGCGAGACACTATATAAGCCACCCCTCCTCGGTGTAAAGGGTTCGCACCCTATAATCTATACACACATAATCCAATCGACCGCCTCTGGGCTCCAAGACGTAGGGCTGTTACTTCCTCCGAGAAGGGCCTGAACTCGTACATCTCTTGTCTTCACAACTGCTCCATAGCTAGGATCTTGCCTCTCCATACCTACCCCCCATTCTACTGTCAGACTTAGAACCACGACACCCACCACGACTAAGATGTCGAAGAAGGAAACCATACCTGCCATCCACGAACCACGAACTCAGCACATGTTCCGTCATCCAGATGTCCTCGATGCAGACCACAATCTGCATCCGCTCCTGGACTACCTCCCAAGTTCCGCGCCGACGCTGGAGCAAATGTTGTCGCAACGGCAGAGCCCGAGGACACAGGTCCACCACGAGGATGCCGCCGCCGCCACGCCATCCTTGCTTGAATAGACTGGTTTCCAAATCCATCTCCAACCATAGGGCCAATGGACTCGTTAGGGAAGGATCCAAAGAATCTTTATTTAACACTGTCAACGTCACCACCAAAGCCAAGACGATCAACAATCTAAAAACCTAGACTACAAGGGAGTAAAAATGATCCACACTCATGGATCCAGCGACCCCCCTCACCACCGCCGACCAAGGCCGCCGGAGGAGGGGAGCTGCCGGAGGACGGCGCTAGAAAATTGGCGCCCCTGGTGGCGTCTAGGGTTGGAGCCGCCAGGGACGAGAGGAACTATGATCACCGAGTTACGTTGTGGCATTGCACACAAGGTATTCCTCCGGTATCAGGGAGTTGCATAATCTCATAGTCGAAGGAATATGTATTTGACATGAAGAAAGCAATAGCAATAAACTGAATGATCAATATTCTAAGCTAACGGATGGGTCTTGTCCATCACATCATTCTCCTAATGATGCGATCCCATTATCAAATGACAACAGATGTCTATGGTTAGGAAACCTTAACCATATTTGATCAACGAGCTAGTCTAGTAGAGGCTTACTAGGGACACGGTATTTGTTTATGTATCCGCACATGTATTTAAGTTTTCGGTCAATACAATTCTGGCATGAATAATAAACCTTTATTATGATTTAGGAAATATAATAATAACCATTTTATTGTTGCCTCTAGGGCATATTTCCATCAGAGGTAGGGATAGGCGACTACCAAATTAAATTCTTCTCTTAGTTGCTTTTAGAGGGGTAGTGTGCAAATATAAATTATGTAGAAATGCAACTCGGTGATACAACCCAATATGATGTGTTACAACAAGCTAGTAAGCTACAACAGCCAACACACGAGCAAGTATAAAAACAAATAAAGCTAGGATAAAGAGACAAAAGAAACAATGAAGACTACAATGTAATCCAATGTTCACACACTTGGGGTGTGCTAATCTCCGTTGGGAGGGGGGTGGCAATGAATGCTCCCATGAGAATGAATGTCTCACCTTCTTCTTCAAGAACCTCAATCAAAAAATTCGTAGGTTCCCTTACACTAGGGGTAGCTCTTGAGGCGAGCTCCAAACCCTAACAAACGAGCCCGGGGCACAACCACACGACTTGGAAGCTCATGAGAAACACCAAACATCTAGAGTTTGTCGGTTTGCCACAAACCCAAGAGTAACAAGATTTCTAGGATCTTGTGGGGGAATCAATGAAATTGAGTTTGGATTGGATGGATTTGTAGATCAAGTGTTTTTGTGGCTTTCTCTAATATATGAGGTGGATTGAGTGGCTAGAGAGGGAGGAATTGGAGTTTTAAGCTTTGGATCAATGGAGGAAAGAATGTACGAGTCATCCCCATCCTTTGAAGCAGAAGGGTGGATTTTATAGGTCAACCCATTTTTTGCCCTTTATTATACTACACAGAAATGTCAAACTACCTGGGTTAGTATCCGACATTTTCCAATTCTCTAGACAAATTCGTATACAATGTCGGACATACCTCAGACTATTTGAGATGTCAAATAGTCCGATCTAAGTCAAATAATTTAACCTAGTCCAAGCGGGAAAGTACAAACTTGATACAAGGTGATACATAAAGTCAGATAATCTGACTTTGTGTCTGACTCATATTGCAGCACACAAACAGATGGAAACAAATGTCTATTTCTCAATATGTGTGGTACGTATTTGGTACGATTTGTTAAATGATTCTCATACAATATCCATATCGTACCCTCTATTTATAGTAAAGTGTGGCTATGACTCAATAAAGAGAAAACACGGGCGGAAATTCGACGTGTCGTTTTCTTATATCATATATTCTTGGGGGGGGGGCACCGACCAATTTTATGTTCCATTCTCAATTATGTTTATACTGAAAGCACACTTGAATCATAGTTAGTCTTATAATCAACATTGCCATTAACACCAAAACCCTAAATAATTTAGGGCGGATGTCAATGAACTTAGGGTGAATGTCCTTTCACTTGGGCCACACATTATGTTGACCATGTCCCATTTCGGACTTCGTAAAGAACTACTCTTAGACTATCCTGAATAATCAGTCATTATCCTATTGTCTTTTTATAACTTTTAGTGGTGACAAAATTTCCCCCTTTTCTGCTAGTGAGTGATCGTGCAAGTTATAGATCAACAAGATAATATTAGAACCTCTCCAAACACAATATATTGAGTACCCGGAACCATGTTCAGTACTGTAAAAGTGCAGGTGTAGCAACCTATAATCTTCGAGCCCTCATATTTATTCAATTATTAAATGACTCACTTTTTGGTAATTTTTTTTGGATTCTCATCACCCTGTAAATGTGATATCACAAAATGTCTTGTTTGTACAAAAGTGATTGTTTTTCTAGTTCAATGTTTGTTATCTTTAACTTAAGAAGTTGACTTTACAAACAAAATACGCACTACAAAACTAAGTGAAGTAAATACCACAAAAGGTTAATGCCATGAAAAATATTTAGTTTGCACCATACTTTTTTACACATTCGTAACAACCATGTACCCGTCAGTTTCCTTTCCTCATTTGCATCAATGTATCAACTACTATCGTAATGTAATATATCACCCTTTCTCCTCTACATGCAAACATGCAATGCACACACAGGTCCCTGTCTACTACTCCTATAAAAAAGTAACAATTGTATAAATTATAACCAAGCCAACAACAAGCACCCTCACGGGTGTGGTGTTGCGTGTCGCCGGGCCTTTGCCCAGCTAGTATATGTCTAGTTTTACCACCATCCCACCCAGCCTACCAATCCTCCCACCACACCACTTTGTAATTGAGTTCAAATTACAACCTTGAACTTTATTTTGGTTTAAAATACCCTCCCAAACTATGAATACCATTTTAAAAAGTATTCTCAGATTGTTTGGTTCCATATCTAGCTTTTGCTAACATGGCACCACAACATCATGAACACATCAACTCACTACGCCATGTCACCAAACAACTCAACTGAATATTATCTCTTGACGAAAATACAAAAAACACATATAAATTTGATAAAATCAAGTAAATCATGCATAAATCCATCGGGCATTTTAGTAAAATTTAGCTTTTTTATAGATGATTTGGGAGAAACATGTTTTGTTTAGTCTTTATCTCAAATCTGAGTGAAAATTCAAACTACATCAATTTTTTAAAAGAGTCATTGTAAAACAGTGATCATTCTAGTAAAATTATTCTCCCGTTGACAAAGAGTTTGGGAGAAACATGGTTTTTAGTTTCAACCACAAATATTTGGGTTCAAAACTCAAACTACATAGAAAATATAAAATTTTCTAATAAGTTATAAATAATTCAATGATCATTTTGGTAAAATTTTAGCTCTTTTTGACAATTTTGTTTAGAGAACCTTGCTTGTTTAGTTTTAGCCTCAGATTTTGCTTCAAAATTTGCAAGGCATAGAGCGGTTGAAATACTTGTAGTAAATCACTCATATTTAAAAGAGTGCTAGTATAATTTCATCTCATTTTGACAAATGGTTTGGAAGAAACCTGTTTGGTATGTTATCCTCAAATATGAGTAAATGGGTAGGTAATGTATTTGTCCTGACCAATTGAGCTAAGGGCGCTCCAAGTTCTTGCCACATGGGTTAAAAAAGAGATAAGAGGGAGGGGGAGTATATATTAGCGGAGAGACGACTCTTCATTTTCTCCCCTTGGAATTGCTATGTATGCTTTTCTTTACCGGGGTTTCAAATCCCACTCTTTCTATTTTTGTTAATCTTCTATTCTTAAATAGCTACCTCTCACTAGCGAATTTTCCTTTGTTTGGGTAATGCCACGTAATTTGCTTATGTTATTGTCCTTCCTTTTTTGGCCGAAGCTATCCCGCAAGGCCCATCGCGCCTCTCGTTGGCCTAACGAAGGGTTCCCCATCTAACCACTTCCGTTGTTCTTTGCTAATGAATCTGCATCACGACACCTCATCTCTAGGCCTTCTCCATGATCTGGAGCCAAGGCTCACTCCCTCCTCACATCTCCACATCCACCCCTCCCTCTTCAATTTCTCTAATGATCTCCATTAAATTCCACTATGCAATTATTCTCTTGCAACATGAACGGATGGATTTACTAACTGACGAAGTTCCCCTACCCTTTCACCAGGAACCCTCAATGTTGGCTTACCTTGAAACATGAACCATCTTATTTTTATACTTACAAGGTGTGTACTGTTGACTGAAATGTTATAACTAAAATTTATGATGCTTACATTGCTTCTGTCCTTCCATTGTTACACATTTATACAGGAAATTAGGATAGGGGCAATGCAGAACTATGTCAATATGATAAGAGAATCTTACATTTCAACATGGTGCCCCATGGTTGCTTTGCCCTCTACTGCAATTTATCATGAACCTTTTGGTTGCATTTATATTATCTTATTTGTTTCCCCATTGAACGTACTTATACAGTCCAATTGGAATTGATAACTTTTGTTTGATGTTAAATTGAAGCATACAAGATGTCACTTTGTGCTAGATCTTTTTTTCATGCGGAGTTATCTAATGTGAATTAACACTTGGGCAACATGCGGTAACCATGTCAAAATTTGTATGCAATCAAGGTTGTATCCACAATCAAATAACCTAAAAGTATCATAGTATCCACAATCAAGGTCGGCCGACAAGTCAAATATCCTAAAAGTCTCATAGTATCCCGTGTCTAAAAGTCTAATAGTATCCCGCGGCAACGCGTGGGGCATCATGTAGTTCACCAGCATTGCCAACCACAATGAAATTTATAGTATGCAGTGAAATTGAATCTATAATTTGGTGTGACTTCTCTACCTATTTTGTCTCTTCTTTCCCTACCTCCACAATTAGACCACAACGTTGAGATGCAAATATGTTCTGTGAACAAAATAAAGGAAACATTATTTAGATACAACACCTAAGAAACAACATGTTGTGCTGGTTGTATCTAAAAATCTTCCCCTGCAAAAATAAAAAATAAAAATCTTGAGAGAAATCCATGTTACAACCCTGCAATTTAACCATAAACTCTGAAACCATCAAATAGTCCACCCTAGACTATCTAGGCCGGTTAGATCAAACCTTCTCTCCATTGAATCCGGTTTTCACCGAGTAGACGTGGTTTTTACCCGTTGGCTGGCTAGTCAGTAGACATGTCAGCGTAATCACTCAGCCCATTTTTGATTAAATTTTGTCAAAAAGAATGGAAGTAAGAAAATCTCAATTGTCAACCCAAAAAATGAGAATCTACTCAGGGCATGGCCAATGCTCCACTGTGGATGGGTGCCCGAGCCCTATACGTCACTCTTAATTGTCCAGCTTAGCTCAACTAGTAGCCTGCAGACTAAGACGAGATCCTGCAAAGGAAGTAGGCTCTTGGCTGACAAAAGTAAGAGAGAATAGGCAAAAGCGAGAGAGATGGGGCGAGCCAGCCCTCCACGTTCGTGTGAAGTACAAGAAAAGAAGGATGTATATGTCATACATTGTCCTGATGGGGCAGCCCATGCGTTGTGTGTTTGACAAACTAAATAGTGCCCCATCCATCTTTACCTATGTGGAAGAGATGAGGCACTAGGAGTGTAGAGACCAGACATCAAATAGTCTGATCTCTGTGCTTTAGTGTCATCCCTGGATCAGTAATGCTGACACACAGAGTACTTGAAGGATTTATAACAGAGTAGCATTCACACACTTATTACATTGAATGTCTCAAAAGAGAACTTATTACAATAAATATGGCTTAAGGCCATCTAATAACGATAACAACGGAAGGCTTGGAAGATAAGTGAGTCCATCAACTCCAACGGCATCACTGAGTATAGAACCACGACCTAAAGGCACCTTACTCGTCGTCTGAAAAGTCTGCAACATGAACGTTGCAGCCCGAAACGGGTCAGCACATGGAATATGCTGGCAATGTAACACATAGAGAGTAATGAAAGAATAAAGCTATACTACATGCATATATGGTTGGTGGAAAGCTCTATGGTTACAGTTTTTGCATAAAGCCATTTTTTCCCTACTGCAAAGGAATAAATTTTATTTAACTATCATGGTGGTTGTTAAACATTGAGAAGATAGACATCCTCTCAATCCCAATTAAGCATCATCATTAAAATCCAACAATATTAATTAAAGTAACATGATGAGATTCACATGATAATCCAAGTACTAGATACTCAAAACATCCATAACCGGGGACAGGGCTAACCATGATTAGTTTGTACACTCTGCAGAGGTTTGCGCACTTTTCCCCACAAGACTCGATCTCCTCCATTGGGATTCTCACACTACATGATGTTTGAGAAACGGATGACCGAGACATAGTCTTTCAAAAGCACTAGCACCTTACGATCGGGTTGATAGTACCAACCTACATCCCCTACATCTGCTAGTCTACCACTGTAAGAGTTCGCACGACTCAGTCAACTATGCTAGAGCCCATAGTAGCTTGTGGCTGCACACGGAAGTTTCTAGCATGAATAATCTCATGATCCCTTTGAGCCTGGGTGGCGGTCCAAAAGAAAACAGGCAATCGTTGGAATACCCAGGTACCTCAATCCACCCAGATGTGTGTTTAAGTTGCCACCTTAAGTAAACCATTAACTTAAAAATCTCACATCTGTCATGGATACACTCACCCAATCCATGTCTACTAGCATAGCATGGCATAATAAGCAAACGCAGAGGTAACTCCCAAGGGTTTGATAATAGAACAGGTATAGGTACTACCTCAACTACTCCCCAATCCCCAGATGTTATCAATCCTACTCATGCAATGTTTGAGGGTTGATCTAATGCAATAAAAACTGGGTATGAAAGGGATATGATCAAAGTGTTACTTGCCTTGCTGATGATCCGCGAAACCTAGAGATTCAAAGTAGCAAGCGGCGCACTCGGGGTACTCTATCGCAAACAAACAAGCACACAATAAGTACTCATCTAATGCACGAGTAAAACTCAAATAAGAGATCTAACCAGAAAGTTCAACTTAAGAACTCTGGTTTGCAAAAAGAATGAAATCGAACGAAGCAACGAAAATCAAACAGCGAAATAAACAAGCTTCGTTTACTAATCTGGATCAAGTCAAATTTTATAGTAGCAAAAACTTGTTTGAGTTGGTTAAGCGGAAAGAGGGTTTCGAGATGAAACTCTAGGCACTTGAATCGCCTGATTCCGATAAACGAGCGAAAAGTTATACTAGAACGAAAATCGGATCAGAAATCGCGATCAGAAATAACCACGGAAAATCCGAGAAAAGAAAACTGACAAACAAATTAACGAACGAACGTTCGTTAACTGAAACTAAACGGCGAATTCGCTCCGGCGGCTCCTAGCGGCAGCTCGGCTGGCGGCGGGGCGGGTCGGGTGGCGGGGTGAGGTGCCGGCGGTGGGGTATTTAAGAGGGGGCTCGGCGGCTTGGGAAGGGCAAGGCGGCGGCTCGGGGTTGGACTCCCGAGTCGGTGGTATTGGCAGCTGGCTGGCTGGCTCGGTGGGCCTTGACCCGATCAAGGAGACTTTTTAAATAAAAAAATAATTCCGCCGAACTAAGAAAAAAATCCTAGAAAAATAAATAAAACTCTAAAAATGCCAAAACAAATTTTCACCGAATAAAAAAAAATTTAGAACGAGATGAACATTTTCTTGGCCCTAAAATGCAGTTTTGAAAAACGTGCAATTTTTCCTAAATGCAAATAAAATAGCAAAAACTCCAAAACAAAACTGATTTGATTTTTTTATTAAATCCTCAATATTTCTATATTTTTGGGAAAGTCATTTTATTCCTTCTCTCATATTTTTATTATAGAAATAATTGAAGATAAAATAAATAAAATCAAAAGATCTTATTTTCAAAATTCGAGAAAACTCAAATATGAAAATAACGAAATCACCAACTCTCTCCGAGGGTCCTTGAGTTGCTTAGAATTTCTAGGGTCAAACCAAAAGCAAAATAAAATATGATATGCATAGATGATCTAGTGTATGATGAGACCCGACTAGACGGCGAGTCGTTTGTAGGTCCAATCTTTCACGGTACTCAATGAATTAGCAAGAACGTCGACGAACGATCGTCGCACCGAAGAGCAGCGTATGTAAAAGTAGTAATCGGCTCTTGGATCAAGCAAAACGCAAGAAGACCAAAGAACAAAAAGACTTATGCAAGAATTTGGTGGATCAAATCCTACACGTAGCGACTCTGAAATCCTCGCGGATCAGCAAACACAAGGATTTTGGTGCATCCCAACATGATGCATTTTCGGTATTTTATTCAATGACTCTGTCCGTATAATGACCCAAACTGCCTTGATATATAGGCGGCGTACCACGAAGCCACGGCCAAACTAATCGCTAACCGACTCAACCACGACGCGTAAAAGATTTAGTACCTAACAAGTTGTTTTCTCCTTTTACATCTCGGAGAGAAACATCTATTTATTTAACCTACCTAACACAACTTATCCCTAGACCTCTCCGTGATACTAGTACTCTCTTAATTAAGAAAACTAATTAATTACTCCGCCACGTTGATCACCCAAGTCCTAAAATATAATAAGAAAACATAAAGGAATCTCTTCTTTGCACGCTTGATATTACCACCTTGGAGGAGTTCTAAAGTTTGGCTTCACTTCTTGTGAAACTACAAGCTGGATTACAGCGTCTCCTATATAAACAACGGCACCTCCATGCAACTAGCGAAACTCCCAAGTCTCCTTTCTTCTTCAATGCGGCACATGGAACAGCGCCTAGGATGCTGCACCAATCCACTTTAAATCTTTCTTCATACCTTCGGCAGATTATGAATTTGTGAAATAGTGTTAGCGAGAGAACTAGTCCGAGTGGCCAATGGCACAACAATGGCACTAGTGTTCACATCATCCCCCCCTTCAAAGGAAACCGTCCTCGGTTTCAGTAGCGATCTTGCAACCTTCTTCAATGCAACATGTTCGTCCATCTTGATGGCATTGCCGAACATTGGTCGTAACACACGTCTCTTTCCAGCATCCCAAAATGAATATGTATTTGTTCGGCCTTCATGTGTAGCATTGTGATCGAACTGCCAAGGTCTTCCCAATAACAAGTGGCATGCATCCATTGGTATGACATCACAAATCACCTTATCTGTATAGTCACCAACAGAGAATTTGACACGCACCTTATGAGTAACCTTGAGTTTTCCAGTATGGTACATCCACTCAACACGGTGGGGCTGTGGGTGCTTCCATGCAAGCAACCCTAAAGCATCAACTAACCCTTTGCTGACTGCATTGGTGTAGCTTCCACCATCTATTATTAGCTTGCAATTGACGTCGTTAATTTTACACTTGGACTGGAAAATATTCCACCGCTGCCCCTTGTCCATGATACGATCTTCTTGTACCCGTTGCACCATTAATGATGGGTATGCCTCTGCAGCTTGAAAACTCGCAATCACTTTTTCATCATCTTCAGATTTTTCACTAGACGTGTCAATATTTTTTTCTCCATCACTCATAGACATGTATCCTTCTTCTGTGAGGAGGACTCTCCTCTCATTAGGACACTCAAACTTCTTATGCCCCTACCACCACACGAAGCACACAATATCCTTTGGTACAAGAATTAGAAGCACGAGATGATTCAACCTTGGATTGAGATACTTCCTTGGTAGCGGCTTAGAATCTGATTTGGAACCACCATTACCACCACCTCTCTCTCGAAAATTACGTCGACTTTGGGTTTGATGAATTATCATGGTAGCACGACGCTTTACTTGTTGCTCCTTTCGAATAGCATGGTGTAATAATCCTTGCAATCCATTATATTCTACCATATCGACACGATCTCGTACCTCTGATTTTAGACCATGCATGAACCGTGCCATTGTAGCCTCTTCTTGCTCCTCTACCCCTGCGAATCAACAATATTTCCATCTCCTTATAATACTCCTCAACACTAGAGTTACCTTGTCGAAGTTGCTGCAAGCGTGTACAAGGTCTGGTGAAGTGCTCGGAACAAAGCGTCTCTTCATGATATTCTTCATCTCATTCCAAGACTCCGGACGTCCTCCCGCGCGACATAGTTGGTTCCACCATATTAAAGCATAGCCCGTGAACTCAATAGATGCAGCACGAACCTTTTTCTCCTCGGTGTACCGCTGTCCATCAAAAATCTGATCCACGTGCATCTCCCACTCCAAATAATCATCCGGGTTGTCTTTGCCGCTAAAAGACGGTATGGAAATTTTTATTCTACCAATACCATCATCTTAAGGAGGCGCCATGACGTTCATGTCCTCCCCCATGGTGTAGGCCAACTCCATGATGGTTATAAGCACGCCGCACAGGCTCGTAATAGCTATCAGCCCCCTCAGGCTGATGGTCTTGATGCTCACCATTGTTGCTAACTTGTTCGCCTACCCGCTGTCCAGATAATTGCCGATGACGACACGGTGCAGCAGACCCATCACTAGGTGGTGAACGCGGTCCCAATCGATGAACGGCCTCAGTCAAATCAGCAATCTTTTTTCCTAGACTTTCCTCAACCTTGTCGATGCGCCTCCCCATTAGATTCAACACATAGTCACGAGTTGCCTCCAATCCTAGCACGATAGCTGGCGCAATGCAGCTTGCATCATAGGCGGCAAGGGCAACTCGTCCTCCGCATCTCCTTCATGTGCACCATGCACACTTGAATTTGATTTCTGTGAATTCAGCATTGTAGCAACTCAAGTAGATCAACTGAAGAACTAGAGAGAGAAAATTGTACCGTGATCAACCTTGCTCTGATACCACTTGATGAGACCCGACTAGACGGCGAGTCGTTTGTAGGTCCAATCTTTCACGGTACTCAATGAATTAGCAAGAACGTTGACGAACGATCGTCGCACCAGTAGCAGCGTATGTAAAAGCAGTAGTACGGCTCTTCGGATTAAGCAAAGACGCAAGAAGACCAAAGAACAAAAAGACTTGCGCAAGAATTTGAGTGGATCAAATCCTACACGTAGCAGCTCTGAAATCCCTCGCGGATCAGCAAACACAAGGATTTTGGTGCATCCCAACGTGATCGTTTTACGGTATTTTATTCAAGCGACTCTGTCCGTATAATGACCCAAACTGCCTTGATATATAGGCGATGTACACAGAAGCCACGGCCAAACTAATCGCTAACCGACTCAACCACGTACGCATAAAAAGATTTAGTACCTAACAAGTTGTTTTCTCCTTTTACATCTCGGAGAGAAACATCTATTTATTTAACCTACCTAACACAACTTATCCCTAGACCTCTCCCGTGATACTAGTACTCTCTTAATTAAGAAAACTAATTAATTACTCCGGCCACGTTGATCACCCAAGTCCTAAAATATAATAAGAAAACATAAAGGAATCTCTTCTTGCACGCTTGATATTACCACCTTGGAGGAGTTCTAAAGTTTGGCTTCACTTCTTGTGAAACTACAAGCTGGATTGCAACGTCTCCTATATAAACAACGGGCACCTCCGTGCAACTAGCAGAAACTCCCAAGTCTCCTTTCTTCTTCAATGCAGCACATGGAACAGCGCCTAGGATGCCTGCACCGGTCCACTTTAAATCATTCTTCATACCTTCTGGCAGATTATGAATTTGTGAAATAGTGGTAGCCGTAGAACTAGTCTGAGTGGCCAATGGCACAACAATGGCACTAGTGTTCACATCAGTGTATAACATTCCAAATTGAAAATTTGGGATGTTACAAACCTACCCCCCTTAAGATGAATCTCGCCCTCGAGATTCAGGTTGGCTAGAAAATAGGTGAGGATGGTCCTTCAGCAGATCTTCCTCTCGCTCCCAGGTGGCTTCATCCTCGGTGTGGTGGCTCCACTGAACTTTGCAAATCTTGATAACCTTGCTGCGGGTGACTCGGCTAGCATACTCAAGAATCTTGACTGGTTTCTCCTCATAGGTCAAATCACTGTCCAGTTGAATTGCTTCCAGCAGCACTGTATCTCTCAGCGGTATATCAGCCATCTCTGCGTGACACTTCTTAAATTGGGAAACGTGGAATACATCGTGAACTCCTGACAATCCTTCGGGCAACTCCAACTTGTAAGCAACTTCTACCACACGCTCCAAAACTTTGTATGGTCCTACAAAACGTGGCGCTAACTTTCCCTTAACTCCAAAGCGCTTAACTCCTCGAAGTGGAGATACACGAAGATAAACTCTGTCTCCGACTTTGTAAACTGTCTCCTTGCGTTTAGAATCTACATAGCTCTTCTGCCTAGACTGCGCCTACCTTGAGCCTATCGCGAATCACTTTCGCCTTCTGTTCAGACTCCTTAATCAAATACGGTCCAAACAACTAGCGGTCTCCAACTTCATCCAACGACAATGGGGTCCTGCACCTCCTTCCGTACAAGGCTTCCAAAGGGGCCATCTTCAAACTGGATTGATAACTATTGTTGTAAGAGAATTCTGCATATGGCAAATTGTCATCCCAACTAGATCCATAATCTAGCGCACAAGCTCTCATCATATCCTCCAAAATCTGATTGACTCTCTCGGTCTGTCCATCTGTCTACGGGTGAAAAGCTGTACTGAACTCTAGCCTGGTACCCAAAGTTTCGTGCAAGTAATTCCAGAACTTTGAGGTAAACTGGGTTCCTCTATCTGATATAATGCTCCTCGGAACTCCATGCAGACATACGATCCTGGTCATGTATATCTTTGCCAACTTAGCACTGGTGTAAGTGGTCTTTACTGGGATGAAATGAGCTACCTTCGTCAAACAATCGACTACAACCCAAATCGAGTCGTAGCCTGAACGAGCCCTGGGCAATCCCGTGATAAAATCCATGCCTAACTTATCCCACTTCCATTCGGGTATTGGCAATGGCTGTAACAATCCTGTTGGCTTCTGATGCTCTGCCTTCACTCTCTGACATACATCACAAACTGCTACATACTCCGCAATATCCTTCTTCATTCCGGTCCACCAGAAAGTATCCTTCAAATCCAAATACATCTTGGTATTTCCGGGGAGAATCGAATATGGTGAATCATGAGCCTCTTGCAGAATCAACTTCCTGATCTCCGGGTCATTAGGCACATAAACATGGTCTTCAAACCATAGGGTATCGTGCTCATCCTCACGAAATCCTTTAGCCTTTCCTTTGCTCATCTTCACCTTTATAGAGGCGATCTCCTTGTCAGTCTTCTGAGCTTCTCTGATCTTATCCATCAAAGTAGACTGAATCTCCACTGCCGCAACGTAGCCTCTCGGAACTATCTCCAAACATAGCTCACGAAGGTCATCGGCTAACTCCTTCAGTAATTCTCCGGTCATTAGTGTGTTGACATGGCTCTTACGGCTCAACGCATCAGCTACTACGTTAGCCTTTCCGGGATGATAATGCAATCTCGTATCATAATCCTAAATGAGCTCCAACCATCTCCCTTGCCTGAGATTTAGCTCCTTCTGCGTGAAAATATACTTCAAACTCTTGTGATCTGTGTATACTTCACAATGGTTTTCGATGAGAAAATGTCTCCATGTCTTCAATGCATGCACTACGGCTGCTAACTCCAAATCATGTGTGGCATAATTCAACTCATGAAGTTTCAGCTATCGTGAAGCATACGAAACAACTCTTCCCTCCTGCATAAGCACTGCTCCAAGTCCTCGACATGAAGTGTTGCAATACACCTCGTAATCCTTGCTCTGATCTGGCAGAGTCAACACGGGCGATGTAACCAAACGTTTCTTCAACTCCTAGAAACTGGCCTCACATTCCTCAGTCCATTTGAACTTGGTATCCTTCTTCAACAACTCCGTCATGGGCTTTGCAATCTTCGAGAAATTCTCAATGAACCTCCGGTAGTATCCTCCGAGTCCGAGAAAACTACGGATCTCTCCAACTGTTGTTGGGGCTTCCCAATTTGTCACAGTGACAACTTTGGTGGGATCTACTGCTATTCCTTCTCCGGATATCACATGTCCGAGGAATCCAACTTCCTTCAACCAAAACTCACATTTGCTGAACTTGGCGTATAAATGATGTTCTCTGAGATTCTCAAGTACCAAATGCAAATGCTCCCTATACTCCTCTTCGTTCTTCGAGTAAACCAAAATATCATCAATGAACACCACGACAAACTTATCCAGAAACTCCATAAACACCTTGTTCATCGTGTTCATGAAATAGGCAGGTGTGTTAGTCAGACCAAATGACATAACAGTGTACTCGTACAGCCCATACCCGGTGGTAAAAGCCGTCTTAGGTAATCTTCAACTGATGGTATCCTGATCGCGAATCGATCTTGGAAAATACCTTAGCTCCTTGCAATCGGTCAAACAGATCATTGATCATCGGCACTGGGTACTTGTTCTTAATTGTTACTACATTCAATCCTCGATAATCAACAACCATCCTTAATCATCCATCCTTATTTTCCACTAGAAGTATTGGCGATCCCCAAGGCGAAGAACTTGGGCGAATATATCCTTTATCCAGTAACTCCTTAATCTGCTTCTTAATCTCCTCCAAATCTTTTGCGGGCATCCTGTATGGTATCTTGGATATTGGCCCTGTGCCAGGCAAAAGTTCAATCAAAAACTCAATGTCTCTATCTGGTGGCATGCCTGGCAACTCCTCTGGAAATACGTCAGGGAAATCCTTCACCACGGGTACTTCCTCCTGTACAACTCAGGATAAAGAATTTACTTGTGTCCTCTTAGGTACATGCCGGGATACATACTTGATCCTTCTTCCTTCTAGCGTTGTAAGAAAAATCATCTTACTAGCACATTCAATGTTCCCTCCATACTTTGATAACCAATCCATGCCTAATATCACATCCAATCCTTGCAATTCCAATACTATTAGGTCCGAGGGAAACACGTAGTTACCAATCCTTAATGGTAACCGATCACACCATAAACTAGCCATGTACTCTGCTCCTAGCAAGGTTACTAACATGGGTGACCTAAGGGCTTGGGTTGGCAGTTTATACTTATCCACAAATCCCCTTGAGATGTATGAATGCGATGCACCAGTATCAAAAAGAACGAGTGCAGTAAATGACTTAACCAAAAACTTACCTATTACTGCATCTGGCTGGGCTTCAACCTCCTCCACGTTAACGTGGTTCACCTGTCCCCTATTAAAAGGGTTTGGCTTCTTCCCTGAGCTTCCATCTCCATTTCCATTCTAGGCTTCAGGACATTAATTGGCATAACATCCAGTCTTCTGACACTTATAGCAAGTGACTTGGCTCAGGTCTCTTTTGGCTGGTGTTGACGGGTTGGTACGGTTCTGGCCGTTGCTTCCTCCATTCCCATTACCATTCTTGGGATCATGATGATTGTGCGAGCTACCTCCTCCATGGGTATGCTGGAACTGTCCTCCCGATTTCGGGGTAAAACGTGGCTTCTGCTGAGCTCCAGAATTGTACTTCCCTTGTCCATACTTCCTCTTGCGGTTCTCAATCTCCTGCTGCTTCTCTTCAATCATAAGAGCACGATCTACCAAATTCTAGTAGTTGTTGAAAGTTGCTACCATCAACTACATGCTCAGCTCATCATTCAGTCCTTCCAGAAACTTCTCCTGCTTAGATGCATCCGTAGCAACGTCATCTGGGGCATAACGTGCTAGCTTACTAAAGTCATCCACATACTGGCCAACTGTCCGTCCTCCTTGGCGCAAGTTGCGAAACTCAGGCTTCTTCATGGCCATAGCTCCTGCTGAAACATGGACAGTACGGAAAGCCTGCTGAAACTGGTCCCATGTGACAGTGTCGATAGGATAAGTGGCTGTGAAATTCTCCCACCATGATGCTGCGGGTCCTTCAAGCTGATGTGCGGCAAAACGCACCCTCTCCGCATCTGTGCATCCTGCAGTGGTCAACTCCCTTGCCGTCTTGCGGAGCCAATCATCTGCAACAATCGGCTCGGTGCTACTGGAGAACACCGGCGGATTCAGCCTAAGAAAACGGGTTAAGTGATCAACAGGTGGTGGCGGTGGTGGGTTGTTGTTGTTGTTGTTCCCCTGATTCTGATTCTGGACTAGCAACTGCATCAAGGCATTCTGCTGCTAGATCAACTGAGTGAGCCCCGGTGGGAAAGCAAATCCATTGTCACGTCTCGGAGGCATCTGAGGGTTTAGAAAAGATGAGAATATAGAATAGAATGAGGTCTAGAGAGAAAACACTACCCATATGCTCATGAGACAAATGCAAACAAAATCACTTCATTAAATGCAAACAAGGGCATACAACGGTCTAACTATCGTTACAAAAGTGCTCGGACTATACTAGATACATGCGGGAATACTACTACTGTTATGGTGGTTGTCAGTGTCAAAACCGGCGGATCTCGGGTAGGGGGTCCCGAACTGTGCGTCTAGGCGGATGGTAACAGGAGACAAGGGACACCTTGTTTTTACCCAGGTTCGGGCCCTCTCGATGGAGGTAAAACCCTACGTCCTGCTTGATTAATATTGATGATATGGGTAGTACAAGAGTAGATCTACCACGAGATCAAGGAGGCTAAACCCTAGAAGCTAGCCTATGGTATGATTGTTGTAATGTATGTTGTCCTACGGACTAAAGCCCTCCGGTTTATATAGACACCGGAGAGGGCTAGGGTTACAGAGTCGGTTACAATGGTAGGAGATCTACATATCCGTATTGCCAAGCTTGCCTTCCATGCCAAGGAAAGTACCATCCGGACACGAGCCGAGTCTTCAATCTTCTATCTTCGTAGTCTTGGAGTCCGGCGGATAATGATAGTCGGCTGTCCGGACACCCCTAGTCCAGGACTCCTCGGTAGCCCCGAACCAGGCTTCAATGGCGATAAGTCCGGTAGCGTTTATAGTCTTCGCATTGCAAGGCGGGTTCTCCCTTCAAATTCCATGTACCTGCCGAATAGTGTCCGGCTTTATCTTGAATACTGTGTTCCTCGGCTTCTATGCCAAATAATGGCCCTCTTCCACGCGTCGCACGAATGCAAAAAGCCATGGTGTCTTTTGCATTTCACCCCTAATTGTGCGAGTCGTCCGCCTATAAAAGAGGCAAGAATCCAGATCCAAACCGCACCGTCTTCCTCCCACGAATACTCCATCGAAGCGCCTGTGACCTAGAAATCCATTCCATCATGGATCGTCGACGCGGCTCTTCTTCACGCGCTCCCAGCCCACCGCCGGGGAATTGTAGGAGGTGCTCTATTTCGCACAACGAGCTAGTGAAGCTCCAAACAGAGGGATTTCTCCCTCCGGCCTTCATGGTTCCAGTCTGGGCCGGACTGGTTACTTATCAAGGTGGGAGGCAGGCGGAGGACACCCCAAGCCCCAATAAGGGGGAGCGGGTGTGCTTTGTCCCCTATCTGATAAGGGGGCTCGGATTTCCAATACATCCGTTCCTCCGCGGGCTCCTGAAGTTCTACGGACTCCAGCTCCACCACCTCACGCTCGCCTCTGTGCTGCATATCGCGGGCTATGTAGCTCTTTGCGAGCTATTCCTGGGCATCGAGCCCATTTTGCTTTGTGGAAGAGGCTGTTTTGCCTCGTACCCCGTTCTCACGAGGGGTCCATATATCAAGTGGGCGGCACCGAAATATGGCGCATCGCCGGGACCGGATACCTATCCGCACTCCTAAGAAAGCGTCCAAGACCGCCCTCGAGTGGTTTTATATAGGAGGCGCTCCGCTACTAGACCCAGTCCGGATCGGCCTCCCGGAGTTTAGTGCTGCTCCCTTGAAGAAACGCCTCAGCTGGCGCCCGCGGAGCCCCCGATTGGAGGAAGACAAGAGCGTCCATTATTTGATGGGCCGGATAAGATTAATGGCTCATTCCGGCTTGACCATGATCGGAGTCATGGCGACATGCATCAAGCGAGGGGTATAGCCACTACAATACAGAGGCCACCCCATGTGGGATTTCAACGGGGAGGACGATGCCACCCGGCACGGCCGCAAAGGGCCGGATTCAACCAAGGATCTGGTAAAGATCCTGTCCGGCTTGTACAAGGGGGAGAAGGAGGACTTCCTTCGAACGAACCCTTTGAATGGGTTTTCCATGATCAACCGTAGAGGATGGGTAAGTGAACACCTTGAAGGGCTCTACCCATGCTTTCGAAGTTTAAGCTTCTTACATTATGTCTTCGGCGCAGGATCTGCGTCGGACTGTTGAGGACATGGTGAGTCCTGCTCCGCAACCCGAGGATCTAGAAGGGTCCCTGGATCCGGCCTCTGAAGAGGACCCGGACATCAAGGTGGAGCTGATCGACGGGGTGTATCACCAGCTCAGCATAGACAATGCTCTGGTCGCCATCACGACGGACTACCCCAGACTAAGTCCGGCTTCCCAGGTGACCGCGACCGAAGTCCGGACACCGTTATCTCTTCCCTGCCTATTTCTGACCTTCGCGAACGATGGTATTTTGCAGGAAGCGCCTTCTGGCGGAGGAAGCGAGCCAGCGGCGGTGACCAACAAAGGCCAGTCCGAACCAGCGGGCGGAAAAGGAGCGCAGTGCGGACGGAAACGTCGCCGCAAAGGTATAGCTCGTATTCGAATTTTCAGAGCAACGTTCCAAAGAAACGACTGAGTGCTCATGATTTTTGTAGGAAGAAAAGCGCTCACCGGACTGCGAGCGTAGGAATTGCCGATCCGACCAACACCGACCAGGCTCTAGCGCCCGGCCTGGAGGGGGAGGCAAGCGCAAGACGCGAGCCGGATCCTTCTCCAACGGAGGATACCGGCTGCATCGTCCGCCACCAAGTGCGAGGTGGAGAGCGCCATGAACCATAGGCGCCACGGACAAGATTTCGTGAAGCGTGCTTTTCCCCGAGGCATTGGATGCCTTTAACGCAGGGGACGCGCATCTCCGTGCCGTTCAAGATGGTTTTACCAGAGCCATGGAGCAGTATGTGAAAGACACACGGGTAAGGGAATTTCAATGGTCATATACCAGTAGCCCCCGAGACTTAAAGTAGTTTATGCAAACTGATTTAAGGATCATTCGAAAATGCAGGCGCTTACCAAGAAGAACGCCCAACTGTCCCAGAGCTGCAAGATTGCAAGGCCCAGCGGAGGCAGACTTGCTGCCGCAGGAGGAGATGCAAGACCCCTCCTGGTAACACATTTTATTAATAAACATAAGCGCTATGCGGCGTGCGCGCAAGTCTAATAATGACATTGCGGTACCGCGGACAAGATCCGGACAGCAAGCATTGCTGCACCAGCTAAAGGCGGCGAGTGTGCTGAATAGGGTTCAGCAGAAAGGAACAAGCTCAGGATGCCAACGCCAAGCTCGAGAGAAGAGCTGAAAGGCGTTCGAGCCGAGCTGTCGGCTCCGTTAAGGAGAATCAGCGGCTTCGTCGCGGCATTTATAGTAAGTGCTTGAGCGGACTCCTTTGAAAAGAAGAGTTCGGCGAGGAAGTATTTTGACATGATTTGTCTTGTAGGTGTACTCACGGGTCGTCCTGCAGAGGAGATGCCCATATCAACGGGTGATCAACTTCCCGAACTGTTGCAGCTACTCGAACGAGTTCGGCAGGCAATGAGCAGCGTCGTTCAGGCTTTGTGGCCAGCCCTCACCCTACCCGAGGGCCTCGGGGAGCTTGCGGAGAAGCTGCAGGGAGTACGGCAGCGCTTCCGTTTATGGAAGATATCGGCTTGCCGTCAAGGTGCCAGGGAGGCTTGGGCCATGGTGAAGACGCGGTACAAGAAGGCGGATCCCAACCACATGGCCGAAGTTGGACCGGTGGGGCCCGACGGGAAAGAGATCCCTGTGAGTTTAGTATATAGCCAAGTAGAGTTGGCTGCCAAATTTTCCCAACGGGAATGTAAACTAGACAGCACTGTTAGGCGGGATTGAGGAGGAATACAATCAGTAAATTTGACAATGTATGTCATCCTTTAAAGTGACATGTGAAATGCCTTCTAGCCGGATTGTAGATCGTTTGTCTTTGCCGACCTTTTCGCTTCAACCTCGGGACCCTAGAGTCCGGAGTGTGTCCGAATACCTCTTTGGTTGAGACACAACCGTGGTATGCATGGAGACCAGGCGTAGGGGTCATTAGTGCTTTATCAGACAAGTGCCCAACTAGTTATGTTATATTACATGGTTAGTAAGAAACATCTTCCAGGAGAATAGTTCCGTTAAGGGTTCCTTTATTTGGGAGGCATGCCCTAAAGTGCATGTCGGACTACAAAGAAAGATAAAACATCGGGGCAGATAGATAAAATAGGTAAAAGTCATCTTTTAAATCACCGACCGAATATTCCCTTAAGAACGCTAGCTTTCGGCCTCACCGATCGAGGTACACATCCGGTGACCGGCAAGTAACAATTGCAGAGGTGCTCCTTTACCTCCTAGCCGAACAATCGGGAGCGAGGGGTAAGCACAGAGCCGAGCAACCCAGCTTGGCCAAAACTTAAGTCATATCGATGCATATAATGGCGAGTAAAAGGTACATGTGGAAGCTTGACACATGTGTTGGGTATGAAACCCGTATAATTAAGCTTCTGTAAAAGAAGCCCCCAGGAATAATGAGTGCGGATGGCACATCATGTGTATGCAAAGAATGCGGAAATAGGCCCGTAAGGGCTTTCGAATAAAGAGGATAAGAAGAGAAACAAAAAGACAGCCGAAGTATAAAAGTTTGGACGGGGGAAGGGGACGAACTCTTAGTCCGGCGCTAGGCATAGAATCGTCGGAGGCGGGTTGCGTTCCATGGGTTCGGCTCGAGTCGGTTGTTCGACGCATTTTGTAGACGGTATGCTCCGCCGATCAGTACTTGATCGATAATGAAGGGTCCCTCCCATTTAGGCTTGAGCTTGTCCTTTTTCTTGTCCGGCAGGCGTAGAACTAGTTCACCAACGTTGTAAGTCTTGGCCCGTACTTCTCTGCTTTGATATCTTCAGGCCTGCTGCTCATAAAATGCGGAACGAGCCTTCGCGACGTCACGTTCTTCCTCCAATGTGTCCAAGCTGTCCTGATGATCGAGCTCGGCTTCTCTTTCCTCATACATGCGCACTCGAGGTGAGTCATGAATAATGTCACAGGGCAAAACTGCCTCTGCGCCGTATACCATAAAAAATGGTGTGAATCCGGTAGTACGGTTGGGCGTTGTCCGCAGCCCCCAGAGTACGGAGTCGAGCTCCTCGACCCATTGTGTGTCGGATTTAGTAAGTGACCTTACTAACATGGGTTTAATGCCGCTCATTATTAGACCATTTGCTCTTTCCACTTGACCGTTGGTTTGAGGGTGATAAACTGAAGCATAGTCGAGCTTGATGCCCATATTTTTGCACCATGACTTAACCTCATCGGCTGTGAAGTTAGTGCCGTTGTCGGTGATGATGCTGTGGGGGACTCCGTAACGGTGTACCACCCCTGATATAAAGTCTATCACTGGTCCGGACTCTGCCGTTTTAACTGGTTTGGCCTCTATCCATTTGGTGAATTTATCAACCATGACCAATAGGTACCTTTGCTTGTGGGTTCCCCCTTTAAGGGGTCCGACCATGTCAAGCCCCCAGACCGCGAACGGCCAGGTAATGGGTATGGTTTTGAGGGCGGTGGGTGGCATATGGCTCTGATTAGCAAAGAGCTGACAACCAACGCATCGCTGGACCAAGTCTTGTCGTCCGCCCGAGCCGTCGGCCAATAAAATCTGACGGAATGCCTTTCCAACAAGGGCCGGGCTGCTGCGTGGTGTCCGCCTAGTCCGGCATGAATTTCGGCCAGAGGTTTCGCCCTTCCTCTTGGAGATGCACCTCTGAAGGACTCGGTTGTACTTTTCTTATAAAGTTCTCCTCATGGACCTCAGAGGCTTTTGATCGCCGGACTATGCAGTGGGCCTCATTTTGGTCTTGGGAAGTTCCTGCCTAAGCAAGTAGGCTAGGAAAGGTTACATCCACGCGGCGATTACTGCCATTATAACGTGGGCTGAAGGTGTTATGTCGTCGCTGAATCATCGATTGATGCGGTTTTTCGGTTTATCGCTACGGGCTCCTCTTCCCATAATGCGGATGGCTTGAAGAGCCGTTCCAGAAGATATTTGGAGGGACAGCATCACGTTTACGCACCGATGCGTGCGTAGCGTCGGCCGCCGTTATTATCTCGGGCTATGTGATGGAATTCAAGTCCTTCAAACCGGTGACATTTTAGGACAGCGTTGCGATATGCTGCCATTTTCGGATCCTTGGCGTCAAAGTCTCCGTTTATTTGGGATATTGCGAGGTTTGAATCCCCGCGCACCTCTAGGCGTTGAATGCCCATGGAGACCGCCATCCGGAGACCATGTAACAGGGCCTCGTATTCGGCTGCATTGTTGGAGTCCGTGTACATTATTTGTAGTACATACTGGACTGTGTCTCCGGTTGGGGACATCAATACGATGCCAGCCCCCAGTCCGGCCAACATTTTGGAGCCGTCGAAATGCATAGTCCAATTGGAGTATGCGCCGTACTCTTTAGGGAGTTCGGCTTCAGTCCATTCGGCGACGAAGTCGGCCAAAACTTGTGACTTTATAGCTCGTCGAGGTTTGTAAGGTATGTCGAATGGTAAGAGCTCAATAGCCCACTTTGCAATCCTGCCCGTTGCGTCGCGGTTATTTATTATGTCATTGAGTGGTACTTCAGAGGCCACTGTTATCGAACACTCTTGAAAGTAGTGCCGGAGCTTCCGAGACGCCATGAACACCGCATATGCTATCTTCTGATAGTGCGGGTAACGGGATCTGCAGGGGGTTGACACAGTGGATACATAATACACTGGTTTTTGAAGAGGGAATTTATGTCCTTCTGTCTCTCGTTCGACGACGAGGACCGCGCTTACAACTTGATGTATTGTTGCGATGTATAACAACATTGGTTCGCCCAGAGTGGGCGCGGCCAGGACCGGATTTGTTGCCAGTATGGCCTTTATTTCTTCGAGTCCGGCAGTGGCAGCATCCGTCCACTCAAAGTGTTCGGTGCGCCTGAGGAGGCGATAAAGGGGTAGCGCCTTTTCTCCTAAACGGGAGATAAAGCGGCTTAAGGCTGCCACGCATCCTGTTAATTTTTGTATTTGTTTGAGGTCCTTTGGAATATCCAACTATGACGGAGCTCGGATTTTGGCCGGATTTGCTTCAATTCCTCTACCGGATACGATGAAGCCCAGCAGCTTTCCGGCTGGTACGCCGAAAACGCATTTTTCCGGATTCAACTTGATATCATATGCTCTAAGGTTTTGGAATGTGAGCCTCAAATCGTCTACTAGAGTTTCGACGTGTTTTGTTTTGACGACTACGTCGTCTACGTATGCCTCGACTGTTTTGCCGATCTGGGTGGCGGACATGTTTGAATCATGTCTTGATATGTTGCGCGGCATTTTTAAGTCCGAAGGGCATCGTGTTGAAGCGAATGGTCCATATGGAGTGATGAATGCCGTTGCGGCTTGGTGCGCTTCCGCCATCTTGATTTGATGATAGCCAGAGTATGCGTCCAGGAAGCACAACGAATCGTGCCCTCTTGTGGCATCGATAATTTGATCGATGCGGGGAGAGGAAAGGATCCTTTGGGCAAGCCTTATTGAGGTCTTTAAAATCGATACGAGGCGCCGAGATTTATCCTTCTTTGGTACCATCACCAGATTTGCTAGCGGTCCGGATGTTTGATATCTCTAATGAATCCGGCTTCCAATAGTTTGGCTAGCTCTTCTCCCATTGCCTGTCTTTTGGGTTGGAAAATCGCGAAGAGCCTGTTTGGTAGCTTAAATCCTTTAGGATGTTTAGGCTGTGTTCGCCAACTGCTGGGGATTCGGGCATGTCCGAAGGATGCCAGCGAAGATATCCCAATTTTCGAAGGAATTAGCAAGATCGGCATCTACTTCGGGGTTCAATTGTGCCCCGATGGAGGCCGGCTTTGTTGGGTCCGTTGGATGGACCTGGAATTTTACTATTTCATCTGCTGGTTTGAAGGAGGTGGACTTGGATCTTTTATCGAGTATCACATCATCCTTGTTCACCGTAGAGCGCAGCATGGTGAGTTCTTCTGCTGCTAAGGCTTTGGATAGTGCCTCGAGGGCTAGTGCGGCTGTCTTGTTTTCGGCGCGGAGTGCTATGTCCGGATCACTAGCAAGAGTGATTATTCATTTGGGCCGGGCATTTTGAGCTTCATGTACCCGTAATGAGGTCTTGCTTGAAAAATTGTGAATGCCTCTCGCCCTAATATAGCGTGATACCCGTTGCTGAGCACGGGCCACCTGGAACGTGACTTCTTCGGATCTGTAATTGTCCGGAGAGCCGAACACCACATCGAGTGTGATTTTTCCAGTGCAGCGCGCTTCCCGGCTAGGGATTATTCCTCTAAAGGTTGTGCTGTTTCGCTCAATACGGCTCCGATCGATTTCCATTTTTCGCAGAGTTTCCTCGTAGATGAGGTTTAGTCCGCTGCCGCCGTCCATGAGGACTTTTGTTAGTCGAAAGCCGTCCACTATGGGACTAAGTACCAGTGCGGCTGGTGCTCTGGTTGTTTGGAATTTAGGCTCGTCGCTGGTGTTGAAGGTAATAGCTGTGTCACTCCATGGATTTGCGGTTGCTACTTGGTAGACTTGGTAGTCTCATGGATTGTTCGCTTCGCATATTATTTGATCTGAAGGTCTCAAAGACTATTGATACCGTCTTTGGTATTGTTGGAGTGGTTTCCCGGAGCTAGAAGCTCTTCGCCACTTTTGGCCACCTGCCGTAATATCCAACATGCTCGGAGGCTATGTGTTGGGGCGGCTCCCTCTGCACTATGAAGTTTACAGGGTCCATTGAGCCATCCCTCCAGTACGGTTCCGTTTCCCTTATCGGGTTTCTGTTTTTTGTTTTTGCATCTGGGGCCTGAGTGTAAGGCGCCCTTTTGCTGCGGACTGGGTTTGGGGCTGGATTGTCCCAAAATTGATTTTCAGTTTTCCGGAAACTTTCCATCGCACAGTACTTTCGTACTATGGACGCCATATCGGTGAAGCGTAATTCTGCGACGATCAATGGCGTTCGAGATTCCTTGTCCGTGCGGTTATTGCGAAGATTGAGATTGCGTTTTCCTCTCGGCAGTCCTTTATCCTGTCCATAACCAGGAGGAATCGCCCGATAATGATGTATTGTTTCGAAGGCTCTTGCCAGATTAGAGATAGATCGCATATGTCTGGGCGGGTGGGTGGAATAAAATCCGGATCCCTGCCCATCTTGGGGCTCAAAGGCCGAGGGGCTTCCAAATTCGGAAGCTTGGTTTGCTGGAGACAATCCAGCGAGTCCGGGGCGATGCATGGTTTTAAGTTCAATGCTCGATCGAAGTCCGTCCCTTCGCGGGAATCCGGCATGGAGGGTTCGGGAATCCGGACATGAATTGTTTTCGACACTGGCCAAGAATTGCCGTATTGCTCCTCTACCACTGCGACGTGGTGGGTGGTCTGGGGAGAGTTAATCTCTCTCAGATCGGTTTTAAGCCCAATCTGGTTGTAGTCCGTAGTGACTCCCAGGGCGGCGATGCGATCCAAGAGCTCGTTAACAGACGAGATCTCTATTGGATCTAACTGTTCGGCAGCTTTAGGGTTGTAGGATCGAAAGTATGTCCAGAGGGGGGGTGATTAGACTACTTGACAATATAAAAATTCAGCCTTTTGATAAAGACAAGTTTTTGGCAAGTTCACAATGATGATCAAGTCAAGTATCACCCTACACATGCAATTCTAGAGTATAGGCAGCGGAAAGTAAATTGCACATGTAGTAAAGAGAGGTGGAGAAGATCAAACGCAATTTGGAGACACGGAGATTTTTCTCGTGGTTCCGATAGGTGGTGCTATCGTCAATCCACGTTGATGGAGACTTCAACCCACGGAGGGTAACGGCTGCGAGAGTCCACGGAGGGCTCCACCCACGAAGGGTCCACGAAGAAGCAACCTTGTCTATGCCATCATGGCCTACGCCCACGGAGGGCTAGCCTTACTCGGGGTAGATCTTCATGAAGTAGGCGATCTCCTTGCCCTTACAAACTTCTTGGTTCAACTCCACATCTCGACGGAGGCTCCCAAGCGACACCTAACCAATCTAGGAGGCACCACCCTCCAAAAGGTAATAGATGGTGTTGATGATGATGAACTCCTTGCTCTTGTGCTTCAAATGATAATCTCCCCAACACTCAACTCTCCTCACTGATTTGGCTGTGGTGGAAGAAAGGATTGAGTGGAAAGCAACTTGGGAAGGCTAGAGATCAAGCTTCATATGGTGGGAGTGGAGCTACTTGATCTCAACACAAGGGTAGGTAGTTTTCTTCTCAGAAATGTAAGGTAGGAGTGGTAGTTCTTTCTGATGGCTCTCTCCACGAGTGAAGAGGGGGTGGAGGGTATTTATAGCCTCCACACAAAATCCAACCGTTACACACATTTGACCAATCTCGGTCGGACCGAAGTTGACAACTCGGTGAGACCGAAAGTTCAAATCATGTGAGCGTTGGGATTTTCGTGGGACCGAAAATACAATCTCGGTTAGTCCGATTCGTCCAAAGACAAGAGCTTGCCAATCTCGGTGGGACCGACTTCATCATCTCGGTGACACCGATTTTGATGACGAAGGTTCTGAAGCTTGGCAACTCAAGTTTCGTGAGACCGAGTTGAATCGGAAAATCCGAAATTTCTAGGGTTTGGCTATATGGCTGAGGTGGTTCATCTCGGTGTGGTGAGTTTAGGAAATCGGTGGGACCGAGATTACTTATGAGTGTATTATGGAAGTGAGAGTTGCGATAGTTTAGGAGATATATCACTAAGCACTTTGAGCAACCAGATCATTATCATAACCTCATCCCTTTTAATAGTATTGGCTTTCCTATGGACTCAATGTGATCTTGGATCACTAAACCAAAAATGGAGTCTTGAGCTTTTGCCAATGCTTGCCTTAGCATTTTGAGGGTCCACTTCTTCAGTCCTTGCCATACCCATATCCTTGAACTTTCTGAAATGATTCTCAAGAAATTATTAGTTCAATGATATATATGTTGTTATTAATTACCAAAACCACCCGGGATTAGTTGCACTTTCAATCTCCCCTTTTGGTAATTGATGACAACATATAGATCAAAGCTTCGACAAATGATATAATCAATGAATAATATCGTCGCTTTGAGAAGTATGTGACAAGCAAGAGCTCCCCCTAAATTTGTGCATTATTTAAGATTTGCGTTTGAATGCAAATGCACAATCGATTAGGATCATGGGTCACTCTTCCATGTCACATACATCTTGGTGGAGCGCACAAAATGATAAGAATGAATAGCATGCACCCAGTCACCAAGACATGAGTAAATGGTCATACAAGATATGAATAGCATATGATAAGCATTAAGCACACATTAAGTCATAGTACGACCAAGCACTCATTAAGGTAGAATGAAACGTAGTATCAAACACACGGAATGTCTCGAAAATCAAAAGTATCTCAAAGAAACCGCAAATGAACGAAAGAGCAAAAGCGAGCACTCTCTCTCTCGAAGTCCTATGATCTATACAATTTCTCCCCCTTTGGCAACAAGTTACCAAAAAGTTCGAAAAGTATAGAGCTAAGCGTCACTAGGGACTCTGCTGGCGGCTCCTGTCTGGGTTGATGTTGGAGTTGAGATGGCAGCATCTGCGAAGACTTCAGCTGATGTCTGTGGAGCTGGAGGAGTGGTCACTGGAGCTGGAGCTGGAGCAACTGATGGAGCTGTGGGAGGTGCTGAGGCTGTAGTCCTAGTGTCTGTCACTGGAATAGTAGTTGATCGGGGTCTTGTGGGAACCGGAGTAGGCTGTTGATAATCATCCTGGACTAGGTCATCCTGCATCTCACGCATGAGCTCTTCCTTCTCCCTCTTTGCTTCCTCAATATCTGCCTCAAGCTTGTTGTGATTACTTGCACTTGATTAGCTTCACATCCGAGCATGGATCTTGTCTTCAACAATCCTTTCAAGACTCTCCGAGGCTGTACAATGCTGGCCAGCGTTGTTCAATCCTCTGGTAGCTTCAAGGAGCTGCTCTCCAACACTCTTTGGTTTAGCTGCTGCTGCTTTGCTTCCTTCTCAGCTTTGGCTTTCTTGGCAGCTTCAATCTTTGCTTGACCTTCAACTGACGTTGGATCCTCCTCATCCATCACAACATCATTGTCCTCATGCTCAGGCTGCAGTGGCAAGTGTGGTCTATCCAACAAGTATGTGCCCGTGCCAAACTTGGCATTGATAAGCATCTGAATGTGCGGGGCAAATCCACATGACCTCTTCTGGTCTGCTGCAGTCCTCTTGATAGTCTCAACTATCAAATCCATCACCTTGAAAGGTGCCTTCTCATCAAGTATATGCAGCATGTTGATAGAGTACCCTCTGATCATGCGATGATCTCCAGACTTGGGCATCAAGGTATGCCTCAGAATAGTGTTTGTGGTAGGTAGACCTGCCTGGAGATAATACACTGAGCCGAGCTTCCAGATTCCTAAATCCTTAGCTGGTACCTCGTTGTACATATTCTTCATGGATTCATGGTTCTTCTTGGGAATACCATAGACATCAACATCATCCTCTCTCTGCACTGGAGCATTCAGCAGTTCTGCCCATTCTTCTACAGTTGAAGAGAATCTTTGGCCTTCAGTCATCCATGTGATCTTTCCATCTGGATAGAAATGAGTTGTGGCATAGAATTGCATAATCATTTCATCATTCCAACTTGTCAGCTTCTGACCTACAAAGTCTGCAACTCCACATGCAGTGAAGCTCTCATGCACATGTGGAAAGAAGTCTCTGTGCTCTTCACTGTCAATGTATTTCCAATCAACAAATCTGGTGTCTGCCACTATGGGCTTCTTGTCCATCAGCACAGTCTCATAGAAGTCCTGCTGCTCTCTGGTGTGGAATCTTGGATCAACAGCAGTTCTTCTCCTCATAGCATATGGATCAGCTTGTCTCCATAGCCTGAGACCTCTATCCTTCCTTTCCTTCATGTTCTCAGCTTGAGGATGAGCATCATTGTGAAGTGGCAGTTTCAAGTTTCAACAAAGCGGTGCCTCATCATCGACACAGACTAGTGGCACATCATCTTTCTTCTTCTCGAGATGCGAGGATGTTCTGACAGTCTTCTTGGGCTTGCGGCGAGGCTTTCTTGGAGCTGCCTTGACTGGAGCAGATGGCTTGGACTTTGAAGTGGCTCCAGCCCTGATGGCATCACCCATGAACTTAGACTTCTGAGGAGGAGGCTGGGGTGCTTCCTCATCCTCATCTTCCTCTGCTGCATCATCATGCACAATCCTCTTCCTCTTGGAAGTTTTCTTCACCTTGCTTGTAGTTTCCTCTTCCAAACTCAGCTTCTTGGCAACAGTGGTCTGCTTCACTTTTCTGGTGCCTTTCTTGGTTTGCTGCCCTTGATGCTCTTTGGCAACAACTTTTCTCTTTGGCTTGGAGGAGACCTCTTCCTCAACAATGAAATCAGAATCTTCTTCATCAGAGTTCCTCTTCTTTCTGGCCCTGGTGGCTGCAGGAGGCAAACCACTTGGTGTACTCCTCTCACCATCATCTGAAGAGCTGCTGGGATCAGGACTAGTGCCTGCCTCTGGAATATCAGCAATAGGTAACTCTGACCTGTTCTGGCTGTCACTGGCATCTGACATGGCTGACAACCTGTGAATAGATAAGGTGTAGGTAGAGTAGAAGAGTTATCACAAACTGCAGAAGATTTTGCAAACAAAGTGAGTTCAAATTCTAGTATTAGGTTTTCACAGAAGACATTTCGGTCAGACCGAGTTTAAAATTCGGTGAATCCGAAGTGTTCAAACAGAAGCATTCACACCACTTTCGGTTGAACCGAAGTGGGTTTCGGTCCTGCCGAAAACACTAGGGTTTCACTAAATCCTCATTTCGTCGCACCGATTTGCACAACTTCGGTTGGACCGAAGGTGCAAAGGTAATGGCCAGAGGCCAAATCGGTCATACCGAGAATGTAAAATCGGTCTCACCGAGATGTGTTCGCGGAAACCTAACCCTAAAACTTTTACTCGAATCTCGTTCGAACGAACTAATCTGGTGTTAAGGAAGATTTCAAACGTGGCAAGATTACAGGCAAACCAAACGTGCATTGAATCGGAGATGGGAGCACGAGTGGGATCGAAACTCACCCTAACTTGGTGGAGTTCTCTCGGCGGCAACGGGCGGAGAAGATGTCCGTGACGGCGACGGAGACTGCGGCGGCGCCTGAGCGGCACGGAGACGATCCGGAGACCACGGCGACGGTAACAAAGGTGTGGGGGGAGGCGTTTTGAAGTAGAAATCAGCGCTGCCCTCGAATATATATACCCTTTTGCTGTCGGTGGGACCGAGTTGTAAAACTCGGTGGCACCGAGATGGATAACTGCAGGGCAATTATGCACTTCGGTCACGCCGAAAATCACAACTCGGTTTCACCGAGGTGAAAACCTAGATCAATCCAAATGCTTTCGGTTTAACCGAGTTTGAGTGGGTTGGTCTGACCGAAATCACATAGAAGGTTTTGGAAGTTAGCCCTTGACGGATCGGTGGCTCCGAGTGCTCCTCACTCGGAGGGTCCAAAATTGACTTGTTCAAAGTTTGTGATGTAAGCATGAATAGAATTTGAGACAAGAAAGCATAGATAGCTAGGGGAGGTACTTAGGCATTCTTGTCCATCCATTTGGTCAGAAAAAAATCAAAACGACCAAAACAACAAATGGATGTCCTTGAATGGATAAAATCATGCATCCAACATGCTCACACAATAAGATAGCAAATGAAATATGTGTCAAACGTGCACAATCAACACTCTAGCTACTATCACACAATTTGTCGATGACTAGGTCATCTATATATGAGTATATTGACTTAGGAGTCAAATGAGAACATTTGATCATAGGTCATACTCATCGTTTAAGCACAAGTGGGGTTACCACTTTTACATAAAGCATTAATGTGTTCACATCATTTGAAGATGCTTTAGCTCAATTCTTTAGAGCAAAGCTCCCCCTAGATGTGAGAACCCCTTTTAAAGGGTCAAACTAACCTTGGGTTGTCGAGAAGACTTCATGTAGATGTTGAAGATGTGGATGCTCAATGTTGATGAAGATCATCAAGAGTTGGGAGCAATCCTTTGGATTCGGGCACTTTCAATACCTACATGGGTTAGTCCCACAAGGAACAAACAAGGATATCCATGGACATAGATTGAAGTTCACAATAGATGATGTCCATGAAAGCAATGATTACCTTGTCCCTTGACTTACCAACAAGAGGGTTTGTGACTCCATGAACTAGTGCACAATGTGGAAGTTGGTTGCACAAGTTTTTGCCAAAATGAATGTGAGTGAAGTATGTTGGTGGAGTCACCCTCAAGAACTCTCTAGTTCTTCTTCTTCGGGATCCACATCATCTTGATGGGAATCCTTGGGGTTGTAGTTGAGCTTGACGAAGTAGAACTTGACGTTTCCTTGGGAACCCACTTGACCATGGCTTTAGGTGCTTCAATAAATGCATCAATCTCCTCTTGAAGCTTGTCCTTGCCTTTTAGCTTGTGGTCTTGTGGTGGAAGGTCATCTTGAGCTTGTTCCACATTGGAAGAAGTAGGATCGTACTTCTCCTTTTGAGAAACAAACTTTGGAGTGGGATATTGACCTTCTTCCCATTCAACACCCTCGGCGTTGAACTTTCGCTCAAAACCAATTCCTTGATTCTTCCGGTGCCTTCCTTGCTTGCGAACAATTTCCTCAAAGTTCTTGCTTCGGCAAGGCTCTTGTAGACACCTTTCTCTATAATCCCTTTCAATAAACTATTTTCTTGCTCAAGTGTAACTTGGCTTGAAACATTGTTAGTGGAATCAAGAGAACTACTAGAAGCAACAATATTGGATTTAGCATGGTTATTGTTACTACTAGATGAAGAATTTTTCTTATGCTTGTCATGCTTAGTTTTAATGGGAGGCAAGAAATTAGACAAGAGAAGTCGTTTGGCAAGATATGAAGAACTCTTCTTTCGAAGATCGTCATTGATTGCTTTTAGAAACTCATGTTCTTGCTCTAGATTGAGCTTCTCGAAGCGTAGCTTCTCATGAGATCTTAGGAGCTCTCTATGATCTTCTTGAGTTGTATCATGAGCTAACTTAATAGTGTTTAGTTCTTTAGTTAGACGCTCAATCTCCTTCATACCATTGTCATTCGACTCTTCTCGACTATAAAGACTACTAGCATGTTCATCATTACTAGGCTCACTAGATTTATCATGTAAGAGCTCATCTTCACCAAGCAAATCATCCTCATCACTATCAAAGTCAATAAATTCAGGGTGTGATACCTTGGGGCCTTTAGCCATGAAGCATCTTCCAATTCCCTCATTTGGTGAATCAAATAAGTCATAGGAGTTGGAGTTGGAGGACACGAGAGCAAGACCGCAACACCTTCATCTTGATCAGAGTCGGAGTTGGAGTGATAGCTTCTTTCGGAGTGATTGTCTGAGTCGGGCGGAGACCCATTCACCTACATGAGCTTGATGTTTTCTTCTTGTGTAGCTCCTTGATGACTTGTCTTTCCTCTCCGAATCCTTGCTTCTCCGAGAGGGTCTTCGTTCATAACGATCATCTCTACTCCTTCTCTCTTTCCGAGGTGACTCTTCTCTTGAGCTTCTTCTTCTTGGAGATTCTTCTCTTCTCTTGTGGGGAGCCGAACACTCATTTGAGTAGTGTCCGGGTCTTCCACAATTGTAGCAGTTTCGATCATGACTAGAAGATCTCTTTTCATCATATGATCTAGACTTTGAGCTTCTTTCTTTGCTTCTACTCTTGTAGAATTTGTTGAAGTTCTTCACCATTAGGCTTCTCTCTTCATTGGAAACTAGCTTGTCACTTGAGGTTGTGGGAGCATCACTTGTAGCTTTGTAAGCACCACTTGACTTGTTGTGAAGCTCTTCCTTATCTTTAAGTGTCATCTCATGAGCAACAATTCTTCCAATGACTTCGGTTGGCTTGAGATTCTTGTAGTTTGGCATCATTTGGATCAAAGTGCACACGGTGTCATACTTTCCATCCAAAGCTCTGAGAATCTTCTTGATGATGAATCGGTCGGTCATTTCTTCGCTTCCTAAGCCGGCAATCTCATTGGTGATGAGAGCAAGCCTAGAGTACATTTCAGCGACTCCTTCACCTTCCTTCATCTTGAACTTGTCAAGTTGACCTTGAAGAACATCTAGCTTTGATTCCTTCACGGACTCGGTACCTTCGTGCATTTCGACCAAAGTATCCCAAATCTCTTTTGCATTCTCAAGACGGCTGATTTTGTTGAACTCCTCGGGACACAAAGCATTGAAGAGAATGTCACAGCTTGAGCATTGTTTTGCAACATCCGCAATTCATCCGTTGTAGCTTCGCGATCCGGAACTTTTCCTTCCTCGAAGAATTCACCTTGCAAACCAACACAAATAATGCCCCATGCGGCTGGGTTATGGCCAAGAATATGCATTTTCATTTTATGCTTCCAACTAGCAAAGTTTGAACCATCAAAGTAAGGACCTCTCGAAAATTACCCTCACTAGACGCCATACTCTCCTAGGTTGTGAAACCAAGCTTATGGAGTCAATGCAATGGAAACCAATACAATGGAGACCAAAGCTCGATACCACTTGTAGGATCGAAAGTATGTCTAGAGGGGGTGATTAGACTACTTGACAATATAAAAATTCAGCCTTTTGATAAAGACAAGTTTTGGCAAGTTCACAATGATGATCAAGTCAAGTATCACCCTACACATGCAATTCTAGAGTAAAGGCAGCGGAAAGTAAATTGCACATGTAGTAAAGAGAGGTGGAGAAGATCAAACGCAATTTGGAGACACGGAGATTTTTCTCGTGGTTCCGATAGGTGGTGCTATCGTCAATCCACGTTGATGGAGACTTCAACCCACGGAGGGTAACGGCTGCGAGAGTCCACGGAGGGCTCCACCCACGAAGGGTCCACGAAGAAACAACCTTGTCTATGCCATCATGGCCTACGCCCACGGAGGGCTAGCCTTACTCGGGGTAGATCTTCACGAAGTAGGCGATCTCCTTGCCCTTACAAACTTCTTGGTTCAACTCCACATCTCGACGGAGGCTCCCAAGCGACACCTAACCAATCTAGGAGGCACCACCCTCCAAAAGGTAATAGATGGTGTTGATGATGATGAACTCCTTGCTCTTGTGCTTCAAATGATAATCTCCCCAACACTCAACTCTCCTCACTGATTTGGCTGTGGTGGAAGAAAGGATTGAGTGGAAAGCAACTTGGGAAGGCTAGAGATCAAGCTTCATATGGTGGGAGTGGAGCTACTTGATCTCAACACAAGGGTAGGTAGTTTTCTTCTCGTAAATGTAAGGTAGGAGTGGTAGTTCTTTCGATGGCTCTCTCCACGAGTGAAGAGGGGTGGAGGGTATTTATAGCCTCCACACAAAATCCAACCGTTACACACATTTGACCAATCTCGGTCGGACCGAAGTTGACAACTCGGTGAGACCGAAAGTTCAAATCATGTGAGCGTTGGGATTTTCGGTGGGACCGAAAATACAATCTCGGTTAGTCCGATTCGTCCAAAGACAAGAGCTTGCCAATCTCGGTGGGACCGACTTCATCATCTCGGTGACACCGATTTGATGTGAAGGTTCTGAAGCTTGGCAACTCAAGTTTCGTGAGACCGAGTTCGAATCGGAAAATCCGAAATTTCTAGGGTTTGGCTATATGGTGAGGTGGTTCATCTCGGTGTGACTGAGTTTAGGAAATTGGTGGGACCGAGATTACTTATGAGTGTATTATGGAAGTGAGAGTTGCTGATAGTTTAGGAGATATATCACTAAGCACTTTGAGCAACCAGATCATTATCATAACCTCATCCCCTTTTAATAGTATTGGCTTTCCTATGGACTCAATGTGATCTTGGATCACTAAACCAAAAATGGAGTCTTGAGCTTTTGCCAATGCTTGCCTTAGCATTTTGAGGGGTCCACTTCTTCAGTCCTTGCCATACCCATATCACTGAACTTTCTGAAATGATTCTCAAGAAATTATTAGTTCAATGATATATATGTTGTTATTAATTACCAAAACCACCCGGGGATTAGTTGCACTTTCAAGGGCTGACGCGAAGATTGCTTCCGACGACTTGAGAAGTCATTGCCGAAGCGGCGGCCGGACAGGCGGTCATGAGAAAACCACCAAGACGGATAGTTTGGCCGGCGGCCAAGGCCCCTCCAGCGAATACTCCGTCTTTGAAGACGGGTAGAGACATCCGCCCTATCGGTGACGACACAGAGGAACTCTCAATGAAAGCACCAATGTCGGTGTCAAAACCGACGGATCTCGGGTAGGGGGTCCCGAACTGTGCGTCTAGGCGGATGGTAACAGGAGACAAGGGACACAATGTTTTTACCCAGGTTCGGGCCCTCTCGATGGAGGTAAAACCCTACGTCCTGCTTGATTAATATTGATGATATGGGTAGTACAAGAGTAGATCTACCACGAGATCAAGGAGGCTAAACCCTAGAAGCTAGCCTATGGTATGATTGTTGCAGTGTATGTTGTCCTACGGACTAAAGCCCTCCGGTTTATATAGACACCAGAGAGGGCTAGGGTTACACAGAATCGGTTACAATGGTAGGAGATCTACATATCCGTATTGCCAAGCTTGCCTTCCACGCCAAGGAAAGTACCATCCGGACACGAGCCGGAGTCTTCAATCTTCTATCTTCGTAGTCTTGGAGTCCGGCGGATAATGATAGTCCGGCTGTCCGGACACCCCCTAGTCCAGGACTCCCTTAGTGGCCGACTAGAAAAACTGCTCCAATGAAGACTCCATGATATCTGCTCCAACTTCATCAACATAGTCATCATCGCTATCATCTGGGTCCGAATCGGTGTCGTCAATGATGATGTAGTTCTCTGGACAGGTGCAATCTTCGTCTTCTCCTCCAGTTGCGGGAAATCCCATAAATACTTTTAGCTTTTTCTTCAGATCATCATTCTTCTCCACTAGTGTTGCTATATCCTCCTCATATCCATCGCGTGTAGACTTGAGTTCTTCCTCCAGCTCCGTGATCTTGGTCATGGCCTTCTTCAGGTCTACATGCCTGCGCACATCTGGTTCTCCTGGCGTAGAATGTGATGGTTTAACTCCTGGATGAAAGCTGCAATTGATCTATCCTTCCTGGTGCTGATCATCTCCCATTTCTCATCTCGGTGCCCACAAGTCTGGTAGATAGTATCCTTGAGATCCTTGTGGTAAACTTCTCCATTACGTCCCATAGTGATGTGGGCTGCCATGCTCTTTCCTAGACTCCAGGTTGGTGCATCAAAGGAAAACTCTATGGGCTCAGTGACGGGCATGAACGTCCTTCCTGGTAATTGAACTTGAATCATCCAACGCTCCTCTTCAGGTAAAGTGGCGTTGTAGGTCCCGGTGAAGCTTGGTACTTCGATGTTCACGTATGTAGTGACTTCCTTCAAGTGATGTCCAAAGGGTGTATCTTCATCCGGTTGCGTGAACTTGTTCCTTGCATCCGCCATCCTAAAAGAATAGAAAAAATGAGGAGTCAGAAATGAGAAGAGTGAGTAGTGATCTAGGGCTTTAGCTTTAGTGGTCGTGTCCTACAGTCAGCGTGTCCTCTAATACCATCTTGTAGCAACCAGACCTCAGATAGTCTGATCTCTGTGCTTTAGTGTCATCCCTGGATTAGTAATGCTGACACGCACAGTACTTGAAGGATTTATAATAGAGTAGCAATCACATACTTATTACATCGAATGTCTCAAAAGAGAACTTATTACAATAAATATGGCTTAAGGCCATCTAATAACGATAACAGCGGAAGGTTTGGAAGATAAGTGAGTCCATCACCTCCAACGGCATCACTGAGTATAGAACCATGACCTAAAGGCGCCTTACTCGTCGTCTGAAAAGTCTGCAACATGAACGTTGCAGCCCGAAAACGGGTCAGCACATGGAATATGCTGGCAATGTAACACATAGAGAGTAATGAAAGAATAAAGCTATACTACATGCATATATGGTTGGTGGAAAGCTCTATGGTTACAGTTTTTGCATAAAGCCAATTTTTCCGTACTGCAAAGGAATAAATTTTATTTAACTATCATGGTGGTTGTTAAACATTGAGAAGATAGTAATCCTCTCAATCCCAATTAAGCATCATCATTAAAACCCAACAATATTAATTAAAGTAACATGATGAGATTCACATGATAATCCAAGTACTAGATACTCAAAACGTCCATAACCGGGGACACAGCTAACCATGATTAGTTTGTACACTCTGCAGAGGTTTGCGCACTTTTCCCCACAAGACTCGATCTCCTCCGTTGGGATTCTCGCACTACATGATGTTTGAGAAACGGATGACCGAGACATAGTGTTTTAGAAGCGCTAGCACCTTACGATCGGGTAGACAGTACCAACCTACACCCCCTACATCTGCTAGTCTACCACTGTAAGAGTTCGCACGACTTAGTCAACTATGCTAGAGCCCATAGTAGCTTGTGGCTGCACACAGAAGTTTCTAGCATGAATAATCTCATGATCCCTTTGAGCCTAGGTGGTGGTCCAAAAGCAAACAGGCAATCGCTGGAATACCCAGGTGCCTCAATCCACCCAGATGTGTGTTTAAGTTGCTACCTTAAGTAAACCATTAACTTAAAATCTCACATCTTTCATGGATACACTCACCCAATCCATGTCTACTAGCATAGCATGGCATAATAAGCAAACGCAGAGGTAACTCCCAAGGGTTTGATAATAGAACAGGTATAGGTACTACCTCAACTACTCCCCAATACCCACATGTTATCAATCCTACTCATGCAATGTTTGAGGGTTGATCTAATGCAATAAAAACTGAGTATGAAAGGGATATGATCAAAGTGTTACTTGACTTGCTGATGATCCGCGAAACCTAGAGATTCAAAGTAGCAAGCGGCGCACTCCGGGTACTCTATCGCAAACAAACAAGCATATAATAAGTACTCATCTAATGCACGGGTAAATCTCAAATAAGAGATCTAACTAGAAAGTTCAACTTAAGAACTCTGGTTTGCAAAAAGAATCAAATCAAACGAAGCAACGAAAATCAAACGGCGAAAGAAACAAGCTTCGTTTACTAATTTGGATCTAAGTCAAATTTTCCAGTAGCAAAAACTTGTTTGAAATGGTTAAGCGGAAAGAGGGTTTCGATACGAAACTCTAGGCGCTTGAATCGCCTAATTCCGATAAACGAGCGAAAAGTTATACTAGAACGAAAATCGGATCAGAAATCGCGATTAGAAATAACCGCGAAAAAATACGAGAAAAGAAAACTGACGAACAGATTAATGAACGAACGTTCGTTAACTAAAACTAAACGGCGAATTCGTTCGTTAAAACGAACGAATGGGCGAACGCTCGCTAAATAAATAAACCGAAAAAAATAAAACCGATCTATAAAAAACGAATCTAGGGTTTCTAAAGAAAAACCGGATCGGGTTTTTAAAAAAACCGGACCACGGCGGCGGCGGCGGTTAATACCTTCGGCTCGGCTCCGACGGGCGCTCGACGGCTCGGCGGGCGGCGCGGGGCGAGGTGCCGGGCTGCAGCGGTGGCGGCTCGGTGGCATGGGTGGGTGTGGTGGGGTATTTAAGAGGGGGGCTCGGCCGGCTTGGGGAAGGGGCAAGGCGGCGACGGCTCAGGGTCGGACTCCTCGAGTCTGGCGGCGACACGGCGGTGGCGCTAGCGCGGGCCGGCCTGGCTCGGCTGGGCCTTTGGCCCAGTCAGGCGTGGAGACTTTTTTTAAATAAAAAAATAATTCCGCCGAACTAAGAAAAAAATCCTAGAAAAATAAATAAAACTATAAAATGCCAAAACAAATTTTCACTGTCTAAAAAAATTATTTAGAACGAGATGAACATTTTCTTGGCCCTAAAATGCAGTTTTGAAAAACATGCAATTTTTCCTAAATTCAAATAAAATAGCAAAAACTCCAAAACTAAACTGATTATGATTTTTTTATTAAATCCTCAATATTTCTTTATTTTTGGGAAAGTCATTTTATTCCCTCTATCATATTTTTATTATAGAAATAATTGAAGATAAAATAAATAAAACCAAAAGATCCTATTTTCAAAATTCGAGAAAACTCAAATATGAAAATAACAAAATCCCCAACTCTCTCCGAGGGTCCTTGAGTTGCTTAGAATTTCTAGGATCAAACGAAAAGCAAAATAAAATATGATATGCATAGATGATCTAGTGTACAACATTCCAAATTGAAAATTTGGGATGTTACGAACCTACCCCCCTTAAGATGAATCTCGCCCTCAAGATTCGGGTTGGCTAGAAAATAGGTGAGGGTGGTCCTTCAGCAGATCTTCCTCTCGCTCCCAGGTGGCTTCATCCTCGGTGTGGTGGCTCCACTGAACTTTGCAAAACTTGATAACCTTGCTGCGGGTGACTCGGCTAGCATACTCAAGAATCTTGACTAGTTTCTCCTCGTAGGTCAAATCACTATCCAACTGAATCGCTTCCAGCGGCACTGTATCTCTCAGCGGTATATCAGCCATCTCTACATGACACTTCTTCAATTGGGAAACGTGGAATACATCGTGAACTCTTGACAATCCTTCGGGCAACTCCAACTTGTAAGCAACTTCTCCCATACGGTCCAAAACTTTGTATGGTCCTACAAAACGTGGCGCTAACTTTCCCTTAACTCCAAAACGCTTAACTCCTCGAACTGGAGATACACGAAGGTAAACTCTGTCTCCGACTTCATAAACTGTCTCCTTGCGTTTAGAATCTGCATAGCTCTTTTGCCTGGACTGGGCTACCTTGAGCCTATTGCAAATCACTTTCACCTTCTGTTCAGACTCCTTAATCAAATCCGGTCCAAACAACTGGCGGTCTCCAACTTCATCCCACGACATTGGGGTCATGCACCTCCTTCCGTACAAGGCTTCGAAAGGGAACATCTTCAAACTGGATTGATAATTGTTGTTGTAAGAGAATTCTGCATAATCTAGCACACAAGATCTCAGCATATCCTCCAAAATCTGATTGACTCTCTCAGTCTGTCCATCTGTCTGCGGGTGAAAAGCTGTACTGAACTCTAGCCTGGTACCGAAAGTTTCATGCAACTGATTCTAGAATTTTGAGGTAAACTGGGTTCCTCTATCTGATATAATGCTCCTCGGAACTCCATGCAGACATACAATCCTGGTCATGTATATCTTTGCCAACTTAGCACTGGTGTAAGTGGTCTTTACTGGGATGAAATGAGCTACCTTTGTCAAACAATCGACTACAACCCAAATCGAGTCATAGCCTGAACGAGCCCTGGGCAATCCCGTGATAAAATCCATGCCTAACTTATCCCACTTCCATTCGGGTATTGGCAATGGCTGTAACAATCCTGCTGGCTTCTGATGCTCTGCCTTCACTCTCTGACATATATCAGAAACTGCTACATACTCCGCAATATCCTTCTTCATTTCGGTCCACCAGAAAGTATCCTTCAAATCCAAATACATCTTGGTATTTCCTGGGTGAATCGAATATGGTGAATCATGAGCCTCTTGCAGAATCAACTTCCTGATCTCCGGGTCATTAGGCACATAAACACGGTCTTCAAACCATAGGATATCATGCTCATCCTCACGAAATCCTTTAGCCTTTCCTTTGCCCATCTTCTCCTTTATAAAGGCGATCTCCTTTTCAGTCTTCTGAGCTTCTCTGATCTTATCCATCAAAGTAGACTGAATCTCCAATGCCACAACGTAGCCTCTCGGAACTATCTCCAAATATAGCTCATGAACATCATCGGCTAACTCCATCGGTAATTCTCCGGTCATAAGTGTGTTGACATGGCTCTTACGGCTCAACGCATAGGCTACTACGTTAGCCTTTCCGGGATGATAATGAAATCTCATATCATAATCCTTGATCAGCTCCAACCATCTCCTTTGCCTGAGATTTAGCTCCTTCTGCGTGAAAATATACTTCAAACTCTTGTGATCCGTGTATACTTCACAATGGTTTCCGATGAGAAAATGTCTCCATGTCTTCAATGCATGCACTACGGCTACTAACTCCAAATCATGTGTGGCATAATTCAACTCATGAGGTTTCAGCTGTCGTGAAGCATACGAAACAACTCTTCCCTCCTCCATAAGCACTGCTCCAAGTCCTTGACGTGAAGCGTCGGAATACACCTTGTAATCCTTGCTCTGATCTGGCAGAATCAACAAGGGCGATGTAACCAAACGTTTCTTCAACTCCTGGAAACTGGCCTCACATTCCTCAGTCCATTTGAACTTGGTATCCTTCTTCAACAACTCCGTCATGGGCTTTGCAATCTTTGAGAAATTCTCAATGAACCTCCGGTAGTATCCTACGAGTCCGAGAAAACTCCGGATCTCTCCAACTGTTGTTGGGGCTTCCCAATTTGTCACAGTGACAACTTTGGTGGGATCTACTGCTATTCCTTCTCCGGATATCACATGTCCGAGGAATCCAACTTCCTTCAACCAAAACTCACATTTGCTGAACTTGGCGTATAAATGATTTTCTCTGAGCTTCTCAACTACCAAACGCAAATGCTCCTTATGCTCCTCTTTGTTCTTCGAGTAAACTAAAATATCATCAATGAACACCACGATGAACTTATCTAGAAACTCCATAAACACCTTGTTCATCATGTTCATGAAATAGGAAGGTGCGTTAGTCAGACCAAATGACATAACAGTGTACTCGTATAGCCCATACCTGGTGGTAAAAGCCGTCTTAGGTATATCCTGCTCTCGAATCTTCAACTGATGGTATCCTGATCGCAAATCGATCTTGGAAAATACCTTAGCTCCTTGCAATCGGTCAAACAGATCATTGATCATCGGCAGTGGGTACTTGTTCTTGATTGTTACTACATTCAATCCTCGATAATCAACAACCATCCTTAATGATCCATCCTTCTTTTCCACTAGAATTACTGGCGATTCCCAAGGCGAAGAACTTGGGTGAATATATCCTTTATCCAGTAACTCCTTAATCTGCTTCTTAATCTCCTCCAAATCTTTTGCGGGCATCCTGTATGGTATCTTGGATATTGGCCCTGTGCCTGGCAAAAGTTCAATCAAAAACTCAATGTATCTATCCGGTGGCATGCCTGGCAACTCCTCTGGAAATACGTCAGGGAAATCCTTCACCACGGGTACTTCCTCCTGTACAACTCCTGATAAAGAATTTACTTGTGTCCCCTTAGGTACATGCCGGGATACATACTTGATCCTTCTTCCTTCTGGCATTGTAAGAAAAATCGTCTTACTAGCGCATTCAATGTTCCCTCCATACTTTGATAACAAATCCATGCCTAATGTCACATCCAATCCTTGCGATTCCAATACTATTAGGTCCGAGGGAAACACATAGTTACCAGTCCTTGATGGTAACCGATCACACCATAAACTAGCCATGTACTCTGCTCCTGGCAAGGTTACTAACATGGGTGACCTAAGGGCTTGGGTTGGCAGTTTATACTTATCCACAAATCCCCTTGAGATGTATGAATGTGATGCACCAGTATCAAAAAGAACGAATGCAGTAAATGACTTAACCAAAAACTTACCTATTACTGCATCTGGCTGGGCTTCAACCTCCTCCACGTTAACGTGGTTCACCTGTCCCCTATTAAAAGGGTTCGGCTTCTTCCCTTAGCTTCCATTTCCATTTCCATTCTGGGCTTCAGGACATTCATTGGCATAATGTCCAATCTTCTGACACTTATAGCAAGTGACTTGGCTCAGGTCTCTCTTGGCTGGTGTTGACGGGTTGGTACGGTTCTGGCTGTTGCTTCCTCCATTCCCGTTACCATTCTTGGGACCATTATAATTGTGCGAGCTACCTCCTCCATGGGTATGCTGGAACTGTCCTCCCGATTTCGGGGTAAAACGTGGCTTCTTGCGGTTCTCAATCTGCTGCTGATTCCCTTCAATCATAAGAGCACGATCTACCAACTCCTGGTAGTTGTTGAAAGTTGCTACCATCAACTGCATGCTCAGCTCATCATTCAGTCCTTCCACAGCCTTCTCCTGCTTAGCTGCATCCGTAGCAACGTCATCTGGGGCATAACATGCTAGCTTACTAAAGTCATCCACATACTGGCCAACTGTCCGTCCTCCTTGGTGCAAGTTGTGAAACTCACGCTTCTTCATGGCCATAGCTCCTGCTGAAACATGGGCAGTACGGAAAGCCTGCTGAAACTGGTCCCATGTGACAGTGTCGATAGGATAAGTGGCCGTGAAATTCTCCCACCATGATGCTGCGGGTCCTTCAAGCTGATGTGCGGCAAAACGCACCCTCTCCGCATCTGTGCATCCTGTAGTGGTCAACTCCCTCGCCGTCTTGCGGAGCCAATCATCTCCAACAATTGGCTCCGTGCTACTGGAGATCACCGGCGGATTCAGCCTAAGAAAACGGGTTAACTGATCAACATGTGGTGGCGGTGGTGGGTTGTTGTTGTTATTGTTGTTTCCCTGATTCTGATTCTGGACTAGCAACTGCATCAAGGCATTCTGCTGCTGGATCAACTGAGTGAGCTCCGGTGGGAAAGCAAATCCATTGTCACGTCTCGGAGGCATCTGAGGGTTTAGAAAAGATGAGAATATAGAATAGAATGAGGTCTAGAGAGAAAACACTACCCATATGCTCATGAGACAAATGCAAACAAAATCACTTCATTTAATGAAAACAAGGGCATACAACGGTCTAACTATCATTACAAAAGTGCTCGGACTATATTAGATACATGGGGGAATACTACTACTGTTATGGTGGTCGACTAGAAAAACTGCTCCGATGAAGACTCCATGATATCTGCTCCAGCTTCATCAACATAGTCATCATTGCTATCGTCTGGGTCCGAGTCGATGTCGTCGATGATGATGTAGTTCTCTGGACAGGTGCAATCTTCGTCTTCTCCTCCAGTTGCGGGAAATCCCATAAATACTTTTAGCCTTTTCTTCAGATCATCATTCTTCTCCACTAGTGTTGCTATTTCCTCCTCATATCGATCGCGTGTAGACTTGAGTTCTTCCTCCAGCTCCGTGATCTTGGTCATGGCCTTCTTCAGGTCTATCATGCCTGCACACATCTGGTTCTCCTGGCATCAAATGTGCTGGTTTAACTCCTGGATGAAAGCTGCAATTGATCTATCCTTCCTGGTGTTGATCATCTCCCATTGCTCATCTCGGCACCCACAAATCTGGTAGATAGTATCCTTGAGATCCTTGTGGTAAACTTCTCCAATACGTCCCATAGTGATGTGGGCTGCCATGCTCTTTCCTAGACTCCAGGTTGGTGCATCAAAGGAAAACTCTATGGGCTCAGTGACGGGCATGAACGTCCTTCATGGTACTTGAACTTGAACCATCCAGCGCTCCTCTTCAGGTAAAGTGGCGTTGTAGGTCCCGGTGAAGCTTGGTACTCCGATGTTCAGGTATCTAGTGACTTCCTTCAAGTGACGTCCAAAGGGTGTATCTTCATCCGGTTGCGTGAACTTGTTCCTTGCATCCGCCATCCTAAAAGAATGGAAAAGATGAGGAGTCAGAATTGAGAAGAGTGATCTAGGGCTTTAGCTTTAGTGGTCGTGTCTTACAATCAGCGTGTGCTCTGATACCATCTTGTAGTGACCAGACACCAAACAGTCTGATCTCTGTGCTTTAGTGTCATCCCTGGATCAGTAATGCTGACACGCACAATACTTGAAGGATTTATAACAGAGTAGCAATCACACACTTATTACATCGAATGTCTCAAAAGAGAACTTATTACAATAAATATGGCTTAAGGCTATCTAATAACGATAACAGCGGAAGGCTTGGAAGATAAGTGAGTCCAACAACTCCAACAACATCACTGAGTATAGAACCACGACCTAAAGGCACCTTACTCGTCGCCTGAAAAGTCTGCAACATGAACGTTGCAGCCCGAAAACGGGTCAACACATGGAATATGCTGGCAATGTAACACATGGAGAATAATGAAAGAATAAAGCTATACTACATGCATATATGGTTGGTGGAAAGCTCTATGGTTAGAGTTTTTGCATAAAGCCAATTTTTTCCTACTGCAAAGAAATAAATTTTATTTAACTATCATGGTGGTTGTTAAACATTGAGAAGATAGACATCCTCTCAATCCCAATTAGGCATCATCATTAAAACCCAACAATATTAATTAAAGTAACATGATGAGATTCACATGATAATCCAAGTACTAGATACTCAAAATGTCCATAACCGGGGACACGGCTAACCATGATTAGTTTGTACACTCTGCAGAGGTTTGCGCACTTTTCCCCACAAGACTCGATCTCCTCCATTGGGATTCTCGCACTACATGATGTTTGAGAAACGGATGACCGAGACATAGTGTTTCAGAAGCGCTAGCACCTTACGATCGGGTAGACAGTACCAACCTACATCCCCTACATCTGCTAGTCTACCATTGTAAGAGTTCGCACGACTTAGTCAACTATGCCAGAGCCCATAGTAGCTTGTGGCTGCACACGGAAGTTTCTAGCATGAATAATCTCATGATCCCTTTGAGCCTGGGTGGCGGTCCAAAAGAAAACAAGCAATCGCTGGAATACCAAAGTGCCTCAATCCACCCAGATGTGTGTTTAAGTTGCCACCTTAAGTAAACCATTAACTTAAAAATCTCATATATGTCATGGATACACTCACTCAATCCACGTCTACTAGCATAGCATGGCATAATAAGAAAACGCAGAGGCAACTCCCAAGGGTTTGATAATAGAACAGGTATAGGTACTACCTCAACGACTCCCCAATGCCCACATGTTATCAATCCTACTCATGCAATGTTTGGGGGTTGATCTAATGCAATAAAAACTGGGTATGAAAGGGATATGATCAAAGTGTTACTTGCCTTGCTGATGATCCACGAAGCCTAGAGATTCAAAGTAGCAAGTGGCGCACTCCGGATACTCTATCGCAAACAAACAAGCATACAATAAGTACTCATCTAATGCACGGGTAAAACTCAAATAAGAGATCTAACCAGAAAGTTCAACTTAAGAACTCCGGTTTGCAAAAAGAATCAAATCAAACGAAGCAACGAAAATCAAACGGCGAAAGAAACAAGCTTCATTTACTAATCTGGATCAAATCAAATTTTACAGTAGCAAAAACTTGTTTGAGTTGGTTAAGCGAAAATAGGGTTTTGAGACGAAACTCTAGGAGCTTCAATCGCCTGATTCCGATAAACGAGCGGAAAGTTATACTAGAACGAAAATCGGATCAGAAATCGCGATAAAAAATAACCGCAGAAAATCCGAGAAAAGAAAATTGACGAACAGATTAACGAACGAACGTTCGTTAACTGAAACTAAACGACGAATTCGTTCGTTAAAACGAGCGAACGGGCGAACGCTCGCTAAATAAATAAACTAGAAAAAAATAAAACCGATCTATAAAAAAACGAATCTAGGGTTTCTAAAGAAAAACCGGATCAGGTTTTAAAAAACCGGACCACGGCAGCGGCGGCGGTTAATACCTCCGGCTCGGCTCCAGCGGGGGCTCCGACGGGCGGCGGGACGGGGCTGGGTGGCGGGGCTGCGGCAGCGGCGGCGGCCGGAGGGTCCTTGAGTTGCTTAGAATTTTCAAAAGAACCTATTTTCAAAATTCGAGAAAACTCAAATATGAAAACAACGAAATCTCCAACTCTCTCCGAGGGTACTTGAGTTGTTTAGAATTTTTAGGATCAAAGCAAAAGCAAAATAAAATATCATATGCATAGATGATCTAGTGTATAATGTTACAAGGGAGGCAATGCTACACGCACGGACGATGGAATCAATGGAGTGGCTTAGATGGCACCTTGTGATTGCACATACATAACTTGAGGGGTCTACCCCAACTGAAAATCAAGGAAGGAGAAAATTGGTTAGACTAGCCACAATGCATAGTAACATACACTAGTAACATATACATATCCCTAGACTATGTTACTATCTTTATAGTGGGTAGTAATATAAGTGTGGTAACATGCAAAGCTTCATTTATTAGGTTATAGAATCATATTACATTGGGACATGTGATGTTACAGTAACTAGCTAAGTTACTGTAACTACCTCTCTTCTCATTAACTCATTGCCACATAAGCAAATTTGCTGAGTTCGACTCGATGTTACTGCTGAAGTTACTCCCACTGTGGCTAGTCAGGTCTGTAAAACTCTATAAAGAGTCCCGTGAGTTTAGAATTTTCCCTAGGAATGTGATGCTTGCATTATACAGGCCCTCAGGCCAATGTGCGCACGTCTCGGAAGAATCGCCGCCGAAAAGTCCCGTTCCCATTTCGTACCCCAAAGCAAAGCAATCTGGGCCGCCGAAGCGATGGCGACGGCGAGGGGCACCGAGCGGCGGCGGCAGGGCCGAGATCGCACCCGGGCCAGGCTGCGAGAGAGGATCAAGTACCGCCACGACAGGCTCGTCCAGGACGCCTGGGAGGTCTCCGAGCTCTTCGCGCCCCACCTCGCCATCCTCGCCTTCCCCGCAGTTGGCAAACCCCTCCTCTTCGGCAACCCCACCCTCGACTCCGTCCTCCGCAGTGTCTTCCTCGACGCCGACGTCGGGACCGAGACGGTGGACGAGGCCGCGGCGCGCGTGGCGGCGGTGAGGCGTGAGGCGGGGTGGATCGAGGCGCAGGTCGCGCACGAGCAGGCGCGGCTGCGCGCCGTCGCGGAGAAGGTCAAGGAGGCGCAGGAGGAACAGGGGAGGGCGCACTGGTGGGAGGTGGATGTGGACGCGCTCCGGGAGGCAGAGCTGCCCGAGTTCGCCACGGCGCTCGATGTTCTCAGGGCCGACGTTCTCCGCCGCCTCGCCAAGCTGGCCGAAGCCCGGAAGCCACCGCGGCGGCAGTGGTAGTGACTTCGCCGTGGGGATCGGCGCACGGGTGACGGGTTCGTTCAGTCCATCAGGTTTTTTTTTTGCTTGCCTAATCAGGTCATTGTTCGGGATTGGGACAGCAGTACGTAGCTGCATATAGCAAGATGTTACAACTTTAGCTTGAATCTTTTTGTTCATTGCGTGGAAAATCCTCTCGATGATTGATCGGAGTATATGCATAATCAGGAATGACGTGGTAGAACAAATTGTTGCTCCCTGGAGTATGGTTTTATTCTGAATTTTCGCTGATGCATCTGATCTGAAGGTACAAGTATATAGTTCAGAGTGTTCTTGATCTACGGCAGTCCGGAAGCTATTGTCGAAATTAAGTTTTTCTGGTCACAGTACGTTGGTCAGATTTCAGAGTGTTTGCACTGCTCAATTGACATCTATTGCACTTCTAGGAACAAGGAACAAGTGCTACACTTGTTGTTACTGTTAGTTAGTCAAAATAATTATGTAAGGTGCAAGTGTAGTTAACATGTGGCCGATGATAGATACTCCACTAAGTATTTGTCAACTAAGTTTCCTGTTAACTATGCTCCTAGGTATCATAGTTGTAATAGAAGCTTCATAGCGTTTGGTTGCGTTTGAAATGAAATTAACACATATATAGTGCCTACTATAAAGCCATGTATATAATGTCATGCTGATAGTGAACTATAGTGCTTAAAGACACTCCCTCTGTCTCATAATATAGGACGCCGCTAACTGCCACACGTGTGGGCGTTAAGGAATCTGCCCATACGTTCTGTGTGATGCCTAAGAGGACCAGCCCACACGTCTGTGTGTGGGCAAAACAACTAGCGCCCACACGCCTTTTTTTCCCTCCCGGTCCCTCTTACACGCGTGCGTGTGGGCTAAATAGATAACGCCCACACGCCCGATGACGTCGAGCCTCGTATCTCGTGGTCCCGACGCCCACGTGACACTTTACCGCGCCGCGCTGCCATGGGCGGACCTCGTCCATGTTCGTTTTAGTGCGATTGCCATGTCGCTGAACTACGGTTGCCATGTCGGACAACTCTGATTGCCATGTTTGCTCAACTGCGATTGCCATCTCAGTCAAAGTTCCAGTTGCCATTTTTGGACAACTACAGCTGTTGCCATGTGTGGTCTGGTCTACTGCAGTTGCCATGATTTCAAAACTTTAGGAGTTGCCACCTACTAACACTAGGCAGTTGCCATGTAGCGCTACAAAAAAAGGCATGGCAAAAAACATGTTCGGGTAAAAGAGAGAGTTGCCATGTGCTCACAAGCACGCTAGGGCAGTTGCTATTTGAAAAAGAAAGAGTTGCCATCTGCTTACGTGCACGCTAGGGCAGTTGCCATGTACCATGCCAAACATATGGCAACTGATATGTTCGGGTAAAAAAAAGAGAGTTGCCATCTGCTTGCAATCACACTAGGGCAGTTGCCATGTACACTGCAAAACGCATGGCAACTGGTAGCTTGGGTGTGGGAGAGGAGGCGGGCGTGTGGGCGAGATGGCAAACTGCCCACACACCAGCCCTTGTGCGTGACTGAAACTGGTGTGTGGGCGAACTGCTAAACGCCCGCACACCGGCCCCTCCGTGTGGTAAAACGGATGTGTGGGGGACCTCTCTGACACACCACACACGCAGTTGTCCTACGTGGCATACAAAATCAGCTAATTCGTGCCAAGATTCGTGCAGAAGTTACTGGACGGTGATGGAGGCGTGTGGGTGAGTTGGCTAACGCCCACACGTGTGGGCGTTAACATTTCCGATAATATAAGAGCGTTATCTACTCGTCTCTTGAGCTTTTTGGGCACTGGCCTGAACTTTAGAGATCTGCAATAAGCTGTACTTTGGGGCTGTTGGCTCCCCCAGTTTCCTTTCCTTCTGTTTTTCTAGCTTTGAACTTGGTAGAACGTTGAGGATCTGAACGGTTTCGTTTTCGTTTTGAATGAAAAATGGAACCCCGGGGATTGCGTTTTGTCCTCCTGATAGTCTAAAAACACCAATATAAGAGCACACTGTTATTCTCCTCTCTTTTGTGCTGCCATGGTCGAAGTCTGGGTGACACTTGTTTTGATGCGATGGATCACACACCGGTTGCTGCCATTGCTGAAGTATCTGTACTGCCGTTTGAGGTTGGTTTTCAGTTTCTACTAGCATTACTGATGTGTATGATGTTACTCGCAAATTAACTGAATGCATGCCAGTTAGTTCCTTCCACTGTTACCTGATGTCTGCACTCTGCAATGCACAATCTCTTGTATCATGACTATCTGGCGTTTATAATTCAGTAACCGGAGCGGAGCCTCTGTCCAGTGCCTACTGCAATACCAAGAAAATTTAGGGCAGTGTACGCGTATATATAGATTTTATCGTTTTGACACTACAATCATTCAGTTGATCCAGTTAATGCGGCATCAATTTTTTTGTTCAGCGAGTTGATCCAAGAACGCATTATTTGTGCAGAAATTTGAGTTGATGATCAGCAATTAGTATAACCTGATCAACTGGAATACAGCAAAAACTGAAAGAACATACTATATCTAGTAGAGGCACAGGTTAACAAGAAAACAACTTATGAATCTTGAAACCAGTAACTCGTCAATTGTATTCGTGAACAATAATACCCACTAATCTTACACAGTACTACTAGCACAAGGCACCTAAGCAAAGATGATCTAAGAACAATGGCAATGGCAATTAACCGAAGCTCAAAGATGATCCAAGAACAATGGCGATTAACCGAAGCTCGTCCAGCTCGGGACTACTGCGGCTGTGGAGCGGAGGGCATCTTGTCGGCGTGGCGGCGCACGTTGTCCCGGAGGCGCTGAAGCGCCCTGGCGAAGACCGGCAGCTCCGCCTCCCCGAGCGCCTCCACGTCCGCCTCCCACCAGAAGCGTTTCCCCGCCTGCGTCTGCATCTCCACCACCTTCTTGCCGACGGCGCTCATCCGCTCGGCCTCCGCCGCGACCTCCATGCCCATGGCCTCCGTCTCCTGGCACAGCGCCTCCAGGGCCTCCCACTCCACGTCGTCGGCAGCAGGAACAGGAGCAAGGGCGTCGGCGCAGCCCAGGACGGCGTCGGTGGAGGGGCTGCCAAAGGCGAACGCCTTGCCGGCCTCAGAGAAGACGACGATGGCGAGGCTGGCGCGGCAGAGCAGGGCGAGCTCCGCGGCCTTCTTCCAGAGCCCGGACTTGCGCTTGGAGAAGGTCACCTGCCGCGACTCCTTCTTCTCCACCCGGCGGTTCTCCATGCGCTGCCGCCCCTTCGTCTTCTTGCCGAGCGGCGGCAGCGTCTTGGTCGCTTGCTCAACGAGGGGGTGCAAACGCGGCGGCTGCGTCATGGTCGCTCTCTCAACGATGGGAGGAAACGCGGCGGCGACGGGTGCTCTCTCTCTTGCTTGCTTCTCTCTCGGTGGGACGGCGATGCAAAGAACGAACGGCGAAAGGGGTATATATGGATGTCCGTAAGGAAAGAGATAAATGCGGATCAACTCGGGTCAGGGTTGGGTTGGGGTTGGAGACGCGGTAACAATTTTTGGAAACCGCCCGCACAAAGAAGGAAAGAGAAGGCGGCGTTTGGAAGATGATCGGTGTGGACGTGTGGTACCCGGATTCGGGAAAGGAAAAAAAAAGGGATTTGGTGCGTCCCCTGTTCGATCTACCGCCTGCACAGCATCCGCTCCTGGCTTCCTCCCTCGGTTCCATCGTGAATCGTGCGTCCCACCTAGGGCCTAGGCTCGCAACCGCAACGCAGCGCGGCCAGCGAAACAACAGCATCGGGATCAAGTTTGTGCTCTCTCCGTTTTTATTTGCTCAGCATATAAGAGTCGATTGAAGTCAAACTTTCTAAAATTTGACCAAATACCGTTTATTTTTTTTTGCTAGAAATAGCTATCTCACATCTAAATCGTAGACCGTTTGATCTTGTACTGTAAATCTCGTGCAAGTCTGCTTCAGGTCGTTGTTTCTGTAGTGCGCTTCGCTCCCTCTCTGTCACGACCATCCGTTCGGCACGTTTCCTTTCTTTTCTCTATCAGCCCGTAATCTGGTTGCAGGTAGGATGGCTCGACCCTTTTTTTGTCCATTTGTTGTTTCCTAAAACCTAAAAAGTGTGCGCGCACCATCTAACCGAAACGAGCGGCCGGCTCGTGACCGCACGATCGCGTCGCGGTCGCATCGTGCGAGCGCCAGGTGCCGCCTGGTCTGTTTCCTCTCACCGCGCAGTCGTGGGCGAGTTGTCCTCATCCGACCCAGCACGGGACCCACATGTAAGCGACTAGAGGGAGATCGTGGGCGGCGGCTTCGAAACGCGAACCGTTCTTTCCCCATTTCCTCCGCTGGTCGTGGCATTCACGTTCCTCTCCTTCCTTTCCGCTCTCGCTCTCACCCAGCGACTGCGGCGGAATCGCGCCGCGGCTCTCAAATCGCCGGCGGATTCGTTGCTGGACTGCGTGGTGGATTCGCTGCTGGTCCTCGTCGGCGTTGCAGGTACCTAATACTGTCCTCCCTTTCTTTGTCTCGTCGCCGAGGGTCTAGGTCGTGTCGAGGTCGTCGGTGGCGGAAATGGCGGGCTGGGATTCCTAGGGTTCCTATGGCATCAACTCCCTCGTATGGTCGATTTGGTGTAGACGTGTCGTGTGTGCTTCCGTTCGACTCTCCTGTCCTTGGATTTGTGCGGCAGCAAGGGACAGTGGTGGTGGGGATTCACGGTGGGAGGGTGCGTTGGTGTCGGTGGAGTGGTTTTTGGGATTTGCGGTCGACGCAGACGTCCGCGAAGGCCTTCTGTTGTCCTTCCCCTCTCTGTCTCGTCGCCGGGGATGAGGCCGTGTCCAGGTTGACGGTGGAGGATCTGGCGGGCTGCATAGGGTCCCTTTCTGCCCCTTTCTGTGCTTGCTTCGATTTTGTGCGGTTGCAAGGGGTAGTGATGGTGGGGATTCATTAATGAGTGTTTTGTCGGTCATGACCGAGTGGTGCTTGGGATTTTTGCGGTTTGAGGTACGTGTGTGCCCAAATAGGGTTGGACAAAAAGCTCGAAGCTCGGTGAGTCTAATGAGTGCTCAGCTGCTCAACTCGTTTGAGCTCGGCTCGTTTTCTTAATGAACTAAGCCGAGCAGCAATTTTTGCTCATTAGCACGAACGAGTTAAACGATCGAGATCGCGAGTTTCGTGAGCTACCCGTTAAGCTCGGTAGTAGCGTGAGTTTATTCATTATAGAGAATTTTTCGGTGACTTCGATCACTCCTAAGTCTATGGACGGGCTATTTGCCACATTCACATCTTTCTCGTCTTCTCATATTCTCGTTTTATTGAATCCTACTAGCTGGACCTATGTATGTTTGTAAATATATGCATGCGATTTATCTTGTTTACTGATGCATTTTCCTAACGATCTGCTCGCGAGCGCTCGCGAACATATAACGAACCGAGCCAATCTTTAGATTTAGCTCGTTATCCTTAACGAGCTTAACAATTCGAGCTTTAACGATCACGAGCCTTAACGAGCCGAGTCTTAATGAGCCGAGTAGCTCGTTAGTCCATCCCTACGCCCAATATACCATGTTCTGGTCCTCGCTGCGGTTTGTTGTTGGTAGATGATGTCCTAGATGTGTGCAATGTAATGGCTGGTTGAACTAGTTTTTGGTTTAATTGCACAAAATTCTACCCAGTTGGTTGCATCCCTTTTTTAGTTGACTGTTCACATGTTCTGCACTTTGCATTAGTTGTCATGCTTAGTTAGCTTCCTGTTTGTACTAGGTTGGATGTCTATATGTTGTTCAGTTCACAATTTGCCTGCTCAGTTGACTGCATCCCTATACTAGTTGGTTGTCCACATGTTTTGGTCTTTTGCACTAGTTGTCATGCTTAGTTTGGTTCATGTTTGTACTAGGTTGGCTGTCTATATGTTGTTCAGTTGCACAAGTTGCCTGCTCAGTTGACTGCATCCCTATACTAGTTGGCTGTCCACATGCTCTGGTCTTTTGCACTAGTTATCATGCTTATTTTGCTTCATGTTTGTACTAGGTTGGCTGTCTATATTCTGTTGAGTTGCACAAGTTTCCCTGCTTTCGTGTTCGAGTTGCTCCTGTAGGCGCCCTGCTGGTGCACTGATAACCCACAAGTATAGGGGATCAATTGTAGCCTCTTTCGATAAGTAGGAGTGTCGAACCCAACGAGGAGCTAAATGTAGAACAAATATTCCCTCAAGTTCTATCGACCACCTATACAACTCTACGCACGCTTAACGTTTGCTTTACCTAAAACAAGTATGAAACTAGAAGTACTTTGTAGGTGTTGTTGGATAGATTTGCAAGAATATAAGAGCACGTAAATATAAACTAGGGGCTGTTTAGATAAAGATGCAATAAAGTTAGTATAGCGAGTGTGAAAAAGTGGTGGTAGGAGTTGCGAAATTGTCCCTAAGCAATTGACTACGTTACTAGACCGATAGGACAACGAAAATCTACTCAGACATCATAGGATGGCAACACATCATTGGATAATAATATGAAGCATAAAGTACCATGTTCAAGTAGAGGGTACAACAGGTTGCGGGAGAGTGGACCGCTGTAGATAGATGGGGGAAGGTGATGGAGATGTTGGTGAAGATGGCGGAGGTGTTGGTGTAGATCGCGGTGATGATGATGGCCCCGACGGCGTTCCGGCGCCACCGGGAGAGAGGGGGAGAGAGCCCCCTTCTTCTTCTTCTTCCTTGACCTTCTCCCTAGATGGGAGAAGGGTTTCCCCTCTGGTCCATGGTCTCCATGGCATGGGAGGGGCGACAACCCCTCCGAGATTGGATCTGTCTCTATGTCTCTCTCTGTTACTACGTTCCTGATTCTACCCTTTCACCGTTTCTTATATTCCCGGAGATCCGTAACTCCGATTGGATTGAAACTTTGAACATGATTTTTTTTCCGGATATTAGCTTTCTTGCAGCGAAAGAAGGGCAACAACCGCCTTACGGGGTGTCCACGAGGGTCAGGGGCGCGCCCACCCCCCTGGGGCGTGCCCCCTGCCTCGTGGGCCCCTCGAGCATCATCTCGCGTTGATTCCACTTCCCAAAATTCAAATTTTTTCCATAAAGAATCTCCGTCAGTTTTTATCCCTTTTGGACTCTGTTTGATATGGATTTTCTGCGAAACAAAAAACATGCAACAAACAGGAACTGACACTGGGCACTGGATCAATATGTTAGTCCCAAAAATAGTATAAAAAGTTGCCAAAAGTATATGAAAGTTGTATAATATTGGCATGGAACAATCAAAAATTATAGATACGACGGAGACGTTTCAGCATCCCCAAGCTTAATTCCTACTCGTCCCCGAGTAGGTAAATGATAAAAAAGATAATTTTTGATGTGGAATGCTACCTAGCATAATCTTCATCATGTAATCTAATCATGGCATGAATATTAAGACACGAGTGATTCAAAGCAATAGTCTATCATTTGACATAATAGAATTTAATACTCGGTCATTCCAACAAACAATCATGTCTTTCAAAATATCAATGCTAAAGAATGCTATCCCTACAAAATCATATAGAATTGTATGCTCCCTTTTCTTAACACAAGGTACCCCTCATGCCCATCTCGGTGTCAGCCAAGCAATTGGTTCATACTTTTTAACGCGCTTCAGCTTTTTCAACCCTCACGCAATACATGAGCGCAAGCCATGGATATAGCACTACAGGTGGAATAGAGTATGATGGTGGAGATTGTGTGGAGAAGACAAAAAGGGAGAAAGTCTCACATCGACGCGGCTAATCAACGGGCTATGGAGATGCCCATCAATTGATGTCAATGCGAGGAGTAGGGATTGCCATGCAACAGATGCATTGGAGCTATAAGTGTATGAAAGCTCAAACTGAAACTAAGTGGGTGTGCATCCAACTTGCTTGCTCAGGAAGACCTCGGGCATTTGAAGAAGCCCATCATGAGAATATACAAGCCAAGTTCTATAATGAAAATTCCCACTAGTATATGAAAGTGAAAGCATAGGAGACTCTCTCTATGAAGAACATGGTGCTACTTTGAAGCACAAGTGTGGTAAAAGGATAGTAGCCTTGCCCCTTCTCTCTTTTTCTCTCATTTTTTTGGTGGGCTTCTTTGGCCTCTTTTTTTTATTTGGGCTTCTTTGGCCTCTTTTATTTTTCATAAAGTCCGGACACTCATCCCAACTTGTGAGGGAATCATTGCTTCCATCATCCTTTCCTCACATGGGACAATGCTCTAATGATGATGATCATCACACTTTATTTACTTACCACTCAATATTACAACTCGATAAAACTAATACAACTCGATAAACCAAGATGTGCAATGATCTAGCATAGCAAAGATATCAAAAAACAGACAAGCCATGAAAACATCATGCTAGCTATCTTACGATCATGCAAAGCAATATGACAATGAATGCTCAAGTCATGTATATGATGATGATGGAATTTGCATGGCAATATATCTCGGAATGGCTATGGAAATGCCATAATAGGTAGGTATGGCGGTTGTTTTGAGGAAGATATAAGGAGGCTTATGTGTGATAGAGCGTATCATATCACGGGGTTTGGATGCACCGGTGAAGTTTGTACCAACTCTCGAGGTGAGAAAGGGCAATGCACGGTACCGAAGAGGCTAGCAATGATGGAAGGGTGAGAGTGCGTATAATCCATGGACACACATTAGTCATAGAGAACTCATATACTTATTGCAAAAGTTTATTAGCCCTCGAAGCAAAGTACTACTATGCATGCTCCTAGGGGGGAGGTTGGTAGGAGTTAACCATCGCGCGCCCCCGACCTTCACGCAAAGATAAACAATCAAAATACAATGCGCGCCAATTTGGTTACATAGTTAGAAGTCCATACGTGCATGCTTCGGAAATCACAAACCTTAACACCAATATTCTTACTAAACACAACCATTTTCTAGAACCTCCCACATATTATCATCTCTATATCGCAAAACTATTGCAAGGAACCAAACATATCATATTCAGTGATCTACAAGTTTCATGTAGGATTTTATGACTAACCATGTGAATGACCAATTCCTGTCATCTCTCTAAATAGATATAAGTGAAGCAAGAGAGTTTAATTCTTTCTATAAAAGATATGCCCACGCTCTAACAAATTTAAGTGAAGCAAAAGAGCATTCCTACAAATGGCGGTTTTCTATGTGAAGGGAAACAGATAATCCAAACTTCAAATGATATAAGTGAAGCACATGAAGCATTCTATAAAGCCATACTCAAAAGATTTAAGTGAAGTGCAAAGAGCATTCTATAAATCAACCAAGGACTATCTCATACCAGCATGGTGCATAAAAGAAAAGTGAAAACTAAATGCAAAAGACGCTCCAAGATTTGCACATATCACATGAATGAAACGAATCCGAAAACATAATGATACTTGTTGAAGAAAGATGGGATGCCTTCTGGGGCATCCCCAAGCTTAGACGCTTGATTCTCCTTGAATATTCACTTGGGGTTCCTTGGTCATCCCCAAGCTTGAGCTCTTTCCTCTCCTCCTTTTCCTCATATCGAGATCTCCTCGATCTTCGGACACTTCATCCACACAAAACTTCAACAGAAAACTCAGTAAGATCCGTTAGTATAATAAAGCAAACCACTACTCTAAGTACTGTTGCAAACCAATTCATATTTTTTTTGCATTGTAGCTACAGTAATATAACTTTTCCATGGCTTAATCCACTTATAGAAATTGATAGTTTCATCAAAACAAGCAAACTATGCATCAAAAATAGAATCTGTCTTAAACAGGGCAGTCTGTAGTAATCTGAACATTGACCATACTTCTGGTACCCCAAAAATTCTGCCACAATTAGGAAAAATAAAAAATTTGTATAGAAATACAGTGCAAAAAGTTTCAGAACCGTTTGACGTTCCAGTAAAAAAAATGTAAAATCGCGCACTATAGCCAAAGTTTCTGTCTTGCACCGCACAAACCAACAAACAATCTAAACATCCTAAAGGCAAACCTTGGCACATTATTTTTATTATATAATGAAATTTTACAAGGGGATAATTATTTTTTATGAAAAGTTTTTGTAATTAAGATTCACAAAGTTTCCGTGAGCATGAACAAAGTTCAAGGAGCTCCCCCACTTCAACAATGCTTGTCTCACTTTCACTTTCCTTTTTGAAAAGTTTTGGGTTCCCCTCTTTATTTTTTTGTTTTAGACTATATAAAAGCACTCAACAGAAATGACTCTCTAAAACTTCCGGGTTGTCTCCCTGGCAGTGCTTTCTTTAAAGCCATTAAGCTAGGCATATAGTGCTCAAGTAATGAATCCACCTGGATCCCAAGGTATATCAAAGCCAATTTATTAATTAACAACGATTTGTAATTTAGTAGTGAGCACAAAGTAACATATATCAAGCAACAACGAAGTCTAATTCTCTTCCTATGCATCGGCATGTCATAAAGAACAATTCATGCACACATAGTAAAGGCCAATGCATAGTATAAACAGTTTCTTGCAATTTTATCGTGTGGGAAACATAGAGAGGTGGAGATATAGTTCATCTCTCATAATAACTGCAAGTAGGAGCAGGAAGCACATGCATATTATATCTATCAAAATCATCATGTGTAGTAGTAAAATGCAACCCATCAATATAATCCTTAATAAGGGCAAACTTCTTCGATATAGTGTAGTTGGGAGAATTCAAAAATATAATAGGACTATCATGCGTGGGTGCAATAGCAACAATTTCATGTTTAACATAAGGAACTATAGCAAGTTAATTTCCATAAGCATAATTCATATTGGCATCTTGGCCACAAGCATCATCAAAAAGGGATATTTCAAAAGAATCAATGGGATCATAACAATCATTATATCAATCATCCTTCGGTAAGAACAAAGGGACATTAAATAATGTATGAGTTGGAGAGTTACTCTCATTAGAAGGTGGGCACGGGTAGCTAATCTGCTCTTCCTCCTTTTGTTCTTCGCTCTCCTCATCATCTTTTTCATCCAATGAGCTCACAGTTTCATCAATTCCTTCTTCCATAGACACCTACAAAATATTAGTCTCTTCTTGGACAGCGGAGGAGTCCTCAGTATATGGTTTAACATAGGCATTAGAAGCATAATTATCATAACAATATTTGCGTATGGCAAAAAATTCAGATTTGTAAAGAGTAGCATCATACTTTCCAATCAAAGAAGCAATTTCATAAGCACCCTTAAAAGAAACAAATTCTTCAATTTGTTGAACATCATAGTAATTATAAACACCCTTAGCATATGAAGATACGATTCCATTATTACTAAACTCACATTGGTAGGGAAGGTGTTTCTTAGGGTCTTCAGAACAACAAGTAAAATCATATATTTCACATAAATTCCAAGCATAGCATTGCAAATGATGAATTTGATCCAGTAAAAGTTTCCTTTTTTCAGATATGTGGTGTCGCACATAACAAGCATGCTCATCTAAAGATTTGCCCTCAACTAAGCTAGTTGGGGTTTTGGCACAAGCACATAGGGGTCAAAGATGATCCAAGTAAAAAGCTTTAGGAGTGTGATAGATTTTGAGTGGTTCTTCAACCATTGGTGTAGTAGGTACAACTAATTTTTTTAGTATTTTGCATTTCCTACCAATAACTAAAGATAGAGAACAACTAAGAACAGCAAAATAAAAATTACTTAGTGATAAAGCAAACAAGCACACACGAGAATATTCACCCCACGCTATAACTCCCCGGCAACGGCGCCAGAAAAAGGTCTTGATAACCCACAAGTATAGGGGATCAATTGTAGCCTCTTTCGATAAGTCGGAGTGTCGAACCCAACGAGGAGCTAAAGGTAGAACAAATATTCCCTCAAGTTCTGTCGACCACCTATACAATTCTATGCACTCTTAACGTTCTCTTTACCTAAAACAAGTATGAAACTAGAAGTACTTTATAGGTGTTGTTGGATAGATTTGCAAGAATATAAAGAGCACGTAAATATAAACTAGGGGCTGTTTAGATAAAGAAGCAATAAAGTTAGTATAGCGAGTGTGAAAAAGTGGTGGTAGGAGTTGCGAAATTGTCCCTAAGCAATTGACTACGTTACTAGACCGATAGGACAACGAAAATCTACTCAGACATCATAGGATGGCAACACATCATTGGATAATAATATGAAGCATAAAGCACCATGTTCAAGTAGAGGGTACAACGGGTTGCAGGAGAGTGGACCGCTGTAGATAGATGGGGGAAGGTGATGGAGATGTTGGTGAAGATGGCAGAGGTGTTGGTGTAGATCGCGGTGATGATGATGGCCCCGGCGGCGTTCCGACGCCACCGGGAGAGAGGGGTAGAGAGCCCCCCTTCTTCTTCTTCTTCTTCTTCTTCCTTGACCTTCTCCCTAGATGGGAGAAGGGTTTCCCCTCTGGTCCATGGTCAACATGGCGTGGGAGGGGCGAGAGCCCCTTTGAGATTGGATCTGTCTCTATGTCTCTCTCTGTTTCTGCGTTCGTGATTCTGCCCTTTCACCGTTTCTTATATTCCCAGAGATCCGTAACTCCGATTGGATTGAAACTTTGAACATGATTTTTTTCCGGATATTAGCTTTCTTGCGGCAAAAGAAGGGCAACAACCGCTTTACGGGGTGTCCACGAGGGTCAGGGGTGCGCCCCTGCCTCGTGGGCCCCTCGAGCATCGTCTCGCGTTGATTCCACTTCCCAAAATTCACATTTATTCCATAAAAAATCTCCGCCAGTTTTTATCCCGTTTGGACTCCGTTTGATATGGATTTTCTGTGAAATAAAAACATGCAGCAAACAGGAACTGGCACTGGGCACTGGATCAATATGTTAGTCCTGAAAATAGTATAAAAAGTTGCCAAAAGTATATGAAAGTTGTATAATATTGGGATGGAACAATCAAAAATTAGAGATACGACGGAGACGTATCTTGCACCTACTTGTCCATATATTCTAGTTGCCCAGGAGATTAATCACAGTTGGTGGATAGCCTGTCCATTTTTTGCTGCATACTTGTCCATATATTTCTAGTTGGCTATGCTTTTTTTTGTTTGTCCCAGTTGCACAAGTTATCATACTCAGCTGGCTGTCTTTAGTTAACTATTTTTCTTCCTAGTTATACATGCCTTAGTGAAACTAGTTGGCTTATATGTTGTCCATTTGCACAAGGTTAACTGCCCAGTTGGCTGCATCACTGTAGCAGTTGGCACATGTTCTACAGTTTTTGCACTAGGTGTCCTGCTTATGCACAGAGGTTGCAGATCAAAGCAACCTTTTATGTTTTTTCTAGTTTGTTTGCGCATCTTCTAACTATGTTTTCTTTTCTTGTATTTCTCGTGTAGGCTAAAGATGGTTATAATAGGAGGAGATGCGGATGGCAATGAAGAAGATGTATTTTTTTCTGCGTTTTTGAGTTCTTTCAACTTATCCATGTATGCTTATATCCTTTTTTTATGTTTTTTGGTTGCTTAATTAGGGTTCTGGAAGTTAGTCCTTTCGCCGGAGGGCTAAGCATGCTGCTAATCGCAAGCCACGCCATAAGCGTAGTGTTCAGGAGGGAGAGGAAATTGAGGTAAGTGGCATGCTGATGACACAAGCACATTATTTTTGTTTTGTTTGGGTCATATAATATTTTTTTTGTTTTTTCCCATGCCCATGTTTTTTTATTTTCTCAGGATGTTGATCAGTTTCGGGTTGTAAAGCAGACTAGACGTGCAGCAGTTGCAAGGGGAGCTAAATCATCTACTATGGTAAATAAATCCTTGATTATGAGTCTTTCTCGCTTTTTAGACGCTGATGAAATTATGCAGCCGTTGGCACCACTATTTATTGTAGTTACTCAATAACAATCTTCTAGTTGTCATCACTCCTCATCTTAATCTAAATATAGTTTTCCCAAAAGTTGACATGAGTTGGCATGCTCTGTTTTTCATTGGTGTAGAATATTTTAATTTTGTATTTAGTTGGTATGCTCCTTTGTTTTTACATGTGATCTTTTCTATGCCACCATTTTGTGCAGGCGGGAGTTGCTAGAGGAGCTGCATCATCTTCCGCAGCACATGCTGAGGTATGTGTGTATTTTTTGTGCTTATGAGCTATTGAACAGTTTCTTGCAAACTTTTTTAGTTGCTTGTTATCTTCTTGCAATATCATGCTTATCGTTGCACATCCCCTAGAACTTTTTGTAGTTGTCAGGTCAAGTATATTTCTTAGTTTTCTTGCAGGTTGCACACTGGTAGTCTGCAGTTGTCATCATGAGCTTTCATAGTTGCACAAGAATATCATATTAGTTGGCATCATTCATTTTATGTTTTGAAAGTGCTAGTTATCGACTAGAGGGGGGTGAATAGGCAATTTTTATGGAAGTCTTCAAAACACGGTGGCTTTGAATAAAAACAGGTAAACTGAGCCTATATAGTTAGCAGCGGAATGAAAGCTACACTAGGCAAGCATTAGTCAAACATACAATACAATGAAAGCACGAAGACTAATTGCAACTAGGTAGACATGATCAGAAAGTAAGATAGCACGAAGCTAAACAGATATTAGTCTTCAAGGTGTGAAGTCAAACAGATCAGACATGCAAGCAATGACTTCACGAAGACAACTGTAAAGTAAGGAGAGTAGAGGATAGAACCAGTAGCTTGACGAAGACAAGGATTTGGTAGACCATTTCTAGTTGCGGTGACAACTGTACGTCTTGTTAGGTAGGCTGAGATTTAACTCAGAAGACCATGTCTTCACCTTATTCCCCTTGAGCTAAGGACACCCAGTCCTCGCCCAATCACTCTAGTAAGTCTTCGAGGTAGACTTCCAAACCTTGAAGACTTCGTTCACGGCAATCCACAATGACTCTTGGATGCTAAGAACGCGACGCCTAACCGGCTAGAGGATTCCTCAAGTGTAACAAGTCTTCAGATCACTCGGACAGAAAGACTTCAGTGATGCCTAACACTCTTTGGCTTTGGGTGTTTTGGGCTTTGTCCTCGCAAGGATCTCTCTCTCAAATGCTTCGGAGGTGGGTTGCTCCCAAACGACAAAAACCGTGCACTAACTCTGAGCAGCCACCAATTTATGGTGTAGGGGGTGGGCTATTTATAGCCAGGAGGCAACCCGACCTGATATGTCCGAAATGACCCTGGGTCACTAAGGAACTAACACGTGTCCAACGGTTAGATTTCAAACACACGCGGCAGCTTGGCTTGGGCTACACGCAAAACTAACTCATCCAACTCTGGATAAGATTTTCTCTCATTGTCTTCACTCGAAGACATAAGATTTGGTTGAGCATCACATCAGTCACTCTGACTTTGTTCACTTGGACCCCACTTAATAGTACGGTGGTTCCGAAACTAAGAAACAACTATGTCTTCACACTCCATAGTCTTCAAGTGAATAGCTTCACATGTCATAATCTTCTTCGTGAATGGCTTCACGAACCACCATTGTCTTCAATGTCTTCACACATTTTTAGGGGTCATCTCTGGCAGGTAAACCGAATCAATGAGGGACACTACCTGTGTTATCCTGCAATTCTCACAAACACATTAGTCCCTCAACCACGTTTGTCATCAATACTCCAAAACCAACTAGGGGTGGCACTAGATGCACTTACAATCTCCCCCTTTTTGGTGATTGATGACAAACTGGTTGAAGTTTTCAACGGGGATAATAGTATGTGAAAGTTCAGTATTGTGAGTATTGTCTTCATACATATGATGAGGCTCCCCCTGAAGATGTGCATATAAGTAGTTTTCTTTTGAATGCAAATGCACATGACAGGTTTTGCTTTGTGGAGGCCATCTTCAAAGTGTGAAGACAATTCGTCATGCATATAAAAAGATATGAAGATAATGATATGCATAATGGAAAATGGACGTCGGCAGAATGACTTCATGCGGAATTTATCATCGCATCACAAAGTGGCCGCAAAAGTAGCAGACGACCATCAAGTTTAACTGTTACAACTCAATAGCCAAAAGTTTCAGTACGAGAGTTGTAAGAACTTAGGAAAAATTAAGCAACCACCCATATGGACCCGCTTGAAGACTATCAACTCATATGTTTCTCCCCCTTTTGTGAGTAATGACCACAAAGGTTTGAAGACATAGAGTATCTACTCATTCCCAGGTGGAGACGAAGTTGGAGCAGCAGGGTCGACGTTGGAGTTTGGTGGTCTAGAAGGTCCTTGTGCATCATCATCATGCAGGGCAGTGAGAACCAGTGAAGTGGCGTCATCTTCTTCACCGACGACTCTCGCAACAACAGTTGCAGCCAAGGATGAGCACTCAGAATCTTCAATGGAGAGTGTGCAATGCCAACTTGCATTTTGAGGAGGCTTGGTGTCAAACTTGAAATTTTCAGTGAAGCCATCCGCGCGAAGATCATCTTTAGCACAGAGCAAGGTGAGACTCTTCCAGGAGCGACGACATGCTTCATGGGCTAAAAATGAGCTCTTGGTGGCCAAGTTGCGAATGCGATTGACATCCACCAAGATACTCTGCATCTGTTGCTTCAGCCAGTCATGATGTTTATTTTGCTTTTGATGTAAAGCCATCAGAAGCTCATGGTCATTAAGTACACAAGGATGCTTCTGAGGCCTTTGAGCAATGGTGCTTGTAGTGGCTTCAGTATTTGCACGGTGCAGTAGGCGCAGGTTGCCAGCCAAAGGATAAGCAGGAGTTGTAGCATTGGGCACATGAACGCCATCAATGGGCTGTATGAAGCTCTGGAACTCAGCATTCTGAAGGTGAAGGGGCTTCTTGGCAGGCTCAGGGTAGATGGCTTCAACAGGCATATCAACATCAGGCAAAAAGACAATGTGATTGCGAGCAGATGGCCGATAGTCAACAGTTGAATGATGCTTAATCAAGCGCATTACCCATGGAGCATAAAACTTCAGACCAAACAGATCAATCCCGGAAGCAGCAAGTTGTCCGATGAAGAAATCCTGGGTGTTGAATCTGATGCCATTGATGATATAGATACAAAAGTTTTCATGGCGCCTTCAAGTTTGGCTTCAAATGAATGGCCTTTGATGGGCCAGAGAGTATGCCTCAAAATGTGATATATTGTGCATGGTAGATACTCAAGGTCCTTAACAAAGAATTCCTTTGGATATTCAGCGTCTTGGGGCAAAGGCTTCATCATGCTAAGCATCTCGCTCATGTTTGGCTCTGGCTTCTGAAATATGCTCTGCAGTTCATTATGATAAAGCGAACAACCAGGTTCATATAACTCACCTGGAGTGGGCAGGCAAGTAAGGTCGATGATATCCTGAGCTTTGGCTTCGTGATGCACATCACCTGTCATCCACTCAAGGATCCAAGTCTTCGGATCCCTTTTGTAGCCTCGAATGTGTAAGGTGGCATAGAACTACAGAAGGAGCTCGCCATTCCAGTGCTATTTATCAGTCACAAACGCCAGAAGGCCAACATCCCTAAAGCAGTCAAGGGCTTCTTCCAGACATGGCAGCCCAGCCACAGCATCACAATCCAGACGCCTGTGCAGAAAAACTTGGTCTTGATTGTACAAAATGCAAGAGTAATAGCTTCGCTGTTGATGGCTCCAAAATCTGTCGGAGGAGATCTCGGGCTTCTTGTAAGGGCTCTTGGTAGTGTCAAAGAATGTATTGTCTTCTTGGAAGCTAAGCATGCTGATTGAGCCTTGTGTAGTGACAACACTTGGAAGCCTTAGCAGACGCGGCTTTGGCTTCTGAACTTGAGGCCTTCGCTCCACATGATAATCATATTGGGGTCCTGGAGCAGTAGGAGGAATCATAATTGGCCATCAAATAGTGATGGAAGTGTTGGGGTAGCGGTGGATCGATCGACGGAAGAGAGGATCCGATGCACCCCTACCTGGCGCGTCAAATTTCAGATTTCGGATTTCGCAAACCCTTGATAGGCTCGAACTCTGGGGTGTGTGCGGAGATCTCAACCTACCTAGCCTGCCTACTCGTGATCTTCTAATCCTAGCATGTCGAGCTCAAAGGAACAGAGAGACATAGTAATTTATCCTGGTTCGGGCTACCTTGCGGTGTAATACCCTACTCCAGCGTTTTGGTGGATTGCCTCGAAGGGCTGAGGATGAACTAGTATAGTGGATGAACTGGCCTCAGGAGGTGAGGTGTTCTTGAGCTCAAGAGAGCTGGTGAGGTGGTTGGGTGAGAGTGGATCCGATCCGTTTGTCCCCCTCTATGGTGGTGGCTAAGTCCTAATTATAGTGGCCTTGGTCCTCTTCCCAAATGTTGGCGGGAAGGGATCCCACAATGGCCAGATTTGAAGGGGGACAAGTATTACATCCTATCCTGACTAAAGTGTTCTTCGCCCTCTGGTCGTGACGCTGTGGTGGGCTCGGTGATGACCTTCGTCCTGCCGTCCTAGCGGTCTTGGTCGCGTTGCAGCAGAATGGAAACCTTTGGCTGTTTCCTCGGGACTCCGCACCTGCCACTTGCCTCCTTTGCACCAAAGATGAAACTGACATTCTGCGCCCACTGGCGCCCGCCTGGCCTTGGTCGTCATGGCTCACCTCAGCTAAGCCTCGTGAGGTGCACCTTGCATAGAACGCTCCGCCCCTCGGGAGCCAGCCTGAGGATGCCGATCCCCTCGGGGGTCTTGGCGTCATCTGCCTCGCGAGGCTTGGCCGCTCGCGAGGGTCTTAAGTTGATGATGCTAAAGCTGGGCCGTACCAGGCCGTCGATGGTGCCATGCAGTGGGCCGCAGGCAGGCAAGTCTGGGTACCCTCATATACAGAACACCGACAGTAGCCCCCGGGCCCAAGGCATGCTCGAACTTGCCTTCTAGGCGAAGCCAAAGGGCAAGTGCGGAGCGCCGTGGGTCCTAACCACCTGCGGCCTTGAAGGACGCATGGCGATTGATGGGATGTGGGTGCCTCCACTTCCCCATGCTGCCTTGGCAACCATTTCCATCTGACAAAAGGGCTGCCATCTACCGCCGTGCCTTCATTGCCTTCCCTTCATCTTGCTCCAGATCCCCTTCTCCCAACGCCAAAGAAATTCTCCAAATTTGTCGATCCTTCCCTCAATATTTCGCCCGATGGCCGCTAAGAAAGCCAAAGCTCCAGCCCCGGCTGCCGACCCCGCCTGGTTCGAGCCGGCGCTGGTCACGCCCTCTGTCGCCGAGGAGAAGCTTCAGACCGTGCTTCTCCTGACGACGAGTGAGGATAGCGAGTGGGGGAAGACAGAGCTCCGGGTCGCCTCCGCTGTGTTGGAGCCCACAAACAGTACCTTCTATCCCTTCTTCCTGCACAGCGTATGCTCGGGGCTGATTCCTCCCTTCTCCCGCTTCTTCTATGCTGTTCTCCACCATTATGGCCTCCATGCACTCCACATCCATCCCAACTCCGTCCTCCTCTTGTCTATCTTCGCCTTCTACTGCGAGGCGTTCGTGGGGGTGATGCCCTCCGTTGCCACACTCCGCCACTTCTTCTACCTCCGCTTGATGGGCAATCGGCCTGCAGGGTGTGTCGGCTTTGTCGCGGCCCGGGGCGGCAACACGATCTCCCGTGTCGGGAAGAAGGTAGAGGACGCCCGAAGCAAGTGGGTCCTAATGGATGCCAAGTGCTCCCATGACCATCTGGAGCTGCCGACCGGGCTCCCGACCTCCAAGAAGGGATGGTTTTCCGAGAAGATCACCAACTCCCATATGAGGCCGTTGATGAGGAAGATGGAGGCCGAACTGAAGGCCGAGAAGCTGACGGGGGCCATGATCATCAAGGAGTTCCTGACGCAGTGCCTGGCGCCTCTCCAGGATCACTCCCGCCCCTTGTGGAAGCTTGTGGGCGTCAATGACAAGATCCGGCTGCGCTAGGACGGTCTTCCTGAGGAGGAGCTGAGCAAGGTGCTGCTTTCCTTGACTGGGAAGGACGCGAGTGGTCCTCCAAATGACTGCCTCCCGTTGTACCGCAGAGACGACGGGGGGAAGATCGCCGCCGCCATGCCTGTCTTCAACGAACTCGGGCCCGTGCCAACATGGCCTCCCCCATCGGCCGCCTCCTTGGTGAACCTATCCTCCAGCGACCGTTCCTCCGAGGCCACCGAGGAGGAGGAGGGGGCGGAATCCTCTGCCCCGAAGCGGGGAGAGCTCCTCCGCAACTTCTCTAATGATGATGACGACAGGGACACGCTTTCGGTGGTGGAGTTGGTCCATCCTACAAGGGTCACCATGAGATCTGGGATGGCCTCCTCGAAGCAACCAAAGTGGACGACCGGGAGGAGGGGCAGGACCGTGCTGATCCCTCCAGGCAGCACTCCACCGTGTGCTCTCCTGCTCCCAAGAGCGCAGCTCCAGCTGCCCCGGCGAAGCCCCCACTGATGAGCCTGAAGAGGAGCTATGTCGATCCAGACCAGTAAGTGTTCTTTCTTGGACTTGCTCTTGAATGTCGATGCGATGCTTAGTGTCTTCATTCGATGTCAGGATGCAGTCATCAAAGAAGAAGAAAGAGAACACTGAGGTTGCTGTGGTCGAGCGTGTCGAGGTGGCTGCCGCAGCTTCGGCGCAAGGGGCGCTGTGACTCCCATGGCTCTAGTTGCGGTGTCGTCTGCTCAGGCCATGGAGGCCCAACCTCGTGAGGAGTCGGCGTCCACGACAGGGCTGACCCTGGCGGCGTCCTTTTCCGTCATGACTGCTGAGGTCGCAAGGCCTCCGGAGCCCCCTGTCTTTCCTGCTGTTGCAGCTTCACCCGTCTTAGCATCGAGAACATCTCTTCTTCTGCCCACCATGCTGCTCGGCCACAGTGCTCCTGCCACCTCCAAAGCCTTGGAGAAGGCCCGAGCCACGCTGGACCATCTCCAGAGTGATCTTCAAGGTCCGCACCGACGCGCAGTGTTGGGGCGCCTGGGGCTGATCTCAGGGTGGCTCCAGGCTGACGCGTCTGTCTGGGCGGCCTGGAGTTCCGCGGAGGAGGCCCTGAAGGTGGCCGGTGTAGCCGTTGCCGAGCGTGACTTGGCGCATAAGGAAGCCAAGGACGCGCAGGAGCGGTGCCGCGTAATGGAAGCCGAGCTTAAGGCCCTCCAGGATCGGCAGACCACCCAGGCCAGCCAGCTCCAAGAGCGAGAGGAGAACCTGAAGGCCCAGGAGGCTGCCGTTGTTAATCGCGACGCCGAGCTGAAGCAGGCAGCCCAGGAGCAGGCCATGGAGCATGACCGCCTGAAGAAGCTGAAGGAGGAAGCGGAAGCGGCCCAGGAGTCCCTTGCAGAGGCCAGGGAGGCGGCCGCCATGGAGCACAACACCCTCGGCTCCCTCGAGACAAGGTTTCACAAGGCTCGGCAAGCACTCTTTGGGAGCGATCCCCAGGGGACAGTGATGACCCCAAGGGAGAGCCCTGCTGCCCCGCTTCCCGATGTTGTCGATGCGCTTGAGGACATCGTTGACGGGTTTGGCTCCATGGTGGAAGGTGAGGCTCGCTTGCTTTCTTCCTCAGCCCTGACATGCGTCTTCAACCATCTCTATCTCCAGGACGCCAACTTCGACTTCGCCGCCTTCCTTGAGCCCATGGACCCCGACTCCTGCGATGTTGTTGCTGACACCGTGAAGAGTTCGGTGGGAGCCCTGCTAGACAAGTTCCTCGTCGTCGGCCCCACGGCTGGGGTTGAGGGCACGGGCAACGCTGCTGACGACAAGGCTCCGTAGGCGGGCGCGGCGACAACCAGGGCTGAGGAGGTGGCTTGATGGCGCTGCTCCTTCCTGTTTTATCCTGTAGCATGTAGCGTGCCTCGTGGAGGCGTTAAAATTGATGCTTGAAACAATACGTTTTGTAATAACTAGCTATGGTTTCCCCGACTTTTTTCTGTTTGCTTTGTCGTTCTGCGTCGGCAGGGCCCGACCCCACACGTACCTCAGCCGCCACTGGGTCGTCTGGATTTCCAGGACGAGGCCAGGGCGTGAGGGGCTACGTGGCCAGCTAGGCTCCTAAGACACGATGCACAGGAGTCCCCCTTGACGTGTGAACAACTTGGGAAAAGAGGTGTGAGGGTAAGCCTTGGTGTTCTACGTCGGCAGGGCCCAGCCCCGTGCATATCTCAGCCGCCGTTGGGTCATCCAGATCGCCAGGACGAGCCCAAGGGGTGAGGGGCTACGTGGCCCGTTAGGCTCCTGAGACGTGATGCTAAGGAGTCCCCCTTGACGTACGAACGGCTTGGGAAGGGAAGGACGAGAGTTAGGCCTTGGTGTTCTGCGTTGGCAGGGCCCGGTCCCGGGCATACCTCAGCCACCGTTGGGCCGTCCGGATCGCCAGGACAAGCCCAAGGGGTGAGGGTACGTGGTCAGTTAGGCTCCTGAGATGCGATGCTCAGGAGTCCCCCTTGACGTACAAACAGACCATCATACCTCTCCTCGTCGGGCTCTCGCTCGGGAGGGGTGCGCGAAGACCAGGTCCGTGGGACCTGGCAAGGTGGCGTATGCCAAGCATGACCTGAGTGTAGCCCTCGTGCCCATCCCCCTCGCGCTACCCTCCCGAGGGAGAGCAGCACGGTCAGGCTAAGCACTGAGCCTAGAGGCTCCCTGAGGTTGCTGCAGCCGCGAGGCCACCCTCTGTTGTTTATCACCAGTGCGGAGCATGGCGCTTCCGCTCTTGCAAGGGCATAGCCACTCCTCGGCAGTGTCAATAGCCAGCACGGAGCATGGTGCTTCTACTGGTGCGTGGGAGGGGGCTCCTTCTGAGGAGAGGCCCTGAGGCGTGTATAGCCCCGCCCTGACACGTGGCTTGCACGATAGGGCTGGAGGAGGTGTGTATGGGCACACGTGTTCCAGCGCGGGACTCACGAGGCCCTACCTCAAGGCGGGTTGCGCCTGAATTTGATAGGGAACTCTTGTGTCAGTCCTACAAGATGGTTAGGCAACCTGCACCGAATGAGGCTCCTGAGGTTATTGCATGAGAAGGCCAGACACCAACGACCCCAGGAGGTGACGTGAATGGGGCCGACCCGCCAGATAGAGCTCAGCCGTTGGGTTTATCAACGCTTCAGGGATGGACCTGAGCACAGACACCATGCCTAGTCTTCTCATGCAAAGATCCTGAAGAAAAACAACCGGCGCGCGGCTCCCGTGGTGACGAGGCACCAGGTCGCGCGCCCTCACTCATCCGTCCGTGATTAGCTCATGCGAGAACAAGGCACCAAGGGCCATGGGAGGTGACGTACACGGGAGCTGGCCCGTGAGCCAGAGCTTAGCCTCTTGGGTTTAGCGACACTGCAAGGACTGTTGTCTACTACACAACCTTCTTCTTATAGACGTTGTTTGTGAAGGAAATATGCCCTAGAGGCAATAATAAAGTTATTATTTATTTCCTTATTTCATGATAAATGTTTATCATTCATGCTAGAATTGTATTAACCGGAAACATAATACATGTGTGAATGTATAAACAAACAGAGTGTCACTAGTATGCCTCTACTAGACTAGCTTGTTAATCAAAGATGGTTATGTTTCCTAACCATGAACAAAGGGTTGTTATTTGATTAACAAGGTCACATCATTAGTTGAATGATCTGATTGACATGACCCATTCCATTAGCTTAGCACACGATCGTTTAGTATGTTGCTACTGCTTTTATCCATGACTTATACATGTTCCTATAACTATGAGATTATGCAACTCCCGTTTACCGGAGGAACACTTTGGTGCTACCAAAGCGTCACAACGAATCGGGTGATTATAAAGGAGTACTACAGGTGTCTCCAAAGGCAGATGTTGGGTTGGCGTATTTCGAGATTAGGTTTTGTCACTCCGATTGTCGGAGAGGTATCTCTGGGCCCTCTCGGTAATACACATCACTTAAGCCTTGCAAGCATTACAACTAATGAGTTAGCTGTGAGATGATGTATTACGGAACGAGTAAAGAGACTTGCCAGTAACGAGATTGAACTAGGTATTGGATACCGACGATCGAATCTCGGGCAAGTAACATACCGATGACAAAGGAACAACGTATGTTGTTATGCGATCGACCGATAAAGATCTTCGTAGAATATGTAGGAGCCAATATGGGCATCCAGGTCCCGCTATTGGTTATTGACCGGAGACGTGTCTCGGTCATGTCTACATTGTTCTCGAACCGTAGGGTCCGACGCTTAAGGTTTCGATGGCGGTTATATTATGAGTTTGTGTATTTTGATGTACGAAGAAGTTGAGTCCCGGATGTGATCACGGACATGAGGGAGAAGAGGAAGGGCCGGACAGGCAGGCGCGCCCTCCCCTTAGTCCGAATAGGACAAGGAGAGGGGGGGCGCCTTCCCTCTTCCCTCCCCCAAGTCCTAATCCAACTAGGAAAGGGGGAGTCCTACTCCCGGTGGGAGTAGGACTCCTCCGCCGCCTCCTCCTAGGGCCGGCCGCACCCCCTTGCTCCTTTATATCTGAGGCGGGGGCACCCTAGAACACACAAGTTGATCCTTGAGATCGTTCCTTAGCCGTGTGCGGTGCCCCCCTCCACCATAATCCACCTCGGTCATATCGTAGCGGAGCTTAGGCGAAGCCCTGCGTCGGTAGAACATCAAGATCGTCACCACGCCGTCGTGCTGACGAAACTCTCCCTCCCGGAAGCTCTACTGGATTGGAGCCCGAGGAGCGTCATCGAGCTGTACGTGTGTCAAGAACTCGGAGGCACTGGAGTAACGGTGCTGGGATCGGTTGGATTGCGAGGAGAACGTACGACTACTTCCTCTACGTTGTGATCGCTTCCGCTTCGGTCTACGAGGGTACGTAGACAACACTCTTCCCTCTCGTTGCTATGCATCACCATGATCTTGCGTGTGCGTAGGAAATTTTTTGAAATTACTACGTTCCCCAACAAAGTGGCATCCGAGCCTAGGTTTTATGGTTTGATGTTTTGCACGAGTAGAACACAAGTGAGTTGTGGGCGATACAAGTCATACTACCTACCAGCATGTCATACTTTGGTTCAGCGGTATTGTGAGATGAAGCGGCCCGGACCGACATTACGCGTACGCTTACGCGAGACTGGTTTCACCGCCACGAGCACTCGTTGCTTAAAGGTTCTTGGCGGTGTCTGTCTCTCTCACTTTAGTTGAACCGAGTGTGGCTCGCCGGTCCTTGAGAAGGTTAAAAGCGAGTCTATTTGACAAAGTATCGTTGTGGTTTTGATGCGTAGGTGAGATTGGTTCTTGCTTAAGCCCGTAGCAGCCACGTAAAATTTGCAACAACAAAGTAGAGGATGTCTAACTTGTTTTTGCAGGGCATGTTGTGATGTGATATGGTCAAGACATGATGCTATATTTTATTGTATGAGATGATCATGTTTTGTAACCGAAGTTATCGGCAACTGGCTGGAGCCATATGGTTGTCGCTTTATTGTATGAAATGCAAGCATACAGTAATTGCTTTACTTTATCACTAAGCGGTAGCGATAGTCGTAGAAGCAATAGATGGCGTGAGCGACAACGATGCTACGATGGAGATCAAGGTGTCGCGCCGGTGGCGATGGTGATCACGACGGCGATTAGCCGGAGATGGAATCACAAGCACAAGATGATGATGGCCATATCATATCACTTATATTGATTGCATGTGATGTTTATCCTTTATGCATCTTATCTTGCTTTGATTGACGGTAGCATTTTAAGATGATCTCTCACTAAAATTATCAAGTAGTGTTCTCCCGAGTATGCACCGTTGCCAAAGTTCGTCGTGCCGAGACACCACGTGATGATCGGTGTGATAAGCTCTCGTCCATCTACAACGGGTGCAAGCCAGTTTTGCACACGCAGAATACTCAGTTATACTTGACGAGCCTAGCATATGCGAGATATGGCCTCGGAACACGGAGACCGAAAGGTCGGCGTGAATCATATAGTAGATATGATCAACATAAGATGTTCACCATTGAAAACTACTCCATCTCACGTGATGATCGGTTATGGTTTAGTTGATTTGGATCACGTAATCACTTAGATGACTAGAGAGATGTCATCTAAGTGGGAGTTCTTAAGTAATATGATTAATTGAACTTAAATTTATCATGAACTTAGTACTGATAGTATCTTGCTTGTCTATGTTTGATTGTAGATAGATGGCTCATCTTTGTTGTTCCGTTGAATTTTAATCGTTCCTTGAGAAAGCAAAGTTGAAAGATGATGGTAGCAATTACACGGATCGGGTCCGTAATCTGAGATTATCCTCATTGCTGCACGTAAGAGTTACGTCTGGATGCACCGCTAGGTGCCAGCCTCCGCTTGATGTAACCGACGGCGTTAAGAACGTCTGGCGAGCAAAGCGATGACTACTCTATAGTTCGATGTGCCATGCTTTACGGCTTAGAACGGGACTTCAACGACGTTTTGAGCGTCATGGAGCATATGAGATGTTCCAGAGTTGAAGTTGATATTCCAAAGAATGCCCGGATTGAGAGATATGAAGTCTCCAATAAGTTCTATAGCTGCAAGATGGAGGAGAATAGTTCGTCGGTGAGCACATACTCGAGAATGTCCGGGTATTACAATCACTTGACTCAAGCGGGAGTTAATCTTCCGGATGATTGTGTCATTGATGTAATTCTTCAATCACGCCACCAAGCTACAAAGGCTTCGTGATGAACTATAATATGCAAGGGTTAGTAAAGACTATACGAGCTCTTCGCAATGCTAAAGGCTGCGGAGGTAGAAATGAAGAAGGAGCATCAAGTGTTGATGGTCAATAAGACCACTAGTTTCAAGAAGAAAGGCAAAGGGAAGAAGAAGGAACTTCAAGAAGAACAGCAAGCAAGTTGCTGCTCGGGAGAAGAAACCCAAGTCCGGACCTAAACCTGGCCGAGTGCTTCTACCGCAAGCGATCGGTCCTTTGAAGCGGAACTGCCCCAAGTATTTGGCGGATAAGAAGGATGGCAAGGTGAACAAAGGTATATGTGATATACATGTTATTGATGTGTACCTTACTAGAGCTCGCATAGCACTGGTATTTGATCTGGTTACATTGCTAATATTTGCAACTCAAGCAGGACTACGGATTGCGAACAACGCAAAGGACGAGGTGACGATGCGCGTGGGAAATGGTTCCAAAGTCGATGTGATCGCGATCGCACGCTACCTCTACATCTACCTTCGGGATTAGTTTTAGACCTAAATAATTGTTATTTGGTGCTGCGTTGAGCATGAACATTATATCTGGATCTTGTTTGATGCGAGACGGTTATTCATTTAAATCGAGAGAATAATGGTTGTTCTATTTATATGAGTAATATCTTTTATGGTCATGCACCCTTGAAGAGTGGTCTATTTTGATGAATCTCGATAGTAGTGATACACATATTCATAATGTTGAAACCAAAAGATGCAGAGTTGATAATGATAGTGCAACTTATTTGTGGCATTGCCGTTTAGGTCATATCGGTATAAAGCGCATGAAGAAACTCCATCTTGATGGACTTTTGGAGTCACTTGATTATGAATCACTTGGCACTTTCGAACCGTGCCTCATGGGCAAGATGACTAAAACCCGTTCTCGGTACTATGGAGAGAGCAACAGATTTGTTGGAAATCATACATACAGATGTATGTGGTCCGATGAATGTTGAGGCTCGTGGCGGATATCGTTATTTTCTCACCTTCACAGATGATTTAAGCAGATATGGGTATATCTACTTAATGAAACATAAGTCTGAAACATTTGAAAAGTTCAAAGAATTTCAGAGTGAAGTTGAAAATCATCGTAATAAGAAAATTAAATTTCTACGATCGATCGTGGAGGTGAATATTTGAGTTACGAGTTTGGTCTACATTTGAAACAATGCGGAATAGTTTAGCAACTCACGCCACCGGAACACCACAACGTAATGGTGTGTCCGAGCGTCGTGTCGCACTTTACTAGATATGGTGCGATCTATGATGTCTCTTCTGATTTACCGCTATCGTTTTGGGGTTATGCTCTTGAGACGGCCGCATTCACCTGAATAGAACACCGTCAAAATCCGTTGAGGCGACACCTTATGAACTATGGTTTAGCAAGAAACCAAAGTTGTCGTTTCTTAAAGTTTGGGGATGCGATGCTTATGTGAAAAAGCTTCAACCTGATAAGCTCGAACCCAAATCGAGAAATGTGTCTTCATAGGATACCCAAAGGAGCAGTTGGGTACACCTTCTATCATAAATCCGAAGGCAAGACATTTGTTGTTAAGAATGGATCCTTTCTAGAGAAGGAGTTTCTCTCGAAAGAAGTGAGTGGGAGGAAAGTGGAACTTGATGAGGTAATTGTACCTTCTCCCTTATTTGAAAGTAGTTTGTCGCAGAAACCGGTTTCTGAGACATCTACACCAAACAGTGAGGAAGTTGATGATATTGATCATGAAACTCCAGATCAAGTTACTACTGTAACCTCGTAGATCAACGAGTAAGATCCGCACTGAGTGGTACGGTAATCCTGTTCGGAAGTCATGCTACTAGATCATGATGAACCTACGAACTATGAAGAAGCGATGGTGAGCCCAGATTCCATAAAATGGCTTGAGGCCATGAAATCGAGATGGGATCCATGTATGAAAACAAAGTATGGACTTTGGTTGACTTGCCCGAGGGTCGGCAAGCAATAGAAAACAAGTGGATCTTCAAGAAGAAGACCGACGACGGTAATGTTATCGTCTACAAAGCTCGACTTGTCGCAAAGGGTTTTCGACAAGTTCAAGGGATTGACTACGATGAGACCTTCTCACCCGTAGCAATGCTTAAGTCTGTCCGAATCATGTTAGCAATTGCGCATTTTATGATTATGAAATTTGGCAAATGGATGTAAAGACTGCATTCTGAATGGATTCTTGGAAGAAGAGTTGTATATGATGCAACCGAAGGTTTTATCGATCCAAAGGAGCTAACAAAGTGTGCAAGCTCCACAATCCATTTATGGACTGGTGCAAGCATCTCGGAGTTGGAATAAACGCTTTGATAGTGTGATCAAAGCATTTGGGTTCATCTGAGACTTTTGGAGAAGCCTGTATTTACAAGAAAGTGAGTGGGAGCTCTGAGCATTTCGATATTATATGTAGATGACATATTACTAATCGGAAATGATATAGAATTCTGGATAGCATAAAGGGATACTTGAATAAGAGTTTTTCAATGAAAGACCTCGGTGAAGCTGCTTACATATTGGGCATCAAAATCTATAGAGATAGATCAAGACGCTTAATTGGACTTTCACAAAGCACATACCTTGACAAAATTTTGAAGAAGTTCAAAATGGATCAAGCAAAGAAAGGGTTCTTGCCTGTGTTACAAGGTGTGAAGTTGAGTAAGACTCAATGCCCGACCACTGCAGAAGATAGAGAGAAAATGAAAGATGTTCCCTATGCTTCAGCCATAGGCTCTATCATGTATGCAATGCTATGTACCAAACCTGATGTGTGCCTTGCTATAAGCTTAGCAAGGAGGTACGAAAGTAATCCAGGAGTGGATCACTGGGCAGCGGTCAAGAACATCCTGAAATACCCGAAAAGGACTAAGGATATGTTTCTCGTATATGGAGGTGACAAAGAGCTCATCGTAAACGGTTACGTTGATGCAAGCTTTGACACTGATCCGGACGATTCTAAATCGCAGACCGGATACGTATTTACACTAAACGGAGGAGCTGTCAGTTGGTGCAGTTCTAAACAAAGCATCATAGCGGGATCTACATGTGAAGCGGAGTACATAGCAGCTTCGAAGCAGCTAATGAAGGAGTGCGGATGAAGGAGTTCATATCCGATCTAGGTGTCATACCTAGTGCATCGGGTCCAATGAAAATCTTCGTGACAATATGGAGCAATTGCCTTAGCAAAGGAATCCAGATTTCACAAGAGGACCAAGCACATCAAGAGACGCTTCAATTCCATCCGGATTTAGTCCGGTGGGAGACGTGAGATTTGCAAGATACATACGGATCTGAATGTAGCAGACCGTTGACTAAGCCTCTTCCACGAGTAAAACATGATCAACACCAAGACTCCATGGGTGTTAGAATCATTACTATGTAATCTAGATTATTGACTCTAGTGCAAGTGGGAGATCAAGGAAATATGCCCTAGAGGCAATAATAAAGTTATTATTTATTTCCTTATTTCATGATAAATGTTTATCATTCATGCTAGAATTGTATTAACCGGAAACATAATACATGTGTGAATGTATAAACAAACAGAGTGTCACTAGTATGCCTCTACTAGACTAGCTTGTTAATCAAAGATGGTTATGTTTCCTAACCATGAACAAAGGGTTGTTATTTGATTAACAAGGTCACATCATTAGTTGAATGATCTGATTGACATGACCCATTCCATTAGCTTAGCACATGATCGTTTAGTATGTTGCTACTGCTTTTATCCATGACTTATACATGTTCCTATAACTATGAGATTATGCAACTCCGTTTACGGAGGAACACTTTGGTGCTACCAAACGTCACAACGAATCGGGTGATTATAAAGGAGTACTACAGGTGTCTCCAAAGGCAGATGTTGGGTTGGCGTATTCGAGATTAGGTTTTGTCACCGATTGTCGGAGAGGTATCTCTGGGCCCTCTCGGTAATACACATCACTTAAGCCTTGCAAGCATTACAACTAATGAGTTAGCTGTGAGATGATGTATTACGGAACGAGTAAAGAGACTTGCGGTAACGAGATTGAACTAGGTATTGGATACCGACGATCGAATATCGGGCAAGTAACATACCGATGACAAAGGAACAACGTATGTTGTTATGCGGTCGACCGATAAAGATTTTCAGTAGAATATGTAGGAGCCAATATGGGCATCCAGGTCCCGCTATTTGTTATTGACCGGAGACGTGTCTCGGTCATGTCTACATTGTTCTCGAACCGTAGGGTCCGCACGCTTAAGGTTTCGATGGCGGTTATATTATGAGTTTGTGTATTTTGATGTACCGAAGAAGTTGAGTCCCGGATGTGATCACGGACATGACGAGGAGTCTCGAAATGGTCGAGACATAAAGATTGATATATTGGAAGCCTATGTTTGGAGTTCGAATGGTTCGGGTGAAATCGGGATTTTACGGAACACCGGGTTACAGAACCCTCCCGGGGTTAATGGGCCTTAGTGGGCCATGAGGGAGAAGAGGAAGGGCGGACAGGGCAGGCGCGCCCCTCCCCTTAGTCCGAATAGGACAAGGAGAGGGGGCGGCCCTTCCTCTTCCCTCCCCAAGTCCTAATCCAACTAGGAAGGGGGAGTCCTACTCCGGTGGGAGTAGGACTCCTTGGCGCGCCTCCTCCTAGGGCCGGCCGCACCCCTTGCTCCTTTATATACGGGGCAGGGGGCACCCTAGAACACACAAGTTGATCCTTGAGATCGTTCCTTAGCCGTGTGCGGTGCCCCTCCACCATAATCCACCTCGGTCATATCGTGGCGGAGCTTAGGCGAAGCCCTGCGCCGTAGAACATCAAGATCGTCACCACGCCGTCGTCTTGTGAAACTCTCCTCCCGGAAGCTCTCTTTGGATTGGAGCCCGAGGGCGCCATCGAGCTGTACGTGTGTCAAGAACTCGGAGGCTTTGGAGTAACGGTCTTTGGGATCGGTTGGATTGCGAGGAGAACGCGTCGACTACTTCCTCTACGTTGTGATCGCTTCGCTTCGGTCACGAGGGTACGTAGACAACACTCTTCCCTCTCGTTGCTATGCATCACCATGATCTTGCGTGTGCGTAGGAAATTTTTTGAAATTACTACGTTCCCCAACAGTTTGGCCTCCAAGTGTAGAGGTTTGTAGGACAGTAGCAAATTTCGCTCAAGTGGATGACCAAAGGTTTATCAATCCGTGGGAGGCGTAGGATGAAGATGGTCTCTCTAAACAACCCTGCAACCAAATAACAAAGAGTCTCTTGTGTCCCCAACACACCCAATACAATGGTAAATTGTATAGGTGCACTAGTTCGGCGAAGAGATGGTGAAACAAGTGTAATATGGATGGTAGATATAGGTTTTGGTAATCTGACAACATAAAAACAGCAAGGTAACTAATGATAAAAGTGAGCGTAAACGGTATTGCAATGCTAGGAAACAAGGCCTAAGGTTCATACTTTCACTAGTGCAAGTTCTCTCAACAATAATAACATAACTGGATCATATAACTATCCCTCAACATGCAACAAAAAGTCACTCCAAAGTCACTAATAGCGGAGAACAAACGAAGAGATTATGGTAGGGTATGAAACCACCTCAAAGTTATCCTTTCTGCTCAATCTATTCAAGAGTCTGTAGTAAAATAACATGAAGTTATTCTTTCCGTTCGATCTATCATAGAGTTCGTACTAGAATAACACCTTAAGACACAAATCAACCAAAACCCTAATGTCACCTAGATACTCCATTGTCACCTCAAGTATCAGTGGGCATGATTATACGATATGCCTCACACAATCTCAGATTCATCTATTCAACCAACACAAAGTACTTCAAAGAGTGCCCCAAAGTTTCTACCAGAGAGTCAAGACGAAAATGTGTGCCAACCCCTATGCATAGATTCCCAACATCACGGAACCCGCAAGTTTATCACCAAAACATACATCAAGTGGATCACATGAATATCCCATTGTCACCACAGATAAGCATGGCAAGACATACATCAAGTGTTTTCAAATCCTTAAAGACTCAATCCGATAAGATAACTTCAAAGGGAAAACTCAATCCATTACAAGAGAGTAGAGGGGGAGAAACATCATAAGATCCAACTATAATAGCAAAGCTCGCGATACATCAAGATTGTATCACCTCAAGAACACGAGAGAGAGAGAGATCAAACACATAGCTACTGGTACATACCCTCAGCCCCGAGGGTAAACTACTCCCTCCTCGTCATGGAGAGCGCCGGGATGATGAAGATGGCCACGGTGAGGATCCCCCTCCAAAGGTGTCTTGAACAGGCTCCCGAGAGGTTTTTGGTGGCTACAGAGGCTTGCGGCGGCGGAACTCCCGATCTATTCTTATCCCTGATGTTTTTAGGGTATATGGAGATATATAGGCGAAAGAAGTCGGTCAGGGGAGCCACAAGGGGCCCATGAGGGTGGGGGCGCGCCCAGGGGAGGTGGGCGCGCCTCCTGCCTTGTGGCCACCTCGAAGCTTCCCTTACGTGCACTCCAAGTCCCTTGGATTGCTTCCGTTCCAAAAATAACTTTCCCGAAGGTTTCATTCCATTTGGACTCCGTTTGATATACCTTTTCTTCGAAACACTGAAATAGGCAAGAAAACAACAATTTGGGCTGGGCCTCTGGTTAATAGGTTAGTCCCAAAAATAATATAAAAGTGCTTAGTAAAGCCCATACACATCCAAAACAGATAATGTAATAACATGAATGCTTCATAAATTATAGATACCTTGGAGACGTATCAGCATCCCCAAGCTTAATTCCTACTCGTCCTCGAGTAGGTAAATGATAAAAGAAAGAATTTATGAAGTGTGAATGCTAGCAGGTGCACAAGTTTGATCAATGATAATTTCAATCACCTTTTCTAGCATGATTATATGTCATAACAGTAGTTCATCTCATAAAACTTCTTACGATCAAGTAACAAGCTATTCACATGTTAAAGCATAGACCATAAACTTTCTTGAAAACTAGCAAACTATGTTCTCAGTCATCAAACAATTGCAATTCATCTTATTTTCAGGAAGGGTCTATGTGACAGCTTTGATTTAGCAAACTCCACATACTCAACTATCATATAGTCTTCCATGATTGCTACCACTCAAAGCATATTATTAGAACAAATAGCATCCATCGAACACAGAGAAAGATAGGGGCTTAGTGTTTCACCTCCCAACTCATTTATCATATAGATAATTGTCAACAATAATAATTCATGATCAAATATATTTGAATGGCCATATATGCTTAGATCTTTCCCCAACACACGATGCTTGCCAACTAAAGAGTAGGTTGGAATAAGAAAGAATACTACTAACTCTTGCATAAAAGTAAAAGATTGGCCCTTCGCAGAGGGAAGCAGGGATTTGCAGAGGTGCTAGAGCTCGATTTTGAAATAGAGATGAAAATAATTTTGAGAGGTATGCTTTCGTTGTCAACATAATAACCAAGAGTTCCCAATATCTTCCATACTACATACAGTATAGGCGGTTCCCAAATAGAATGGTAAAATTTATACTCCCCCTCTACCAACAATCATCAATCCATGGATTGCCCGAAACAACGGGTGCCTCCAACTAACATCAATCCTGGGGTAGTTTTGTTTGCAATTATTTTCGATTTGATTTCTATCTTTTGATCATGGGACTAGGCATCCCAGGTACCAGCCATTTTTCTCGTGAATGATGAGCGGAGTCCACTCATCGTGAGAATAACCCACCTAGCATGGAAGATACTGACAGCCCCTAGTTGCTACATGAGCGATTCGGGCATACAAAACAGATTATTATTTGAAGGTTTAGAGTTTGGCACGTGCAAATTTACTTGCAACGGCAGGTAAATACCGCATATAGGTAGGTATGGTGGACACTCATGGAAGAAACTTGGTTCAAGGGATTTGGATGCACAAGCAGTATTCCCGCTTAGTACAGATATTTTGGCTAGCAAAGGATTCTAAAAAGCAAGCACCACATGTTGGAGGATCTATAACAATATAACTTCTATACAAACACACCCAAGCATAACTCAGTACGTTGTCTTCCTTGTCCAACTTCAACTAATTTGCTCAGGTTTGAAAATAATTAATGGGGCTCATAATCATAGAAGATGTCTAAGATAGTATATTTATATGTGAAATTTCTCCTCCTTCAATATTCTTTCACGAATTGTTCAAATGACCAATACAATGCTTGCTAACCTTCAATAAATTTACTACCTCTAATTCTTAGATGTGAAGTCATTACTCCCAACGGGGTAAGCATATGAAAACATATATAATTTCAGATTTATGATATTCAACTCATCCAACCATTTACTCATAGGATATAAGTGAAGCACACGAGTAAATGACAAACTACTCCAAACAGATAAAAGTGAAGATCAATGAGTAGTTAAATAATTATGTAGCTATGTGAAGACTCTCTCTCATTTAAGAATTTCAGATCTTGGTATTTTATTCAAATAGCAAGCTAAACAAAATAAAACAAAATGACGCTCCAAGCAAAACACATATCATGTGGTGAATAAAAATATAGCTCCAAGTAAAGTTACCGATGAACGAAGACGAAAGAGGGGATGCCATCCGGGGCATCCCCAAGCTTAGGCTCTTGGTTGTCCTTGAATATTACCTTGCGGAACCTTGGGCATCCCCAATCTTAGGCTCTTGCCACTCCTTATTCCATAGTCCGTCGAATCTTTACCCAAAATTTGAAAACTTCACAACACAAAACTCAACAGAAAACTCGTAAGCTCCGTTAGCATAAGAAAATAAAACCACCACTTAGGTACTGTTGTGTACTCATTCTAAATTTATATTGGTGTAATATCTACTATATTCCAACTACTCTATGGTTCATACCCTCCGATACTACTCATAGATTCATCAGAATGAACAAACAACACATATAAAACAGAATCTGTCAAAAACAGAAAAGTCTGTAGTAATCTCTAACAAACGTATACTTATGGAATTCCAAAAATCCTACCAAATTAGGAAGTCCTAAGCAATTCGTGTACAAATCAATAGCAAAAAGCATCAGATCAATATAACGTTTCTGTGAATTATCAAAACTAATTTACTAGTTGCAAAAGTTACTGATTTTCAGCAGGATCAACACAACTATCACCGTAAGCTACCCTAAAGGTCTTACTTGATACTTTATTGAAACAAAAGCTATCAAACATGATTACTACGGTAGCATAATCATGTGGACACACAAAAACAGTAAGGGTAAATTTTGGGTTGTTTCCCAACAAGCGCCTTTCTTTAATGCCTTTCTAGCTAGGCATGATGATGACAATGATGCTCACATAAAAGATAAGAATTGAAATATAATGGGAGCATCATGAAGCATATGGCTAGCACATTTAAGTCTAACCCTCTTCCTATGCATAGGGATTTTGTGAGAAAACGACTTATGGGAACAATAATCAACTAGCATAGGAAGGCAAAACAAGCATAACTTCAAGATTTTAAGCACATAGAGAGGAAACTTGACATTATTGCAATTCCTACAGGCATATATCCCTCCCTCATAATAATTTTAAGTAGCATCATGAATGAATTCAACAATATAACCAGCACCTAAAGCATTCTTTTCATGATCTACTTGCATAGAAAATTTACTACTCTCCACATAAGCAAAATTCTTCTCATTCGGAATAGTGGGAGTATCATAAGAGACTTGAATACTATAAATTGTTTCCACATTAAAAGAGTAATGTTCAGAAAAAAGGTAATCATAATCATGACAAGTTTTATAAATATAATCATCACTACTTTTTATAGCATAAGTTTCATCACAATAATGATCATAAGTAGCAACTTTGTTCTCATCATAATCGATTGAAACCTCTTCCAAGATAGTGGAATCATCACTAAATAAAGTCATGACCTCTCCAAATCCAATTTCATATTCATCACAATAAGATTCAACATCCTTCAAAATAGCTGGATCATTACTTCCTAAAGTTGACACTCTTCCAAACCCACTTTCATCAATATAATCATCATAGGTAAGAGGCATGCTATCATCATAACAACTTTGCATATCAAAACATGGGAGGCTAAAAACATCATCTTCATTAAATGTAGCATCCCCAAGCTTGGGACAAACATTAATTTCAGTAAATAGATTCTCAAATATTTCATCCTCATCAAACATAGCTTCCCCAAGCTTGGGCCTTTTCATATCATAAGCATAATCACTCTCATCATTAATAGTATGGATAGCACCAATAGTATAGCAATTATCATCATCACAATGAGTAGTAGGAGCAACATCATTTGGGAGGGATACCTTTTTACCTTTGCTTCTCTGTTTTTTCTTTTTCTTCTTCACATTATGTGTGGGTTCAACCTCCTTCTCTGAGTTCCTTATTGATGAGATTGGTTGAATATAAAGCTCCTCTTCGTTACCTGATTCATCATAAGAAATAATAGGAGGATATTGGGAAGTCTCTTCCCTTTCATTAGTGTTCTCTTCATCTTCTATTTGCTTTCTTTTCTTTATGTAATTGGCAATATAAGGATTTTCAATGCAATTCACCGCACAATACGTATAAATTTCCTCTAGATTAATATCAAGAAAATTATTAAGGTCAAATTCTGGAATATGCTTAGTTGCACGTTTCAATTCTTCATAACCCAAAAGCAAACTAAGTTCATTATGATGTGCAAGGGAAATCAAGTCATCACAATTTTTGGACATGATTCGATCATGAAACAATTTGCATCGGAGATTTCAATGACCATGTTCATTGCAAAGTTCACAAGTACGGTAAAGATATCTTAAATTTTCAGCACTCTTATATAGCCTTTCTTGCAACCCTTTAGTTTATAAATGCTTATGCCTCTTGCAATATCTATCTTCCCTATTTGGTGCGTACTTGCAAACCCAATACACTCCACAAAAATCAACATTCTTATAAGAGATATTTTCATCATGACTAGTGTAATCATCATTAGTACTACGGATATTCAAGGAGTTCATACTAACAACATTGCAATCATGCTCATCATTCAAAGATTTAGTGCCAAACATTTTATAGACTTCTTCTAGCACTTGAGCACAATTTTCCTTTTCATCATACTTACGAAAGATATAAAATAGATGAAGCGTATGAGACAAACTCAATTCCATTTTTTCTCAAATTTTCTTTTATAATCTAAACTAGTGATAAAACAAGAAACAAAAAGATTCAATTGCAAGATCTAAAGATATACCTTCAAGCACTCACCTCCCCGGCAACGGCGCCAGAAAAGAGCTTGATGTCTACTACACAACCTTCTTCATGTAGACGTTGTTGGGCCTCCAAGTGCAGAGGTTTGTAGGACAGTAGCAAATTTCCCTCAAGTGGATGACCTAAGATTTATCAATCCATGGGAGGCATAGGATGAAGATGGTCTCTCTCAAGCAACCCTGCAACCAAATAACAAAGAGTCTCTTGTGTCCCCAACACACCCAATACAATGGTAAATTGTATAGGTGCACTAGTTCGGCGAAGAGATGGTGATACAAGTGCAATATGGATGGTAGATATAGGTTTTTGTAATATGAAATATAAAAACAGCAAGGTAACTAATGATAAAAGTGAGCGTAAACGGTATTGCAATGCTAGGAAACAAGGCTTAAGGTTCATACTTTCACTAGTGCAAGTTCTCTCAACAATAATAACATAACTGGATCATATAACTATCCCTCAACATGCAACAAAGAGTCACTCCAAAGTCACTAATAGCGGAGAACAAACGAAGAGATTATGGTAGGGTACGAAACCACCTCAAAGTTATCCTTTCTGCTCAATCTATTCAAGAGTCTGTAGTAAAATAACATGAAGCTATTCTTTCCGCTCAATCTATCATAGAGTTTGTACTAGAATAACACCTTAAGAAACAAATCAACCAAAACCCTAATGTCACCTAGATACTCCATTGTCACCTCAAGTATCCGTGGGCATGATTATACAATATGCATCACACAATCTCAGATTCATCAATTCAACCAACATAAAGTACTTCAAAGAGTGCCCCAAAGTTTCTACCGGAGAGTTAAGACGAAAACGTGTGCCAACCCCTATGCATAGATTCCCAAGGCCACGGAACCTGCAAGTTGATCAGCAAAACATACATCAAGTGGATCACGTGAATATCCCATTGTCACCACAGATAAGCACGACAAGGCATACATCAAGTGTTCTCAAATCCTTAAAGACTCAATCCGATAAGATAACTTCAAAGGGAAAACTCAATCCATTACAATAGAGTAGAGGGGGAGAAACATCATAAGATCCAACTATAATAGCAAAGCTCGCGATACATCATGATCGTATCACCTCAAGAACACGAGAGAGAGAGAGAGAGAGAGATCAAACACATAGCTACTGGTACATACCCTCAGTCCCGAGGGTGAACTACTCCCTCCTCATCATGGAGAGCGCCGGGACGATGAAGATGACCACCAGTGAGGGATCCCCCCTCCGGCAGGGTGCCGGAACGGGCTCCCGAGAGGTTTTTGGTGGCTACACAGGCTTGCGGCGGCAGAACTCCTAATCTATTCTTATCCCCGATGTTTTTAGGGTATATGGAGATATATAGGTGAAAGATGTCAGTCACGTCAGCCACGAGGGGCCCACGAGGGTGGGGGCGCGCCCAGGAGAGGTGGGCGCGCCTCCCTCCCTCGTGGCCACCTCGAAGCTTCCCTTACATGCACTCCAAGTCCCCTGGATTGCTTCCGTTCCAAAAATAACTTTCCCGGAGGTTTCATTCCATTTGGACTCCGTTTGATATTCCTTTTCTTCGAAATACTGAAATAGGCAAGAAAACAACAATTTGGGCTGGGCCTCCTGTTAATAGGTTAGTTCCAAAAATAATACAAAAGTGCTTAGTAAAGCCCATAAACATCCAAAATAGATAATTTAACAGCATGAATGCTTCATAAATTATAGATACATTGGAGACGTATCAGCATCCCCAAGCTTAATTCCTGCTCGTCCTCAAGTAGGTAAATGATAAAAGGAAGAATTTATGAAGTGTGAATGCTAGCAGGTGCACAAGTTTGATCAATGATAATTTCGATCACCTTTTCTAGCATGATTATATGTCATAACTGTAGTTCATCTCATAAAACTTCTTACGATCAAGTAACAAGCTATTCACATGTTAAAGCATAGACCATAAACTTTCTTGAAAACTAGCAAACTATGTTCTCAGTCATCAAATAATTGCAATTCATCTTATTTTCAGGAAGGGTCTATGTTAGAGCTTTGATTTAGCAAACTCCACATACTCAATATCATATAGTCTTCCATGATTGCTACCACTCAAAGCATATTCTTAGAACAAATAGCATCCATCGAACACAGAGAAAGATAGGGGCTTGGTGTTTCGCATCCCAACTCACTTATCATATAGATAATTGTCAACAATAATAATTCATGATCAAATATATTTGAATGGCCATATATGCTTAGATCTTTCCCCAACACACGATGCTTGCCAACTAAAGAGTAGGTTTGAGTGAGAAGTAATACTACTGACTCTTGCATAAAAGTAAAAGATAGGCCCTTCGCAAAGGGAAGTAGGGATTTGAAAAGATGCCAGAGCTCGATTTTGAAGTAGAGATGAAAATAACTTTGAGAGGTATGCTTTCATTGTCAACATAACAACCAAGAGTTCCCAATATCTTCCATACTACATACATTATAGGCGGTTCCCAAACAGAATGGTAAAATTTTTACTCCCCCTCCACCAACAATCATCAATCCATGGCTTGCCCAAAACAACGGGTGCCTCCAACTAACAACAATCCTGGGGGAGTTTTGTTTGCAATTATTTTTTATTTGATTTTGATCTTTTGATCATGGGACAGGGCATCCCAGGTACCAGCCATTTTCTCGTGAATGATGAGCGGAGTCCACTCATCGCGAGAATAACCCACCTAGCATGGAAGATACTGACAGCCCCTAGTCGCTACATGAGCGATTCAGGCATACAAAACAGATTATTATTTGAAGGTTTAGAGTTTGGCACGTGCAAATTTACTTGGAACGGCAGGTAAATACCGCATATAGGTAGGTATGGTGGACACTCATGGAAGAAACTTGGTTCAAGGGATTTTGATGCACAAGCAGTATTCCCACTTAGTACAGATATTTTGGCTAGCAAAGGATTCTAAAAAGCAAGCACCACATGTTGGAGGATCTATAACAATATAACTTCTATACAAATACACCCAAGCATAACTCATGACGTTGTCTTCCTTGTTCAACTTCAACTAATTTTCTTAGGTTTGAAAATAATTAATGGGGCTCACAATCATAGAAGATGTCTAAGATAGTATATTTTTATGTGAAATTTCTCTTCCTTCGATATTCTTTCATGAATTGTTCAAATGACCAATACAATGCTTGCTAACCTTCAATAAATTTACTACCTCTAATTCTTAGATGTGAAGTTATTACTCCCAATGGGGTAAGCATATGAAAATATATATAATTTCAGATTTATGATATTCAACTCATCCAACCATTTACTCATAGGATATAAGTGAAGCACACGAGTAAATGACAAACTACTCCAAAAAGATATAAGTGAAGATCAATGAGTAGTTAAATAATTATGTAGCTATGTGAAGACTCTCTCTCATATAAGAATTTCAGATCTTGGTATTTTATTCAAACAGCAAGCAAAACAAAATAAAATAAAATGACGCTCCAAGCAAAACACATATCATGTGGTGAATAAAAATATAGCTGCAAGTAAAGTTACCGATGAACGAAGACGAAAGAGGGGATGCCATCCAGGGCATCCCCAAGCTTAGGCTCTTGGTTGTCCTTGAATATTAACTTGGGGTGCCTTGGGCATCCCCAAGCTTAGGCTCTTGCCACTCCTTATTCCATAGTCCATCGAATCTTTACCCAAAACTTGAAAACTTCACAACACAAAACTCAACAGAAAACTCGTAAGTTCCGTTAGTATAAGAAAATAAAACCACCACTTAGGTACTGTTGTGTACTCATTCTAAAGTTGTATTGGTGTAATATATACTGTATTCCAACTTCTCTATGGTTCATACCCTCCGATACTACTCATAGATTCATCAGAATAAACAAATAACACATATAAAACAGAATCTGTCAAAAACAGAACAGTCTGTAGTAATATCTAACAAACGTATACTTATGGAACTCCAAACATGCTACCAAATTAGGAAGTCCTAAAAAATTCGTGTACCAATCAAGAGCAAAAAGAATCAGATCAATATAACGTTCCTGAGAATTATCAAAACTAAATTACTCGGTGCAAAAGTTTCTGATTTTCAGCAGGATCAACACAACTATCACCGCAAGCTATCCTAAAGGTCTTACTTGGTACTTTATTGAAACAAAAGCTATAAAACATGGTTACTACAGTAGCATAATCATGTGGACACACAAAAACAGTAAGGGTAAATGTTGGGTTGTTTCCCAACAAGCGCTTTTCTTTAATGCCTTTCTAGCTAGGCATGATGATGACAATGATGCTCACATAAAAGATAAGAATTGAAACATAATGGGAGCATCATGAAGCATATGGCTAGCACATTTAAGTCTAACCCTCTTCCTATGCATAGGGATTTTGTGAGCAAACAACTTATGGGTACAATAATCAACTAGCATAGGAAGGCAAAACAAACATAACTTCAAGATTTTAAGCACATAGAGAGGAAACTTGATATTATTGCAATTCCTATAGGCATATATTCCTCCCTCATAATAATTTTAAGTAGCATCATGAATGAATTCAACAATATAACCAGAACCTAAAGCATTCTTTTCATGATTTACTTGCATAGAAAATTTACTACTCTCCACATAAGCAAAATTCTTCTCATTCGGAACAGTGGGAGTATCATAAGAGACTTGAATACTATAAATTGTTTCCACATTAAAAGAGTAATGTTCAGAAAAAGGGTAATCATAATCATGACAAGTTTTATAAATATAATCATCAATACTTTTTATAGCATAAGTTTCATCACAATAATCATCATAAGTAGCAACTTTGTTCTTTTCATAATCGATTGAAACCTCTTCCAAGATAGTGGAATCATCACTAAATAAAGTCATGACCTCTCCAAATCCAATTTCATATTCATCACAATAAGATTCAACATCCTCGAAAATAGTGGGATCATTACTTCCTAAAGTTGACACTCTTCCAAACCCACTTTCATCAATATAATCATCATAGGTAAGAGGCATGCTATCATCATAACAAATTTGCATATCAAAACTTGGGAGGCTAAAAACATCATCTTCATTAAACGTAGCATCCCCAAGCTTGGGACAAACATTAATTTCAGCAAATATATTCTCAAATATTTCATCCACATCAAACATAGCTTCCCCAAGCTTGGGCCTTTTCATATCATAAGCATAATCACTCTCATCATTAATAGTATGGATAGCACCAATAGTATAGCAATTATCATCATCACAATGAGTAGTAGGAGCAACATCATTTGGGAGGGATACCTTTTTACATTTGCTTCTTTATTTTTTCTTTTTCTTCTTCACATTCTGTGTGGGTTCAACCTCCTTCTCTGAGCTCCTTTGGATGAGATTGGTTGAATAGAAAGCTCCTCCTCGTTATCTGATTCATCATAAGAAATAATAGGAGGATATTGGGAAGTCTCTTCCCTTTCATTAGTGTTCTCTTCATCTTCTATTTGCTTTCTTCTCTTTATGTAATTGTCAATATAAGGATTTTCAATGCAATTCACCGCACAATACATATAAATTTCCTCTAGATTAATATCAAGAAAATTATTAAGGTTAAATTCGTGAATATTCTTAGTTGCACGTTTGAATTCTTCATAACCCAAAAGCAAACTAAGTTCATTGTGATGTGCAAGGGAAAGCAAGTCATCACAATTTTTGGACACGATTTGATAATGAAACAATTTGCATCCGAGATTTAAATGACCATGTTCATTTCAAAGTTCACAAGTACGGTAAAGATATCTTAAATTTTCAGCACTCTTATCTAGCCTTTCTTGCAACCCTTTAGTTTCTAAATGCTTATGCCTCTTGCAATATCTATCTTCCCTATTTGGTGCGTACTTGCAAACCCAATACACTCCACAAAAATCGACATGCTTATAAGATATATTTTCATCATGACTAGTGCAATCATCATTAGTACTATCGATATTCAAGGAGTTCATACTAACAACATTGCAATCATGCTCATAATTCAAAGATTTAGTTCCAAACATTTTATAGACTTCTTCTTCTAGCACTTGAGTAGAAATTTCCTTCTAATCATACTTACGAAAGATATTAAAAAGATGAAAAGATTCTATTGCAAGATCTAAAGTTATACCTTCAAGCACTCACCTTCCCGGCAACGACGCCAGAAAAGAGCTTGATGTCTACTACACTACCTTCTTCTTGTAGACGTTGTTGGACCTCCAAGTGCAGAGGTTTGTAGGACAGTAGCAAATTTCCCTCAAGTGGATGACCTAAGGTTTATCAATCCGTGGGAGGCGTAGAATGAAGATGGTCTCTCTCAAGCAACCCTGCAACCAAATAACAAAGAGTCTCTTGTGTCCCCAACACACCCAATACAATGGTAAATTGTATAGGTGCGCTAGTTCAGCGAAGAGATGGTGATACAAGTGCAATATGGATGGTAGATATAGGTTTTTGTAATATGAAAATATAAAAACAGCAAGGTAACTAATGTTAAAAGTGAGCGTAAATGGTATTGCAATGCTAGGAAACAAGGCCTAAGGTTCATACTTTCACTAGTGCAATTTCTCTCAACTATAATAACATAACTGGATCATATAACTATCCCTCAACATGCAACAAAGAGTCACTCCAAAGTCACTAATAGCGGAGAACAAACGAAGAGATTATGGTAGGGTACAAAACCACCTCAAAGTTATCCTTTCTGCTCAATCTATTCAAGAGTCCATAGTAAAATAACATGAAGCTATTCTATCCGTTCGATCTATCATAGAGTTCGTACTAGAATAACACCTTAAGACACAAATCAACCAAAACCCTAATGTCACCTAGATACTCCATTGTCACCTCAAGTATCCGTGGGCATGATTATACGATATGCATCACGGCATGATTATACGATATGCATCACACAGTCTCTGATTCATCTATTCAACCAACACAAAGTACTTCAAAGAGTGCCCCAAAGTTTCTATCGGAGAGTTGAGACGTAAACGTGTGCCAACCCCTATGCATAGATTCCCAAGGTCACGGAACCCGCAAGTTGATCACCAAAACATATATCAAGTGGATCACGTGAATATCCCATTGTCACCACAAATAAGCACGGCAAGACATACATCAAGTATTCTCAAATCCTTAAAGACTCAATCCGATAAGATAACTTCAAAGGGAACTCAATCCATTACAAGAGAGTAGAGGGGGAGAAACATCATAAGATCCAACTATAATAGCAAAGCTCGCGATACATCAAGATTGTATCACCTCAAGAACACGAGAGAGAGATCAAACACATAGCTACTGGTACATACCCTCAGCCCCGAGGGTGAACTACTCCCTCCTCGTCATAGAGAGCGTCGGGATGATGAAGATGGCCACCAGTGAGGGATCCCTTTTCTGGCAGGGTATCGAAACGGGCTCCTGAGAGGTTTTTGGTGGCTATAGAGGCTTGTGGCGGCGAAACTCCCGATCTATTCTTATCCCCGATGTTTTTAGGGTATATGGAGATATATAGGCGAAAGAAGTTGGTCAGGGGAGCCACGAGGGGCCCACGAGGGTGGGGGCACGCCCAAGAGAGGTGGGCGCGCCTCCCTACCTCGTGGCCACCTCAAAGCTTCCCTTACGTGCACTCCAAGTCCCCTGGATTGCTTACGTTCCAAAAATAACTTTCCCAAAGGTTTCATTCCATTTGGACTCCGTTTGATATTCCTTTTCTTCGAAACACTGAAATAGGCAAGAAAACAACAATTTGGGTTGGTCCTCCGGTTAATAGGTTATTCCCGAAAATAATATAAAAGTGCTTAGTAAAGCCCGTAAACATCCAAAACAGATAATATAATAGCATGAATGCTTCATAAATTATAGATACGTTGGAGACGTATCAGGGACGGACCCAAGCACAGACGCCGTGCCAGTCCTTAATCATGAGGCAGTCGTGGGTGGGCTCGTAAGGGCGCGAGACATTCTTGGTGACGAAGCGCCGGTCAGGCAGTTGATAATCTGAAGGCAACTCGTAAGGGAAGGTAAACTAGTTCTGATAGGCACAAAAAGAGATACATGTCGCAGGGACGGACCCACGCGACTTGGGGATAATGCAGCCCGAGGGGCGCCCCCAAACTAAACGAAAAAAGATGTCACCTGGCACCGCTGTTGAAGAGATGTTGGGGTAGTAGAAGATGCGCGCTGCTGAAGTCGTTCCTCATGAGCTGCCCTGGTCTTGAGCCTCGGGAGGCTCCGAGGGCCTAGGTGGCCCCTAAAGATGCATCTCCATCTCTGCCATGATCGCTTGGTGCCTAGCCTCTCGAGCCGCCAAGACGTCCCGCATGCAGCACTGGAACGTCACAACCGCACTCGGTAGCCCGAAGGGCATGCGAACGTAGCTGTGAGGGGGACCCTCGCATCGGCCAACACAGGACGGCCAGAAGAGCTACCGAGATGCGGCCCTGTTGAGCCCTGGGATGTCAATGAAGATGCAGAACTCCTTACCCTCTCCAGGACAACGAGCCGTGCTTGGCAGTGGGCCGCAATCACCCTGCGAAACCCTTGCCTCTTGAATCTCCTCGACTGCCTTGCTGATTAACTCCTGAGCGCCTGGCGCCTTGCGCCTTGCACCTTCTCCTGGGAAGCGTGCACTAAAGCATGCCTCCACGTGGTGCCCGATGCCTCCCTCATGACGTTGTCTAGGTCTGAGGCCCTCCAGAGGAGAGCCCCCGCGCCCAGCCTGAGAGGGGCACCGGGCGCGCCTTGCTATGCGATAGGTGAGGGCGCCCCATCCAAGGACACGAGGCTCAGCACCGCGCTGTTGCGGGATGCCTCCTCACGAGACCCTGACCCACCTGCAGCTTCTTCGTCTTGGGGGCAAGCTCAGGAGGGAGGACACTGCCCTCGTCTTTAGGGTTCTCAACTTTTGCAGCCTGGTAGGCGCACTCGAGGGAGCACACCGGGTCCTTCTCCTTGCAGGCAATCATGATGATGCTGCCGCTCCCTGGCATCTTGAGGATGTTGTAGCCATGGTGCGTTGCCGCCATGAACTTGGCCAGCGCTGGGTACCCAAGGATGGTGTTGTACGGTAGACGGATGTCGGCGACATGGAAGTCGATGAGCTGGGTGTGGTAGTTGTCACATTTGCCAAAGGAGACAGGGTGGCGGATCCGCCCTATCAGATGCGTGGAACCGTCGGTCACTCCTGAGAATGGCTTAGTAAGCTGAAGCTAGTGATACGGGACTTGAAGCCTGTTGAATGTCTGGACAGAGAGAACATTGAGCCCTGCTCCACCATCAATGAGGGTGTTGGTGACGACCATGTTGATACATCCATTTTGCATCATGCTTTTATATCGATATTTATTGCATTATGGACTGTTATTACACGTTATGTTACAATACTTATGGCTATTCTCTCTTATTTTACAAGGATTACATAAAGACGGAGAATGCAGACAGCTGGGATTCTAGGCCGGAAAAGGAGCAAATATTAGAGACCTATTCTGCACAGCTCCAAAAGTCCTGAAACTCCACGAAAGTCATTTTGGGAATTAATAAAAAATCTTGAGCGGAAGAAATACTTGAGGGGGCCACCCACCATCCACGAGGGTGGGGGGCGCGCCCCCTGCCTCGTGGGCCTCCTGGCAGCCCTCCGGTGACCATCTTCTTCTATATGAAGTCTTTTACCCTGGAAAAAATCATAAGCAAGCTTTCGGGAGAAACTCTGCCGCCACGAGGCGGAACCTTGGTGGAACCAATCTAGGGCTCCGACGGAGCTCTTCTGCCGGGGAAACTTCCCTCCGGGAGGGGGAAATCATCACCATCGTCATCACCATCAATCCTCTCATCGGGAGGGGGTCAATATCCATCAACATCTTCACCAGCACCATATCCTCTCAAACCCTAGTTCATCTCTTGTATCCAATCTTTGTTCCAAAACCTCAGATTGGTAACTGTGGGTTGCTAGTAGTGTTGAATACTCTTTGTAGTTGATGCTAGTTGGTTTATTCGGTGGAAGATCATTTGTTTAGATCCTTAATGCATATTAATACCCCTTGGATCATGAACATGAATATGCTTTGTGAGTAGTTACATTTGTTCCTGAGGACATGGGTGAAGTCTTGCTATTAGTAGTCATGTGAATTTGGTATTCGTTCGATATTTTGATGAGATGTATGTTGTCTATCCTCTAGTGGTGTTATGTGAACGTCGACCACATGAAACTTCACCATTATTTGGGCCTAGAGGAAGGCATTGGGAAGTAATAAGTAGATGATGGGTTGCTTGAGTGATAGAAGCTTAAACCCTAGTTTATGTGTTGCTTCATAAGGGGCTGATTTGGATCCACTTGTTTCATGCTATGGTTAGGTTTACCTTAATACTTCTTTTGTAGTTGCGGATGTTTGCAATAGGGGTTAATCATAAGTGGGATGCTTGTCCAAGAAAGGGAAGTACCAAAGCACCGGTCTACCCACTTATCAAATTATCAAAGTTACGAACGTGAATCATATGAGCGTGATGAAAACTAGCTTGACGATAATTCCCATGTGTCCTTGGGAGCGCTTTTCTCCATATAAGAATTTGTCCAGGCTTGTCCTTTGCTACAAAGAGGATTGGGCCACCTTGCTTCACCTTATTTACTTTTGTTACTTGTTATCCGTTACAAATTACCTTATCACAAAACTATCTGTTACCGATAATTTCAGTGCTTGCAGAGAATACCTTACTGAAAACCGCTTGTCATTTCCTTCTGCTCCTCGTTGGGTTCGACACTCTTACTTATCGAGAGGACTATGATAGATCCCCTACACTTGTGGGTCATCAAGACTCTTTTCTGGCACCGTTGCCGGGGAGTGAAGCGCCTTTGGTAAGTGGAAATTGGTAAGGAAACATTTATATAGTGTGCTGAAATTTACTGTCACTTGTTACGATGGAACATAATCCTTTGAGGGGCTTTTGTTCGGGCTATCTTCACCCCGACCAATAGAGCAAAGAGTTGCTCCTCAACCTACAGAACCTACTGAAAATGTTTACTTTGAAATTCCTTCGGTTATGGTAGATAAACTGCTTGCTAATCCCTTTGCAGGAGATGGAACATTGCATCCCGATTTACACCTAATCTATGTGGATGAAGTTTGTGGATTATTTAAGCTGCAGGTATGCCCGATGATGTTATCAAGAAGAAGGTCTTCCCTTTATCTTTGAAGGGAGATGCATTGACATGGTATAGGCTATGTGATGATATGGGATCATGGGACTACAAACGATTGAAATTGGAATTTCACCAGAAGTTTTATCCTATGCATCTTGTTCATCATGATCATAATTATATATATAATTTTTGGCCTCGCGAAGGAGAAAGCATCGCTCAAGCTTGGGGGAGGCTTAAGTTAATGTTATATTCATGCCCCAATCATGAGCTCTCAAGAGAAATGATTATTCAAAAAATTTATGCTCAGCTTTCTCTCAACAATCGCTCCATGCTCGATAGTTCTTGTGCTGGTTCTTATATGATGAAGACAATTGAATTCAAATGGGATTTATTGGAAAGAAATAAACGCAACTCTGAAGATTGGTATTCTGACAAAGGTAATGAGTCAGGTATAACACCTAAGTTTTATTATGTTAAATCTTTTATGGATACTGATGCTTTCCGTGGATTTAGCACTAAATATGGACTTGACTCTGAGATAGTAGCTTCTTTCTGTGAATCATTTGCTACTCATGTTGATCTCCCTAATGAGAAGTGGTTTAAATATAATCCTCCCACTGAAGTAAAAGTAGTTGCACCTATTACAGTTGAAGAAAAGATTATCACTTATAATGATCCTATTGTTCCTTCCACTTATATTGAGAAACCACCTTTCCCTGTTAGGATAAAGGATTATGCTGAAGCTTCAACTGTGGTCCGTAAGAGTAATACTAGAACATATACACCACCTGAGCAAATTAAAGTTGAACCTAGTATTGCTATGGTTAAAGATCTCTTGGCTGATAATATTGATGGGCATGTTATTTACTTATGTGATGCCACTGCTAGAATTGCTAGACCCGATGCTAAGAAACATAGACCCGTTGTAGGCATGCTTGTTATTTCTGTTAAAATAGGAGATCATTGTTGTCATGGCTTATGTGGTATGGGTGCTAGTCCTAGTGCAATACCTCAGTACTTATATGAAGAAATTATGCATGACATTGCACCTGCTGAGATAGAAGATATTGATGTTACAATTAAGCTTGCCAATAGAGATACTATTTCACCAATTGGGATTGTTAGATATGTTGAAGTCTTGTGTAGGAAAGTTAAATATCCTGCTGATTTTCTTGTTCTTGGTTCCCCACAAGATGACTTTTGTCCCATCATATTTGGTAGACCCTTCTTAAACACTGTTAATGCTAAGATAGATTTCGAAAAGGATGTTGTCACTATTGGTTTGGGGGATATGTCTCATGAGTTTAATTTTGCTAAGTTTCGTAGACGATCCCATGCTAAAGAATTGCCAAGTAAGGATGAAATTATTGGTCTTGCTTCTATTGCCGTGCCTCCTAATGATCCTTTAGAACAATATTTGCTAGACCATGAAAATGATATGTTTATGAATGAAAGAAGGGAAATAGATGAAGTATTCTTTAAACAGGGTCCTATTTTGAAACACAACTTGCCTGTTGAAATCTTAGGGGATCCTCCACCACCCAAGGGTGATCCCGTGTTTGATCTTAAACCATTACCCGATACTCTTAAATATGCTTATCTTGATGAGAAGAAGATATATCCTGTTATTATTAGTGCTAACCTTTCAGAGAAGGAAGAGGAAAGATTATTGAAAACTCTGAAGAAGCACTATGCTGCTATTGGATATACTCTTGATGATCTTAAGGGCATTAGTCCCACTTTATGCCAACACAACATAAAATTGGAGGAAGATGCCAAACCAGTTATTGATCACCAACGACGGTTAAATCCTAAGATGAAAGAAGTGGTAAGAAAGGAAATACTAAAGCTCCCTGTCGGTGTTCTGGGAACGGGGGTCCCCAGACTTGCCTGCCTGCGGCCTGCGACGTGGCTCAAGCGAAGGCCCAGTGCAGCCCAGCTTCATCAGCTCGAGCTCAAGACCCTCGCGAGGGGCCAAGCCTCGCGGGGCAGACGACAGGAAGCTTCCTCAGGAGCAGCGTCATCAGGCAGGCTCGCGAGGAGGCGGAGAGATCAAGGCAGGGCACCTCGCAAGGAGCCCGTGACGCAAGCCATGACGACCGAGACCAGGCAGGCTCCAGGCGGGCGCCGGCCTGTGTAGTGTCCTTGTTTCCCCTTTGGTGCAAAGTGGGCAAGCATAGGCCAAGGCATCAGGCAAAGGTTACCGCATCGGTGCAACATGACCAAGACCAGCAGAGCGGCAGGATGGAGGTCACCATGGAGCCCAGGACCGTTACCATCAGAGTCTTTGGCAGTCGAAGACCAACTTTAGTCAGGATAAATTTACTAGATGTTCCCCTTCAAAATGGCCAATTGTTGGCGCCCTTCCCGCTCATTATTTGGGAAGAGGCCCGGGGCCTCTATAAAGAGGACTAGCCACCACAGTAGAGAGGCATTGGATGCATATTTCGGGTAGACTAGAGAGACAAGCGGCTGAACTCACGCAAGCAGTTCATCGCACCAGCTCAAGAACAGCCCCTCGTGAGGCTGTTCTTCCTTTGTATTGTTCATCATCAGCCCCTGAGGCAATCCACCACAGCACACACTGGAGTAGGGTATTACACCACAATGGTGGCCTGAACCAGTATAAACCTCGTGTCCCTTGTGTGTTCTTCTTTCTAGCCTAGATTCCTTGCGAGGCTTTGAGACGTGAGTAGGTAGGGGAAAGATCTTCGTGCGCACCCCAGAGTTCTGACCTCAAGGGTCTGCCGGAACCCGAAATCCCACACTCCTTGAGGCAAGCATAATTTATCCCGCTGCTGATAGTCAGTGGGTAAGTCATGTCCATTGTGTCCCTAAGAAGGGAGGTATTACTATCGTTCCTATTGATAAAGATGAACTGACCCCGCAAATAATTATTACAGGTTATAGGATGGTAATTGATTTCCGCAAATTAAATAAAGCTACTAAAAAGGATCATTACCCTTTACCTTTTATTGATCAAATGCTAGAAAGACTATCCAAACATACACATTTTTTCTTTCTAGATGGTTACTCTAGTTTCTCTCAAATACCTGTTTCTGCAGAGGATCAAGAAAAGACCACTTTTACTTGCCCTTTCGATACTTTTGCTTATAGACGTATGCCTTTTGGTTTATGTAATGCACCTGCTACCTTTCAAAGATGCATGATGGCTATATTCTCTGACTTTTGTAAAAAGATTTGTGAGGTATTCATGGATGATTTCTCTGTTTATGGATCCTCTTTTGATGATTGCTTGAGCAACCTTGAACGCGTTTTGTAGAGATGCGAAGATACTAGTCTTGTTTTGAATTGGGAGAAGTTCCACTTTATGGTTAATGAAGGCATTGTCTTCGGGCATAAAATTTCTGAAAGAGGTATTGAAGTTCATAAAGCAAAGGTTGATGCTATTGAAAATATGCCGTGTCCCAAGGACATTAAAGATATAAGAAGTTTCCTTGGTCATGCCGGTTTTTATAGGAGGTTCATTAAGGACTTCTCTAAAATTTCTAGGCCTCTGACTAATCTTTTACAGTAAGATATTCCTTTTGTCTTCGATGATGATTGTGTAGAAGCATTTGAAATACTTAAGAAAGCTTTGATTTCTACACCTATTGTTCAGCCACCTGATTGGAATTTACCCTTTGAAATTATGTGTGATGCTAGGGATTATGCTATAGGTGTTACTCTAGGACAAAGAGTTGATAAGAAACTAAATGTTATTCAATATGCTAGTAAAACTCTAGACACTGCCCAGAGAAATTATGCTACTACTGAAAAAGAATTCTTAGCAGTTGTGTTTGCTTGTGATAAGTTCAGACCTTATATTGTTGATTCTAAAGTAACTATTCACATTGATCATGCTGCTATTAAATATCTTATGGAAAAGAAAGATGCTAAACCTAGACTTATTAGATGGGTTCTCTTGCTACAAGAATTTGATTTGAATATTATTGATAGAAAGGGAGCTGAGAACCCTGTTGCAGACAACTTGTCTAGGTTAGAGAATGTTCGTGATGACCCACTACCTATTGATGATAGATATCCTAATGAACAATTAGCTGTCATAAATGCTTCTCGCACTGCTCCATGGAATGCTGATTATGCTAATTACATTGTTGCTAAATTCATACCACCTAGTTTCACATACCAGCAAAATAAAAAGTTCTTCTATGATTTAAGACATTACTTCTGGGATGACCCACACCTTTCTAGAGAAGGAGTAGATGGTGTTATTAGACGTTATGTACCTGAGCATGAACAGGAACAGATCCTATGCAAGTGTCACTCCGAGGCATATGGAGGACACCACGCTAGAGATAGAACTGCACATAAGGTATTGCAATCAGGTTTTTATTGGCCTACTCTCTTCAAAGATGCATGTAAGTTTGTCTTGTCTTGTGATGAATGTCAAAGAATTGGTAATATTAGTAGACGTCAAGAAATACCTATGAATTATTCTCTTGTTATTGAACTGTTCGATGTTTGGGGCTTTGATTATATGGGACCATTTCCTGCCTCTAGTGGTTATACACATATTTTAGTTGATGTTGATTACGTTACTAAGTGGGTAGAAGCTATTCCAACAAGTAGTGCTGATCATAACACCTCTATTAAGATGCTTAAAGAAGTTTTTTTTCCTGAGGTTTGGAGTCCCTAGATACTTAATGACTGATGGTGGTTCACATTTTATTCATGGTGCTTTTTGTAAAATGCTTGCTAAGTATGACGTTAATCATAGAATTGCATCTCCATATCACCCACAGTCTAGTGGTCAAGTAGAATTGAGTAACAGAGGGCTTAAATTAATTTTGCAAAAGACTGTTAATAGATCTAGAAATAATTGTCTAAGAAACTTGATGATGCATTATGGGCTTATAGAACTGCATATAAGAATCCTATGGGTATGTCTCCGTATAAAATGGTTTATGGAAAAGCATGTCACTTACCTCTCGAACTAGAACATAAGGCATATTGGGCCATTAAAGAGCTCAATTATGATTTCAAACTTGCCGGTGAGAAGAGGCTATTTGACATTAGCTCACTTGACGAATGGAGAACCCAAGCCTATGAGAATGCCAAGCTGTTTAAAGAAAAAGTTAAAAGATGGCATGACAAAAGGATACAAAAGCGTGAGTTTAACATAGGTGATTATGTGTTGCTATTCAACTCTCGTTTAAGGTTTTTTGCAGGAAAACTTCTCTCTAAATGGGAAGGCCCTTACGTTATCGAGGAGGTCTATCGTTTCGGCGCCATAAAAATCAACAACTTCGAAGGCACAAATCCGAAGGTGGTTAACGGTCAAAGAATCAAACATTATATCTCAGGTAATTGTATAAATGTTGAAACTAATGTTATTGAAACCGTAACCCCGGAGGAATACATAAGAGACACTTTCCAGAATGTTTCAGACTCCGAAAAGGAATAGGTATGTGGTACGGTAAGTAAACCGACTCCAGAAAAGTTCTAATAACAATTTTTCTCCGTTTTGGAATATTTAAGAAAATAGGAAAATAAGAAGTAGTCCGGGAGGGACACGAGGCATCCACGAGGGCGGAGGGCGCGCCCCCTGCCTCGTGGGCACCTCGAGTGCTCTCCGGACTCCGTTTTCTTGCACGATACTTCTTTTGGTCGGTAAAAATTCATTATATAATCTCCCGAAGGTTTTGACCATCGTATCACGCAAATATCCTCTGTCTTTGTTTTGAGCTGTTTCTGTCGCAAATTTAGAGCAAGATGTCTTCTCAAGAGTCAGTTGGCGAGAGTCGGGTGTCTCACCCGACGCCGGGACTAGGAGCTAACAGCGATGCCTATCACTTTGGACCGTCAACGGAGGAGGATATGGAGGCCGACTTGAAAAGATAGATGCCATGGAGGAGGATCAAGAAGTTACCTCTCGGTTCCAAGACAGATTCACGATGGGGGAACTATAGAGCTCAGTTATTCCAAACTTTCCAATGTTAAGTTTCTTTCTTATGAAAATATGAAAAATAGTGTCACTTGTTCTCCAGCAGCTATGCAACATCCATGGGTGAAAGGAGCTTTAGCCGTCACGGGTAAGCTCCGCAAGGAAAATATGGACCTCAAGTAGCAGGCCAATAAGCTCGAGGAGGAGAATCATATCCTGGGGGGCATTATCGCCAAGAAGATCACATCACCACCTCTGAGGACATAATCACATGGGTATGGGCACTCCCCTTGGCAACTGCCAAGCTTGGGGAGGTGCCCCGGTATTGTATCACCATCACACTCCTATATTTACCATTTTACTTAGTTTGATCCTTTTAGTAATATCTTGATCTAGTAGAATAATGTTATGGTATGAATTAGTTCTGAGTTTTGCTTTATGATCCCTCTATGTAATTGAGTCCGTGAGCTATATATAATAAAGATTAGTGTTGAGTCAAGGGCTTTGCTATCTTGCTATGATCTTGAGTAAATAAAAGAACAAAAAGAAATAAAAGATAGCATATTGACCTTATGGAGAGTAATGACTTCACATAAAGAGTATGATGAATAAAAGTTGTTGAAAGTTGGCAAACATAGTTTTGGTCATCGTTGCAATTAATAGGAAGTAATAAAGAAAGAGAGGTTTTCACATATAAATATACTATCTTGGACATCTTTTATGATTGTGAGCACTCATTAATGTATGACATGTTAAAGAGTTGATGTTGGACAAGGAAGACAACGTAATGGGTTATGTTTTCTCACATCTTAGTTAAAGTATATTGTCATGGATCATCCAACATGTTGAGCTTGCGTTTCCCCCTCATGCTAGCCAAATTCCTTGCACCAAGTAGAGATACTACTTCTGCTTCCAAATATCCTTAAACCCAGTTTTGCCATGAGAGTCCACCATATCTACCTACGGATTGAGTAAGATCCTTCAAGTAAGTTTTCATGTTGCATGTAATAAAAATTGCTCTCTAAGTATGTATGACTTATTAGTGTGGAAAAAATAAGCTTTATACGATCTTGTGATATGGAAGAAATAAAAGCGACGGACTGCATAATAAAGGTTCATATAAACAGTGGCAATATAAAGTGACGTTCTTTTACATTAAGATCTTGTGCATCCAACCATAAAAGCACATGACAACCTCTGCTTCCCTCTGCGAAGGGCCTATCTTTTACTTTCTGTCTTATGCAAGAGTCATGGTGATCTTCACCTTTCCCTTTTACATTTTATCCTTTGGCAAGCACCTCGTGTTGGAAAGATCCTGATACATATATCCAATTGGATGTAAGTTAGCATGAACTATTATTGTTGACATTACCCTTGAGTTAAAAGGTTGGGAGGCAACACTATAAGCCCCTATCTTTCTCTGTGTCCGATTAAAACTCCATACCCATAAGTATTGTGTGAGTGTTAGCAATTTTTAAAGAATAAATGATAGTTGAGTATGTGGACTTGCCGAAAAGCTCTTATATTGACTCTTTCTGATGTTATGATAAATTGCAATTGCTTCAATGACTGAGTTCATAGTTTGATAGTTTTCAATAAAGTTTCTGATTCATACTTGACATTGTAAAAAGATTGTTACTTGAGCATAAGAAATCATATGACAATATATATATGTTGCTATTATAAGAATGATCATGATGCCCTGATGTACGTATTTTATTTTATCGACACCTCTATCTCTAAACATGTGGACATAATTTTCGATATCGGCTTCAGCTTGAGGACAAGCGAGGTCTAAGCTTGGGGGAGTTGATACGTCCATTTTGCATCATGATTTTATATCGATATTTATTGCATTATGGACTGTTATTACACGTTATGTTACAATACTAATGGCTATTCTCTCTTATTTTACAAGGTTTACATAAAGAGGGAGAACGCCGGCAGCTGGGATTAATTTTGGGCTGGAAAAGGTGCAAATATTAGAGATCTATTCTACACAGCTCCAAAAGTCATGAAACTCCACTAAAGTCATTTTGGGAATTAATAAAAAATATTGAGCGGAAGAAATATCTAAGGGGGCCCACCGACCATCCATGAGGGTGGGGGGCGCACCCTACCCCCTTGGGCACGCCCCCTGCCTCGCGGCCCCCCTGGCAGCCCGCTGGTGGCCATCTTCTGCTATATGAAGTCTTTTACCCTGGAAAAAATCATAAGCAAGCTTTCAGGATAAAACTCTGCCGCCACGAGGTGGAACCTTGGTGGAACCAATCTAGGGCTCCGGCAGAGCTGTTTTGCCGAGGAAACTTGCCTCCGGGAGGGGGAAATCATCAACATCAATCCTCTCATCGGGAGGGGTCAATCTCCATCAACATCTTCACCAGCACCATCTCCTCTCAAACCCTAGTTCATCTCTTGTATCCAATCTTTGTCCCAAAACCTCAGATTGGTACATGTGGGTTGCTAGTAGTGTTGATTACTCCTTGTAGTTGATGCTAGTTGGTTTATTCGGTGGAAGATCATTTGTTCAGATCCTTAATGCATATTAATACCCCTCTGATCATGATATGAATATGCTTTGTGAGTAGTTACGTTTGTTCCTGAGGACATGGGTGAAGTCTTGCTATTAGTAGTCATGTGAATTTGGTATTCGTTCAATATTTTGATGAGATGTATGTTGTCTCTCCTCTAGTGGTGTTATGTGAACATCGACCACATGACACTTCACCATTATTTGGGACTAGAGGAAGGCATTGGGAAGTAATAAGTAGATGATGGGTTGCTAGAGTGATAGAAGCTTAAACCCTAGTTTATGCGTTGCTTCGTAAGGGGCTGATTTGGATCCACTTGTTTCATGCTATGGTTATGTTTACCTTAATACTTCTTTTGTAGTTGCAGATGCTTGCAATAGGGGTTAATCATAAGTGGGATGCTTGTCCAAGAAAGGGCAGTACCCAAGCACTGGTCCACGCACATATCAAATTATCAAAGTAACGAACGCGAATCATATGAGCGTGATGAAAGCTACCTTGATGATAATTCCCATGTGTCCTTGGGAGCGCTTTTCTCCATATAAGAATTTGTCCAGGCTTGTCCTTTGCTACAAAAAGGATTGGGCCACCTTGCTGCACCTTATTTACTTTTGTTACTTGTTATCCGTTAGAAATTACCTTATCACAAAACTATATGTTACCGATAATTTCAGTTCTTGCAGAGAATACCTTACTGAAAACCGCTTGTCATTTCCTTCTGCTCCTCGTTGGGTTCGACAGTCTTACTTATCGAAAGGACTTTGATAGATCCCCTACACTTGTGGGTCATCACACATTCCTGATGACATGTGAGCTGAGCATCGGGAGCACGCCAGCAGTAGCCGCGCAATTGAGCTAAGCTGAAGATGATGGCGTATTTGGACCACCTGAGCAGGAAGTTGCCTCGAGCTTGGGGAGCACTACGTTCACCTCGCGCGCGAACTACTTGAATATGCGGTGAGAGGCTGGGGCTTGAGAGCCACCCAAGATGCAGGCGATGGCTCGAGGCTCCTGGAAGCACCCAACCCCCTCGTCCTGGTGATTATCTTCATTCCTTCTTGGCAGTGGAGGCAGTGGAGGAAGACCGGTGTTGCCCTGAGGCCGATCCTCGCGAGGCTGGTCCCTCCAGGCACCCTTGCAAGGTTGGCCCTGCCAGCAGTCCTCCCGAGGCTAGTCGCACCACTCTTGGTGACGGTCGCGGCCGTCCCAGCCTCCTCCACCTCGGCCACCTCTGTGGCTGTAGCCTCGACCATTGCGCTCGGGGCGTCGACCGAGGCGCCCGCCGTGGAGGGCCCTGATCTCCTAGCAGTCGTTGGTGTTGTGGTTGTGGATGTTGTGGAAGACATAGAATGGCCGGTTTCTCTTGGATGACTCGAGGTGGTCGCATACATGCTTCATCTCTGGCTCGGCTGCAAGCACAGCCTGCCCCTTGTGCTTGACATCCTTGTCCTTGGCCTTCTTGTCTTTTGGGTCAGCATTAGGGAGCTCGAGGAGGGAGAGGTGTCCCTCCTCAGCCCTCGCACACTTGTTCGCCATGTTGAACATCTCCAGGGCTATGCAGAGGTCCTCATGGATGGCGAGCTCCTCCTTCATCTTGACATCACGGATGCCATCAGTGAACATTGAGATGATGGCCTCGTCCGACACCTTGGGGATCTTGAGGCGAACGTTGTTGAAGCACTGGATGTACTTCTGCAGGGTCTCCCCTAGTTGCTTCTTGATGCGTCATAGGTCACCCGCGGCCAGTGGGCGGTCGCGAGTGCTCTGGAAGTTTGTGATGAAGTGGTCGTGCATCTCATCCCAGGAGGAGACAGACCCCGCGGGGAGGTTCAGGAGCCAGGAGTGCACACCATCCTTGAGGGACATGGGGAACCAGTTCGCCATGATCTTCTCATCGCTGCTGGCCGCTTTGATGCTCAGCTTGTAGAGCTGCAAGAATGTGGCGGGGTCGGCGGTGCCGTCGTAGTGTGGGGGCAGATCAGGCTTGAACTTGCCCGGCCAGATGACGTTGCGAAGCTCCGGGGTGAACGCGCAGCACGCTGCTGTGGTCACGGGAGCCCGTCAAGGAGGCAGAGCTTGGTCTCGGTGCTCGTGCCACCATCATCAAAGGCGGCACATGATCTTGACGTGAGGGTGTTGGAAGCATGCGTGCATCTTCTTGGGGTTGCTGCACCACCTGGCAGCTCGCCTCTTTGCACGTAGGCGTCTGGCGCGACGGGTCGTGCCGCGGTGCCACCCGCCTTGGCTCGACGATGGCGCCCTGAGCTGGAGGTGGTGGATGTGCCCCGTGAGCCACGTCGCCCACGGCAGGCAGCTGCTGAGCCAGTGAGCGGACCGGCGCAGTGGAGTCTCCGACGGCGGTGATGAGCTCGGCGATGCGCTCGAGCCACTCCTCGTAGAAGTCATTGACGGGGCGGTAGCGAAGGAGCTCCCGTGCCACGAGCAGAGCAGCTTGCACGTTCGCCGGGCTGCGACGCACGTGGGAGGATTAAGCGGCCTGGGTCAGCGACAGAGTGGCGGTGCATCCTTCGTAGCGCACCGAGGGGTGCAGCGATGAAGTTTGCTGCCCGTGGCCAGCAGGGCTCATGGCGGCATTGGCCGCTGGTGATGGAGGACGACGAGGACAACCATCGCCCGCCAGAGCCGTTTGAGCGACACGGGCGGCAAGCGCGGCCCGGCGCTCAGCGCGAGCCCGACGTGCATCAGCGATGGAAGTGTTGGAGTAGCGGTGGATCGATCGACGGAAGGGAGGATCTGACGCAACCCTACCTGGCATGCCAAATGTCAGATTTTGGGTTCCGCAAACCCTTGATAGGTTCGAACTCTGGGGTGTGTGCGGAGGTCTCAACCTACCCGCCTGCCTACTCGTGATCTTCTAAGCCTAGTGTGTCGAGTTCAAAGGAACAGAGAGACACAGCAGTTGTAATACCCTACTCCAGCATTTTGGTGGATTGCCTTGAAGGGCTGAGGATGAACTAGTACAGTGGATGAACTGGCCTCAAGAGGTGAGGTGTTCTTGAGATCAAGAGAGCTGGTGATGTGGTTGGGTGAGAGTGGATCCAATCCGTTCGTCCCCCTCTATGGTGGTGGCTAAGTCCTATTTATAGTGGCCTTGGTTTTTTGGGGGCCTCTTGAACTTATCAGAGAGACTTCCAGCGGACCTCACTAAATTCCTGGTGCAGTCCTACCAGCCAGAGACGTCTAAAATGGTGTTCCCAGGCAGGGGAAGGATCCGTGTTGATGCTGACAGTGTTCACAGGGTATTTAATCTCCCAAACAAGGGTCAAAAAGTCAGATATGTGGTAGACAAGGATGCAACTAGGAGATTCAGAGAGGCTTTCAACATAATTGGAGATTCTCATCCCCAGATCACTACATGGTGCAAGATGATTAAGGATCACATTCTTTATGGCCTGGCTTGCGGTTGCATTCAACACTTTTCTAGCACCAACCACGGCCCTAAATCTGAGCCCAAAGTGCTATGGACTTGTGCTAGATCATCAAATCCTCAAGAACACAAACATTTGCCTCTTTGTAGCAGAACATATTAATGAGGCTTTTTGGAACAAACCGCTTGTTGCTGCTTGTATCACTTGATGGTGAGTGAAAACTAGCACTTCCATGTGTTTTCTTAGCTGTGCAGTTATAGTTTCTGAAATACCCCTCATAACAACTGAAGTTGGGTTTCCTTTTTTGGTTCTGCGGCAGATCTTTTACCTTGATGCACTCGTTCACGATATCCCAGTAAGCAACTGCGTCATACGAGCGAATGCATGGGATAGTAGCCTAATTGCCCACGTGATCAAGAAGGACCATCTCTCCTGGTGTGTTCGGCAAATTACAAGTGAGTTATCTTTGTTTTTTTCAACAGTTGCTCTTTTTATCTTCTATTCATGCCTGCTCAGTTTTTAATTCCTTGGTAACTGCACATATGCTTTTGAGATCAGCTTTTGACACTTTTTGGTAGTCGCACAAAAATTGTTATAAGTTGGCACAACAATACCTGTAGTTGCACAACTTGTAGCTTTAGTTTGGCATCTGCACACATGTTCATTTTTAATTGGCACATCACCTATTTCAAGATGCATGGTTTTACTTATCTTGTTGCACAGATGTGTGACATCAGTTGGCAGAAACATTTTTAGGTGTCGTGTGGGTTGCACAGTTTTTTGGTTGTTCAGTTGCATATATGTAGAATCAGGTCTGGCCACCATTTTGTTGTAGTTGCACAGGTTATAATAATTGTTTTTGGTAAACACTAAATCTGTTTGATAACCTTGTTCTTTACTTTTTCTCTTTTTCACATCATCTCAAAGAGGAGTATAGGGGCACAGAGCAGATACCACTGTTTGGTGGTCTTTTGCAAGCTGAAGCATTTGTGGCATCCAAGTTACCACTAACCTACAATCCACAGGCAAGTCTTTGCATAAAGGAGTTTGGATCAGTTACCAACATTTTCTTTAAAAAAATCTTTTCTAATTGAATTAGTACTCAATCTTTTTTTGTGCTGATGCAAAAAAGGCAAAGATTGCCAAAGTGGTTAATGACCTGTGCAAGGCAGCAACTGAACATGTTGGCACCTTCATTGAAGGAGTTGCCAAGATCGATGGTGAGGAGCTGGATATTGATCCCTACATACAGCAGCCATTAACAGGAACCGGCACGACACGTCATGCTGCAAAAAGAAAGAGAAGGGTTTCACCTATACAAGAAGAAGAGTTTGTTAATGAGGAGTCAGAAGAAGTTGATGAAATGGAAGCAGCGCTAGATGTTGATGATGACGAGGACACAGATGAGGATGAATTAGAGGAGGAGGGGGACAAAGAGGAGGATGGCAAAGAAGAAGAAGAAGAAGAAGAAGAAGATGAGGAGGAGGAGGAGGAGGAAGAGGAGAAAGAAGACAAGGAGGACAAAGAATAAGAGGACAAAGGAGAGGAGGAGGACAAAGAAGAAGATAATGAGGCAAAGGAGGAGGATGAAGAAGATGAGGCCAAAGAGGGGTTTGAAGACAAAGGTGCAGCAATTGATGGCAGTGAGGTGGAAGGAGATGACGAGGATGTTGATCGTGATGATAAAGGGGGATGCAATGAAGACAGCGACCGCACCGATGATGATGATGACAATGGCCCTGGTTCGGGGGGTATAGGCGGCAACACAACCAGGGGGACTTGCAGCTCTGCCAACCCTGCCAGGAGCAGCAACTCAATGAGTAGAAGGAGCCCACTATAGATGTTGATTGACAAAACTTGCTGGAAAGATAAGCATTTACAAGTCAAAGGAAAATAACGAAGTGGAGTCTCAGGGTAGCATTGATATGTTTAAGCTGTGCAACTTGAAGCCAGCTTTGCCAAACACTTTCCCTGTGGTAGACTTCCATGAGCTAGAGATGTGTGAGAAGATAGATTTTGCCATTGACCAGAAACTGTTCTTCCTGAGTGAGGCTGAAAAGAATCAAGTTGACATGGAGGAAGCAGGAAATGGTCTTGACTGGGTTCATTCGAAGGCAAAATACAAGGAATATTTGAAGCAGCTTCCAGATATGAGCTACAGCAAGAGCAAGGCAGCATCCATGGCAAACCCTCATGTGTTCCAGAAGTGCAAAGCAGTTTCAATGAAGAAGAATATGAAGTTGCCTCAAACAAAGCAACAGATGCTGAGAGCAGATGCATAAATAAATGTGGAGAAGGAAGCTGTGGTGCAAACTGTTGTACCAACTGTAGTGAGCAGAGAGCCAACCACCACTCAACAGGAGACAGCAATGCATGTTGAGCCTACTGAGGGAGTCCTGGATTAGGGGGTATCCGGACAGCCGGACTGTGTACAACGTCCGGACTATTGAAGCGTGAAGATACAAGATTCAGGACTTTGGCCCGTGTCCGGATAGGGCTCTCCTTGGCGTGGAAGGCAAGCTTGGCGATCCGGATATTGTGTTTCCTTCCTCGTAACCGACTCCATGTAAACCCTAGCCCTCTTCGGTGTCTATATAAACCGGCGAGGTTGGTCCTTGGAAGGCCGATCACAATTACAATCATACCATCATAGGCTAGCTCTTATGGTTTAGCCTCTACGATCTCGTGGTAGATCTACTCTTGTACTAACCATATCTTCAATATTAGTCAAGCAGGAAGTAGGGTTTTACCTCCATTGAGAGGGCCCGAACCTGGGTGAACATCTGTGTCCCTTGCTTCCTGTTACCATCAGCCTTGACGCACAGATTGGGACCCCCTACCCGAGATCCGCCGGTTTTGACACCGACATTGGTGCTTTCATTGAGAGTTCCTCTATGACGTTGCTGCAAGGCTCGATGGCCCCTTCAATCGTCATCAATGACGCTGTCCAGGGTGAGACTCTCCTCCCCGGACAAATCTTCGTGTTCGGCGGCTTCGCACTATGGACCAATTCGCTTGGCCATCTGGAGCATATCGCGCCAGGAGTGCCGAACAGTCATGATGGGCACAGCTTAGACCTGTTGTCAGACGATGCGCGGGATATCACCCCGGTAGAAGTCTCGGATCTAAATCCGGGGCAGGTTGCGTTGCCTGAGGACGGAGGGCTGGACCCCGCCCCGCAGGCCGTACCCTCATCGACGATGGAGCCGAACACAGGCCCCACTTCTGGGAAAGCCTGTGACTCCGGACCCCCGGATTCATATCCGGTTGTAGGTTCTAGTCCGCGCGTTTTCGAGCCAGTCGAGCCAGGTTGGGCTCCGGTAGCGGGATTCACAGCTGCGGATATCCTCCAGCACTCGCCCTTTGGCGACATGCTGAATTCGTTAAAAACTCTCTTTGACAGAAAATTCCGGGCCGAACTATGTCCAACTCGAGTGGGAAGCAGGCGACGAAGAAATTCGTTACCCACCACCACCCACTACATAGCCACGGTTGATGATTTAACCAACGTGCTTGACTTCGACTCCAAAGGCATCGACGGTATGGACGACAATGCGGGAGAAGATTCAGAATCTATGGGGTGCCGGACATCCGCCTTGTCACATGACATATACATGGTGGATACGCCCAAGGAGGACGATGGTGACAATCCGGAAGATAAAACCCCTGGGCAAAAGCCAAAGCGACGGTGCAGACGCTGTTCCAAGTCTAACAACAGTAAAAATATCAGCAAGAGCGCCAGAAGGATCGATACTCCGGTCAACCCCGAACGCAACAACGACCATACTGAACCAGCGATGGAGCAGGACGAACCAGGTCATGCCGAACACAGTTCGGAACAGATCCCCGAAGATAATGATCCAGAGGGACGAGTTTATCAAACCGGCCCAGGACAAGAAGACAGTCCGGACGACGATGCATTCATCATCCCGGAAGAACGTGTGGAACGAGAAAACCTCCACAGGAAGCTTATGGCCACAACTAGAAGTCTGAAGAAGCAGAAGCAACGGCTTAAAATCGCACAGGAAACGCTCAACTGCAGATGGAACAAAGTGCTAGACACTGAAGAAAGATATGGCGACGATCGCCATGCAAAGAGCTACCCAAAACGTAAGCTACTGCCAGAATTCGACAACGAGGCCGTTCCACCAAAGACTAACACGACCAGGAGGCCACACGTACCACTCCATAACCACAACAATGCAGCTACAGATGCCGCACACGACCTACGTGTCGTGGTTCTAAGTCTGACAGTAGAGTGGGGGTAGGTATGGAGAGGCAAGGTCCTAGCTATGGAGCAGTTGTAAACACAAGAGATGTACGAGTTCAGGCCCTTCTCGGAGGAAGTAAAAGCCCTACGTCTCGGAGCCCGGAGGCGGTCGAGTGGATTATACGTGTATGGATTACAGGGGTGCGAACCCTTCTGCCTGTGGAGGGGGGTGGCTTATATAGAGTGCACCAGGACCCCTGCCAGCCCACGTAATGAAGGGTTTAAAGTACATTAAGTCTGGGGCGTTAATGGTAACACCCCACATAAAGTGTCTTAACTACCATAAATTCTACTTAATTATAGACCGTTGCAGTACAGAGTACTTCTTGACCTTCTGGTGGTCGAGTGAGTCTTCCTGGTCGAGTCCTTCAAGTCAGTCGAGTGGTTCCTCGTAGGTCGACTGGAAGGTGATCTCTTCTAAGGGTGTCCTTGGGTAGGGTATTTAGATCAGGTCTATGACCCTACCCTAGGTATATGACTCCATCACTACGTGAGCACCTGTATAAGAAAGCTGGCGCAGCTAGGTCCATCTATAGATCTAGAGGACACACCCCAGCAAGGAACTATGGTCACCAAAACGATTACACCAACCAAATACCAGTTCGGAATAAACACCGAACATAACAACAGCCGACGGCATGCCACAGTACGTCCAGATACAGAGGGGCTGCTCACCCCCTGTGCTTTACCGAAGAGGTACTGGACCATGAATTCCCACAGGGCTTTAAACCTGTGAACACAGAGGCATACGACGGAACGACAGACCCAGGGGTCTGGATCGAGGACTTTATCCTACATATACATATGGCTCGTGGGGACGACCTCCACGCCATCAAATACCTTCCCCTCAAGCTAAGGGGACCAGCTAGACACTGGTTAAAAAGCCTCCCCGAAAATTCAATTGGGAGTTGGGAGGAACTCGAAGATGCTTTCAGGGCCAATTTTCAAGGGACTTATGTCCGGCCTCCGGATGCTGACGATTTAAGTCACATAGTCCAACAGCCCGGAGAGTCCGCCCGCAAGCTTTGGAACAGATTCCTCACTAAGAAGAATCAAATTGTTGACTGTCCGAATGCCGAAGCCTTAGCGGCATTCAAAGACAGCATCCATGACGAGTGGCTCGCCAGACACCTGGGCCAAGAAAAGCCAAGGACAATGGCAGCCCTAACAAGCCTTATGACCCGCTTTTGGGCGGGAGAAGATAGCTGGCTAGCCCGTAAAGGCACCAGTGACCCCAGCACATCTGAAATAAGGGATGGCAACGGGAAACCACGGCGTAATAAAAATAAACGCTAAAACAAGGAAGAGAGCCCGGATAACACAACGGTTAATGCCGGATTCAGGGGCTCTCGACCTAATCAGCAAAATAAGCCATCTAAAGGCAGTAAAGAGGGACCGTGCGGTCTGAATAGAGTCCTAGACAGACTGTCCCAAATCCATGGCACCCCTGACATGCCTGCAAACCACACGCACAGAGAGTGTTGGGTCTTCAAGCAGGCCGGCAAATTGAATGCCGAACACAAGGGAAGGGAAACACCAAGTGACGACGAGGATGAACCTCGCCAGCCAAACACTGGGGGACAGAAAAAATTCCCGCCAGAGGTTAAAACAGTGAACATGATCCACGCGACTCATACGTCCATGAGAAGGCATGAGCGCATGCATAGAGACGCACACCATATAGAGCCTATCATACCCTCACTTAACTACTGGATGTCTTATCCAATCACTTTCGATCACTTGGACGGCCGAAATCGTATTCTGCATGGAGGATCAAAGGCCTTGGTGCTTGACCCAATAATCAACGGATACCGTCTCACCCGGGTACTCATGGACGGCGGCAGTAGTCTCAGTTTAATATACGAGGACACTGTCCGTAGGATGGGGATGAACCCATCCAGAATCAGCCAAAGCAACACCACCTTTGAAGGGGTGATACCAGGCGTCGAAGCTTACAACAGGAGTTCCGTCATACTGGAGGTTAGATTCGGCTCTCCAGGCAACTCCAGAAGCGAAGAACTACTCTTCATCATCGCACCCTTCCAAAGCGACTACCACGCAGTGCTCGGAAGAACGGCCTTTGCCCGCTTCAACGCATTGCCGCACTATGGCTACCTTACACTCAAGATGCCCAGTCCGCGTGGTGTCATCACTGTTAGCGGAACAACAGAGTGCTCGTCACACGCAGAGGAACACGCGACGGCCCTAGCGACCGGACTATAAGCGACCTCGAACATCAAAAAAATATGACTGGTCGTTAAGACCACGGACACGGTTAGACGAGTCCGGTAGCCCACATCAAACCAGGGCACTGTATATGTAATCCTATAGCGGATACCAGGGGCTATAACTACTTAAGAAAGCCCCACACTTGGCTCAACCTTATTGGCAGGCCAACAGCTTACACTTTTACTATCCATCGCATACTAACATTGTAATCTCCTATGAGTTTTCTTTTTCCACACACAACGTTTGCGTGATACCCTTCCAGGATATGGCACAACGGAGACAAAGGCGCAGACGTGTAGCAGGGCCCTGTTCAACAGGTTTCTTTTAGATTAAGCCCCTGTGTAAACCTTTTCTATTGCCTCTTGTTGTTTAACCATCCCATGGGTTCCATACCCACAGAGGATACTATCGTTTTTGGCATTTCGCCACGACAGATTAACGCATGTACCTGGAAACACAGGGTTCATAATGAAATGGGCATTCTTGAGCTCATCATCTATTTTAAAGTACGAATACCTCGGGAGTGTTCGGCGTCACGAGTTAGGCCTTATATGCATCAGGTCCGAATCATGTCTTTGGTCAAATGTTGGGATAGCCCGGCTCCTGGGTTTGCCGCCTTACGTTCTATTATTATCGGCTAAGGTGGCCAAAGGAGAACTACTGTGATTGTGTCCTGGTTATTCCGGACGAGCACCTCAAAAGAGAAAGCCGAAAACTGACTTTCATGATACAGCGAGAGACTGATCAACCACTGGAAGACTCACCGGAATCTTTATGATTCCTCCGCATTAACGAAGGACCATTTCCCGGTCATGTACATATGCGTCCATATTCGGAAGCACGCGAAAGTACCAGGGGCTACATAGTAGCCCCAATGTTAGACTCCCATGGCTAAGCGAAAGTGTTACACCTATATAGTCCGGTTGCCTAGTTCGACGTGCGATCACCTCCTTAGTGGACCAAGACGTTGGATCAAGTGTGATTAAGCATATTTTTCGTGAACACCCCCGCATTGTATGCGTGGGGGCTGAAGCCAACGACTGCTAACTTTTGGATTACATGTATATATATATATATATATACATCTGGGCTATTCTGTTATGCGTAACAGAATATTATTCTGTTATCCTTTTTGAACTGACATTTTCAGGTGGTTGTACTGATGTTTTCGAAGCGGTTGAACTGATGCTTTCAGTTGTGTTTAACAGATCGTCTTCTTTAGTTCAAAAACTTTTTGTAATTTTTTTGTCGGAACGGGACGTGTAATATATCGTTGGAAAGCTCTTGACAACTATATTTCAAATATATTGAACATTTTTGCAAAATCATTATGGTTTAAGAGCAGTTTTGAAAAACCATTTTTTCAAAACCGAAAACGCGAATCATATTTCGGACTCAATTTCCAAACCGTTTGTCGGAATTGAGCAAATAAGATGGCGTTGGAAAGCTGATGAAAATCCGCATCTTCCATATATGTATTGTTTTTTCTAATTCTATATGATTTAAAAGTATTTTGAAAAATGGTGAAATTTTGGGCGAAACGTATTTTCGCGATTTTTTGCAAATGGTTCATCGGATTGACACAAATGATACGGCGTTGGAAAGCTATGGGAAATGCGCAACTTTTTCGTATAGAAATGTTTTTCTAATTCCTTACAGTTTAAAAACGAATTTGAATACGGTCAAATTTGATTTTTAACGCGATTTTTTAAAAAGTTTGTCGAAATATGGCAAATAATATACCGTTGGATAGCTATCGAAAATGCGAAATTTAGTCATGTTAAACATTTTCTCTACTTCGCAACCGTTTAAGAGTAATTTAAAATACGGCATGACGGATCTTGCTGTTTTCTTATCTGAAAAACAGAGTAGTCGTACTGATATATGTGTATGTTTGTACTGAGTTATTTTTTGTAAAGTAATTTTGAATGGTTCTATAAAAGGGTACTTGTACTGATGCTTGCATGGATTTGTACTAAGCATGTTTTCACTAACTAGACTTTGCTCTGTTTTTTGGGTAATATGTTTCTCATAAGTTTTCAACGGTTTATTGTATCCTAGCCCCGAACTTGCATAGTTTATATTGTTGAACTGAATGTTATTGTATCGTCACCCCTGTACCTACATGGTTTATATCATCGAACTGAATGATATTTTTTCAAAAATAAAATGTTTTTTTATTCTTTTTTAACTAAGCATTTTTTTCAACAATATTCTGGACTTCTCTTATTTCATGACTTGTACTTTTACCATTTGAATTGCATGGGTTTCCTTTTTGCTGGAATTGAGCAAAAATATTTTTTCAAACGCTTCAAATGGAATATTTTTTTATTTTGAACTTACTAGGATTTTGCATTAAAATCTTTTCAAAACACAGTACTGATCATTTTTTTAATTCAGACTTCTATGTTTCTATTTTTCGAAACCGGGTTTTCCTGTTTTTAATTTGAACATATCATTGTTTTTAATTCAAAATGTTTTTTAATTCGAACTGGTCATTGTTTTTTATTTGAACTGATTATTCTCTCTAATTTAAAATGGTCATTCATTTTTTAATTTGAACTAATCATGGTTTTTAATTCAAATTGACCATTTCTTTTATTTCAAACTGATCATTATTTTTAATTTGTACTGATCAATGTTTTTAATTCAAACCATTTTGTTTATTCTTGCACGCACATCAAACTGTCATGTATACCTTCTTTCAAGAAGTAGCAATTATATCATTAGACACAAAATTTTCCACATTGAACTTGTTTTTTTATTCTTTGAATTTTTGTGTTGTGTACTTTTCTGGTTCCAATGAATGAACTTAAATGTGGTTTCTTATTTTTGTAATTAAACTTTGAGCATATTTTAAACTTATGTGTTTTTTCCGAACTTATTTGGGACGTCATGTTGAATTTATTACCTTTTTAAATCATGAATCTCTTGTGTTTCCTTTTTTTAAGTTGCTTTGTTCTTTCAACTATACTGCTATAACATTTTCATTCTCGAACTTACTGTCTCTCGAGTAAGGACCGGTGCTATCTTTTTATTTGAATTGGTATCAAATTTCTCGACAGACATATTGAACTTTTTCCACGCTTCATTATGCATTGATGATATAATACCTGTTGAACTGCTACACCAGAGCTAAAAAATGTATCCAAGTTAACTATTATTTTACATTGAACTTTCATCAATCAACATACATCATTTTCTTTCCTGTTCATACACGTATTGCAGACATTACATACACATACATAGCTCCACGGTCATAGACAATTTTCTCCTGTAGCTTCTCCTCGCTTCCTTTAACACAAGCAATCAATTGGAGAGAAAGGCACATATGATTTTAGATACAAAAATCACCTCCATGTCTACAAGCTGGACTGATTTTTAGATACAAAAAAGCATCCTTAGGGGCATTTGTACGAGCACCTACCATGCAAACACACAAGAACTTTAGATTGAGCATGGGGAGGCGACGGTCTCGTTGTCCGGGGGGCCCAGGCAGCGTCGGGTGCGGGGGAAATGGCAGCCTTCCCGGTCGAAGGGTTGCAGATGTGAGCGGCGAATCTGGTAGCGTGTGGCATGTGCGGCCGTCATTGCCATAGGTAGAGGTCTTCTTCCCTGATGACTGTCAGATCCACATCAGCGAAGTACATGTTATGCAGTTTGGAGACCAATTGAAATAGAAAGGAACTTGACCAATCTCAGCCATCTAAACCTTTCACTGTTGTACACAATCATAAGCGTAAAATCATACATGAGCAATTAGCACATTGCATTCAAGGGTAATTTTCATCTACGGGAAAATTGGAACTTGCATATACACACTAAAGACTGTCAAATTCTTTGAACTCAAGAAACTGGAAAAAATGAGAGTTGAACTGAATGAAATTTAGAAATTGTACTGAACTGAAAAAAGAAACTGGACATCATAAGTATATTGAGAAAATAAATTTACAAAGTTTTCTATACCCATCTGAACCTACAAAGTTTTTCTACAGCCATCTTGAACTTACAAAGTTTCTCTCGATGAACTTTCATGTGGTTTGTTTACAAGGAACTTTCATAAGGGAACTTCTCGCGCAATTGCACATGTGCTGGTTATACTCTCTCCAAAGCCAGAATGGTTTTCATATGTTTCATACACTATGGTGATGAATATAAACAGCGTGTGAGCACCAAGATAGCTTCAACATGGGATCCCTTTCCCCAAGAGGAAGCAATAGGATTAGTGCTTAGAAAATAAGCAAGTGCAAGAACGAGGAGAGTACCAAGAGTTGTACTTTTGGTGTAAGCATACATGAGCAGGGCTTGCGCGGAGGCCGCGTGAGGAACTGGTTGAGGACGACCACACTCGTGTTCGTGCTCCTGCCATTGTGGCAAAAGGGACAACGATCTGTGTTGGTTGCAGGAGCTGGACTGACCACCTTGGCATCACATCAAAGTAATTAGCAAGATTAACCACTACTTTTTACTAGAATTAGCCAGCAATTAAAAGGGTGAGAAATCAGAGTTCTATTAATTATAATTTACAAACACTACTTCAAGTCAGGTTTGCTATTTTTAAATTTGATGCATGTTGCACTATAGGACTGCTACGGGTTTGCAAGTTGGACTTGAGTACTTTTAAATTCTTTGCATAGTTTAGTGCCGAAATCTTTACCGCAAAAGAACACATCTACAATACCAATCGCATATAGCAAAATTGAACTTTCTGCGTCTACTGTTGTTTTTCAGAGTGGAGTTATGTTTTTCTTATTTACTTGAACTGTTGAAAGTATTTGAAAATTGCCACTGTCACACTTGTTATACTTGAAAATTTGGCCAGACTAGGCACCCCCCAAATCCTGCACAACAAAGCATGTTATATGTATTTTTCATGAACTGATGATTGTTCATGTACTGAACTGAGAGCACCTAGTTTGTGTTTCAGAAATTAAAATAGATGTCCTGAGCACCTCGTTTCAGAAAAGGTTTGTCCTATAATTCAACAGTAGAGAATATAGATAAGCAAACACCTATTTTTTATGGACAATATACCATTTTTTGACGGCGTTCATGTGACCAGCGGCGCCTGGAGGTGACCTTGTGTCTCCTGCTGCTGCAGGTCAGGAGGAACAGGTGCTGGATCCACGGGAAAAAACCTGTGCAAAACATTTTCAAAACCATCTAAGTGCCACAAACCAAAACAACAAAGTTAGCTCTGAATATCCCATCTTCTACCTATGAACCACCATGAGATACATAACCTGGAGAAATCAAAACATGTGTTGTCAGTAGGTTCAACCAGCAGCAATCAAAGCCCCCATTCTGGACACAAATCCCCTCAAGACCATAATGAACTACATGATAACAATTGAAGACTGGAACATGGATTATGGTCTTACCAATCTCATAGCCTAAGTTCAACATTTAACCAATGAAATGAACACCCGAATGGGTAGCCTCACAACTTGACAAATGCCAAATTTGAGAAAAAATGGTCAGGCATACATCTCCAAGTGATGGAACGAACAATAGAGTGACCAAAATTAGCATAGGGTATCTTTCTTCACTGCTGTTTTGTTCCAGTGTGCTACCTCTTTTGTTTATAGTTACTACAAAATACATTAGCAGGGGTAGAGAATGATCGTACCTGCAAGATGAAGTGAAAATGCACACTACGATGAACTGAAGAAACACCAGATGTTGAACTGAATATACTGAAGAGAACAAGCATGAACGTCCAGGGGAGGTCGGGAAAAGCTGAGAAGGGCACCTCTCGAGCTGCGACGTCGAACAGCTTGCTGCTGGGTCATTGAATGACCCAGGGTGGCGGATGTGAACGGACGGGGTGGTGTAGCCACGGAAACAACGGCGGTGTGGCAGCTGAAGCCAGCGTAGGTTGGGGAGGGCCAGCGGCCGAAGCTGGGTAAGAAAAGGGGGCAGGCGAGGGAGGTGGAGGGGTGAGGCCGCCTTCCATGCAGGCGGTGATGGCGTGTGGTCGTGCCGGAGTGTGAGAGGTGGGAGTTGGATTGGCTGGCGCAAGGCCGTGGGGGCGGCCAGCGAGAGATGGGGCAGGGAAAGCCGGCGAGCTGGGGCGGGGGCGGACCAAGGCCGTGGAAGGGGTGGTGGCTGCGGGCATGCCAATGCCGGAGGCCGGGGCGACCCGCGGTGGCTAGGGGTGCCGGATACGCATTGGCGGTGCAGAGGGAAGGCGGTGGCCGCATCGAAGCGCTGGGGGAGTTGGTGGGTGCGACGGCATGCCGGGGGTAGGGGAGGCCGGGGCGGCGCGCTGTGGGAAGGGGGAGGTAACGGCGGCACACTAGAGGAGGGGAAGGCCGCGGCGGCGCTCAGGGAGAGGGAAAGGCCGCGGTGGCGCGCTGGGGGTGGGGGAGGATGCGGCGGCGGGGCGGTTCCCGGATCAGGTCAGGGAGACGGGGTCGGGGCTTTTTTAGTCTGTAGATTCGTCGGATCGCTCCTTATAGGGACGAGGGTAACAGAATATATATAAACGGCCACACAGGGGACACAATCATATTTTCAGGCAAAAAGTATAAATATAGCCTCATAATCAAAATAAACATTGTTTTTACAATGATTCGATTCATCACTCGAACAAGACATTCTTCGAGCACTGCGCCTCTATTAGGCGGGCACCTTCTGTGACCTGCGCCAAGTAGTGCTCGGCCGGATATTGGCCCCCCGCCGGATCCTGGGCCGCTATAATGGTGGCATCCATATCCGTCCAATAGGCTTTAACGCGGGCAAGAGCCATCCATGCACCCTCTGTACATGCCGACCTCCTCATGGCATCGATCCGAGGCACGGCCCCAAGGAACTGTTGCACCAAACCAAAGTAACTGTCCGGCTTAGGCCCGTTTGGCCAAAGATGGTCTATTACAGACCGCATTGCAAGCCCGGACAGCCTGTGAACCTCCGCTACAGCAGCCATCTTGTCACTTAATGGCAGCGGGCGAGTGGGAGCATGGAATTGCGACCAGAAAAGCTTCTCCACTTCCTTGTCACCTTGATCTTTGAAGAAGTAGGCAGCGTCAGCCGTACTCTTCGCCAAATCCGCATATGCGTCTGCAGAACTCCAGCGTCCATCAAGGGGAGCGTACTTCGGATTGAAAAATTTCGTACGCAGCAAATAGGAGCCCCCAGCCGCGATTTTACCGGCTTGTTGAAGCTCCTCCCACGCACCCCTGAGGTCGGTCCGGATCTCCTTGGTGGCATTCAGTGCCTTGTTCAGTTCGGCTGAATTATCCTCATGTTCCTTTTTAAGGAGCTCATACCGGTCAGCGGCATTTTTTAACTCAATAGCCATTTCGGCTATCTTTTCCTCGCCTCGGTGATGAGCAGCCTGTTCGGCCCTCAATTCCTCGGCCGCCTTTAGGGCAGCCGCATTGCTCACCCGAGCTTGTTCCTTGGCTTGAGCAAGTTCCGCCCTCAGGGCCTCCACGGCAGCAGCACCATCTGCAGTCCAAACATATTACATCAATATCATGCCACCTTCATATTTTCCTATACAAGGGAAGGCCTGACACATACCCTGTGATTTGTCTAGCCGCTCATTCACTAGCGTGATATGGGCATCAATCGATCCAATTTGCCTCGTTAGTTCGGCAACTTCAACGGGCTGGCCGACGTCTGGACCCACAGGTACCTGCACATATTTACAGCACAATCATTGGTTTATGATCCCCCGTTTGCCGCCTATGGCAGGCAACCAGAGTCTCAGGGGCTACTATCTATATGGAGCACACCTAGCGCGTGCTTCACAGCCAAAGAAATAGCGTATTCCTCATTACATACCTCAAAGCCTCTGAGCAGGCTGGTGAACGCTTCATTCAAACTGCTTGTAGCGGATGAAATCTTCTTGAGCACCGCACTCATTAATGAGCGGTGCTCCTCCGAGAGCGCACCTCACTCAAGTAAGCCCGTCAGTACGTCTGGCCGAACATTGAACTGCGCGGGACCCTTCCCATCGCCCCCCGTGTGAGCCAAGCGCTCCGGACTCAGGGCGGCTGACGTATTGGCTTCCTGCTTCGGCAGATCTGAACTCCTCCGTGACGACACCGCGGTGTCGCCCGCTTCATGAGTCGGAGAGGCGGGTGGGGTCTCGCTCTCCATCATCTCCGTAGGACGGTCCCCCGAAGACGAACCCTGTTGAGAAGAGCTGCTGGCCGGACTACAAAAGTTGAATCCAGGTTATTGATCTAGGAGAAACACAGTACCTTCAGATTGTAGATTGACTTAGAGCTCGGTGGGGGGCTGGCCCGTTGTAGGGCATGATGCAGTGAGGGTGCCCGTCGGGGCAAGGCCCCCTGGGGATGTCTTTTTCCCTGGTTTGTGCATCTCCGCCTCCAAGTTTTCGGAGGCTGCCCTCTTCTTCCCGCGGGGGGAGGAGGCCTTAGCCTCCCTTTCCCGACTATCCTCCTTAAGGGAGGTAGCAATTCCCCCGGTTTGGATGCGTAGCGTGTGGAGTTCGGTTTCTTCGTTCTTCCCCTTGTCTTTCCCCGAGGGCATCCTGCTGAGTACCCGGTCAAGCATCTTGGCCATGGTGGGACCAGGCGAACCTTCGGGAAGTGGCGCCAGACACCTGATTCTCTCCGCCTTGCTGAGCCATTCCTGGCCACGGATGATTTTCAGAACAAACAATTATGACAAATGCTAAACAAGGTGTCCGGTGTCAGGATTACTTACTTGGGTTTCTAGGCGATTGCAGCTTAGGCCCGCATCCTTGGTGGTGTACGGACACTCTACTCTCTGTCCGAAGAATAATTTGCACATCTTTTCGAGCTTCAAGCCGAAGAAGTGCTTGGCAGTCCGCGAACCCTCCGGATTGAACTCCCACATCCGGAGAGGCCGGCGTTGGCACGACAACATCCGTCAGATTAACATCACTTGCATTATGCTGACGAGGTTAATGTCCCTCTCAAGAAGCTCCCGGATGCGATTCTGCAGTATTGGTACATCACCAGCGGGCCCCCAATTCCGTCCTACGTCTGTCCAAGACGCCAACTGTGACGGAGGGCCCGAGCAGAACTCGGGGGCAACCACCCACTTTGTGCCTCTGGGAGCCGTGACATAAAACCACCTCCGTTGCCATACATCGGATACTTCTGGGAAAGAACCCTCCGGCCATGGGGCATCAATGTTCCTGCTTATTACGACACCTCCGCACTCCACATGTCACCCCTCGATCATCTTCGGTTTCACATTGATGGTCTTAAGCCACAAGCCGAACTGCGGGGTGACGTGGAGAAAAGCCTCGCACACGATAATGAACGACGAGATATGGAGGATAGCGTCTGGAGCCAGATCATGAAAATCCAACCCATAATAGAACTTGAGCCCCCTCACAAAGGGATCGAGGGTGAAGCCCAAGCCGCGGAGAAAGAGCGGAACAAAAACGACGCACTCATTAGGCTCCGGCGTGGGGATGACCTGCCCTGGTGCAGGAAGCCTGTGCTGGATATCGGCGGTCAGGTATCCGACCTCCCTAAGCTTCGCAATGTCGTCCTCTTGGATCGAGGAGGCCACCCACCGGCCTTGAGGGATGGATCAGGACATATTGGAGGATCTGGGGTGTTGAAGCTTGGGTTTCGGGTGCTAGAACTCGAGGTGCGAGAAGGCGCGAGGAAGGTAGAAAACAGGCATAGGCCTCGACCCTTTTATAACGAGGGTGAATATCAAGAGTCCTTGGTATGACCGTTTGAGGCTTATCAAAAAACACACGGAGTTATACCAACGGTCGTCATGGGGTCACTCACGCCCATATTAATGGAAAATCCCGTAATAAGAGGAACACGATCTCTGCCTCGATGGGACGTGCCAATAGAACCGCCTCGTAACACGAGTCGAGGTGGGGTAAGAAACGCCAGTTCGCGTTGGACCAGGCCATGATGCACGGGCACGACGCCTGAAGATTGCCAGCAGATTAGATTTATGCCATGTGAAGATCATCTTGCAGATCCGGACACGGTCTATGTGTTCGATAATTACTTTGGAGTATTCGGAGGAGGAACCCGCCTTGCAATGCTGAAGACAATACTGCGCGCCGGACTCATCGTCATTAAAGCCTGGTTCAGGGGCTACTGAGGGAGTCCTGGATTAGGGGGTATCCGGACAGCCGGACTGTGTACAACGTCCGTACTATTGAAGCGTGAAGATACAAGACTCAAGACTTCGGCTCGTGTCCGGATAGGGCTCCCCTTGGCGTGGAAGGCAAGCTTGGCGATCCGGATATTGTGTTTCCTTCCTTGTAACCGACTCCATGTAAACCCTAGCCCTCTCCTGTGTCTATATAAACCGGAGAGGTTTGTCCTTAGAAGGCCGATCACAATTACAATCATACCATCATAGGTTAGCTCTTAGGGTTTAGCCTCTACGATCTCGTGGTAGATCTACTCTTGTACTACCCATATCTTCAATATTAGTCAAGCAGGAAGTAGGGTTTTACCTCCATCTAGAGGGCCCGAACCTGGGTAAACATCTGTGTCCCTTGCTTCCTGTTACCATCAGCCTTGATGCACAGATCGGGACCCCCTACCCGAGATCCGCCGGTTTTGACACCGACACCTACAACCATCACATGAGTTCAACAAATCAAGGGGAAGACTCATTTGTCAACAGTCCCACCTAAACTAGCTAAGCAGCAAAAGATTGTCAAGTTTGCAAAGGGCACAAAGGGGGAACAGGGCACAAATGGTGTGGCGTTCAGACACGAAATAGAACAACGTGCCATAGCCATTGATGTCGAAGTGCCAAGTTCAGCTAAATTGCTGCCAACTAAAGCTGAAAAGATGCCAACTGCAGATACTACTGTACCAACTGAAGTGTAAATTAGCATGCGGGTCACAGCCAAAACTACCACTGTTGCTCAGGAAGACAAAACTACAACCGCAAGCCTGATGACCCACAAGTATAGGGGATCTATCGTAGTCCTTTCGATAAGTAAGAGTGTCGAACCCAACAACGAGTAGAAGGAAATGATAAGCGGTTTTCAGTAAGGTTTTCTCTGCAAGCACTGAAATACTAGGTGATAGATAGTTTTGTGATAAGGTAAATAGTAACGAGCAAAAAGTAAATAAAGTAAATAAAGTGCAGCAAGGTGGCCCAATCCTTTGTGTAGCAAAGGATAAGCCTAGACAAATTCTAATAATGAAGTAGGAGCTCCCGAGGACATATTGGGAATTATTGTCAAGCTAGTTTTCATTACGTTCATAAGATTCGCGTTCGGTACTTTGATAGTGTGATATGTGGGTGGACCGGCACTTGGGTACTGCCCTAACTTGTACAAGCATCCCACTTATGATTAACCCCTGTTGGAAGCATCCGCACCTACAAAAAGTAGTATTAAGGTAAACCTAACCACAACATTAAACATATGGGTCCATATCAACCCCTAACGAAGCAACGCATAAACTAGGGTTTAAGCTTATGTCACTCTAGCAACCCATCATCTACTTATTACTTCCCTATGCCTTCCTCTATGCCCAGATAATGGTGAAGTGTCATGTAGTCGACGTTCACATAACACCACTAGAGGAAAGACAACATACATCTCATCAAAATATCGAACGAATACCAAATTCACATGACTACTAATAGCAAGACTTCACCCATGTCCTCAGGAACAAACGTAACTACTCACAAAGCATATTCATGTTCATAGTCAGAGGGGTAATAATATGCATAAAGGATCTGAACATATGATCTTCCACCAAGTAAACCAAATAGCATCAACTACAAGGAGTAATCAACACTACTAGCAACCCACAGGTATCAATTTGTGGTTTTGATACAAGATTGGATACAAGAGATGAACTAGGGTTTTGAGAGGAGATGGTGCTGGTGAAGATGTTGATGGAGATTGACCCCCTCCCGATGAGAGGATCGTTGGTGATGACGTTGGTGATGATTTCCCCCTCCCGAAGGGAAGTGTCCCCGACGGAACAGCTCCGCCAGAGCCCTAGATTGATTGTGCCAAGGCTCCGCCTCGTGGCGGCGGAGTTTCGTCCCGTAAGCTTACCCACGATTTTTTCCAGGGTAAAAGTGATGATATAGCAGAAGATGTGCGCCGGAGGCCCACCAGGGGGCCCAGGAGATAGGAGGCCGCGCCCTACAGGGGGGGCGCACCCCCTGTCTCCTGGATAGGGTGTGGGCCCCCTGGCCTATTGCTTTCGCTCATAAATTCTTATTAAATCCAAAATTTTGTTTCGTGGAGTTTCAGGACTTTTTGAGCTGTGCAGAATAGGTTTCCAACGTTTGCTCCTCTTCCAGCCAGAATTCCAGCTGCCGGCATTCCCCCTCTTCATGGTAAACCTTGTAAAATAAGAGAGAATAGCCATAAGTATTGAGATATAATGTGTAATAACAGCCCATAATGCAATAAATATTGATATAAAAGCATGATGCAAAATGGACGTATCAACTCCCCCAAGTTTAGACCTCGCTTGTCCTCAAGCGGAAGCTGAAATCGAAAAATATGTCCACATGCTTAGAGATAGAGGTGTCGATAAAAATAAAATACGGACATGAGGGCATCATGATCATTCTAATAACAGCAACATATATAGATTTTGTCATATGATTTCCTATGCTCAAGTAATAAGCAATTCACAATGTCAAGTATGGTTCAAAAACTTCATTGGGAACTAACAAACTATAATCTCAGTCACTAAAGCAATTGCAATTTATCGTAACATCAGAAAGAGTCAATAATAGAGTTTTTCAACAAGCTCACGTACTCAACTATCTCGTAGTCTCCCATAATTGTTAACACTCACGCAATACTTGTGGTTATAGAGTTTCAGCCGGACACTGAGAAAGACAGGGGCTTCTTGTGTTGCCTCCCAACGTATTCACCTTTAGGTGATGTCAACAATAATAGCCTATGCCAACTTACATCCAATTGGGTATATGTATCATGATCTTTCAAACACAAAGAGCTTGCCAAAGGATAAAATGAAAAAGGGAAAGGTGAGGATCACCTTGACTCAAGCATAAAGTAAAAATATAAAGTAAAAGATAGGCCCTTCGCAGAGGGAAGTAGAGGTTGTCATGCGCGTTTAGGGTTGATGCATAAAATCTTAGTGCAAAAGAACGTCACTTTATATTGCCCCTTGTATGTGGACCTTTATTATGCAGTCTGTCGCTTTTATTACTTCCACAACAATTTCGTATAAAGCTTATTTTCTCTACACTAATAAGTCATGCATATTTAGAGAGCAATTTTTATTGCTTGCACCGATGACAACTTACTTGAAGGATCTTACACAATCCATAGGTAGGTATGGCGGACTCTCATGGCAAAACTGGGTTTGAGGATATTTGGAAGCACAAGTAGTATCTCTACTTGGTGCAAGGAATTTGGCTAGCATGAGGGGGAAAGGCAAGCTCAACATGTTTGGAAGGTCAATGACAATATACTTTAACTGAGATGTCGAAAAACATAAACCATTACGTTGTCTTCCTTGTCCAACATCAACTCTTTTAGCATGTCATACTTAATGAGTGCTTCACAATCATAAAAGATGTCCAAGATAATATATTTATATGTGAACTCCTCTTCTTATCTCTTCCTATTAATTGCAACGATGACCAAGGCTACGTTCATCAACTCTCAACAATTTTTATGCCTCATACTTTCTATGTGTGAAGTTATCACTATCCATAAGATCAATATGAACTCTTTTGTTCTTTCTACTTTCTCAAGATCATAGCAACATAGCAAAGCCCTTGACTCAACACTAATCTTTATTATAGATAGCACACGGACTCGATTACATAAAGAGATCACAATGCAAAACTCAAAACAACTTGATATCAATATTAAAAAAAAACTACTTGATATCAAAAACTTGAAACTACTAGATAAGGATACTACTAAAAGGATCGAACTAAATAAAGCGGTAAAAATAGGACTCTGATGGTGATACGATACCGGGGCACCTCCCCCAAGCTTGGCAGTTGCCAAGGGGAGTGCCCATACCCATGTGACTATTTCTTCGGAGTTGGTGAAGTAGGAGTTTTTGATGATGTAGTCATCATAAAAGGATGATCGAGTCTCCTGGATCCTTAAATCTGCAGCCAAACTCATTCGCTTGAATCTATATTCATACTCACAGTTCTGGTTTTGCAGGTCATAAATCTGGGCTTGGAGGTGCTCGATTTTCTCTTGAAGCTTGAAGATGGTCTCCCCAATGACTTTGGCATCCAGCTTGTGGTTGTTGGTGAACTCCGTGATCATCATCTGGTTGGCGTTGAGTCCAAGCTCCACCATCCCTTGACACTTGAAAACTTGTTGCTCCATGGCTTCGAGCTTTGTCTCCATGCTCCCGGTACGCCTTGGTCCCTCCACATCGCGGATGTGCAGCACCCCCTCACGCATCTCATTGGTTTGAGGGTGATGAAGCACCTTCGCGAGATAGGGGTTGATAACCCTCTCGAAAAACATGTCCTTGGGAGCGCTTGGAGATGACATGATGCTCTAGATCTGAAACAGAAATAGCTCGAAATGAAAACAAAGGATATTTGCGTGATACGGTGGTCAAAACCTTCGGGAGTATATATAATGAAGTTTTACCGACCAAAATACGTAACATACAAGAAAACAGAGTCTGGGAGGCACACGAGGTGCCCATGAGACAGGGGGTGCGCCCTACAGGGGGGGGGCGCGGCCTCTCTCGTGGGAGCCTCGTGTCCCTTTCGGACTACTTCTTTCTTCCTAAAATTCTTAAATAATCCAAAACTGAGAAAAATTGCCATTAGAGTTGTTTTGGAGTCGGTTTACTTACCGTACCACGTACCTATGCCTTTTTGGAGTCTAGAACGTTCAGGAAAGTGTCTCTTATGTATTCCTCAGGGGTTATGGTTTCAGTAATATTAGTTTCAACATTGATAGGATTACCTAAAATATAATGTTTAATTCTTTGACTGTTTACCACCCTCGTATTTGTGCCTTCGAAGTTGTTGAGTTTTATAGCACCAGAACAATAGACCTCGATAACGTAGGGACCTTCCCATTTTGAGAGAAGTTTTCCTGCGAAAAATCTTAAACGAGAGTTGAATAATAACACATAATCTCCTACGTTAAACTCATGCTTTTGTATCCTCTTATCATGCCAGCGTTTGACTTTTTCTTTGAAAAGCTTGGCATTCTCATATACTTGGGTTCTCCATTCATCAAGTGAGCTAATATCAAATAACCTTTTCTCACCGGCAAGTTTGAAGTCATAATTGAGCTCTTTAATAGCCCAATATGTTTTATGTTCAAGTTCAAGAGGTAAATGACATGCTTTTCCATAAACCATCTTATATGGAGACATACCCATAGGATTTTTGTTTGCCGTTCTATAGGCCCATAATGCATCATCAAGTTTTTTGGACCAATTCTTTCTAGATCTATTCACAGTCTTTTGCAAAATTAATTTGAGCTCTCTATTGCTCAACTCTACTTGACCACTAGACTGCGGGTGATAAGGAGATGTGATTCTATGATTGACATCATACTTAGCGAGCATCTTACGGAAAGCACCATGAATAAAGTGTGAACCACCATCAGTCATAAGATATCTAGGGACTCCAAACCTCGGAAAAATAATTTCTTTAAGCATTTTAATAGAAGTGTTATGATCAGCACTACTAGTTGGAATAGCTTCTACCCACTTAGTAATGTAATCAACAACAACTAAAATATGTGTAAAACCATTGGAGGCAGTAAAAGGTCCCATATAATCAAAGCCCCAAACATCAAACGGTTCAATAACAAGAGAATAATTCATAGGAATTTCTTGACGTCTACTAATGTTACCTATTCTTTGACATTCATCACAAGATAAGACAAACTTACGAGCATCTTTGAAAAGAGAGGCCAATAAAAACCAGATTGTAGTACCTTGTGTGCAGTTCTGTCTCCAGCGTGGTGTCCTCCATAGGATTCAGAGTGACACTTGCGTAGGATTTGTTCCTGTTCATGCTCGGGCACACAACGTCTAATAATACCATCGACTCATTCTTTATGAAGGTGTGGATCATCCCAGAAGTAATGTCTTAAATCATAAAAGAACTTTTTCTTTTGCTGGTATGTGAAACTAGGCAGTATATATTTAGCAACAATGTAATTAGCATAATCAGTATACCAAGGAGCAGTACGAGAAGCATTGACAACCGCTAATTGTTCATCAGGAAAGCTATCATTAATAGGCAGTGGGTCATCAAGAACATTCTCTAACCTAGACAAGTTGTCTGCAATGGGGTTCTCAGCTCCCTTTCTATCAATAATATGCAAATCAAATTCTTGGAGCAAGAGAACCCATCTAATTAGTCTAGGCTTACCATCTTTCTTTTCCATAAGATATTTAATAGCAGCATGATTAGTGTGAATAGTAACTTTGGAATCAACAATATAAGGTCTAAACTTATCACATGCAAACACAACTGCTAAGAACTCTTTTTTAGTAGTAGCATAATTCCTCTAGGCAGTATCAGGAGTCTTACTAGCATACTAGATAACATTCAATTTCTTATCGACTCTTTGCCCTAAAACAGCACCTACATCATAATCACTAGCATCGCACATAATTTCAAAAGGTAAATTCCAAGCAGGTGGCTGAACAATAGGTGCAGTGATCAAAGCATTCTTAAGTGTTTCAAATGCTTCTACACAATCATCATCAAAGACAAAAAGGAATATCTTTTTGCAATAAATTAGTCAGAGGCCTAGAGATTTTAGAAAAGTCCTTAATGAACCTCCTATAAAAACCGGCGTGACCAAGGAAACTTCTTATACCTTTTATGTCCTTGGGACATGGCATGTTTTCAATAGCATCAACTTTGGCTTTATCAACTTCAATACCTCTCTCGGAGATCTTGTGCCCCAAGACAATGCCTTCATTAACCATAAAGTGACACTTTTCCCAATTCAGGACGAGACTAGTGTCTTCGCATCTCTGGAAAACTCGATCAAGGTTGCTCAAACAATCATCAAAAGAGGATCCATACACGGAGAAATCATCCATGAATACCTCACAAATCTTTTCACAAAAATCAGAAAATATAGCCATCATGCATCTTTGAAAGGCAGCAGGTGCATTACATAAACCAAAAGGCATACGTCAATAAGCAAAAGTACCAAAAAGGCAAGTAAAGGTAGTTTTAGATTGATCCTTTGCTAACACGGGTACTTGAGAGAAGCCAGAATAACCATCTAGAAAGCAAAAATGTGTGTGTTTGGATAGCCTTTCTAGCATTTGATCAATAAAAGGTAAAGGGTAATGATCTTTCTTAGTAGCTTTATTTAACTTACGGAAATCAATTACCATCCTATAACCTGTACTAATTCTTTGCGGGATCAATTCATCTTTATCATTAGGAACAACAGTAATACCTCCCTTTTTAGGGACACAATGGACAGGGCTTACCCATTCACTATCAGCAACGGGATAAATAATACCTGCCTCAAGGAGCTTTAATATCTCCTTTCTTACCGCTTCCTTCATCTTGGGATTTAATCGTCTTTGAGGATCTCTAACTGGTTTGGCATCTTTCTCCACTGAAATTTTGTGTTGACATAATGTGGGACTAATGCCCTTAAGATCATCCAGCGTATATCCAGTGGCAGCTCTGTGCTTCTTCAGAGTTTTCAATAATCTTTCTTCTTCTTTCTCTGAAAGGTTAGAACTAATAATAACAGGATATATTTGTTTTTCATCAAGATAACAAGATAAGATACTTGAGATTATCAGGTAAAGATTTGAGTTCAAACACAGGATCACCCTTGGGTGGAGGGGGATCCCCAAGAATTTCAATGGGAAGGTTATGTTTCAGCATAGGTTCCTGTTTAAGGAACACTTCATCTATTTCTCCCCTTTCCTTCATAAACATATCGTTTTCATGGTCTAGCAAATATTGCCCTAATGGATCAGTTGGAGGAACAACAATGGAAGCAAGACCAATTATCTCATCCTTACTAGGTGGTTCCCTTTCACGAGGTTGTCTACTAAACTTTGCAAAATTGAACTCATGAGACATACCATCTATGCCAACAGTGATGACCTTCCTTTCACAATTAATCTTAGCACTGGCAGTATTCAAGAAGGGTCTACCAAAAATAATTGGACAAAAATCATCTTGTGGGGAAGCAAGAACAAGAAAATCAGCAGGGTATTTAATCTTCCCACACAAGACTTCAACATCTCTAACAATCCCAATAGGTTTAATAGTGTCCCTATTAGCAAGCTTAATAGTAACATCAATGTCTTCTAATTCAACAGGTGTAATATCATGCATAATTTCTTTATAAAGATCATAAGGTATCGCACTAGCACTAGCACCCATATCACATAAGCCATGATAACAATGATCTCCTATTTTAACAGAAATAACAGGCGTGCCTACAACAGGTCTACGTGTCTTAGTATCGGGTCTAGCAATATTAGCGGTTTCACCCAAGAAAGAGATAACATGCCCATCTAAGTCCTCATCCAAGAGATCTTTAATCATAGCAATACCAGGTTCAACATTAATTTTCTCAGGAGGTGTATAGGTCCTAGTATTACTCTTACTTAACAACAAATAAGCTTTAGCATGATCTTTTATCCTAACAGGAAAAGGAGGTTTTTCGACATAAGCATAGGAATAATAGGATCACTATATGTAATAGTCTTTTCTTTGACTGTAATAGGTGCAACTACTTTCACTTCAACAGGAGGATTATATTTAAACCACTTCTCTTTAGGGAGATCAACGTGAGTAGCAAAAGTTTCACAAAAAGTGGCTACTATCTCAGAGTCAAGTCCATACTTAGAGCTAAATCCACGGAAAGCATCGGTATCCACTTAGGTGTCATACCTGACTTCTTACCATCGTCGGAACCCCAATCCTCGAAGTTGCGTTTAATTCTTTCCAATAAGTCCCATTTGAAATCAATAGTCTTCAGCATATAGGAACCAGCACAGGAAGTATCGAGCAGGTTGCGGTTATCAAGAGAAAGCCGAGCATAAAAATTCTGAATAATCATTTCCCGAGAGAGCTCATGATTGGGGCATGAATATAACATTGACTTAAGCCTCCCCCAAGCTTGAGCGATGATTTCTCCTTTGCGAGGCCAAAAATTATATATGTAATTACGATCACGATGAACAAGATGCATAGGATAGAACTTCTGGTGAAATTCCAACTTCAATCGCTTATAATTCCAAGATCTCGTATCATCACATAGCCTATACCATGTCATTGCATCTCCCTTCAAAGATAAAGGGAAGACCTTCCTTTTGACAACATCATCGGGAATACCTGCAAGCTTAAATAATCCACAAACTTCATCCACAAAGATAAGGTGTAAATCGGGATGCAATGTTCCGACTCTTGCAAAAGGATTAGCTAGCAGTTTTTCTACCATGCCCAAAGGAATCTCAAAGTGAATATTTTCACAAAGTTTGGTAGGTTGAGGAGCATATCTTTGCTCTTCTGGTTGGGGTTAAGATACACCAAACAAGCCCCTCAAAGGATTAGTTTCCATAGTGACAAGTAAAAGAAAATTTCAGCACACTATATAAATGTTTCCTTACCAAGTTCCACTCACCAAAAGCGCAACGCTCCCCGGCAACGGCACCAGAAAAGAGTCTTGATGACCCACAAGTATAGGGGATCTATCATAGTCCTTTCGATAAGTAAGAGTGTTGAACCCAACGAGGAGCTGAAGGAAATGATAAGCGGTTTTCAGTAAGGTTTTCTCTGCAAGCACTGAAATAGTAGATGATGGATAGTTTTGTGATAAGATAAATAGTAACGAGCAAAAAGTAAGTAAATAAAGTGCAGCAAGGTGGCCCAATCCTTTATGTAGCAAAGGATAAGCCTGGACAAATTCTAATAATGAAGAAGGAGCTCCCGAGGACATATTGGGAATTATCGTCAAGCTAGTTTTCATCACGTTCATAAGATTCGCATTCGGTACTTTGATAATTTGTTATGTGGGTGGACCGGCACTTGGGTACTGCCCTAACTTGGACAAGCATCCCAATTATGATTAACCCCTATTGCAAGCATCCGCAACTACAAAAAGGAGTATTAAGGTAAACCTAACCACAACATTAAACATATGGGTCCATATCAACCCCTAACGAAGCAACACATAAACTAGGGTTTAAGCTTCTGTCACTCTAGCAACCCATCATCTACTTATTACTTCCCTATACCTTCCTCTAGGCCCAGATAATGGTGAAGTGTCATGTAGTCGACGTTCACATAACACCACTAGAGGAAAGACAACATACATCTCATCAAAATATCGAATCTAATACCAAATTCACATGACTACTAATAGCAAGACTTCACCCATGTCCTCAGGAACAAACGTAACTACTCACAAAGCATATTCATGTTCACAATCAGAGGGGTAATAATATGCATAAAGGATCAGAACATATGATCTTCCACCAAGTAAACCAAATAGCATCAACTACAAGGAGTAATCAACACTACTAGCAACCCATAGGTACCAATTTGTGGTTTTGATACAAGATTGGATACAAGAGATGAACTAGGGTTTTGAGAGGAGATGGTGCTGGTGAAGATGTTGATGGAGATTGACCCCCTCCCGATGAGAGGATCGTTGGTGATGAAGTTGGTGATGATTTCCCCCTCCCGGAGGGAAGTGTCCCCGGCAGAACAGCTCCGCCAGAGCCCTAGATTGATTCCGCCAAGGTTCCGCCTCGTGGCGGCGGAGTTTCGTCCCGTAAGCTTGCCCACGATTTTTTCCAGGGTAAAAGTGATGGTATAGCAGAAGATGGGCGCCGGAGGCCCACCAGGGGGCCCAGGAGATAGGAGGCCGCGCCCTACAGGGGGGGGCGCCCCCTGTCTCCTGGACAGGGTGTGGGCCCCCTTCCCTATTTCTTTCTCTCATAAATTCTTATTAAATCCAAAAGGTTGTTTGATGGAGTTTCAGGACTTTTGGAGTTGTGCAGAATAGGTTTCCAACGTTTGCTCCTCTTCCAATCAGAATTCCAGCTGCCGGCATTCTCCCTCTTCACGGTAAACCTTGTAAAATAAGAGAGAATAGCCATAAGTATTGAGATATAATGTGTAGTTACAGCCCATAATGCAATAAATATTGATATAAAAGCATGATGCAAAATGGACGTATCAAAGCCCCAAGGTGACAACTCATATAGATTCTTCAATGCCAAACATGGAAGGAGGTCATCAATCTACCAAACTACCGTAAAGTGCTATCACAGAGCATCCAAGCAAGCCTGCGTCACCAAGAGCTTATTTTCAGCACACATTAACCCAAGAGGAGGTGTTCAACGTTGTAAGCAGGTGCAAGCCTCCCAGGCTGCCAACTACAACATTACCGCGAACCAGGTTAGCAAACGATACACAAGTGATTGTGCCGCAAGGAGATGCCCCTGGCCTTCAACCCATACGCAGATCAAACTCGTACATCTATCATGGTGACAGGTACTACGATGCACCAACTTTTGACCTACGCATAGATGGTGATGCTGAGCATGCTGCAACACTTGGTCCAGCACCACAAACAGGGGAAGCCAATGTTATTGTCATAGATGAGGTTGAGTTGGACCTAGCAACTGCAAATGAAGGATGTGCTGCTGCTGATGCTGGCAAGGGATTAGCTCACCAGCCAAATGTTGGATCACTAGACAGCTACCACACCCTGATATGCAGATAACCAGTAGTTGGCACGAGCAGTTCTTCAGGACCACCAGTTGCACGAAGACCGAGGAGGGTAATAAGGCCCAGAGCATCTCAAATGTCCCTATTCATTTACTATGGCAAAAAGAGGATCTTCAAGTCCAATGAGGAAGTCAACAAGCTTTACGCTGCGCTCTTGTATTGGGTCAAGCATCACGAAGGAGCAAATGTTGATGATACCAGGTAAACCAACTCCCCCATAGCCTATGTACATATCTTTTTGAGTTGCACAGTACCACCCACTTAGTTGCACAGCAAGCAGATCATGTTGCACAGAAAAGTGCTTTTAGTTGCACACTGTCATTTCTTTAATACATAATTTCTTTCTTGCTGTGACCCTTCAAGCTAATTTTGTCTTTCATTTCTTTTAAACAAAATTCAGCCCTGAGATAATCAGGTATGGTGATTTCTACATTTCTTTAAAGGAGTTAGTTGATTCCATGAAGCTTGTTCAATGGTTGTCATAATTGTAGTTGAGACTGGAATCATACACATCATGGATAACTTACCACAAGGGTCAAAGAAGGTCGTTCTGCCATTGAGGTTTTCTGTAAGATTTTTCAAAACCTTTGTACCCTCTTCTTTTTTGTAGCACTTTTGTTGACCAATTCAGAGAGTCCTTTCATTTAGCAAGGAGTTTGAAGCATGTTTATAATTTCTGCAGATCAATTTACAGCAAGGGATCCACAATGTGACTGAGATAAACAAGAAGTTTGAATACATGAACTGTCTCGATAAGCAAGACTTGGTCAGTGTTGTGCCCACATGATCCATCTCTTAGTTGGCACTCATAGCATGTTCAGTTGCACATGACACATCTATTAGTTGGCACTCATAGCATGTTTAGTTGCACATGACACATCTATTAGTTGACAAAATACTTTCTGCCAACCTGTTTTAACTTCACCATTTTTTTTACTGCTTTTCTTACCTAAAATGTGTATGTGTGTCTGAATCGTTCACGCGTGCAGGTCATGCTGCCAGTGCTTGAGTGCGCTAATATAAACGGCCACCATGGTGGGAAGCATTATTGGGTCTTCAACATCAACTTGAGGGATGGACGTTTCGAAGTTCTTGATTCAAACAGGAAGCTAGACGACATTGAGTTGATGATCACCGCCTCTACGATCACGGGGGCAGTACGCTAGCTATGGAGGAAGCATTAACCAAAGCAGAGTATCGAGCACTTCCAGATCATTGACATCGACATACCGAAGCAGGTTGGCAAGTAAGACAAGTAGCATGACGTTCTTCTCAATTTTTTCAATCAATCTGTAGTCTTTAAATTTTTCTAGATGTAGTGTTTTTCTCTTGTTTAAATGATTATTAGCTTTATATATGTACGATCTATAGTTTTTTAAGACACACAACTAGTTTGCAGTATCTTTTTCATTTGTATGACTTTCTCATGGATTATCTAGCCAGTTGCACAATGGAACATCACTAGTTGCACAGTGGCACATAATTAGTTGCACAGCGCCATAGAGTACATCATCTTATTGGGTTTAAATTTCATTGAAATTTTTTCCTCTTCCCCACCGCAGCAATGAGTGTGGTCTGTTCACACTGCTTAACGCCTATGAGTGGAAAGGTAGCCTTTGCCCAACTATGAGCCCAAGGAAGTACTCAACATCAGGAAGAAGCTGGCATATGATTGGGTCACCAGCGTGCACAACTCCGCCCCATGGAGGAAGTTGTTGAGACATGACAAGGACTCGGTCTGTACTCTTTTTATTCTCTGACTTTTTTCAATGACTTGCTTGTTTGTAGTTGCACACTAGTAGTGATTTTGTTGCAACTCAATGTTATCACTTTTTTGACACATTTGGAGCACTGGGCCATACAACTATTCAACAAATAAATATTAAACCATTTTTCACCAAAGGCACAAATAACAACCATTTTTACACATTGCATGAACTAATTCAAGGAAAATAACTTAGAGAAGAGAAAGCATAGATGCTGAATGTGTCCACTTGGTCCCAACATTGCTCAAAAACCACCATTCTTTTCCTTTCTCCCTTTTTTCATACAAACGATGCAAGAGAGATCACAACAGCCTGAGTGGACACACACCAGCAGTGTGCTCTATAGATTGGCAGTGGCTGCATTTGTTTCTCTTCTTTGGATGTAGCTCCAGCGCCGATATGTACCGTCGACTCTTTGCCCTACCCTTTATAGTAGACCTTGGAGGATCCCTGGGCACAAAATCATCAGAGGCTTGTGCAGGGGATGCAGCTTCCAACGGGGCAGTAGGACCTATGTGCGTGGGCACTGGACCATCACAAGGTTGTGTTCGATCACCTGTGGAATAATCATAAAAAAAGTTTAATTTTTTGCCTAACCAGGACTGATGTTCTCTGCAACCACACAGCTTCTATTGTGCAACTAACTGGTTGTTGTGTGCAATTTAAGTTGAAAAGAAAACCCGTAGTAGCACGGCTCGTCATGGCACTTGGATGGTAATCACCTATAGCCAGAACAGAAAAACAAGTTAGTTGTTTGTCTTGATGCTCGAACTAACATAATGTGCGCAACTGGGTAGCCTGCTCTGTGCAACTGGGCACCATGATGTGTGCAATTGAAGTTACACACCTAGTTGCATGGGGAGTTGGGGCAGGTAATTACCTGGATGATGAGCCCCCTGAGTACTACCTGTAGGGCCATTGGGAGGAGCACGCGGGGCACTACTTGTTGGGCCAGGCGGGGGAGGAGGTGGCGGAGCAAGCCGTGTAGGGCCTGGAGGTGGAGGAAGTCCTCGAGGGTTGCCATCAACTATAGCTAGAACAGGAAAAACAAGTCAGTTGTTTATCTTGATGCTTGAACTAACATAGCGTGCGCAACTAGGTAGCCTATTCTGTGCAACTGGGCACCATGATGTGTGCAACTGAAGTTACACACCAAGTTAGATGGGGTGTTGGGGCAGGTAATTACCTGGATGATGACCCCCCCTGAGTACTGCTTGTAGGGCCATTGGGAGGAGCACGTGGGGCACTACTTGTTGGGCCAGGCGGGGGTGGAGGTGGCGGAGCATGCCCTATAGGGCCTGGAGGTGGAGGAGGTCCTCGAGGGTTGCCATCATCTGATGGCCCTGTAGCAGCAGCTGGTTTTTTCTTTTTCTTGGACTTGTTCAGGTGGCCGATCTTGGTACGTGCTCCGCACATATGCTTGTATACAATGGCCCGTGCTGCATCAGAGCCACTCGCAAACTTGGCTAGTTTCCGAAAATCGTATATCATGTTTCTCTTCCTTATCTGCTTCTTTGATTGAGGAGGCATTTCATCCGGTTGCTCATACCCAGTCCTTGGCGCACTAGGGACAGCAGTAGGTGTCCACCGTCTTAGCATGTACCTTTCCGGTATGACATCAACTCCAATATGGGTGAACACCTTGAGGATGTGGCAACAAAGGATGCTGTCGTTGTCCATTTTACATCACCCACACAAATAGGAAGCCTCCTCCACCCTTTCCTGCACCAAGTAGTTTCAGGAACCATATTTGGCAACAAATTCCTGGTTCGGTCTGAGCTCAAAAATATCATCACCAACTTGGAACGCATTATAACGCCCAATCAGCTCAAAATCTTCTCTGAACTTGCGGTAGAGGTCCCTAGTGTAGGTTTCGTAAGCTTGCCTCTCTAGTGGGAAGTTGGACCATAGCTCAATCTCAAGGTGTTCTATCATGTAATCATTGCAACCTTCCTTAGCAAGGATGTGGTTATGATTTTTTTTCATATTGCTTGATGAAGTTCAGCATTGAGTTGTGTGGGTTCACATACCTTGTTAGGACGGCATTGAACCCCTCACTACGCTGTGTACACTGCAGGAAGGGGAATAACCCGTGTTTGAAGTAGCACGGCACCCAAGTTGAACTGTACTCGTACAACTTCTCAAAGTGTGTGTGTGTGTGTGTCATTGCCTTGTACTTTATCATTAACCCAGCCCCATTCTTCTCAAACTCGTCTGGAGTGAAGCTGAAGTCAACACAGTAGTTGGAATCATCAGAGAGCCCTGGATTCCAGCACAACAACCAACCAACTTTTTCTTGTGCCTTTTTCATGATGTGCCATTAACAACAGCGATGCACGGTGGTTGGAAACATGCTCTCTATTGACTGCCTCATTGAACCATCCTGATCGGTTATGAAGTTGTCAGAAGGTTTGCCATACATAGCCTCTAGGAATGCTTGGAAGACCCAATCAAAGCTCGATGCCAGCTCCTAGCTCACAAACGCGCAACCCAGCATGAAAGATTGGCCATGTCAGTTTATTCCAATGAAGGGTGCGAATGGCATATGGTACATGTTGGTCATGTAAGTGGTGTCAAACGATATGCAATCGTGGTATGCCTCCGCATAAGCCTTTTGAACTAAGCCATCCACCCAAAATATGTTGACAACTCTGTCCTCTTCATCATATTTTCCCTTGTAGAAGAAGTATGGATCGGTTTTCTGTATACCCTTGAAGTGCGCAATTGTCTCAATCATGTCACCCTCCTTTGTCTCATCTCTATGGAAACTTGTACACAGATTTGTTATTGCCTTTGGTCCGAACGGCACCATCATATCAAATCCATAGAACTCTGCCATTATATGCATCATACGTCCTGCATAATACAAAAAGAAACAATATATCTTTTTTAGTCGCACGAATGCACACACCCAGTTGCACAGTAGTAGGACATGTGTTGGCATAGAAGATAATTGCAGGAAATGGACACCAAGCACCACCTTTTTAAAAACACTTTGCACTTCGCATACATGACATTGTGTAGTTGCACAGTGAAGGTAATCTAGTTGCACAACAAGCACCAAAGTGATATAGAAACAACATGGGAAGTTGGACACTAGTTGCACACTTAAGAAATTTTAGTTGCACAGGAGTACCATAACAGTTGCACACTGGACTTCCTAGAGGGAAACTTAATTCTCTAAGGGATATAGAAACACACATATAGTCAAGTTGTAGTTATACAAGATGCGCAAAAACTCCTTTTCATCAGGAGAGATGCATTGGTGGGATCTCAAGTACTTGGACAATGAAGGTTTGTTCACCAGCGGATGATTGTGGTCACGGACAAAGTGTGTCACCTCCCATCGCCCATCTAGCAGCTTCACCAACACTTTTGCCTTGCATTGAGTCTGCTTTATTGTCTCACGTTTCCATTTCTTCTTTTTCTTACCAGGACTAGCCTCCTCTTCAGCAAAGATTGGAGGCTCATCTTCCATTTCATCATCACTGTCAACAGGTTTTGGATCTGGTATAGGGTCCAGAACAGGAGGAGCCTCAGCTCCTCCATTATCAGCTTTGGGCTTATTGAACTTGTTGCAACAAAACTGCTGTTTTACCAATACATTGGTATGAGGTGTCCGCCTAGAGGTGTTCATCTTGACAGAGAAACCCATCCATAGGGCATAGTTGTTGTAGTGAACCTTAGCAATTTGTAGGCTGTCAAACCTCATGCCAAGGGTTCCATGGGCTGAGAACCAGCCTCATCCTCTCCTTCTTCTCCTTGCACAACACCGTCAACAGCACCAACTCCTAGCTCAGTCCTTGTTGGACCAGGTACATTTGTCGCGGTTCCCGTGTCATCAAGAGTATGGCTCTCTGACTGCAAAGACACCACTACAGGGGCACTACAGGTAGATAACTGTCCTGCCACATTGTCATGGCCCATAGGGTTAGGACCACGACTTGTCTACACGTAGTAAACAGATCGCCCATTTTCTGTCCAATTTCGTTGTGGTATGCTGGGTTGCTGCTGATCCATATCACGAGGAAGCTCATTGAGATCAGGAGGCAACTCATTGAAATCAAGCATCTTTTTTCCTTTTTTTGGCTGCTGCCACACACCCCCTGCACATAAAAAAGAAGGAAGTGTTGTCATCAGTTTAATCATGAAAAGTGTTTCAAACAACCTAAAAACTTAGTAAATAGGCAGTTGCACACCATTATGACAATCATAGTTGCACATGCATTTTTTGTTTGCATAGACTTGTTATGTTAGTTGCACAATTTGCAGTAAATAGCTGGCAAGAACATGACTTTTTTCACTACAAAGTTTTCCTGACTTTTTCTTATGTTTGTTGCAATGATCCGCGGGTTTTCTGTTTGGCAAGGAGCTGATTCGGATTTTTTGCACATAATTTGATGCTACATTTGAGATGGAAAATCCAGGTGAAAGAAGAAAGAAGAATTGGATGACAGATTATAGATATATGTTTTTCATCGCCGTTTCTGTTTTTACTTCTAGTATATTGAACATATTTTTACACTATAGGTTTGCAATAGGTTTGGGACCAGAATATATGTGTGGGACAAGAATATATGCGTGACTATTTTAATATGGTTTGTGATTTCATTAGCTATGGACAAAAGTTCTTGTGTTTTTGCTGTCGTACTATAGATTTTTGGTTTTGGCTAGAATAGATGTCTCAGTTGGCCAGGATGCTTATTTTCAGTTGGCCAACATGCATGTTCAGTTGGACAGTCAATGTGTTCAGTTGGCTAGAATAGATGTCTCAGTTGGCCAGGATGCATGTAGCCAATACAACATGCATGCTCGCTAGGCACCAATGTGTTCAGTTGGCTAGAATAGATGTTTCAGTTGGCCAGGATGCATATTCAGTTGGCCAGCATGCATGTTCAGTTGGCTAGGATACATGTTTTTATTGCCCATTTACTTCAGGTTTTCTAAAGTGTTTACCTAGAAAACAGGATTATGTTCAGGATAAATGTTCAGTTTGCCTAGCATGCATGTTTAGTTGCCAGAATACATGATTTAGTTGGCTGGGATGTATGTTCAGTTGCACACATATGCATTTTTAGTTGCACATATTCTTTGGACAGTCAATGTGCTATTTTGCAAACAATAACTACAACTTGGTAGAATGCATGTTTAGTTTTTGGCTACATTGCTTTTCGAGTTGGCTAGAATCATGTTTTAGTTGGCCAGAAAATATGTCTTAGTTGGCTTGCTGAACACATTTAGGGGGGAGGGGGTGGGGTGGACTTGCCTGGCATGCATGTTAGAAAACATGTTCAGTTTTGTTAAACTTGATCTCAAACCATGTTTCATGTGCAGATGCACTCATGAGAGGGTGGGGGTGGTTTGATGTTGACATGGGGGTGATGTGGCAGATCTACTCCTTTTTTGAAGCAGCTTCTCCATGGATTTGTTGATAGATCCATGGAGAAGGGGTTTTACAGATGCAGTACAAGAAGGGGGGAACTGAACAGGGGCAGAGGGGAATTACTTGCCTGATGTTGCTGCCTGGTATGGCTCTGATCACCCTGCCCTTAGAACAATTTCTTGAAGCAGTTCCTCCTACTTTTGGGATGCCATAGCGGCTATACAGAGGAGGAACAAGGGCCTTGGATCCCCTTCTTTCGTGGAGAAGAAGAAGGCATCGTGGGTTCATTGGGGCGAGCGGGCGTGGGAGGCGCTGGGTAGGTATAGCTAGGCGTGGGGCGAGCGGGCGTGGGGGACAAGCTGGCCACGTGGGAGCACAGGCGTATCGGGACTGGCCAACTGATCAGATCGGTTTTGATGGTTGCATGTCCTTCCTTTTCTGGAGCGTGGGGGGGGGGGCAGGGCCTTACCTTTTCAGGCCGGCCGCTCGATCGCACTAGTGGGCAGCCAGCCGCCCACTAGACGTGTCCTTGTTTATGGGCAGTACTGGCATCGGTGCGCCGGCCCAACGTTTCGGCCGGTCGCCTAGCAGCCGTCGGATTGGCACCATTTGAACCATTTAGGCCTTATTTTCTTCCCCCAATCTAAAAACAATTCCCTCGAGCGAAGTTTCCTTCCCACGCGCATGGCAGAAGACGTCTGAAAATCACCTCGTGTCCTCCAGCTTGTAGCACCTCGGGGCTCACCTTTCGTAGCAAACAACGGTGCACGACCCCATCGTCGGCCGCTTGCAGCACCGCTTCTTTCCACACCCACACCCAAGGTCGTCGCTGCAAAAAACGTGGAGGTTGTCGATGTATCTTATCTGTCTATCGCAGTCATAGGAAGAACTTGTCCAGTAGCCTCACAGCTCCACCTCCCATGAAGAGCCCCTGTCGGAGCAATCATCAACGCTGGTCATTGCGAAAAACGGCGATGGATGCAGCAAAATGTTGTCGTCGCCGTCATAGGTTGGGATCATCATCATGAATGGTTGCAACATATGTCGCGGGTCGTAGGAAAAAAATGATGATGGATGCAATAAAAATGGCATCGTCGCCATTGCAGGTCAAAGCTGCGACATGAATGGTTGAAGCTTTTTCCATTGCCGTATGTAGCTTTTGTCACCAACAGTTGTAGCTTTCTTTGTCATCCGTAATTTGCTTCATCTATTGTTGAAACTTATTCGTCGCTGGTTGAAGCTTTTATCATCGTCAATTGAAGCTTTTGTGTTTGCGTAGTACCAACACCCCAAAAATTTGGTTCCATCAATTGAAGCTTTTGGTGATGCAGGTTCTAACTTTCTCGATCACCCCATGCAGCTTTTAGTGTTTTGAGCAATGGCTAACCACAGATTTTGGTCGTCTTCTGGTTGAAGCTTTTGTCCTTGCCAGCTGTAGCTTTTGGGTCGTTGGTTGCAGCACCATAGAGGATTAGCTTTTAGGTATCATGGCAGAGAGGAGATGCTTGCAGCGGAGGGGGAGGAGGTGCTTATGCAAGTAGCAAGGGGGCACACCGTTGACACTGGCAAACTCGTAGCGCGAGAGACGAGATGGAATTAGCAGGAGGCGAGAGGAAGAAGAAGCAGAGAAGAAAGAATAAAAAGACATGAAAATGACATCTAGCATGAGGCCCACCTAGTGCCAGCCTGTCTCCGCGTGAAAAGAAGGAAGCCAGCGAGAGGGACAGGTTGAACGCTCGACCGGTCTGCCGGCGCAAAGGATTTTCCTTTGTTTATTATAGAGATTTGGAAGTCCAAACCAATCCATGAAAACCAAAAGTAAAGTGTATACCGATTTCTTCTCACTCTCTATTGTCACTCTGTCTTTCATGTCCCATTCTCTTTCCTCCACTACAATTTTATTTTTTGTTCATTTTAGTTCTCTTTATTTTCTCTATTATATCTCTATTCAGCTTTTCTTTTTGTGTCTGTTTTTATATTATTTATTTCCTTTTTATTTTTTCCTTCTATTTTTCTTCAAATTCGTGTAAAATATTTTTGTGAATATTTTTCATAGAAAACTGAATATATATATATATATATATATTATTTTTTCGAAGATATTTTAAATTCATGAATATTTTTTCTTATAGCAAGGGCCTCTTGACAGCTTGAAGTTCTAGCAGCTGCCATGCCAGGGCCTTCTTCATAGCATCTAGTTCATCATGCTGGTTTGTCACGCCGTGCTTGAGTGCTACTGGTTCTTGCTCCTGCACTACCAGTGGACTGATGACAGGTTCAGATGTTGTTTCTTGGGAAAATGACCTGCAGTAAGGCCATAATTTGAGCATCCTAACTTTCCCTACAGAAAAATACATGCAGGTTACATCATATGGGAGAATTCCATAAGTTATATATGCATCTGCCGCAATATACCATTACATGGGTGAACAAAGATCAGAAGTAAGGAAGTGTTTACACAAAAGAGTTGGCCTACTCACCAGGTGAACCCGCTTTCTCTTTGATTTGCTTGAGCTGGGTAACACATATGCATTCAGAGACATGAGCTATTTCAACTCTTGAAGCCGCATATGTAGACCCTTGGTCACCGAGTCTAGTTGATGACGATAATATTGCTGCCATAATGTATTTTAAGACATCAGATTGTAGTGCACAGTTTACATCCCATGGCACATGACATAGAAAGTAGGCATATTCTAACCACACATGAATAGTTTCCTATAACACCAACATGTACATCTTTACTACTGACCGGATGTGCGTCTTTTTGTTCACTATGACTCCCACATTCATTTAGTTCTTCATGGTCTGTACATCTAAGTGAAGGACCACATACTTGTTGATACGTTTCCAATGTATCTATAATTTTTTATTGTTCCATGCTATTATATTATCTGTTTTGGATGTTTTATATGCATTAATATGCTATTTTATTTTATTTTTGGGACTAACCTATTAACCTTGAGCTGACTGTCAGTTTTTTGTTATTTTCCTTGTTCTTGAGTTTTACAGAAAAGTAATATCAGACGGAGTCCAAACGAAATAAAACTTTACAAAGATTGTTTTGGGACCAGAAACACCTGTGTGACTTGGAGAGCGGGCCAGAAGAGTCCCGAGGAGGCCACAAGCCTCTAGGTCGCGCCCCAGGGGGGCACCCTGAGGGTTTCGGCCCCCTAGGGTTTCCTCCAACCCTAATTCCACCTCTATATATTCTCAAATATTCCCCCACCATCAGAAGCATCCATGAAAATACTTTTCTGCTGCCGCAAGCCTCTGTTCTCATGAGATCCCATCTTGGGGTCTTTTCCGGCACTCTGCCGGAAAGGGATTCGATCACAGAGGGCCTCTACAACAACCTTGTTGCCCTTCCTACGAAGCGTGAGTAGTTTACCACAGACCTACGGGTTCATAGCTAGTAGATAGATGGCTTCTTCTCTCTCTTTGATCTTCAATAAAATGTTCTCCTCAATGTTCTTGGAGTTCTATCCGATGTAATATTCTTTTACGGTGTGTTTGTCGAGATCTGATGAATTGTGGATTTATGATCAGATTATCTATGAATATTATTTGAGTATTTTCTATACTCTTTTATGCATGATTAAGATATCTTTGTATTTCTCTTCGAACTATCGGTTTGGTTTGGCCAACTAGATTGGTGATACATCTCCAACGTATCTATAATTTATGAAGTATTCATACTGTTATTTTATCATTCTGGGGTGTTTTACAATCATTTTATAGCAACTTTATATCATTTTTTGGGACTAACCTATTGACCCAGTGGCCAGTTCCAGTTGCTATTTTTTGCTTGTTTTTTACATCGCAGGAAATCAATATCAAACGGAGTCCAAACACCGCGTAACTTTTTGGAGATTTTTTCGGGACCAGAAGGAACCCAATGGGCCTGAGCTGCACCTAGGGGTGCCCCGAGGGGGGCAAAACCCACCAGGGCGCCCTGGGCCCCCTAGTGCACCCAGGTGGGTTGTGCCCACCTCGGTGGACTCCCGTACCCCTTCTTTGCACTATAAATTCCCAAATATTCTGAAACCCTTCAGGGTAGCCATAGATCAGAAGTTCCGCTGCTGCAAGGCCTCTGTATCCACGAGATCCAATCTAGACCATGTTCCGGCACCCTTTCGGAGGGGGGAATCATCATCGGTGGCCATCTTCATCATCCCGGCGGCCACTGATAATCCCCAAGTGCAGGAAATCATCGTAGCAATTTCCAAAGGTGGAAGTGATAAGTATGGAGTGTCGAACCCACAAGGAGCTAAAGGTAAGATCAATATTCTCTCAAGTCCTATCTCGCCATCGACACGACTCTCACGATTAATCGAACGTTTGCTTCCAACTAGATACGAGAAATAAAACTACGTTGTGGGTATGAAGAGGATAACTTTGCATGATATCAGAGAGCTAAAATATAAAAGTAGATGTTGTTATCATAAAGTTAGAATATATTACTAAATATTATAAATAGCGAGTGTGGAATAATGATGGATCAGTGTGCGGAATTATGCTAGGCAATAGTTAACAAGACCGGTAGTCGTCATTGCAATTTCATATGAGGGAGAGGCATACGCTAACATACTTTCTCATCTTGGATCATGTGTACTTATGATTGGAACTCTAGCAAGCATCCACAACTACTAAAGATCATTAAGGTAAAACCCAACCATAGCATTAAAGCATCAAGTCCTCTTTATCCCGTACGCCACAGCCCCCTTACTTGGGTTTAGGCTTCTGTCACTCAAGCAACCCACTATAAGCGAATCATGAATGTATTGCAAGACCCTACAGCGGGAATCCCTCACGCTTGCGCGACATGGAGGGCACAATAGGACAACACCAAAATAAAACATACAACTCATACCAATCTAGATCATCAATCTACCCAAAGACAAAAGATATCTACTCAAAACATCATAGGATGGCAACACATCATTGGATCATAATATGTGGCATAAAGCACCATGTTCAAGTAGGGATTACAGCGGGGTGCGGGAGAGTGGACCGTGTAAAAGAGATGAGGATGGTGATGTGGATGGTGATGTTGATGAAGACGATCACCGTGGCGATGATTCCCCTCCCGATGACACTCCGGCGCCACCGAGAGAGAGGAGGAGAGGTTATCCCCCTTGTATTTCCTCCTCCATGGCCTCCCCCCTAGATGGGGAGAGGTTCTCCCTCTGTTCCTTGGCCTTCATGGCGATTATGGCCCCTCCGGGATCCTCCTCCATGGCCTCCGGTGATAATGGCCTCCTCCATCAGGGTGCCAGATAGGGCCTAGATTGATTTCTCGTGGCTACAGAGGCTTGCGGCGGCGGAACTTCTGATCTAGGTTATTTCCCGAAGGCTTCTGTATTTATAGGATAGGTTGGCATTGATTTCACGTCGGGGGTCTTGGGCCATCCACGAGGCAGAGGGCGCCCCCCCCACCCTCATGGGCAGCCCGGGACTCTTCTGGCCCAACTCTTTCACTCCAGGGGCTTCTTTTGGTCCATAAAAATTCATCAAAAATTGGCATGTCAATTGGACTCCGTTTGGTATTCCTTTTCTGTAAAACTCAAAAACAAGGAGAAAACAGAAACTAGCACTGGGCTCTAGGTTAATAGGTTAGTCCCAAAGATCATATAAAATAGCATATAAATGCATATAAAACATCCAAGATGGATAATATAATAACATGAGTACTTCATAAATTATAGATACATTGGTGACGTATCAGCATCCCCAAGCTTAATTCCTGCTTGTCCTCGAGTAGGTAAATGATAAAAGAAATAATTTATGAAGTGTGAATGCTAGCAGGTGTAGAAGTTTGATCAATGATAATTTCAATCACCTTTTCAAGCATCATTTTATGTCATAACAGTAGCTCATCTCATAAAACTTCTCATGATCAAGTAACAAGCTATTCACATGTTAAAGTATAGATCATGAACTTTCTTGAAACTAATAAACTATATTCTCAATCATCAAACAATTGCAATTCAACTTATTTTCAGGAAGGGTCTATGTCAGAGCTTTGATTCAGCAAACTCCACATACTCAACTATCATTTAATCTTTCACAATTGCTAACACTCACGTCATATTTCTGGGTTCAAAGTTTTAATCGGACACATAGAAAGATAGGGGCTTATAGATTCGCCTCCCAACCTTTTACCTCAAGGGTAAAGTCAACAATAATAGTTCATGATAACTTATATCCAATTGGATATATATCAGGATCCTTCCAACACAATATGCTTGCCAAAGGATAAAATGTAAAAAGGAAAGGTGAAGATCACCATGACCCTTGTATAAGGGTAGAAGATAAAAGTAAAAGATAGGCCCTTCGCAGAGGGAAGCAGAGGTTTGCGATTTTAAGGTTGGATGCACAAAATCTTAATGCATAAGAACATCACTTTATATTGCCTCTTGTGATAGAGACCTTTATTATGCAGTCCGTCGCTTTTATTTCTTCCCTATCACAAGTTCGTATAAAGCTTATTTTCTTCGCACTAATATATCATACATATTTAGAGAGCAATTTTTATTGCATGTACCGATGACAACTTACTTGAAGGATCTTACTCAATCCATAGGTAGGTATGGTGGACTCTCATGGCAAAACTAGTTTAAGGGATATTCGGAAGCACAAGTAGTATCTCTACTTGGTGCAAAGAATTTGGCTAGCATGAGGGGGAAAGGCAAGGTCAACATGTTGGATGATCCATGAAAATATACTTTATTTTGGATATAAGAAAACATAACCCATTAAGTTGTCTTCCTTGTCCAACATCAACCTTTTAGCATGTCATATTTTAATGAGTGCTCACAATTACAAAAGATGTCCAAGATAGTATATTTATATGTGAAATCTCTCTTCCTTTGATATTCTTTCATGAATTGTTCGAGTGACCAATTCTGCGTTTGCTAACTTTCAATAAGTTTACTACCTATACTTCTTACGTGTGAAGTCATTACTCCCCATGGTATAAGCATATGAAACATATATAAATTCAGATTTATGATATTCAATTCATTCAACCATTTACTCATAGGATATACGTGAAGCATGTGAGCAAATGACAAACTACTCCAAAAGATATAAGTGAAGAACAATGAGTAGTAAAATAATTAACTAGCCATGGGAGAATTCTTTTTCATTCAAGATTTCAGATCCAATGATTTTATTCAAACAGCAAGTGAAATTGAAAATACGCTCCAAGCAAAACACATATCATGTGACGAATAAAAATATAACTCCAAGTAAAGTATACTGATAGTTTTGAAGACGAAAGAGGGGATGCCTTCCGGGGCATCCCCAAGCTTAGGCGCTTGAGTCTTCCTTGAATATTACCTTGGGGTGCCTCGGGCATCCCCAAGCTTAGGGTCTTTCCACTCCTTATTCTCCTCATATCGATATCTCACCCAAAGCTTGAAAACTTCAATCACACAAAACTTAACGGAACTTCGTGAGATAGGTTAGCATGATAAAGAGCAAACCATTCATTTTGGTACTGTCAAAGACAAGGTTCGTAATTGTTCTCACACAATGCCTACTGTACCATATTATTTCTACAATTTATATTGAGAAATATAAGCCATAGAAACTAGAAAACAAGCAAACTATGCAATGAAAACAGAATATGTCAGAAACAGAACAGTCTGTAATGATCTGAACAACAACCATACTTCTGCTACTCCAAAAATTATGAAATAACTGGTGGACGTGAGGAATTTGCCTATTAATCTTCTGCAAAAAGAATCAACTCAAAATATCTCTTCTGTAAAAAATGGCAGCTAATCCTGTGAGCGCAAAGTTTCTGTTTTTTACAGCAAGATCACATTAACTTTCATCCAAGTCTTCCCAAAGGCCTTACTTGGCACTTTATTGAAACAAAAGCTATAAAACATGATTACTACAGTAGCTTAATGATGTGGACACACAAAAACGGTAAAGGTAAATATTGGGTTGTCTCCCAACAAGCGCTTTTCTTTAATGCCTTTTAGCTAGGCATGATGATTTCGATGATGCTCACATAAAAGATAAGAATTGAAACATAAAGAGAGCATCATGAAGAATATGACTAGAAAATTTAAACCTAACCCACTTCCTATGCCTAGGGATTTTGTGAACACAGAATTTAAGGGAACAAGAATCAACTAGCATAGGAAGGCAAAACAAGTATAACTTCGAAACTCTAAGCACGTAGAGAGGAAACTTGATATTATTGCAACTCCTACAAGCATATATTCCTCTCTCATAATAATTTTCAGTAGCATCATGAATTAATTAAACAATATAACCATCACATAAATCATTCTTTTCATGATCTACAAGTATAGAAATTTTTCTACTCTCCTCATAAGCAAAATTCTTCTCATTCAGAATAGTGGGATCACTAATTCCTAAAGTTGACACTCTTCCAAACCCACTTTAGATGATAGTATTATTCATACTCCAAAAGATATAAGTGAAGTTCATGGAGAATTCTACAATTAATATAGACTAACCAATATCCAAGCTCAAAATATGTAAGCGAAGCACACGAAGCATTCTATAAAACCATACTCAAAAGATTTAAGTGAAGCACAAAGAGCAATTCTATAAAATCATACTTAAAAGATATAAGTGAAGCACATAAAATATAAAACAAATCAATGAAGGGACATCTCATACTATCATGGTTCTTAAAGGAAAAACAAAAACACAAAGGACACAAATCATGTGAACAAAACAAAAACCGAGGTATACCGATATTTGTTGAAGAAGAATGATGGGATGCCAACCAGGGCATCCCCAAGCTTAGATGCTTGAGTATCCTTTGGAATATTTACTTGGTGCGCCTTGGGAATCCCCAAGCTTGAACTCTTGCCTCTCTTTATTCTTCTCATATTGATAGCTCCTCAATCTTCGAACACTTCATCCACACAAAACTTTAACAAAAACTTTGTGAGATCCGTTAGTGTAATAAAGCAAACTACCATTTTAAGGTACTGTGATCAACTCATTATTTATTTATATTGGTGTTAAAACTACTATATTACAACTTCACCATGGTTCATACCCCCCGATACTAGCCATAGATTCATCAAAATAAGCAAACAACACACGAAAAACAGAATCTGTCAAAAATAGGACAGTATGTAGTAATCTGGAAGTTTAGTAAACTTATGTAACTCCAAAAATTATGAAATAAATGTGAAAGTTTTAAAAATTTGTACATAATTAATTTGCAAAAAGTTTCAGACCCATTTGACCTTCCAGTAAAAAAATGTAAAATCACGCGCTAGAGCGAAAGTTTCTGTTTTTGTTCTGCACATAGTAAACAAGCAATCTAATCATCCTAAAACCAAAGCTTGGCACATTATTTTTATAATACAATGGATATATACAAGGGGATAATTATTTACAGAGAAACTTCCATGAAAAATTCTACATTGTTTCCGTGAGCATGAACACAAGTGCTCAAGGTCGACCCTCACTTCTTCAATGCATAACATTCCAATCGCTTCTCTTTTTGAAAAACTTTTTTAGGCATGAGTGGCAAGTAATTTTTTTTGTATTTTAATTCTTTATTTTTTTTGTATGTTTCACCCACAACTAAACAGAAGCAAAAAGGAAAAACAAAATCTACTTAGTGAAGAAAGCAAACAAGCACACATGAGAATATCAACCCCACGCTATTGCTCCCCAGCAACGGCGCCAGAAAAGTGCTTGATAATCCCAAAGTGCAGGGAATCATCGTAGCAATTTCCAAAGGTGGAAGTGATAAGTATGGAGTGTCGAACCCACAAGGAGCTAAAGGTAAGATCAATAGTCTCTCAAGTCCTATCTCGCCATCGACACGACTCTCACGCATACATCGAACGTTTGCTTCCAACTAGATACGAGAAATAAAACTACGTTGTGGGTATGAAGAGGATAACTTTGCATGATATCGGAGAGATAAAATATAAAAGTAGGTGTTGTTATCATAAAGTTAGAATATATTACTAAATATTATATATAGTGAGTGTGGACTAATGATGGATCGGTGTGCGGAATTATCTTATGCATTTGTTAACAAGACCGGTAGTCGTCATTGAAATTTCATACGAGGGAGAGGCATAAGCTAACATACTTTCTCTTCTTGGATCATATGTACTTATTTTTTTAAGGTCATATGTACTTATTATTAGAACTCTAGAAAGCATCCGCAACTACTAGAGATCATTAAGGTAAAACCCAACCATAGCATTAAAGCATCAAGTCCCCTTTATTCCATACGCCACAAACCCCTTACTCGGGTTTATGCTTCTGTCACTCAAGCAACCCACTATAAGCGAATCATGAACATATTGCAACACCCTACATCGGGAATCCCTCACGCTTGCGCGACACGGAGGGCACAATAGGACAGCACCAAAATAAAACATACAACTCGTACCAATCTAGATCATCAATCAACCCAAAGACAAAAGATATCTACTCAAAACATCATAGGATGGCAACATATCATTGGATCATAATATGTGGCATAAAGCACCATGTTCAAGTAGGGATTACTGCAGGGTGCGGGAGAGTGGACCGCGTAAAAGAGATGAGGATGGTGATGATGATGGTGATGTTGATGAAGACGATCACCGCGGCAATGATTCCCCTCCCGATGGCACTGCGGCGCCACCGAGAGAGAGGAGGAGAGGTTCTCCCCCTTGTGATTCCTCCTCCATGGCCTGCACCCTAGATGGGGAGAGGTTCTCCCTCTGGTCCTTGGCCTTCATGGCGATGATGGCCCATCTGGGATCCTCCTCCATGGCTTTCGATGATGATGGACCCCTCCGGCAGGGTGCCAAAGAGGGACTAGATTGATTTCTCGTGGCTACAGAGGCTTGCGGCGGCGGAACTTCCGATCTAGGTTATTTCCCAAAGATTTCTGTATTTATAGAAGAGGTTGGTGTTGATTTCACGTCAGGGGGGTCTTCGGGCTGTCCACGAGGCAGGGGGCGCGCCCCCCACCCTCATGGGAAGCCCGGGACTCTTCTGGCCCAACTCTTTCACTCCAGGGGCTTCTTTTGGTCCATAAAAATTCATCAAAAATTGGCACGTCAATTGGACTCTGTTTGGTATTCCTTTTCTGTAAAACTCAAAAACAAGGAGAAAACAGCAACTGGCACTGGGCTCTAGGTTAATAGGTTAGTCCCGAAAACATATAAAATAGCATATAAATGCATACAAAACATCCTAGATGGATAATACAATAGCATTAATACTTCATAAATTATAGATACGTTGGAGACGTATCAACCACCATGACGAGGAGGGAGTAGTCCACCCTCGAGGCTGAGGGTTTTTACCGGTAGCTATGTGTTTAATCTCTCTCTCTCTCTCTCTCGTGATCTTGAGATGTCATGATCTTGATGTATCGCGGGATTTGTTAATATAGATGGATCATATGATGTTTCTCCCCTCTTTACTCTTGTTGTGATGAATTGAGTCTTTACCCTTTGAAGTTTTGTCTTGTTCAATTGAATGTTCAGATCTGAAAACACATGATGTATATCTTGCCGTATGAATACTTGAGGTGACAATGGAGTATCATATTGATTCACTTGATATATGTTATGGCACTCAACTTGTGGATTCCCGCGGTGACATTGGGGTAATCTATGCATAGGGGTTGATGCACGTTTTTATTATCTTTTCTCCGATAGAAACTTTGGGGTACCATTTTAGTTCTTTGTGTTGGATTGAGCATTATGAATATGAAATTGTTTGATACATATCGTATAATTAACTCACAGGTACTCGCGGTGACATTGGGGTATCTAGGTGACATTAGAGTTGGTTGATATGTGTCATATGGTGTTATTTTAGTACGAACTCTTGATTAGATCAATTAGAAAGAATAGCCTGTTGTTATTTTAGTACAAACTCTAGGATAGGCAGATCGGAAAGAATAGCTTTTTGAGGTGGTTTCGTACCCTACAAACAATTTCTATCTTTTGTTCTCCGCTAATAGGAACTCATGAGTGATTATTTATTGCACTTAGAGGGATAATCATATGATCCAACTATGTTCGCACTGTTGAGAGATTGCACTAGTGAAAGTATGCACCCTATGTCGTGGTTCTAAGGCTGACAGTAGAAAGGGGGGTAGGTATGGAGAGGCAAGATCTCAGCTATGGTGAAGGTGTACACACGGGGTTTACGAGTTCAGGCCCTTCTCGGAGGAAGTAATAGCCCTACGTCTCGGTGGTCGATTGGATTATATGTGTGATGTTACAGGGGGTGCGAACCCTTGTGCCAGAGGAGGAGGGTGGCTTATATAGAGTTCGCCAGGACCCTCTTTGGCCTCCATTACAAGGGACTTGATGTACATAAAGTGGGGGTGTTACTAGTAACACTAGCCTTAAGTGTTGTTAATGACCTTAAAGAATACGGAGTGAACGCCTACCCGTTGTAACGCTAAGTGACTCCTGGTCTTCGGGAGGTTGAGTGATTCTCTGGATGGTCGAGTGACAGTAGGTTGGAAGACTCCCGAGTGACATGATGTCGAGTGGATTGCACTCGACATCTTCGACCGGGGGTCTCATGCTGCCTCTTGAACCTCTTGTCTTCCAGGGTAGTGACCTTGGGTAGGACGTATAGGTCAGGCCTATGACCCTACCCCAGGTCTGTATCCTCATCAGTAGCCCCCGAATGGATTAAGGTTCGAGTGGAAAGTAGGTTGGAGTTTTCTGCAAGATCGAAAACTCGCGTTGGTACTTCAGCGTCGATTCAGTCGCCTTGATCCTTTCAGGGAGTCGTCGACCGAACTTGTGGCGTCGTTTGCCGAGTGCCGTATTAGAGTGCAGGGTCGTGGGTGTGATTGGCTGCTGCGTATCCCGGATTTCACGGGATACGAAATTTCGGGGAAGCGCGCGGGACGGGGAGTGCCGAAGCGGGCGGAGCGGATAAACAGTGATGCCTCAATTTCCATGCCGCCTTTTTCACAATGTATGCTGCGTGCGACTGTTGCGGGATTTGACAGGATTGCCTGGTCCCACGCGTCACTCACTCGGAAACGACCCTTTATAAGCTGACGGGGCCGAGGCGTCTGCACTGTGCACGCTCTTTCCTCCATCTTCTTCCTCCACTTCTCCGCCGCGCCCAGCTCTTTTGTTCCGACGCTGCCGCTCCGCCGCCATGGTGAAGGACAAGACGGCGGCACTAGAGCGCACAAACAAGGTGAAGGGGGTGGCGAAGGGCAAAAAGCAGCACCGCGGGTCGTCATCGCGCGCGGGGCTGCCACCGGGCTGGATCCAGGGTGATTGGATTCGGTCTTTGATTCGGCAGGAGGATCTGGACGAGCTGGCAGGGTCCGAGCTGATCGTCAAGGGAGCGGCGAGGTTGCGGGAGGGGGAGATGAATCCTCAGCCTCGACCGGGTGAGTGCGTACTGCTTGCCACCCACGTCGACCGGGGTTTTCGCTTCCTCCGCATCCTTTCTTCCGGGGGTTCTTGAACTTTTTGGTGCCCAACTCCACCATTTTTCTCCTAACACCATCACGTATCTGGTCGCCTTTGTGTCGATGTGTGAAAACTTCTTGGGGTGTCAACCGCACTAGGGTCTTTTCAAACATATCTTCACCATCCAATCCCATTCGGTCAAAAAAGCGAAGTCGAGTGACTCAAAGACCAACGTCATCCAGATGTGTGGGGGTTTAGGTATCCAAAAAAGGCATAGGAGCTCCTTCCCTGCTATGACTCTCCCTGAATCAGTTAGAGGCTGGTAGTCGACCTGGTTCTACTGCCAGGACGAGGCAGCTCCAGGTCAGTCGACAGTCCTTCCTCACTTCACATTCGACCGCGTCCAAACTCCTTCTCCACTCAAAGTGACCGCTGCTGAGAACATGGAGACGAAGACGCTGGTAGAGAAAGTGGTTCAGCTTATCAATGAGGGTGTTACCGGCATGGACCTGCTGGAAGTGTTCCTCAGTCGACGCATCCAGCCTCTCCAGGCCCGTGATCATCCTATGTGGCTGTACTCTGGACCTGAAGATACCGCTCGGGTCCATCCAGAGGAAGTGTCATCCGAGACCGTGGCCATGTGGTTGAGGAGTATCACAAGCAATCAGGACAATCCCAGAGGATCCAGGCGAGTTATCCCTTTCAGAGACAACAATCCACCCGACAAGGTATGCCCTTTTGTTATGACTGCTTGGTGCATAAGTTCCGACAGCATTTGATGTCGACTGATTTTTGCTTGACTTTTCGTCTTGTAGGTTTTCAGCGAGATGTACTCTATGCCCAACGGTGAACAAGCCCTGGAGCAGGGCCAGGAGGAAGAGGCCAACACAGACGAGAGCAGCAACTGGGAGTCTTCAGATGGAGAAGAGGAAGAGGAGAGCAAGGAGTCGGACGACAAGGAAGAGGTCGACTCGCCGCCGCGTTCCGAGCGTCGATCCAAGCAGCAACACGACCCGGCGGGTGGGCGCGGGAAGAAGGTGGCTCCGAGTACTCACGCTCAGAAGCGCACTCGGACGTCGACTCCGGAACCGACAGAGAAGACCGCCAAGCAGCCCAAGGTTGCTCCTGCTAAGACTCGGAAGACTTTACCGCGGATCAAAATGGACGTCCCAGTGGCTTCGGGGTGAGTAACACACTTGTGCTTATACAGACCGACTGAAATTTCTGTTCTGGCCAATTGGATTACGCATCTTTCCAGGCCCACCTCTGCTGCTACTGACATGGATGTCGATAAGGCACCAGGAGACGAGGAGGCCACCTCCCGAGCTGGTAAGTTCGTTCGACCAAGTTTCATTTAGTCGAGTGGGTAGTCAATCGGCTGAATATTTGATACTTCTCTCTTTCTGTAGCTCCGCAAGAGATTGTTGTGCTCCCTGATGACGAGGAAGAAGAAGCGCCTCTACAGGAGAGGAGGAAGAAGAGTGGAGGCTTGAGTAGGAGGAGGCTTGAAATCCAAGTCCCTCAGTCGATGCCGGCGCTTGAGGCGGTGGTCGAACGTTCCGAAGGGCCGGTTCAGACCAACGTCACATTCGCCAACCCGCTGACGACTGATCGTCCATCCGGATCGACTACACAGACTCCTGCCGCTCCAGTGCAACTCCACTCGTCCGACCCGGTAACTGCTTCGACCACCTTGGAGCCATCACTCTTTGCCATGTATCAAACTCCAGACGACTCGCCATGCGCCGCTAGGGAAGCTCTTCGTCAGGTGAACCTTGTCATGGAGCAGGTGAAGGTGATGCATGAAGCTAGCCAAGTAGCTTACAATGTCAGCACTGCCCTTCAGACCAATGTTCAGGTCAGCAAAACTCCGACTGAACTTTTGAGTGTTTCTTTATATCTGATCACCCACTGGGGTGTTCGTTTGTTTAGAATTTAGGAAATCTTCAACTCCGCTCGCCTCGAGCTGAGTCTCAGTAAACTGTTCGAATCAGTGGGGGCACGCTGAGTGCGCCCACTGGGTGTAGTCCCCGAGACCACGGTCGACTGCTGGCAGTCGACTGAGGTCTAATGATGTATCCTCTTGCTTTTTTTTGAACTCATGCTGGACAGACCCTGCTGAGTATTGATCTGAACCAGTGGGGGCATGCTAAGTGCACCCACTGGGTGTAGTCCGCGAGACTACTGTTGAATATTTGATTCGGCAGTAGTCTTATAGTAATTTTTCTCCGTCACTGTCTCTTATTTCTATCGACTGACATATCTCTCTTGCTGACTGCAGAGGTCTTGTGATCTTGGAGTTCGACTCTCCGAGTTAAAGAAGAAGCATATCAACGTTGAACTTGACCTTTAACACGCAAAGAAGAATCTCAAGACTGCTCAAGAAGAGACAGCCATCATGGGAGGTAATCATTCGACCGTTTTGTCTGCTTTGTACCTCGCACTTCGGACTGGCTTTCCTTTCAGTCTCTTTGAACCGAGTGACTTCACACAAGCATATGTGTTTAGTGAAAATCGCCAACTTCAGGCTCGTATGAAGAGTGTTGTTTCTTTAGAGAGGATGAAGGAGGCTTTGGAGAAGAAGGACCTAGACCTTGCTGCTGCTCAGAAGGAAGCACGTGAGAAGACGAAGCTTGCGGACCAGAAGCTGGCTTCAGTCGACAAATTGGAGGAGGAGAATGCGAAGTTGAAGCCACCATCTCGGAAGCTTATCAGGTAGTCGAGCAGCTGAGGAAGGACAAGGAGAACCTGACCACAGAAGTCGGCGGCCTCAGAGCCAAGACAGACAAGCTAGAGTCTTATCTGGAACAACTTGCCGTGAAAATTGTTCTGAAGCTTGAAGGTATGATCATTCGACTAGTCAATTTGTCGTCGATTGAAGTTTGTAGTTATATTGTCGACTCATCGTTTTTCGCGATGGGAGAGAACACTGTCAGGACTTTGAAGCTGAAATTGGGTGGGTCGAGACAGGTCTCGACCCCATCAATTGTCCCGTGAAAGATGACGTTGCAATGAATCTGCTGCGATTGGAGTCACGCTTGGATGGTGCAGTCACTTATCTGGATCGACTGAAGGCGGCGATGTCCCAAGTGGATGCTGAACTCTGGCCTGAGGTGGAACTTTCTCAAGACCTTGAGTCACTGATGACTCGACTTAATCAGATCCGTAAGATGCTTGCTAAGTATGCTTTCCGTAAGATGCTTGCTAAGTATGATGTCAATCATAGAATCGCATCTCCTTATCACCCGCAGTCTAGTGGTCAAGTAGAGTTGAGCAATAGAGAGCTCAACTTAATTTTGCAAAAGACTGTGAATAGATCTAGAAAGAATTTGTCCAAAAAACTTGATGATGCATTATGGGCCTATAGAACTGCATACAAAAATCCTATGGGTATGTCTCCTTATAAGATGGTTTATGGAACATCATGTCATTTACCTCTTGAACTTGATTATAGGGCATATTGGGCTATTAAAGAGCTCAATTATGAATTCAAACTTGCCGGTGAGAAAAGGTTATTTGATATTAGCTCACTTGATGAATGGAGAACCCAAGCTTATGAGAATGCCAAGCTTTTCAAAGAGAAAGTCAAACGCTGGCATGATAAGAGGATACAAAAGTGTGAGTTTAACGTAGGAGATTATGTGTTATTGTTCAACTTTCATTTAAGATTTTTTGCAGGAAAACTTCTCTCAAAATGGGAAGGTCCCTACGTTATCGAGGAGGTCTATCGTTCTGGTGCTACAAAAATCAACAACTTCGAAGGCACAAACCCGAGGGTGGTTAACGGTCAAAGAATTAAACATTATATTTCAGGTAATCCTATCAATGTCGAAACTAATATTATTGAAACCATAACCCCCGAGGAATACATATGGGACACTTTCCAGAACGTTCCAGACACTGAAAAGGCATAGGTACGTTGTACGGTAAGTAAACCGACTCCAAAACAACTCTTATGGCAATTTTTATCAGTTTTGGATTATTTAAGAATTTTAGGAAGAAAGAAGTAGTCCGAAAGGGACACGAGGCCCCCACGAGAGTGGAGGACGCACCCCCCTGTAGGGCGCACCCCCTGTCTCGTGGGCACCTCGTGTGCCTCCCAAACTCCGTTTTCTTGTATGTTACGTATTTTGGTCAGTAAAAATTCATTATATATACTCCCGAAGGTTTTGACTACCGTATCACGCAAATATCCTCTGTTTTTGTTTCAAGCTGTTCCTGTTGCAGAATAAAGCAAGATGTCTTCTCAGGAGTCAGTTGGGGAGAGTCGGGTGTCTCACCCAACGCCAGGTCCAGGAGCAAATAGCGATGCCTATCACTTTGGACCATCAACGGAGGATGAGATGGAGGCTGATTTGAAAAGGATAGATGCCATGGAGGAAGATCAAGAAGTTACCTCGCGTCTCCAAGAAGAATTCACTATGGGGGAACTACCTAGCCTGGCTGTCCCTGCTTCAGTCACCCTTCCAACTCTAGATTTCTTTCTTATGAAAATATGAAAAAGAGTTTCATGTGTTCTCCAGAAGCTATGCAGCATCCTTGGGTAAAAGGAGCTTTGGCCGTTATGGGAAAGCTCCGTAAAGAAATTGTGGACCTCAAACAAAAAGTCAATAAGCTCGAGGAGGAGAACCGTATCCTGAAGGGCATCATCGTCAAGAAGATCATAACACCAACCGTGAAGGAGAAATAATCACATGGGTATGGGCACCCCCCTTGGCAATTGCCAAGCGTGGGGGAGGTGCCCCGGTATCGTATCACCATCACACTCCTATCTTTACCGCTTTATTTAGTTCGATCCTTTTAGTAGTATCTTGATCTAGTAGTTTGAAGTTTTGATATCAAGTAGTTTCGAGTTTTGCATTGTGATCTCTTTATGTAATCGAGTCTGTGTGCTATCTATAATAAATATTAGTGTTGATTCAAGGGCTTTGCTATGTTGCTATGATCTTGAGAAAGTAGAAAGAATAAAAGAGTTCATATTGATCTTAGGGATAGTGATAACTTCACACATAGAAAGTATGAGGCATAAAAATTGTTGAGAGTTGATGAACGTAGTCTTGGTCATCGTTGGAATTAATAGGAAGTGATAAGGAAAGAGGGGTTCACATATAAATATATTATCTTGGACATCTTTTATGATTGTGAAGCACTCATTAAGTAAGACATGCTAAAAGAGTTGATGTTGGACAAGGAAGACAACGTAATGATTTATGTTTTCCGACATCTCAGTTAAAGTATATTGTCATTGACCTTCCAAACATGTTGAGCTTGCCTTCCCCCTCGTGCTAGCCAAATTCCTTGCACCAAGTAGAGATACTACTTGTGCTTCCAAATATCCTCAAACCCAGTTTTGCCATGAGAGTCCACCATACCTACCTATGGATTGAGTAAGATCCTTCAAGTAAGTTGTCATCGGTGCAAGCAATAAAAATTGCTCTCTAATTATGTATGACTTATTAGTGCGGAGAAAATAAGCATTGTACGAACTTGTTGTGGAAGTAATAAAAGCGGCGGACTGCATAATAAAGGTCCACATACAAGGGGTAATATAAAGTGACATTCTTTTGCATTAAGATTCCGTGCATCAACCATAAACATGCATGACAACCTCTGCTTCCCTCTGCGAAGGGCCTATCTTTTACCTTATGTTTTTTACTTTATGCTTGAGTCAAGGTGATCCTCACCTTTCCCTTTTTCATTTTATCCTTTGGCAAGCTCCTCGTGTTTGAAATATCATGATATATATATATATATATATATATATACATATATATATATATCCAATTGGATGTAAGTTAGCATGGGCTATTATTGTTGACATCACCTAAAGGTGAATATGTTGGGAGGCAACACAATAAGCCCCTATCTTTCTCAGTGTCCGGCTGAAACTCTATAACCACAAGTATTGCGTGAGTGTTAACAATTATAAGAGACTACGAGATAGTTGAGTATGTGAGCTTGCTGAAAAGCTCTATTATTGACTCTTTCTGATGTTACGATAAATTACAATTGCTTCAATGACTAAGATTATAGTTTGTTAGTTCCCAATGAAATTTTTGAACCATACTTGACATTGTGAATTGCTTGTTACTTGAGCATAGGAAATCATATCACAAAATCTATATATGTTGCTGTTATTAGAATGATCATGATGCCCTCATGTCCGTGTTTTATTTTTATCGACACCTCTATCTCTAAACATGTGGACATATTTTTCGATTTCGGCTTCCGCTTGAGGACAAGCGAGGTCTAAGCTTGGGGGAGTTGATACGTCCATTTTGCATCATGCTTTTATATCGACATTTATTGCATTATGGGCTGTTATTACACATTATATCTCAATACTTATGGCTATTCTCTCTTATTTGACAAGGTTTACCATGAAGAGGGGGAATGCCGGCAGCTGGAATTCTGGCTGGAAAAGGAGCAAACGTTGGAAACCTATTCTGCACAACTCTGGAAGTCCTGAAACTCCATGAAACAACTTTTTGTATTTAATAAGAATTTATGAGCGAAAGAAATAGGCCAGGGGGTCCACACCCTGTCCAAGAGACAGGGGGCGCGCCCCCCCTATAGGGCGCGGCCCCCTATCTCCTGGCCCCCCTAGTGGGCCTCCGGCGTCCATCTTCTGCTATATCATCACTTTTACCCTAGAAAAAATCGTGGGCAAGCTTACGGGACGAAACTCCCCCGCCACGAGGCGGAACCTTGGCGGAATTAATCTAGGGCTCTGGCCGAGCTGTTCTGCCGGGGACACTTCCCTCCGGGAGGGGGAAATCATCACCAACGTCATCACCAACAATCCTCTCATTGGGAGGGGGTCAATCTCCATCAACATCTTCACCAGCACCATCTCCTCTCAAAACCCTAGTTCATCTCTTGCATCCAATCTTGTATCAAAACCACAAATTGGTACCTCTGGGTTGCTAGTAGTGTTGATTACTCCTTGTAGTTGATGCTAATTGGTTTACTTGGTGGAAGATCATATGTTCAGATCCTTTATGCACATTATTACTCATCTGATTATGAACATGAATATGCTTTGTGAGTAGTTACATTTGTTCCTGAGGACATGGGTGAAGTCTTGCTATTAGAAGTCATGTGAATTTGGTATTCGTTCGATATTTTGATGAGATGTATGTTGTCTTTTCCTCTAGTGGTGTTATGTGAACGTCGACTACATGACACTTCACCATTATTTGGGCCTAGAGGAAGGCATGGGGAAGTAATAAGTAGATGATGGGTTGCTAGAATGACAGAAGCTTAAACCCTAGTTTATGCGTTGCTTCGTTAGGGGTTGATATGGACCCATATGTTTAATGTTGTGGTTAGGTTTACCTTAATACTCCTTTTTGTAGTTGCGGATGCTTGCAATAGGGGTTAATCATAAGTGGGATGCTTGTCCAAGTTAGGGCAATACCCAAGTACCAGTCCACCCACATATCAAATTATCAAAGTACCGAACGCGAATCTTATGAACGTGATGAAAACTAGCTTGACGATAATTCCCAATGTGTCCTCGGGAGCTCTTTCTTCATTATTAGAATTGTCTAGGCTTATCCTTTGCTACATAAAGGATTGGGCCACCTAGCTGCACTTTATTTACTTGTTGCTCGTTACTGTTTATCTTATCACAAAACTATCTTTTACCTACAATTTCAGTGCTTGCAGAGAAAACCTTACTGAAAACCGATTATCATTCCCTTCTGCTCCTCGTTGGGTTTGATACCCTTACTTTTAGAAAGGACTACGATTGATCCCCTACACTTGTGGGTCATCAGTGCACTGCAAGGAGGCTAAGGAAGACAAGCTGGCTGCTCTCAAGGTAGCGACCACTAAGAAGCACTCCTTCCAGACCTTCATGGACACCTTCCTCAAGGCATCCACTCGTATCGCCGACAGCATCGACCTCGACAGCTTCTGTGATCCGGCCAGTCCTTCTCCCGCCGAGTGATTGGAAAACATTATGCTTCACCTTTATTTGCCTCGGAATGCCGAGTGATTTGTAATCGATAAAACTCCTTCGGGCCCGATGCCCGAGTACTTTAATAAGCGGTTAGGAAGCTTTGGGTTTACTTCGAATATGTTGCGTTTATTTTCGATTGAAGTTCGTTCTTCTCCTCGGATTGGCTTTTGTTTGTTTGATGCCGTTCCTGAAGAAGAATCGGCAGTCGACCAGTTGGACGATCCTTGAGCAGCATTGATCAGCTCATCAGCAAGGCACTCAGCAATGGTCTTGACGTTCCTGTCAGTCATCTGCTTTGGCGCCAGCCGTTGGATGGGCCTTTGACAGTGCGCACAATCTCGTCCATCTTCTTGATGGTGCAGCTCCCCCGGGGGGGGGGGGGTCGCGGTCAACCTGCACCATTCAGCGGGGCTGGTTAACTCATCAACAAGGTATTCAACAATGGTCTTGACGTTCCTGAGAGTGGTTCGCCTTGGTGACACGCTCAATCTCGTCCTTCTTCTTGATGGTACAATTCTGGAGTGGGGGTCGTGGTCGACCTACACTTTGCTAGGTTCCCGAGTGAGAAGATCAATTTTCACTCGACATGGTTTTTCAAAACTTAGGTGAGTACTGGACTGCAGCTAAGCCTCCGAGTGGGAGGATCGCTCACCACTCGGTAGGATTTTTCAAACTTAGGCGAGTACTAGACTGCAGCTAACCCCCGAGTGGGAGGATCGCTCACCACTCGGTAGGATTTTTCAAACTTAGGCGAGTACTGGACTGCAGCTAAGCCTCCGAGTGGGAGGATTGCTCACCACTCGGTAGGATTTTTCAAACTTAGGCGAGTACTAGATTGCAGCTAAGCCTCCGAGTGGGGGATTGCTCACCACTCGGTAGGATTTTTCAAACTTACGCGAGTACTGGACTGTAGCTAAGCCACCGAGTGGGAGGATTGCTCACCACTCAGTAGGATTTTTTGGACTTAGGCGAGTACTTGACTGCAGCTAAGCCCCCGAGTGGGAGGATTTCTCACCGCTCGGTAGGATTTTTCAAACTTAGGCAAGTACTAGACTGCACAATCTCGTCCTTCTTCTTGACGGTGAATCCCCGGGGGGGGCCATGGCCGACCTGTACCGTTTGGTAGGACTTTTTGAACTTAGGCGAGTACTGGACTGCAGCTAAGCCCCTGAGTGAAAGGCAGACTCACCACTCGGTAGGACTTTTTGAACTTAGGTGAGTACTGGACTGCAGCTAAGCCCCTGAGTGAAAGGCAGACTCACCACTCGGTAGGATTTTTTATTACTTACGCGAGTACTGGACTGCAGCTAAGCCCCCGAGTGAGAGGCAGCTCACCACTCGGTAGGATTTTTATTACTTAGGCGAGTACTGGACTGCAGCTAAGCCCCCGAGTGAGAGGCAGACTCACCACTCGGTAGGATTTTTATTACGGCGAGTACTGGACTGCAGCTAAGCCCCCGAGTGAGAGGCAGGCTCACCACTAGGTAGGATTTTTCTTCGACTTAGGCAAAACAGATTCGCAGCTAAGCCTCCCACTGGGGGATTTTAGAACATGCAAAAAATGAACAACAATCATTCGGAAGACTGTAAAATCATGTCTTTTGATACTCAAACTAAAAGGTATTTCTTATTACATCTCATCAGTCTAAATATTTAAGAGTAAAAAGTGTGGAGCAGTTCCGCATTCCAAGCGCGGGGCTCATCTTTATTTTGCTCTACGTTGAAGAGACGATATGCTCCGTTGTGGAGCACCTTGGTGACGACGAAAGGGCCTTTCCAAGCAGGAGCGAGCTTGTGTGGTTTCTGCTTGTCCACCCTAAGAACCAGGACTCCTTGAAATGCCCGCCCCCTTACGTTTCTGGTGTGGAATCGACGCAAATCTTGATGATAAATGGTCGACCGGATCAAGGTCATCTATCTTTCTTCTTCCAAGAGATCGACTGCATCTTGCCGAGCCTGCTCTGCTTCTTCTGAGAAGAGTTCGACTCGGGGCGTGTTGTGGAGCAAATCAGTCGGGAGTACGGCTTCGGCTCCATAGACTAAGAAGAATGGAGTCCTTCCAGTCGACCGATTAGGAGTTGTCCTCAGTCTCCAAAGTACTGATGGGAGCTCGCCGACCCAAGCTCCTGCTGCATGCTTGAGGTCACGCATCAACCGGGGTTTCAGTCCTTTGAGAATCAATCCATTTGCTCGCTCAGCCTGCCCATTCGACTGAGGATGAGCGACCGAGGCGTAGTTGACCCTCATGGATTGGGAAGCACAAAAGGTTCTGAACTCATCAGAGTCGAAGTTTGAGCCGTTATCTGTGATGATGCTGTGTGGAACACCATATCTGAATATCAATTCCTTGATGAAACTCACAACTGTACTTGCTTCAAGGTTTTTAATGGGCTTGGCTTCGATCCATTTGGTGAACTTGTCGACTGCCACCAGCACATGAGTAAATCCACTCCTGCCAGTCCTCAGAGGTCCAACCATGTCCAATCCCCAGACAGCAAAAGACCAGACGAGTGGAATTGTCTTCAGAGCTGACGCAGGTTTGTGAGACATGTTGGAGTAAAACTGACAGCCTTCACACTTGTCCACTATTTCCTTTGCCATCTCGTTGGCCCATGGCCAGTAAAATCCGGCTCGGTATGCTTTGGCCACGATGGTCCGAGAGGACGCATGGTTACCACAGGTCTCCGAGTGAATATCATTGATGATCATTCGGCCTTCTTCTGGCGTGATGCACTTCTGGCAAACCCCAGTTACACTTTCTCTGAACAGCTCTCCTTTTATCATGGTAAAGGCCTTAGATCGTCGAACGATCTGTCGAGCCTCTTCTTCATCCTCTGGAAGTTCTTTCCTAAGAATGTATGCAATGTACGGCACTGTCCAGTCGGGAGTGATGACCAAAACCTCCATGACTAAGTTGACCACAGCTGGAATTTCGACTTCAGTCGGATCTGTGGCGCTCTTGGGCTGTGGCGACTCTTCAGTGAAAGGATCTTCCTGAACTGAAGGTGAATGAATATGTTCCAGAAACACATTGCGGGGAATGGCCTCTCTCTTTGAACCTATCTTCACCAACTCATCTGCAACTTGATTTTTCAGTCGGGGTATATGATGAAGCTCCAATCCTTCAAACTCCTTTTCCAGCTTCCTTACTGCATTGCAATAACCGGTCATGGCTGGGCTTCTGACATCCCATTCCTTCATCAATTGATTAACCACCAAATCTAAGTCGTCGTATACCATAAGGCGACGGATGCCGAGTGAAATGGTCATACGCAACCCGTATAAAAGTGCTTCATATTCCGCTTCATTATTGGAGGAACCAAAATAAATTTGGAGAACATAGTTAAGCTTGTCTCCATGGGGGGACACCAATACTACCCCAGCACCTGATCCATTCAGCATCTTGGAGCCATCAAAGAACATAGTCCAATGCTCTGAGTAAACTTGAGTCGGTAGTTGTTGCTCAATCCAATCAGCAAGGAAATCTGCGATTGCTTGGGATTTGATAGCTTTCTTTGCCTCAAACTTGATATACAATGGAAGGAGTTCAATCGCCCATTTTGCCACTCAACCAGTTGCATCTCTGTTATTCAGAATCTCAGATAATGGTGCGTCGCTGACGACTGTAATGGAGTGATCAGAGAAGTAATGTGCAACCTTCTTCATGGTCATGTATGTTCCATAGACAAGCTTCTGATAATGAGGATATCGTTGCTTGGATAGAGTCAAAACTTCAGAGAGATAATAAACTGGGCGCTGAACCTTGTAGGATTTTCCTTCCTCTACTCGCTCGACCATGAGTACTGTTCTGACAACTTGTCCAGTGGCTGCAATATAAAGCAGTAAAGGCTCTTTGCTGATTGGCACAGCGAGCACCGGCTGGGTGGAAAGCAGGGTTTTGAGTTCTTCAAACGCTGCATCAGCTTCCTCAGTCCATTCGAACTTATCAGATTTCTTCATCAGTCAGTAAAGAGGCAAGGCCTTTTCACCAAGACGACAAATGAATCGACTCAAGGCGGCCAAACAACCAGTCAACTTCTGAACGTCATGCACTCGCACAGGGTGTTTCATTCAGAGGATGGTATCAACTTTTTCCGGATTAGCATCCATCCCTCATTCGGAAACGAGAAAACTATGTAACTTTCCTCCTGGAACTCCGAACATGCACTTTGACGGATTAAGCTTGATATCGTACCTCCTTAGGTTGGCAAAGGTCTCTGCAAGGTCAGTCAATAGGTCGGAACCTTTGTGAGACTTGACCAAAATGTCATCCATGTATGCTTCCACATTCCGACTGATTTGAGTGAGCAGGCACTTCTGAATCATTCTCATGAATGTGGCTCCAACATTTTTAGGACCAAATGGCATGGTGGCATAGCAAAAGCACCCGAATGGGGTGATGAAGACTGTTTTTATTTCATCGGGACCATACAGTCGGATCTGATGATACCCGGAATATGCATCTAAAAAAGACAAGCGCTCACACCCCGCAATTGAGTCAACAATCTGATCGATGCGGGGGAGAGGGAAGTGATCTTTTGGGCAGGCCCGATTGATATGCTTGAAATCAATGCACATACGAAGTGAATCGTCCTTCTTAGGGACCATGACTACATTGGCAAGCCACTCGGAGTGGTAGATCTCTCGGATGAACTCTGCTGCTAGCAGCCGAGCCACTTCTTCGCCAATCGCTTTCCTCTTCTACACAGCGGACCGCCGAAGGTGCTCTTTGACGGGTCTTGCCTTGGGGTCAACACACAAATGGTGCTCAGCCAGTCCTCTGGGTACACCTGACATGTCAGAGGGTTTCCATGCAAAGATGTCCCAGTTCTCACGGAGGAACTGGATGAGCGCTTCTTCCTATTTGCCGTCGAGTGTCGTTGATATATGAGTTGGTGCGGCACTAGGATCATTCGGGTGAATATGAATCGGCTTTGTTTCACCAGATGACTGAAATGCAGAATCTGTGGCAGGCTTCTTGGCTCGGAGCAAATCACTTGGATCTGCATTCTTCTGATACTCTTGAAGTTCAACAGCTGCCATCTGCGCGTCGGCAATTTTGGAACCTTTCTGGAAGCATTCCTCTGCCTTCTGCCGATTGCCAGTAACTGTGATCACACCTTTGGGGCCAGGCATCTTCAACTTGAGGTACACGTAACATGGCCGAGCCATGAAATGTGCGTATGCAGGCCTCCCCAGAATGGCATGATAAGCACTCTGGAAATCCACGACTTCAAATGTCAACTTTTCCTTACGGTAATGCTTGGAATCATCGAAAACCACGTCGAGAGCGATCTGGCCGAGTGATTTGGCTTTCTTTCCGGGGATAACACCATGGAAGCTCATATTGCTCTCACTAAGTTTGGACATCCGAATGCCCATCCCCTTCAAGGTTTCAGCATAAAGGATATTCAAACCGCTACCTCCGTCCATCAGCACTTTAGTCAGTCGAGTGCCTCTGACCACTGGGTCGACCACCAGTGCTTGCCTCCTGGGGGTGGCTACACGAGCAGGATGGTCAGACTGGTCAAATGTGATGGCTGTCTGAGACCATTTCAGGTATGTGGTCGTTGTCGCTGGAGCAACATTCACTTCTCTGTTGATAACCTTCAACCGACTCTTGCTTTCAACATCTGCAAAAATCATCAGGGTGGAATTGACTTTGGGATAACCGTCATCTCCCTCTTCTTCCTCATCTTTGTATGACTCTTTCTCCTTCTCACTAGGTTGTTTCTCTCGGAACTGCTGGATCAAGAGTCAACATTGCCGAGTGGTATGCTTTGGGTAAATCAGATTACCTTCTTCATCTTTCTTCTTGTGGATGTGACACGGCAAATCCAACACATAATTCCATGCTTGATCCTTTACCTTCTTAGGGGGCCAGAGCCCCTTAAGTTTTCCCTTAAACTTTCCTTGAGCCACTGCTGTGATCTCACTGGGTGCCGCTGGTTCGGCCTTATGCTTCTGTTTCCGACTGGAGTTACCTCCACCGGCCTCTTGGCCGACTGGTTTACTCTTCCCGCTACGGAGTCGATCCTCTTCTTCTCCGTTAGCGTACTGGGTGGCTATCTCCATCATCCGAGTCAGATTCATATCCCCAGTCCGAATAAATTTCAGGACCAACTCTCTGTATTTGACGCCTTCCTTGAAACCGCACACTGCTTGATGCTCTGATACATTTTCAACGGTGTGATGCAAAGTGGTCCATCTCTGAATGAATTCCCTCAAAGTCTCATTCGGCTTCTGCACACAATGCTGCAACTCGAGCAATCCTGCTGGTCGCTTGCATGTGCCCTCAAAAGTTCTAACGAACACTCGAGCCAGCTCCTCCCAACTGTGTATACTGCCTGGAGTCAATTGAGTCAACCATGCTCGGGCCAACCCTTCCAACATAAGAGGGAGATGCTTCATCGCTATTTCATCGTTTCCGCCTCCAATCTGCACAGCCACTTGGTAATCCTCAAGCCAGGTTTCAGGTTTGGATTCTCCAGTGAACTTACTGACTCCAGTTGCCAACCTGAAGTTGGGAGGAATCGCTGCCGCCCTGATGGCTCGGCTGAAACACTCTAGACCTGAAACATGCAATCTGCTGCCACTTGGACGATCTCTGCCAGGGTCTTCTCTATGCGCTCTGTTCCGGTCGACCAGGCCTTGAACGAGAATGGATCTCGCATCGAAGCCTGGCTCCCTTGGGTCGACTGGTGCTCTGCACTCGTCACTGTGACGGCGTCTATCATCGTTCTGCCGAGGCACATATGACGCACTCCTCGGAGGAGGCGTAGGCACACGACGACGATTGTCGTGGTCGAGCTGACGATCATACTGTCCACGGCCTTCACGCCGCAGGGGCAATTTTGGCTGTGGGCCGACTGAACTATATCCGCGACTACGGATCTGCTGTGAATCCTATTCCGCGATTGAGACACTGCAGTGTTCTGCTCTCCTGCTGCCCGGAGCAAGGCCCGGATTTGCATCAACCATCTGCCAGCCTCCGACTAGGAAGGTTGGATCGACTCTGCAATTCGGGCCACAACTAGGAGGTTCTGAATCGGAGTACGGTATACCTTAGGTGGACGCGAGAAAAGCTGCCGTCGTCTGGACTCAGGGACCCGCTCCCGAGCCCGCTCGTCGAGAGCGCGCTGCAGGTTCTCCAGTCGAGTGCGCTCAGCCAAATTAGCCAAGCGCGCCTCCTCCAAGGCCCAAGCCTCGGGGGTTTCTCCGACGATGGGAGTGTGGAGTGCATCCATGTTGCGGCGACGAAGTTCTTCCCTCTACTGCGAAGAAAGGGGTTCAGGATGATATTTCTCATGGACGCGCGACGGATCGCCGCCGCCATCTTCGTCGTCTTTGCAACAAAAGCCAGGTGGGCCATGCGGTAAATCGACCATCAGGACTTCAGCCGCATGGTCACTGCTATCGCACTCGGATGCAGTCTCCGCAGAGCCAGTCGACAGATCGAACAGGCCGTGGAGAGTTTCATCAGGCTCGATTGCCACGACTTGATGGGTGGCGAACGCCGAGCCACCACGTGTTTCACCCATCGCTGAAGCCGCAATCGACCGGATCGCTCGCGACGGCGAACAGCGGGGAGGGAAGACACCATCGGAGCCGACTGATACTGGGTCGACGGCTGCCGGAGAAGGACGCCATAACGCACGCACGAAGTGCGCCGCCCCGAGACGGGAGCGCCAACGCTGCGGAGCTTCCTGGAGCCACGTTGAGTCGACGGCGATGAAAACGAGCGCGCCGAGACGGATGTCGCGACCCTCAGCCAATCCACCACCGGAAACCATGATGATGATCGGAAAAATTGTAACTTCACCAACAAGTCGCTAAGACACCTGCCCCAAGGTGGGCGCCAACTGTCGTGGTTCTAAGGCTGACAGTAGAAAGGGGGTAGGTATGGAGAGGCAAGATCTCAGCTATGGTAAAGGTGTACACACGGGGTTTACGAGTTCAGGCCCTTCTCGGAGGAAGTAATAGCCCTACGTCTTGGTGGTCGATTGGATTATATGTGTGATGTTGCAGGGGGTGTGAACCCTTGTGCCAGAGGAGGAGGGTGGCTTATATAGAGTTAGCCAGGACCCTCTCTGGCCTCCATTACAAGGGACTTGATGTACATAAAGTGGGGGCATTACTGGTAGCTCCAGCCTTAAGTGCTGTTAATGACCTTAAAGACTATGGAGTGAACGCATGCCCGTTGTAACGCTGAGTGACTCCTGGTCTTCAGGAGGTCGAGTGATTCTCTGGATGGTCGAGTGACAGTAGGTTGGAAGACTCCCGAGTGACATGATGTCGAGTGGCTTGCACTAGACATCTTCGACCGAGGGTCTCATGCTGCCTCTTGAACTTCTTGTCTTCTGGGGTAGTGACCCTGGGTAGGATGTAAAGGTTAGGCCTATGACCCTACCCTAGGTCTGTATCCTCATCACCCTAGGTCTCATTTTTAATCATTGCAATACCGTTTTTGTGCCCGTTTACTATTTGCTACATTGCTGTTTTTATTTATTCAGATTACAAAAATATATTTCTACCATCAATATTACACTATTATCACCATCTCTTCGTCGAACTAGTGCACCTATACAATTTGCCATTGTATTGGGTGTGTTGGGGACACAACAGACTTTTTGTTATTTGTTTGCAGGATTGATTGAGAGAGACCATCTTCATCCTACACCTCCCACGGATTGATAAACCTTAGGTCATCCACTTGAGGGAAAATTTCTACTGTCCTCCAAAACTCCGCGCTTGGAGGCCCAACACGAGTCTACAAGAATAAAGTTGCGTAGTAGACATCAAGCTCTTTTCTGGCGCCGTTGCCAGGGAGGTGAGTGCTTGAAGGTATATCTTTAGATCTTGCAATCGAATCTTTTAGTTTCTAGTTTTATCACTAGTTTGGTTTATAAAAAGAAAACAACAAAAAATGGTATTGAGGTTGCATCATATTATTCATCTTTATAATGTCTTTCGTGAAAATGGTGGAAAGGAAAATTGTGCTCAATTGATACAAGAAGAATTCTATAGGATGTTTGGCATAAAATATTTGAATGATGAGCATGATTGCAATGTTGTTGGTATGAACTCTTTGAATAACTACAATGTTAATGATATGCAAAGCCACAAGCTTGGGGATGCTACGTTTGATGAAGATGATGTTTTAGTCCCCCAAGATTTGATGTGCAAATTTGTTATAATGATTACATGCCTCCTATTTATGATGATTACAATTATGAAAGTGGATTTGGAGAGGTCATGAATTTATTTAATGATGAATCCACTATTTTGGAAGAGGTTTCAATTGACAATGATAAAAAATTTGCTATCTATGATGATTATGGTGATGACATGTATGTTATATTGAATAATGATAACTGTCGGCGTCAAAACCGGCGGATCTCGGGTAGGGGGTCCCGAACTGTGCGTCTAGGCGGATGGTAACAGGAGACAAGGGATATGATGTTTTTACCCAGGTTCGGGCCCTCTCGATGGAGGTAAAACCCTACTCCTGCTTGATTGATATTGATGATATGGGTAGTACAAGAGTGGATCTACCACGAGATCAAGGAGGCTAAACCCTAGAAGCTAGCCTATGGTATGATTGTTGTAATGGTTGTTGTCCCACGGACTAAAACCCTCCGGTTTATATAGACACCGGAAAGGGCTAGGGTTACACGAGTCGGTTACAATGGTAGGAGATCTACATGTCCGACGCCAAGCTTCCTTCCACGCCAAGGAAAGTCCCATCCGGACACGGGACGAAGTCTTCAATCTTGTATCTTCATAGTCTTGGAGTCCGCTAACGATGATAGTCCGGCTGTCCGGACACCCCTAGTCCAGACTCCTCAAGAGCTCTCGAACCAGGCTTCAATGACGAAGAGTCCGGCGCACATATTGTTCGGCATTGCAAGGCGGGTTCCTTCTCCGAATAATTCATAGAAGATTGTGAACACCAGGATAGTGTCCGGCTCTACAAAATAAATGCCACATTCCACCGTAGAGAGAATAATATGTACACAAGTTCAATCTGCTGACGTATTTTGTGGCATGACGTCATACCACCACCAAGCCTTTACTTGAATCGTTTTTTATTATACCACCTCAGTGCGTTTAGCAAAGCGTTTCCTTGGCACGTCTTGTCGAAGCAGAGATCATGTTCCCCTTATTCCGGGATTCCCATCAATACGGACGTGGATAACCCAACTGCGCCATTGATGGTGGCGCTTGGGAGATAAGCGAGTTTTACCAGGCCGGTGGGGACGCCTAGTCTTCGTCCGCCCATATATAAGGGGATAAGGATCCACCTTTTTACCTACGCCTTCTTCCTCCTTCGCTTATCCATCTTTGCGCACTCGAGTTCCAGCGCCCAAGCCCGCACATCTCGTCTCAACCTTCTCCAGTCATGTCCGGAGCGGGAGGCAAGTGGTTGGCTTCCTCCGTTACGGGGGAGCACATCAAGAAGCTGCGCGGCGCCGGATACCTGTCCAGCGCGACATCAAGACCGGCTGCCCGACAAGGGCAGCTCATCCCACCCCCAGCCCGATGAGAGGGTCGTATTCCTTCCCACTTCCTCTGCGGATCGGGCTTCCCGCTGCATCCCTTCGTCCGGGGCTCATGTACTACTGCGGCCTGGACTTCCATGATCTGGCGCCAAACTTCATCCTCAACATCTTGGTGTTTATCGTCGTGTGCGAGGCCTTCCTCTGCATCCAGCCCCACTTCGGCTTGTGGCTCAAGACCTTCAATGTCAAGCCTAAGGTAGTGAAGGGCGTCCAAGCGGAGTGCGGAGGCGCCATGGTGGGCAAGATGCCCAACGTCATCTGGCTCGAAGGGGCCTTTGGGAGTCCGTCAAGGGGTGGCAATCGGGGTGGTTCTACATCACCGAGCCGCGCGACCCTAAATGGGCGGCAGCCCCCGAGTTCAGATCTGGTATCCCCATGCAGCTCACCTCCTGGAAAGAGAAGGGCTTGCTATGGGGCAGTTCGGAGGAGCTGACAGGACTCCAGTCCTGTCTCCAGACCTTGGTGAACAAGAAGCTTAGGCTTGTCAATGTGATCCAGGTCATGCTCGTCCGCCGGATTCTCCCCTGCCAACAGCGGGCCTTTAATTTGTGGGAGTTCAATCCGGCACAACACTGGACCCTGAGTAGGCTCTTCGACATGACGTACGAAGATGCCTGGAGGGTGTTGTTCAAGGGCGGAGAAGCCCCCGCGTCCGCGACGGAAGACCACGGATTCAGCACCAAGCGCCCGGCCGGCGAGGTAAGCTTCGTTATCCTCTATGGGACACTTATCTTCTTTCACAATTTAATTTTATGTGGGATCTAAAACTCCCAATGCCTTTGACAGATGGCAGAGGACGCCCGACAGATAGACCGTCTGGCTCCCTTCCCAAGACTCCAGCAGACGCCTGCTTAACGGGTTGCTAGTCCCGCACTTTATGTGGTGCCGGAGAAGAAGGCTAAGAAGAAGGCCGTGGGAACTCGAAGAAGTTCCCGGCGCCAGGTGATATCGGACTCATCGTCCGATGGCTCCGAGGCGGACTCCTCCCCCGAAGATGAGGAGGAGAAAGAGGACTCTCCCCCGGAGGGGGGAGATAGGAAAAGGAAGGCTTCCCCAACGGGGGAGGCCGAAGGGCCCAAGAGGGGAAGGACCCTTCCCCCGGATAGCTCCGCCAACGCCAACGTTGGCGACGAAGAGTGGCCCTCAAGGGCCAGGCCTTCGGCAAGATCGTAAGTATCCGGATTCCTGAATGGTTTATAATTTCTCTTCGCCACATAGTGTCCTTCTAATGGCGATACTACCCGTAGTCCGCCGATGATGATCTTCCCGCTTCATCGAAGCGGGTCCTTGGCTCCATCGGACGTGGATTTCATTCCGACGCTTCCACCTCGCGACGCCGAGGACGCCGAGGTGGGATCCCGTGAGGGACCCATCAGAGGAGGCTCCGAGGTGCCGCAAGGCAGCCTCCGGACTGCGCCGAACTCCATGCCGGAACCCGCAGTGGTTCCGAGTCCGGCAGCGCCCTTCGTAAGAAGGGCAAGACTGCGGACGGGCGGCCTCCGTCCAACTGGAGGCGCTAGACAACTTGTTGGAAGCGCTTAACGGTGCTTCCATCGAGGAAGAACACCGCACTATCATGAGTGCGGTGATTCAGAAGGTTCAGCTCACCAAGAGCGGGCTGACCGAAGCCTGCAGTAGCCTTCTAACAGGCTTTGAGGTAAGAAGTTTAAAATATGTAATGTAATACCGCATAGATAGTAGCCCCTGATGCTCGGTTCGGTGTTCGGAAAGAAAAACCGGATTGAGTATCTAAAAAAGATATACGCAGGAGTGCTAAAAATTATGTCAATATGGGTTTGCAGGTTGCGCTGCTGACCTCTGCCGCACTTACTGCGGAGGTCGGTGCTTTGAAGCAGGACCTCGAGCGGTCCGAGCAAGAGCTCGGCCGTGCCAAGAAGCAGCTCGAGGACAAGGAAGGTGAGTAACACCGCTTTTAAATTTGTACCTTACAGAAAAGGATTTTGGTTGCAATAGAAATAACAAGGACAACGTGGGTATTGCAGGGGCCACGAACGAGGTGGCGACCCTGAAGGAGGCCGTGTCCGCGGCTGAACGCAATGCGGCCGCGGAACGAGCGGAGCGCGAGAAGCAGGAGGCGCGGGTGGCGGAGGTGCGGCAAGAGCTTCAGGCTCTCATGGAAAATCATGAGAGTTTGGAGCGCGACTCGAAGACTTGAGAGTCCGAGCTTGCCTCGGCTCTTGAAAGTGCTAAAGCCGCTAAGGCCGAGGCCTATAAGGCCCTCTAGGAGATTGAGGAGGTGAAGAAAATAGCGGCGGGTAAGGCATTTTTCATGCAAAGCAAGCATGTGAATGTAAATTACCTGTTACTTACCCGAATTCGGAGCTCTCCAGGGGCGTTTGCAGATCTGCCTTGCAGCGTGTCCGATGCCGCCGCATTCTACCGAGCTGAGGAGGGGAGCTCAACGGAGAAAGTCTTCTGATCTCAGTACGCTGAGGCCGGACATCCGGTGCCCCCTAGCGACTAGCTGAAGCAGCTGGTCGAGCTCCACAAGGTAGCCGAGCAGGCCATGAAGGGCCTCATAGTCCGGCTGTGGCCTGGAGAGGCCATGCCTAGGAGCTACTTCGGCCTCGTGCGGCGGCTAGTGGATGCGTGCCCCTGGGTGGAGGTCATCAAGCGCTCCGCCTGCATTGAAGGTGCCCGTCGGGCCCTTGCCCGCGCAAAGGTGCATTGGGGCAGGCTGGATGCGGAGAGGCTTCTGACGGACGCGCCGCCGCCGGACAAGGAGTATCATACATCCGAAATGTACTATAAGACTGTCCTGAAGGGTGCCCGCAAGATTGTGGATGTGTGCCCCAGAGATGCAATTATTGAGTAAACTCGCAATGTGTTATCCTGTGCGCTGAAAACTTTGTTCATATGCGCTAAGCAACGCTTATTGATTTAAAATTTTACCTTCTGTGCGGCCATTTATAAAATCTGAGAGATGGCAAGTCGTTGGCTTCAGCCCCCATGCCACGAGTGCTGGGGTGTTCGGGATAAACTTGAGCACTCTTGTTCCCATTTTTGGGTCCATCTAGGGAGGCGCTCAACACAACGAACGAGGCAACCGGACTTATAATGCTTGAACACTCTCACTTAGCCATAGAATTCTATAATTTTAAATTTCGGCGAAGCCCCTAGTATTCGAAGACCGAAGTTCGGGCGCTATCCACGCTGGGCCGACAAAGCCGGTTCCATGCTCTAAGCGCATAAGTCTTTAGGACTCGAAGGACCTCTCGAACAGCGATCAGTCTCTCTCCTTATCATGACAGTCGGTTTTAGCTTTCCATCGAGGCGCCGCCCAGCTCAATCGGGCGCAATCGCAGTGGTTCTCCCCATGCTACCTTAGCCGACGGAACGGAACGTAAGGTACCAAAACATGGGAGCCGGGCAAACCCAACTATTGACCCAAGACATGATTCGGAGTCGATGCATATAATGCTATAAGTTCGGGGTGCCGCACTTGTGAAAGTGTTCGGACTTATCACACCATAATGCGGGGAACATAAGCCCCTGGTGTATTCGGCCGTACCAAAATGTACGGGTGCAAGATGTCATTAATGAACATATATAAAAAAAGGTAATGCGATTATAGGCAAAAGGTGCTGCATTGTTTATTCAGGGAATTCTGCCATAAGTGCAGAACGATACAAATAGTGCGGTAAGCAAGGGAGTGGACTATTTTAAACATATCCCCCTCCAGGGGTGGGCTGCGGAATGGTGTAATAAACAGATTTAATGCTCGTAATGGAGACCACCTGAGTGTTCGTTGTAGCCCTTGTTCCTCCCTTGCTGTTGCATCGTGAGTTCGGCTGATCTACTGCCGGACAGGGCCTCTTGTAAACGGAGTCCTGTGGAAAAAATAAAAAAGGAAAAAAAAGGGTGACACACTTGGGAGCCCCTGGTGTGGTTAAGCCGCACTCTAGGCCTGTCGTGGTCGTGCCCCTCCCCCTATGCCCATGGTATCTCCAGAGCATAGTGATGTACGCGAAGAGTTGGTCTTCATGCGAGGGCTGGGGTTGGGGCCACATTGCTACGCGTGCTCGGAACGTGCCAGGTGGTCTTGATTGATGTTACTGCGGGCGCGTTTGGCCATGTCCGGTCGTTTAACAGCCGGACTTGAAAATTGCCTTAAAAGGCTGCTCTGTACTTCTGCCACGAGAGCCGTTGTGTGTTCCTCCGTTCGGAGGGAGCGTTCAGTATTTCCGTTGACCGTGATGACTCCACGAGGGCCTGGCATCTTGAGCTTGAGGTATGCATAATGCGGCACCGCGTTGAACTTTGCAAACGCGGTTCGTCCGAGCAAAGCGTGATAGCCGCTGCAGAACGGGACTATGTCAAAGATTAACTCCTCGCTTCGGAAGTTATCAGGGGATCCAAAGACCACTTCCAGCAGGATCGAGCTCGCATAATTGGCCTCAAGACTGGTATGACGCCTTTGAAGGTCGTCTTTGTAGGTTTAATCCTTGAGGGGTCTATGCCCATCTTCCGCACTGTATCCTGATAAAGTAGGTTCAGGCTGCTGCCGCCGTCCATCAGGACTCTAGTGAGGTGAAATCCGTCGACGATTGGGTCTAAGACCAATGTGGCGAACCCACCATGGCGGATACTGGTGGGGTGGTCCCTTCGATCAAAAGTGATCGGGTAAGAGGACCATGGTTGAACTTCGGGTCGACTGGCTCCATCGCATATACGTCTCGAAGTGCACGCTTCCGCTCCCTCTTGGGTATGTGGGTTGCGTATATCATATTTACCGTCCGCACTTGTGGGGGAAACCCTTCGTCCTCTCATCGTTCGCGGCGGGTCTCCTCCTCGTCGCCGCTATGTAGCCCCTTGTCATTGTTTTCGCAATTAACTTGCATGCTCGCTTGAATACCCAACAATCCTGTTGGTGTGGTTAGCTGGCTTTTCGGGTGCCGTATCCGCAAGAGCGGTCGAGTATTCGGTCCAAATTGGACGGACCCGGCGGTTCTTTGAATGGCTTCTTCCGCCGACCGGTTTAGAGCCTCTGAATCCGCGTTGATTGTCGATCTCATTGTCATCGCCGCACGCGGCGTTTGTTTTTGTTTCAATGCGACCTGCCATTGTGGTCCTTAGTATCCGGACTGCCAGCATTTTTGCTGAGGATGTTGCTGCGAGCTAGCCAGCTGTCCTCTCCCGCACAGAAGCGGGTCATGAGTGATGTGAGTGCTGCCATGGATCTCGGCTTTTCCTGTCCCAGGTGCCGGGCCAGCCACTCGTCGCGGATGTTCTGTTTGAAGGCTGCGAGGGCCTCTGCGTCCGGACAGTCGACGATTTGATTTTTCTTTGTTAAGAACCGTGTCCAGAACTATCTGGCCGATTCATCTGGCTGTTGAATTATGTGGCTTAGGTCATCGGCGTATGGTGGTCGCACATATGTGCCCTGGAAGTTGTCGAGGAATGCGGCTTCCAGGTCCTCCCAACACCCAATTGATTCTGCGGGCAAGTTGTTAAGCCAATGCCGAGCTGGTCCTTTAAGCTTGGGTGGGAGATACTTGATGGCGTGGAGATCATCGCCGCGGGCCATATTGATATGAAAGAGATAATCTTCGATCCAAACCGCGGGGTCTGTTGTGCCATCGTAGGATTCAATGTTCACGGGTTTAAACCCTTCAGGGATTTGATGATCCATTACTTCATCAGTGAAGCATAGTGGGTGTGTGGCGCCTATATTGAGCAATATCACGACGTAGCTCAAGAGAGCGTTGTTCGCTGTGTTCGCCCGCCGGGTTGTTGATCCGCGCGACGGTAGTCGCGTGGGTCGGGCGCCCACGTGATCCGTAGATGGATCTGGATTGTCTTGCCTTGTCCCCCAATATATCCCGCAAGTCCGGCGCATTCCCTCGTGGCTTCGTACTTTTCGAGCGGTGCCGGGGTACGGTCCTGAAGGAGGGCCTAGATGCCTCTCTGTCGCGACTACGGGGTGGTCGGTCTTCCGTATTGTGCGCTGGTGATGAAGGTTTGTATGCTTCCTCCTCTAGTCGGGGGAGCAACTTGCGTTTTGGGTAGCTCTTGGAGGGGCGTTCGAGTTCATACTCTTCGGCCGCGAGGACCTCTGTCCATCTGTCGGCCAGCAGGTCTTGATCAGCTTGAAGCTGTTGCATTTTTCTTTAGGCTATTTGTCATGGTGATAAGCCTGCGTTTAAAACGCTCTTGTTCGACGGGATCCTCGGGCACGACAAATTCGTCATCGTTGAGGCTTGCTTCGTCTCTGGAGGGAGGCATGTAATTGTCATCCTCTAACTCCTCATCTGCCGCTCTCTCTCGAGGGCTGGCTTCCCCGTCCTCCCGTGCTGAATTGTGCTGGAGGGAGTTGTCTTCGGCACTCTCTGGGGTGTTATTATCTCCGGTGCCGGAATCTCCATTCTTGCTGTGGCGGGATTTAGAGCAGCGCCGCTGACGTCGGCGCTTGGGCTATTTCTTAGAGGAATCTGCCTCCGCTGCTTCTTTGCCGTCCCCGTCCTTTGGGGTGTCCACCATGTATATGTCATATGACGAGGTGGTCTTCCAGTGCCCTATAGGCGCCGGTTCTTGATCGTCTCCGGCATCGTCGTCCACACCGTCGATGTCTTCGGAGTCATAGTCTAGCATGCCGGTTAGATCATCGACAGTGGCTACGAAGTGGGTGGTGGGTGGGCTCCGAATTTCTTCGTCGTCCGCATCCCAGCCATCCTAGCCGCAATCCGGCCAGGGCTCTCCTGATAACGAGAGATACTTTAGCGAATTCAGGATATCACCGAAGGGTGAGTGATGAAAGATGTCCGCAGCGGTGAACTCCATAATCGGCGCCCAATCGGATTCGATTGGCAGGGGCGCCGGAGGCTCGGAGTCCGGCAAGGAGTCCGGCACCTCGGCGTTACAAGCTTTGTAAGGGACAAGGTCGGTATACGGCTCTATCTCTGTAGGAGTTGCAGTCCCCGAGGCGGTGTCCAGCCACCCGTCCTCGATCTGCGCGATCGACTCCGAACTATAGGTCGGAGCGGATTCGTGTGCGGCCTCCAAGGCACTGTCCGACGGCAGAGCTAGATCATACCCATCGTGACGGTGCGGCACGCTCGGCTGTGGCTCGAATCCGTCGAAGATCAAATCTTCACGGACGTCAGCCGTGAAGTTTAGGCTCCCAAATCGACCGATGGCTGGGGCGAAGCTGATCTGCTCCAGATGGCCAAGTGAATTGGCTGCAGCAAAGCCGCCGACACGAAGATCTGTCCGGGGAGAAAAGTCTCACCCTAGACGGCGTTGTTGTTGATTGAAGAAGCCATCAAGCCTATCGGTGACGACACGAGGAACTCTCAATGAAAGCACCAATGTCGGTGTCAAACCGCGGATCTCGGTAGGGGGTCCCGAACTGTGCGTCTAGGCGGATGGTAACAGGAGACAAGGGACACGATGTTTTTACCCAGGTTCGGGCCCTCTCGATAGAGGTAAAACCCTACTCCTGCTTGATTGATATTGATGATATGGGTAGTACAAGAGTGGATCTACCACGAGATCAAGGAGGCTAAACCCTAGAAGCTAGCCTGTGGTATGATTGTTGTAATGGTTGTTGTCCTACGGACTAAAACCCTCCAATTTATATAGACACCGGAAAGGGCTAGGGTTACACAGAGTCAGTTACAATGGTAGGAGATCTACATATCCGTATCGCCAAGCTTGCCTTCCACGCTAAGGAAAGTCCCATCCGGACACGGGACGAAGTCTTCAATCTTGTATCTTCATAGTCTTGGAGTCCGGCTGACGATGATAGTCCGGCTATCCGGACACCCCCTAGTCCAGGACTCCCTCAATAACCATCAAACTTGTCATCATGATTTTAATTTTCAATCACATGATAGTTATTTTGTTGAATTTGCTCCCACTACTATTGATGAGAATAATTTTGCTTATGTGGAGAATAATAAAAACTTTATACTTGTGGATCATGAAAAGAATGCTTTATGTGATAGTTATATTGATGAATTCATTCATGATGCTACTGAAAATTATTATGAGAGAGGAACATATGCTTGTAGATATTGCAACAATATCGAGTTTCCTCTCTCTATGTGTTGAAAATCTTGAAGTTTTGCTTGTTCTGCCTTCCTATGCTAGTTGATTCTTGCTCCCAAAAGTTGTTTGCTCGCAAAATCCCTATGCATAGAAAGTGGCTTAGACTTAAATGTGCTAGTCATATGCTTCATGATGCTCTCTTTGTGTTTTAATTCTTATCTTTTATGCGAGCATCATTGAACTCATCATGCCTAGCTAAAAGGCATTAAAGAAAAGCGCTTGTTGGGAGACAACCCAACACTTTTACCTACTGTTTTTGTATGTTCACATGATTAGGCAACTGTAGTAATCATGTTTTATTGTCTTTGTTTCAATAAAGTGCCAAATAAAGCTTTGGGATCATGTTGGGTGATAGTTGATTTGATCTTGCTGAAAAACAGAAACTCTTGCGCTCACGAAAATAGCTCTCATTTTTAACAAAGGAGTGCTTTTGAGTTGATTCTTTTTTCAGAAGATTAATATACAAATTGCTCACGTGGTGCAGATTTTTTCATAATTTTTGGAGTACCAGAAGTATGGTTAGAGTACAGATTACTACAGACTGTTCTGTTTTTTGACAGATTCTATGTTTAATGCATAGTTTGCTTGTTTCCTTGTTGTCGGTGTCAAAACCGGCGGATCTTGGGTAGGGGGTCCCGAACTGTGCATATGAGGTTGAATGGTAACAGGAGGCGGGGGACACCATGTTTACCCAGGTTTGGGCCCTCTCTATGGAGGTAATACCCTACTTCCTGCTTGATTGATCTTGATGAATATGAGTATTACAAGAGTTGATCTACCTCGAGATCGTAATGGCTAAAACCCTAGAAGTCTAGCCTATATGATTATGATTATGATTCCCTCTATGGACTAAACCCTCCAGTTTAAATAGACATCGGAGGGGACTATGGTTGTACAAAGTCGGTTACAGAGAAAAGAATCTACATATCCGAATCGCCAAGCTTGCTTTCCACGCCAAGGAGAGTCCCATACGGACAAGGGAGGAAGTTTTCTATCTTGTATATTCATAGACCAACAGTCCGGCCTATGTTAATAGTCCGGCCGTCCGAGGACCCCTTAATCCAGGACTTCCTCAGTAGCCCCTCAACCAGGCTTCAATGACGAGGTGTCCGGCGTGCAGATTGTCTTCGGCATTGCAAGGTGGGTTCCTTCTCTGAATACTCCCAAATAGTCTTTGAACACAGAAAACGTGTCCGGCTCTGCAAAACAAACCCCACACACAACCGTAGAGAGTATAATATTTCACGAGTCCAATCCGCTGTCAACTTTCTGTAGCGTGACATCATCTCATCGCCTGGCCATTATTTAAACCGTTTTTAGCCCGCCGCTCCATATTTCAAGATGCGGTTTTATTGGCACGTCTTGTCAAAGCAGAGATCGTGGACCCTTTATTGCGAGATTCTCATCAACACGGGAAACGATAACCCAACTGTTCTGTTGGCATGATTCCTTGGGAATAGGCATGTTTTAAGGCCTAGGAGGGACGTTTGATATTCATCGCCTTTATAAAGGAGCAAAGACTCGTCCTTCTTCCTTTATGCCAAGCCTTTCCTCAACCTCTCCCACCTCGAGTTCCAACACCCAAGGTTCAAGCTAATCACTTCGTGCCTCCCAGTCATGTCCGGACCTAGCCCTCAAGGCCGATGGGTGTCTTCCTCTGTCACATAGGAGGATATCACGAAGCTCCGGGAGGCAAGATATCTAACCGCGAAAATCCTCCACAGGCTTCCTGCTCAAGGGCAGGTTATTCCTACCCCCTAGATCCGACGAGAGGGTCGTATTCATCTCCCACTTCCTCTGAGGGATAGGGTTCGCTCTTCATCCCTTCGTTCGAGGGAACATGTTCTATTATGGGCTAGATTTTCACGATCTAGCTCCGGACTCCTTTCTTCACGTCTTGGCGTTTATCATCGTGTGCGAGGCCTTCCTCCATATTCCCCCACACTTCGGCTTGTGGCTTAAGACCTTCAATGTGAAGTCGAGGGTAGTCGACGGGAAACAGGCGGAGTGCGGTGGTGCTGCGGTGAGCAAACTTGCCAATACTATTTGGCCAAAGGGTTCCTTCACAGAAACTTCTGACCTGTAGCAGCGGGAGTGGTTTTACATCACTGAACCCCGTGGTAACAAATGGGAAGCTACACCTGTGTTCTGATCCGGTCCTCCGCTACAACTTGCAGCATGGATTAATAAGGGGTTGTACTGGGGATCAATTGACGAAGTGCAGACGCTGCAAAGCCGCATTCGGAGCCTCATTGAAAAGGACATCGGTCTTATCAATGTGGTCCAAGTAATGCTAGTCCGTCGGGTCCTACCGTGCCAGCGACGACCTCTCTGCATGTGGGAGTTCAATCTGGAAGGACCACGAACCCTACAACACTTCTTTGGCACGATGCTCAGAGGAATGTGGAAATTATTCTTCTGGGCGCGAAAACAGTGGCCGGATACCACAGAAGACACCGGCCTTGACTGCAATCATCCGGATACCTCGGTAAGCACTCGACTCACGAACACAGTTTAGTCAAATTCCTCATAACAATATATTGAGGAAATCATACTCGGCCAAGGCTAGATAAAGAAGGCAGATAGAATTAGGTGTTCGGCCCCTCTTCCCGAAGACTCAGTCGATCCGGTGCTAACAAGGATGCTGGCTCCGGCACCATACCAAGTGCCAGTGAGGGAAGACAAAGAGGAGAGCAAGGAGGACCAAGGTGGCCCCCATTCTAGGGGCACATCGGGCACTTTGTCTAGGGATATTAGAACTCCCTATTCCGAAGATGGAAGGGAAGGAAAAACCGACATCCCTTCTCCTCATGGGAAGAAGAGGACTGCCCCCGAAGACTTAAAGATAGAGGCTTCTAAGCGGGGGAAGATATCCCTGTCAGGGGGTTCCGGTTCGGGAGGTGACGTTGACACGCAATCCCTTCGTAAAGATAGGCCTTTAGCTGAATCATAAGTGAACAAGGGTATTTTAAACATATCCCATTTTTTCCTGGTTGCGAGGGTAACATTTAAAATATATGTTTGCAGTCCGGCATGCAGCCTTCCTCAATAGTCTTCCTCGTCAAGGGATCTTCTTCTGCAGATGATGGAGAGAGAGACGCCTGCACAGATCTCCCTGCCTGATAAGGTAGATGACACCGAGGTGTCGTCCTGGAGGATCTCTCCCGATCAGCAAGCGGTGTGAGGGTTAGTGAAGACCAGGCCCGCAAGTGACACTTCGGCCGTCCAGGGTTCGGGGTGTGCAGCTCCCACGGGAACCACCAATAAAGGCTCCGGAATATCCGATTTCTGAGGGGCGGTGCAATCTGCTATGGATCTGGAGGCGCCAGATACCTTGATGGACACATTGCGTCATGTGTCCGTCTCAGAGGATCATCATACTTTGATGGGTACGGTGGTTAAGAGGGTTCAGTCCATGAAAAGCGGATTGAATGAATCCTTTATGAGCCTGCTAAGAGGCTTTGAGGTACGTAATGTAATATTTTGAATTGTGCTATAAGCGCAAAATGCGCCTATGTATAGATAGTAGCCCTTGAGACGCTGGTTGGCGTCCAAAGGGAGGTGATTAGAGGATCAAGAAATATATGCCCAGTGAATAATCTGACTAATTGCAATATAGGTTGTTACATCCATGGCGACTGCCCAAGCTACAGAGATTGCAGATCTGAAGCAGAAAATTGATGTGGCGGATGATGATGTCACGATTATTAACAAGCGGCTCGACGAGGCACAAGGTATGTACTCAGTATACTATAGTATGAGTATGACGCTGGGAATTGTATACTAAGATATGCATAACTGTAGATAGTGCCGCCGCAGTTGAGACCCTACGGGCTGAGCTTGCCCGGGCCAAGGAGCAAGCCAGGATGAGCAACGCGGCTGCCGAAAAGGCAGCTACTGAATTAAAGGCCGAACAGGCTGCTCGGTGCCAGTGCGAGGAGAGAATATCTACTATGGCGCTTGAGCTAAAGGATGCCACTAGCCGATGTGACTTTCTCAAGAAAGATAACAAAACCAGGGCGGCTGAGCTTGACAAGGCCTTACAAGAGGCAAGGGAAGCATAGTCCGAGTCTAGAGCGGCTCGGGAGGAGATCCGACAAGCTAGGGAGATAACGGCTGGTAAGCCCTTCTTATTGCAAACTAAATTTGGCGATCCGAAGTATGCCCCGCTTAATCAGATGTGGAGTTCTTAAGACGCATTGTTGGACTTGCCGAAGAGTGTCTCTGATGCAATGCAGTTTTTCCAAGCACAAGGACATGTGACGAAAAAGCTTTTCTAGTCGCAATTCAGCATGCCAAAGCGTCCATTATTGCTGGACGAACAAATGGCCCTGTGGGCCGAGCTCCACAAGCTATCCGGCTCTTCCATGAAGGACGTCGTAGCCCGGCTGTGGCCGACTAAACCCATTACAAATAGTTATTTTAGTTTGGTGCGGCGACCTGTTGATGTCGTGCCACGTATCGATGTTGTGAAGCGGTCAACGTGCATAGAAGGTGCACGGATGGCCTTTGCCCGCATCAAGACGTACTGGACAAAGATGAAGGCCATGTTGCATCGAAAAGTCCACCCGAGGGCAAGGACCATTACTCGCCAGAGCATTATTTTGAGGATGTCCTAGGGGGTGCCCGTTTGATAGAGGGTCGGTGCTCGAAAGATATAATGTTCGAGTGAGGTGGATCGAAATTGTAACGACAATATTATGATATGTTCAAGGCTATGTTTTTATACTTTTACCTGAAAAGTTTTTGGTGCCTCCTGTGCGGCTGTTTATTGTATAATCTGAAAGTTTGCCAATCGTCGGCTTCTGCCTCTTCACGTATAACTCGGGGGTGTTCAGAAAAGCACTTGATCACTCTTGACCCAACGTCTTGGTCCATTAAGGAGGTGTTAATGCGGCGAACCAGACAATCAGACTATAGGGCTTTAACACTTTCACTTAGCCATAGGAGTTTGACGGTGGGTCTACGATATAGCCCCTAGTATGTACACGGTTATCCGAATACGGTGCATTGACATACGTGACCGAAAGAACGGTCCTTCGTGTAATACGGACGGAATCACAAAGATTCTGATGAGTCATCGAGTGGTTGACCAGCTCTCGCCGCATCATGACAGTCAGTTTTCGGCTTTCTCTACCGAGGTGCTCATCCGGACGAACCATGACACAATCGCGGTAGTTCTCCCTTTAATACCTTAGGCGATAGAGCGGAACGTAAGGTAGTAAGCATAGGAGCCGGGCAACCCAACTATTGACCAAAGACATGATTCGGGGCTGATGCATATAAGGCCAAACTCATGACGCCGAACACTCCCTATAGGTGTTTGGACTTCTCAAAATATACCGGGCCGAATACAACACCTGTTAATGGACCCTGGTGTCAAGGCACGTGTGGCAATATGACATGGGGGGACAACGTAGGTGGTGAGACAATAAAACTCCAAACATACTATGGACCAAGCTGCTTCTATAATAGCCCTTTCTAGTACGGCGAGCCGTGTACTTACAGATAATGCCGATAACTTCCTAGGACATTGTACATGCCAGAAAAGTATAAAATGAAAAGAGATAAAAAAGGTTTACACAGGGTCTTAATCTAAAAAGAAACCTTAATGCGGGGCCCTGCTGCACGTCTGCGCCCTTTTCTCCTTTGTGATGTGTCCTTGACGGGGGGAGTGTGATGGCCATCTGTAAAAAAGGAAAAACCCTGGAAAAAGAAATCCAGTGTGGCCGTAAATAAAGCTGGTTCATTTAATTAACCTTGAAAGATAATCGTAAATTCCGAATAGGGTCGAGCCGAACTATGGACTATTTGTGTGCAGTGTGCCCCCATCGCCGCCCAAGGAATTTTAAGGGTGTACTTGTGTACACGAGGCACGTATGCTATCGCCTTATGGGGCAGTCGATGGGGGCGTAACTGCTAATCGAGCTTAGGTTTGTCTGAGCTGCCGCACTGAGGCATACTTCGGACATGTTTTGCTGTGCCCGCGGTCTTAACGACCGATGATCTGTTCGGCTTGAATAGGCTGTGTTGGACTTCGGCTGCTAAGGCCGTAGTGTCTTTCTCCGTACGAAGAGAGTGCTCCATATTTCCATTGACCATGATGACGCCATGTGGTCCAGGCATTTTGAGCTTTAAATAGGCATAATGCAGGACCGCATTAAAGCGGGCGAAGGCCGTTCTTCCAAGTAGTGCATGATAGCCACTTCGAAACGGGGCTATGTCGAAGATTAGCTCTTCGCTTCGAAAGTTATAGAGAGAGCCGAATACGACCTCCAATGTTAAAGAGCCCGTGCAGTGGGCTTCTACGCCCGGTATAACTCCTTTAAAGGTCGTGCTGCTTGGATTGATTCTTGACGGGTCTATCCCCATCTTGCAAACAGTGTCCTGATATATAGGATTTGCACTGCTGCCGCCGTCCATGAGGACTCGAGTGAGATGATATCCATCGATTACTGGATCGAGCAGTAGGGCAGCCGACCCCCCATGAAAGATACTAGTCGGATGATCCCTACAATCCAAGGTGATCGGACAGGCCGCCCATGGTTTGAATTTGGGGCCAACAGGCTCAACGGCATAGACCTCTCGGAGTGCGTGTTTGCGCTCCCTCTTTGGGATATGAGTGACATAGATCATGTTCACTGTTTTGATCTCCGGTGGAAATTTCTTCTGTCCCCCCGTGTTTGGCTGGCAAGATTCATCCTCGTCTTCGCTCTGAGGTCTCTTCCCCTTGTGTTCGGCGATGAGCTTGCCGGCTTGCTTGAAGACCCAACAACTATGGTTGGTATGGTTCGCAGGTTTAGCGGGGGTGCCATGGATCTGGCAGTTCCTGTCTAATATTTTGTCTAGCCTAGATGGGCCATCTTTGTTGCCTTTAAATGGTTTCCTCCACTGGCCAGGTCTGGAGCCACTGAATCCGGCATTTACTGTTGTATCATCTGGGCTTCTAGCATTGTTTCGACGTTTATTTTTGTTATGTCCTGGATTTCCATTTCCATCCTTGACTTCGGATGTGCCAGGCTCGCTAGTGCTGCTACGGGCTAACCAGCTGTCCTCGCCCGCGAAAAAACGGGTCATGAGTGTAGTTAGGGCTATCATCATCCTTGGTTTTTCCTGGCCGGGGTGTCTAGCTGGCCATTCGTCCCGGACACTGTGCTTGAAAGCCGCTAAGGCTTCGGCGTCTGGGCAATCAACGATTTGGTTCTACTTACTGAGAACCCAATTCCAAAGCTTACGGGCTGATTCCCAGGGTTGTTGGATTATGTGACTTAGATCAACAGCATCCGGGGGCGGACATAGGTCCCTTGAAAATTGACCCAAAAGGCATCCTCAAGTTCTTCCCAACTTCGAATGGAATTTTCTGGGAGGCTTTTCAGCCAGTGCCGAGCTGGTCCTTTTAGCTTGAGGGGTAAGTATTTGATGGCGTGGAGATCATCTCCGCGAGCCATGTGGATGTGAAGAATAAAGTCTTCTATCCAGACCGCAAGATCTGTCGTTCCATCATATGCCTCGATGTTTATGGGTTTAAACCTTTTGGAAATTCGTGATCGAGCACCTCATCGGTGAAGCACACGGGGTGTGCGGCACACCTGTATTTGGCTGTGTCGTGGCGTGGGTTCGATGGTTGTAATGTTCGGTATCGGCTTCGAACTGATATATGACCGGCATATTTGGCTTGATAACCACAGTCTCGTGTGAGGGCACGGTCCCTGGATCCGTAGATGGATCTGGCCTTACCGGCTTTTTTCCAGGTCCTCACGTAGATCGTGTTTCTGGTCCTTAGCCGTGGCCTCCCTTTCTTTATGGGGAGGGGGTGCGGGCTTGTGTACGACATTGCTAGCCTCTCTGTCTATTCCACGAGGTGATTGGTTTGGCTTGTCGACGATATTTTTTTTCGGTGGTATGGGTGCAATTGCCTCGTCGCAGAATTCGGGTAGCAGTTTACGCTTAGGGTAGCCCTTTGTTTGGCGATTACAGCCATATTTTTCCTCAGCATCGAGCACTTCGTTCCATCTGTCATTGAGCGTATCATGTCGGCTTTGAGTCGCTGCTTTTGCTTCTTCAGGCTCCTTGTAGTGGCGATAAGCCTTTGATGGAGGCGTTCTTGTTCTAAAGGTTCTTCTGGGATGACAAATTCGTCGTCGCCCAGGCTGACCTCCTCTTCGGAGACAGGTTGATAATTGCTATCTTCGGCATCACTGTGGTCAGACAACGGCCCCGACTGTGTTTGCCATCCTCTTGCTCGTCCTGCTCCAACGCTGGATCTGTGGGGTCCTCAGCTTGGTACGGATTGTCACTGTCATCAGTGAAAATGTTGCTATTTTTCCCTTTGCTCGATCGAGGTTGGCGCTTCTGACGCCGACGCTTGGGAGGTTCATCGACAGGCTTATCGTTATCACCGTCGGCCTCCTTCTCTTTAAGTGCGTCTACCATGTATATATCGTACGAGGATGTAGCCGTCCACCGCCCTATGAGCGGTGGTTTTTGTGCCTGCTCCTCTCCGGCATCGTCGTCCATACCGTCGATGTCTTCGGAGCCGTATTCAAGCGTGCCAGTTAAGTCTTCGATAGTGTCTATGAAGTGGGTGGTGGGTGGGAAGCGAAATTCTCCGTCATCGGCTTCCAATTCAAGTCGGATATAGTTCGACTGTGACTCCCTTGACAAGGAGAGGGCTTTTAACGAATTTAGCACATCGCTTAAAGGTGAGTGCCGGAAGATGTCCGCGGAGATAAACTCAACGATCGGCGCCTGCTCAAGTTCGATGGGCGCGGATGCATGTGGTTCGGAACCTATGGCCGGAGACAAATCCGAGGTTCCACCGACACAGGCCCCGCTCGAGGTTGGATCTGTGTACGGCTCTAACACCGCCGAGTCTGCGGCTTTAGTGACGGGGTTGAGCTTCCCGTCCTCGAACAGCGCAATCTGCTCCGGATCTAGGGCCAGAGCAGTTATAGGCGATATTTCCTGGGCACAGTTCGATGACAGATTTAGGTCATGTTTATCGTGGTGGCAGGGAGCGGCTGTCGTGGGCTCGAATCCCGTGAAGATGAAGTCTCCGCGGATATTAGCAACATAATTCAAGCTTCCAAATCTGACCTGATGGCCAGGGACGTAGCTGTCGATTGCTCTAAATGATCGAGCGAGTTGGCCCGCAGTGCTAAGCCGCTGAACACGAAGATCTGTCCGGGGAGAAAATTCTCCCCTGGACTGCATTGTGGTAAATGATTGATGGAGCCATCAAACCTTTCGGTGACGACACGGCGGAACTCTCAATAAAAGCACCAATGTTAGTGTCAAAACCAACGGATCTCAGGTAGGGGGTCCCAAACTGTGCATCTGAGGTCGGATGGTAACAGGAGGCAGGGGACACGATGTTTAACCAGGTTCGGCCCTCTCTATGGAGGTGATACCCTACTTCCTGCTTGATTGATCTTGATGAATATGAGTATTACAAGAGTTGCTCTACCTCAAGATCGTAATGGCTAAAACCCTAGAAGTCTAGCCTATATGATTATGATTGTGATTCCCACTACAGACTAAACCCTCCAGTTTATATAGACACTAGAGGGGACTAGGGTTGTACAAAGTTAGTTACAGAGAAAGGAATCTACATATCCGAATCGCCAAGTTTTCTTTCCACGCCAAGGAGAGTCCCATCCGGACACGGGAGGAAGTCTTCTATCTTGTATCTTCATAGCCCAACAGTCCGGCCTATGTTAATAGTCCGACCGTCTGAGGACCCCTTAATCCAGGACTCCCTCACTTGTTTCTATGGCTTATATTGCTCAATATAAATTGTGGAAATGATATGCCACAGTAGGCATTGTGTGTAAACTATTATGAATCTTGTTTTTGACAGTACCAAAAGTGAAATGGTTTGCTCTTTATCATACTAACCTATCTCACAAAGTTCCATTAAGTTTTGTGTGATTGAAGTTCACAAGTTTTGGGTGAGATGTCGATATGAGGAGAATAAGGAGTGACAAGACCCTAAGCTTGGGGATGCCCAAGGCACCCCAAGGTAATATTCAAGTAAGATCCAAGCAACTAGGCTTGGGGATGCCCTGGATGGCATCCCCTCTTTCGTCTCCAACATTATCGGTAACCTCACTTGGAGCTATGTTTTCATTCGTCACATGATATGTGTTTTGCTTGGAGCGTCAATTTATTTTGCTAGGATTTGCTTTCTGTTATTTATAATAATGTTTTGCATCTTTTATTTCAATAAAAGTTGCAATGCTAGCCTTTGCCATGCTTATTTTGCAAGTATACATGTTGTTGTTTCAAAACAGAAAGTTTATCGATGTTGCAAAAATTCCCTAGAAAAGTAAGAATCTGTTAAATTGTTGAAACTTTTTGAAAAATAAGCTCTGATAAATTCCCTACAGTGTGGGATTTTTCTCAGAATTTTTGGAGTTGAATAAGTATTGATAATCTTGCATTCTTTACAGACTGTACTGTTCTGGCAGATTGCTGTTATGGTTGCATTGTTTGCATATGTTTGCTTGTTTAATGATTCTATTTGAGGATAGGACTATTAAATATGCAGAGGCATTTAGTATGCAATGGTGAATATAATTTTAGTGATTTTCTCGAGTAGAGAATGATAAGGTTTTGCATTGATTTATACTAACTTATCTCACGAGTTCTTGTTGAGTTTTCTGTGGATGAAGTTTTTGAGATTTAGGGAAGCCGTGATATGAGAGGAATTAAGGAGACACAAAAGCTCAAGCTTGGGGATGCCCAAGGTATCCCATGTTAATATTCCAAGAAGTCTCAAGCATCTAAGCTTGGGGATGCCCCGGTAGGCATCCCACCTTTCTTCTTCAACAATTATCGGTTAGTATCGGTTGAGCCTAAGTTTTTGCTTCTTCACATGAGTTGCTCTATTCTTAGAATGTCATTTTTATTTTCATTTTGCTTTCTGTTTTAATGAAATACTTAGACCTGAAAGTTTTTAAATAAAAGAGAGTCCTCAAATAGTTGCCAGGGAGGCTAAGTAAGTGGCATTCACATCCCATCAACGAAGCTCTTTTCTATGGAATTGCTCTAGTGCTTCACTTATATCCTATGAGTAAATTGTTGAGTTGAATATCACGAAGTTGAAATTACATGTTCATATCATGCCTAGTAGTGGCTTCACATTGGGTTTAGAAAGTGAAAGATTTTGAAGCTTGACAATCACAATATTGGGCATACAAGCAATTCACGAATAATTACTATAAGGAAGAGAACTTTCACATGCAAATACACTATCTTGGAAATCTTTTGTTATTGTGATCCCCCACCAAAATATTATATGCCAAAATTGTTCACGTTGGACAAGGAAGACAACGTAATGATTTATGTTTGTTCATATTCACATAGAAGTTATATTGTCATCGATCCTTCAACATGTGGTGCTTGCCCCCCCATCTTTCCTAGCCAAAAATTCCGCACCAAGTAGAGATACTACTTGTGCATCCAAAAACCCTTAAACCCAAATCTTATTTTTGAGAGTCCACCATACCTACCTATGGATTGAGCAAGATCCTTCAAGCAAGTTGTCATCGGTGCAATACGGCAATAAAAATTGCTTATATAAGTGTTAGATCATTTAGTGTAAGATAAAACTGAGCGTTGTACGAACTTGTGATGGCAAAGCAATAAAAGCGACAGACTGCATAATAAAGGTTTCTATCATAAGGGGAAATATAACGTGACGTTCTTTTGAACTAAGGGGTTGAGCATATAAAAAATAAGTGCATGGCAACCTCTGCTTCCCTCTGCAAAGGGCCTATCTTTTACTTTTCAGTATTTACTTTTATGCAAAGAGTCAAAGTTTTTCTCTCTATTCCTTTTTATTTTTCTCTTTTGGCAAGCATCATGTGGTGAGGAAATATCTAGGCACATATGTCCAGTTAAATATGGGTAGCATGAGTTATTATTGTTGACATCACCCAAAGCTGAATACGTTGGGAGGCGAAATTATAAGCCCCTATCTTTCTATGTGTCCGGTTGAAACGTTTTGCTCAGGTGTATGCGGTGAGTGTTAGACATCATAGAAGACTATAAGATGGTTGAGTATGTGGAGCTCTTACTTAGATTCTGTTGAATAAGTTGAATTGCAATTGCTTGGTGACTAACAACATAGGTTGTTGAGTTTCAAGAGAGTTCATTGTTTGAACCTTAACATGTGAACTGGTTGCTACTACAACATGAGAAGTTTTACAAGAAAGAATTGTTGTTATGATGCTAGAAAAATTGATTGAAATTATCATTGATCAAACTTATGCACTTTGCTAGCATTCACACTTCATAAAATATTTCTTGTATCATTTACCTACTTGAGGACGAGTAGGAATTAAGCTTGGGGATGCTGATACGTCTCCAACATATCTATAATTTATGAAGTATTCATGCTATTATTTTATCATTCTTGGGTGTTTTACAATCATTTTATAGCAATTTTATATCTTTTTTGGGACTAACCTATTGACCTAGTGCCCAATGCCAGTTGCTGTTTTTTTGCTTGTTTTTTACATCACAGGAAATTAATATCAAACGGAGTCCAAAATCCACGTAACTTTTTCGAGATTTTTTCTGGACCAGGAGGAATACAATGGGCCTGAGCTGCACCTAGGGGGTGCCCCGAGGGGGGCAGAACCCACCAGGGCACACCAGGGCCCCCTGGCGCGCGCAGGTGGATTTGTGCCCACCTCGGTGGCCTCCCGTACCCCTTCTTTGCACTATAAATTCCCAAATATTCCAAACCCCTGCAGGGTAGCCCTAGATCAGAAGTTCCGCCACCGCAAGGCCCCTGTATCCATGAGATCCAATCTAGACCCCGTTCCGGCACCATGCCGAAGAGGGAATCATCACCGGTGGCCATCTTCATCATCCCGGCGGCCATCACGATGAGGAGGGAGTAGTCCACCCTCGGGGCTGAGGGTTTGCACTGGTAGCTATGTGTTTAATTGCTCTCTCATGATCTTCAGATGTCATGATCTTGATGTATCGCGGGCTTTGTTAGTATAGATGGATCATATGATGTTTCTCCCCTCTTTACTCTTGTTCTGATGAGTTGAGTCTTTACCCTTTGAAGTTTTTTCTTGTCAGGTGGAATGTTCAGATCTGAAAACACATGATGTATGTCTTGCCGTATGAATACTTGAGGTGACAATGGAGTATCATATTGATTCACTTAATATATGTTATGGCACTCAACTTCTAGATTCCCGCGGTCACATTAGGGTAATCTATGCATAGGGGTTGATGCATGTTTTAATTATCTTTTCTCCGATAGAAACTTTGGGGTCCCCTTGTAGTTCTTTGTGTTGGATTGAGCATTATGAATATGAAATTGTTTGATACATATCGTATAATTAATTCACGGGTATTCACGGTGACATTGGGCTATCTAGGCGACATTAGAGTTGCTTGATATGTGCCATATGGTGTTATTTTAGTACGAACTCTTGATTAGATCGATCGGAAAGAATAGCTTGCTGTTATTTTAGTACGAACTCTAGGATAGATCGATCGGAAAGAATAGCTTTGAGGTGGTTTTGTACCCTAGAAACAATTTCTATCTTTTGTTCTCCGCTAGGAACTCGGGAGTGATTCTTTACTACACTTTGAGGGATAATCATATGATCCAACTATGTTAGAATTGTTGAGAGATTGCGCTAGTGAAAGTATGCACCCTAGGCCTCATTTTTAAGCATTACAATACCATTTTTGTGCCCGTTTACTATTTGCTACCTTGTTGTTTTTATTTATTCAAATTATAAAAATATTTCTACCATGAATATTACACTTTTATCACCATCTCTTCGCCGAACTAGTGCACCTATACAATTTGCCATTGTATTGGGTGTGTTGGGGACAGAAGAGACTTTTTGTTATTTGGTTGCAGGATTGCTTGAGAGAGACCATCTTCATCCTACACCTCCCACAGATTGATAAACCTTAGGTCATCCACTTGATGGAAAATTGCTACTGTCCTACAAAACTCTGTGCTTGGAGGTCCAACACGAGTCTACAAGAATAAAGTTGTGTAGTAGACATCAATTGGTTTTTCTTGCAATGGGAGAGGTGCTTAGTTTTGGGTTGAATCTTGCAGTGTCCTCACCTAGTGGCATAGTAGGGGTAGCGAGGCATGTATTGTATTGTTGCCATCAAGGATAAAAAAGATGGGGTTTATATCATATTTCTTGAGTTTATCCCTCTACATCATGTCATCTTGCTTAAGGCGTTACTCTGTTCTTATGAACGTAATACTCTAGATGCATGCTGGATAGCGGTTGATGTGTGGAGCAATAGTAGTAGATGCAGGCAGGAGTCGGTCTACTTGTCACGGACGTGATGCCTATATTCATGATCGTAGCCTTATATATCGTCATAACTATGTGCTTTCTATCAATTGCTCAATAGTAATTTGTTTACCCATCGTATGTTTTCTTTCAAGAGAGAAGCCTCTAGTGAAACCTATGGCCCACGGATCTATTTTCCATCATATATTTTCAGATCTACAAACCAAAAAACCCAAAAATACCTTGCTGTAATTTATTTATATTTACTTTAGTTTGCCTTTTTATTTATCTTTTATACCTATCTCTATCAGATCTCACTCTTGTTCGTGACCATGAAGGGATTGACAACCCCTTCTTCGCATTGTGTTGCAAGTGTTTGTTAGCTGTTGCAGGTGCATATATTGGGGACTTGCTTGTGCTTCCTACTGGATGGATACCTTGGGTCTTAACTGAGGGAAATACTTATCTCTACTTTGCTGCATCACCCTTTCCTCTTCAAGGGAAAAATCAACGCAAGCTCAAGAAGTAGCAGGAAGAATTTCTGGCGCCATTGCCGTGGAGATTCTACATCAAGCCTACCAAGTACCATTATAAACTCTCATCTATTGCACTTACATTATTTGTCATTTGCCTCTCGTTTTCCTCTCCCCCACTTCTAAAACGTTTTCAGAACAACACAAAAATATTTGCCTTTTTATTCGCCCTTATTCGGTTCGTCTTTTTCGTTTGCTTTTTGTTTGCTTGTCTGCTAGGTTGCTTGCTTGCCCCTATGGCTCAACGCCACAGCTTTGATCCTTACTATAGGAAGTTGGAAGAAATTGAAAATGATGCAAAAAGTTTAATGTCCTTACAATCTGAGCATAATAGGTTCTTTAGGAATGAACTTAAAGAACAAAAAACTAGGATGGAATATATCAATAAAGAGCTTGATGATGTTACTAAGGAAATTTATGGTCTTAAATCTCAATTTGCTCATATTGAAAATTTAGTAGGCCAAATTTCCGATAAGCAAACCACTTTGGTAAATAAGATGGCCGCTAAACCAGAGTTTTGTGAAAATAATGATGAAGATCTTAAAGTGATTGGTGTCACTCCTATTGAATCTTAGTTTGCTAATATAAATCTTGATAAAGATGGGACTGGAGATGAGTCAACTTTAGCTACAAGGCGTCCCAATGATTTGGAGTTTAAAGATCTTAATGGAAGAAAATGATAAAAGTGGGATTGGAGAGGTCAAAACTTTAAGTAGTGATGAACCCACTCTTTTGAATTTCAAGGACTTTAATTATGATAATTGTTCTTTGATAGATTGTATTTCCTTGTTGCAATCCATGCTTAATTCACCACATGCTTATAATCAAAATAAAGCTTTTACTAAACATATCTTTGATGCTATGATGAAATCATTTGAAGAAAAACTTGAGTTGGAAGTTTCTATCCCTAGAAAGCTTTATGATGAGTGGGAACCTACTATTAAGATTAAAATTAAAGATTATGAGTGTAATGCTTTGTGTGATTTGGGTGCTAGCATTTCCACGATTCCAAAAACTTTATGTGATGTGCTAGGTTTCAATAAACTTGATGATTGTTCTTTGAATTTGCATCTAGCGGATTCCATAATTAAGAAACCTATGCGAAGGATTAATGATGTTCTTATTGTTGCAAATAGGAATTATATGCCTGTATATTTTATTGTGCTTGATATAGATTGCAATCCTACATGCCCTATTATTCTTGGTAAACCTTTCCTTAGAACGATTGGTCCAATTATTGATATGAAAGAAGGAAACATTAGATTTCAATTTCCGTTAAGGAAGGACATGGAACACTTTACAAGAAAGAAAATTAAGTTGTCATATGAATCTAGTATGAGGTCTACTTATGGATTTAATACCAAAGATGATAATATTTAGATCTATGTTTTATACCTAGCTAGGGGCATTAAAGAAAAGCGCTTGTTGGGAGGCAACCCAATTTTATTTCATGTTTTTTGCTTTTGGTTCTCAATAAATACACATTATTAATTCTGTAGTAATTGTTATTTGGTGTTTTAATTAGTGTTTGAGCCAAGTAAGACCTTCGGGGTGGTCTATGGTGATAGTTGATTTGATCTTGCTGAAAAACAGAAACTTTTACGCTCATTGCCAGAATTTTAAAAAAAATCACAGAAACATGATTTTGATCTTAATATTTTACACAAGATTGGTATACAAATTTACCAAATTTTCCTAATGCTTCATAATTTTCGGAGTTACATAAGTGCATGAAGATTCCAGATTACTACAGACTGTTCTTTTTAACAGATTCTGTTTTCTTTGTGTTGTTTGCTTATTTTGATGAATCTATGGGTAGTATCGGGGTTATGAAGCTTGGAGAAGTTGGAATACAGTAGATATTACACCAATATAAATTTAGAATTAATTCAGAACAGTGCCTAAGTGGTGATTTTTTTTATTATACTAACGGAGCTTGCGAGTTTTCTGTTGAGTTTTGTGTTGTGAAGTTTTCAAGTTTTGGGTAAAGATTTGATGGACTATGGTATAAGGAGTGGCAAGAGCCTAAGATTGGGGACACCCAAGGCACCCCAATGTAATATTCAAGGACAACCAAGCATCTAAGCTTGGGGATGCCCCGGATGGCATCCTCTCTTTCGTCTTCAATCCACCGGTAAATTTACTTGAGGCTATATTTTTATTCACCACATGACATGTGTTTTGCTTGGAGCATCTTGTATGATATGAGTCTTTGATTTTAAGTTTGCCACAATCATCCTTGATGTACACACCTTTTGAGAGGGGCACGCATTAATCGTGAATTTATTAGTATACTCTATGTGCTTCACTTATATCTTTTGAGCTAGGCAATTTGCTCTAGTGCTTCACTTATATCTTTTTAGAACACGCTGGTGGATTTATTTTATAGAAATTGTTGAACCCTCATGCTTCACTTATATTGTTTTGAGAGTCTTTAAACAGAATGGTAATTTGCTTACGTTATGAATTTAGTCCTAATATTATGGGCATCCAAGAGGAATATAATAAAAACTTTCATATAAAGAGCATTGAATATATGAGAAGTTTGATTCCTTGCATTTGTTTTTGAGATATAAAGATGGTGATATTAGAGTCATGTTATTGTGTAATTGTGGACTGGTAGAAGTACTTGTGTTAATGTTTGTGATTCCCGTAGCATGCACGTATGGTGAACCGTTATGTGATGAAGTCGGATCATGATTTATTTTTTGACTGTCTTCCTTATGAGTGGCAGTCGGGGATGAGCGATGGTATTTTCCTACCAACCTATCCCCCTAGGAGCATGCGTGTAGTACTTTTTGATGGCTAATAATTTTTTGCGATAAGTATGTGAGTTCACTGGTACGCGTCGATGCTATACAAAGGGTTTTAAACCCCTTTCCACGATGGCATTTGGAACCGTCGCCAAGTGAGTGGGCGATAGGGGGGTCCTTCCCACACGACCCAGAAACCATCGGGGATAGGCCCTCCAAGCACATAAGCTGGCTCGTGTGCGATCGGGCGAGGCATGGAAACCTAATTGTTTTTGTTTGTATGTACATCCCACATGGTGAATCCCAGAAAAACATTTCCGTTCGTATGTATATCACACACAGTCAATCCAAGGAGTATGTTTCCGTTCTTATGTACATCCCACACAGTGAATCCAGGGAAAACGTTTCCGTTCATATTTACATCCCACAAAGTCAATCCAGGGAAAATGTTTCCGTTCGTATGTACATCCCAAACAATTAGGCCGCTATAGTCATGTGAAAAACATGGACATCAACATTTAATAAGCCGATATGTTTGTGATAGGTACGTTATCGCACACGGTTCAAGAATGTAAAATGTGTGAGGTGCCTCTACTAATGCCAACGTGTACATTTTCGTGACTATGTGCGATTGTTATTCCTATCACACACGCACACTTGTTTGAAACATTTGTCGTATTACCATGAATCGCACACGCATATGAGACGGAACCGTGTGTGCGTCCGAAGGGCATCGCAAACGTTTCACATCAAAGAACCGTTTGTTTTCTTTTTTCATCGCACACGCTGTTTTCTTTCTAACCGTGTGCACATTATTTTATTCGCTCCTATACAATTTTTTGGCTGCAATTTATTATTCGAATTGGAAATTTTGAAATATGAAACGTGCAATTCAAATTCTCAGCACAATGGTTCAACAACGAATCCATACATAAAATTGTCAGTACAATATGTTCAGTAATTACAGGATTAGACAGCAATTAACTATGATGAGCCACAATATTTACAGGCAGTAAAGGTGAAGAGACAAGTGTAAATCATTTTGACTGCCGATGTTGTTGAAGAAGCGGAATGCCAATAATGTGCCTTCCTGCATGCCATAGGCACGAACAACTTTTGTCCAACCCCTTGTGACAACCGCCCGCTTATCCTTCACCGCCTTCAGGAAGACTTCTAGAGCATTATCATGGTAGCATGAATTATATACTTTAACCTTAGTTGCCTCCACTCCGGTCATGTAGTTTGCAAGGTAATCATCAGTAAACAGCTTCAGAAACCACTGAAAAGAGAAAAATATCAGATCATGAGGTCTAATAGAGTAACTTGCTGTGGGCAGGGGAAAAGACAACAGATTACTTACCATCCTAAAGTCCACTGATGTCTTGGACAAAGTGTAAATAAAGAGCTTAATTCCCATCACTCGTTTCTTTCGCCTGACAATCTTTCTTAGTTTCCCCACTTGACGCTTGTTCATGAATATCTCATTGACCCACACGCAAAAGGGATCGAAGCATGGATCAGTACCGCTCATATACGTACCTACAAGCAACCAGTAAATGTTAGAAGCTAAATGAGATTGCACAAATGATGTAAAATACAACTAACTACATTCCTAAGTACAAGTATTTTTAGAGATTTCAATATGAACTACATACGGATGCATATATAATTATAGATATAGTTTACATTAGAATCTAGATTCACTCATTTCGCTCCTTAGGTAGTCTATATTGGAATCTCTAAAAATACTTAAATTTAGGAATAGATGGTGCATAAGACATGGGATGTAGCTTCCTCGACAGAAAACAATAGCATCCCCCATTGTAGCCCTGTGTAAGTACATGGAAAGCCAATGTTAACTACAACTGGGTTAACATCCACTAAAAATAGCAACAGCAGCATCTGTAGTGATATCTTCATTGCGAAAGAGTAGCACGGTAGCAAAGGGACGGATTTAAAAATGGATACAATTGTTAATTGCAACAGGCTTAACAACATCCTAATTCATGTTTTGTAAGTTTGTAGACATTGAAATACAACTGTTTAAAAATGGATACAACTGTTAATTACAACAGGCTTAATGGCCATTGAAACCGGTACTGATAAAAATGCAATTGGCAGAGTTAAACATCACAAGGCAGGTGCTGCCAGAGCAGATAATGGCCCAGTTGTCTATAAAAAGGTAGGGAAAATAGCTAAACCGTGTTAGGCATGTTTACTACAAGATGCTTAAGACATTGACCGTACAAAACATAGCCATTAATTGCAACTAGTATTGGCAAGATTGAACCGGTGAGCTCATACTTGGTAAGTCCTGAGAGGTAGTTTGCTGGGGCACTTCATCTTGGCTAGAGCTAGCCCAAAGTCAGCGGCAGCAGAGGCAAGCTCTTCATCTGGGTCGAAGCATGGATCAGTGCCCCCGACATGTGTACCTACAAGAAGCAAGTAAATGTTAGAAGCCAAACTGCAATTGCACAAATGATGTAAAATAATGTAAGACATGGGATGCAGCTAACCTCGATGGTAAACAACAGCATCGCCCGTTATGGCCCTGTGTAAGTACATGGATAGGTTTGTTAAGTACAACAGGGTTAGCATCCACCAAAAATAGCAAATGGACAACATCTCTAGTATATCTTCATTGCGGAGAGTAGCATGGTAGCAAAGTTTGTTGCTGGTATTGGTGCAATTAAACTGAACAGTTAATACTTGAACATCACACAGTGTGCAGTACTGAAATAAACAAGGCACGAACATGCTTAATACATCAACCGTACAAAACATAGCCATTGCAAGTGGTATTGGCAAGATTTAGCTGGTCACATCATACCTGTTAAGTCCTGGGGGGGTAGTCATGGCAGTTTGAGTTGCCGGTAGGGGGAGGGGGGAAGTGGTGGGGAGATACTGAGGAAATTTGATGGGTGGGAATGTGGTTGGAGGAATTAATTCTGAAATCGCGTGCCTAATGAAAATTTCGTTATGAAACTTGAAACTTGGGCGGGGGAAACACACAACGGAGAAGAAGCGCGTAAAATACTCATGTGCGAGAAAACACAAAATTGGCAGTTCCCGTCTCCAAACAAATGTACACATGTAGTCGATTTTTTCGGTCAATGGTATGCCTGGTTTATTAGGAACCATCGCACAGGTAATAGACTTATGGATCCTTAACGCAAAAAACGCACACGGGTACGGCATAGAAACCGTGTGTTCTATGATCTTCTAATGATTAATGCAAAAAAGCGCACATGGTCACACATGCTAATCAACGCTCAAAGCCCTCAAAGGATGCTCATTGTACGTTAATGTTGGGGAACATAGTAATTTCAAAAAAATTCCTACGCACACGCAAGATCATGGCGATGGCATAGCAACGAGAGGGGAGAGTATTGTCCACGTACCCTCGTAGACCGTAAGCGGAAGCGTTATGACAACGCGGTTGATGTAGTCGTACGTCTTCACGATCCGACCGATCCAAGCACCGAACGTACGGCACCGCCTTGTTTAGCACACGTTCAGCTCAATGATGTTCCCCTGGCTCCGATCCAGCAAAGCGTCGGGGATGAGTTCCGTCAGCACGACGGCGTGGTGACGATGATGATGTTCTACCGGCGCAGGGCTTCGCCTAAACTCCGCGACGATATGACCGAGGTGGAATATGGTGGAGGGGGGCACCACACACGGCTAAGGAATGATCCGTAGGTCAACTTGTGTGTCATGGGGTGCCCCCCTGCCCCCGTATATAAAGGAGCAAGGGGGGGAGGAGGCCGGCCCTAGGAGGGAGCGCGCCAAGTGTGGAGTCCTACTAGGACTCCCTAGTCCTAGTAGGATTCCACCTCCTTGTTGGAGTAGGAGAAGGGAAAGAGGGGAGAGGAAGAAGGAAAGGGGCTGCGCCCTTGTCCAGTCGGACCAAAGGGGGCGCAGGCCTCCTTCCTTTGGCCTCTCTCCTCTATTCCCGTATGGCCCAATAAGGCCCATATACTCCCGGCGAATTCCGTAACTCTCTAGTACTCCAAAAATACCCGAATCACTCGGAACCTTTCCGAACTCCGAATATAGTCGTCCAATATATCGATCTTTACGTCTCGACCATTTCGACACTCCTCGTCATGTCCCCGATCTCATCCGGGACTCCGAAATCCTTCGGTACATCAAAATTCATAAACTCATAATATAACTGTCATTGAAACCTTAAGCGTGCGGACCCTATGGGTTCGAGAACTATGTAGACATGACCTAGAACTATTCTTGGTCAATAACCAATAGCGGAACCTGGATGCCCATATTGGCTCCTACATATTCTACGAAGATCTTTATCGGTCAAACCGCATAACAACATACTTTGTTCCCTTTGTCATCGGTATGTTACTTGCCCAAGATTCGATCGTCGGTATCCAATACCTAGTTCAATCTCGTTACCGGCAAGTCTCTTTACTCGTTATGTAATGCATCAATCCGTAACTAACTCATTAGCTACATTGCTTGCAAGGCTTATAGTGATGTGCATTACCAAGAGGGCCCAGAGATACCTCTCCGACAATCGGAGTGACAAAACCTAATCTCGAAATACGCCAACCAACATGTACCTTTGGAGACACCTGTAGTACTCCTTTATAATCACCCAGTTACGTTGTGACATTTGGTAGCACCCAAAGTGCTCCTCCGGTAAACGGGACTTGCATAATCTCATAGTTACAGGAACATGTATAAGTCATGAAGAAAGCAATAGCAACATACTAAACGATCAAGTGCTAAGCTAACGGAATGGGTCAATTCAATCACATCATTCTCCTAATGATGTGATCCCGTTAATCAAATGACAACTCTTTTGTCCATGGCTAGGAAACAGAACCATCTTTAATAACCGAGCTAGTCAAGTAGAGGCATACTAGTGACACTATGTTTGTCTATGTATTCACACATGTATTATGTTTCCGGTTAATACAATTCTAGCATGAATAATAAACATTTATCATGAAATAAGGAAATAAATAATAACTTTATTATTGCCTCTAGGGCATATTTCCTTCAGTCTCCCACTTGCACTAGAGTCAATAATCTAGTTCACATCGCCATGTGATTTAACACCAATATTCATATATGTATATGATTAATACACCCATAGTTTACATCGTCATGTGACCAACACCCAAAGGGTTTACTAGAGTCAATAATCTAGTTCACATCGCTATGTGATAAACACCCAAAGCGTACTAAGGTGTGATCATGTTTTGCTCGTGAGAGAAGCTTAGTCAACGGGTTTATCATATTCAGAGCCGTATGTATTTTGCAAATATTCTATGTCTACAATGTTCTGCACGGAGCTACTCTAGCTAATTGCTCCTACTTTCAATATGTAACCAGATTAAGACTTAGAGTCATCTGGATCAGTGCCAAAACTTGTATCGACGTAACCTTTTACGACGAACCTTTTTGTCACCTCCATAATTGAGAAACATATCCTTATTCCACTAAGGATAATTTTGACCAATGTCCAGTGATCTACTCCTAGATCACTATTGTACTCCCTTGCCAAACCAGGGCAGAGTATACAATAGGTCTGGTCCATAGGATGGCATACTTTTATAAAACCTATGGTGAGGCATAGGGAATGACTTTCATTCTCTTTTCTATTTTCTGCCGTGGTCGGGATTTGAGTCTTACACAATTTCACACCTTTGCAACACAGGCAAGAACTTTTTCTTTGACTGTTCCATTTTGAACTACTTCAAAATCTTGACAAGGTATGTACTTATTGAAAAAACTTATCAAGCGTCTTGATCTATCTCAATAGATCTTGATGCTCAATATGTAAGTAGCTTTACTGAGGTCTTTCTTTTAAAGAACTCCTTTCAAACAATCCTTTATGCTTTGCAGAATAATTCTACATTATTTCCGATCAACAATATGTCATTCACATATACTTATCAGAAATGTTGTAGTGCTCCCACTCACTTTCTTGTAAATACAGGCTTCACCGTAAGTCTGTACAAAACTATATGCTTTGATCAACTCATCCAATCATATATTCCAACTCCGAGATGCTTGCACCAGTCCATAGATGGATTGCTGGAGCATGCACATTTTGTTAGCACCTTTAGGATTGACAAAACCTTCTGGTTGCATCATATACAACTCTTCTTTAAGAAAACCATTAAGGAATGCAGTTTTGACATCCATTTGCCAGATTTCATAAAATGTGGCAATTGCTAACATGATTCGGACAGACTTAAGCATCACTACAGTTGAGAAAATCTCATTGTAGTCAACACTTTGAACTTGTCAAAAACCTTTTTGCGACAAGTCGAGCTTTGTAGATAGTAACACTACTATCAATGTCCGTCTTCCTCTTGAAGATCCATCTATTTTCTATGGCTTGCCGATCATTGGGCAAGTCCACCAAAGTCCACACTTTGTTCTCATACATGGATCCTATCTCAGATTTCATGGCCTCCATCCATTTTGCGGAATCTGGGCTCATCATCGCTTCCTCATAGTTCATAGGTTTATCATGGTCTAGTAACATGACTTTCAGAACAGGATTACCGTACCACTCTGGTGCGGACCGTACTCTAGAAGACCTACGAGGTTCTATAGCAACTTGATCAGACGTTTCATGATCATCATCATTAGCTTCCTCACTAATTGGTGTAGGAATCACTGGAACTGATTTCAGTGATGAACTATTTTCCAATTCAGGAGAAGGTACAATTACCTTATCAAGTTCTACTTTCCTCCCACTCACTTCTTTCGAGAGAAACTCCTTCTCTAGAAAGGATCCATTTTTAGCAACGAATATCTTGCCTTCGGATCTGTGATAGAAGGTGTACCCAACAGTTTCCTTTGGGTATTCTATGAAGACGCACTTCTCCGATTTGGGTTTGAGCTTATCAGGATGAAACTTTTTCACATAAGCATCGTAGCCCCAAAATTTAAGAAACGACAACTTGGGTTTCTTGCTAAACCATAGTTCATATGGTGTCGTCTCAACGGATTTAGATGGTGCCCTTTTAACGTGAATGCAGCTGTCTCTAATGCATAACCCCAAAACGACAATGGTAAATCAATAAGTGACATCATAGATCGCACCATATCCAATAAAGTGCGGTTACGACGTTCGGACACACCATAACGTTGTGGTGTTCCAGGTGGCGTGAGCTGTGAAACTATTCCACATTGTTTTAATTGAAGACCAACCTCGTAACTCAAATATTCATCTCCACGATCAGATCGCAGAAACTTTATTTTCTTGTTACGATGATTTTCCACTTCACTCTGAAATTCTTTGAACCTTTCAACTATTTCAGACTTATGTTTCATCAAGTAGATATACCCATATCTCGCTTAAATCATCTGTGAAGGTCGAAAATAATGATACTCGCCACGAGCCTTAATACTCATTGGTGCGCATACATCGGTATGTATTATTTCCAACAAGTTTGTTGCTCGTTCCATTGTTCAAGAACGGAGTTTTAGTCATCTTGCCCAAAAGGCACGGTTTGCAAGCATCAAATGATTCATAACCAAGTGATTCGAAAATCCATCTTTATGGAGTTTCTTCATGCGCTTTACACCGATATGACCCAAGCGGCAAGTGCCACAAATAAGTTGCACTATCATTATTAACTTTGCATCTTTTGGCATCAATATTATGAATATGTGTATCACTACGATCGAGATCCAATAAACTATTTTCATTGGGTGTATGACCATTGAAGGTTTTATTCATGTAAACAGAACAACAATTATTCTCTGACTTTAAATGAATAACCGTATTGCAATAAACATGATCAAATCATATTCATGCTCAACAAAAACGCTAAATAACATTTATTTAGGTTTGACACTTATCCCGAAAGTTTAGGGAGTGTGCGATGATGATCATATCAATCTTGGAACTACTTCCAACACTCATCGTCACTTCCCCTTCAACTAGTCTCTCTTTATTCTGTAACTCCTATTTCAAGTTACTAATCTTAGCAACCGAACAAGTATCAGATACTCAGGGGCTACTATAAACACTAGTAAGGCACATATCAAGAACCTGTATATCAAATATACCTTTGTTCACTTTGCCATCCTTCTTATCCACCAAATGTTCAGGGCATTTCCGCTTAATCGACCATTTCCTTTGCAGTGTAAGCACTCAGTTTCAGGCTATGGTCCAGCTTTGGGCCTCTTCGCAGGAATGACAACTTGCTTGTCTTTCCACTTGAAGTTCCCTTTCTTTCCCTTTGCCCTTTTCTTGAAACTAGTGGTCTTGTCAATCATCAACACTTGATGCTCTTTCTTGATTTCTACCTTCATCGATTTCAATATCACGAAGAGCTCGGGAATCATTTTCGTCATCCCTTGCATACTATAGTTCACCACAAAGTTCTAGTAACTTTAGTGATGGTGACTAGAGAATTCTGTTAATCACTATCTTATCTGGAAGATTAACTCCCACTTGATTCAAGCGATTGAAGTACCCAGACAATCTGAGCACATGCTCACTAGTTGAGCGATTCTCCTCCATCTTTTAGCTATAGAACTTGTTGGAGACTTCATATCTCTCAACTCAGGTATTTGCTTGAAATATTAACTTCAATTCCTGGAACATCTCATATGGTCCATGACGTTTCAAAACATCTTTGAAGTCCCGATTCTAAGCCGTTAAGCATGGTGCTAGCTAAACGTTCATAACGCCTCAGACCGCTTCAATAGGTCTGTCTCTTGCGGTGCATCAAGGACATAATTATTACGTGCAGCAATGAGGATAAACCTCGGATCACGGATCCAATCCGCATCATTGCTACTAACATTTTTCAACACAATTTTCTCTAGGAACATATCAAAATAAACATATGAAAGCAACAACGCGAGCTATTGATCTACAACATAATTTGCAAAATACTACCAGGACTAAGTTCATGATAAATTTAAGTTCAATTAATCATATTACTTAAGAACTCCCACTTAGATAGACATCCCTCTAATCCTCTAAGTGATTACGTGATCCATATCAACTAAACGATAACCGATCATCACGTGAGATGGAGTAGTTTTCAATGGTGAACATCACTATGTTGATCATATCTACTATATGATTCACGCTTGACCTTTCGGTCTCCGTGTTCCGAGGCCATATCTACATATGCTAGGCTCGTCAAGTTTAACCTGAGTATTCTGCATGTGCAAAACTGGCTTGCACCCGTTGTAGATGGACGTAGAGCTTATCACACCCGATCATCACGTGGTGTCTGGGCACGACGAACTTTGGCAATGGTGCATACTCAGGGAGAACACTTCTTGATAATTTTTAGTGAGAGATCATCTTAAAATGCTACCGTCAATCAAAGCAAGATAAGATGCATAAAGGATAAACATCACATGCAATCAATATAAGTGATTTGATATGGCCATCATCATCTTGTGCTTGTGATCTCCATCTCCGAAGCACCGTCGTGATCACCATCGTCACCGGCGTGACACCTTGATCTCCATCGTAGCATCGTTGTCATTTATGCCATCTATTGCTTCTACGACTATCGCTACCGCTTAGTGATAAAGTAAAGCAATTATGTATGCGTTGCATTTCATACAATAAAGCGACAACCATATGGCTCCTGCAAGTTGCCGATAACTTCGGTTACAAAACATGATCATCTCATACAATAAAATATAGCATCACGTCTTGACCATATCACATCACAACATGCCCTGCAAAAACAAGTTAGACGTCCTCTACTTTGTTGTTCCTAGTTTTACGTGGCTGCTACGGGCTTAGCAAGAACCGTTCTTACCTACGCATACAAACCACAACGATAGTTCGTCAAGTTAGTGTTGTTTTAACCTTCGCAAGGACCGGGCGTAGCCACACTCGATTCAGCTAAAGTGAGAGAGACAGACACCCGCCAGCCACCTTTAAGTACGAGTGCTCGTAACGGTGAAACCAGCCTCGCGTAAGCGTACGCCTAATGTCGGTCCGGGCCGCTTCATCTCACAATACTGCTGAACCAAAATATGACATGCTGGTAAGCAGTATGACTTGTATCGCCCACAACTCACTTGTGTTCTACTCGTGCATATGACATCTACGCATAAAACATGGCTCTGATACCACTGTTGGGGAACGTAGTAATTTCAAAAAAAATTCCTACGCACACGCAAGATCATGGTGATGGCATAGCAACGAGAGGGGAGAGTATTGTCCACATACCCTCGTAGACCGTAAGCGGAAGCGTTATGACAACGCGGTTGATGTAGTCGTACGTCTTCATGATCCGACCGATCCAAGCACCGAACGTACAGCACCTCTGTGTTCAGCACACGTTCATCTCGATGACGTTCCCCTGGCTCCGATCCAGAAAAGCATCAGGGATGAGTTCCATCAGCACGACGGTGTGGTGACGATGATGATGTTCTACCGGCGCAGGGCTTCGCCTAAACTCCGTGATGATATGACCGAGGTGGAATATGGTGGAGGGGGGCACCGCACACGGCTAAGGAACGATCCACAAATCAACTTGTGTCATGGGGTGCCCCCCTGCCCCCGTATATAAAGGAGCAAGGGGGGAGGAGGCCGGCCCTAGGAGGGGGCGCGCCAAGTGTGGAGTCCTACTAGGACTCCTAGTCCCGTAGGATTCCACCTCCTTGTTGGAGTAGGAGAAGGGAAAGAGGGGAGAGGAAGAAGGAAAGGGGGGCGCCCTTGTCCAGTCGGACCAGAGGGGGCGAGGCCTCCTTCTTTTGGCCTCTCTCCTCTATTCCCGTATGGCCCAATAAGGCCCATATACTCCCCGGCGAATTCCCGTAACTCTCCGGTACTCCGAAAAATACCCGAATCACTCGGAACCTTTTCGAACTCTGAATATAGTCGTCCAATATATCGATCTTTACGTATCAACCATTTCGACACTCCTCGTCATGTCCCCGATCTCATTCGGGACTCCGAACTCCTTCAGTACATCAAAACTCATAAACTCATAATATAACTGTCATCGAAACCTTAAGCGTGCGGACCCTACGGGTTCGAGAACTATGTAGACATGACCTAGAACTATTCTTGGTCAATAACCAATAGCGGAACTTGGATGCCCATATTGGCTCCTACATATTCTACGAAGATCTTTATCGGTCAAACCGCATAACAACATACTTTGTTCCCTTTGTCATCGGTATGTTACATGCCCGAGATTCGATCGTCGGTATCCAATACCTAGTTCAATCTCATTACCGGCAAGTCTCTTTACTCGTTATGTAATGCATCATTCCGTAACTAACTCATTAGCTACATTGCTTGCAAGGCTTATAGTGATGTGCATTACCGAGAGGGCCCAGAGATACCTCTCCGACAATCGGAGTGACAAAACCTAATCTCAAATCGCCAACCCAACATTTACCTTTGGAGACACCTGTAGTACTCCTTTATAATCACCCGATTCGTTGTGACGTTTGGTAGCACCAAAGTGTTCCTCCGGTACGGGAGTTGCATAATCTCATAGTTACATGAACATGTATAAGTCATGAAGAAAGCAATAGCAACATACTAAACGATCAAGTGCTAAGCTAACGGAATGGGTCAAGTCAATCACATCATTCTCCTAATGATGTGATCCCATTAATCAAATGACAACTCTTTTGTCCATGGCTAGGAAACATAACCATCTTTGATAAACGAGCTAGTCAAGTAGAGGCATACTAGTGACACTATGTTTGTCTATGTATTCACACATGTATTATGTTTCCGGTTAATACAATTCTAGCATGAATAATAAACATTTATCATGAAATAAGGAAATAAATAATAACTTTATTATTGCCTCTAGGGCATATTTCCTTCAGTTAATACTACAAACTTACAGTACTACTGGTAATTTGCTCTAATACTACAAACTTAAACTACTTCTCACATGCTGCCATCAAGGCATGCTGGCAAGATGCCGGCGTTCTCCTTCCCGGCCTTGTAGGCGGCAGCCAACCATGCTTTGATCTCCACCAAGCTCTCCTCATCACGGTGTGCGGCCTCTTCTTTCTTGCGGCGGCGGGACTCTCTTTTCTTGACTGCCTTCTGCCTTTTCTGATCCTCCTTTGCGGCTTTGGGCGCCTCTAGATCCACCGTCCATTCGGCCATGGCAGCCTCAAAGTTCGCCCATGTAACAGTGTGGCCGTCGATGGCGATGAACTCAGCGCGGCGAGATGCCATCGCTTCCTTACCATGTGTGCGGTCGCGGGCGGTGAGGAACACGGCGCCGTGGGATGCCATCGCTTCCTTACGAGTTACTGTGCACCGCGGTGCCATGAACAACGCTTGGACAGAGCTCTGGGATGGAGGGGCCGGGCAGCCATACAGTGCGGTGGTTTTTAAGAGCTCAACGACAAATGACAAAGGAAATTTGGCTTCCCTTAAAATTTTGCTCATTCATTATCACACACGGTTCATCTCGGTTGCTTCCAGAAACAGTGTGCGCTGAGGCTATTGTGTGTTGCATTATGATTGGCCGGAACCCCAGCCATGCGGATCACGGGTGTGCACCGTAGGATGTGTTGTGATCGAACGGCAATCCACGTCCCTCACATCACATCCGTGCTGCTGTAGCTGGATTTGATTTATATGCGCCAAATGCCTAGAAAATGCACATAATCCCTTAAACATGGTAAGTGAGCCCAAAAAATGCCAAATTTGAAAACGGTGATTTGCAGGGTGTATGTTCTTCGTAGAAAAAAACTCCAGGACAAATAACAAAAGAAAATTTGGATTCTCCTTCAATTTTGGTGATTTTCCTCTCGAAAGCATGGAACTTCCTCGGCGACGGTTCGATTTATGAAGGGCGTGCAAGACGACATAAGACAAACCTTCTGAAATTTTCGCCAGGGCATGGTGAGGTCATACCATGGCACCATGCCAGGCGTCATGTTTTTCAATCATTTATTTCATTTTTCTATAGTTGAAAACCCAATAAACAAATGTTTTGTGGTTGACTATTGCCACACATTTCATCAAAATATCTGTCCATTCCTTGTAAAAGGCATGAGAATTTACTAAATGGCACGAGCATTGTTTTCCAGACCGTTCTTGTGCACCCTTTCATGCACCGATTGTTTGAACTTGACTTATGTGCATTAATGCCTAGAAAATGCACATAATCCCCTAAATATGGTAAATGAACCTGGAAAAGTGTCAAATTTGAACATGGTGATTTGCAGAGTGTATGTTCATCTTAGAAAAAACTCATGGACAAAGGACAAAGGAAATTTGGATCCCCCTTCAATCTTGGTGATTTCCCTCTCGAAACCATGAAACTACCTCGGTGATGGTTCAATCTATGAAAGGCGTGCATGACGATGTAAGGATAACATTCTCAAAATTTTACCAGGGCATGGTGTGGCCATACCATGGCACCACGCCAGGTGTCATGTTTTTCAAGCATTTATTTCATTTTTTTGTATAGTTGTTACCCAATAAACGACACATTTATGGTTGATTATTGCCACACATTTCCTCAAAATATCTGTCCATTCCTTGTAAAAGGCATGAGAATTTACTAAATGGCACGAGGATGGTTTTCTAGACCTTTCTTGTGCACCCTTTCATGCACCAATTATTTGAACTTGAATTATGTGCATTAATGCCTAGAGAATGCACATAATCCCCTAAATATGGTAAATGAACACGGAAAAGTGTCAAATTTGAACATGGTCATTTGCAGGGTGTATGTTCAGCATAGAAAAAAACTCATGAAAAAAGGACAAAGGAAATTTGGATCCCCCTTCAATCTTGGTGATTTCCCCCTTGAAACCATAGAACTTCCTCGGTGATGGTTCGATTTATGAAAGGCGTGCATGACGACATAAGGATAACATTCTCAAATTTTTACCAAGGCATGGTGAGGCCATACAATGGCACCATGCCGGGCGTCATCTTTTTGAAGCATTTATTTCATTTTTGTATAGTTGTTACCCAGTAAACGATGCATTTATGGTTGACTATTGCCACACATTTCCTCAAAATATCTGTCCATTCCTTGTAAAAGGCATGAGAATTTACTAAATGGCACAAGGATGGTTTTCCAGACCGTTCTTGTGCACCTTTTCATGCACCGCTTGTTCGAATTTGAATTATGTGCATTAATGCCTAGAGAATGCAAATAATCCCCTAAATATGGTAAATGAACACGGAAAAGTGCCAAATTTGAACGTGGTGATTTGTAGGGTGTATGTTCATCATAGAAAAAACTCATCGAGAAAGGACAAAGGAAATTTGGATCCCCCTTCAATCTTGGTGATTTCCCCCTTGAAACCATGGAACTTCATCGATGATGGTTCGACTTATGAAAGGCGTGCATGACGACATAAGGAAAACATTCTCAATTTTTTACCAGGGCACGGTGAGGCCATACCATGGCCCCACGCTAGGCATCATGTTTTCCCAAGCATGTAATTCATTTTTGTATACATTAATTCTGGTTTGTTTGGCCTTTTTTATACATTAATTGAATTTCCAAGCATTTAATGTGCACAATTCAAATTTGAACTACAAGCACATGCTCCAGTGCACCAAAGTTGGTTGAAAAATCACATGTGTGTCCTTGGCTGAATTTCTAGGTCCCATGCAAGAAATGGGAATGAAATTCAAACATCTGGGCGTCGTGGCTCGGCCGGAAAGATTGAGAAACTTGGTTTTTTAATTCATGTAAATCCAAAACACGCCTAAAAATCATGAAACTTGGCATGGTGTCATGGCATGTCACCAACATGCTGCGGTAATTTTTTTGGCAGAATTGGGACAAGCTCTGGTATAAGCTGCTTGCAAACCGGAGCTTCCCTCAAGAAGACTCGTGGTTCCGAGAGGGAACGTGTCACCTCCGTGTGCGAAATTACATACGTACACTGCCTTCTCCTGCCTTAATTTGTTTACACAGGCAGATTAGACCAGATAGAAGTATCGTGCTAAATTTTGGAATTATTCCGGGTTCGTTTGGCCTTTTTTGTACATTAATTGAATTCCTCGGCATTTAATGTGCATAATTCAAATTTGAACTACAAGCACATGCTCTAGTGCACCAAAATTGGTTGAAAAATCACATGTGTGTCCTTGGGTGAATTTCTAGGTCCCATGCAAGAAATGAGAATGAAATTCAAATATCTAGGCGTCGTGGCTCGGCCGAAAATATTGAGAAACTTCGTTTTCTAATTCCTATAAATCCAAAACACGCCTGAAAAATCATGAAACTTGGCATGGTGTCATGACATGGCACCAACATGTTGTGGCAATTTTTCTGTCTGATTTGCGAAGGCGCACATATATATGTGGTGAGCATACCACCGAGATCCTACAAGTCACTCGGATAAGGATCTGACAACCACGTGATGATTGTTAAAAGAAGAAAGCCAATATACACCGCAGTGTGACAAAGGATTATGAGGATTGACAACCTCAATGAGCTCAGGACAAGTACCTGTGAACCAGAAAATGATCCTGATGAGCCCTTGTCTCCTTTTTCTCCAATGACGGCACCACGCCTGTGATCTGAGCTGTTTTTAGCTATCCGGGGTGGATGCCGATTTTTATTTCTCGCTTCAACAACTGTCACGAGTTCTGAGCTGCTTTTCGGCCGTCTCGTACAGTTGTTGAGTTCCTTTTTGTGACAGTAGCCCTATAGCTGCTTTTTGGCTATTTTAGGGAGCTACCACATTCTTCTTATCGACCCGGTCTCATGCTCTGAGCTGCTTTTCGACCGTCCTGAGCCGTGGTTGAGTTATTTCAGTAATGTCCCAGATCTGGGTTGTGAAGACTGTTCTGGTGGCTACTGATTTATTTGCCAATTTCTTGCAAGGGTTCGGATGACCATTTTCCTACGGGCCGAATATGAGAGGTGTTGATCCTGCCATTTAATGGGTTACCCTATCAGAAAAATGAGGATAAGCTACGATTGCCGAAAAATTGCACCGACAGTACCTATGGTCATATGAAGAAGCAATATGGCCCAGCTCTTTCAGCCAAGGATCCAGACCAAGAAAACAATAATGCAGGAGCAAGACTAGTGATGCAACATGAGTAATCGGTAGGAGGAATAAGAATCTCAAAGCATGAGTCCTCACTTATGTGAATCATCATGGATAGCCTGTCGTGAACAAATTTTTTTCGTTAGAACCACCGCCAGTCAAGTCTGCAGATATTATCACACAGGACAAACCCTTATGCTAGCCGCGACAGGAGATAGGCAAATATTTGGTACGGATCCGATACTCAAGACAGTGGAACCAGTTAAGATGATTCAGAAATTTCTGCGATGAGTCCGAACCTGTCAGGAAACGATTATGCTTCAACTCACAGATTGAAACCCGAAAGCCCTTCCTTTAGCGGAGAAACCCAATGCAAGGAGTCAGAGCTTGAGTTTCAATCAGAAAAATCTGATCATCACTTCATGAAAGGTTGTCAGCGCCAGATGACACACCCAGCGGAAATCACTCTCAGATTTGCGAGACAAACATATATTTCAGTCATGATAACAAATCCCACTCAACTAGTCAGCAGATCTAAAAATAAATTGGAGCTAGTATAAATATGAACCGTCAAGGTAGGATCTGTCAAAATATGGATACAGTGAATCGGACCACCCAGAGCCACTTAGGTAAAAATTTGGTGGGAACAACAATAAAGGAAAAAAGGAGACCCGAGTTGGAAACGGTTTCCCGAAGTCAGTATATTCATACTTGTTCCCTGAGCAACCAAATCTCGAGGACGAGATTTCTTTAAGGGGGTAAGGTTTGTGACAGCCTGATTTTTGGCCCTTTCTTTTTCTTTTGTTTTTCTGAGGTTTTGCTTGAGTTTTCTTTTTCCGTGGCTTTATGGTCTGGAAACTGAAGAAGATGCCCTCTTCTTTGTTTCCAGAGTGGCTTGTCATTCCAAAATCCTTCCCTAGACCCTGTCATTTTCATCCTAGCCCAAATCCCAATATTCTTTTTCTTTGGAATATTCCTTTTCTATTAAAGGAATAACTCAAATTGCCCTAGGTTGTGAAGCAACCTATATTTCCATCACTCCTAAAATTACCAAATAATTCTCATAAATTTTTTGGGTCATATCTTTCTCAAATATGGCAAAATATTTCATTTGTCATGTTTATCATCATGCTCAAATAATTCATTTCCTATTCTGCCCTGAATGGCACATTGTGAAGCAAGTGCTACTTTTTTTGCCCAATTGACCTCAAACTCCTTGGACATCTTTTCATGTCCATATAATTGCCACATGCCAAAATGCAACCTCATTTGCCTAGTAATTATTTAATTATGAGTTTCCAAATTTCTGTCTAGAAAGAAACTTTGTGAAGGAGGTACAATCTAAGCACATCCAAATGAGTTTAAATTTTTCAGGATCCTTCATATCGTCATATCATAGCCCTCCACCAAAGTTGAGCTCATGTCATGCCTCCATGTGAGAACAGCTTCAAATCTTAGTTTCTGTCCAAATTTTCAGTCTGTGAAGCAAGTATATTTTATCTTGCTCCATTGTGGCTGAAACTTTTTCTAGGCCTTATATTATCAATATAACCTACCTCCACCCATTTTGGGCATAGTTCATCAAGCCATTATTCCTCTAGAATTTTTGCAAGTTTCTGGTCAGTGGAAATGTTTGTGAAGGAAGTACCATTTTGGTTTATCCAAATGGTATGAAACCTTTTGCAAAATATTCATATTATCAAATAACTATGCCTTGCCCAAATTTAGCTTTAGTTGATACTCCATGTGAGTGCATCATCCAAATCACCATTTCTGGCCATTATGGCACTTTCTACAGCAACCACTAGCTAAACTCCACTTATTGAGCTTAAACTTTGCAATCTTAGTCATCATAGCGTGTGATAATTTCCAGACAAAATATTTACCACATTACCAAGCTGGAGTAACCACAGCAAGTTACAAACACCTTTCTGTTGATTTACTTTGGAGCTAAGTGCAAATCTCTTCTTTGACCCTGGACCGATTTATTTCCTAATTTTGACTAAGTGCACGAGTGTCTATCTACAGGACATGGTTGGCCCGGATATAACGCGCCATTTGCACCAGCTCCAGGGTGATCACGATTGCGTCACGCACATTGCATGCTCTGGCTGGTTCATGCCCCTGTGCTCGTCTCCTCCCTCCTCGTCTCGACGTCTAACCATGTCCTGGAGCTTCCCCGTGATGCCCTGCGTCTCCCTGCATGGATTTCTCGTTGTGGTTCACCATAAATGAGCCGCTAGCTCCATGCCCGTGCCGTGTCCAGCATCTGACCTCCATTAGAGCTTGTCTTGAGCTTGCCCGTGAAGCTCTAGAGCTCTCCCCTCGGCTATTTAAGGACCACCGAACTCCTCCGCAGCTCCCAAGCCCCTCCTCGTCCCTCCTAGTCCACCGGAGCAACGGCATCTCGCCGAAGTTCGCCTATGTCCGCCACGGCCGCCTCGGTTCCGAGCAGCCCAGCTCCTCTCCACCCCTCCCGACCTGTCCAACGTGTTCCTCTCGTCATCGTGGTTCGCCAAACCCCTTGCCCCTCGCCGGAGAGTCCCGTGGCCGCATCACCCAAGTCCGGCCGTCGTCTCCGTCGTTCGGCCACCGCATCCTCCGGCCGTCCCGCCTCCCCGTGCCTCCCTGACCTCACCAGAGCGCTCCCCACCTCCCGTAGATCCGCCCCGCCCACTCAGCTCTCGCTGGAGACGGCTGCATCGCCGAGCTCCACCACCTCACGCGCATCATGTTCTCTTCGGGTCTCCTCACCGCGCCGCCGTTCCAGACCTCCCCGCGCCTCCCTCTGGCCGGGAATGGAGGCGGCCGGATTCTCTGCACCTGACGGTGGCCTCGCCCCGTCCGGGGATGGCCGAAGCTGGCCGGTCCCTTCGCCGCTTCTCCCCTCTGCCCCGCCTTGTCCCTGCTCTGTTTCACGGGAGGGACGAGCGAGGAAGAAGACGAGGCCCGTGCCCCTGCCCCCTGCGCGCGGGACCCACCTGGCAGCCGCACAAATCGGCCCCCACCACCGCAGTTAAGTGGAAGTGTAGTTCCCAGAATACGCTTTCAGTTTTTCTGTCCAGGCCCTGTTTGAAAATATTTTTCTTGTAGATAGGTCCCTGGAAGAAAACTCCTCACAACTTTTTGCTCGTAACCCTAAATGAGGTGAATCCAAAGCCCACTTCTTCGTTTCATTGAGACCGTTCTGTTGGTTTCATTTTCACTATGGGTTGACACTGTAAAAATGACCTTTTAGTCCTTGCACGTAAACAGCCCCCTCCGGGAGAGAACTATTTCTGGCAAATCTTTCTGCGGCTTCACCACACTTCTCCCCGGTGCCTTCTTCATACCCAGGCAAGCCACAATACCCACTTGCATGATAGTCATGCAATAGCCAAGGTTTTCAACTTGAATCTTTATTAAATGTTTGCTTGTCGAAAAGATGGTTATCGTTGTTCCAGTGATGTTTAGAGTTGCATGTTCACTTTTGTGCTATGTTGTCTTGTACTCTGTTATCATGTTCTACCTGCTAGTACTTCCTTTCATATGTTTATGCTTGCTAGTAGTACATGTTGATGTTGGTGATGGTCTTCGGTGCATGACCGCCGTATGTCCCAAGTACCGTTGTTATGCATGTTCCATTGCATCCAGTTGGTTAAATGCTTGCATGATGGCATTGTTGATATGTTCTTGCATGATATTTATTGTTGATGCTAGTGGTCATGCTATGTTTCGGAGAAGTATGTACTGGTGATGTTCATGCTAGTCAAGATGCCCCTTTCAATGGATATGATTCATTGTTGATATGGTGGATAGTTATGTGATACCCTCATGATTATGTTGATATCATGTTCATGCATTGTAATTTGCATCATGTTATTTAATCATGGCTCAGCATACTTGCATTCAAGTTTAACCGGATTAAATTGAACTTGAACAACTGTTGGTTGAGTCATGGTACCACCATATCGAGCTGACCAGTGCAACCACACTTACCTTTATGGGAAGGTCCTAACTGGGTCTATTGTCATGCTGATAGAGGCAGAGGTGTCCCGTCTTTCGATGAGATGGTGGATTTCGCTTTGGTGGAAGTCGACTTTGACGATCCGACTACGAGCGTGCGAGGACGTCGCGCCTTAGCAATCGCTAAACCAACTCCGAGAGGTTATTGACCACGCCGAGCACGATCAACCCGACCACGAGGGTCTATTTCTGCGAGCAAACGAAGAACAAGCAAGAAACCGAGATTGCAACTGGATATTGCGAATATAAGATGAAAGCTTTATTGATCAAGGTGGGGTTCTGTGACGCCTTTGTCCGGTCGTTGAACACAAACGGCACGCGAAGTTGCGACTATGGCGAACTTTTGATCTAAACAAAACCCAAGTCTAAACGGTGCCCTAAGGGCTGTATATATGGAGGAAGAGGGGTGAATTTCGTGGCCCTTGGTGGAGGGGTCCAAACTAACCCTATCTCTTGTTTCCCACACATACGGACTCTAAAATAGCCTATACTAATGTATTTCGAAATTACATGGGCTGGCCCAATAATAAGGTGACGAAGACCTAGAATAGCCTATGGACTAATATTATGAAGTGGCATCTTGTATATTTCGTCCAAGGCTTCATGCACTCCTTATGGTGGCTTCAAAGTCCTGAAATCATCACTTGTAACTCCGTTCTTGATCTCCTTGCATGCCATCAACTCCATGTGTGTTCTTGCTCCAATGTTCATCCTTCTCCAAGCTAGGCCCTTCATTTGTAAGCAAAACAAATGTATCCAATTTAGGCAAGATCATATTCTCATGAACATTAGAATCATTACCAAGAAACGAAAGTACCGGTAATTTAGTTGGCGTCTTGTGAGCTCTAGTAATTGGTCCAAGATGTATAGCAAATAGGGTGTGGGTGTAACAATGGTATTGATGTCCTCATCATCCTCCCTTCTTGAAATGAAGTCGTCCTCGACGGAAGTTCATCTTCCTCACCCAAATATGGCTTCAAATCTGCAATGTTAAAAGTGGGACTAACCCCAAAATCTGCGAGCAGCTCAAGTTTATATGCATTATCATTTACTTTCTCCAACACCTTAAAGGGACCAAAGAAGACGTGGCATTAGCTTTGATTTGCGCAAATCAGAAATCTATCCTTACGCAAATGTAACCAAACAAGATCTCCGGTGCAAACACAACATGTTTTCTACCCTTATCTCCGGCAAGTTTATATTTAGCATTCATACGCTCAATGTTTTCCTTAGTTAACTCATGCATTTTTAAAATCAACTCAAAGACGTTCTTTAGCATTAAAATTAACCTTCTCTCAAGATGGAAGAGGCAACAAATCAATAGGTGCACGAGGTAGGAAACCATACACAACTTCAAAAGGGCACATCTTAGTAGTAGAATGCAATGAACGATTATAAGCAAATTCAATATGAGGCAAGCATTCCTCCCACATTTTCTTATTTTTCTTTAGAACAGCCCTAAGCATAGTAGACAATGTTCTATTGACTACTTGGTTTGTCCATCGGTTTGGGGTGACAAGTAGTACTAAAAGCGGTTTAGTCCCCAACTTAGCCCATAAACATCTCCAAAAGTGGCTAAGAAATTTAGTATCACGATCTGAAACAATAGTATTTGGCACACCATGCAAGCGAATAATTTCACGAAAGAACAAATCAGCAACATTGACAAAGATCATCACTTTTATGACATGGTATAAAGTGTGCCATTTTCGAGAATCTATCCACGACAACAAATATGCTATCCTCCCTTCTTTGTTCTAGGTAAACCTAAAACAAAGTCCATAGATATATCCTCCCAAGGAACACTAGGTACAGCAAAGGCATATATAAACCATGAGGATTGAGTCGTGACTTAGCTTTTTGACATGTAGTGCGGTGAGCAATAAAACGCTCAACATCCGCCTCATCTTTGGCCAAAAGAAATGTGTAGCAAGTACGTCCTCCGTCTTCTTCATGCCAAAGTGTCCCATTAGTCCTCCTCCATGCGCCTCTGCAACAACAAAAGACGAACGGAGCTAGCTGGAATGCATAGCTTGTTAGCACGAACACAAATCCATCATTAACGACAAACTTGTTCCATGTTCTTCCTTCTTTACAATTCTGCAATACATCTTTAAAATCAGCATCATGCACATATTGATCTTTGATGGTCTCCAAACCAAATATTTTGAAGTCAAGTTGTGAAAGCATAGTATAGCGACGAGACAATGTATCGGCAATAACATTTTCTTTACCCTTCTTGTGTTTAATGACATAAGGGAAAGTCTCAATGAATTCAACCCATTTAGCATGTCTACGATTCAGTTTAGCTTGACTTTTAATATGTTTCAAAGATTCATGATCGTAATGTATAACAAATTCTTTGGGCCATAAATAATGTTGCCATGTTTCTAAAGTCCGAACAAGAGCATATAATTCTTTATCATAAGTAGAGTAATTCAGACTAGGCCCACTCAATTTTTCGTAAAAGTATGCAACAGGTTTGCCATCTTGTAATAACACACCTCCTAATCCAATTCCACTAGCATCACATTCAAGCTCAAAAGTCTTATTAAAATCGGGAAGTTGGAGTAAAGGAGCATGTGTCAACTTAGCTTTCAATACCGTGAAGGCTTCTTCCCATGCGGTACCCCAAACAAAAGGCACATCCTTCTTTGTAAGCTCGTTGAGAGGTGCAGCAATGGTGCTGAAATCTCTCACAAAACGCCTATAGAAACCAGCGAGGCCAAGGAAACTCCTCACTTGTGTGACCGTTTTGGGCTGCGCCAACTCTCAATAGCTTCAATCTTGGCTTTATCAACTTCAATTCCTCGTGGAGTAACAACATAGCCAAGAAAAGATACTCGATCGGTGCAAAAGGTGCACTTCCCAAGGTTACCAAACAAACGTGCATCACGAGAGCATTAAAAACAACACGTAAATGTTCCAAATGTTCTTCCAAAGATTTGCTATAAATCAAGATATCATCAAAATAGACTACCACAAATCGTCCAATGAAAGCACGTAAAACTTCGTTCATTAATCTCATGAAAGTACTAGGTGCATTAGTTAACCCAAAAGGCATGACTAACCACTCATATAATCCAAACTTAGTTTTAAATGCTGTTTTCCATTCATCTCCCAATTTCATACGAATTTGATGGTATCCACTACGCAAATCAACTTTGGAGAATATTGTAGAGCCACTCAATTCATCAAGCATATCATCTAGCCTAGGAATAGGGTGACGATAACGAATAGTAATATTATTGATGCCTCTACAATCAACACACATACGTGACGTACCATCCTTTTTCGGCACTAGAATAATAGGAACAAGACAAGGACTAAGGGATTGGCGTATATAACCTTTGTCGAGAAGCTCTTGTACTTGACGATAATCTCCTTCGTCTCCTCCGGATTGGTACGGTATGGCGACGGTTTGGCGGTGAAGCACCGGAATTAAGTCAATCGATGCTCAATCCCTCGAATAGGCGGTAATCCGGTGGCACGTCTTGTGGAAAGACGTCGGCGAACTCTGCAAAATGTTAGTGACAAGAAGCGGCAAAGAGGAAGGCACGTCCTCGAATGAAAATAATGCCTCTTTGCACACAAAAGCATAGCAAACAGATTTGCTAAAATCTAGCTCATCAATATCGATTTAGTGGCAAGTAAACATGCACTTTTCAATTTAATTTCGAAACAACACTAGATGGTTTACTATTAGGCTTCATATGTTGCTCAAATTCTTTTGCCACAATCTGATTTTCACTCTTATTTTTCTCCTGTTTTGCTTTATTAGCTCTATTAATATCATCTTTCAAAATGGACTCAGAGTCATAGGAAGCAAAGTAATATTTTTATCCTTATGAACAAGAGTATCTTGATTGTTTCTACCATGGTGTATGTAATTTTATCAAATTGCCATGGTCTACCAAGTAACAAGGAACATGCTTGCATAGGTACCACATCACAATCAACATAATCAGCATATGTAGAGATACTAAAATGCACACGAACGAGACGTGTTACCTTAACCTTGCCGCTGTTGTTGAACCATTGGATGTAGTAAGGATGTGGATGTGGTCTTGTGGTGAGAGATAGCTTCTCCACCATCTCCATGCTAGCCAAGTTATTGCAGCTCCCTCCATCTATGATGACTTGAATAGAACGTTCCTTCACAACTCCCTTTGTATGGAACAAATTATGCCTCTGATTTTGCTCGGCTTGTGTAACCTGCACACTCAAAACACGTTGAGCAACTAAACATTCATACCGTCGGCATCTTCAAAGCAGCCATGTATTGTGTCTCATGATCGAATCATCTCCACCGTGTTCCTCATGTGTAATAAGAGCGAGTCTCCTCATCATAGTCACTAGCGGACTCATACCCACCATCCTCAAGAGCAATCATCACACGCTGAGATTTGCATTCTCTCAAAAATGTCCTCTTCCCTTACAACGACGACAAATAATATCTTGGTGTGCCTGCTGACGCCATGGAAGAAGAAGAGCTCTGTGCAGGCCCGGCAGTGTGCTCTTGGCGATAGTGGTGGTTGTGCTCGCTTTCTTGTATCACGGTTGGAGGTGGCTTTGAAGGAGGTGATGGTGCGGTGGAAGTAGATGATGCACGTGGTGTCCATGATGAAGGTCGACCTGCGAGAAAAGTTAGTGCGCGCCAATGCCTGTCGATCCGCACTTCACGTTCACTTTACAAGCAAGATGGAATAAGCGAGTGATATTATTATAATCCTTATAGTCTAGAATGGTGCGAATCTCTATTTAATCCACCCGTAAAACGTGCAAGCATAGCTTCATTCTCCTCAACAATACCACATCTAATCAAGCCGGTTTGTAATTCCCGATAATATTCTTCTCTGAAATTTTTCCTTGTCTTAAGCGCTGCAATTTTTGAAGTAATTCACGTTGATAATATGGTGGAACCCAACGATACGCATAGCAGTTTTCAAAGCAGCCCAAGTAGTGGAACAGGATATAATCTACAATGTTCGACCACCAAACACATGCAAAGCTAGTGAAAGCACAAACAAAGCAGAACACGCTCTCCTCGGGATATTGTAAACATGTAAATCGTTGTTCAGTTTCTAACTCCCAAGTAAGATATATATCAGAACATATCTACCCTCAAATGGTGGAATATTCAATTTCAGTTTAGGGAGATGGTCATGATCTCGTACTGAGGGGAGCCCTAACATTACCATTATTTGCATGTGGACGACACGGTGGTTGTGGTGCTGGTGGTTGCACGTAGTTCGATGTTGATCAACCTCATCCTCGTAATCTTCCACATAATCATCCTCGTCGGTACCGGCAGAAGAGCAGATGAGGAGCCAAAGAAGCACCAACAGCAGATGGCAGCGGCACCGAATTTTGTCCGGCTCAATAGGAACACGCTGAGCTCGTCCATCTTGATTCGGAAGGGGCGTGGTTGTTGTCGTTCGCAGAGGTACGATAGGTGCAGCCGGCGGTGGTTGTGGAAAACGCAGCGAGCAATTCATCAAACTTGCTATCAAGCTTTGTTTCAAACGTCTTCTCAATGCCATCTATCTTCTCCATGGCCTCGTCAAATCTGTTTACCACATCTTGCACTGTCCAATCATCATTTTTGAAACTTATCATGTAGCTGTTTGTTTGTCGGGTTCTCCCAATCGATCTCATCGGCTGTGTTCACCGCCATGGTTAGCAGCAATAGAAACACACAAGAATATGATCCCTGAGACTACTAGGAAGTGGTGGTGGTGGTGTGGTGGGCGGTCACAAATCCGTGAAGCAAATCTCAAATTCTTACCAGTTCTTACCCAGCAGAAGGTGGTGATCGGCAACCGTTGTAGTCAAAACTCTCAAAGCTTGGCTATAGCGATTATTGTGGAGAATCAAGCGCACGACGTAGATGTATGTGGAGCTGGGAAGGCTTATAATATGGTAGCAAAAGGGTTGACAATAATCAAATCAGAGATGCAAAGTTGAATAAACGCTCAACGACGATCTTGTCTTTGGTCCTAGGCTAGACTGTGCTAGAGACGCGAGCCTAGAACACCAACAAAATCACGGCGCGCACGTAAACAAGGGAGGAGCACACTCTGAATTTTTTTCTCTTTTTTCCTTTTTTTTCCTCTTTTTTTTTTTTTTGCTCGCAACAAATTTTTTTCAAAAGTCTACAAATGGTCTAAAACTGCCTAGCCGAATTTTCCGGACTTAGTTTTTTTTTTTTTTGAAGCCGAACTATTTTTCTTCTGCGGATGGCTCGGAAGTTGGGAGTCCTCTCGCTGTCACGACTGGAGTATCGCGTGATCTGGAAATCGAGAACAATGCAACAATTCTTGGACTCGGACTAGGACTGGTGGCGGAGATGAATTTGGTGGAACTTCGGATCGGTGGCGAAGATGAATCTGGTGGAACTTCGATGGTGGCGCAGATGAATCTGGTGGAACTCGGATTGGTGGCGGATATATGTTGCGTGGACTCGGATGGGCGTGATGGCGGCGGATATGTGGTGGTGTATATGGATTCGGATTGGCGGTGAATATGTGGTGGTGGTATATGGCAGCGCGCGTGACAACCTGTGAGCGTAACTCGAAACTCTAAAAGACTAGGCGCTAAGACCAGCAACTTGACACGACGATGCAACCGCAAATTCAACAAAGCAAATCTGTAAAAGATTATGCAAAGGCTCGATTGGTTGGATGGGATGAACTAACCCTAATTTTTTTGTGGCTTTTTCGTGGACTATAGGTATGAAGAATGACTCGATCTAAACTACGAAACTCGTAAAATCTCACCGAGCAACACGGAAATCTGATACCACTTGATAGAGGCAGAGGTGTCCCGTCTTTCGATGAGATGGTGGATTTCGCTTTGGTGGAAGTCGACTTTGACGATCCGACTACGACGGCGAGGGCGTCGCTTTAGCAATCGCTAAACCAACTCCGAGAGGTTATTGACCACGCCGAGCACGATCAACGACCACGAGGGTCTATTTCCGCGAGCAAACGAAGAACAAGCAAGCGAGATTGCAATCTGGATATTGCGAATATAAGATGAAAGCTTTATTGATCAAGGTGGGGTTACGTGGACGCTTTGTGCAGTCGTTGAACACAAACGGAACGCGAAGTTGCAGCTATGGCGAACTTTTGATCTAAACAAAACCCAAGTCTAAACGGTGCCCTAAGGGCTGTATATATGGAGGAAGAGGGGTGAATTTCGTGGCCCTTGGTGGAGGGGTCGAAACTAACCCTATCTCTTGTTTCCCACACATACGGACTCTAAAAATAGCCTATACTAATGTATTTCGAAATTACATGGGCCTGGCCCAATAATAAGGTGACGCAGCACCTAGAATAGCCTATGGACGAATATTATGAAGTGGCATCTTGTATATTTCGTCCAAGGCTTCATGCACTCCTTATGGTGGCTTCAAAGTCCTGAAATCATCACTTGTAACTCCGTTCTTGATCTCCTTGCGCATGCCATCAACTCCATGTGTGTTCTTGCTCCAATGTTCATCCTTCTCCAAGCTAGGCCCTTCATTTGTAAGCAAAACAAATGTATCCAATTTAGGCAGACATCATATTCTCATGAACATTAGAATCATTACCAAGAAACGAAAGTACCTGGTAATTTAGTTGGCGTGCGCGAGCTCTAGTAATTGGTCCAGTATGTATAGCAGCAGGGGCTGTGGGTGTAACAATGGTATTGATGTCCTCATCACATGCCTCTCGCCGGTGCCTCCAACGAGGGAAGGTTATGGGCGTCCGGTACCCTGGGCCGGTAAGCAGACATAACCTTGTGTGCCCGTTGTTGTTGTTGTACCCGGGTGGTCCCTGTTTGGGACCGTTTATGTTTTGTCCACGATGGTGGTCGTTGGTGCCTTTGGTAGGCACGGGGCCACCCAGGACTTAGCCCAAAGGGGAGTTGGTCGGAGTGGCCGGGAGAGTGTCATGGCAGTAGGACGGTTTTGTCGAAACGCCGTTGGTCCACCCGAATAGGAGTGCGAGGCCATGGGTTTCGTAGTGTGGGTACAGTGTACTAACCTCTGCAGAGTGTATATTAAATCTATCGATAGCGCTTTCATGAATAAGGGCCCGATTAAATGTCGGTCTGCTGTGAGTCAAAAATATTAATAATAATGTGCTTAATAACAACCCGGTTTGATGATGAGATAAGTTGGTTGGGATCGCCGGAAAGATCACCGTTTGAGACCAAGTGTTGGTCATGGTTGTGATCGCCGGAAAGATCACTGTTTGGTTACGAGGTAGCCCGCTGAACCCAGAGTGGTTCCGTTTGTGATCCGTGAATGATCACCGTGGTATCGAGGATACCAAGTTGTTGTATATTCATGATGTTGTGCGAGAATTGTGGGTAAAAATCAAGCTCCTTGTGGTCACTTAATGATTACTACGGTATTGTTTATACCAAGCTTGATTTGATCCTGACATAATCGTGTGATGTCCGAGGTTGGTAAGTGATGCATGTGATGGTTACGTAGTGACCAGAGCAGAATAAATAGTGCATATAGTGTCATCAGGTTGCATGCTAGTATCGTCAGATTTATATGCTCATATTTTTCTAGCTATATCATATTGTTGATGCCATGGTATCCTGATGACTTCATGATAATTCCTGTTTAACCTATAATTGCCATGATGTTGTTTGTCTTGAATGCTTTTGGTTATTGTGAGCTTGCAAGTACATTCAATGTACTGACCTGGCGTGTCATGCCAGCTTGCAGGTCGCGCCTGGATTGCTTGCTTGTTTGGTGTTGTTCCTGTGTTCGCGAGCTAGGATAAGCGTTCCAGCCAGAGTCCCTACGGAGTGGAGTTCACCACCGCCGTCGTTGTTCCGCTGCTAGAGTTATTCCGCTGCTTTGAGTTGTCTACTGCTTGCATAGAGCAACAGTGGCAGGCGTAGTGTCGCCGTGCCGATGTAACCCTTGTACCCAAATAAATTGTAATAAAGAGCTGATTTGTTCTATGCTAAGCAGTGTCGTATTCCAGAAGACTTCACCTCGATCTCTGGGCTGGAATACGGGGCGTTCCGGTTTTCTCTGAGCCGGGGTGCCACATAGGAAGTGCCTTGCGGGGTACCTATTTGAGTACGGGAGGCGTGCGATCAGACCCCTGCACGTGCTCATCGGGAGGAGAGCCCTTTGACCTCTATCCACCGTGCACCTCCCTCCCAACGTCTCCATTAATGGTGCCCGCGCCCCTGTTTTACGGCGTGGCTATGTCTCACTAGATTGAGATTTAAGAGAGAAAAGTGAAAATCTAAAAAGAAAGTTCTGCACGGATCTTGATGTAAGATCCGACGGACCTATATAGCATCAACTGCGACTTATAGCAAGCATGATGAATATAAGGACGATCACAGTGCTAATAATTGTCTTACATATCTAGGAAGATAACTAAAAAACCCACATGCAGCTACGCCCGAAATACACAAGGGCAAAAGAATAAGGAAGACGCATACAACGATCTGGCTCGCTGATCTCTACTTTTTTGATGCGCTGCAGCTCGCGGACACTAGTTCTCGCCGCGAGCGGCAATGATCTCTGTCATCAGTTTCATGTCCTTAATACGCTGCTCAGAAGCAACCGTGGATTCCTCCACCAGCCTTTCACGCTCAATGCGAAGCATGGCATTCTCGTCCATAAGTTTCTTGACGATGACGTCCGTCCTCTTCAACAAGGCAGCGGTCTCCTTTGCCTGCTCCACCCTTCTGGCGATCTTCGCCCTCAGCTTCAAACGAGGCATTCAACTCGTCTGGTAGCTTCATCCAGCCGGAGATCTGATCCATCTGGCTATGGACGATCGCATGCATGAGCATGTAAGAGTCCTCGCCTGCTCGCGAGAGATTTTCCCAGGCTACCGTGGCGTGGGAGGACATCTCTGCTGCTTCCACGGTGCGACCAGACGAGTCTACTACATCAACAGCGTGGCGGGACCTCTGTGCTGCTTCGGCGGCGCGGCGAGACCTCCGTCCTGCTTCGGCGGCGCGGTGGGACATGTTGGCTGCTTTCGCGGCTAAGCGGGACATCTCTCGTGCTTCTGCTTCCATGCTCGCCTCTCTGTGGTGGTAATCTCTCGGCCGAGAACTGAAACTGGCCATGGCAGACGCAAGAGAACGATGCTAAATGACTTGTTTGCTTTTGTGGATGAGGAGTTGAGGAAGGAATGTGCAGTCATCTTGGCATAGTACAGTATTTATAACTGAGTACTAATACGCTCCTAAGTGGGAAGCTGTTTAGGTTTTGATTAGTGTGAACAGGTTTGCAATTTGGAAGGTGACAGGATGCAGGCTCAAAATTTATTGACGGTTCTATAATTTCTAAGTGAGGCACTATTCCCAGACGGTGTAACATGGGCACACTTTCTCGGCCGCGCACGTGGCATTTGGTGCACGTTAATAGGCAATGTCAGCACATGTCTTTTCCCAAGAACCGTGCGAGCTTGTTATTACCATCACGCATGCTTCTTGTAATTAGAATGTGTGTCCGTCTAGTGCACACGCGTTGATCCATCTAACTGTTTCTGTTTCTTGTGGCTAATCTCAAACAGTTCATCCGTGTGAAGTGTATGCCATCAATCGCACACACCTTTGATCTGGCTGACCGTTTTTGTTCTGTTGCCTAATCGCAAACAGTTACTCCTTCTGAAGCATATGCCCTCAATCACACACACCTTTATCTAGCTGTCCGTTTCTGTTGTTCCGCCTCATCACAAACAGTTAATCCGAGTGAACCGTATGTTGTGTATCGCACACGCCTTCATCTGGCTGCCCGTTTCTTTTGTTCCTCCTCATCGCAAACAGTTCATTGAACTGAACTGTATGCTATGCATCGCACACACAACTAAAATCTGAACCGTGTTTGATGCATCCGTCATTGCAAATGTTTTGGACATTATTGACGGTTCTCTGACACCACCATTTGCGATTATTGCATCGCACACAGTTTGTCGAAGGGTCTCTGATCGTAGTGTCGCGTTAGCAGCATCCTGCAGTAGTGATTGGTCATTGCTGTTAACGGGTTATCGGATCCAAAACCGGACCCGATAGCTTAATGGCGACCCATTATGGTGGATGCCACGTGTCGGTTGCCCTTGATGAAAGCACTTCCATGACGCGTCATTTATCGTCATGCAAGTGAACACTTCCATGATGATAATTTTGATATTGTCATGGAACACTTCTACGACAGCACAGGTATGACTATCTTGATTTTGTCATAAAATCATCATGGATGTACATGCATGACAAAAAACGTGACCTACTGTGACAAACACGTATCATCACGGAAGTGTATTTTTTTGTAGTGTGTGTGGCCATTGTTCATCGTAGTGGTTTATCTCTGGAACACGAGTCCCCTCGGGCATGGAGATCCCTCGCGTGGAGAGATACAACTAAGATCCCTCACCTTGGGTGTATGCACCATATCCTATGTGCACATATGGGTTCAGGAAAAGAGTCTGCTCGGGCGTAGAATCGAAGCATGTGCCATGGTCCTGAGATGTCTGCCCCTAACGAAGCTACACCGAAGAAGAGCGATGCAGTGGTATAGATGAGTCATGTTGTGGCAATGTTGTTGCAGTACTCGGACCCTCCCCCACCGCCCATGGATCGTACGTGCCTCGCTTAGTCTGGACAACAGCGTCGCACTCGGTCTGGCTAACCTTGCTACCAGCATGTTGTATGCTCTAGTGACAACATCGTCGCCTCTACCGCGTCTCAACTTTGTGGCCACGTAGTCCTGGATACAATTGAATGTTGACCTCTTAGCTGAGCCTCGGGCATGCATGCCTTCCCTCACCATCTGCCCTACTTCGTTGCAAATTTCATGTTGAACAACATTTGGTTGTTATTTGGTGAAATGATTATGAAATGATGGACGTGAAAAATTTACTTGTGATTACCATGAAGTCACGATACTAAGTTGTTGGCAGCTCAGTCTGCACCTACATCTGTTCCTCATGTGTGAGGTGTGTTGGCATCGTAGCTGGTTGTTTGGTTAGCTTAGTAGCGTGCTGATGCAGTACCACTTCTTGTACGCTTGAGCTGTACTTGCATCGTACGATCTGCAGAATTAAATAATTACATCAACCTGTGTGATGAAAGCAAAGCATCTTCACGCATCGTATGGTCATTATAATAAAATAATGTAAATAAGATGTACCTAAGTTGATGCACTATATCTTACAGCGCTTCATTTTCCCACTTGTGTACCCATTGAATGTTGTGTGCCCCCCAATCGTAAAAAACCTTGCCCATATTGATGAGCCTACAAATTATGTAACAAAGTGTGAGTTTACTAAATTAAAAAAGACACTAACTATTTAGGGATTTCACATCTTACTTATGGGTTTCCTCGTCTATACATCTTGGAAAAGGTGGTGGAATATCCTGATAGAGACCAAACTGTCTCATGACACGCTCTGGGTTGTAAGGCTCGACACACCACAGGAACAATAAGTTACAGCGAGCCAGCCAGAATGCATTATCCCTCACTCATTCTGTTATGATTTGTCATATAGCGAAGACCATCTGTAACTGCTGCTCAGTCCACAGGTTCCATGTGGCTAGTGACTCATCAATCATCTCAAAATGTTGGTGGTATATAGGGTAACAACTTTTCACAATACTTGGAGACCATTTTTTCCATGCCTTTGTCCACCTGTTAGCCATAGTTACATTGCCCTCGCTACAGTCGTATGGGTGTATGGGATTTATTATACAAGCTTGTCCAACAGGGAAGTATTCCCAGGACCACAACTGTAGAGATCCATCACGATCTTTCACGACATCCATCTTCAGACAGCACAGGAACCACAACCAGCTATCTTTGTTTTCACTCTCGACCAATGCATATGCAATTGGAAGAAGTTGATGTAACGCCCCGAGACCGACACTCCAGAAGACTTCCAGCTACTTCGAGTTTCGTCGTGTGATTTGTTTTGTTCATTGCATCATTTGCATTGCATCATGTCATCATCCGCATTTCATCTGCATGTTTTTCAAAACTTGCATCCGTTCGGGTTCCGTCGCTTCTCTCCGTTGTCCGTTCGAGCCCTTTCACACTCGCACGCGCCCGCGGCACCTCCGAATATTATTTTTATAAGCGGCATAAAAATGTTCTCGGAATGGGTTGAAGCTTGGCATGCGGTCTTATTATAGTGTAGACAGAGCGCCTGTCAAGTTTCGTCGCATTCGGAGTCCATTTGATAGCCCAACCGTTAAACTTAGCGGTACCGTTGCCGGTACCTGCGTCGGACATTTTCGGTCTCCGAAAACAGTTGCCGGGCTGCATTTCTCCCCTCTCCTCTCAGCCCAACCCTCTCGTCACAGCCCACCTAGGCCTGCCTAACCCCCCCTCGCGTCCGGAACCGCCCGATCAAGATCCGAGGGTCCGAAACCCCTCCAAACCCCTCCTAACCCCTCAAACCCTAGCCCCTACCTATATAAGGAAGCCTTTCCTTCCATTTTTGGCAGCAGTCAATCCCACCTCCTCGAAACCCACGCGCCGCCAGCCTCCTCCCACCTCGGGGGCTGCGCCGCCGCCTTCCCCCTCCTGATCCGCCGCCGGCCACCTCACAGACGCCACTTGGCGCTCAGCCATTGGCCAGCCGCCATTGCCGTCCCTGACCAACCAGGGCTGCACGCACCCCCAGCCTCCCAGCGCCGCCAGGCCCGGCCGGCCCATCCGAGGCCCGCCGGGCTGGATCCGGGCGCGCCGCCAGCGCTCGGCGCCCGACCCCAAGCCTTGCTCCTGCTGGTCGACCCGATGGGATCGGGAGCTCCCGCCAAGCCCCTCGCTCGCTCAAGGCCGTCGCCATCTCGCCGCCCTTCGCCGCGCACCCTGTGTCACCGCCACCTCGCCGCCTCCTTCCTTCTCCCTCTCTCTCTCTCTTCTCCTCACGGCTACTCTCTCTCTCTCCCGCAGAACCCCGCCATGGCGCCGCCCTAGCACGACGAGCTCCGCCGCCGCCGACCGGATCCGCCACCAGGAGGGCGGATCTGCCCGTTCCCGCCGTCCCTGATCTCCCCCCTCGCCGACCTTGCCGTATCACGCCGCCGGCGCTGCCCTGGCCTCGTTCCCGCTCGGGTTCGGGGAGGAAGACGGCCACAACGCCCGTGGGCCCCGCGGCCCAACCCATCTCACTCTGCCTCAGCCCAGCCCATCTCACTCTGCCTCATTGACCCACCTCCACCGACTGGTGAAGCCCATGGGTGGCGCCACATCCCAGCGCCCTTTTTTTTTTTTCCTGATTGGGCCAGCCTGTAGTTTCAGCCCGATGCATGTTTTTTTTCCTGTTGCGATTTTAGCAATATCCCAGGATTTACCTGTTTTACAGAAAAACCCTCAAACTTCATGCATTTAATTACTCACAAACCATGCATCTTTTGTAAATAATTTATATATGTAAAATGCTTAGTTTTTCATCTAGTTTCATAATATGCCATTTTCATCCATGTTAAAATATTTAAAACTGATGTTTGTATTAATTTGCATATATGGCATGTTAAAATGATTTAATTCATAACTAAATAACCGTAGCTCGGAATTAAATGTTCTTTATATGTAAATGGGGTGGAAAACTGCCTAGATTAACGTGGTCCACTTTTTTTTCCTGTTTAACAACTTTAAAATATGGTTTAGGGCAGAACAGTACCAAATTCATAATTTGCATATGAGGATTTTTCGGATTTGTTGTTCGTTGTTTCCGGCCTCATTTAAACTTGCCTAGCTAGGTAGTTTTGTTGTGCTTCACCCCTTGCCATGTTAATCAACATTTAATATTGTTGGGTAGCTTAAACGAGAGCGAACTAAATAACTTGGATGTGGTGTTTCGTCAATATGCAACTCGTTGCATATTGAGCTCCACTTAATTTGTAGTGTTGTTTGTTGCACTTTGCCATGCCATGCCTCATTAAATTGGACATGCATCATACTTGGTTGTGCATCATGCCATGATTATGCGATGGTTGTTTACTATGTTGTTTGCTTCTTTCCGGTTTGCTTCTCTCGTTAGCTTCGGTTTCGTTCCGGAGTTGTGAGGATCCGTTCGACTTCGTCCGTTTGTCTTCTTCATGGACTCGTTCTTCTTCCTTGCGGGATTTCAGGCAAGATGACCGCTACCCTGGATCTCACTACTATCATTGCTATGCTAGTTACCTCGTTTTTCGCTATCTTTGCGCTGCCTATTACTGTTTGTCCAGCCATCCCAAATTGCCATGAACCTCTAACCTTTGACACCATTCCTATGCAAACCGTTGTTTGGCTATGTTACCGCTTTGCTCAGCCCTTCTTATAGCGTTGCTAGTTGCAGGTGAAGTTGAAGATTTCTCCATGGTGGACAGGGTTTATGTTGGGATATCACAATATCTCTTATATTTAATGCATCTATATACTTGGTAAAGGGTGGAAGGCTCGGCCTTATGCCTAGTGTTTTGTTCCACTCTTGCCGCCCTAGTTTCCGTCATACCGGTGTTATGTTCCTGGATTTTGCGTCCCTTACGCGGTCGGGTGATTTATGGGACCCCCCTGACAGTTCGCTTTGAATAAAACTTGTCCAGCAAGGCCCAACCTTGGTTTTACCATTTGCCTCACCACCACCTATACCCTTCCCTTGGGTCGGCCAACCCAAGAGTCATCTTTATTTTAGCCCCCCCGGGCCAGTGCTTGTGTAAGTGTTGGTCCGAAACGAGCAACCTGCGGGGCCACCTCTTGGCAACTCGAGGGCTAGTTTTACTCGTAGCTTGACTTATCCGGTGTTGCCCTGAGAACGAGATATGTGCAGCTCCTATCGGGATTGTCGGCAAGATCGGGCGGCTTTGCTGGTCTTGTTTTACCATTGTCGAAATGTCTTGATGTGCGGGATACCGAGCCCGATCGGAGTGTCTCGGGTGAAGGTCTATTCTTCGATGATCGCGAGAGCTTGTCATGGGCTAAGTTGGGACACCCTGCAGGTATAAACTTTCGAGAGCCGTGCATGCGGTTATGTGGCAGATGGGAATTTGTTAATGTCCGGTTGTAGATAACTTGACACTTGATCCGAATTAAAACGCATCAACCGAGTGTGTAGCCGTGATGGTCTCTTCTCGGCGGAGTCCGGGAAGTGAACACGGTTTCTGGGTTATGTTTGACGTAAGTAGGTGTTCAGGATCACCTCTTGATCATTGCTAGTTGACGACCATTCCGCTTGTTCTCTTCTCGCTCTTCTTTGCGTATGTTAGCCACCATACTTGCTTAGTCGCTGCTGCAACCTCACCACTTTACCCCTTCCTTTCCCATTAAGCTTTGCTAGTCTTGATACCCATGGTAATGGGATTGCTGAGTCCTCGTGGCTCACGGATACTTCAAAACCAGTTTGCGGTGCCTATGTTACCGGCGGTGGCGATTTAATCAAGCTCAAGGAGGAGCTCGATGAAGATCTTGTCCTTTGTGTTGTTTCGTTCTAGTTGATCGGTAGTGGAGCCCAGTTGGGGTCGATCGGGGACCTTTGTCGCATTTGGGGTTCTTCTTTTATTTTGGTTCCGTAGTCGGACCTTGATTGTATCTGGATGATGTAATGCTTTATTCATGTAATTGTGTGAAGTGGCGATTGTAAGCCAACTATGTATCTCTTTCCCTTATGTATTACATGGGTTGTGTGAAGATTACCTCACTTGCGACATTGCTTTCAATGCGGTTATGCCTCTAAGTCGTGCTTCGACACGTGGGAGATATAGCCGCATCGAGGGCGTAACAGTTGATTATTTGCATATACTGCAATCGCCACCAATAGTGTGCCCTTGTACTTTCTAGTGTGAAAGGTACCATCACCAGATAATACCAGGTAACAGTGACTGAAGGCTTGTATAGTCTGGGCGAATGCCCAGAATAAGCGGTCTAGGATTTGCTTGGCCGGGTTTATTCGGTTTTGATGTTCTTTCTGCCAAGCTTGAGTCCCCATGTTAGCACTTGCTATCTGATAAAGTATTCTGGGGGCATAAGAATAGGCCTCCTCATAGGTTCCATACAAGTTCTAGAATATCTTTCCCTTCGCACGCCTAGCCTGCTGTAGCTGATAGGGAAGCCAATCTGATCTGCTACAGTTTTTCTGCAAAGCCCTAATACTAATGTTCAGACTTTCCTGCACAATCGTTTCCATCCTCTGTGCCACATATCTTGCGGTCACATTGCAGTGATCTTAAAGAGTCCCAGTTTGCTATGCTCCACTATTTTTGTGATATGCCATTTTAGGATCGAGAAGAGGTGTCTAGAGGGGGTGATTAGACAGTCAACAAGCAAAAGTGGCAATTTTTAAGTTCTTCAAGTTGAGGTGGAGTTTTAGCACAAATTTACACATACACAATACATTTCAAGCAAGCATGGCAAGAGTATAAGCAGCGGAAAGAGTAAAGAATGCTAATTGCAAGAAATTAAAGGGATGGGATTGTAGTGTGCAAACGCAACAAGGACACGGAGATTTTTGGCGTGGTTCTGATAGGTGGTGCTATCGTACATCCACGTTGATGGAGAATTCAACCCACGAAGGGTAACAGATGCGTGAGTCAATGGAGGGCTCCACCCACGAAGGGTCCACAAAGAAGCAACCTTGTCCACCCCACCATGGCCATCGCCCACGAAGGACTTGGATCACTCAGGTAGATCTTCACGAAGTAGGCGATCTCCTTGCCCTTACAATCTCCTTGGTTCAACTCCACAGTCATGTCGGAGGCTCCCAAGTGACACCTAACCAATCTAGGAGACACCACTCTCCAAAAGGTAATAGATGGTGTGTTGATGATGAACTCCTTGCTCTTTTGCTTCAAATGATAGTCTCCCCAACAATCAACTGTGTCTCACAGATTTGGCTATGGTGGAAAGATGATTTGAGTGGAAAGCAACTTGGGGAAGCCTAGAGATCAAGATTCTTGTGGTTGGATTGGAATGTCTTGGTCTCAACACATGAGTAGGTGGTTCTCTCTCAGAAAAATGAATAGTGGAAGTGTAGGCACGTTCTGATGGCTCTCTCACAAATGGAGATGCGGGTGGAGGGGTATACATAGTGTCCACACAAAATCCAACCATTACACATAGTTGACCCAATTCGGTCAGACCGAATAGAAGAACTCCGTGAGACCGATTTAGTTCAAAATGTGAATGTTAGGAATCTCGGTGGGACCGACAAGATCAACTCGGTGGGACTGATGTACTAGGGCTTAGGGCAAAACTTCATCTTAGTGAGACCGATTGCATGAACTCGGTGAGATCAATTTCAGCAAAGATCAACAGAGAGTTGGTCAAGCAAACTCGATGGGACCGATTGCACATTTCGGTGAGACCGAAATAATTACAATAGGCAAGAGAGAGATTGCAAGGCCATCTTGGTGGGACCGAGATCCATATCGGTGAGACCAAATGGTCTAGGGTTTCTGGCAGTGGCTATGTCAACTGAACTTGGTGGTGTCAGATAGATCACATCGGTGGGGCCGAGTTTGACTTTGGGTTTTGTACATATGTGGAAATGAGAAAGTGCCTGAGGGTTTTGAAGCAATATCACTAAGCACTTTGAGCAAGTAGACCATTAAGCAACACCTCATCCCCTATTAATAGTATTGGCTTTCCTATGGACTTAGTGTGATCTTGGATCACTAAAATGAAAATGAAGATTCTTGAGCTTTTGCCAATCTTTGTCCTTAGCATTTTGAAGGGGTTCCACATCCTCTTGACCTTGCCATGCCATTGTTGAACTGATCTAAAATATACTAGATAAAGGTATTAGTCCGACAAGAGATATGTTGACATTAATTACCAAAATCACCCAGGGAGCACTTGTGCTTTCAATCTCCCCCTTTTTGCTAGTTGATGACAACATACATCAAAGCTTTAGATAAAAAGATATGAAGAGTAACAAGTAATGCTTTGGAAAGACATGTAACATGCATAAGCTCCCTATGCAATCATGTGAAGATAGAATATAAGAACATGTGAATGCATAAACATGTCAGAGCAAGCAATGAGTTAGGTGTATCTTGGCTATATGCATCAGAGCAAATAATGTAGATAAAAAGAAGTGTACCTTCATGTTCATGAATCCTTCTTTCAAAATAATATTTACATCAGCAAGAGATCATCATGCACATGAGTGTGATGCATATACTTACCTTGTGGTCTTGAGCTGGCTTTGGAAGAGATGATCTTGAGAAAATAGCGTTAGATAACACAAGAACATTCTAATTAAAGCAATTTCAGGAAACACAAGAGTACCCAAATTGGGATGACATGTAATGGGTGAGTACTTAGTACTTCATTTGGATATAGTCATGTCCCCAAATATTACAGATATGCAATGAATTCCAGAGCTTTTCTTCCCTACATATGAACTCTTTCTCCCTCTGAATATGATATTGGATAATGGGAGAAGGTAGGGTAAGAGAAAATCAGAGCAAGAAAAAACAGAGCATGAAACAAACAACCATATATCAATATGTCTTTCCCCTCTTAAAGACATGTGACTTTTCTCCTCTTTTGTTAACAAGCATCTGGAGAGTCTAAGATGTGCTCTGTCTCTCCCATGTGATAAGCTTTGATGTGCTCTCTCTCTCTCCCCCTTTGACATCAATTTCCAAGAAGTGATATTCTGGAGCATGAGTCAAATACGTTTGGTCCTTGAGACACACTATAAAGCAACATGTTGTTTAAGATGCGGGTAGAGGATAAGAATCATTGAGTGGAGCTGGAGAAGCAATGAAAATATGCAATGGCAAAAAGTTTTCTCAGCAGTGAAATTGGTAATGCTCCGTTTTCATCGGAGACACCGAGTAGGCAGTGTCATGGATGGTGCATATCGGTCAGAACTGGTTAGTCTGCGTCGGTTGTACTGATGAATTATCTACAAGATATGTTTGAAGTTCGATCTAGCCGATAGGCATGAATTGGTGAGCCCAAGTTCAATGGAGAGGAAAAAATTTGTCAACTCGGCTCACTTGACAAACTAAATCTCACAAGGATTTGGAATGAATTTGATGTTGAAAATACAAAGAAAATATACAAAGGAAAAGAGATCTAGATGAAGTTTATTTTTTGAAAGGGGAAAGAAGATAGTAAGAAACATATGCAAAATCACAAAGTAAGGAGATAAAGAAACACTAGAGAACTTCATCTAGAAGGGGTCGGCAACAAAGTCACCTATGTTAGAGTATATTGACTAAGGAGTCAAGTGATAACACTTGATCGTAGGTCATACTCATCATTTAAGCTCAAAATGGGATTACCATTTTTAGTTTAAGCATTTTGATGTATTCACATCTCATTGAGTTGCTTTGACTCATGACTTGGATCAAAGCTTCTCTAAGATGGAATAACATACCTTGGGTTGTGTTGATCTTGATCATGTAGTCGAATGCTACGTCTTGAGCTTGCGTTGGTTTTCCTTGAAGAGGAAAGGGTGATGCAGCAATAGTGGCATAAGTATTTCCCTCAGTTTTTGAGAACCAAGGTATCAATCCAGTAGTAGGCTCCTCAAAAGTCCCACGCACCTACACAAACAAACAAAGAACTCGCAACCAACACAATAAAGGGGTTGTCAATCCCTTCACGGCCACTTGCGAAAGTGAGATCTAATAGAGATAGTATGATAAGATAAATATATTTTTGGTATTTTATAATATAGATGCAAAAAGTAAAGATGCAAATAAAAGTAGATTGGAAGCAAATATGATAAGAGATAGACCCGGGGGCCATAGGTTTCACTAGAGGCTTCTCTCAAGATAGCATAAGTATTACGGTGGGTGAACAAATTACTGTCGAGCAATTGATAGAAAAGCGAATAATTATGAGATTATCTAGGCATGATCATGTATATAGGCATCACGTCTGCAACAAGTAGACCGACTCCTGCCTGCATTTACTACTATTACTCCACACATCGACCGACTCCTGCCTGCATCTAGAGTATTAAGTTCATAAGAATAGAGTAACGCCTTAAGCAAAATGACATGATGTAGAGGGATAAACTCATGCAATATGATATAAATCCCATCTTTTTATCCTCGATGGCAACAATACAATACGTGCCTTGCAACGCCTGTTGTCAATGGGTAAGGACACCGCAAGATTGAACCCAAAGCTAAGCACTTCTCCCATGGCAAGAAAGATCAATCTAGTAGGCCAAACCAAACTGATAATTCGAAGAGACTTGCAAAGATAACTCAATCATACATAAAAGAATTCAGAGGAGATTCAAATATTTCTCATAGATAAACTTGATCATGAACCCACAATTCAACGGATCTTGACAAACACACCGCAAAAAGAGTTTACATCGAATAGATCTCCACAAGAGAGGGGGAGAACATTGTATTGAGATCCAGAAAGATAGAAGAAGCCATCTAGCTAATAATTATGGACCCGAAGGTCCGTGGTAAACTACTCACAACTCATCGGAGGGGTTATGGTGTTGATGTAGAGGCACTCCATGGTCGATTCCCCCTCCGGCAGAACACCGGTGAAGGCTCCAAGATGAGATCTCACGGATACAGAAGGTTACGGTGGTGGAAATTGTGTTTCGTTGGCTCCCTGGATGTTTTCGGGGTACGTAGGCTTATATAGGAGGAAGAAGTACGTCGGTGGCCGCCCGAGGGGCCCATGAGACAGGGGGTGTGCCCTATAGGGGGGCGTCCTACCCTCTTGTGGCAGCCTTGGATGTTTCTTGACTTGCACTCCAAGTCCTGTGGATCACGTTCGTTCCAAAAATCACGCTCCCGAAGGTTTCATTCCGTTTGGACTCCGTTTGATATTCCTTTTCTTCGAAATACTAAAATAGGCAAAAAAAACAGCAATACGGGTTGGGCCTCCGGTTAGTAGGTTAGTCCCAAAAATGATATAAATGTGTAAAATAAAGCCCATAAACATCCAAAAGGGGTAATATAATAGCATGGAACAATAAAAAATTATAGATACGTTGGAGACGTATCAAGCATCCCCAAGCTTAATTCCTGCTCGTCCTCGAGTAGGTAAATGATAAAAAAAGAAATTTTTGATGTGGAATGCTACCTAGCATAATTCTCAATGTAATTTTCTTTATTGTGGCATGAATGTGCAGATCCAAATGATTCAAAATAAAAATTCATATTGACATAAAAATAGTGATACTTCAAGCATACTATTCAAAGTAATCATGTCTTCTCAAAATAATATGGCCAAAGAAAGTTATCCCTACAAAATCATATAGTCTGGCTGTTGCTCTATCTTCATCACACAAAGTATTTAATCATGCACAACCCCGATGACAAGCCAAGCAATTATTTCATACTTTAATAATCTCAAACTTTTTCAACTTTCACGCAATACATGAGCGTGAGCCATGGACATAGCACTATATGTGGAATAGAATAGTGGTTGTGGAGAAGACAAAAAAGGAGAAGATAGTCTCACAATAACTAGCCGTATCAACGGGCTATGGAGATGCCCATTAATAGATATCAATGTGAGTGAGTAGGGATTGCCATGCAATGGATGCACTAGAGCTATAAATATATGAAAGCTCAACAAAAGAAACTAAGTGGGTGTGCATCCAACACTACAGGAATCTGCTACTTTGCCGTCTGCCACGGCGGACGGCAAAGGCACGGATGGCAGACGGCAAAGACCTTTGCCGTCAGCCGCGGACGGCAAAAGGTGACGGCAAAGTAGGGGACGACTAAGAGTGTGTTGTTGCCGTCGCTTCGAGCAGGTGACGGCAAAGGGTCCTTTGCCATCGGCGGACGGCACAAAAGAAGATGGACGGCAATAAATGCGCTGTTATCCGTTAGGTGGTTAATGGCGGCCTTTGCCGTCATTGCGGACGGCAAATCCTTTGCCGTCACCATTGTAGGCAAACCGACCAAATTGGTCACCTCCGAGGAGCATAGTTGTCGCCACGTGGCCTCTTTGCCGTCATTGCCGATGGCAAAGAGCCCTTTCCGTCGGTGGCGATTTGCAAAGAGCCCGTGATATTGTCTCTTTTTCTGCTTTTTTAATCCAACAATTTTCACAAAGAAATATATACGACATATATAGATATATTTAACGACAAACATATCACATATCAAAGTTTCATCAACATAGCAAAGTTTCATCAAGTTCCATCCATATACATTGTTCCATCCATACACATTGTTCCATACACATTGTTCCATCCATACACATTGTTCCATATACATATTACATAGCAAAGTTTCATCAAGGGTTTCATCAACATAGCAAGTTCTATCATAGCAAGCTAGATACAATGCAAAGTTTTAGCAAAGAAAAAGCAAGCACTCCATCATAGCAAGCTAGCTTCCATGAAGTGAGTGAAATCTGCAAAATGGTAAATAAGAAAGTTAGAAATAGGTGAATAGAACAAGAAGAAGACTAGAACAAGAAGTATATGTCATTTATGAGCTAACTTAGGTGAAATGGATCTCATATGAGCTAACTAAGTTGAAATGGGTTGTTCATGAGCTAACTTTGGTGAAATGGATCATTTATGAGCTAACTTAGTTGAAATGGGTCATTTATGAGCTAACTAAGGTGAAGGGCATTGTTTTTGAGCTAAGTAAGGTGAAATGGATTGTTTTTGAGCTAACTTAGGTGAAATTGATCATTTATGAGCTTTTATGAGCTAACTTAGTTGAAATGGGTCGTTTATGACCTAACTTAGGTGAAATGGATCATTTAAGAGCTAGTTTAGGTGAAATGGGTCATTTTGGAGCTAACCTAGGTGAAATGGGTCATTTTGGAGCTAACCTAGGTGAAATGGGTCATTTTAAAGCTAACGTAGGTAAAATGGATCATATATGAGCTAACTAAGTTGAAATGGGTTGTTCATGAGCTAACTTTGGTGAAATGGATCATTTATGAGCTAACTTAGTTGAAATGGGTCATTTATGAGCTAACTAAGGTGAAGGGCATCGATTTTGAGCTAAGTAAGGTGAAATGGATCGTTTTTGAGCTAACTTAGGTGAAATGGATCATTTATGAGCTTTTATGAGCTAACTTAGTTGAAATGGGTCGTTTATGACCTAACTTAGGTGAAATGGATCATTTAAGAGCTAGTTTAGGTGAAATGGGTCATTTTGGAGCTAACCTAGGTGAAATGGGTCATTTTAAAGCTAACGTAGGTAAAATGGATCATATATGAGCTAACTAAGTTGAAATGGGTTGTTCATGAGCTAACTTTGGTGAAATGGATCATTTATGAGCTAACTTAGTTGAAATGGGTCATTTATGAGCTAACTAAGGTGAAGGGCGTCGTTTTTGAGCTAAGTAAGGTGAAATGGATCGTTTTTGAGCTAACTTAGGTGAAATGGATCATTTATGAGCTTTTATGAGCTAACTTAGTTGAAATGGGTCGTTTATGACCTAACTTAGGTGAAATGGATCATTTAAGAGCTAGTTTAGGTGAAATGGGTCATTTTGGAGCTAACCTAGGTGAAATGGGTCATTTTAAAGCTAACGTAGGTAAAATGGATCATATATGAGCTAACTAAGTTGAAATGGGTTGTTCATGAGCTAACTTTGGTGAAATGGATCATTTATGAGCTAACTTAGTTGAAATGGGTCATTTATGAGCTAACTAAGGTGAAGGGCATCATTTTTGAGCTAAGTAAGGTGAAATGGATCGTTTTTGAGCTAACTTAGGTGAAATGGATCATTTATGAGCTTTTATGAGCTAACTTAGTTGAAATGGGTCGTTTATGACCTAACTTAGGTGAAATGGATCATTTAAGAGCTAGTTTAGGTGAAATGGGTCATTTTGGAGCTAACCTTGGTGAAATGTGTCATTTTAAAGCTAACGTAGGTAAAATGGATCATTTACGAGCTAATCTACTAAAATGGGTCATTTTAGAGCTAACTTGGATAAATTGGATCACTTGTAAGCTAACTAAGGTAAAATGAGTCATATTAGATCTAACTTAGGTAAAATGGATCGTTTATGAGCTAACTAAGTTAATTATGCAATTTTTGACATAAGTAAGCTTATTAAGTCATTTTGAAGGAAAGGAAGCTAACTCTATGTCATTATGGTAAGCATATTGGAGGAAATAAAGCTAAGTCTAAGTCTAGAGAAACTTACCGCGATCAGGGAGGTGTAGGAGTGGGCTGGCTCGTGCCAGTAGCTGGAGAAAGATCGTGCAAGGCATTTCTGGAGTTAAGCTGCACCAAAGATCATTTCCAATGTCTCGTTAGCATTATGACACTCAAATGTTAAGACTAGCAAGTAATGTCCATTCAAATTAAACTCACCGTGCTCCTGTGAGCAATCACGGCATCGGCGGAGCCAGTCGACGGACTTCTCACACACAGACTGCACACTTGGTTTTCACAACAGAGTCATACTAGTTAGTAATGAGACTCAAATGTTAAGACTAGCAAGTAATCTGCAGAAGAAACTTACCACAAGGAGCTCATACATGGCCCTTGCTTGCATGTCATTCCGTGCCCTCTCCTCCTCCAACATCTTTGTCGTCCTCTCCTCCAACTCCCGCTGCCTCTTCGCCGCCTCCGCCAGAAGTTTCTCCGTTCTATCTCTCTCACTCTGTATAGCAGCCTGCAACACCACTCACATGACCATTTGTAATCATTGATGGAAGCGCACACAACGTAATGGAGAAAGATAGCTGAGTACGATAACTAACCTTGATGGCGAGTTGGGTGGCCATTCACGAGGCCTTATCTCAGAGCGGAGCTCGATTGGCGCCTTTGATATCCGGAGAGTGCTAGGACAACGGATAAGTCCATCTCCCATGGCTATGGAGCCATGGGACCTCCCGCCACCAGATATCATGAGCAACTCAGATCAATGGGACCTCGGCTCGGGTTAAAGTCCTCCCTTTCCTCGCCTTCCCCGATCTCTATATTGCACGAGCTTTTGTGGGCGGAGATGTTGGTGAAGTTCTTTGGATCATCGAGGTTAGACGCAGAGAATGCCTTGACTTTCTTGTAAGAGCGTGTGGGCCATGGCATACTGGTCGTACACCTCCGCACCTTATCCGCCTTATTGTAGCGTGCTGAAAGAGAGAAACAAAGTAAATTAGTAATTAAAGGGCTAAAGCTAGCATGATGAATGAATTGCATGAATCATGAAGCAAACCACATACCCAGCTTCGCGTGATCAAATAAGTTGAGTTGCCTTGGTGGTGTGGCACACCTTCCATTTGGGCACGTTTGTCCTTGGCCTCGTTGTGGGTGGCCGGCCATTCTTTTGAGCACCACCCATCGACCAACACCTCCCAACAATCCATCCGATCCGCACACCATCTCTGAGGGGCCTAAGTTAGCAAATAGAAAACTTCAGCGCTACGGCTATGAAATACTAAATAAAGGAATTAAGTACAAGGCCTTAAGAATTACCTTCATGTACTGCTCCTTACTCAAGAAAATATCGCGGCAATCCTGCTTGGACTTCTTGATACCATGGTCGGCGAGTAGTCTCGAACAGACCGCACCCGAGCCTCATGTCAGAAGTTCAAGTAGGCGCTTGCACTCCTTCGGATAACATCCGCCGCCTCCTCGTATCCCTCCTCACACCAGTAGAATGTCCGCAATCAAATGAGACAATGTTGATTAGTACAATTAATAACTAGCTAGTTGAAGATTTTAATTGTGTAAAGGAGAAATTACCGTAACTTTCTCGATCACCATGTCCGCCCTTGTCTTGCACAAGACACCGCCGATAATCTCACCCGCGGGCTGGGGCAGCCAAGTAGTGCTCCCAACTCAATCCAACCTCCGAAGCCGACCCTCACCGTGCAACGTGACAAACCCGGAAAGTTTTGCGAATCGAACTCCAAGGACGGAGTTGGGCGGCGGACACTTTCATGGTGGTCCCAACCCCTACAAAGATGACAAGGCCAACGATTAGTTATTTGAAGAAACGTGAATGCGAAGGTACAAAAGATTAAATGCACTTACCTTTCCCCATCGGGAAAATCAACCACCTCTCGCTTTCATGGTCGCCGACACGGACGGAGCCGTGTAGCACCACGCTGGTAGACGTTGCCCCCTCCTCCCTCCTCCCCAAGACGAGTCGGCTCCCCACCATCATCAAGATGGCCACTCGGCTCCCGCCATCATCAAGATGGCCACTCGGCTCCTCAGCTGACCCGACCAAGTACCCCATCCAGATGTGTGCTCCTCCGGGGTCTTGTGGGGCTAACTCTGGGTCAAGGCCCGTCGACCCGAGGCTCAGTGGGTCAAGACCCGTGGACCGGAGGCTCGTGGACCGAGTCCGTGTAGCCTCCTCCTCAGACGAGTCCACCCTAGCAGTCACGTGCTCAGGTGAAACAGCTGTGGGCGGCGGCGAGGAAGGCGCCGTAAGAGCCACCCTACCTCCTCTCCCGCGACCACGTGCTCCACCTCGGCCCTTCTTCTTACCTCGTCCCCTGCTGGGCACCACGGTCGACGAAGAAGGGCCCAGTGGTGTCGCCATACTGTCTAGCAACGCTCGGTGGAGAGGTGTGTGTGGAATGGAAGACCTCACACTACGCGCCGAGGAAGAAGGGGCCTCGGCGTGCTCCCGACCAGCGCCCACCATCTATCAACACCTGCCATGACAAAGAATAAACGAAATTAGTACAACATGAAAAAAAGTACAACATAAACAACTGCACATTTAAAACTACCCGATCAACACAATTATATATATGATGTTTTTCATAACCAAATCGAAAAATATATGACCTAACTAATAATTCACAAATATATGACCCCGTGGGCCTCTCGAAGGCCAAAGAACACCTTTTCGGGAGGTGTTGGGGGTCGGGGTGCCGTGTCGGTGTCGGGGTGCTGTGTCGGGGTCGGGGTCGGGGTCTCGGGGTCGGGGTGTCGGGTCGGGGTGCCGTGTCGGTGTCAGGGTCGGGGTGTCGGGTCAGGCTCGGGGTCGGGGTATCGGTGTCGGGGTCGGGTCGGGGTCGGGTCTCGGGGTCGGGGTGTCGGGTCAAGCTCGAGGTCGGGGTGCCATGTCGGTGTCGGGGTCGGGGTGTCGGGTCAGGCTCGGGGTCGGGGTGTCGGGTCGGGTCGGGTCGGAGTGTCGGGTCGGGTTGGGATCGGGTCTCGGGTCAGGTGTCGGGTCGGGTGCGGGTCGGGGGTCGAGGGCCGGGTGTCGGTGTCGGGGTCGGGGTCGGGGTGTCGGGTCAGGCTCGGGGTTGGGGTGTCGGTGTCGGGCTCGGGGTCGGGGTGTCGGGGTCGGGGTCTCGGGGTCGGGGTGTCGTGTCGGGTGTCTTGGGTCGGGTCTTTTTCCTTTTCTTCTTCTTCCTCTTCTTCCTTTTCTTCCTTTTCTTCCTTTTTTTCCTTCTTCTTCTTCTTCTTCTTCCTCCTTTCCTTTTTCCTCTTCTTCTCATCCTCTCCTGTTTTTTTTCTTCTTCTTCTTCTTCCTCTTCTTCTTTTTTCTTCTCCTCCTCCTCCTCTTCTTCTTCCTTTCCTTTTTCCTCTTCTTCTTCTCCTCCTCTCCTGTTTTTTCTTCTTCTTCTTCCTCTTCTTCTTTTTTCTTCTCCTCCTCCTCTTCTTCTTCTTCCTTTCCTTTTTCCTCTTCTTCTTCTCCTCCTCTCCTGTTTTTTCTTCTTCTTCTTCCTCTTCTTCTTTTTCTTCTCCTCCTCCTCCTCTTCTTCTTTCTTTCCTTTTTCCTCTTCTTCTTCTCCTCCTCTCCTGTTTTTTCTTCTTCTTCTTCCTCTTCTTCTTTTTCTTCTCCTCCTCCTCTTCTTCTTCTTCCTTTCCTTTTCCTCTTCTTCTTCTCCTCCTCTCCTGTTTTTCTTCTTCTTCTTCCTCTTCTTCTTTTCTTCTCCTCCTCCTCTTCTTCTTCTTCCTTTCCTTTTTCCTCTTCTTCTTCTCCCCCTCTCCTATTTTTTTCTTTTTAACCTAAAACTAAACCTAAATCTAATCTAAACATAAACCTAAAACCAAAAAAACAGCAAAAAAGGAAAAAACTAAATCTAAACCTAAAACTAAACTAAACCTAAAACTAAAACTAAAACTAAAACTAAATCTAAACTAAAATAAACTTAAAACTAAAAAACAGAAAAAAAAAAAGGAGAGGTAAGCTCACTGGGCGGTGGAGGAGGTGGCGGTGGAGGAGGGGGCGGGGCTGGGCGGTAGCGCCATCCCTGTGATGGGGTGGGGAGGGGGCGGGGCGACACGGCAGGCGGGCGGCGGCGGCGGGCGGCGGTGGAGCGACGGGCGCCCGGGCGGGAGGAGGACGGGTCGTCGGGAGCTCGGCGCGGTGGCACCGAGACGGGCGGGGCCGGGGCCGGGCGACGGGCGGTGCGGTGGAGCGACGGCGCCCGGCGCGGGCGGCGGTGGGCGGCAGGCGATGGGGCGATGGGTGACGGGCGGGCGGTGGGGGGGGGGGCGGCGGTGGGGGCGTGGGGCGGCGCGTGGGGAGGAAACAGAGAGAGGGGGTGGAAGGCCGCCGTTAGCTAGGTATCGTTCAATCTTTGCCGTCCGCACCTTTGTAAATCCACTATCAGCGCTTTGCCGACTAGCGGACGGCAAAGAGGGGGCCGTTAAGTTTTTTTTAACCAGCTCCTCAGTGGGGCCCCCCTCCCTCTTTGCCGTCCGCTAGCGGACGACAAAGATTCTTTGCCGTCCAGACGGCAAAGAACGGCCGATGGCAAAGCTTTCTTTGCCATCGGCCAGCTTCTTGCCTTCCGCTTCGGTAGTCGATGGCAAGAGCTTCTTTGCCGTCTGCTAGCTGACGGCAAAGAGCTGGCAGATGGCAAAGTAGCTGATTCCAGTAGTGCAACTTGCTTGCTCACGAAGACCTAGGGCATTTTGAGGAAGCCCATCATTGGAATATACAAGCCAAGTTCTATAATGAAAAATTCCCACTAGTATATGAAAGTGACAACACATGAGACTCTCTATCATGAAGATCATGGTGCTACTTTGAAGCACAAGTGTGGAAAAAGAGATAGTAGCATTGTCCCTTCTCTCTTTTTCTCTCATTTTATTTTTTTCTTTCTTTTCCTTTTTTTTCTTTTTTTCTTTGGCCTTTCTTTTTTTCTTTTTGGACTTTCTCTTTTTTTTCTTTTTTTATTTTTGTAAAGTCCGAAGTCTCATCCCGACTTGTGGGGGAATCATAGTCTTCACCATCCTTTCCTCACTAGGACAATGCTCTAATAATGAAGATCATCACACTTTTATGGATTTACAACTCAAGAATTACAACTCAAATCTAGAACAAGATATGACTCTATATGAATGCCTCCGGCGGTGCACCGGGATATGCAATGAATCAAGGGCGGCATGTATGAAAATTATGAAGGTGGCCTTGCCACAAATACAATGTCAACTACATGATCATGCAAAGAGCAATATGACAAAAGTAATGTGTGTCATATGAACGGAACGGTGGAAAGTTGCATGGCAATATATCTTGGAATGGCTATGGAAATGCCATAATAGGTAGGTATGGTGGCTGTTTTGAGGAAGGTATATGGTGGGTGTATGGTACCGGCGAAAGTTGCGTGGCACAATAGGCTAGCAATGGTGGAAGGGTGAAAGGGTGCGTATAATCCATGGACTCAACATTAGTCAAAAGAACTCATGTACTTATTGCAAAAATCTAGAAGTCATCAAAAACAAAGTACTACGCGCATGCTCCTAGGGGGATATATTGGTAGGAAAATACCATCGCTCGTCCCCGACCGCCACCCATAAGGAAGACAATCAATAAATAAAATTGTGCTCCATCTTCATCACAAAGCGGTTCACCATACGTGCATGCTACGGGAATCACAAACCTCAACACAAGTATTTTTCATAATCACCTCAACTAGCATGACTTTCATATCACTACCTCCATATCTCAAAACAATTATCAAGCATCAAATTGATCATAGCATCCAATTCACTTTCTATGATAGCTTTTATTATACCCAACTTGGATGCTCATCATTCTAGGACCAAATTTGTAACCATAGCAAATACCATGCTGTTCTAAAAGACTCTCAAAATAATATAAGTGAAGCATGAGAGACTAGCAATTTCTTCAAAATTAATCCACCGCCGTGCTCTAAAAGATATAAGTGAAGCACTAGAGCAAAAACTATCAAGCTCAAAAGATATAAGTGAAGCACATAGAGTATTCTAGCAAATTCTAATCAAGTAGGCCTCTCCCAAAAGGTGTGTATAGCAAGGATGATTGTGTTAAACTAAAAAGCAAAGACTAAATAATACACGACGCTCCAAGCAAAACACATATCATGTGGCGAATAAAAATATAGCTCCAAGTAAAGTTACCAATGAACGAAGACGAAAGAGGGGATGCCTTCCCGGGGCATCCCCAAGCTTAGGCTTTTGGCTATACTTGAATATCTTGGGGTGCCATGGGCATCCCCAAGCTTAGGCTCTTGCCACTCCTTATTCCATAGTCCATTAAAGCTTTACCCAAAACTTGAAAACTTCACAACACAAAACTCAACATGAAATCTTATAAGCCCCGTTAGTGAAAGAAAACAAAACCACCACATAAGGTACTGTAATGAACTCATTCTTTATTTATTTTGGTGTTAAACCTACTGTATTCCAACTTCTCTATGGTTTATAAACTATTTTACTAGCCATAGATGCATCAAAATAAGCAAACAACACACGAAAAACAGAATCTGTCAAAAACAGAACAGTTTGTAGCAATCTTTAACTAACGCAAACTTCTGTAACTCTAAAAATCCTACAAAAATAGGAAGTCCTGGAACATTTTTCTATTGATCAGAAGCAAAATGAATCAATGCAAAATCACGTTTCTGTGATTTAACAAAACTAAATTCGTGCGCGCAAAGTTTCTGTTTTTTAGTAGAATCAAATCAACTATCATCATAGGTTATCCTATAGGTTCTACTTGGCACAAACACTAATTAAAAGATAAAAACACATATAAACAGAAGGTAGATGCAATATTTATTACTAAACAGGAATAAAAACAAAAAACACAAAGAAAATTGGGTTGCCTCCCAACTAGCGCTATCGTTTAACGCCCCTAGCTAGGCATAAAAGCGAAGATAGATCTAAGTAGTGCCATCTTTGGCACTAAATTCATAAGTAGCTCGCATGATAGATTCATAAGGTAATTTGACTTTCTTTCTTGGAAAGTGCTCCAAGCCTTTCTTTAATGGAAATTGGAATCTAATATTCCCTTCCTTCATATCAATAATCGCGCCAATCGTTCTAAGGAAAGGTCTACCAAGAATAATAGGGCAAGAAAGATTGCAATCTATATCAAGAACGATAAAATCTACGGGCACCAAATTTCAATTTGCAACAATGAGAACATCTTTGATCCTTCCCATTGGCTTTTTAATGGTGGAATCCGCAAGGTGCAAATTTAAAGAGCAATCATCAAGATCATGGAAACCTAGAATATCACATAAAGTTTTCGGAATCGTGGAAACACTAGCACCCAAATCACACAAAGAAAAACACTCATGATCTTTAATTCTAATCTTTATAGTAGGTTCCCACTCATCATTAAGTTTTCTAGGTATAGAAACTTCCAAATTAAGTTTTTCATCATAAGATTGCATCAAGGCATCAACGATATGTTTAGTAAAAGCTTTATTTTGACTATAAGCATGAGGAGAATTAACAACGGATTGCAACAAGGAAATACAACCTTCTAAAGAACAATTATCATAATCAAATTCCTTGAAATCTGAGATAGTGGGTTCAATATTATTTAAAGTCATGACCTCTCCAATCCCACTTTTACCAAATTTAGCATCAAGATCTAAAAACTCCGAATTTTTGGGACGCCTTCTAGGTAAAGTTGACTCATCTTCAGTCCCATAATTATCAAGATTCATATTGCAAAACAAACATCTAATAGGAGATGCATCAATAACTTTAAGATCTTCGTCATTATTTTCATGGAAACTAGAAGAACACGCCTTTATAAGGCAATCTTTTTGGCACGCAAACTAGCGGTTCTTTCCTTGCACTCATGAATGGAAATTCTCATTGCTTTGAGAGACTCATTGATATCATGCTTAGGAGGAGAAGATCTAAGTTTAAGAGAATCAACATCAAGCAAAAGTCTATCAACGTTCCTAGCCAAATCATCAACTTTGAGCAATTTTTCTTCAAGCAAAGCATTAAAATTCTTTTGAGAGATCATAAATTTTTTCACACTATTCTCAAAATCAGAGGGCATCTTATTAAAATTACCATAAGGATTATTGTAGGAATTTCCATAATTATTAGAGGAATTACTAGGGAACGGTCTAGCATTAAAGTTTCTTCTATAAGCATTGTTTCCAAAACTATTCCTACCAACAAAATTCACATCAATAGATTCATTATTATTCTCAATCAAAGTAGACAAAGGCATATCATTGGGTCAAGAGGAGTATTTTTATTAGCAAACAATTTCATAAATTCATCCATCTTTTCACTCAAAACATTGATTTCTTCTATAGCATGCACTTTTTTACTAGAAGATCTTTCGGTGTGCCATTGAGAATAATTAGCCATAATATTATCAAGAAGTTTTGTAGCATCTCCTAACGTGATTTCCATAAACGTGCCTCGCGCGGCCGAATCTAAAAGATTTCTAGAAGCAAAGTTCAAACCGGCATAAAATTTTTGTATGATCATCCATAAATTCAAACCATGAGTAGGGCAATTGCGAATCATCAATTTCATTCTTTCCCAAGATTGGGCAAAATGCTCATGATCAAGTTGTTTAAAATTCATAATATCGTTCCTAAGAGTGATAATCTTAGCGGGAGGAAAATACTTAGAGATAAAAGCATCTTTGCACTTGTTCCAAGAATCAATACTATTTTTAGGCAAAGACGAAAACCAAACTTTAGCACGATCTCTAAGTGAAAACGGAAATAACTTCAATTTAACAATATCGTTATCCGTATCTTTATTCTTTTGCATATCACACAAATCAACAAAGTTGTTTAGATGAGTAGCGGCATCTTCACTAGGAAGGCCGGCGAATTGATCTTTCATAACAAGATTCAGCAAAGCAGTATTGATTTCACGAGACTCAACATCATTAAGAGGAGCAATCAGAGTACAAAGGAAATCATTATTATTGGTATTCGAGAAATCACACAATTTGGTATTATCTTGTGCCATGGCAACAAGTAATCCAACACACAAGCAAACAGAAAAAGGCAAGCGAAAGAGAGGAGGAGATTGGGAAAGAGAGGGCGAATAAAACGGCAAGGGTGAAGTGGGGGAGAGGAAAACAGAGGCAAATGGAAAATAATGTAAATGTGAGGGAGATGAGTTTGTGATGGGTACTTGGTATGTCTTGACTTGAGCGAAGACCTCCCCGGCAACGGTGCCAGAAATCCTTCTTGCTACGTGTTGAGCTTGCGTTGGTTTTCCTTGAAGAGGAAAGGGTGATGCAGCAATAGTAGCGTAAGTATTTCCCTCAGTTTTTGAGAACCAAGGTATCAATCCAGTAGGAGGCTCCTCAAAAGTCCCACGCACCTACACAAACAAACAAAGAACCCGCAACCAACGCAATAAAGGGGTTGTCAATCCCTTCACGGCCACTTCATGTAAAGTGAGATCTAATAGAGATAGTATGATAAGATAAATATATTTTGGTATTTTATAATATAGATGCAAAAAGTAAAGATGCAAATAAAAGTAGATTGGAAGCAAATATGATAAGAGATAGACCCGGGGCCATAGGTTTCACTAGAGGCTTCTCTCAAGATAGCATAAGTATTACGGTGGGTGAACAAATTCTTGTCGAGCAATTGATAGAAAAGCAAATAATTATGAGATTGTCTAGGCATGATCATGTATATAGGCATCACGTCCGCAACAAGTAGACCGACTCCTGCCTGCATCTACTACTATTACTCCACACATCGACCGACTCCTGCCTGCATCTAGAGTATTAAGTTCATAAGAACAGAGTAACACCTTAAGCAAGATGACATTATGTAGAGGGATAAACTCATGCAATATGACATAAACCCCATCTTTTTATCCTCAATGGCAACAATACAATACGTGCCTTGCAACCCCTGCTATCGTTGGGTAAGGACACCGCAAGATTGAACCCAAATCTAAGCACTTCTCCCATGGCAAGAAAGATTAATCTAGTAGGCCAAACCAAACTGATAATTCGAGGAGACTTGCAAAGATAACTCAATCATACATAAAAGAATTCAGAGGAGATTCAAATATTTCTCATAGATAAACTTGATCATAAACCAACAATTCATCGGATCTCGACAAACACACCGCAAAAAGAGTTTACATCGAATAGATCTCCACAAGAGAGAGGGAGAACATTGTATTGAGATCCAAAAAGAGAGAAGAAGCCATCTAGCAAATAACTATGGACCCGAAGGTATGTGGTAAACTACTCACAACTCATCGGAGGGGCTATGGTGTTGATGTAGAAGCCCTCCGTGGTCGATTCCCCCCCAGAGAGCACCGTGAAGGCTCCAAGATGGGATCTCATGGATCTGAGAAGGTTCTTGTAGTGGAAATTGTGTTCCGTTGGCTCCCTGGATGTTTTTGGGGTACGTAGGCTTATATAGGAGGAAGAAGTATGTCGGTGGCCGCCCGAGGGGCCCACGAGATAGGGGGCACGCCCTACCCCCTCGTGGCCTACTCGGCTCCTTCTTGACTTGCACTCCATGTCCTATGGATCATGTTCATTCCAAAAATCACGCTCCCGAAGGTTTCATTCCGTTTGGACTCTGTTTGATATTCCTTTTCTTCGAAATACTGAAATAGGCAAAAAAAACAACAATACGGGCTGGGCCTCCGGTTAGTAGGCTAGTCCCAAAAAATGATATAAATGTGTAAAATAAAGCCCATAAACATCCAAAAGGGGTAATATAATAGCATGGAACAATAAAAAAATTATAGATACGTTGGAGACATATCATCGAACTTGTGTTGGATGCTCAAGGTTGATGTAGTCCATCAAGAATTTAGAGCACCACTTGTAGTTTGAGTTCATCTTCCTACATGGGTTAGTCTTGCAAGGAATATCACTTGTGTATCCATAATGAAAATCATGAAGTTTGATACCAAATGAAATTTGACATATAGAAGTTGTCAAAGGATATGTTTAGTGGATTCATGCTTCCTTGTATGCTTCCTTGTAGGTGATGTAGAGATTGCTCAAAATGAGAGTGGCTTGCAATCTCATGGATTTGGATTCAACAAGTACCTACAAGGGTTAGATAACATGGAAGGGTACAAGTATAGATCCTAGACATATGATTATCAACATAAGAGAAATGTCAAGGATTAGTCATAAAAGGCTCATGCCTTGCATGTATCCAAATGGAGTTTGTACTCCAAGTTTGAGGCATCAATGATGTTCAATTAACCTCTCAAATGGCAAAATACTTTCTCATCAAGCGGTTTGGTGAATATATCTGCCAATTGCTTATCGATATGAACATGCTTAAGATTGATGTCTCGAATGAAATGATGACGAACTTCAATATGCTTAGTTTGAGAATGTTGCACGGGATTGTGAGCAATCTTAATAGCACTTTCATTATCACAAATCAATGGAACATGTTTCACATATATCCCATAATCCTTAAGAGTTTGAGTCATCCAAAGTAATTGAGCACAACATGATCCGGCGGCAATTCATTCCGCTTCGGCGGTGGATAAGGATACCGATTTTTGTTTCTTGGAGGACCAAGACACAAGAGATCTATCAAGAAATTGACGAGTACCCAAAGTGGACTTTCTATCAACCTTGTCACCGACATAGTACAAATCAGAGTAGCAAACAAGATCAAAAGAAGCCCTCTTAGGATATCAAATGCCAAAATTTGGTGTATGAATTAAGTATCTCACTATCCTTTCCACAACCTTAAGATGACATTCTTTAGGGGCCGCTTGATCTCGTGCACACATGCACACACTTAGCATAATATCAGGACGGGAGGCACATAGATATAAAAATGAACCAATAATAGAGCGGTAAACCTTTTGGTCAACCGGTTTGCCATCCTTAGTCAAGTCAAGATGTCCACTAGTAGGCATGGGTGTTTTCATACCTTTGCTTTCTTGCATGTTGAACTTCTTGAATAAGTCCTTGGTATACTTTGTTTGGGAAACAAAGGTACCCTCCTTAGTTTTCTTGATTTGCAAACCAAGAAAGAATTTGAGTTCACTCATCATAGACATCTCAAACTTCTCCAACATTAGCCTCACTAAAATGAGGGTTAGTCGAACCAAATATGATATCATTCACATAAATTTGGCACACAAATAATTCACAATTAACCCTTTTAGTAAAAAAGTGTAGAATCAATCTTCCCAATTTCAAAGCCTTTCTCAATAGGAAACTTGGTCAAACATTTATACCATGCTCTAGGAGCTTGTTTAAGACCATAAAGAGCTTTCTGAAGTTTGTAAACATGATCAGGTTTCTTAGGATTAACAAAGCCGGGAGGTTGTTTAACATAAACTTCCTCCTCAATTTCACCATTTAAAAAACATTTTTTATGTCCATTTGGTACAAAGTGATATCATGATGATTGGCATAAGCAAGTAAGATGTGTATGGACTCTAGTCTAGCAACGGGGGCATATGTCTCACCATAGTCCATACCTTCGACTTGAGTGTAGCCTTGGGCGACGAGACAGTCCTTGTTGCGTACAACTTGTCCATCCTCATATTTCTTATTCCAAAACACCCATTTGGTTCCAATGACATTATGGTTGTCGTCCGGTTTTTCAACCAATATCCACACTTGATTCCTCTCGAAGTTGTGTAGCTCTTCATGCATAGCGTTCACCCAATTCGGATCATCAAGAGCTTCTTCAACCTTCATAGGTTCAATACTAGAAATGAATGAGTAATGTTCACAAAAGTTAGCCAAACGAGTTTTAGAATAAGTAATTCTCCCGGTTTGAATATGTAGGACCTTGAAGTATGTCTAGAGGGGGGTGATTAGACTACTTGACCAATTAAAAACTTAACCTTTTCCCAATTTTAGACTTTGGCAGATTTTAGCTATCTTTGGAAAAGTCAAGCAATCTACACACAATTCAAGCAAGCATGCAAAGAGTATATGAGCAGCGGAAATTAAAGCATGCAACTTGCAAGAATGTAAAGGGAAGGGTTTGGAGGATTCAAACGCAATTGGAGACATGGATGTTTTTGTCGTGGTTCTGATAGGTGGTGCTATCGTACATCCACGTTGATGGAGACTTCAACCCACGAAGGGTAACGGTTGCGCGAGTCCACGGAGGGCTCCACCCACGAAGGGTCCACGAAGAAGCAACCTTGTCTATCCCACCATGGCCGTCGCCCATGAAGGACTTGCCTCACTAGCGATAGATCTTCACGAAGTAGGCGATCTCCTTGCCCTTACAAACTCCTTGGTTCAACTCCACAATCTTGTTGGAGGCTCCCAAGTGACACCTAGCCAATCTAGGAGACACCACTCTCCAAGAAGTAACAAATGGTGCGTTGATGATGAACTCCTTGCTCTTGTGCTTCAAATGATAGTCTCCCCAACACTCAACTCTCTCTCATGGGATTTGGATCTGGTGGAAAGAAGATTTGAGTGGAAAGCAACTTGGGGAAGGCTAGAGATCAAGATTCATATGGTAGGAATGGAATATCTTGGCCTCAACACATGAGTAGGTGGTTCTCTCTCAAAAATGGTAAGTTGGAAGTGTAGGTTTGTTCTGATGGCTCTCTCCACGAATGAAGAGGAGGTGGAGGGGTATATATAGCCTCCACACAAAATCTAACCGTTACACACAATCTACCAAACTCGGTGGGACCGAATCAACAAACTCGGTCGGACCGATTTAGTAAACCTAGTGACCATTAGGATTTTTGGTGGGACCGACATGCAACTCGGTAGGACCGATATGGTTAGGGTTAGGGCATAACGTAATCTCGGTGGGACCGATTACACAAACTCGGTGAAACCAATTTTGGTAATAAGCTAACCAGAGAGTTGGTCAGGTAAACTCGGTGGGACCGATTCACTCTTTTTGGTGAGACCGAAATGTTACGAAAGGGAAACAGGGAGTTTACATTGCAATCTCGGTGGGACCGATCGCTCACTTCGGTTAGACCGAAACGTCACGAAGGGAAACAGAGAGATTACAATCCCATCTCGGTTAGACCGAGATCCCTATCGGTAAGACCGATTTGCCTAGGGTTTGTGGCATTGGCTATGACATTTGAACTCGGTGGCGCCGGATAGAAAGAATCGGTGGGACCGATTTTGACTTTGGGTTTAGGTCATATGTGGATGTGAGAAAGTAGTTGAGGGTTTTTGGAGTATATCACTAAGCACTTGAAGCAAGAGGCTCATTAAGAAACACCTCATCCCTCCTTGATAGTATTGGCTTTTCCTATAGACTCAATGTGATCTTGGATCACTAAAATGTAAAATGAAGAGTCTTGAGCTTTTGAGCTTGAGCCAATCCTTTGTCCTTAGTATTTTTAGGGATCCACTTTCATCATCCATGCCATGCCATTCATTGAGCTTTCCTGAAATAATAGTCTTGGAATAGCAGCTATATGTTGTTATGAATTACCAAAACCACCTAGGGATAGTTGCACTTTCAGAATATCATCAAAGATTTGTTCGATGGGATGATCTCTTGAGACTCTTGCTTGAACTCGTGAAAGCTTTTGTTTGCGTCAGGGTGGAACATCCTCTTCATTGTCTTGTTATTCCTCTTGTCCTTCTTCATTGTTGTTGGCGGTGTTGTTCTCTTGGGGAGGTGAAGAAGGAAATCGATGGGGTTCATCTTATTGTACTTCCTCATTTCCTTCATCTTGACATGTTCCACTTGTGGATGCTTCCAAGTCAACTTGTGGTTCACCTTGGTGTGAAGTTGAGGCTTCCACTTGAATGGACGAGGTACTCTCCTTCACCTCCGTTGGGCGAATCTTGCCAATATACAAGTCTTGAATTGCTTCTGGGGGATCTTTATATCCTACATCAATTGGGAATTTCTCTACTTGCGAGCCGTTAGATTCATCAAACTTCACATCTACCGTCTCTTCAACCTTTCGGGTGAAACTCTTGTCGACACAGTAAGTGTGAGAGTTTGAGCCATAACCGAGTAGGAAACCTTCATGAGATTTAGGGGCAAATTTTGAACAATGATGCTTATCAAGAATGTAACACTTTGATCCAAATACTCGAAAGTATCCAACTTGGGGTTTGTTACCAGCGAGAAGCTCGTATGCCGTCTTGCCGAAAAGCTTGTGAAGATATAGTCAATTTGTTGCATGACAAGTTGTCTCAACCGCTTCTGCCCAAAAGTTTCTTAGCATCTTGTATCATCAAGCATCGTTCTCACCATCTCAATAAGTGTCTGGTTCTTCCTCTCAATAACTCCATTTTTTAGGTCTGTACGTAGCCGAGAACTCATGTGAAATCCCTTCTTCGTCAGGAAAGGTATCCACATTGGCGTTCTTGAACTCTGTTTTGTTGTCGCTCTGAACCTTCTTGATCTTCACTTCAAATTGATTTTGGGCCTTCCTCGCGAAGTTCTTGAAGATCTTTTGGACCTGCGATTTATCATCAAGAAAGAACACCCACGTAAATCTTGAAAAATCATCGACGATGACCAAACCGAACGAGTTACCACCGAGACTCTTGTAAGCGTTGGGACCAAAAAGATCCATATGAAGTAGCTTGAGTGGTCTTCTCGTGGTAAGGATGTTCTGCATGGGGTGACTTCCTCCAACTTGTTTTCCTGCTTGACAAGCACTAAAAAGTCTATCCTTGTCAAATATGACATCTTTAACACCAAGGATATGATCACCTTTAATAAGCTTATCAAGTTTTCACATGCCCACGTGACCTAACCTTCTATGCCATAACCAACCTTTAGAAGATTTAGCAATTAAGTAAGTTCTAGGTTGAGCTCTTTTAGTGAACATATAGATCACCTCTACATATACCGATAAAGACCATATTATGATTATCTCTTCGAAACACTTGGCAATCTACTTCAGTGAATAGAACATTGAAACCGAAATCGGCTAGTCTAGATACGGAAAGTAAATTGTAGCCAAGAGATTCAACGAGCATAACATTTTGGATAGAGCTGTCATGTGAGATGGCCAACTTACCAAGGCCAACCACCTTACCCTTTGAGTTATCACCAAAAGTGACATACTTTCGGGGACCGTCATTCTCAGCAAGCTCACGAAACATATCCTTGTCTCCAGTCATGTGATCGGTACATCCACTATCAAGAACCCATTCCTTTCCCCCGTCTTTGGGAGGTATGTGATAAGCAAGAGCTCCCCCTAAATTTGTGCATAGTTTAAGATTTGCTTTGGACTGCAAATGCACAAGGAATTAGGCTCATGGGTTACTCTTCCATGTCACATACATCTTGGTGCAGCGCTCAAAATAATAAAGATTAAATACATGCACTCATCACCAAGCAAAGTGAATGATCATATAAGGATAGGAAAGATAATATCATCTAACAAGCATAAGTGTAGCTTATGATCAAACACATGATCATCAATGTCTCACAGGTAATAGCATAGTATCTCAAGCAATCAAAAGCAAACAAAGTTTAACCACCAAAGCAAGAGAGAACAAAAGGCAACACTCTCTCTCTCGAAGCCTATGATCTATACATTTTTCTCCCCCTTTGGCAACAAGTTACCAAAAAGTTCATAGAAAATGCATAGTGCTAGATCGACTCTCAGGCTTGATCTTTAGGTGGTGGTGTAGAGATGGCTCCTTGGACGAAGGCTTCAGTTGATGTGGATGGAGCCGGAGGAGTTGGTGTTGGAGCTGGTTGCACTGGAGCTGTAGGAGCTGTAGGAGCTGTAGCTGGTGCAGATGATGTGGCTCTGGTGTCTGTCACAGGCACTGCAGCTGATCTCTGAGCTCTAGGCACTCTGGCAAATGCATCAGTGGTTGTCTTGCCCTTCCTCTCCTGCATGTCATCCTGAGCTGCTCCACAACCGATCAATCTCGCCATTTTGACATCTAGATCATAGAATTTTGTTCCATGATTCTTTCCAGGCTCTCCTGGTTTTGAGTTAGGGTGGCCAACCCCTTCTCAATCCTCAGTGTTGATGCTATCAAGTAACCAAGCTGCTCCTGCTTGTTCTTGAAAAAGTACTCAGATGGCTCCTCTTGAGTTGGCATCTTGGCAGCCTTCTCTTTCTTTGCTTTCTCCTTCTTCTCTTGACCTTGTACTGATGATGGTTCATTCTCATTCATCACAACTTGATTGTCCTCAAAGTCTGGATAGATAGCAAAATGTTCTTTGTCCAGCAAGTATGTGCATGTGCCCATCTTTGAGTTAATCAACTCCTGAATCTGTGGGGCATACCCACAACTTCTCTTTTGGTCTGCTGCTGTCCTCTTGATGGTCTCAACAATGAGGCTCATGACCTTGAATTTTTGTGGCACATCAAACAAGTGTAGCAAGTTTATAGCATGCCCTCTAATCATGTTGTGGTCACCTGACTTGGGCAATAGAGTGTGCCTTAGGATCCAGTTGATTGTTGGGAGTCCTGACAGAAGATAATGAATTGACCCAAACTTATGTGTCTCAACTGCAGCATCTGGGATCTCCTTGTACATATGAGCCATGGTGTTGTGATCCATCTTCTTCTTGGCATAGACATCCAAGTCATCTTCACTCTCCTTGGGTGCATAGATCAGATTTGCCCATTCCTCAATGGTTGATTGGTACCTTGTACCTTCAGACATCCAAGCTATCCTGCCATCTGGATAGAAATGTGTTGTGGAGTAGAATTGCATAATGAGCTCATCATTCCACTTTGTGAGCTTCTGCCCAACAAAGTCTGCAAATCCACAAGCAATGAAACTATCTTGCACTCCAGGATAGTGTTCCTCATTTTCCTTCATGTAGGTCCAGTCGACCCACCTCATATCACACACTATAGGTTTCTTGTCCAACAGCACTGTCTCATAGAAATCCTGCTATTCCTTAGTGTGGAACCTGTAATCAATGGCAGTCCTTCTCCTGATAGCATATGGATCTGACAGCCTCCACAGACTGAGTCCTGCATCCTTTCTTAACTTCATGTTCTTAGCCACAGGATGAGTATCATTGTGGTCTGGAATCTTGGGCTTCAGCTTCCTCAGGACTTGTCCTTCATCATCTTCCTCATCAGCAACTTCAGGCACTGGGGCCTTGTTCTTCTCAGCAGCTGGAATACTCCTGGTATTCCTCTTTGGTGCAATCTTAGGCTTGGGGGCAGCTTTGGGTGCTTCCTTGGGCTTTGATGTTGCAGCGCCTGACTTTATAGCATCACCCATCAGCTTTTGTGCCTTGGGTGCTGGTGCAGCAACCTCTTCTTCCTCTTCCTCGGAGTCTCTTCTCATAGAGGGGTTTCCAAGAACCTTGGCAGCAGTGGTTCTGACTCTCTTCTTCTTCTTATCATGACCATCAGCTTCATCTTCTGACTCAATAGTAAACTTCATGGTTTCTCCAGTGGGAACCTTCTTGGGTTTGGAAGTGGCAATTCTTCTTGCAGGTGCCTCTTTGGGGTCAGGCTTTTCGGTACTTGTGTTGATCCTCGACCTTCAAAGATAGGTGTCCTCTTGGGTGGACCTTCCTATTGACTGTGCTTTGTGTTCTTTGTCGAGGCATACTCCTTTTGAGCACTACCTTCTTGGAAGTAGCCTCGTCTTCTTCTCGCCATATAATCCTCATCCTCGATTTCGAGGTTCTCTTCTTCCTTGTCTGGTGGCAGCTTTAGGCAAATTGCTTGGGGTGCTCCTGCTGCCATCATCTGAAGTGCTAGAGGGACTAGTGCCCTCACTCATGTGATTGTGCTCTTCTGACTTGTTCGACTATCACTTTGGTCCGACATGCTGAAATCACCGATCATGCGACCACGTGAATAGTTATAGATAAGATAGAATGGATGAGCATCACAAAATGCAGAGATTTTTGCAAAAGAATGATTCAAAAACTTAGTTTTAGTTTTCCACAGAAAGCATTTCGGATCAACAGATTTTCAAACTCGGTGATACCGAAGCAGTTTTGGAACCTAAACTAGTGAACTTGGTCGGACCAAGTCACAGTTCGGTGGCACCGAGACTGCTAGGGTTTCACACAGTTCTAAAATCGGTCACACCGATTAGCAATTCTCAGTCAGACCGAGAGTTACTAGTGCAATGGCGTTAGCCGAATCAGTGGGACCAAGTTTTTCAACCCGGTAGGTCTGAGATGGTTTCAGCGGAAACCTAACCCAAAATTTTCAAATCTCATCTATTCTAAGGATTGTATTGACTGGATAGGAGTGTTTCAATCGTGGCAAGAATCATAATGAACACAATGTGCTAGGAATCGGACGGGGATAGCACTGTGATCGAGTCCATACCCTAGCTTGGCGATGAACTTGCTACGGCGGCAACAGCGGGGGTGAATTTCGTTGACGGCGGCGGAGACCAACGACAGGAGGCGGCTGGCGACGAGGAGACGATCCGGATACCTGGTAGGCAGAGCGAGCTATGCGTGGCGAAGGGGTTTGGAGAAAGTTTCCAAATTTTTACCCGTGAGTATATATAGCCCGACCCTCTCTGTGTGACCGAGTGGAACAACTCGGTGGCACCGAGATGCATAACTGTATACAATTACAGCAACTCGGTGTGACCGAAAAGTTCAAATCGGTTGCACCGAGATTGAAAACCTAGATTGACTTAGTGATCTCGGTAGGACCGAAATGGAGGAATTGGTCAGACCGAGAATCACAAAGAAGGTTTGGAAGTTTAAGTCTATGACGAATCAGGGACTCCGAGTGCTCCTCACACAGAGTGGTTCGAATCTGACTTGATCAAATTTTGTGATGTAGAATGAATAGAGTTTGAGACGAGGAAAGCATAGATAGCTAGAGAAGGTTCTTAGGCATTCTTGTCCATCCACTTGGCCAAAGAAAAAGAAGTCAAACAATCAAAGCAACAAGTGGATGTCCTTGAATGAGTAAAATATGCATCCAACATGCTCACACAATAAAATGGCAAATGAAATATGTGGCAAAGCATGCACAACCAGTTCTAGCATCTATCAAACAATTGGCAATGACAAGGTCATCTATATATGAGTATATTGACTTAGGAGTCAAATGAGAACATTTGATCATAGGTCATACTCATCGTTTAAGCTCAAGTGGGGTTACCACTTTTACATAATGCATTGATGTGTTCGCATCATTAGAGTTGCTTTGACTCAATTCTTAGAGTTAAGCTCCCCCTAGATGTGAGATCCCCCCTTAGAGGGATGAACTAACCTTGGGTTTTGTCGATGATGACTTCATGTAGGTGTTGAAGATGTGGATGCTCAATGTTGATGTAGATCATTTGGAGCAGTCCTTTGGAGTGAGTTGCACTTTCAACATACCTACATGGGTTAGTCCCACAAGGAACAAACAAAGATATCCATAGACATAGAGTGATGCACACACAAGATGATGTCCATGAAATCATTAGGTTACCTTGTCCCTTGCCTTACCAACATGAGGGTTTGTGACTCCTTGAACTAGTGCAAGATATGGAAGTTGATTGCACTTGTCCTTGCCATAATGATATGAGTGAAGAATGTTGGCGGAGTCACCCTCAAGAACTCTCTAGTTCTTCTTCTTTAGGATCCACATCATATTGATGGGAATCCTTGGAGTTGTAGTTGTACTTGATGAAGTAGAACTTGACATAGTCTTGGGAACCCACTTGACCAAGGCCTTAGGTGCTTCTTCAAATGCATCAATCTCCTCTTGAAGCTTGTCCTTGCCTTTGTTCTTGTGGTCTTGTGGTGGAAGATCATCTTGTGCTTATGTTCCCTTGAAGGAAGTAGGATCATACTTCTCTTGTTGAGGAACAAACTTCGTCTTGGGGTATTGATCTTCTTCCCACTCAACTCCATTGGCATTGAACTTTCATTCAAAACCAACACCTTGATTCTTCCGGTGCCTTCCTTGCTTGCGTACAATTTCCTTAGAATTGCTTACTCCTGGCAAGGCTCTTGTATACACCTTTCTCTATGATTCCCTTCAATAAGCTATTTTCTTGCTCAAGTGTAACTTGACTAAGAGAATCATTAGTGGAATCAATAGAACTACTAGAAGCAACAATATTGGATTTGGCATTGTTATTGTTACTACTAGAGGAAGGATCTTTCTTGTACTTGTTACTAGACTTGACTTGAGGCATGTAAGTAGATACGAGTAGACGCGTGGCAATGTAAGAAGAACTTTTCTTACGGAGATCATCATTGATTGCTTTTAAGAACTCATGCTCTTGCTCAAGATTGAGCTTTTCAAAGCGTAACTTCTCATGAGCCCTTAAAAGTTCTCGATTATCCTTGAAGATAGTTTCATGAGCTAACTTAAGAGCGTTTAGTTCTTTAGTTAGAAGCTCAATCTTCTCCTTATCATTGTCATTTGTTTTATCTTGATTAGCATGATTAATTGACGTTTCATCATAGTATTCATCACTAGAGTTGTCAACAAGTAAATCATCATCACCTAGCAAGTCATCTTCATCACTATTGAAATCAACATACTTGGGATGTGTTACCTTAGGGCCTTTGGCCATGAAGCATCTTCCAATTCCTTCATTTGGTGAGTCAAATATGTCGTAGGAGTTGGTTGACACAAGTGCTAGACCGGCAACACCTTCATCTTGAGTATATTCTGAATCGGAGTGATAGCTTCTCTCGGAGTGATTGTCGGAGTCGGAGCCGGATACCCATTCACCAACATGAGCTTGATGTCTTTGTTTTGTGTAGCTCCTTGATGACTTGTCCTTCCTTTCCGAATCCTTGCTTCTCCGTGAGGGTCTTTGTTCATAACGATCACCTCTACTCCTCCTCTCTCTTGGTGGTGATTTTTCTCTTTTGCTTCTTCTTTTTGGAGAATCTTCTCTTCTTTTGTAGGGTGCCGTACACTCATTGGAATAGTGTCCGGGTCTCCAACAATTGTAGCAATTGCGCTCTCGACTAGAAGATCTTTTGTCATTATAGGACCTTGACTTAGAGCTTCTTTCTTTGCTTCTACTCTTGTAGAATTTGTTGGAGTTCTTCACCATTAAGCTCAATTCTTCATTGAAGGTTTGTTTCTCACTTGATGATGTGGGGGCTTCACATGAGGCTTTGTAAGCAACACTTGACTTGTTGTGAAGTTCCTCCTTGTCCTTGAGTGACATCTCATGAGCAACAATTCTTCCAATGACTTCCGTTGGCTTGAGATCTTTGTAATTTGGCATCATTTGGATCAATGTGCACACGGTATCATACTTTCCATACAATGCTCCTAGGATCTTTTCGATGATGAATCTGTCGGTCATCTCTTCACTCCCTAAGCCGGCAATCTCATTTGTGATAAGAGCAAGCCTAGAGTACATTTCAGCGACACCTTCACTATCCTTCATTTTGAACTTGTCAAGCTGACTTTGGAGCACATCCAAATTGGATTCCTTGACGGAGTCGGTACCTTCATGCATATCAATCAAAGTATCCCAAATTTCCTCTGCATTCTCAAGACGGCTGATTTTGTTGAATTCCTCGGGGCACAAGCCATTGAAGAGGATATCACAAGCTTGAGCGTTGTATTGCAGCATCTTCAACTCTTCCGCACTAGCTTCATGGTTCGGCTCTCTCCCGTCAAAGAATTCATCTTGCAAGCCAATACACACAATAACCCAAACAGCGGGGTTATGTCCGAGAATATGCATTTTCATCTTATGCTTCCAACTAGCAAAATTAGTACCATCAAAGTAAGGACCTCTACGGTGATAATTTCCCTCGCTAGACGCCATACTCTCCTAGGTTGTGAAACCAAGGCTATGACCACCAAAAGCTATGGAAATCAAAGCAAATGGAGACCAAAGCTCTGATACCACTTGTAGGACCTTGAAGTATGTCTAGAGGGGGTGATTAGACTACTTGACCTATTAAAAACTTAACCTTTTCCCAATTTTAGACTTTGGCAGATTTTAGCTATCTTTGGACAAGTCAAGCAATCTACACACAATTCAAGCAAGCATGCAAAGAGTATATGAGCAGCGGAAATTAAAGCATGCAACTTGCAAGAATGTAAAGGGAAGGGTTTGGAGGATTCAAACGCAATTGGAGACACGGATGTTTTTTTCGTGGTTCCGATAGGTGGTGTTATCGTACATCCACGTTGATGGAGACTTCAACCCACGAAGGGTAACAGTTGCGCGAGTCCACGGAGGGCTCCACCCACGAAGGGTCCACTAAGAAGCAACCTTGTCTATCCCACCATGGCCATCGCCCACGAAGGACTTGCCTCACTAGCGGTAGATCTTCACGAAGTAGGCGATCTCCTTGCCCTTACAAACTCCTTGGTTCAACTCCACAATCTTGTCGGAGGCTCCCAAGTGACACCTAGCCAATCTAGGAGACACCACTCTCCAAGAAGTAACAAATGGTGCGTTGATGATGAACTCCTTGCTCTTGTGCTTCAAATGATAGTCTCCCCAACACTCAACTCTCTCTCATGGGATTTGGATCTGGTGGAAAGAAGATTTGAGTGGAAAGCAACTTGGGGAAGGCTAGAGATCAAGATTCATATGGTAGGAATGGAATATCTTGGCCTCAACACATGAGTAGGTGGTTCTCTCTTAGAAATGGTAAGTTGGAAGTGTAGGTTTGCTCCGATGGCTCTCTCCACGAATGAAGAGGAGGTGGAGGGGTATATATAGCCTCCACACAAAATCTAACCGTTACACACAATCTACCAAACTCGGTGGGACCAAATCAACAAACTCGGTCGGACCGATTTAGTAAACCTAGTGACCGTTAGGATTTTCGGTGGGACCGACATGCAACTCGGTAGGACCGATATGGTTAGGGTTAGGGCATAATGTAATCTCAGTGAGACCGATTACACAAACTCGGTGAAACCAATTTTGGTAATAAGCTAACCAGAGAGTTGGTCAGGTAAAGTCGGTGGGACCGATTCGCTCTTTTCGGTGAGACCGAAATGTTACGAAAGGGGAACAGGGAGTTTACATTGCAATCTCGGTGGGACCGATCGCTCACTTCGGTTAGACCGAAACGATATGAAGGGAAATAGAGAGATTACAATCCCATCTCGGTGAGACCGAGATCCCTATCGGTAAGACCGATTTGCCTAGGGTTTGTGGCAGTGGCTATGATATTTGAACTCGGTGGCTCCGGATAGAAAGAATCGGTGGGACCGATTTTGACTTTGGGTTTAGGTCATATGTGGATGTGAGAAAGTATTTGAGGGTTTTTGGAGCATATCAGTAAGCACTTGAAGCAAGAGGCTCATTAAGCAACACCTCATCCCTCCTTGATAGTATTGGCTTTTCCTATAGACTCAATGTGATCTTGGATCACTAAAATGTAAATTGAAGAGTCTTGAGCTTTTGAGCTTGATCCAATCCTTCGTCCTTAGTATTTTGAGGGATCCACTTTCATCATCCATGCCATGCCATTCATTGAGCTTTCCTGAAATAATAGTCTTGGAATAGCATTAGCTCAATGAGCTATATGTTGTTATGAATTACCAAAACCACCTAGGGATAGTTGCACTTTCAGAATATCATCAAAGATTTGTTCGATGGGATGATCTCTTGAGACTCTTGCTCGAACTCGTGAAAGCTTTTGTTTGCGTCAGGGTGGAACATCCTCTTCATTGTCTTGTTCTTCCTCTTGTCCTTCTTCATTGTTGTTGGCGGTGTTGTTCTCTTGGGGAGGTGAAGAAGGAGATCGATGGGGTTCATCTTGTTGTACTTCCTCATTTCCTTCATCTTGACATGTTCCACTTCTGGATGCCTCCAAGTCAACTTGTGGTTCACCTTGGTGTGAAGTTGAGGCTTCCACTTGAACGGATGAGGTACTCTCCTTCACCTCCGTTGGGCGAATCTTGCCAATATACAAGTCTTGAATTGCTTGTAGGGGATCTTTATCTCCTACATCAATTGGAAATTGCTCTACTTGCGAGCCGTTAGATTCATCAAACTTCACATCTACCGTCTCTTCAACCTTTCGGGTGAAACTGTTGTCGACACAGTAAGTGTGAGAGTTTGAGCCATAACCGAGTAGGAAACCTTCATGGGATTTAGGGGCAAATTTTGAACAATGATGCTTATCAAGAATGTAACACTTTGAGCCAAATACTCGAAAGTATCCAACTTGGGGTTTGTTACCGGCGAGAAGCTCGTATGTCGTCTTGCCGAAAAGCTTGTGAAGATATAGTCAATTTGTTGCATGACAAGTTGTCTCAACCGCTTCTGCCCAAAAGTGTCTTGGCGTCTTGTATCATCAAGCATCGTTCTCACCATCTCAATAAGTGTCTGGTTCTTCCTCTCAATAACTCCATTTTTTAGGTCTGTACGTAGCCGAGAACTCATGTGAAATCCCTTCTTCGTCAAGAAAGGTATCCACATTAGCGTTCTTGAACCCCGTTCTGTTGTCGCTCTGAACCTTCTTGATCTTCACTTCAAATTGATTTTGAGCCTTCCTCGCGAAGTTCTTGAAGATCTTTTGGACCTGCGATTTATCATCAATAAAGAACACCCACGTAAATCTTGAAAAATCATCGATGATGACCAAACCGAACGAGTTACCACCGAGACTCTTTTAAGCGTTGGGACCAAAAAGATCCATATGAAGTAGCTTGAGTGGTCTTCTCATGGTCATGATGTTCTTCATGGGATGACTTCCTCCAACTTGTTTTCCTGCTTGACAAGCACTAAAAAGTCTATCCTTGTCAAATATGACATCTTTAACACCAAGGATATGATCACCTTTAATAAGCTTATCAAGTTTTCACATGCCCACGTGACCTAACCTTCTATGCCATAACCAACCTTTAGAAGATTTAGCAATTAAGTAAGTTCTAGGTTGAGCTCTTTTAGTGAACATATAGATCACCTCTACGTATACCGGTAAAGACCATATTATGATTATCTCTTCGGAACACTTGGCAATCTACTTCAGTGAATAGAACATTGAAACCGAAATCGGCTAGTCTAGATACAGAAAGTAAATTGTAGCCAAGAGATTCAACGAGCATAACATTTTGGATAGAGCTGTCATGTGAGATGGCCAACTTACCAAGGCCAACCACCTTACCCTTTGAGTTATCACCAAAAGTGACATACTTTCGGGGACCATCGTTCTCAGCAAGCTCACTAAACATATCCTTGTCTCCGGTCATGTGATCGGTACATCCACTATCAAGAACCCATTCCTTTCCCCCGGCCATGTAACCACGAAGGTTAGCCATAAGACCAAAGTGTCTCATTGACTCATCTAGGTCAAAGTCACTATCATCATCCTGATTATAATAACCATGTTCAACATCGCCTTGTGATTGATCATCACCTAGAGAGAGTGATTCATTAGATTTGTGACCATGACAATGTGCATATTTATGAATTCTAATGACTTGTGAGATGATGCTACTGATGACACCAACATATCCTTTAACACGCATGAGGTCATGAAGCTCAAATAGACAATCACCAAATTTAGGACCACTAGGATTCATTTTATGAAAAGCAATGGATTTTGAAGAATCTCATCTAGATTTTTCAAAGAATAGTTTGGAAAGTGTTCCTCAAGATATCTCCATATAGTATAAGCACATTCAAATGTAGGCAAGCATACAAGCAAATTTCTAGGCAATCCGCTGACAGTAAGATTAATAGCTCTAAGATTGCGGGTCATGTTAAGATGCTCATCGGGGGTACGATACAAGGGATCAATAGGAGGCGCACAATTTTTAAATTATATTCATTGAAAATCTCAAGCATCTCACTTTTCCAAGCACTATAGAACTCTTCGTCAAGCATAGGCACTCTACGTCTCATACTCCCAATCATAGACTAATCCATCTTCCTCCAATGGTGTTTAAACCAAAGCAAAGGAGAGCAATGCTTTGATACCAGTTGTTGGATCGAGAAGAGGTGTCTAGAGGCAGGGTGATTAGACACTCAACAAGCAAAAGTGGCAATATTTAATTTCTTCAAGTTGAGGTGGAGTTTTAGCACAAATTTAAGCATACACAATACATTTCAAGCAAGCATGGCAAGAGTATAAGCAGCGGCAAGAGTAAAGCATGCTAATTGCAAGAAAGTGAAGGAATGGGATTGGAGTGTGCAAACGCACTGAGGAGACGGAGATTTTTGGCATGGTTCCGATAGGTGGTGCTATCGTACATCCACGTTGATGGAGACTTCAGCCCATGAAGAGTAACGATTGCACGAATCCATGTAGGGCTCCACCCACGAAGGGTCCACGAAGAAGCAACCTTGTCTATGCCACCATGGCCATCGCCCACGAAGGACTTGCCACACTCGGGTAGATCTTCACGCAGTAGGCGATCTCCTTGCCCTTACAAACTCCTTGGTTCAACTCCACAATCTTGTCGGAGGCTCCCAAGTGATACCTAACCAATCTAGGAGACACCACTCTCCAAAAGGTACTAGATGGTGTGTTGATGATGAACCCCCTGCTCTTGTGCTTCGAATGATAGTCTCCCCAACACTCAATTCTCTTCATAGATTTGGCTATGGTGGAAAGATAATTTGAGTGGAAAGCAACTTGGGGAAGGCTAGAGATCAAGATTCTTGTGGTTGGATTGGAATGTCTTGGTCTCAACACATGAGTAGGTGGTACTCTCTCAGAAAATGAGTAGTGGAAGTGTAGGCACGTTCTGATGGATCTCTCACAAATGGAGACGGGGTGGAGGGGTATATATAGCTTCCACACAAAATCCAACCATTACACACATTTGACACAACTCGGTCAGGCCGAATAGAAGAACTCGGTGAGACCTATTTAGTTCAAAATGTGAGCGCTAGGAATCTCGGTGGGACCGACATGATCAACTCGGTGGGACCGATGTGCTAGGGCTTAGGGCAAAACCTCATCTCGGTGAGACCGATTTCAGCAAAGATCAAACAGAGAGTTGGTCAAGCAAACTCGGTGGGACCGATACACATTTTGGTGAGACCGAAATAATTACAATAGGAAACAGAGAGATTGCAAGGCCATCTTGGTGGGACCAAGATCCGTATCGGTGAGACCAAATTGTCTAGAGTTTCTGGCAGTGGCTATGTAAACTGAACTCGGTGGCGCCGGATAGATCAAATCAGTGGGGCCGAATTTGACTTTTGGTTTTGGACATATGTGGAAATGAGAAAGTGGTTGAGGGTTTTGGAGCAATATCACTAAGCACTTTGAGCAAGTAGACCATTAAGCAACACCTCATCCCATTTTAATATTATATTGGTTTTCCTATGGACTCAATGTTATTGGATCACTAAAATGAAAATGAAGAGTCTTGGGGTTTTGCCAATCTTTGTCCTTAGCATTTTGAAGGGTTTCCACATCCTCTTGTCCTTACCATGCCACTGTTGAACTGTTCTGAAATATACTAGATAAAGGTATTAGTCCAACAAGAGATATGTTGACATTAATTACCAAAATCACCCAGACTTGTGCTTTCAGCCATGACTGACATACCCCAGGCTTCAGTCTAGCGAGAACTCTTCCACGGCAACCATTCGCGGAATGGATGCATATGACCTTCAACTCTTTTTTACCAGACTGCTTCACTCTATGCTGGCGGTGGAGAGTGATTGCATAGCTATCTATTGCCTGGTAAGCAGACTTCTTGTTTGGGAAAACCTGCCCAACCTCCAGGCTGCCCGCTTCTAGGACAGAAACAGAGTGAAATTCATTGGTGATGCTCATATCCTGTAAAAACCCAGGTTGCAGTGCTGCCGCGACCGCCCTCTGAGGAGGAACATCTTCTTCTTTGCTTGAGTCCGTAGACGCAGAAGAATGACCGTCATCGTCATCATCTAGCGCCTTCGGCAATCCCTCCACGTGTTCGCTCATGTCAACGGTCACAGACCAATATCCTGTGTCATACACAGGCTGGCCGCTCGTCGGTTCCAATGGGTTGGCGCTAGGGGCTGATGTGATGACCAACTTGACCTCACCACCCCCGCTACTGCATCCGGCAACATCAATGACAGAAATGAACTCCACATACACCATCAGCTATCCAAACATTGAGTTAATGGGATTGCTTGCAAACCTCATGTATGAACCCCATGACTTATCACTTGTGACAGGCCGCAAACCCCAACGGGCAACTGTCCCATCATTTCTCCGTCAACGATGAAGGCCTCCATTGTCATTTTTCTTCCTGCATCCTTGGGCCAAACACCGCTCGGATGCACCTTCTGACTTCTGCGTAACCTACGTTGACCATGTCCCTCACCACAACTGTAATTGACCCGCAAAAGGACACATCCACCCCGGAAGGACCATCGCGTAAGACGTCCCCATAGTACACTAACAAATTTTCCATAGTACCTAACCAACATCCATATTTACATTTCAAATAATAAGTAACTGAATATTTTATTATCAGTCGATTAAAACTCAAATTATAATAATACAATGGATTTTTTTATATTACTCGATTCTAAAAACATTTTCATATCATCCGATAGAAACAATTTAATGATGATATTTCTGTTTGCAATAATTGATTTGTATGAGTCGGTTAGACTTTAAACATTTAGTCCTTGTTTGGATACGTAGGATTAGCCGAACAGGTTTTCCGTGAACCCGTGTAACCGCCTAACAGATTAAAACCTTGTTTGGGCCCTCCAACAAAAACGTGGATAAGGATAATTCTGTTTTCACAAAGCCGGGAAACTGCGTTTTATCAAAAACAAGTATTACTCGTTTTTGTGAAAACGGGATTAAAGAAAACTTGACATAACAGATTTCTCTCTCTCCGCTCCTTCCTCAACAAACTCATCAGCTGAATCGGTCTCCAAAACAAGCAAGGAACTGCGCTCGCTGGTTTCACCCTCTCGTAGCCAAAACAAAGTTTTTCTTAAATAGGGTTTGCCCAGAAAAATAAGAATACCCGTTTTACTAAAAATCAACTGAAAACTTGTTTTATGAAAATCCAACGTTAATCCCCCCTATCCAAACAACCACTTAGTAAGAATACGATGACAACATTTACATACCATACGACTAAAAGAATAACTGTATTTTCGTTACAAGTATTCGGTTTGTTTTTTAAATCATTTGCTTATACTTGGTTGTTTGGTTAACGAGTATTTAGAGATCTAGTTTTCTTAAACTTGTCTAGCAGTGTAACAAACTAAAACTCTGTTTGCTTTTCTCTAACTATCCCAAAGATATCAAAAACTGGTTCTCGTTACATGCAAAAACTGAGCTTTTGGAAAGACGACTATTAGTCGTTTTTGTATAATCGCGTTTATCCTAACCCCAACAACCCAGTTCCTAGTTTCTAGCTGGTGATTTCATCCAATGTGCCCCACTTGCATGCAAACGGAATCACAACCACCCAGTTTTTCCACGAAGGTAGGACAAACGTGGTTCTCTGCATGCGATGTTTAAGGCTTTCTAAATCCAAACAAAATTTTCTACAATTGACTTCTTAATAGATTGTTAGTAAAAACTGGTTTTCTACAAAATATTCTTACAACAGGTTTTGAGAAACTGAGGGTAAATTACTCGCTATCCAAACAACCACTAAACATAATAGTACGATAAGAACATTTTAATATCATATTAGTAAAACATTTAATATCTTCCGGTTTTAATAAATTTTTCATATCATACGATAGCAATCATTTATTTAATAATAATATTCGCAGCGGCATGCACATCATTCACAACAATACATCAATATAAAAAAATATCCACAAAATTACGGCATCATTTATACCTCAGCTTCAATATGGATGTCCTTGCGAAAGCAATTAAGCGTCACATTAGTTTGAATCACCTCAAAAGGGATAGCGAAGATCGAAACACAATTTCTTCAATCACATCATCTCCTGCTTGTTTGCTACTAAGATGAATTATTTTACGTAATTACATACATCATTAAGTACATTAGCATGTAATCTTAACATAGAAAATTTAGATTATTGCGACATAACAAAGTAGGCATACGGTTTCCTAACTATAGACTTATTATAAACACACCACATGAAATAACATACCACATGCAATGATCAATAATAGTACAAACTTTTTCTTAATTACCATATTAAGATGTTCTCGCATGCCAAACTAAATTTATGCATTTCAAAATCCTAATGTTGATCTACAATACTGTCAAACTAAATTTATGCAACATATGTCGTTTGAAATTATTTCTACTTCTATGCACTAACATCGCATAGCTAATGATGAGCTAAAAGACTAACTAATTACCCCCGTGCATGCATAAACAAATCAATGAATTGCAAAGCTCATAGCTTGATCTTCAACTTCGTAGTTCACTTCGCTAGGCAAATCCTAGTCCTGAGGCTCTAAATGACTCCAAAGTGTGATGAAATAATGCCTAACACATCAGAGAACACATAGTTATGAGAGAAAATTCCTTATTTGACACTATCTTAAAATTTGCTTCCTTATTTGACACTGGAAAAGCTTTTCTTCCCTATTTGACACAAGTTCTAAATTTTATGCCCTATATGACATTTTCGTCCATTTTGAGCCCAAATGACACCTGAAAAGACTCTTTTGCCCCTCATGTGGTATCTGTGTGTGCGGGGTAGTAGCGCACACACGCAGCATCAGTGCGAGGGCAGGAGTGCACATGCAGCAGCACATACACATGCAGCAACACACGCACGCGCGCACACACACAACAACACACGCGTGCGTGCACACACACATGCACACACACACGCAGCAACACACATACACGCGCCCACATACGCAGCAACACACACGCACGCAGCACACACACACACACACGCAACAGCACATAGGCACGCAACAGCACACACACACGCGCACGTACACACGCAGTAGCAAACACACACGCAGGAGCACACAAGCGCGCGCACACACACACGCAGCAGCACACATGTGCGCGCGCACCCACGCACGCAACAGCACACACACGCGCATACGCACACATACCACATGAGGGGCAAAATGGTCTTTTCACATGTCATTTAGGCTCAAAATGGACGGAAGTGTCTTATAGGGAATAAAATTTAGGATTGGTGTCAAATAGGGAAGAAAAACTTTTTTAGTGTCAAATAAGGAACCAGATTTTAAGACAGTGTCAAATAAGGAATTTTCTCTAGTTATGAACTAATCAAAAAGAGTAAAAACATCATGCATGTGAACGAAATCAACAAAGATGGATAGATCTTACCTTTATCTATCTTTTCTTCAACTTCAGCATATTCAAAATCGAGCTCTAAATCGTCCTAAATCATGAGGGAAAGTGCCTAGTGAGTTTCTCTTTCTCTGTGTTTTTAGAGACTTAGAGAACAGAAGAGGAGGCCAGAGACAGTGTGCTTGCCCACGGAGCAGAGGCATTTTAACATATAAGGTTGCTAGCCAACTTGGCTCTAGGAGGCTCCCCCATTTTTCGTCGATTTCAGCCGTCGGATGGTGGTCAAACCAGTCTCCAAACTCTTCTGGGATGTTGGATCTGCTCGTCTGTTTTTACCTCACTGTAGTTTCAAAATCCAATGACTGGTGGGCTCGCGCTTGTTGCCGATTGGCTAGGTGAGCCATTTTGAGGTGCGCACAGGCCCTCTCCTGATGCGCCGCGTGCGGGCGCGTGATTCTCGCTCGGAGACGTGGCTGCTCCTGTTGCTATTCGGTCCTTGTGTGATCTCGCTGCAAGTGGCCTTGTTTTCATTCTGGCCCCACCTGTCCGTGGCCTGCTGTGGCTTGGCTCGTGTGGAGGGAAGAGACCCGGACTGGCATGGGAGACTGCCTCGCACGAAGGCAGAATTGACAAATTTGACCTCAAAGTGAAAATATTTCATAGACTAAACTGTTTGAAAATATTTCATACCGCTGACCCTTTTGTGCAGCTCCCAACAGTAAGGCGCTGCACTCTACCGTGCAACTCCTTACAGCTAGGCGCTGCACAATGTAGTGCAACTCCTTACAGCTAGGCGTTGCACAGTGTGGCGCCCGTGTGTTAGGCGCTGCACAGTAGAGTGTAACGCCTTGCTGTTAGGCGCTGCACATTAGAGGTCAGCTGGGTGAAAATATTTTCAAACATAGTTAAGTTTGTGAAATAGTTTCGTCCTGAGCTCAAATTTATGTCTTTTGCCTCGCACAAACGCTTTGCCCAGGTCAACCAACAACTCCCTCCAATTCTGGGATTGGATATTGGAAAGAGAGAGATGGATTGACGCGTATATACCCGCATACACACCCGTCCCGCGCGTTGTGACAGGTGAGCCACGTTGGCTTCTGGTCCCACACGTCGGTGTGTTGGGTTGTTCATTCTGCCTTCAGCGTCAGATATAGGAGAGAGAAAAGGAGACGGCATGGGCGGCTTGTCCCTTCCTTTCCGCGCCTTCTACGCTGCAGAGAACGTGCACGCAGAAAGGATGAAGGTAAACGTTGCCACCCGGTCGACCGGCCACGATTTCGACCGGTCGCATGCGAAATATAATGTCACGCGCGGTGGGGCCTTTCACCGCTTTTCTCCCCGGTTTCCTTATCTTCTCACGTGCAATGCTCTGGTCCACTCATTCCCGTTTCTATTCTCTCGCTAGTATCTTCTCCTCCATCTCCGCTTTGCCTCAATCCACCTGCCAGCAACTCATCGGCGATGGCCGCCGCACCAGCCCTGCGTTGCTTCAACAGCACACCAGAGACACGCCGTCGCCGTGAGCTTTATCAGCACCACCGCCGTGAGCCACTACAAGCTGTCCAGACGTGCACCACGCCGGAGGTGCTCCAGCTATACCAAGGAGATGCGCAGCGGCGGCCGCTGCTGCAAGCCGCACACCACGCCGGAGGTGCTCCAGCTGTACCAAGGGGATGCGCGGCGGCGGCGGCTGCTGCAAGCCGCACACCACGGCGGAGCTGCTAGAACCAGCCTCAGTGGGAGCTGCAACTGGCGGCAATCTTTGCTACAACCGGTTTTTTGCTGGAATCAATGACTTCTTTTTTGGTAGGATCTGTAATTAGGGGTGGTTTTGCTGGAATCAGCCTTAGCGGGAGCTGCAATCGGCGGAAATTTTTGCTACAACCCGGTTCTTTGTTGGAATCAATTACTTGTTTTGCTATGATATGTAATTAGGGCTGTTTTTGCTGGAACCAGTTCCAATTTTGTTGCCACCGTCTACAATTTTTGCTACTACAGTCTTTTTTTCTACTGCCCTCTTTGATTTTTGCTGAAACCAATTCCAAATTATTTGCTACCACCGTCCTTTATTTTAGCTGCCACCATCTTTGATTTTTGTTACCACCCCATATTTTTGATTTTTATTGGATCCATGTTTTTGCTGGAACCAGTGATTTAATCTATTAAGACCGGCGGAACTCACGACGCTGGCATCCGCTTTTCTCCCTCGTGCAAGATATGCCACGGTAGCTACGATACTGGTAAAGCTGGAACCATTGCATAAATTTGCTAGAATCAGCGCCCAAATTTGCTGGAACCGGCTACGGCAGGAGCAGCGAACTAGCAAGGGATGTTGCGACCTGCTGGCTGTTTAGCTGGAACCGACGACGCGTTTTGCTTCATGGGGGGTGGGTACACTGTTGGAAATATGCCCTAGAGGCAATAATAAAAGGATTATTATTATATTTCCTTGTTCATGATAATTGTCTTTATTCATGCTATAACTGTATTATCCGGAAATCGTAATACACGTGTGAATACATAGACCATAATATGTCCCTAGTAAGCCTCTAGTTGACTAGCTCGTTGATCAATAGATAGTCATGGTTTCCTGGCTATGGACATTGGATGTCATTGATAACGGGATCACATCATTAGGAGAATGATGTGATGGACAAAACCCAATCCTAAGCATAGCACAAGATCGTGTAGTTCGTTTGCTAGAGCTTTTCCAATGTCAAGTATCTCTTCCTTAGACCATGAGATCGTGTAACTCCCGCCTACCGTAGGAGTGCTTTGGGTGTATCAAACGTCACAACGTAACTGGGTGACTATAAAGGTGCACTACAGGTGTCTCCGAAAGTGTCATTGGGTTGACACGGATCGAGGCGGGATTTGTCACTCCGTATGACGGAGAGGTATCTCTGGGCCCACTCGGTAATGCATCATCATAATGAGCTCAAAGTGACCAAGTGGTTGGTCACGGATCATGCATTACGATACGAGTAAAGTGACTTGCGATAACGAGACTGAACAAGGTATTGGGATAGTGACGATCGAGTCTCGGACAAGTAACGTACCGATTGACAAAGGGAATTGTATACGGGTTTAATGAATCCTCGACATCGTGGTTCAACCGATGAAATCATCGTGGAACATGTGGGAGCCAACATGGGTATCCAGATCCGCTGTTGGTTATTGACGGAGAGTCGTCTCGGTCATGTTCGCAGATGTCTCCGAACCCGTAGGGTCTACACACTAAAGGTTCGGTGGACGCTTAGGGTTATTAGGAAGACTTGTATGTGATTACCGAATGTTGTTTGGAGTCCGGATGAGATCCCGGACGTCACGAGGAGTTCGGAATGGTCCGGAGGTGAAGTTTTATATATGGGAAGTTGTCATGCGGACAGGAAAGTTTGGGGCATATCAAGATTGTCTGGGGCCACCGGAGAGGTTCCGGGTCCACCGGGAGGGGCCACCCCTCTCGGAGGGCCTCATGGGCCGCAAGGGGCAGGGAACCAGCCCCTGGAGGGCTGGGCGCGCCCCCCCCCCTTGGGCCCATGCGCCTAGGGTAAAGGGGAAACCCTAGGAGGGGCGCCCCCCTTGCTTGGGGGGCAAGTCCCCCCTCCCTGGCCGCCGCCCCCCCTCTAGATCCCATCTAGAGGGGTCGGCCCCTCTTGCCCCCTTCCCCTATAAATAGAGGGGTGAGGGGAGGGCTGCTGTACACAACCCAAGGCGCAGCCCTTCCCCTCCCCAACACCTCTCCTCCTCCGTAACGTGCTTGGCGAAGCCCTGTCGGAGTACTGCTGCACCAACACCACCACGCCGTCGTGCTGCCGTTGGAGCAATCTTCCTCAACCTCTCCTTCCTCCTTGCTGGATCAAGACGGAGGAGACGTCGTCCGTCCCGTACGTGTGTTGAACGCGGAGGTGCTGTCCGTTCAGCACTTGGTCATCGGTGATCTGAATCACGACGAGTACGACTCCATCATCATCCTTCCCTTGAACGCTTCCGAACGCGATTTACAAGTGGTATGTAGATGCAAACTCACTCCCTTGACTCGTTGCTTAGATGAACTCATAGATGGATCTTGGTGAAACCGTAGGAAAAATTTTAATTTTCTGCAACGTTTCCCAACACACACGCCGGACGGGAGCGATGAACCATCGATCCCGGCGAGGTGGTCCGGCGAGCTGCGCCGGCAAGCAGCGACGGAGAGCTGCGAGCTGACGAGCGACGCCATGGAGCTACAGGCAGGAGGCCGTGGAAAGACGAGCAAGCAGAGGGCTGTGCGCGACCTTCGTCGTTCGCGAGAAGAAGAGAGCTGTGTGTGTGTGTGTGTGCGTGCGTGCGTGCGTGCGTGCGTGCGTGCGTGTGTGTGTGTGTGTGTGTGTGTGTGTGTGTGTGTCATTGTGGACAATAATCCACCATATTTCCTATTTAAGGTGATTGAACCATGGATATCTTTTTCTTCGCGCACATGGATTTAGGGTGCCTCTGCGCCGTTTGGCGCAATGGATCCACTAGTAACATATAAAAGGAAGAGGATCCCTGTAGTGTCGGCACAACAGGTTCCCGCAACCTCGGATTCCCGCGGCAAGTGAGTGATTCCTGCAGTGTCGTCGCATCCGCTGAAGCAAAAGCCAGAGTGATTCTCGCAGTGTCGTCGCATCCGCTGAAGCAAAAGCCAGAGTGATTCTCGCAGTGTCGTCGCATCCGCTGAAGCAAAAGCCAGAGTTCAGCAGGGCATACGAATCTGTGCGCGTAAAGAAAGGAAACGGCACGGATTTCCGCCGAAGCAATAGCGGATGTTGTCGACTGGTAAGCATCACAAACAGTGCGGCCGCCTCGTGGAGTGGCGGCATGGCCAACCGCCTCGTCGCGCGTGCAGATACCCTGTCGGCAACCGAGCGACAGCAGCAATACAGGCCGCCTCGTACGGTGACGGCAGGGCCCATCTGTCCAACCCCGTTTCGTCCCGGCACGGAAACACATTGTACGATGTTGGCCGCCTCCAGGCGTGGCGGCAGGTGCCGCGTGTCGTCTGCCGCCAAGGCCGGGGGTCACTTTTGTCAATTTCATCTGAGGGTAGTCTTTTTTTACAATTGCGTTGGGCACCTGGTCCTTTTGACAAAAAAAAATTCAAGAATCGGGCGTCACGGGTGTCCGTTTCGATGCAAACCCGGGGACAAAATGTGATTTGTATCCGTTTGGGTCCCGTGCTGGGTCGTGATTTGTATCCGATTGTGCTTGTGTGACCTTCCACCAAAATCCCATTCCAATTTCTCGTATCCCGAAGCAAAGCAAGTAGGAGTACTTTTATATCAAAAAAAAAGCAAGTAGGAGTACTAGCATCACCGCCGAAGCAATGGCGACGGCGAAGGGCACCGTGGGGCGGCGGCAGGACGGGGATCGCACCCGGGAAAACCTGAGAAAGAGGATCAGGTACCGCCGAGACAGGCTCCTCCAGGACGCCTGGGAGATCTCCGAGCTCTTCGCGCCTCACCTCGCCATCCTCGCCTTCCCCGCCTCTGGCAAAGCCAAACCCCTCCTCTTCGGCAACCCCACCCTCGACTCCGTCCTGCGCAACGTCCTTGCCGACGCCGACATAGGGACCGAGACGGCGGAGGAGGCCGCGGCGCGCGTGGCTGCGATGAGGCGTGAGGTGGGGTCGATCGAGGCGCGGGTCGCGCAGGAGGAGGCGCGACTGCGCGCCGTCGCGGTGAAGGTCAAGGCGGCGCAGGAGGAACAGGGGAGGGCGCACTGGTGGGAGGTGGATGTGCACGTACTGGGGGAGGCGGAGCTGCCGGAGTTCGCCACGGCGCTCGATGCTCTCAGGGCCGACGTCCTCCGCCGCCTCACCGAGCTGGCCGAAGCCCGGAAGCCACCGCGGCGGCACTGGTAGTGGCTTCGCCGTGGGGATCGGCGCACACGGGTTCGTTCAGTCCATCAGGTTATTTTTTGCTTGCCTAATCAGGTCATTGTTCGGGATTGGGACAGCAGTACGTAGCTGCATATAGCAAGATGTTAGTACAACTTTAGCTTGAATTTTTGTGTTCATTGCTCGGAAAATCTTCTCCGGTGATTGAATCAGGATATATGCATAATCAGGAATGACATGGTAGAACAAATTGTTGCTCCCTGGAGTATGGTTTTATCCTGATTTTTTGCTGATGCGTCTGATCTGAAGGTACAAATATATTGTTCAGAGTGTCCTGATCTGCAGTCCGGAAGCTATTGTTGAAATTTTGTTTTTCTGGTCCCAGTACTTTGTTCAGATTTCAGAGTGTTTGCACGTCTCAATTGACATCTACTAGGAACAAGGAACAAGTGATATACTTGTTCTTACTGTTAGTTAGTCAAATGGCTGCATGCATCGCCGAGATGCAGAGGCCGGGGTACATCCTCCTTTTAAAAAAAACTGTTAGTTAGTCAAGATAATTATGCAAGGTGCAAGGGTAGTTAACATGTGGCCGATGATAGATACTCCACTAAGTATTTGTCAACTAAGTTTCCTGTTAACTATGCTCCCAGGTGTCATAGTTGTGATATAAGCTTCATAGCGTTTGGCTGCGTTTGAAATGGAATTAACACATATAGTGCCTAATGCCTAGTATGAAGCCATGTATAATGTCTATGCTGATAGTGATATATGGTGCTCAAAGAGAGATGATATAGCCGCAGTACAAGCATCTAAACTTGTCTGCTCCAATAATGCGACCTTCTCTTTGCAGGGGATTAAATGATTTTAATATCTGTACATCAGTGCTACTTACTATCCATAACTATTTGTGAAGTGCCGGAGCGTAATCAAGCATGTATGAAACAAACACATTTGCTATCTTAGGATAAGCACATGCCTCAAGTCTTCTCCCTGTAAGTGCATCTAGTGCCACCCATGGTTGGTTTTGAAGTATTGACGACAAAGTTGGTTGAGGGACTAATGCGTTTGTGAGAATTGCAGGATAACGCAGGTAGTGTCCCTCATTGATTCGGTTTACCTACCGGAGATGACCCCTAAAAATGTATGAAGACATTGAAGACAATGGTGGTATGAGAAGATATTCATATTGAAGACTATGACATGAGAAGACATTGCGTGAAGACTATGAAGCGTGAATACTGTGTGGTTTCGTTGCTTTCTTTTCTTCTTTGTTGAGTCATAGAAACCACCGTACTGTTAAGTGGGGTCCAAATGAACTAAGTCAGAGTGACTGAAGTGATGCTCAACTCAAATCCTATGTCTTTGAGCGAAGACAATGAGAGCAAATCTTATCCAGAGTGGATGAGTCAGCTTTGCTTGTAGCCCAAGTAAAGTTTGCGTGTGTTTGAAATCGACCGTTGGAACACGCGTCGGTTCCTTAGTGACCCAGGTCATTTTGAACAAATCAGGTCGGGTTGCCTAGTGGCTATAAATAGCCCACCCCTACACCATAAATTGGTGGTGCTCGAGTTTGTGCACGGCTTTTGTCGCTTGAAAGCAACCCACCTCAAGCATTTGAGAGAGAAATCCTTGCGAGGACAAAACCCAAACACCCGAGCCAAAGAGTGTTAGGCATCATGAAGTCTTTACGTCTGTGTGACCAAGACTTATTACACTTGAGGACTGTGAATCCTCCGGCCGATTAGGCGTCGCGTTCGAGCATCCAAGAGTCCTTGTGGATTGTCGGTGAACGAAGTCTGTGAAGGTTTGGAAGTCTCCTGGAAGACTTACAGAGTGATTGGGCGAGGACTGGGTGTCCTTAGCTCAAGGGAATAAGGTGAAGACACGGTCTTCGAGTTAAATCTCAGCCTCCCTAACCAGACGTCATAGCTTGTCACAAAGAATCGAACTGGTCCAACAAATCCTGTGTCTTCAACAAGCAACTAGTTCTATCCCTTCCAACCTTACTTAAGTTTGTCTTCGTGAAGTCATTGCCTATCTGTCTATTTGTTTGACTTCATTGCTTGACTACTATTGTTGATTGGCTTCACACTATCTTCCATCTTGATCCTTACTACCTAACTGCTATTAGTCCTGTATTTTCACATCATTACATACTTGACTATGGCTTGTTTAGGGTAGTTTATCTTCCGCTCCATATCAATTAGGTTATTTCTGTTGTTTGTCTTCGAAACATTCAAGTTATGAAGACTTTCATAAAAATCGCCTATTCACCCCCCTTTAGTCGGTACTAGCACTTTCAATTGGTATCACAGCTTGGTACTCCCTTGTTCTGTGTGATTCGGTTTAACCACCTGGAGTTTCAGCTATGTCGACTGCAGGGATAATCAAGGTCTCCGCTGCTTGCCCCGTGTTCGGTGGAACTGGATATCCCTACTGGAAGAATAAGATGCGCATGCATCTTGAAGCCATTGATGTCGACCTCTGGTATGTCGTCAAGAATGGCGTTCCCAAAACTGGTGAAGGTGTCACCCCCACTGATGTCAAGAAGTTCATTCAACTGGACTCTACTGCAAAGAACATCCTCTGTGGTCATTTGACCAAAGGACAGTATGGCCGTGTAAGTGCTCTGGAAACGTCGAAGCTAGTCTGGGACTGGCTATCCAAGGTCAACGAAGACGTCTCAACCCAGAGAGATCAAAAATCAGTGTTCTTCGCAACCTCTTCAACCGCTTCAAGAGAAACGACAATGAGAATGTCCAGCTTACGTTTGATCGTCTCACTGATATCACAAATGAACTTCAAGCTCTTGGCGCAACTGAGATTACCAAGCATGAAATCGTCAAGACACTGCTGAGATCACTTGACAGCTCCTTTGACACCCTTGCCCTTATGATACAAGAACGTCCTGACTTCAAGACACTCGATCCGTCTGATATACTTGAGAGGCTCAACACACATGAGTTGCAGCTATCTGAGAAAAGAGATATCTACGGCCCAAGCTATGGTCGAACTCGTGCTTTGAAGGCAAAAGTTGTTTCCTCATCTGAAGAAGAATCACCGCAGCTCAAGATCCTGAAGACATTGGAAGGGAACTTGCTATGCTTGTGAAGAAGTTCCAGAAATTCACAAAGAAGAAAGGCTTCAGAAAGTCTTCACGATCTAGCTCAAGGAATGATGAAGCTTCCACACATGATCACAAGAAGAGAACCTGCCACAAGTGCAAGAAACCTGGTCACTACATATCTGAGTGTCCACAGTGGGACAATGAGAAGAAGAAGAAGAAAAGCAAGGAATATGATTCCGATGACAAGAAGAAGAAGAAATCCTCAAAGTCTTCTAAGTCTTCTTCCAAGTCTTCATCATACAAGAAGAGCTCATCTGGCAAGGCTCGTGCTTTTGTTGGCAAGGAAATGGATTCAGAGGAGGAGTCTGCTTCGGAGGAGGTGGAGGTGGAGTCCGGAGAGGAGTCTGACCCTGGCGTTGCAAGTTTGGCTCTAGCCACAGCCTATGTCGCCAAGTCCATCTTCAACACTGAAGACAATGACTTCCACACCAACGCTGAAGTTAATGACGAAGACGATCCTACTCCCACCTACTGCTTCATGGCACGTGGTGCCAAGGTAAAATCACGCGATGCTTACTTTCAAACTTCAAGTGAAGATGACTCTGATTGTGAATCCAAACCCAGCTACAAAACACTTGCTAAAATTGCAACTGAACAACAAAAGGCTATGGAACATACTCAAAAACTGTTAGACAAAAGCGATGACCTGTTGGACGCTGAAATGACACGTTCACAGTCCTTAGTTGATGACATAAAAAATCTTCATGCTAAGTACCAAGAACTTGAAGGTCGTCATGAATCGCTCTCAACAACTTATGAAAGGCTCTCCTATGATTATCTTCAAAGGAAACAAGAGTTTGAGAAATTGAGAGCGGCTCATGATGATCTTCAAAAAGTGAATGAGTCACTTCGCGCTCAATAGATCAGTTCCGCTCAGGAAGGATTTGAACCACCATGTCTAAAATGCATTGAGCGTGATAACGCTACATCATTGTTTGAATGTTCCACCGCTGCCATTGTTTCATTGTCTTCACTCACCGATGTGGTTACTAACCCTCTGCGGAGGATACCCATTGCTGTTCTTGATGAGAATGCTATGTTGAAGACATTGCTTGAAACAGGATGTACGAAAGTTTGAAGGGACATCAGACTCTTTGCGATGTCCTCAAAAAGCAGATTCTGAACCGAAACCCTAGGAAAGAGGGTGTTGGGTTCAAAAGGAAAATGAATGTTGATGGCTCGTACTGGAAGCCTGAGCAGTACCCAAAACCACATGGGTTGCTGCAAAGGAACCTTCAGTAGATCCATCTACCTTATCTGGCTTTACCTGTGCTAATCCTATTATCATTGATGAATCTTTTGATGCAAACTATAAGCTATTCAAAAATCAGAATGGTGAAGTGTTTGCCAAGTACATTGGTACTAACTGCAGGAATGGACCACCTATGAAGAGGATCTGGGTACCTAAGTGGTACATTGAGAATCTTCCTGTGAATGTCGTCATGACACCACCAAGGAAAAAGACAAACCCCAGGCCTATAGCTTCATGTGGCCCAAAGGCTTCATCTGATCTGAGGACTCACATGAGTCACCCTAACGCCAATGTTTTGCAGGAAATCATGCTCGGACTTATGAATATGAGCGTGTATCTTGAACATTGTGTTCATAGGACTAAGAACTTTTCTGCTTATTCATATGAGTATCATTCATCTCTTGCAAGGCTGTTTGCTAGGGCTCCAAAGCCAAAATTCTCAGATGCTGCACTTAGACTCATTGCTTCTAAGCCCCCACTGAAAATGTGGGTGGCAAAGAAGAACTAACTCTCTTTTGCAGAAAACGGTCTCCAGCCAGCAATCAATGGCGTCCGATACTATTGCTGGGGACCTAAAACTGATTGAGAATGCACGTTAAAATATCACTCTATATGCTTCACATCTGTATTTCTTATCAGTCATACTATGTCCTAACCTTGTTATAAGCTGTGACTGTCCCTATATGTATCAAATGCATATGCTTCACAACACTTGTGTGAAGCCTATCCTCCTAACTGCACTGTAGGGTACATCACCAAAAGCTTCAGAATGGATTATGGACAGTGGATGCACAAATTATATGACTGTGATCGAAGTCTTCTCATGGACTCAACCTTACGTCCATCCGACAAGAGTCACATCACATTTGCTGACACTGGTAAAAGCAAAGTATTGGGTCTAGGTAGAGTTGCAATCTCAAAGGATCAACACATGGATAAAGTGATGCTTGTTGAATCCCTTGGTTTCAACTTAATGTCATCTCAATGCTTTGTGACTTGAACATGATTGTGATATTTGGAAAATATCGTTGCCTTGTACTAATGGAATCGACAAATCTCTAGTCTTTGAAGGGTATCGAAAAGATGATCTATACATGGTAGATTTCTCAAGGTCCATGACTTGTCGTATGTCTTCTCATAAAAGCTTCGAATCTTTGGGCTCGCATCGAAGGTGGGACATCTTGGTATGAGGAACTTACACTCACTCGTCAATAAGAAGCATGTCATAGGCATCGAAGATGTCAAGTTCAAGAAGGATCATCTGTGTGGTGCCCGTGAAAGCGGAAAGATGACAAGGGCAAAACACCCTCGAAGACAATCATGACAACATCTCAACGCTTCGAGCTGTTACACATGTACTTATTTGGACCTACTCACTACTCCACCCTCACAACAACTGCTGTCTCTATGGCCGTCATTGTTGATGACTACTCAAGATACACATGGGTTCATATAATTCTTTACAAGACTGAAGTGCAAGATGTCTCAGGTAACCGCAAATCGAGCAATAAACAATTATGGTGTGAAGATCAAGCACATCGAAGTGACAATGGCAATGAATTCAAGAACACTTGGACTTGATCTCAGATCTGGATACAATGGGAATCACTCATGAGTTCTCTACTCCGTACACACCTCAGCAAAACGGCATTGTTGAGCGCAAAAACAGAACCCTCATTGAGATGGCTCGAACAATGCTAGATGAGTACAAGACACCAAGAAAGTTCTAGCCTGAAGCTACTGATACAGCATGTCATATCATCAACAGTGTGTACATTCATAAGCTTCTAAACAAAACATCATATGAGCTACTTACTGGCAAGAAGCCAAACGTAAGTTACTTCAGAGTATTTGGAGCAAGATGCTGGATAAAGGATCCCCATCACAAGTCAAAATTTGCACCTAAGGCTCATGAAGGCTTCATGCTTGGCTATGGAAAGGATTCACACTCCTACAGAGTCTTCAACCTTTATCTCTACAAAATCGTTGAAACTGTGGATGTGAAATTTGATGAAACCAATGGTTCACAGAGAGAGATTACGCCAAGCACACCGGATGAAGCTCCTTCAAACGAGGCAATCAAGTCGATGGGAACTGGTGAAATCATGCCCTATGAAGCACAACTCAAGAGGAACTTATCATCTCGCCCCAAATCAACTGAAGACAATGCTCGGATCAAGACAATCCTCCCAATGATGACAATGATCCGCTGAGCAAAATCTTCGTCCTGTTCATCCTCGTGTTGCAAATGAAGTTCAAATAGAAGATAATTGACAAACATCAATGCACCTAGTCCGCTCACTCGATCAAGAGCAACACAGCTAGCAAACTTACGTGGGCACTTTTCATTTGTGTCAATATCGAACCCAAGAAAGTTGATGAAGCTTTTATGGAACCTGAATGGATTCAAGCCATGCAAGAAGAACTTCAACAGTTCAAACTGGATAATGTCTGGGAACTTGTCAAGCGACCTGATCCTCGCAAGCATAACATTATTGGAACAAAATGGATATATCGAAACAAGCAAGATGAGCATGGACAAGTCGTCAGAAACAAAGCACGTCTTGTGGCTCAAGGATACACTCAAGTTGAAGGAATAGACTTCGATGAAACATTTGCTCCTGTTGCTAGGCTTGAAGCTATTCATATACTGCTAGCCTATGCTAATCATCACAATATCTTGCTATATCAAATGGATGTAAAGAGTGCATTTCTCAATGGCAAGATTGAAGAAGTGTATGTCGCACAACCACCTAGCTTTGAAGATCCAAAACATCCTGATATGGTGTACAAGCTAAACAAGGCACTGTATGGCCTCAAACAAGCCCCTCGTGCCTGGTATGATACAATCAAAGACTTCCTGAAGAGCAAAGGCTTCAAACCTGGATCCCTTGATCCCACTCTCTTCACGAAGACATATGATGGTGAACTGTTTGTGTGCCAAATATATGTGGATGACATAATCTTCGGATGCACCAACCAGAAGTACAGTGATGAGTTGTGGTACATGATGCAAGAGCAATATCAAATGTCCATGATGGGTGAGCTGAAGTTCTTCCTTGGTCTTCAAATTTGTCAGCAGAGGAATGGCATCTTCATATCTCAAGGGAAATACCTCAAAGACTGTCTGAAGAAGTTTGGAATGGAAGACTGCAAAGGCTACACGACGCCAATGCTAGCCAAACACCATCTTGATCCCGACGACAATGGTAAAGAGTTCGATCAAAAGGTATACCGCTCCATGATTGGTTCTTTGCTTTACTTACGTGCATCTAGGCCAGATATTATGCTTACTGTTTGCATGTGTGCTCGATACCAAGCGGCACCAAAGAAATCGCATCACTTAGCTGTGAAGTGAATTCTTCGATATTTGGCTTACACCCCAACACTCGGATTATGGTATCCAAGGGCTCAAGATTCGATTTGGTTGGATTCTCGGATGCTGATTATGCTGGTGACAAGGTGGATCGCAAGTCTACATCGGCACATGTCATTTTCTTGGTCGATCACTTGTCCGTTGGTCTTCAAGAAGCGTAAGCGTATCACTCTCAAGCTGCTGAATCTGAATACATTCTTCTTTGGATCATGTTGTGCTCAGCTTCTATGGATGAAGCAAACTCTCAAGGATTATGGCATCAACCTGAAACAAGTACCTCTCTTCTGCGACAACGAGAGTGCCATCAAAATAGCCAACAATCCAGTCCAACACTCGAAGACAAAGCACATTGAAATTCGTCATCACTTTCTCAGAGATCATGTTATGAAGAAAGATATCGATATCATTCACGTCAACACTGAAGAGCAACTGGCAGATATCTTCACAAAGCCCTTGGATGAGAAAAGGTTTTGCAAGTTACGGTGTGAGCTAAATATCTTGGAATCCTCTAATGTCCTGTGATCAGGCACACATCCTAACACTTATGCATATTGATGACTTAGATGTGCAACACACAAAGTAAGGTATATCTTCAATCAATGGAGATTTACACTCTGAGTGTGAATATATTAACATGGAATTTGACTTCGGAGCGCCACGATAATTGTGCGCTGTGTCTGGGTCTAATACTTCCTATACGGTGGGTAACGCCACCACCAACTTTTCTTGTTTGAAGTGTTTCACTCAAGGCGTTATATTGCAATGATTTCACATTTGGTTTGTCTTCAGTTTCAATTTGTCTTCATGACTTTCTGCACTATGATGATTTGATTGCGTTATGATATATATATATACTAGTGTTCTGTCCTCTACAACATTCACTTATAGCTATGTCTTCAAGATTGGATCTTTTGAACTAAGTGAATGTGATCGGACCCTAACCTCTCTATGCTTCCTATCTCAAAATCTATCTGTCCAAATCATATGCATTCTATTGAAACTGTCAAATGTCTTCTCTGCGTCCTAGTCAGCAGAAGGCAAAGAGACAAACATTAAATCTGTTTTAAAAGGCTTATCTTTACTGTTGAAATCCGGAGAAGCCGGAACAACTCTCCGACATGCCTGGCGGGCGTGGGAACGTGGGACAACCCTGAGTGTGTTGCATGCTTGCCACGTGCCCCTCAGATGTGAACCGCCAGGGGCACCAGCATAATTGCCCTGTGTCTCTCACCTACTTATAAATACCTGTCCCCCTGCGGTAAAGAAATCCTTCTTCCACCTCTCCACCTCCGTCAAAACCCTAGTGCCACCGCTAGCTCGCGACGACGCCGGTGACGAAGCGCTTAGCTGCCGCGACTTCTCCGACGCCGTCCTCACGCCGGCCGCGGACATCGTCCTCTCCGCCGTCGCCGTAGGTGTCCTCCGTCGCCAAGTTAGGGCACGGTGGGCTGAACTGCTCGGTCTCCTCTTCTTCCCATCTAGCAGTTCTTCGTGCGGTAATTATAACTCTATTTTTACCACCTTTTTGATCTTCAAGATTCATCAGTTCCTGTCTATTCAAAGCTAGATCTATTCCGTCTGCATCTCATACTGCTTAGTCGATTCACTTAGATTTCCTGTCTAGTTTGATTCCTCACTTGTACTTATTCACGGATTGGTACAAATCTGGAACCAACTCACCTATATAAGTGAATGTCTTCGCATCATGAGGTCAATGTCTTCAAACTGATTATCTTCAAAATCTTCTAAGAATGCATATGACCTCTTCCCCTTCCATCACATCTCTAATGCTGTCACAGGTACATGTCCGTGGGAGAATCCCTTGGTTCTCATAGTCTGCATTCGTTTGCAGAATACTTACAACATCATATAAATTCTCCTGAAGCCAGTTCCTCCTTGACCAGCAAGTGCAAATCTCTGAAGCCTTTGAACGTATTGAAGCCTTTCAGCTTGAAGTTCATGGCTACAGAAAAATCAGCAAGGAAGGGTGGCAGACAGCGCAGAGAAGGAACATCTAAAGATCTGCCTGATGACTTAGCAGAAATGTACAAGACAGATCCCGAAGAAAATTATCATCAGAGAAAGACGTGAATCCAATGGATTCGACGCTATTGGGCTGAGGAGTGGTTCAAGTACAAGTTTGTCACGAAGGAATATGCAGAGAAGCATGCCATCAAGAGACCTTGGGGTGATATCCTCTATCGAGGCCTTCAACCCAAGAGCCGAGCTGAAGCCATTGAACAAGGCTTCTATCCATGCATGGTCCATGGGCCACAGCCTGCGAACGCAGATCCCACTTCACTACTCGGTGTCGTGACGATTAAGCTCTTCAAGCGCAACTACCGCTTTCTTTGTGGCTTCGCCAAGAAGAACAAGAAGTCCTTGGGTTTGGACTTCAACCCAGTCCCTCTGCTCCCGTCTTGATGGCTCCGTGAAGCTAATCCCAATGTCATTGGCCCCTCGCCAACCTTGATGGCCTCATCACCTACATCATGGTCCAAGGCGCCGAGTAGATCATTTCGACAATGGTGCGACTCGATGAAGCCCTGCTCCTCCTCCAAAGCTGCGAAGCAAAAAGAAGTCAAAAGCTTCAACCTCGGTTGCACCTCCAAGACTTTGCGTGCGAAGCCATCGCCTTGCACCTCCCGAAGCCGCATGTGCAATCGAAGATCTGTCCGTGTCTCCAAGAGAACGGACAAGAAGAAGCAACTTGTTAGACCATCTGATCAAAGAGCTTTGACTCCTGCCGCAATTCTGCGTGAAGAACCCATTGATCTATCAAGTGATGAAGATCTTGCTGATGATGCCCTTGAGCAGCTGATCAAGAGCAAAGAAGAAGCTGAAATCTTCAGCAACTTGCCTCTCTTTGATGTGGCCATCATTCACAATTTCATTGATGAATGGTTCGACACCCCCAACGCCAGCTTTGAAGACTTACAACTTTCAATTGGCCTCAGCGTCGCCTTCAATGGCGCCATTGCTTCTGAGCTAGCTCTCGCTCAGCGTATCGTTGAGCTCAAAAACAAGATTGATTTTGAGAAGGCTCAATTCAAGAAGCATGTGGCCAACCTAAGTGTTCAAGACGTCCGCAACTTCAAAGTCATGCTCCATGAGCTTAAAGAAGCTTTTCTAAAGAAACGTCAAGAAGCTCAGGGCTCACGTGAGCGCATGAAGATTTTGGCTGATAAGTGTGTGCTTGCCTACAATGAGGCTGAGAAGCGCAAGTCACTTGGCCGTCCTAGCATTGACCCCAGGATGGCTGCAAAGAAGAAGAACAAGCGCCCTGCTGATCAGCCTGAACCTTCAAGCCAAGAAGCCCCTCGCGTTATCTTCCCAAGCAGCATGACTGGCTCGAAGCCAAAGGTCACCACAAGAGCTTCAGAACAGAAGAAGACGAGGGTTGCAAAGGCTGAAGCCAGAAAGAGAAAGCATACTGAAGCCTCGGTTGCCGCTCCCTCCAAGAAGAAGCGCAAGACCAAGAAGACTAGGGCTGCTTCCACAGAGGCCTTAGTCGTTGAACCCATTTCTGTGGTTCGCCCTGTGTCAGTTCATCAAGAACGAAGAATGGTTGTCCATGAGCCTGCTCCCACAGAGGCCCATGAAGCTGAAGATATTCCAGCAGCTGAACACACCACTGCTGAAGACATTGGTCAAGATGACAATGTAAATGATGATGAAGTTCTTCCTCAGATCGAAAATGAAGTGGTATCATCGCTGTTAAATGCGAACAGGAACTCATCAGCATTGGTCGTCCATTGACGCCAATTGCTCAGGATGCTTCGTGGGCTGACCACCCACAACAACAACAAGACTCCCCCAGTACTCCCCAACAACAACAACAAGCTACACCCCAGTGCAAGAAGAGGATGACGACTTTCAGGCCCAGCCAACTCCATCTCCTAACTTGAAGCCATCACTTCACAGGCTTCGCAGAGGACAAAGGCCTGAAGTCCCTCTGTTGAGCGTTCCAGAAGAAGAAGTGCAATGTTCACCTGTTGCACGCCAAGTATTTTTTGAACCAGCTCCAACAGTGAACGTCTCCGAGTCTGAAGCACATGCTGCTGAAGACATTCCGGCTGCATCAGCCGAAGAAAATGAAGAAGAAGTATGTGTCCCTACACCCCCAGCAATTGAAGAAGAAGCAGTTCATGATCTGAACGTGCCTGTGCCCGACCCTCCTGTTCGTCAAGAGGAGGTTGAAAATGTTGAGGCTGCCACCACCAATGCCAATGAAGCCAATGACGTGGTCATGGCTGACGCTAATGTGGAGCCTGCACCAACTAGTGTGCCTAAAGCAAGTGTGGGCACAGACCCTGAAACCAATGAGGGTGCTGCACCTGAAACCAATGAAGTTGCCGCACCTGAAGCCAATGAGGATGCCGCACCTGAAGACAATGAGGATGCTGCACCTGAAGCCAATATGACAACTGCTCCTGAAGCACCTGTTATGCAGCCTGACTCCTCTGATGTTGCCCCTGCTCCTGTTCCGCCACCAAGGCCTCACACTATTGAGCAAGCATACAATCACGGTCAGCTTACCACTGTCCGATGGCCCATTCTGGTGCCTCCACCCTCTGCCTCTGGACCCCAATTTGACTATCATGTTGAGCATAGGCCTCAGGTCCAGAAGCCAAAGCCACGGTTGCCAAGGTTTCCAGGTACTGCCAACTCCCCCGGGTCCTTCAATGCAAATGGCTTCAAAAGCCACAATACCTTCTTTGACAACGCCAAGAACCCCTACTCCAAGCCAAGGATTTCATCAGATCGGTTCTGGAGCTATCAGCAGAGAAGCTATTACTCATGAGTGTTATATGATCAAGGGCGCATTTTCCTCATATCGCCTTGACACCGGGCTATTTTCGGACTGCCGTGCTTGGAAGAAGCACTTGATTGCTTCGTGATCTTTGTGCGCTCCATTTTGTGACAGATAAAGAACATTGGAATGAAGAGCTATTGCTTCAATTCTATGCCACTCTGCACATTCGCGGCTACTACAGAGACATCAAGACTTGGGTTCTCGAGTGGATGACTGGAAATGTTCATCATGAAGCCAAAGCTATGGATATCATCGAGCTTCTTGGGCTAGCCACTCACGGAGAAGCTGTATGAGCCTAAGCATCGACTACATCGCAATGTTGTGGAAAGCATCTTCCACAAGCCGAACCAAATATGAGCGGATGTTGAGCATGATGAAGCCTTTGCCATCCGACGCCGAGTATCCCACACATTTCTTTGTTGAAGACCTTGAGTATCGCCTCGAACCATATATCATATCATCAGCGAACTCTATGGCGGTCAAGGACACTCATCACGCCAAGCTTGAAGGAGCTATGAAGACTTTGGTCTTCTATATTCTTAATAGCATCGGCTTCAACACTCGTGAATTCTTCATCGTGCAACTTGTCGCTTCCGGATCGACCTATTTGGTGCGAAGTTTTATGCTCCATGGGTCATGCGCCTCATCAGCGACACTCATCATCAATTATCAGCCCTCTGCCGCAATCATATAATATTTTCGCCAGAGGTTGATATGTCGATTGATGCTATATACTCGACCTGCCAAGACGCGCTTTGTCTTGAACATTGAGCACCAAAGCTTCACTCAGCCTATTGAAGGTGTTCAAGCAGCAACAAGAATCTATCCACCGGTTGGTAACACTAAATGCGCTTCACAGAGCGCTAATGAAGCCACTGAAAGCACCATTGCCCAAAGGCCTCGGAAGCGTTCTCGCGTTCTCAATGACCGAGAATTTCTTGTGGCTCTTCATCAGAAGCAGGATAAGCACCATTTCTGGCTCAAGAGACAGATGCAAAGCCTCTTGGTGGATGTCAATCGCATTCGCAACCTTGCCACCAAGAATGCCTTTGTTGCTCATGAAACCTGCCGGCGATCATGGAAGAGTTTGACCTTGCTCAGTGCTAAAGCTGATCTTCAAGACGATGGCTTCAATGAAAGATTCCAGTTCGACTCCACTCCTCCCCGGACTGCTACCCTGCGTCGAACTCCATCTCTTGAAGACTCTGAATATTCCTCTTTCGCGGCAACAATTAATGCCAGAGTGATCGATGATGAAGACGACGCTACTTCACCACCTCCAACTACTACTGCGCGCATCGACACTGCACCAAGTTCATTTGCACCACCAACCAACGATGACAACCCTGCTACTTCACCTACTCATGACGTGTAGATGCTCTATGTCTTCAAACCTTTTTGGTCCTTACTGACAAAAGGGGGAGAAGCGTATGAGTTGATAGTCTTCAAGCGGGTTCATATGGGTGGTTGCACTATATTTTGCTGCGTGCTTACAACTCTTGCATTTTGAAACATTTGGTTCTTTGAGTTGTAACACCTAAACTTGATGGTCGTCTGTTACTTCTGCTATTTATTTGCTTTACTATGAAGCGATGATAAATTCCGCATGTGCGATGATAACTTCCGCACTTAGATCATTATGCAGACGTCCATTTTTCATTATGCATGTCATTTTACTTGCTATATCAATTCATGCATGATGAATTATCTTCATAAGTTGAAGTGGATCTCCACAAGTACAACCTGCCATGTGCATTTGCATTCCAAAAGCAAATTACCTATATGCACATCTTCAGGGGGAGCCCTTGCAACTTATGAAGACAATTCCCTATCCTTACAATTTCACATACTTTATCCCCGTTGAAAACTTCAACCAGTTTGTCATCAATCACCAAAAAGGGGGAGATTGTAAGTGCATCTAGTGCCACCCCTGGTTGGTTTTGGAGTATTGACGACAAAGTTGGTTGAGGGCTAATCGTTTGTGAGAATTGCAGGATAACGCAGGTAGTGTCCCTCATTGATTCGGTTTACCTACGGAGATGACCCTAAAATGTATGAAGACATTGAAGACAATGGTGGTATGAGAAGATATTCATATTGAAGACTATGACATGAGAAGACATTGCGTGAAGACTATGAAGCCTTGAAGACGTGTGGTTTCGTTGCTTTCTTTTCTTCTTTGTTGAGTCATAGGAACCACCGCATTGTTAAGTGGGGTCCAAGTGAACTAAGTCGAGTGGTCAAGTGATGCTCAACTCAAATCCTATGTCTTGGCGAAGACAATGAGAGCAAATCTTATCCAGAGCTGGATGAGTCAGCTTTGCTTGTAGCCCAAGTAAAGTTGCGCGTGTGTTTGAAATCGACCATTGGAACACGTGTCGGTTCCACCTGTGGTCATTTTGGACAAATCAGGTCGGGTTGCCTAGTGACTATAAATAGCCCACCCCTACACCATAAATTGGTGGCTGCTCGAGTTTGTGCACGGCTTTTGTCGTTTGAGAGCAACCCACCTCGAAGCATTTGAGAGAGAAATCCTTGCGAGGACAAAGCCCAAACACCTAGAGCCAAAGAGTGTTAGGCATCTTGAAGTCTTTACATGCTGTGTGACCAAGACTTATTACACTTGAGGACTGTGAATCCTCCGGCCGGTTAGGCGTCGCGTTCGAGCATCCAAGAGTCATTGTGGATTGCGGTGAGCGAAGTCTGTGAAGGTTTGGAAGTCTCCTTGAAGACTTACAGAGTGATTGGGCGAGGACTGGGTGTCCTTAGCTCAAGGGAATAAGGTGAAGACACGGTCTTCGAGTTAAATCTCAGCCTCCCTAACAGACGTCACAGTTGTCACAAAGAATGGAACTGGTCCAACAAATCCTGTGTCTTCAACAAGCAACTGGTTCTATCCCTTCCAACCTTACTTAAGTTTGTCTTCGTGAAGTCATTGCCTATCTGTCTATCTGTTTGACTTCATTGCTTGACTACTATTGTTGATTGGCTTCACACTATCTTCCATCTTGATCCTTACTACCTAACTGCTATTAGTCCTGTACTTTCACATCATTACATACTTGACTATGGCTTGTTTAGGGTAGTTTATCTTCCGCTGCATATCAATTAGGTTATTTCTGTTGTTTGTCTTCGAAACATTCAAGTTATGAAGACTTTCATAAAAATTGCCTATTCACCCCCTCTAGTCGATACTAGCACTTTCACTCCCCAAAAGGCCAAAATTCTTCTTGTGCACGGTTATTCTCCTTCTATCTTTTGTGTTGCCATCGTCAAAGTCTCCGTGACATTTGTTTTTTTAGAGAAATGGCCATAGCCCGACTTTATAAATAAAGCCACACGGCAGCGTCCCAGACCCGAACAAGAACGAAACCAACCGGCAAAACATCGCAGTACACTGAACAGATAGTTTGGGACCAGCAAACGAAGAGGGGGTACAGGCAACCTGCCATACACGGTAGCCAAGAGGCGGAAGGAGAAGACTAGAACCAAACTACTTAAAACAGCGACACCTGATTAGACAGCGGGGTCCAGCCGGAGATGTGGGATCTGAAGCCGAATTTTGGCGATGAGCAAGTCCAGGGCATCCCGATCTTCATCCTTAGTCAATGATCTCCACTGCTGCAATAGTATACATGATTTAAAAAGAACGTCAGCAGGCTTAGATGGGAAGATATGTTCAATAGTAAATTTGTTCCTAACAGTCCATAGAGCCCAGCATAAGGCACCCAGGCCGACCCAGAACACCCTCTTGGTAACCCCAACCAAAACTTTGGCTAGGTTTCTAAGCTCAGAGAATCAGGAAGGGTTCCAAGAAACCTGAAGCCAAGATCTGACACAACTCCAAACCAACTTAGCCAGCACGCAATTGAAAAAAATGTGATCCAAGTTTTCCAAGGCACCACAAAGATGACAAAACTCCGATCCTGGCCCATTGCGCTTTTTAATCTGGTCAGCCGCCGGGAGGCGGCCACGAAAAGCTTGCCAAAGGAAAATTTTAATCTTAGGAGGGACTTTGGACTTCCAGACACAAGAAAATCTGCTCGAAGGGGTACCACCGATAAGCCTAGAGTACAACGACTTAACCGAAAACCTGCCAGAGGCCGAATGAGGCCAAACCACAGTGTCAGAAGTCTCTGAGAGCACAGGGAAGAGGGCAGAGAGACTTTGCCGGTCTTCCAACTCTTCAGGAGACAGGGAACGACGAAAAGCCAGATCCCAGTTATTAACCGCCACCTCCGCGATGGAGATATCAGGATTAGGGCAGTACGAAAACAAAACCGGAAAACTAACAGCTAGGGGGGCATCCCCAGACCACCAGTCCAGCCAGAAGTGGACCGCAGTCCCATTACCAACAATAAATTTAATATGTTCCAGGAAGGTAGGCCTGACTTTGACAAGGGATTTCCAGAATTGAGATCCGCGACGAGCGGTGGCAAACATCGGGCTAGAATGTGGGAAGTATTTAGCCTTGAGAATCGATAACCAAAGAGAATCGGCCCCACTAGTCATAATTTTCCACCACCACTTAATAAGCAAACATATGTTCATCACCGCTTAAGGATAATCGCTTTAGATCTCCGAGAGTGATGGCCGTGCACAATCTCGTGCAAAGATAAGATACCATCTAGAATGAAACGACTTTTGATGAAAGCAGATTGGAAGGGGCTGATAACTCTATGCGCAACCGGCGACAATCGATTCGCAAAACTTAGCCGGAAATTTGGCGAAGTTATTAATCAAAGCAATAGGACATTTGTTTCGTCACGATTGATAGCACATTGGTTGCTGCCATTGTTGAAGTATCTGTACTGCCGTTTGAAGTTGGTACAGAGGCAGAACCTTGAAGACCATCACCAATTCGCATCGAAATATTTTCGAAACAGAAAGGGAGTTTCACTTGATTTTTTTTTAATTTAATTTTTTGGCAGGGAGAGTTGCACTTGATTTGTTTTGGACTTTTCTACTACAAATAGTGCACTACTCATGTATGATGTTACTTGGAAATTAACTGAATGCATGCCAGTTAGTTCCTTCCACTATTGCCTGATATCTGAACTCTGCAGTGCACAATCTGTTGTCTCTCATGACTATCTAGCGTTTAATTCAATAACTGGAGCGCTCAACCTCCAAACTGAAGGTGCAAGTAACAAGATATATAGATTTTACTCCTGAATGAAACCAATCAATCATATGAATCAGAAGATTTAGACTTAGCATTCAAGTGGTTAAAAACTTTTAGGCTGATGAAGCCAAAGACCCATTATGTTTCAACAAAAGGGGCAACATGTTCGAAAGGAAACTTTTATTTTTCATCCTGGATATTCGCGTTGCTGCTTGTCTTGCCCTTAACGAAAGGTGCAGCATGTTCGAAAGGAAACTTGTTTTGGTTCCGGATTGTCTTACTTCATCGAAAATTAATTTGGCATCAAATCTTGTGTTCATCGAGTTGATCCAATAACGCATGATTTTTGCAGAAAATTGAGTTAATGATCAACAATTATATCTCCAATAAAAACTGAAAGAATATGTGCTGAACTGCTCATGAGAAGAAAACAACTTATTAATCTTGAAACCAGTAGCCTTACTACACAGTACTACAGTACTAGCAAAAGGCAACTAAGCAAAGATGATCCAAGAACATATGGCGATTAACCGAAGCTCGGCCTGCCCTGGACTACTGCTGCGGTGGAGCAGCGGAGGGCATCTTGTCGGCGTGGCGGCGCACGTTGTCCCGGAGGCGCTGGAGCGCCCTGGCGAAGACCGGCAGCTCCGCCTCCCCGAGCGCCTCCACGTCAGCCTCCCACCAGAACCGCTTCCCCGCCTGCGTCTGCACCTCCACCACCTTCTTGCCGACGGCGCTCATCCGCTCGGCCTCCGCCGCGACCTCCACGCCCTTGGCCTCCGTCTCCCGGCACAGCGCCTCCAGGGCCTCCCACTCCACGTCATCGGCAGCAGGAACAGGAGCAAGGGCGTCGGCGCAGCCCAGGACGGCGTCGGTGGAGGGGCTGCCGAAGGCGAACGCCTTGCCGGCCTCCGAGAAGACGACGATGGCGAGGCTGGCGCGGCAGAGCACGGCGAGCTCGGCGGCCTTCTTCCAGAGCCCGGACTTGCGCTTGGAGAAGGTCACCTGCCGCGACTCCTTCTTCTCCACCCGGCGGTTCTCCCTGCGCTGCCGCCCCTTCGTCTTCTTGCCGAGCGGCGGCAGCGTCTTGGTCGCTTGCTCAACGATGGGGTGCAGACGCGGCGGCTGCGTCATGGTCGCTCTCTCAGCGAGGGGGAGGAAACGCGGCGGCAGGTGCTGTCTGTCTGTCTCTCTCTCTCCTCTCTTCTTGAGCTTGTCTCACGGTGCGACGGGAACCAACGGCGGAAGGGGAAGGATATAAAGACCTCAGAGGAGGCGCCTCGGGTCGCGTTGGATTGGAGGGAGAGGCGGTAACAAAGAAGGAAGGAGAAGAATAGCGCTCCCGTCGGGTTCCCGGATTGGAAGAAAATTTCCTTAAATGCAACGCGCTCTGGCCTCCTCCCTCGGATCCCGCTTGCCTGCTCCCTTTCCATACTCTCATCTGTGCTCCCACCTCATTCAACGGCTGTTTTTTTTTCTTTTTTCTTTCTAATCTAATCATCTCCCCCCTGATTTTAAGGGGGTGGGGCCGGGTCTTATTTTGTTCCAATCAAATCAAGCCACGTATGTGGGAGCACGGATGGGCACACGGGAGGGGAGCAGGCAAGTCTCATCCTCCTCCCTCGGCTCGATCGTGAATCGTGCGTGAGTGCGGTGCGTCCCCTCACCCCACCTAGGCGGCTAGGCTAGGCTCGGCTCGGCTCGCACCCGCAACGCGGGGCGGGATCAATCCGATCTGACCGAGCGGCGATCGGTAACCAACACTTTGGAGCACTAAAGATAATCGCAGCATACTCTCAGACATTGCAGCGGACACTCCAAGTCATCGTACCATTTCCCCCCTTGTGTGGTTGCAGCAAAACACACGAGGTCACGAGGCTCGAAATAACGCCGCATGCAACATTGGAAATCCTGAATCACTAGCCATAACTTTGTTTTTTTTATCAAAGAAGGGCTTCCCCTTCCGATTTTCATTACTGAAAACCAGCTTGCAGATTCACAGAATTCAAACCTAAAGAACTAGCATAATTCCCGACACCACCGCCCAATCCACACGGACGAACAACCAAAAGCCACACAGGCCAACAAGTTTGCCAACCCACATCAACAGGAGCATATCGAAGTTTAAACGGGCACCAGAAACTAGCAACTAAGAAAACTACTGAAAATATAGCAGTATCACAAAGGCACACATCTCCAGTAGCCTGCAGAATCCTTTCTTCAGCCCTCCAGTCTTGCAACATTGATTCTCCAGCCCTGCTTCGATGTGTAAATTTTATTTGCTACCCGCTCTAGCAGTCTTGCTCCTAGCTCCAGCACCTTTTTAGCGGCTTCTTTGTCTGCAAGATAGACCAATTAACCAACCAATGAGTCATTAGTTTGATTATTTCCATAGAAAACACATCTTCCCCCCCTTTCCACCCTCTTTTAATAGATTGTCTCTTGTCAAGATACTTTTCCTATTAACTAGCCACAGAAAAACTTTTATTTTCCCAGGTACTTTAGTCTTCCACAGGAATTTCTGTGCAGGCCAAGAGTGATAATTTTCCTGTACAGGGACCCAACCGTAAATTTATGATCTGCAGTAAGGGTCCATGTGATTTTGTATTTTCCACCCCCCATAGACACTTCCTCATATACTTTTAAGACTATTTCATAACTCCGGGACTTCCCCATGCAAAGTTCTTCTGAATTTAAACCCTTGCCATCCTTTTTGTATGGCCTCATCTACAGTTATATTGTGGTCAAAACATATATTATACACTCTAGAGTAAGCTTCTTTTAGAGGTTTATCATCTACCCAAGTATCCTCCCAGAACCTGGTATTTTTCCCATCTCCCAGTTCTTTTCTAACAAATTTGTAGAATATTTTTTTAATTCTCATCAGATCCCCCCAGAATTGGAAATCTCCAGGCCTCTTAGTTATTAAGGCTAAGCACTTCCCTTTTCCATATTTACTACGGAGTATATACTGCCATAACCCCTCCTCAGTTTCCATTTTCCAAAACCATTTGGCCAGTAATGCCAAATTCATCACCTCCAAATTTAGTATTCCTAGCCCCCTACATCTTTAGGAGTGCAGCATTTCTCCCATTTAACTAGATGATATTTCTTTATGTTCTCATCTTCTTGCCATACCAATCTAGCCCTGAAAAAATCAGCTTTTCTGATAATCCCTTTTGGGACGGCATAAAAAAGACATCATGAACAGTGAGATATTAGTCAAACATGCTTGCACCAGGGTTATTCTGCCAGCAATAGAGCCAAGCAACTTCCCCTGCCAACAGCTGCATCTTTTTTCAATTTTGTTAGTTACACAGTTCCAATGCATTTTCCTAATTCTAACATCTGACACAGGCATGCCTAAGTACCTGATGGGCAACACCCCCATTTTGCATGTTAGAATCTCTTGATATAACTTCTGCTTCTCTTTAACTTTCTCAAATAGCATCAGTTCGCTCTTATGAAAATTTATTTTGAGTCTAGACATTTGTTCAAAAGCTCTCAATATAAATTTGAGGTTTCTTACACTTTCTACATCATCTTTTATTAAGAAAATAGTGTCATCTGCATATTGTAGCATATTGACACCTTTATTATTTTCCCCTCTCAACACCCCCTTCACCACATCATGTTCCAAGGCATTGTTCATTAAAATGGCTAGTGCATCTGCAGCCAAGTCAAATAGCAGTGGTGACATAGCATCACCTTGTCTTAATCCTTTAAAGGTTTTAAAATATGGTCCAATGTCATCATTCACCTTAATCCCTACATGCCCCCCCTCATAGTCTCCATCATCCAGTCACAGCATTTATCAGGGAACCCTTTTAATTTTAACATTTGTATTACAAAAGGCTATTTTATTTTGTCATGTGCTTTCTCAAAATCTACTTTGAAAATCAAAGCATCTTCTTTATTTTTATGAAAAGTATTTAGAGCTTCATGTAAAATCACAATCCCTTTCGTGATATTTCTACCCTTTATAAAAGCAGTTTGGGTTTTGGATATCACAAGGGACACACATTCAGCTAGCCTGTTCATCAGCACTTTAGTTATATACTTGAAACTAACATTTAGCAGACATATTGGCCTGAATTTTTGAATTTGTTTAGCATCATTAGTTTTTGGCACAAGGGTAATAATGCCATAATTAAGTCTGGCAATATTAATTTCTCCTCTTGCAAAACCCTCCACCAATGCTTTTAGGTCCCACTTAACCAAATCCCAGAATTCCTAAACAAAATCTGCAGGGAATCCATCTGGTCTAGGACTCTTGTTCTTTTTCATTCCAAACACCACCTGATGAATTTCATCCAAAGAGAAAGGGGCCAAAAGCCTCTCTCTGTCTTGACTGCTAATACTTTTCATCTCAATTCCCTTCATAGAGATTTGAGTTTCCTTAGTATGTCCAAATAAATTTTTGTAGAAGTTAGTTATATACTCCATCTGTCTACTTTCTCCCTCAATGATCCCCTATTCTTGTTCTAAAGAAATAATTCTATTTTTCCTTCTTTTTCCTTTAACCTTGGCATGATAGTATCTAGTGTTTCCATCTCCATAAGTTATCTCTTTATTTATATCTTTGCAGCCATTTTATTTCGTCCTGAAGCAATACTCTTTTAAGTTGTGCTCTAATTTCCTTTTGCTCTATTCTATCTGCAGCAACCAGACTCATCTTCTCAGTTCTCTTGTCTATCTCATCTAGTTCCTTGATTATGTTTATCTTCATTTTTTGTACCAAGCATCCACATTTTTGTTCCATCCCTTGGTTCTTTTTCTCAAGTTTCTTAATCTTAATTGCCATCTCTCCAGAACATCTCCTCTATATTTCTCATTCCATGTTTTATATACCAACTCTTTGAATCCCTCTCTCATTACCCATGCATTCTCATTTCTGAATGTGTACTTGTGATTTTGTGATTCCCCTATGTCTAGGAATAAGGGAGTATGATCAGGTATTTCCCTAGCAAAAGCTTGTAGTATTATTAGTGGGTATTTTTCCTCCCAAGCTGGGCACATCAAAAACCTGTCTAGCTTCTCAAGTGTGGGATTTTCCTGGTTATTAGCCCAGGTGAATTGTCTCCCATTTAAAGGCAGCTCTCTCAACCCTGCTTGCTCAATTATAGCATTAACATAAAAGACCACTTCTCATCATTCACAGGTTTGTTTTTTTTCCTTCTCATTTCTAATGATATTAAAGTCCCCACCCACCAAACATGGCAATGGATTATCATAATATAACCTGGCAAGCTCAGCTAAAAAACTGGTCTTCCCCTCTATCTGAGCATCCCCATACATAGTCACCAAATTCCAGTGCATCTTGCTATTTTTGTCAAAAACCAGAATTCTCAGAAAATATTGTCCTTTCTCTATATTTTCCACATTAAACAGGTCTGTGTTCACCCCATCTAGGATCCCCCCAGATTTCCCCTTAGGTGGGTTCCAACACCATTGGTAGTTTCTTCCTCCACATAGATTGTGTAACTCATTTTTTGTAAAATCTTGCTTAATTGTTTCAGAAATCCCTATGAAGTCTAGCCTCTGGTCAATGATCATTTCTCTCACATATCTTTTTTTATGATCCTGCCCTATCCCTCAGACATTCCAGAAAACCCTCTCATTTTCTACTTATTACTTTTTCCCTTTTATTTGTTTGTGAATTTTATTGAAATATCAGAGAAGAGACTAATTAGTCTTTTTTCCTTTTCTCTTTCTTCTTAACACCCCAATCCCAATTGATTGCTTCACACAGTCCATTGCTGGTGAGCCCTTTTTCCATTTTTTTCCGGAGAATAAACCTCTCAGTTTTATATATTGCTGCTCCTCAATATCAGCATCAGAGTGTTCTAAATCAGAACATAACTCATCAATATTGACCTCTCCAGTATTAATGTGTACTGGGGAGACCTCATCTTCTTTCTTTTTAACCACTAACTCTATTCCTCCCTTTGCTTTATCATTTTGGATATTTTGGAAAAACATTTTTTCCTAGCCATTTCCATTTTCTTAAGGATGTCCAAATTTCTGTCTATCATTTCAATAGAACATCCTAAATCAATTCGCACTACAGAACTAATATGTGATAATGAAGCATCTGCAAATTCAGTATCAAGGTTCTTACCATAATTATCTCTTTCCTCTGCTCTGATCTTTGCCATCTCCTCAACTTTCTGATCTTCTTTTCCTTTGTTCCCGAGACTCCTTTTCAGTTCAACTTCTTTCTCATCTCCATCTTTTTCCAAGATTTCAGCTCCATGAATACCAGCCACCTTTTCTCCCAGGGTGCCAACTGACTCTTGGCTAGCATTGTAATCTGTTGGTTCATTATATTTTCCAGACTCAGTATCCTCTTTCTTGGGTTGATTTTCTATTCCATATTCATCCATGTCCATATTGGCCAGCTCTAGTTCATATTGTTCTCTATTAACAGCTTCTTGCATCAACTTCTGACTCTCTCAATGTTGTAGTTCCACCATTTCTTGCATGGTCTGTTGAGAATTTTCCAGTTCCTTGATCCTCTTCTCAGTCTTAACCCACATTGCACTTTGTCTAGCTTTCTCTTTTTCCAGAAGTTTGATAATATGGAACAAGATATCACTTTCTTTTTGCCATTTCCTTCTTTCTGTATTCATCTCATTCTGCCATTGTTTCAAGTTTTCATCCATTTGTGATCTCACCTTTTCAACTTTCCCATCTATTTTCTTCACTTTGCTTAAGGGATAGACATCCAAGTGCAACACTTCTGTGGTCTTTCTCTTCCATTGTAGTTCTTTTTCTTTTGTCTTCCTCCTCCTCTGAAGGATCCAAATCACTAATATCTTCATTTTTCCTCTTCTCTTCTTTATACCAGCCAATCTCTACCACTTTCTCCACTTCAGTTCCAATTACGAACATGAGCAAATCAGGGGAAGTGATCTCTACTTGAGCAGGGATTTTCTCCACATCTCTAATTCCACACTTAGCTCTAATTTTCTCCTCATTTATAGTATCCATATCCACTTCCAGCACAGGGCCAACCGTAGCAGCTACTTCACATATCCCCAAGAAGTGTCTGAAGCAGTCAGGCACTTTGTTCAACTTTATCCAAGCTGTGTGCATTTTTCGAATGGCTTGGTGGTCAAGAGACCAAGGTTGCACTTTGATCACTACCCCAGTTCCCAGCAAGTAAAAGTCATTGAATTTTGCAAGCTCCACCAGTTTTGCTTTGTTGGGAAACCTCATCTGTGACGCCCCGAGACCGACGCTCCAGCAGACTTCCAGCTATTCCGAGATTCGTCGTGTGTTTTGTTTTGTTCGTGCATTCATCTCTGCATCATTTGCATTGCATCATGCCATCATGTCATTTATTTATTTTAAAATTCAACTAAATAAATCGTATGGATTTTTTTCGATCCATTTAAATCGAGGGAAATTCACATGGTGAAATTCTCTTTAAAACATATCAAAGTCTCCCAATATTATTAAGGAGCTATAATAAATTTTTCCATTGTTTCGGAATCACCAAAGACAAACTTGCATTTTAACCTCTCGCGTTTCCAACTATCCTAATCCCTGATCCTTCTCCTGTTATTCCAAATCAAGTGGTGGCGCTTTGAAATTATGTCAAGTAGCCACATTCCAAGTTTGAACTTGACTCGAATTTATTTGACCCTTCAAATAAATTCTAACCCTTTTCCTTTTTTTCTCCCGGTCCAACCAACTCTCCTCTTTCATTTCTTTTCTTTGTTTGCCATTAGCCCACAAACCAGGCCGGCCCAGTCGCGCAGCTAGGCCCAGCCGCCCCCACCAGTCCCTTCTAACCCTAGCATCCTCCCGATCCCCTCGCTCGCTCCCTCTCGTCCTTCCCTCGCGCCGCCACCACGCACGCCCGCATCGCTCCAGGGAGGAGCTCCTCGCGCCTCCGCCTCCGCCCAAGGCCTCGCCCTTCCTTCTCCCCCGCGCAGCCCTCTCCCTCACAGCCTCGCACCCGACCCCTCTCAGCCCCACGCATTGCGCCCTCGTCTCGACCCCATGCGCCTCGCCGCGCCTCCTTCTGCTGTCGGCCAACCCCATGGCCTCGAGGAACCCCGAGCTCCACCTCTGCGGTGACTCCCTTGTCCCCACCATCCTTCTCCTCCATCGGGGCCTCTTCCTTCGAGCACCCGGAGCTGCTCCTTCCGCCGCCATGGCCTCGCGCCTCCCCGTCGACCACCAGACTCCGCTCAAGGCCTCCAACGCCGGGAACGGGTTCACCTCGCCTGGATCCGTCAAGTCCCGCTGCCGTTGCCTCCGCCGCCGTGCCACGCATCCCGCATCGCTACCGCTGCCCTGCTTCCTCTCGTCGAGATTTAACGCTCGTCTGCTCGACCCAGCCGCTGTTTCCGTTGACCTCGTCTCCCTCCTGCCCTGCTGCTGCCTCCAAGCACCATCGATGCATCTACGTGGTTAGCACCGTCGTCAAATCGCCTTGGGTCACCTTCAGAAGTGGCACGGCAAGTGCAGCGATGACCCTTGAAAACCCCAAGTGAACCTCTACCGCCGCTGCGGGATTCGCAAAGTACCAGGATGACGACGACTCGTCAAGTTCGTCTACGTGCGTGTACCACTACCGTCGCCCGAAGACCCGTGTACCACAAGCGCCAAGTTCAACTACCGCCGCCGCCGTGTACCACTACTTCCACTACGAACATCGCGAGAACAACTACTTCCTCTACCGACGCTGCGTACAACTACTTCCACTACATCACGAGAACGACTACTTCCCTCTACGAAACGCGAACCGTCCCGTTTGAACGCTTCGAAGGTATAACCCAAACGACCGCCGTGGACCGAATGCATGTTGTATGAGATGTACGATATGTTTGCACCGTGCCCGTTTGTTTCGTGCACGTTCCTCGTTTGCCATGCCGTCGACCCGTGGGAACCCGGAAGCCGGGATCACCCCACCATCTTGCATGACTTGTTCACGCCTCCTTTTGCACCGGTATCTCCGTGAGCTACCGGAACCGATATGCTGCCGTGGCATCATTTTCGGAAATGTTGCCGTGGCACCATTTTCGTTATCGTTGCCGTGGCACCATTTTCGTTATCGTTGCCGTGGCACCCCTTTCGTTCCGCCATGGTGACCAAATGCTCCTTATCATGCTCATGTCAACATTTTCATAAAAATTGCATAAAACTTGCATATGTCATCCACATCATGATAACAACAATTAAAATGTTTAAAATTGTTGTTGCTTTAAATTGCTAAATGCATATGGGGATTTACCGGATTTGTTGTTTTTATATCCGGACCCATTTAAATTGTTTAGATGGTATAGTTTTTGTTATGCTTCACCTCTTGCCATGTTTAACAAGAGTTAATATTGTTGGGTAGCATAACCGAGAGAGAACTAAATAATTGATGTGGTGTTTCGTCAATATGCAACTCGTTGCATATTGAGCTCCACTTAATTTGTAAGATAGTTTGTTGCATTTTGCCATGCCATGCCTCTTTAAACCGGACATACATCATACTTGTTTGTGCATCATGACATGGTTATGCTTGTGTGTTTACCATATTGTTTGCTTCTTTCCGGTTTGCTTCTCTCGTTAGCTTCGGTTTCGTTCCGGAGTTGTGAGGATCCGTTCGACTTCGACCGTTTGTCTTCTTATTGGAATCGTTCTTCTTCCTTGCGGGATTTCAGGCAAGATGATCATACCCTCGAAATCACTACTATCTTTGCTATGCTAGTTTGCTCGCTCTTTTGCTATGCCAATGCTACGATGCCTACCATTTGCTTGTCAGCCTCCCAAATTGCCATGTCAAACCTCTAACCTTTGACACCATTCCTAGCAAACCGTTGATTGGCTATGTTACCGCCTTGCTCAGCCCCTCTTATAGCGTTGTTAGTTGCAGGTGAAGATTGAAGTTTGTTCCTTGTTGGAACATGGAGGTGATGTTCCTTGTTGGAACATGTTTACTTGTTGGGATATCACAATATATCTTATTTAATTAATGCATCTATATACTTGGTAAAGGGTGGAAGGCTCGGCCTTATGCAGTGTTTTGTTCCACTCTTGCCGCCCTAGTTTCCGTCATATCGGTGTTATGTTCCCGGATTTTACGTTCCTTACGGTTGGGCTATAATGGGAACCCCTTGACAGATTCGCCTTAAGTAAAGCTTCTCCAAAGCAATGCCCAACATTGGTTTTACCATTTGCACTAACAACCTACCACCTTCCCTTGGGTTCTGCAGACTCAAGGGTCATCTTTATTCTAACCCCCCGGGCGGTGCTCCTCGAGTGTTGGTCCGAATCGAGCTACTCATGGGCCACCTCGGGAAACTTGAGGGTTGGTTTTACTCGTAGCTAGTCTCATCCGAGTGTGCCCCGAGAAAGAGATATGTGCAGCTCCTATCGGGATTTGTCGGCACATTGGGCGGTGTTGCTGGTTTAGTTTTACCTGTCGAAATGTCTTGTTGTCTTTGGGATACCGAGTCGATCAGAGTGTCTTGGGTGGAGGTCTATTCCTCCGTTGACCGTGAGAGCTTGTCATGGGCTAAGTTGGGACACCCCTGCAGGGATTTGAACTTTTGAAAGCCGTGCCCGCGGTTATGTGGCAGATGGGAATTTGTTAACGTCCGGTTGTAGAAGACCTAAAGTTGACCTTAATTAAAATACATCAACCGTGTGTGTAACCGTGATGGTCTCTTTCCGGCGGAGTCCGGGAAGTGAACACGGTGTTGGAGTTATGTTTGACGAGGTTGCTATAGGATCACTTCTTGATCATACTTTTATCGACCGTGCTTTGCCTTCTCTTCTCGCTCTCATTTGCGTATGTTAGCCACCATTTATGCTAGTCGCTTGCTCGCAGCTCCACCTCATGCCTTTACCTAACCCATAAGCTTAAATAGTCTTGATCTCATGGTGTGAGATTGCTGAGTCCTCGTGACTCACGGATACTTCAAAACCAGTTTGGAGGTGCCTATGTTACCGAAAGCGGTGACGCGACCAAGCTCAAGGAGGAGCTCGATGAAGATCTTGCCCTTTGTGTTGTTTCGTTCTAGTTGATCAGTAGTGGAGCCCAGTTGGGGTCGATCGGGGACCTTTGTCGCATTTGGGGTTCTTCTTTTATTTGGTTCCGTAGTCGGACCTTGATTGTATCTGGATGATGTAATGCTTTATTCATGTAATTATGTGAAGTGGCGATTGTAAGCCAACTATGTATCTCTTTCCCTTTTGTATTACATGGGTTGTGTGAAGATTACCTCACTTGCGATATTGCTTTCAATGCGGTTATGCCTCTAAGTCGTGCTTCGACACGTGGGAGATATAGCCGCATCGAGGGCGTTACATCATCATAAAGCCAGTCTTTCCAAACTCCTTAACTCTCCATTGCCATCCCTAGTCAAACATTTCTCCCAGGGCCTTGGTCGGTTCTGTCTCATCAATCTGCCCACCTCTGACAATCACCACCCCCAGGGGATTTGTGTGCTCAGTCACCATCATGTCATTGTAGCTCTGCACCAGTAGTATTCCCAATCCCTTGGCTGCATATCCCACATATTTTGGCACTGGCTTTATTTGCTTCAACAAATTGCATTCCCCTGTGGTGTGATTATCTCTTCCATAAATCAGACAGTGTCCCACTCTGCAATCTCTGGTAGTATGTCTTGGGTCTTTGCATTTGCCACACACCTGTCTATTGAATCTATCCACTCCTCTCTTGCTCTCCTCCAGGGTCTGTTGCCAATTGCCTCTTCCACTCTGCTTCTTCATCTCCATGTTGCTGAAGCTTTCATTCCCTTTGTCTACTTTATGTGACATCTCTCCACTTCTCTCTTCTTTTCTCATTGCATCTCCTCCATTCTGCATCCCTGCAAGATTTCCCATCACCCCTTCCAACTGACTATTTTCACTTCTTTTCATTCCTTGCACTAACTGACATAGCAAAGATGCCAACAGCTGCTGCTGCTGGCTTTGATCTTTGCCAGCCATTTGTTCCTTCTCAGCCTCTTTTTCTCCACCAGATTTTCCTGCCTCCACAATTTTCCCCTCTTGTTATCTTCTACTGACTCTTCCCTCCCAACTTTCGCTTACCAAATCATTTTCTCAGTATTTCCATCACCAGCAAGCTCCTCCTCTTCTTCAAATCCTCTGCCCAGCCCTGTCCCCACACCAAATCTTCCTCATCCTTTGCCAAAAACCCCATTTCTATCAAAAGAATTAGACCTACCTCTGTTCCATCCACCCCCCTCTCCCTGTGCTATTGAATCTTCCCGCAACATCTCCCCCTTCTCCTCCTCTATTGAACCTTGCAGCTCCAAATCCTCTCCCAAAATTCCCAGCCATCTCTCTCTTCAGCGGCGAAGGGGGGAAGGGAGTAGGAAACCCTAGAGAAAGGGACTACATTCTCCCCCCTCCCATCTCCTGCTTTATAGCCACCTGCTCCTTTTGCTTTTTCTGGGTTGGGCTCTCATTTGCCCCACTAGGCCTCCGCCATGGTATGCCTAAGTCCACATCCATATCCACATCTTTCCCCACGAAGCCTCCAAAAATAATCAGAGGTCTCTGTTGGTCATCATTTTTCCTAACCTCATATCCCCTTTTTTTGCAGCGGTGGAGTACGATGGTTCGCGAGATGGGAAGGAGTGGGGAGGAGCGCGGTGGAGAGCCGAGGCATCATGGGCCTCCTAATATCCTCTCTCTCGCTTCCCCTCATGCCATTACTCACCTCGGGAGCCGCTTCAGACTCGCCCCACCGGCCAGCTGCCGCAATACGTGCCAAGTGGCATGAGAACTGTACCATATGGCCCACCATGAATCTCGCATCATCGCGCCACCCCCATGCATTGACCACCACATCCTCAGTGTTGAGGAGCTCTAGCCACTACGCTCGTCGGCGTACGGTCCCCGGCCGAAAGACCAGCAGCACCGTGCCAAGGTTCGGCATGAAGTCGCACCTGATTCGTGTGTCGCCCCACCGTGTGTCACACGCCATCTCCCCTCCTTTTTTAGACACACTGTCTTGTCTTCCCTAACTGCATTCGCCAATCTGTAGCTAGCTGCCATAGCTCCTGCCCTGGCTCGCCCGACCCATCCATCATGTTCATGTCCCTCGGTCTCAGCATGGCGAAGAACCTTGAATTCAAGCTCCATGCGGTGCCCATGGCAACGAAGAGAAATGATGTATTTTATCAAATAACGAGCAAACATATAGCGAGCTAAAAGATGTTACTTTAGAATGCAATGCTAATCAATTCTCGAATGTAGGGATATAGCAGAGATACACATTAGGCATGGTGCTAGAGCTTGCTCATAGAAGGTGGGGATTTCAACAAAGTTGAATCTTAGCCACGGGTTCCGTACCTGGGAATGCAGTTTGACATGCTACCAGTTGCTAGAGAGTAGAGATCGCATTTCTATACAGCCGACGGTTTTCAGACGATACTCAGCCGATGTGTCCCATCAGGCTGTTTGTACATTTGATGCTAGGCGGAGCAGAGTTTGTGTTGGCATTATCATGTCTATGCTCTGTGGGTTTGATTCTCTCACAAGTTAGAACACATCAAGAAGGTCCGCATGATGAATAAATTCACACTTTCCTCGTAGAATGCAATCGACTCGTCAAAAACTCTTTATGCTTTGAAAACAAACATATGGATATGTTTGTATGCTTTGGAAACACGCTCAAAGCTTTCCTTGCAAGTTTCCTTAGAGCATCTACAGTCGGCCGCCTCAAACCGGTCTCAAACAACAGGACGGGTGTACCAGTCACTTTTTTGAGAAAACGCAAAGGAATCATTGCATTGAAAAGACGGGAGAGAGTACATGCCTCCTAGGAGGTTATAATTACAGGATCCTAGCGCCCAATCAGTGGACGTCCTAGGAGGCGGGCAAGACAACTCTCAACCCTTTCGCCCCAAGTTGTGCCTTGCATTTGACCTCGTCTTTAATCCCATAGACTAGCGCATCTATTGAGGGTCTTGCATTGTCGAAGACGCATTCGTTCCTCTATTTCCAGATCATCCAGGGGATGAGTAGTGTGATCGATTGCAGAGCTTTGTGTAGTGTAGGAGGGGTCTGTGCCTTCGCACGCTGCCACCAGTCCAGTATGGTAGGTTCGTTGGCTGGCGGTTGGGCGGGTATACGCGCCCAGTCCAGGGTGATGCGCCAAGTCTGCTTAACGAATGGACACGCCAGGAGCAGGTGTTGGATGGTCTCCGGGTCTTGGTTGCAAAGGAGACACCTGGGGTGGTGCTACAGTCCTTGGCGGGCCAGCCACGATATCTTCTAGTCAGGCTGCTCAACCCAGTGCATGTCCGATTCTTTTAAGGATCGCACTAGTCTAGGTTTAATGCCGCTCATAATATGATCATTGGCTTGTTCGACTTGACCGTTTGTTTGAGGGTGATAGACGGAGGCGTAATCGATCTTAATGCGCATGTTGCCGCACCAAGTTTTCACCTCATCGCCTGTGAAATTGGAGCCGTTGTCGATGAAGTCTATCACGGGTCCGGATTCGGCCGTTTTAACTGGTTTGGCTTCTATCCATTTGGTGAATTTATCCACCATGACCAACAAGTATTTTTTCTTATGGCTTCCTCCTTTAAGGGGTCCAACCATATCAAGCCCCCAGACTGCGAAAGGTTAGGTTATGAGGATTGTTTGTAGGGTGGTGGGTGGCATATGGCTTTGGTTAGCGAAAAGCTGGCATCCGATGCAATGTTGGACAAGGTATTGTGCGTCTGCTCGGGCCGTCGGCCAGTAGAAACCTATATGGAAGGTCTTGCTTACAAGGGCCCGAGCTGCGGCGTGGTGACCACCGAGGCCGGCATGAATTTCAGCCAAGAGCTGCCGCCCTTCCTCCTCAGAGATACATCTTTGAAGTACCCCCGTAGCGCTTTTCTTATAAAGCTCTCCCTCATGGACTTTGTAGGCTTTAGAGCGCCGCACAGTGCAGCGTGCCTCATTTTGATCCTCGGGGAGTTCGAGCCTGTTAAGGTAGGCCAAGAAGGGTTCGGTCCATGGGGCGATAACAGCCATGATGAGATGGGCCAAAGGTGTTATTTCGGTGGCATAGCCCCCGATTATGTTAGTGTGTTCGGAATCTGGGGTTGTGGTCAGATCCGGATTGATGTTGCTGGTCTCCCCTTGCCACACCACGGATGGCTTGAAAAGCCTTTCCATAAAGATGTTAGGTGGGATGGGGTCGCACTTAGCGCCAATGCGGGCGAGGATATCCGCTGCTTGATTGTTTTCTCGAACCACGTGATGAAATTCGAGCCCCTCGAACCGAGCTGACATCTTAAGGACGGCATTACGACAGGCCACCATTTTCGGATCTTTGGCATCGAAGTCTCTATTTATTTGAGATATTGCAAGGTTTGAATCCCCACGCACTTCTAGGCGCTCAATGCCCATGGAGACGGCCATCTGAAGACCATGCAACAGAGCCTCATATTCGGCTGCATTGTTGGAGTATGTGTATAGTATTTGGAGTACGTATTGGACTGTATCTCCAGTGGGGGATGTGAGGACAACACCTGCTCCTAGACCTGCAAGCATTTTAGAGCCGTCGAAGTGCATGATCCAGTTGGAGTATGTGTCGTACTCTTTAGGGAGTTTGGCATCTGCCATTCGGCGACGAAGTCCGCCAGTACTTGGGATTTTTTTTCTCGAATACGCACGAGTGTGCGTACTATATATTAAAGAAAGGGGATGGGGACAAGAGCCCGTCCACGTTGGCGTTTACATGTTACAATGTTACATGCGGACCAACTCCACCGGCTTAGCCGTACACTACCAAAGCCTAACTTCTCCCCTCAGCCCACCCAACTAAACCCTCAATAATAGGTTCTACGTTGCCTTTGAAGATGTCCGCTTGCTTCCATGCGCGTCCTTTGGTGTCGATTCGGCTCGCTAGCATCTTCGAAGAGACGGAGGCACCATCGAAGATAATTGCATTTCGGTGTTTCCAAATTTCCCATAGCACTAGAAGTAGGAAAGTGCGTGTGTCCTTCGCCTCTCGTCCCAGAGTAGCCGGGACGGCACCCCAGTCCCGTAGCCTCGAGTCCGGGTTTGGCGCCCACTATGGCCTACCCAGAACTCCACAAATGACATGCCAAACTTCTCTCACGAAGACACAACCCAAAATAAGATGATCTAGGGTCTCCTCGTGCTGGTCACAGAAGGGGCATGCGTCCTGGTGGTCCAAGCCTCGCCTCGCGAGTCTGTCCAAGGTCCAACACCTATTGTGCACCGCCAGCCAAAGGAAGAAGCGGCAGCGAAGCGGGGCCTTTGATTTCCACGTGAATTCTGCCGTCGGCTCCACCTCTCGTCCCACAAACTTGGCCTCGTAGGCAGATTTAGTGGAGTAGTCTCCATTGGCCTCCCAACTCCAAGTGGTGTGGTCTGGCTCGTCCGGCCTAAGCGTCGTGCTGGTAACCCGATCTCACAGATTCATGTACTCATTTAGCTACTCACTGGAGAGGTCGGGACCAATGTCCAAGGCCCAGTCCCCCGTTGAAACAGCCTGGTGCACCATCCGAGAACCCCCCGCATTGGGAGAAATGACGGCATATATGGATGGGGCAACATCCTGGATCATAAAACCTGCAAGCCACCTATCTTCCCAGAAGCGGGCGCTCTTGCCATCGCTAAGCATTGTTTTTGCGGCCGCCCTGAAGAGTTGCTGCGATTCCTCGGGAACTCGGATCTGGAATCTGGCCCATGGTCTCGACTGATCAGTATGTTGGAGCCAAAGCCATCGGGCTTGGATGGCGATGTTCAGCCATCGGAGGTTTGGAAGACCCAGGCCACCTGCCCACTTGGGCACGCAAACAGCCTCCCAGGCAACTCTGCACTGTCCACCGTTCGCGCTCGCGCGGGCACACCAAAGGAAGCCTCTGCAAATCTTTCCCATGGCTGTGAGTACCTTCTGAGGAATGTCAAGCGCCATCATTGCATGGATCGGGGTTGCACACAGGACCGATTTGATTAGAAGAAGGCGGTCGCTCTTCGGCATGGAGGAGGCCCTCCAAGTTGGCAGCTTGCGTGCGAGACAGTCCATGAGCCCCATGAGCTGAGCCGATGTTTGCTTTCTTATTGTAAGTGGGAGGCTGAGGTATTTGCAAGGATATGCGCCCGTCTGGCATCCCAGGATCTGCTCCACTCTTTCCATCTCAACTGCGTTGGATCGGATGGGCAATGCCATGCTTTTGGAGAGATTCACTGCTAGGCCCGAAGCCTCTCTGAAGCTATGCAGGATCCAAGCGCTTGCCCACAAGTCAGCGTCGTTCGGCTTGATAAAGAGCATCACATCGTCAGCAAACAGCGAGAGCCGTTGTTGCATTCCAAGCCTGGACAGTGGAGATAGAATGGCACGGGATGCGGCCAGCTGGAACATTTTGTGCAGGGGCTCCATAGCAAAGATGAAGAGCATTGTTGAGAGGGGCACGCCTTGCCTCATACCCCTGGCATTGTATATTGGCTTGCCGGGGTGCCCGTTCACCATAATCCGCGTCGAAGAGGTGGCCAAGAGCCCACACACCCACTAGATCCACCTCGCACCAAAACCCATTGCCCGCAGCACCTCTAGGAGAAAAGGCCATTGGACCATGTCGAATGCCTTAGTGATATCCAGCTTGAGCATTACTGTGGGTTCCCGGAGAGCATGCAGCCGACGCGCCATTCACTGAACCAACATGAACTTGTCGTGGATCGACCGACCTTTGATGAAAGCACTCTGGTGTATGCCCACGAGCGCTGGCAGCTCGGATGCCAACCTAACTGACATTGCCTTGTCAAAAATCTTCACAGCCCCATGCATGAGGCTGACCGTCCGGTAATCTTTTATATCCTCCGCCCCATCAATTTTGGGAAGGAGAGTAACAATGGCTTTGTTGATCGCCGGCGGCCCACGCATATCCCCTTGGTGGAAGAGGTCCATGGCGCGCATGATGTCGTCCTTGATTATGGGCCAGCAGGATGCATAGAATCTCCCGGTGAATTCGTCCGGTCCTGGCGCCTTATCCATGGGCATGGACTTGATTACCTGCTCGATCTCATCCACCATGAAAGGCATCTGGGATTTAATGGATCGCCGTGGTTTATATGTGATGTCGAATGGGAGGAGCTCGATGGCCCACTTGGCAATCCGGCTCGTGGCATCGCGGTTGTTGATTAGGAAATTTGTGTCCGTCCTCCTCTCGTTCGACGACGAGCACCGCACGCACAACTTGGTGTGTTGCAGCTATGTATAACAACATGGCTTAGCCAATGTTCGGCGCCGCCAGGATTGGGTTGCTTTCTAAAAGAGCCTTTATTTCCTCCAGTCCGGCCATTGCCGCGTCTGTCCACTCGAAGTGTTTGGTTCGTCGAAGAAGGCGATAAAGTGGCAATGCCTTTTCTCCCAATCTAGAGATAAAGCGGCTTAAAGCTGCCACGCATCCAGTTAGTTTATGGATTTGTTTGAGATCTGTTGGGGGAGCTAACTGTGACAAAGCTCGGATTTTAGCCGGGTTTGCTTCAATTCATCTATTGGAAACGATGAATCCTAGAGGCTTTCCGGCGGGAACGCCGAAAACACATTTTTCCGGATTGAGATTAATGTCATATGTTCGGAGGTTATCGAACGTGAGCCTTAGATCGTCTATTAAAGACTCGGCATGTCTGGTCTTGATGACTACGTCGTCGATGTATGCTTCAACTGTTTTGCCGATTTGTTTCTCTAGGCATATTTGAATCATGCGTTGGTAGGTGGCACCAGCATTTTTGAGCCCAAAAGGCATAGTGTTGAAGCAGAAAGGCCCGTATGGGGTGATAAATGCTGTTACGGCTTGATCAGACTCCGCCATCTTGATTTGATGGTATCCAGAGTATGCATCGAGGAAGCACAATGAGTCGTGTCCCGCGGTAGCATCGTTAATCTGATCGATGCGTGGGAGAGGGAAGGGATCCTTAGGGCAAGCCTTGTTGAGGTCTTTGAAATCAACACATAGGCGCCGGGATTTATCCTTCTTTGGTTCCATTACCAGGTTTGCTAGCCAATTCGGGTGTTTTATTCTCTGATGAATCCGGCCTCGAGTAACTTGGCTAGTTCCTCTCCCATAGCTTGTCGTTTGGGTTCTGAAAAGCGCTGTGGTGTTTGCTTGACCGGCTTGTATCCCTTCAGCATGTTAAGGTTGTGTTCGGCCAGCCTGCGTGGGATCCCCGGCATATCAGAAGGGTGCTAGGCGAAGATATCCCAATTCTCGCGTAGGAACGCCCGCAATGCAGCGTCGATTGTGGGGTCCAGCTGTGCCCCGATGGATGCTGTCTTTGTGGAGTTCGTAGGGTGGACTTGGAATTTGACTATTTCGTCTGCTAGTTTAAAGGAGGTGGACTTGGATCACTTATCGAGTATCACGTCATCCTTATCCACTGTGGAGCGTAATGTAGTTAATTCTTCGGCCGTGAGGGCTTCAGACAATGCTTCGAGGGCCAAGGCGGCTGTTTTATTTTCAGCGCGGAGTGCTATGTCGGAATCACTAGTGAGAGTGATAATTCCGTTGGGCCCAGGCATCTTGAGCTTCATGTACCCCGTAATGGGGTATAGCTTGAAAGCTCACAAACGCATCCTGCCCTAACAAGGCGTGATATCCACTAGTGAAAGGGGCCACCTAAAAGGTTATCTTCGGACCGATAATTCTATGGCGTGCCGAATACCACATAGAGTGTGATTTTTCCCGCACATCGTGCCTCCCGACTGGGAATAATTCCTCGGAAGGTTGTGCTGCTTTGCTCAATGCAGCTCCTGTCTATTTCCATTTTGTTGAGAGCTTCCCCGTAAATGAGGTTTAGTCCGCTACCGCCGTCCATGAGCACTTTGGTAAGCCGGAAGCCATCCACGATTGGACTAAGGACCAAAGCGGCTGGTGCTCAGACTATTTTGAATTGCGGCTCGTCACTGGCACTGAAAGTTATGGCTGTGTCGTTCCAGGGGTTTATTGCTACAACTTGGCAGACTTCAGTAAGGCCACGGAGTGCTCTCTTGCGCCTATTACCTGAGGCGAAAGTCTCGAAGACTGTCAATACTGTAGTGTTGTGTTCTGTGGGATGTTGCTCTGCGGTATTTTTTTAGGAGATTCTCGCTGCTCTTGGCCACCTGCCGAAGTATCCAACATGCTCTAAGGTTGTGTGTTGGTACGGTATCCGGTGTGGTGTGTATTTTTCATGGCCTATTGAGCCACCCCTCCAAATCGGTTGCGCGCTCTGTAGTGGGCTTTGATTTCTTCGTGATTGGATCGGGCGACCTACGAGGGTACACCCTTTTTGTTTGGATGAGGGGTTTAGCGAGAGCCGGTGGATCCCAAAAGGCTGCCTGAGTTTTCCAAGTGCTTTCCATCGCGCAGTACTTTTGTATTATGGTCGCCAAGTCATCGAAGCGTGATACGTGACGACGATTTATGGCGTTAAGGAGTCCCTTGTCTATGCAATTTTTGTAGCATAATGAGATTGTGTCTTCATCGCAATAGTCCTTGACCTTGTCTTTGACAAGGAGGAATCTAGCCCAAAAGTGATGTACCATTTCTTGGGACTGTTGTCTGATGTGGAAAAGATCGCATGAGTCTGGGTGGGTGGGTGGATTTAAGTCCGAACCCTAATCCGATCTGTAATCCAGGGCTTGAGGAGTTTCCGAGCTTAATAGTTCGAAATCTAGGATGTCAACCAATTTTTCTGGCCCACAGTCCGATTCTAAGTTCGGAGTTCGGGGCATGTCTTCCCATAGGCATGTATCCGGCTTGGTGAGCTCAGAAATCCGACATATTTCGTCCTCAATATAGGGGAAGAGTTGTTGCATTGCTCCTCCACCACCGCTATCTGATGGGTGATTGGCGGAGATTCAATGTCTCTCTGACCGGGTTTAAGCCCAATCCGATCATAGTCCGAAGCGACTCCCAAGCAGCGATGCAATCCAGGAGCCTGTTTAGAGACGATAACTCTGTTGGATCCATCTGCTCGGTGTATTCCAAGTTGACGTGGAGACGATTTTTGATGACCCGAGAAGTCATGGTTGGCCCGACGGCCGAACGGGCGGTCAAGATGAAGCCGCCCAGCCGGAGGGTTTGGCCTGAGGCCAGAGCTCCCCTAGAGGTGATGTTGTCCTTGATAACAAGGCGAGCCATCAACCCTATCTTTGACGTCACAGTGGAACTCTCAATGAAAGCACCAATGCCAGTGTCAAAATCGATGGATCTTAGGTAGGGGGTCCCGAACTATGCGTCTAAGGCTAATGGTAACAAGAGGCGGGGGACACAATGTTTACCCAGGTTCGGGCCCTCTCGATGGAGGTAATACCCTACTTCATGCTAGATTGATCTTGATGATATGAGTATTACAAGAGTTGATCTACCACGAGATCGTAGAGGCTAAACCCTAGGAGCTAGCCTATGATTATGATTGTTCTTGTCCTACGGACTAAACCCTCCGGTTTATATAGACACCGGAGGGGGCTAGGGTTACACAGAGTCGGTTATAGAGAAAGGAATCTTCATATCCTAACTGCCAAGCCTGCCTTCCATGCAAAGGAGAGTCCTACCCGGACACGGGACGAAGTCTTCTATCTTGTCCTTCATAGTCCAACAGTCCATCATATGCCTATAGTTCGGCTGTCCGAGGACCCCTTAATCCAGGACTCCCTCAGTGGCGCCCAACTCTTCCAGATCAGCTTGCAAGCATGACAGCGGGTAGATCACTTGAAAGTGGCAGCATAGCAAGACTGGGCCGAGTATGTGCCACTAGACGTCCATCGCTAGAGCAGCCGGCCGGGTTCGTCCGAGAGAGGGGGAGGCGCTGTACGGCATGCCAGAGCATCAGGCACTGGCCAATCTCGTGTATCCCGAGGATCCCCTGGATGTCACGAGCCCAATTGTTCCCATCCAGGCCTTATGCCACTGTTTCTCATCTTGCGTCGTCGCTAGCATGGGGCAATCTCACAGACGAATTGGCCGTTTATCCATCGATCATCCCTGAAAAGTGCTGCCCGACCATCACCGAGCACCATACTGGTGGATGCGAAGAACAGCGCACGCTCCTCGAAGAACCTGGAGATCAAGGCCCTGCCATTCGCGGTCGGCATCCGTGCGGCTGAGCCACAACCATCGCAGCCTCAATGCGAAGCCATCGCACTCCTAGTCGCGGATCCCAAGCTTGCCATATTCCACGATGCGGCAGGCGTGTTGCTAGTTCACGTGGCAGTGCCCACTGTTGGCGACAGCGCGGCCAACCCAAAGGAAACCACGTTGGATTTTCTCCAGTTGTTGCAGGGTCTTCTTGGGTGGGGCGAACGTGAGTAGCTGGTGAACTAGGATGGGGCTCAACATCGACTTCACCAGTGCGAGCCTCCCGGCTTTTTTCATGAGCCAAGCTTTCCATGTCGGTAGCCGAGCGGGCATCGACTCGACAAGGGGCTATAGCTGCGCAACCGAGGGTCGACGAAGCATTAATGGGTTGCCAAGGTAGGTGATGGGGAGCTCAAGCACCGGGCATCCCAGTTGGGTGATCATCTCGGTCGCCGCAAGTTCACCATGGAGGATGGTAGCAGAGCTCTTAGCATAATTCACCCGAAGCCTACTAGCTCTGCCAAACAGGGTTAAGATACCCTTGATGGATGCCATGTCGTCCTACATGGCATGGAAGAATATCATCACATCGTCGGCGTAGAGTGAGATCTCCGGGATAGCTCATCAGGGGTGTAGTGGCCGTAGTATGCTGCAGTTGTGGGCGCGTCTAATGAGGCTGCTGAGAGTGTCAACCGCGAGCACAAAAAGCTATGGAGACACAGGATCTCCTTGGCACAGACCGCATCGGATCTAGATGGGTGGGCCGGGTTCGCCGTTGATCATGACACATGTGCTGGATGTTGTGAGGAGGACCGCCATCCACTCCCTGAATCGAGGCCAAAGTCGTACCGACCAAGAACCTTAAAGAGGAATGGCCATGATATGGAATCGAAGGCCCGCGTGAGGTCAAGTTTGAGCATGAGCCGTCGGGCCTTGAGTTGATGCATCAGTTTTAGAGATTGCCTGACCAGAATGAAATTGTCGTGGAGACTCCTGGCAGGGATTAACGCATTTTGTTTGCGACTGACCAGGCCGCCAAGTCTGGGGGCTAGTCGAAGCGATAGCACCTTCGCCAATATTTTGGCCATGAGGTGTATCAAGCAAATCTGGCGATAGTTGCGTAGCACGCTGGCGTCAGCACGCTTGGGAAGCAAGGTCAGTAGGGCCTGGTTGAGCTTGCTGAAACCACGGCTCGGCAGCTCATATAACTGCTGAAAGACATCTAGGAAGTTTATTCGATTAGTGCCCCAACAGGCTCTTACGAACTCTGTTGTAAACTCGTCCGGCCCAGGAGCCTTGCGGGCCGACAATAGTTTGATGGCGTTCCATGTTTCCTCCAGGTTGAACAGCTCGTCAAGGCCCGCTAGGTCGCAAGTCTCGATGAGGTGAGCAAGGTCCAGCGAGAAGTCGCATGTGGCAGGACAGTCGAAGAGCTCGTCAAAGTGGGCAAACGTTGCTTCTACCATCTCCTCCTGGCCAGTGATTATGTGGCCGTCGGCGGTGAGGGAGTGGATGTGGTTCTTCTGCCAGCGATAGTAGCATTGCCTATGGAAGGCCATGTTGGCATCGCCATCTTTGAGCGTGATGATGCGGGCATGCTGCCTGACTATGGTGCGCTCTAGGGAGGCCAATCCAAGGTATGAGATCTTGAGCTGCATACACGGCCAATCCTCCAGAGGCGATGTGAAGTATTGGTGTTAAATCACATGGCGATGTGAACTAGATACTCTAGTGCAAGTGGGAGACTGAAGGAAATATGCCCTAGAGGCAATAATAAAGTAGTTATTTTATATTTCCTTATTTCATGATAAATGTTTATTATTCATGCTAGAATTGTATTAACCAGAAACTTGATACATGTGTGGATACATAGACAAAACACTGTGTCCCTAGTAAGCCTCTACTAGACTAGCTCGTTAATCAAAGATGGTTAAGTTTCCTAACCATAGACATGTTTTGTCATTTGATGAACGGGATCACATCATTAGGAGAATGGTGTGATGGACAAGACCCATCCGTTAGCTTAGCATAATGATCGTTCAGTTTTATTGCTATTGTTTTCTTCGTGTCAAATACATATTCCTTTGACTATGAGATTATGCAACTCACGGATATCGAGGAAAAGCTTGTGTGCTATCAAATGTCACAACGTAACTGGGCGATTATAAAGATGCTCTATAGGTATCTCCGAAGGTGTTTATTGGGTTAGCATAGATTGAGATAGGGATTTGTTACTCCGAGTATCGGAGAGGTATCTCTAGGCCCTCTCGGTAATGCACATCATAAGAAGCTGTTGATGCTCAAAAGTGGCACGATTATAAAGAGTAGCTTGAAGCTATGTCAAGATTAATTCAAACTTATTATTGAAAGTCACCATGAGATGGCTCTCTTCGAGAAGATCAAGATGGATATGAAGATGGTCTAAAACGGAGCTCGGATGCAAAAGTTATGACAAGTTCAGAGATGCTCATGTTGACACCAGATTAAAGAATGGCTTCAAACCCAATTAAGGTGGCTTCAAATGGAAAAGGTTTCAACATAAAAGTTGTGCGTCTCATCGAAATGGTTGATTTTTATATAAAAAGCATCTCAATCGAAGTTTGTGTGCAAAAGTTACAGCCAGTACAAGAAGTTGCTGCAGTAGATGGCCAGACACTCCGGGGACAACCATCCGGGTTTTGGATTTCTCTGAGGACGGCCGGACACTCCAGGTATGTTCGTCCGGGTTTTGAATTTCGCTGCTGCAAACTTCGAAAAACAGCTAAAAACGCCCTCAAGATGGCCTCTAGTAAAAAAAACGTTCAACATGAAAGTTGTTCGCCTCGTCGAAACGGTCAAATTTGCTTTTGGGCTCATCTTCATCCAAGGTCGTTTGTGGCCCGTGGGACCTAAAAACCGAACTGTTGTCCGATACTTACCTAAATCGGAGTTCGATTAATTTTGGAAAGATTTGGACGTGATTTTGAGTAATTTTCTTGCACGGGAAGTCCAGCCGCCTCATAAATAGACAAGAGAGGTTAAACAACACACAATCGATCAATTCATCTACCATATTTTATCTTTTATCTTTTCTACTTAACCATAGTTCTTCTTCTTCCTCGTTCTTCGTCTGTTCTTCTTGTTGCTGGGCGGCGAACCTCGAGGCCCTAGGGGCGATCAGGTCGACCTAGGGCAGCCCATAGCCTCCATGCGCCCTGACGGCGTTCCTCCCGGGCATGTGGGGTTTCGGGTCTATAAAAGAGCCCACCGGATTGTCTTGCGTACCGCGCTTACGGCGGGTCTCCTTCGATGTGAGCTGTTGTGCATCACCCCCGGCGTCGAGGGTACACGGTGACGTGTTCGTGTGCGAACACACTTTTTGGTGACTCTGCTGGGGACGAAGCTTCGAGCGGTCTCTGGCCCGTTCTTTCTACGAAGAGATCGTCATGAAGAAGTTGTGATCTACAAAGGTAACATGAATACCCAATTCTGCTTTGTAGATGCAAATAATTCATATGTTGTTGCTAGATTGCTTAATGGTCATAATGTATCGGCTAGCCCTAGTTTCATCAATCATGCATCTAATTATGTGCTAGGGCCGATGCAAAATAATCTTCATGCTTCAAATTCTTATGATTTTGGCAACATACAACATATGTATCCTAACTCTCATGCATCGGCAACCCCACAAATCCATATGCCGATGAACAACATGATGGGTTTAGGTAATCAATTTGAAACACCTCATGTTAAAATTTCCAATAGCATGCAACAAAGTGTTTCACCTTTTTATTCATTGGCAAATAACTTGTAGTATGTTAATCCAAACATGCCAGTGGATAGGAGAATTAGCCATGCTACTACTAGTTATTCGGCCAATTGCCCTCAACAATCATATGCTACACCTCATGCTACTAATTTTTTGGCACCATATGCAACTGTAGGTATTTATAATTCGGCTTCGCACCTTCACGCTGATAGCCAAATAAGTGAAAATTCTATAGGATCACATGTCTGTTCACCTACTACCGTGGCATATCATGTTCCCCCTACACAATTGCAGAATTTCGGCAACATCTCATTGCCGAAAGAGTCTAGAGGCATTGGGGGGCAGCCGTATCCAAATTGGGCAATTGAAAACAAGCTTACATTCTCTTGGGATTTGTGCAACTCTATTCGCCAAGAACTAATTGAAAGTGGGAAGCCTCATGACTTTGTTGCTGTAAAAGCAAGAGTTGTGCAAATGATGCATTCGCCTAGTTCTATAGCAACCAATGTACCCCCTAAAAAATTGCAAAGTTTCGACACCTCATTGCCGAAAGAGTCTCAAAGTATTGGGGGGCAATCTCATGAGGAGTGGATGGAAATTGAGATGAAAAGGTTTAAAGCTCGCCAAGCTGAGATGTGGGCTAAAATAAGACAAGGGCGAGAAGCCTTGCAAATTCAAAAATAGAAAAGTATTGATTCAGGTAACAAAGAAAATTTGGTTATTGAAAAAGCCGAATCAAATAGTATGTGTACCGAATCTATCAAAGAAAAGGAGTATGCCAAGGCATTGGAGAGTCAGTCAAAAGTGGAACAAAGTATTATTCAAGTGATACAACCATCATGCTCTCCCAACGTAATTGAAGAGGTATGTCTAGGAAGTGATTTACCTATCTTCCGATTTGGTCGCAACTTTATTGTCGATGCTTATATAAGAAAAATTCTCATAAATAATTTTGAAAGACCAATGAAGAAGGGTAATTTAGTTGTTAGCAATAAAATTGTTATAGACTATATCGGTCAACCTATTGTGCCATTTATAAGGACCGATAGTGAATTACTATTGCAACCTAAGTTTTCTCCATTGCTTTATCAAAAGTTTATATGTAGTTGGGTAGCTTTGCTTGTTTAATACCTGGCTTGCACTTGGTCCCAATTGAGACATATGTGTTCTATCTATTTTTATTTTAGAAATATAAAAGCCAAGGTTAAATTCTTTTGAGAAATCCGGTGCTAATATTATATCTTATCCAAAAACATCGGAGATAGAGTGCAAAACATGATGCATAGATGAATGGGGATATTCTATATCTGAACCATTGGTTTGCTTACCTCCAAAGCCGTTCGCACACCAAGATCAGCTAGAAAACAAAAACTATACCTTCGATTCAAACATGTGAGCAAATCTTTGATTTCTTGTTGAAAAATAATTACATTAGAATTCTTGATCATCATGTCAAGCCATCTATCCAAGGATGAATGTATTGTAAGTTGCATGATTCGTTCAAGCATAGTATTGAGGATTGCAACATGTTCCGTCAAACAGTTAAATCGGCCATTGATAAAGGTCATTTGAAATTTGTTGAGACACCAAGAGATGACCAGTCTGTCGGTGTACTAAGGTAGGGGTACCTCAGTACCCCAACTTGTGCACGGGCAGCCGCAGCTCCCCGCAGCTGGATCCACCAAACGCTTGCCGGAGACCACTCCGCCCGCATCAAGCCATTCAAGAACAAAGTGTACAAGACAGAAGCTTAAGACCCGGCAAGAGGAGCTTGCGGAAGGCCGCTCTGTGCTCAAGACTACATCGCCACGCAAGCCCTGGCGAGAGGAGCTCGCCGGGAGACTAGAAGATCACATCTCGAAGACACGCCAAGGCCAGGCGCGTCCGGCGAGGGCCCGGGAGCGACAAGTTACAAGCCCGACAAGCTCCGGGCCCGCAAGATCAAGACCCGGCAAGGTACTTGCCGGAGAGCTGACGCGCTGCGTTCGCGACTCCAGCTCATCTCGCCCCGCTGCCGCCTTCACCTTCTCCAGAGACGCGTGGCGGGTGGTCTGGCTGCATGCGGGTGCGGTGGCACTCCACGGTGGTGGCTCCATCGCCGTGGCAAACGGAGACGCAAGGGCGGAGCTTTTGGGGCGACGGCGACGGCATTTAATGCTCTTGTCCCCTCTGTCAAAAGTAGGTAGGATCCTTTGCTCATGCAATCAGAGCTGCCTTTGTTCCCTGACTGCTCCAACTACCACCTCTTTTACGTTTTTACCCCTCTACCCCACGCTGACACCTGTCGGTGACCCCTTGCCCTATAAAAGGAGGCCCATGCACAACATAGAGGGGGTTCGGCTCTTTGGCAACTCTCAGGCCAGGTTCCGATCCTTCGCGACACTCGCGAGGCTCCCGAAGCGCAATACAACACAAAGCAGCAATAGGGTTTACGCGACCATCGCGCCTGCCGGTAAAATCCAACGCGCGCCGCCGCCTCGATCTGCTCTCTCAGGCGTCCTCCGCCTCGCATCAACACACGAAGGGCCGCCCCGCGGCCCCATAGGTGCCGCGCCACCATCATCGCGACATCTTTGCGCGCTGTAGGGGAGTCGAGGTTGTGCGGACCTGATTCGGCGTTCATACCGCGTTCTTCATCAACCTCTCCGCCACGGCGGCTTCATCGACAATTGCGCCATGGCCCCGAAGACGAGAGCTTCGAGGGTCGCAGACCCATCTCCGTCTTCCCCACCGCCACCGGAGCCAACGGTGGGCGGAGAGGGATCACGGGCACCTTATCTTTTTAAATTGTAAGCCCTCGGGCATTAGCTGCATTTAAGAACTTGTAATCCTCTCTATCATGTTTTTCATCCTCTATGGACTTGTACTAAACTGGATGTTTTTAATGAAAAGAGGGAAAGCTTGCCGGATCGAGTCTTTTACTTGATGCGTGCCTTTTGTGTTCTTACGCTATCGGGAGCTTGCCGGGCGAACACGCTTAGCGCATCAGGACAGCCCGCTGGTGGTGTCGCTTCCGCAAGCAACCTTGTCGGGCCGATTCTATGACGCTTAACTTGCCGAGCATGCTCGAAAGCAAGATAAGGGTGCAGCGCACACTTGAGTTTGTTGAGCGGACTCGAAACAAACCAAGCACGAATCGGGCCACAACTCGGTTCCTCCACGCACGGGTTTTACAAGACACACTCGCTCAAAGACGCAGCCCGCATCTCCGGTCCATAGGTGGATGCATGACGAGGATGAAAACTTAGCCGACATCGCAGCCCCAGAACTCGCTTGCCGGAGACGGATCTTGGCGCTCGCAGCCCCCAGCGAGGCCGGCTTGCCGAGGAAGAACCTTGGCGCCCGCAGCCCCCGGCGACCCGGACTTGCCGGACCTTAGGTGCTGGTGTGGCCTCTCGGTTCCCCCTTGTTGCTGCAATTTTGGTCATGAAAACAGCTGAGGTAGATATGCGACTACTTCATGTATATGTATGCGTATATAAATCTTGACTATGCAATACGATGCCGTGCCTCGCCCTTCAGATGTTTGTACTCTCACTCTTGGGGAGCTTGCGGGCGAACACGCTTGCCGCGGGACAGCCCGCCGGCGGTGTCGCTTCCGGCAAGCAACCTTGTCGGGTCAGTTGCGACACTTACCTTGCTGAGCAAGCTCGAAAGCAAGATAAGGGTGCAGCAGCACACTTGTGTTTGTTGAGCGGACTCGGAAACAAAACAAGTACGCAACTGGACCACGGCTCGGCTCCTCTCGCGCACAAGTCTCCCATACCGAGGACATCTCACGGCAAAGCTTGCCACGTTATACCCTCTGCCCTGCATCCTTTGTGCGTTTTCACCCTGCGCTTCTAGGGAACTTGCCGGTGCTTAACGCGCTTGCTGAGTACGGGACATCAGCAGCCCGCTGGCTGGCGCCGCTCCGCAAGCAACCTTACCGTGTCTAGTTCGCGACGCGCTTAACTTATCGAATGCAGACACGAAACGAAACGAGGGCGCGAAGCTGGTCGCGATTCACTCTTAACTCGTTGAGCGTGTTCGAAGCAAAGTAAGGGTGCGACCGTTCACAGGCAGGCTCCTCAGCGCACAGGTTTCCGGCACAAACGACAAACGCGAGAGGGATATAACAGATAAAAGCATGGAATAAGAAGTGCTCTGCACGAAGGCGCGAGCGACTTAGCTTTTCTTTTTCTTGTGTCTCTGCTCTTGCGGATGGAGCTCAATGGCGCGTCCTCGACGGCGCAGCACTCCGGGGAGGTGCGCTCGCCGGAACGAGCACCAGAGCTGTTCTCGCCGGGCTTATAGCGTTCCGAGGGGCTGCACTTGCCGGAGTGAGCACCAGAGCCGTCCTTACCGGACTTAGAGCTCGATGGCGCGTCCTCGACGACAGCATAGCGCTCCAGGGAGATGCGCTTGCCGGGGTGCAGGGGGAGCGGGGGCGAGCGGCGCGAGGTACAGAACATGCTCGGACTCCTAGTAGCGATAGGAGGAGCAGAGTCCTCCTCGGCTCTCGCTTTTGCTCATGCATGGACAGCGGTCCGGAGCATCCCGCGAGCCCTCGCACGTTTCGCCAAAGCACGCGAGTACCATCCTCCGTGGCACGGCGCTGCTGGGTTGTCGTACGCTGGGACGGACGCGGATCGACGGAGGCCGAGGCGTGGTCCTCCGCTCCGTCTCTGGATCTGGTGGCACCGCGAGTGCCCTCGCCGGCGTCCACCTCTTTCGATAAGTAAGAGTCTCAAACCCAACGAGGAGCTAAAGGTAGAACAAATACTCTCTCAAGTCCTATCGGCCACTGATACGACTCTACGCACGCTTGACGTTCGCTTTACCTAGAACAAGTATGAAACTAGAAGTACTTTGTAGGTGTTGTTGGATAGCTTTGCAAGATAATAAAGAGCACGTAAATATAAACTAGGGGCTGTTTAGATAAAGATGCAATAAAGTAAATATAGCGAGTGTCGAAAAGTGGTGGTGGGAGTTGTGAAATTGTCCCTAAGCAATTGACTATGTTACTGGACCGGTAATCACTATTGCAATTCTATTTGAGGGAGAGGCATAAGCTAACATACTTTCTCTACTTGGATCATATGCACTTATGATTGGAACTCTAGCAAGCATCCGCAACTACTAAAGATTCATTAAGGTAAAACCCAACCATAGCATTAAAGTATCAAGTCCCCTTTATCCCATACGCAAACAACCTACTTACTCGGTCTCAGGCTTACATCACTCACGCCACCCACCATAAGCAAATCATAAACATATTGCAAACCCTACAGCGGGAATCCCTCACGCCTGCGCGACATGAAGGGCACAATAGGATAGCACCAATAATAAAACATGCAACTCAAACCAATCATAGCAATTCATCAATCACTGATAGGACAACGAAAATCTACTCAGACATCATAGGATGGCAACACATCATTGGAAAATAATATGAAGCATAAAGCACCATGTTCAAGTAGAGGGTACAGCGGGTTGCGGGAGAGTGGACCGCTGAATATAGATGGGGGAAGGTGATGGAGATGTTGGTGAAGATGGCGGAGGTGTTGGTGAAGATCGCGGTGATGATGATGGCCCCCGGCGGCGTTCCGGCGCCACCGGAACCAAGGGGGAGAGAGCCCCCCTTCTTCTTCTTCTTACTTGACCTTCTACCTAGGTGGGAGAAGGGTTTCCCCTCTGGTCCTTGGCTCCCATGGCGTGGGAGGGGCGAGAGCCCCTCCGAGATTGGATCTATCTCTCTGTTTCTGCGTTCTCAGATTCTACCCCTTCACCGTTTCTTTAATATCCAGAGATCCGTAACTCCGATTGGGGTGAATCTTTCGCCCAGATCTTTCTCATAAAATTAGCTTTCTTGCAGCAAAAGAAGAGCGTCAACCGCCTTACGGGGGGCCCAGGAGAGTCCAGGGCACACCTTCCTCCCTGGGGCGCGCCCCCTATCTCCTGGCCCCCTCGGGCACCGTCTCGCGTTGATTTTACTTCCCAAAAATCACAAATATTCCAAAATAATTCTCCGTCCTTTTTTATCCCGTTTGGACTCCATTTGATATTAGGTTTCTGCGAAACAAGAAACATGCAATGCATGGAACTGCACTTTGGGCATCGGATCAATATGTTAGTCCCAAAAAATAGTATAAAAAGTTGCCAAAAGTATAAGAAAGTTGAATAATATTGGCATGGAACGATGAAAAATTATAGATACGACGGAGACGTATCACCTCCCTCCATAGATTACACCCTCGGTCATATTCTCGCAGTGCTTAGGCGAAGCCCTGCGCGGATCACTTCACCATCTCCGTCACCACGCCATCGTGCTGACGGAACTCATCTACTTCCTCGACACTTTGCTGGATCAAGAGTTCGAGGGACGTCATCGAGTTGAACGTGTCCAGAACTCGGAGGTGCCGTACGTTCGGTGCTTGATCGGTCGGAACGAGAAGAAGTTTGACTACATCAAACGCATTGTCAAATGCTTCTGCTTTCGGTCTACGAGGGTACGTAGACACACTCCCCCCTCTCGTTGTTATGCACTCCTAAATAGATCTTGGGTGAGCGTAGGAATTTTTTTGTTGCATGCCACGTTCCGCAACAGTGGCATCCGAACCAGGTCTATGCGTAGATCATATGCACGGATAGAACACAAAGAGTTGTGGGCGGTGATTATCATACTGCTTACTAGCAATGTCTTATTTTGATTCGGCGGTATTGTTGGATGAAGTGGCCTAGACCAACCTTACATGACCACGTTCATGAGATCGGTTCCACCGATAGACATGCAACTAGTTTTGCATAAAGGTGGCTGGCGGGTGTCTGTTTCTCCTACTTTAGTTGAATCGAATTTGGCTGCGGCCGGTCCTTGTTGAAGTTTAAAACAGCAAACTTGATAAATCACTGTTGTGGTTTTGTGCCGTAGGTAAGAACGGTCCTTGCTAGAAGCCCATAGCAGCCACATAAAACTTGCAACAACAAAGTAGAGGATGTCTAACTTGCTTCTGCAGGGCATGTTGTGATGTGATATGGTCAAGACATAACGTGATATACGTTATTGTAGGAGATTATCATGTTTTTGTAAAGTTTATTGGCAACTGGCAGGAGCCTTATGGTTGTCGCTTCATTGTATGAAATGAAAACGCCATGTAATTGCTTTACTTTATCACTAAGCGATAGCGATAGTTGTAGAAGCAATAGTTGGCGAGACGACCATGACGCTATGATGGAGATCAAGGTGTCTAGCCAGTGTTGATGGAGATCATGACGATGCTTTGGAGATGGAGATCAAAAGCACAAGATGATGATGGCCGTATCATGTCACATATTTTGATCGCATGTGATGTTTATCTTTATGCATCTTAATTTGCTTAGTACGGTGGTAGCAGTATAAGATGATCCCTTAACTAAATTTCAAGGTATAAGTGTTCTCCCTGAGTATGCACCGTTTTGATAGTTCTTCGTGCTGAGACACCATCTGATGAACAGGTGCGATAGCCTCTACGTTCACATACGACAGGTGCAATTCAGTTTTGCACATGCGGAATACTCGGGTTAAACTTGACGAGCCTAGCATGTAAAGTCATGGCCTCAGAACACTGGACCGAAAGATCGAACGTGAATCATATAGTAGATATGATCAACATAGAGATGTTCACCATTGATGACTACTCCATCTCACGTGATGATCGGACACGGTTTAGTTGATTTGGATCACGTTACACTTAGATGACTTGAGGGATGTTAGTTTAAGTGGGAGTTCTTAAGTAATCTAATTAATTGAACTTTAATTTATCATGAACTTAGTCCTGATAGTATTTGCAAACTATGTTGTAGATCAATAGCTCAAGTTGTAGCTCCCCTATTTTTTTGATATGTTCCTAGAGAAAACTAAGTTGAAAGATGATAGTAGCAATGATGCGGACTGGGTCCATGATCTGAGGATTATCCTCATTACGCACAGAAGAATTATGTCCTTGATGCACCGCTAGGTGACTAACCTATTGCAGGAGCAGATGCAGATGGTATCAACATTTGGCAAGCTCAGTATGATGACTACTTGATAGTGTAGTGTACCATGCTTTACGGCTTAGAACCGGGACTTCAAAAACATTTTGAACGCCACAGAGCATATGAGATGTTCCAAGAGCTGAAATTGGTATTTCAGACTCATGCCCATGTCGAGAGGTATGAGACCTCTGACAAGTACTTTGCCTGCAAGATGGAGGAGAATAGCTCCGCTAGTGAGCATGTGCTCAGAATGTCTGGGTACTACAATCGCTTGAATCAAGTGGGAGTTAATCTTGCAGATAAGATAGTGACTGACAGAGTTCTCTAGTCACTATCACCAAGCTACTAGAACTTCGTGATGAACTATAATATGCAAGTGATTAAGAAAATGATTCCCGAGCTTTTCGTGATGCTGAAATCGGCAAAAGTAGAAATCAAGAAAGAGCATCAAGTGTTGATGGTTAACAAGACCACTAGTTTCAAGGAAAGGGCAAGGGGAAGAAAGAGAACTTCAATAAGAATGGCAAGCAAGTTGCCACTCCCGGGAAGAAGCCCAAAGCTGGACCCAAGCCTGAAACAAAGTGATTCTACTGCAAAGGGAATGATCACTAGAACCGGAACTGCCCCAGATGTTTGGCAGATAAGAAGGATGGCAAAGTGAACAAAGGTATATTTGATATACATGTTATTGATGTGTACTTTACTAGTGTTAATAGTAACCCCTGGGTATTTGATACCGGTTCAGTTGCTAAGATTAGTAACTCGAAACAGGAGTTGCAAAATAAACAAAGACTAAGGGCGAGGTGACGATGTGTGTTGGAAGTGATTCCAAGGTTGATAAGATCACCATCACATACTCCCTCTACCTTCGGGATTAGTGTTGAACTTAAACAAATGTTATTTGGTGTTTGCGTTGAGCATGAGTATGATTACATCATGTTTATTGTAGTATGGTTATTCATAAGTCAGAGAATAATTGTTGTTTTATTTAAATGAATAAAACCTTCTATGGTCATGCACTCAATGCAAATGGTTTATTGAATCTCGATCGTAGTGATACATATCTATAATAACTAAATAGATGATCCCCACTAACCTATTTCTCTACACATGCAAGCTATACACATCAGCAAGCTTCTGATTGGTCCACATCATGGAGCCAAGCTCCATCATATCATCATACCTTTCCAAATTTAATTTTGCTTTTTCTTCCGAGAAATGACACAAAAAAAATCTCATTACCTTCCCTTGATGGAAGCACCACCATCTATTCATCTCCTCCATTATTCCTATCCCTCTTGGTCTCCTCCACTATCTGTGGGTTTCTCCTCTCTCACGCATCGCATTGATGAATTCCTTTCCTCATCGTCTCCTCCAAACTGCACAAGCACAACACCTTCTTTGCCCTTAAAGCTATGCACATGTGTTGTCCTCGCCGTCTCCACCGTAGCTGTGAGGCAGTGCCCCTGAATCCCCACCACCATGCCATACCCCTCCTCAGTTGTGTTGTCCATGTCACCTCCACGATAGTTGGGAGCTTGGTGGGCAGTGCCCCTGCTCCGTTTTGAATCCCCCTCCCCAATCCATGAAATCTAGATGAGTTTCTTTCCGTTTCTGATCATGCTGCAGCTGCATCTGGACCTGGAGGGCAATGTGCAGGAGGTAGTGCAGGCCCAGCTCACACGCTTCGCGTGCGGCTCGCTCGTTGTCGGGTTCACGGCCAACCACGCGGTCGCCGGCGGCCATGCCACCAGCGACATCCTCATCGTGTAGGGCCACGCGACGCGAGGGTTGGACATCTCCCCTCCTTCATCGCACAAACCAGCCGACCTCTTCCGGCTGCGTGACCTGCTAGTCGTTGAGTTCGAGCACCGCGACGTCGGCCATCGTCCAGCAACCTCAAACAGGTAGGGGGTAGAGGACCAGCTGAGCCGGCCGCCGAAGCACGTGGCGCAGACGATCAGCTACAAAGTTTTGAGTGACTTTTGATTTTTTGGATCTATGAGGAAGACAAACATATCCATTACTTGCGCTCTATTTGAGGTTTGTGAGTAGTTGGAGGAGCAAATTCGTGGTGTGCCTCCGTGGTTCTTTGTGGAACTATAAGTTTTCTCTCCATCAATTTTTTGTTGTTCTATTTGATAGATTGTATCTGATCTATAATTAGGTTTTTCTCTAATTTTCTCATTTTTATCCATGGCTCTGTTAGTACACATGATCTAATTGCCTGCCACCACTGAAGATCAATGTTGCATCGCTGCCTACCATCGAGTCGTCATTGTCTATGTTGGGAGTGTAACTGCGTCACCCTGGCTCTGTCCTTTCACCTACTATACGCATGCAAGTGCCACAAGATGTATTGATAAACATACGGTATGCCAACCAATATCCCCCCTTGCATCTGTAGTTTGTTTTGATTTTTTCTGCTTTGTCGAGTTGAACTTGAACCACATGTCTATGTAAGCATACACCAGATTTTGCAGGAACTATGTATATTCATTTATTGTTGCAAAAAAAGTGAGCTAAATATCAAATAGCAGTGCTCCAATTTGTTTTACATACCCCCATAATATGTGTTATCATTATAGTTTGTTCTTGAACATAGTAATGCAATATTTGCATGTGGGAATTCTACTGTTTTTGTGTGATTTGAATTAGCGAGAAACAATCTCCAATTTCATATGGTCATATTTATTATTTAATTTAGCAGAGTTAACTATACAAAGATTTTACATTTATTTACAAGTGAATTTAGTGCCTTTTTCTTCAACTTAGTCTAAGATAACGGTACCCTTTATGAATTTACTCTTCGAAGCCAACCTGACTACCATGGACAGAAATACAAGACTATGCCATGTTAGTGCCGAGTCCAAGTCCATACCATGTATCTATGTATCATTCAATATTTCAAAAGGAAATATCAACTTTGTTTCTTTCCGTTTCAAGTATTGTAATGTGTTTCTTTCAAGTTGTTTGCAAAAAGTAGAAATTAGGAGTCCCGCAGCAACGCGCGGGGTATCATCTAGTATTCATAATATTGATGCCAAAAGATGCAAAGTTGATAATGATAGTGCAACATACTTGTGGCACTGCCGTTTAGGTCATATTGGTGTAAAGCGCATGAAGAATCTCCATGCAGATGGGATTTTGGAATCACTTGATTAAGAATCATTTGATACTTGTGAACCATGCCTAATGGGTAAGATGACTAAAACTCCATTCTCCGGAACAATGGAGCGAGCTCATGACTTATTGGATATAATACATATCGATGTATGTGGTCCTATGAGTGTGAAGCATGCAACAGGTATCATTATTTTCTGACCTTCACAGATGATTTGAGTAGGTATGGGTATATCTACTTAATGAAACACAAGTCTGAAATAGTTGAAAAGTTCAAAGAATTTCAGAGTGAAGTGGAGAATCATCGTACCAAGAAAATAAAGTTTCTACGATCGGATCGCCGAGGCGAATATTTGAGTTACGAGTTTGGCCTTCATTTAAAACAATGTGGAATAGTTTCAAAACTCACGCCACCTGGAACACCACAGCATAATGGTGTGTCCGAATGTCGTAACCCTACTTTATTAGATATGGTGCGATCTATGATGTCTCTTACCAATTTACCACTATCATTTTGGGGTTATGCATTAGAGACAGCTGCATTCACATTAAATAGGGCACCATCTAAATCCATTGAGACGACACCATATGAATTGTGGTTTGGCAATAAACCTAAGCTGTTGTTTCTTAAAATTTGGGGTTGCGACACTTATGTCAAAAGGGTTCAGCCTGATAAGATCAAACCCAAATCAGAGAAGTACGTCTTCATAGGATACCCTAAGGAAACAATTGGGTACACCTTCCATCACAGATCCGAAGGCAAGATCTTTGTTGCCAAGAATGGAACCTTTCTAGAGGAGGAGTTTCTCTCAAAAGAAGTGAGTGGGAGGAAAGTAGAACTTGATGAGGTAATTGTACCTTCTCTCAATTTGGAAAGTAGCTCATCCGAGAAATCTGTTCCCATGATGCCTACACCAACTACAGAGGAAGCTAATGATGATCATGAAACTTCAGATCAAGTTACTACCGAACCTCGTAGGTCAAACGAAACACGATCAACACCAGAGTGGTACGGTAATCCTGTTCTGGAAGTCATGTTACTAGACCATGGCGAACCTACGAACTATGAAGAAGCTATGATGAGCCCAGATTTCGATAAATGGCTTGAGGCCATGAAATCTGAGATAGGATTCATGTATAAGAACAAAGTGTGGACTTTGGTGGATTTGCTCGATGATCGGCGACCCATAGAGAATAAATTGATCTTCAAGAAGAAGACTGACACTGATGGTAATGTTACTATCTATAAAGCTTGACTTGTCGCAAAAGGTTTTCGACAAGTTCAATGAGTTGACTACGATGAAACTTTCTCACCCGTAGCAATGCTTAAGTCTGTCTGAATCATGTTAGCAATTGCCGCATTTTATGATTATGAAATCTGGCAAATGGACGTACAAACTGCATTCCTTAATGGATTTCTAAAAGAAGAGTTGTATATGATGCAACTAGAAGGTTTTGTCGGTCCTAAAGGTGATAACAAAGTGTGCAAGCTCCAGCAATCCATCTATGGACTGGTGCAAGCATCTCGGAGTTGGAATATACGGTTTGATGAGGTGATCAAAGCATATGGTTTTATATAGACTTTCAGAGAAGCTTGTATTTACAAGAAAGTGAGTGGGAGCTTTGTATCATTTCTGATATTATATGTGGATGACATATTGTTGATTGGAAATGATATAGAATTTCTGGATAGCATAAAAGGATACTTGAATAAGAGTTTTTCAATGAAAGATCTGAGTGAAGTTGCTTATATATTGGGCATCAAGATCTATAGAGATAGATTAAGACGCTTGATAGGACTTTCACAAAGCACATACCTTGATAAAGTTTTTAAGAAGTTCAAAATGGGTTAGTCGAAGAAAGGGTTCTTGCCTATGTTACAAGGTGTAAAGTTGAGTAAGACTCAAAGCCCGACCACGGCAGAAGATAGAAAGAGAATGGAAGTCATTCCATACGCCTCAGCCATAGGTTCTGTAAAGTATGCCATGTTGTGTACCAGACCATTGTGTGCCTTGCTATGAGTGTGGTGTAGCGACCAGACCTCAAACAGTCTGATCTCTGTGCATCAGTGTCATCCCTAAATCAGTAATGCTGACACGCACAGTACTCAAAGGATTTATAACAGAGTAGTAATCACACACTTATTACATTGAATGTCTCAAAAGAGAGATTATTACAAATAAATATGGCTTAAGGCCATCTAATAACGATAATAGTGGAAGGCTTGGAAGATAAGTGAGTCCATCAACTCCAACGACATCACTGAGTATAGAACCACGATCCTAAGACATCTTACTCGTCGTCTGAAAAGTCCGCAACATGAACGTTGCAGCCCAAAAATGGGTCAGCACATGGAATATGCTGGCAATGTAACACATAGAGAGTAATGAAAGAATAAAGCTATACTACATGCATATATGGCTGGTGGAAAGCTCTATGGTTACAGTTTTGCATAAAGCCAATTTTTCCCTACTACAAAAGAATAAATTTATTTAACTATCATGGTGGTTGCTAAACATTGAGAATGGTTGACAGCATTCTCAATCCCAATTAAGTAACATCATCATTAAAACCCAACAATATTAATTAAAGTAACATGATGAGATTCACATGATAATCCAAGTACTAGATACTCAAAACGTCCATAACCGGGGACACAGCTAACCATGATTAGTTTATACACTCTGTAGAGGTTGCGCACTTTTCCCCACACGACTCGATCTCCTCCGTTGGTTTTCTCGCACTACATGGTGTTTGAGAAACGCATGACCGAGACATAGTCTTTCAGAAGCGCTAGCACCTTACGATGGGTAGACCTGTACACCTACTTTCTCCTACATCTGCTAGTCTACCACTATAAGAGTTCACATGACTTAATCAACTATGCTAGAGCCCATAATAGCATGTGGCTGCACACGGAAGTTTCTAGCATGAATAATCTTATGATCCCTTTGAGCCTGGGTGGCGGTCCAAAAAAACAAACAAGCAATCCTGGAATACCCAGGTACCTCAATCCACCCAGATGTGTATTAAAGTTGCCAGCTTAAATAAACCATTAATTCACAAACTCACATCTGTCATGGATACACTCACCCAATCCACGTCTACTAGCATAGCATGGCATAAAGCAAACGTAGAAGTAACTCCCAAGGGTTTGATAATAAAATAGGTAATAGGTACTACCTCATCTACTTCCCAAAACGCACATATTAATCAGATCCTAACCATGCAATTGTTTGAGGATTGATCTAATGCATAAAACTGGGTAGTAAAGGGATATGATCAAAGTGTTACTTGCCTTGCTGATGATCCGCGAAACCTAGGGATTCGAAGTAGCAAGCGGCGCAATCCGGGTACTCTATCGCAAGCAAACAAACAAACAAGCATACAATAAGTACTCATCTAATGCACAGGTAAAACTCAAATAAGAGATCTAACCAGAAAACTCAACTTAAGAACTCCGGTTTGCAAAAAGAATCAAATCGAATGAAGAAACAAAACTCAAATGGCGAAAGAAACAAACTTCAATTACTAATTTGGACCTAAGTCAAATTTTACAGAAGCAAAAACTTGTTTGAGTGGATTATTCGGAAAGAGTGTTTCGAGACGAAACTCCAGGCGCTTGAATCGCCTCATTCCGATAAACGAGCGAAACGTTATACTAAAACGAAAATCGGAACAGAAATCGCGATCGGAAAAATCACGGAATAAATCCGAGAAAAAGAAAATGACGAACAGATTAACGAACAAACATTCATTATCTGGATCTAAATGATGAACGTGTTCGTTAAAACGAACGAACGAGCGAAGCTCGCTAATTAACCTAAACCGGCAAAAAAACGATCTAATAAAAAAACGAATCTAAAAGAACGACGGAAAACGGCAGCGGCGGCGGGGTCAACCTCGGGTGCGGGTCGGCGGCGGCGTTTTGGCGAGGGCGGCGGCGGCGGCGGCGGCAAAGACCGAGCGACGGCAGCGGCGGGCTAGGGTTAGGGTTTGGGCAGCGGCGGCGGGTGGGCTGGCGGCGGCGGTTTGGGCTGAGGGGGTCAGCCCGGGGCGCGGCTTATAAAGACCCTCGGCCAGGAGAGTCCGGGCCGATCCCGGCCCGTAGTCGGTTCGGATTTTTTTAAATAATTATCACGCAGAAAATCAAACGAAAGAAATACTAAACGGACTCCAAAAATCCCGAAATAAATTTTCCCCGGCTTCTAAAATCAAGACGGTTTAGATGAACATTTATTTTGGGCCTAAATGCAATTTTGAAAAACACGCATTTTTCCTAAATTCAAATAAAATAGCCAGAAAATCCAAAATAAAATCTTATTTGATTTTTTATCAAATCCTCAATATTTCTTTATTTTGGGAAAGTCATTTTATTCCCTCTCTCATATTTTTGTAATTGAAATAATTGAAGATAAAATAAATAAAATCAAATGATCCTACTTTCAAAATTTGAGAAAACTCAAATATGAAAATATCGAAATCCCCAACTCTCTCCGTGGGTCCTTGAGTTGCATAGAATTTCTAGGATCAAGGCAAAATGCACTAAATATGATATGCAGTAATGATCTATTTGTATAACATTCCAAATTGAAAATTTGGGATGTTACATGTGGCAAGGGGGTACAATAGTGATCCAGGAGTGGATCACTGGACAACGGTCAAAATTATCCTTAGGTACGTGAAGAGGACTAAGGAAATGTTTCTCGGTGATGGAGGTGATAAAGGGTTACGTCGATGCAAGCTTTAACACTGATCCAGATGACTCGAAGTCTCAATCTAGATATATATTGAAAGTGGGAGCAATTAGCTAGAGTAGCTCCATACAGAGCTTTGTAGACATAAAAATTTGCAAAATACATACGGATCTGAATGTGACAGACCCGTTGACTAAACCTCTCTCACAAGCAAAACATGATCACACCTTAGTACTCTTTGGGTGTTAATCACATGGCGATGTAAACTAGATTATTGACTCTAGTAAACCCTTTGCGTGTTGGTCACATGGCGATGTGAACTATGGGTGTTAATCACATGACGATGTGAAGTATTGGTGTTAAATCACATGGCGATGTGAACTAGATTAATTACTCTAGTGCAAGTAGGAGACTGAAGGAAATATGCCCTAGAGGCAATAATAAAGTTGTTATTTTATATTTCCTTATTTCATGATAAATGTTTATTATTCATGCTAGAATTGTATTAACCGGAAACTTGATATATGTGTGGATACATAGACAAAACACCGTGTCCCTAGTAAGCCTCTACTAGACTAGCTCGTTAATCAAAGATGGTTAAGTTTCCTAACCATAGAAATGTGTTGTCAATTGATGAACGGGATCACATCATTAGGAGAATGGTGTAATGGACAAGACCCATCCGTTAGCTTAGCATAATGATCCTTCAGTTTTATTGCTATTGCTTTCTTCATGTCAAATACATATTCCTTCGACTATGAGATTATGCAACTCCCGGATACCGGAGGAATACCTTATGTGCTATCAAACATAGCAACATAACTGGGTGATTATAAAGATGCTCTATAGGTACCTCCGAAGGTGTTTGTTGGGTTGGCATAGATCGAGATTAGGATTTGTGACTCTGAGTATCGGAGAGGTATCTCTGGGCCCTCTCTGTAATGCACATCATAAGAAGCCTTGCAAGCAAAGTGACTAATGAGTTAGTTGTAGGACGATGCATTACGGAATGAGTAAAGAGACTTTCCGGTAACGATATTGAACTAGGTATGAAGATACCGACGATCGAGTCTCGGGCAAGTAACATACTAATGGACAAAGGGAAAAACGTATGTTGTCATAACGGTTCGACCAATAAAGATCTTCATAGAATATGTGGGAGCCAATATGAGAATCCAGGTTCCGCTATTGGTTATTGATCGGAGAGGTGTCTCGGTCATGTCTACATAGTTCTCAAACCCATAGGGTCCGCACGCTTAACGTTCGATGACGATTTTGTATTATATGAGTTATGTGATTTGGTGACCGAATGTTGTTCGGAGTCTTGGATGAGATCACATCCATGACAAAGAGTCTCAAAATGGTTGAGAGGTAAAGATTGATATATAGGACGATAGTATTCGGACATCGGAAGTGTTCCGGAGGGTACCGGGTACATAACGGGTCACCGAAAAGGAGTTTCAGGCAACCCCGACAAAGATATGGGCTTAATGGGCCGAGGGAGGGACAGACCAGCCCACAAGGGGCTGGTGCGCCCCTTTCCCTGGCCGCAGGCCCTAGAGGAAGGAAAGGAAGGGGCGCCACCTCCTCCTGCCTTTCCCCTTTGGTGGGAGAAAGGAAAATGGGGGGTGCCACCGTCTCCTTCCTTCCCCTCATCGCCAAAAGAAGGAAAGGGGGGCGCCGGCTAGATATACGTGGGGAGGGGGCGCCTAGAACACACAACAACATCTGTTAGCCGTGTGTGGTGCCTCCCTCCACAGATTACACCCTCAGTCATATTCTCGTAGTGCTTAGGCGAAGCCCTGCGCGGATCACTTCACAATCACCGTCACCATGCCGTCGTGCTGACGGAACTCATTTACTTCCTCGACACTTTGCTGGATCAAGAGTTTGAGGGACGTCATCAAGCTGAATGTGTGCAAAACTCGGAGGTGTCGTACATTCAGTGCTTGATCGGTTGGAATGAGAAGAAGTTCGACTACAACAATTGTGTTGTCAAACGCTTTCTCTTTCAGTCTACGAGGGTACATAGACACACTATCCCCCTCTCGTTGCTATGCATCTCCTAGATAGATTTTGCGTGAGCGTAGGAATTTTTTTGAAATTGCATGCTACATTCCCCAACATCTGCGTGCGCGTCTTCTTAATATGAGGTGCAGAGCACGCGGTTCAGTTGTACCAGCGTGGGTGGCGATTGCTCATTCGACCACGTGAAGTGTCGTCCGTTGAGGTATATTTCCTTCAGCATGAGGTTGTTGATGAGGCGGCGGAACCGGCCTATCATACGGCGGTTCAAGTTGCCCCTACTCTTGTCCTCATTGCGGAGGATTAGGTTGAAGTCACCACACACCATTGCTACGTCTTGAGCTTGCGTTGGTTTTCCTTGAAGAGGAAAGGGTGATGCAGCAATAGTAGCGTAAGTATTTCCCTCAGTTTTTGAGAACAAAGGTATCAATCCAGTAGGAGGCTCCTCAAAAGTCCCACACACCTACACAAACAAACAAAGAACTCGCAACCAATGCAATAAAGGGGTTGTCAATCCCTTCACGGCCACTTGCAAAAGTGAGATCTAATAGAGATAGTATGATAAGATAAATATATTTTTGGTATTTTATAATATAGATGCAAAAAGTAAAGATGCAAGTAAAAGTAGATTGGAAGAAAACATGATAAGAGATAGACCCGGGGCCATAGGTTTCACTAGAGGCTTCTCTCAAGATAGCATAAGTATTACGGTGGGTGAATAAATTACTGTCGAGCAATTGATAGAAAAGCGAATAATTATGAGATTATCTAGGCATGATCATGTATATAGGCATCACGCCCGTGACAAGTAGACCGACTCCTGCATACACCTACTACTATTACTCGACACATCGACCGACTCCTGCCTGCATCTAGAGTATTAAGTTCATAAGAACAGAGTAATGCCTTAAGCAAGATGACATGATGTAGAGGGATAAACTCATGCAATATGATATAAACCCCATCTTTTTATCCTCGATGGCAACAATAAAATACGTGCCTTGCAACCCTTTCTGTCACTGGGTAAGGACACCGCAAGATTGAACCCAAAGCTAAGCACTTCTCCCATGGCAAGAAAGATCAATCTAGTAGGCCAAACCAAACTGATAATTCAAAGAGACTTGCAAAGATAACTCAATCATACATAAAAGAATTCAGAGGAGATTCAAATATTTCTAATAGATAAACTTGATCATAAACCCACAATTCATCGGATCACGACAAACACACCGCAAAAAGAGTTTACATCGAATAGATCTCCACAAGAGAGGGGGAGAACATTGTATTGAGATCCAAAAAGAGAGAAGAAGCCATCTAGCTAATAACTATGGACCCGAAGGTCTATGGTAAACAACTCACAACTCATCGGAGGGGCTATGGTGTTGATGTAGAAGCCCTCCATGATCGATTCCCCCTCCGGCAGAGCGTCAGCGAAGGCTCCAAGATGGGATCTCGCGGATACAGAAGGTTACGATGGTGGAAATTGTGTTTCGTTGGCTCTCTGGATGTTTTCGGGGTATGTAGGCTTATATAGGAGGAAGAAGTACGTCGGTGGCCGCTCGAGGGGCCCACGAGACAGGGGGCGCGCCCTATAGGCGGGGGGCGCCCTACCCTCTCGTGGCCGCCTCGGGTGCTTCTTGACTGGCACTCCAAGTCCCCTGGATCACGTTCGTTCCAAAAATCACCCTCCCGAAGGTTTCATTCCGTTTGGACTCGCTCGATATTCCTTTTCTTCAAATCTGAAATAGGCAAAAAACGGCAATACGGGCTGGGCCTCCGGTTAGTAGGTTAGTCCCAAAAATGATATAAATGTGTAAAATAAAGCCCATAAACATCCAAAAGGGGTAATATAATAGCATGGAACAATCAAAAATTATAGATACGTTGGAGACGTATCAACCATCCATGGCCCGGGATGGTCCGCGCACACGTCTCTCGGCTCTTGCAAGAATGTGATCTTGTCTACATCCTCCTACGGGCCATAGACAACTGACAGCCACCAAGGCGTGCCCATGGCCGCAGTCACCTTGGCCATGAGGGCATTCATGGTGAACAAGGGGTTCGTGATAGTCACGACGCTGCTCTTCCACGCGAGCAGAATGCTGCCCCGTGTGCCTTGTGACGGGAGGTACGTGCAGTCATCAAAATCGAAGCCCAAAGTGTCGGGAACAACCGAGGAGCAGATCAACTCCATTTTTGTTCCTTGAAGGGAAACAATGGAGGCAGAGGTGGTTCCAATCAGCGAGTGGATCGCCGTGCATCGGGCGTGCGCATTTAGTCTGCACATATTCCATACAACAAGTTTAAGATTGTGATCCATGCACACAAAGTCGACGAGGGGGTGCAGTTCGGCTCATGTCACGCGTACCATAGTGTTGCTTGTCGAGGCAGTTGTTGAGGAAGCTATGCACGCAGGGATCTCACGGTCAACCAATGTGGCGATGGTCGTGAGGACCAAGAGCGGGATGGGTGGTGCAAATAGGTCATTGTACGCCTTCATCTCAGCCGAGGTAATCCTATGGCTCGTCCCAACGATCCCAAGGGTGAGCAAGATCTGGACCTGCGATGTTCGTTCTGCTGTGGGCGGTGCCGCCAATGAGGAGGCCGATGTCGAGGTCGAGCAGCCGCGTCACAGGGGTGAAGTTGAGCGGGCGCCGCGGTCTTCTCCTAGGAATAGGCAGCACAATGGTGATGTGCTTCATGGCGGTGGCTAGGAACTCATCCAGAATCCAAGTGCGCGACAGGGCAGCGCGGCCACGGGATCGACATAGTGTGATCGGCGGGAAGGCGAGCCGCCCTGAAGCAGAATGGCTCGGGCCGTGCTGCACTGGTGTTGGCATATCCTCTGGGGGGCGGTCATCGTCGGCTGATCCGTCGTGGGTTGGGCCGGTGGTCTTTGCAGTATTCCCATCGGGGTGCAGGGCCCGGCCTGTCTGGTGGTGGCGTTGGCGCCACAGGTGGGTTGCACTTCCCCGCCCTCCTCGGCACACGCGTGAGACCCATGGGGCTGATACGCCTCCAATTCATCTATAATTTTTTATTGTTCCATGTTGTTACATTATCATTCTTGGATGTTCTACAATCATTTTATAGCAACTTCATATCATTTTTTGGGACTAAACTATTGACATAGTGCCCAGTGCCAGCTGCTCTTTTCTGCTTGTTTTTTACATCACGGGAAATCAATATCAAACAGAGTCCAAATGCAGCGAAACTTTTTGTGGGTTTTTTTGGACCAGAAGACATCCAGTGGGCCAAAGAAGTACCGAAGAGGGGGGCCGAGGTGAGCAAAAGACAATTGGGCGCGCCTGGAGGCCCAGGCACGCCCAGGTGGGTTGTGCCCACCTTGGTGGCCTCCTGCACCGCCTCTTTGCTCTATGAATACCCCAATATTCCGGAAACCCTAGGGGAGTCGATGAAAATCAATTCCAGCCACCGCAAGTTCTAGAACCACCAGATCCAATCTAAACACCATCACGGAGGGGTTCATCATCCTCATTAGTGCCTCTCCGATGATGCGTGAGTAGTTCATTGTAGACCTACGGGTCCGTAGTTAGTAGCTAGATGGCTTCCTCTCTCTCTCTCTCTCTCTCTCTCTCTCTCTATTCTTAACACAATGGTCTCTTGGAGATCTATTTGATGTAACTCTTTTTGCGGTGTGTTTGTTGGGATCCGATGAACTTTGAGGTTATGATCAGATATATGTTTTTATCCATGAAAGTTATTTGAGTCTTTTGATCTCCTATACGCATGATTACTTATAGCCTCGTATTTCTTCTCCGAATCTTTGGTTTAATTAGGCTAACTAGATCGATTTTTCTTGCCATGGGAAGAGGTGCTTTGTGATGGGTTCGAACTTATAGTGCTTGATCGCAGTGATAGAAGGGGAACCGACACATATGTATCGTTGCTATTAAGGATAACAAGATGGGGTCTATTTCTACATAAATAGATTTTGTCTATGACACGTATCCAACGTATCTATAATTTATGAAGTATTTATGCCATGTTTACAACAATTTTATATGGTTTTGGTATGATTTACATGGATCTAACCCGGACTGACGCTGTTTTCAGCAGAACTACCATGGTGTTGTTTTTTGTGCAGAAATGAAAGTTCTCCAAACATTGCGAAACTTTTTGTGGGTTTTTTATGGACTAGAATAGAAACATTGGACTAGAGCAGCACCTGGGGGGTGCCCCGACGGGGGCACAACCCACCAGGGCGCGCCTGGGCCCCTAGGCGCGCCCTGGTGGGTTGTGCCCACCTCGGTGGCCTCCCGTACCTCTTCTTCGCCCTATAAATTCCTAAATTTTCTGTAAAACCCTCACGGAAAACCTAGATCGGAATTTCCACTGCCGCAAGCCTCTGTAGCCACCAAAAACAAATCGGGAGCCTGTTTCGGTACCCTGCCGGAGGGGGAGATCATCATCGATGGCCATCTTCATCATCCTGGCGGCCACCACGATGAGGAGGGAGTATTCCACCCTCGGGGTTGAGGGTTTGTACCGGTAGCCATGTGTTTAGTCTCTCTCTCTCTCTCTCTCGTGATCTTGAGATGTCATGATCTTGACGTATCATGGGCTTTGTTAACATAGATGGATCATATGGTGTTTCTCCCCTCTCTACTCTTGTTGTGATGAATTGAGTCTTTACCCTTTGAAGTTTTGTCTTGTCAGATTGAATGTTCAGATCTAAGAACACATGATATATGTCTTGCATATGAATAACCGTGGTGACAATGGGGTACTATTTTGATTCACTTGATATATGTTATGGCACTCAACTTGCGGATTCCCAAGGTGACTTTGGGGTAATCTATGCGCGGGAGTTGATGCACATTTTTATTATCTTTTCTCCGATAGAAACTTTGGGGTCTCCTTTTAGTTCTTTGTGTGGATTGAGCATTACGAATCTAAAATTGTTTGATACATATCGTATAATTAACTCACGGGTAATCGCGGTGACATTGGGGTATCTAGGTGACATTAGAGTTGGTTGATATGCATCATATGGTGTTACTTTAGTACGAACTCTTGATTTGATCGATTGAAAAGAATAGCTTGCTATTATTTTAGTACGCTAGGATAGATTGATCTAAAATAATAGCTTTGAGGTGATTTCGTACCATACAAACAATTTCTATCTTTTGTTCTCCGCTAATAGGAATTCAGGAGTTATTCTTTATTGCACTTTGAGGGACAATCATATGATCCAACTATGTTAGCATTGTTGAGAGATTGCACTAGTGAAAGTATGCACCCTAGGCCTCATTTTCCATCATTGCAATACCGTTTGTGCTCTGTTTTACTATTTACTACCTTGCTGTTTTTTATTGGTCGCACTACAAAAACTCATATATACTATCCATACTACACTTTTATCATCATCTCTTCGCTGAACTAGTGCACCTATACAATTTGTCATTGTATTGGGTGTGTTGGGGACACAAGAGATTTCTTGTACGGTTGCTTGAGAGAGACTATCTTCATCCTACGCCTCCCACGGATTGATAAACCTTAGGTCATCCACTTGAGGGAAAATTGCTACTATCCTATAAAACTTTGCGCTTGGAGGCCCAACACGAGTCTACAACAATAAAGTTGCATAGTAGACATCAAGCTCTTTTCTGGCGCCGTTGCTGGGGAGGTCAGTGCTTGAAGGTATACCTTTAGATCTTGCAATCGAATCTTTTATTTTCTTGTTTTATCACTAGTTTGGTTTATAAAAGAAACTACGTAAAAATGGAATTGAGGTTGCATCATATTATTGATCATCTTTATAATGTCTTTCGTGAAAATGATGGAAAAAGAAAATTGTGCTGAATTGATATAAGAAGAATTCTATAGGATGTTTGGCATAAAATATTTGAATGATGAGCATGATTGCAATGTTGTTGGTATGAACTCTTTGAATATCCACGATGTTAATGATATGCAAAGTCACAAGCTTAGGGATGCTATGTTTTATCAAGATGATGTTTTTAGTCCCCCAAGATTTGATGTGCAAATTTGTTATAATGATTGCATGCCTCCTATTTATGATGATTATAATGATTAAAGTGGATTTGGAGAGGTAATGAATTTATTTAATGTTGAATCCACTATTTCGGAAGATGTTTCAATTGATTATGATGAGAACAAAGTTGCTATCTATGATGATTATGGTGATGACATGTATGTTATAAAGAGTAACGATAACCATGAAACTTGTCATCGTGATTTTAATTTTCAATATCATGATAGTTATTTTGTGGAGTTTGCTCCCACTACCATTCATGAGAATAAATTTGCTTATGTGGAGAGTAAGAAAATTTCTATGCTTGTGGATCATGAAAAGAATCCTTTATGTGATAGTTATATTGTTGAAGTCATTCATGATGCTACTGAAAATTATTATGAGGGAGGAACTTATGCTTGTAGGAATTGCAATAATATCAAGTTTCCTCTCTTTATGTTGAAAATTTTGAAGTTGCACTGGTTTTGCCTCCCTATGCTAGTTGATTGTTGCTCCCATAAGTTGTTTTCTCAAAAAATCCCTATGCATAGGAAGTGTTAGGCTTAAATGTGCTAGTCATATGCTTCATGATGCTCTCTTTGTGTTTCAATTCTTATCTTCTATGTGAGCATCATTGAAATCATCATGCCTAGCTTAAAAGGCATTAAAGAAAAGCGCTTGTTGGGACACAACCCAACACTTTTATCTACTGTTTTTGTGTGTTCACATGATTATGCTACTGTAGTAATCATGTTTTATTGTTTTTGTTTCAATAAAATGCCAAGTAAAGCCTTTGGGATCATGTTGGGTGATAGTTGATTTGATCTTGCTGAAAAACTGAAACTTTGCGCTCACGAAAATAACTCTCATTTTTAACAGAAGAGTGATTTTGAGTTGATTCTTTTTGCTGAATATTAATATACAAACACGTGATCCTAATTTTTCATAATTTTTGGAGAGCAGAAGTATGGTTTGAGTACAGATTACTACAGACTATTCTGTTTTTGACAGATTCTGTTTTCATTGCATAGTTTGCTTGTTTCCTAGTTTCTATGGCTTATATTGCTCAATATAAATTGTAAAAATGATATGCTAAAGTATTCATTGTTTGGAACAATTATGAATCTTGTCTTTGACAGTACCAAAAGTGAAATGGTTTGCTCTTTATCATACTAACCTATCTCACAAGGTTCCGTTAAGTTTTGTGTGATTGAAGTTTTCAAGTTTTGGGTGAGATATCGATATGAGGAGAATAAGGAGTGAAAATACCCTAATATTGGGTATTTCCAAGGCACCCCAAGGTAATATTCAAGGAAGATCCAAGCAACTAAGCTTGGGTATGCCCCGGAAGGCATCCCCTCTTTCGTCTCCAACATTATCGGTAACCTCACTTGGAGCTATGTTTTCATTCGTCACATGATATGTGTTTTGCTTGGAGCGTCAATTTATTTTGTTAGAATTTTCTTGATGTTATTTATAATAATGTTTTGCATCTTTTATTTCAATAAAAATGTCAAGTATAGCCTTTGCCATGCTTATCTTGCAAGTATACATGTTGTTGTTTCAAAACAGTAAGTTTATCGATGTTGCAAAAATTCCCTAGAAAAGTCAGAATGTGATAAATTTCTAAAACTTTTTGAAAAATAAGATATGATAAATTTTCTAAAGTTTGGTAATTTTTTCAGAATTTTTGGGGTTAGGTAAGTATGATGAATATTGCATTCTTTACAGACTGTATTGTTTTGGCAGATTGCTATTATGTTTGCATTATTTGCATATGTTTGTGGTTTAATGATTCTATTTGAGGATAGGAGTATTAAATATGCAGAGGCATTTAGTAGGCAATGCTAAATGATAATTTTAGTTATTTGCTATAGTAGAGAATGATAAGGTTATTGCATTGTTTTATACTAACTTATCTCACGAGTTCTTGTTGAGTTTTGTGTGGATGAAGTTTTTGAGATTTGGGGAAACCGTGATATAAGAGGAATTAAGGAGACACAAAAGCTCAAGCTTGGAATGCATCCCAAGTTAATATTCAAAGAAGTCTCAAGCATCTAGGCTTGTGGATGCTCCGGTAGGCATCCCACCTTTCTTCTTCAACAATTATCGGTTAGTATTGGTTGAGCCTAAGTTCTTCCTTCTTCACATGAGTTGTGCTATTCTTGGAATGTCATTTTGTTTTGTTTTGCTTGCTGTTTTAATAAAATACTTAGATCTGAAAGTTTTAAATAAAATAGAGTCCTCAAATAGCTACCCATTTACATAACTACTCGCTTGATCTTCACTTATATCTTTTTGGAGTAGCTTGTCAATTACTCTCGTGCTATACTTATATCCTATGAGTAATTTTTTTAATGAATTGGATATCATGAAGTTGAAATTACATGTTCATATCATGCCTAGTAGTGGCTTCACATTGGGTTTAGAAAGTGAAAGCTTTTGAAGCTTGACAATCACAATATTGGTCATACAAGCAATTCACGAATAATTAGTATAAGGAAGAGAACTTTCACATGCAAATACACTATCTTGGAAATCTTTCGTGATTGTGAGCCCCCATCAAAATATTATATGTCAAAATTGTTGACATTGGACAAGGAAGACAACATAATGATTTATGTTTGTTCATATTCACATAGAAGTTATATTGTCATAGATCCTTCAACATGTGGTGCTTGCCCCCTATCTTTGCTAGCCAAAAATTCCGCACCAAGTAGAGATACTACTTGTGCATCCAAAAACCCTTAAACCCAAATCTTATTTTTGAGAGTCCACCATACCTACCTATGGATTGAGAACGATCCTTCAAGTAAGTGGTCATCGGTGCAATAAGGCAACAAAAATTGCTTCTAAAAGTGTTAGATCATTTAGTGTAAGAGAAAATTGAGCGTTGTACGAACTTATGATGGCAAAGAATAAAAGCGATAGACTGCATAATAAAGGTTGCTATCATAAGGTACAATATAACGTGATGTTCTTTTACACTAAGGGGTTGAGCACACAAACAAATAAGTGCACGGCAACCTCTGCTTCCCTCTGTGAAGGGCCTATCTTTTACTTTTATGTATTTACTTTCATGCAAGAGTCAAAGTTTTTCTCTCTATTCCTTTTTATTTTTCTCCTTTGGCAAGTATCATGTGGTGAGGAAACATCTAGGCACATATATCCAGTTGGATATGGGTAGCATGAGTTATTATTGTTGACATCACCCTTGAGGTGAATACGTTGGGAGGCAAAATTATAAGCCCCTGTCTTTCTGTGTGTCCGGTTGAAACGTTTTACTCATGTGTAAGCGATGAGTGTTAGCAATCATAGAACACTCTATGATGGTTGAGTATGTGGAGCTCTTACTTAGACTCCGTTGAATAAGTTGAATTGCAATTGCTTGGTGACTGAGAACATAGGTTGTTGAGTTTCAAGAGAATTCATTATTTGAACCTTAACATGTGAATTGGTTGCTACTATAACATGAGAAGTTTTCTAAGAAAAAAATTGTTGTTATGATGCTAGGGAAAGTGATTGAAATTCTCATTGATCAAACTTGTGCACTTTGCTAGCATTCACACTTCATAAATTATTTCTTTTATTATTTACCAACTCGAGGACGAGTAGGAATTAAGGTTGGGGATGCTGATACGTCTCCAACATATCTATAATTTATGAAGTATTCATGCCATGTTTACAACAATTTTATATGGTTTTGGTATGATTTACATGGAACTAACCTGGAATGACGCTATTTTCAGCAGAACTACTGTCGTGTTGTTTTTTGTGCAGAAATAAAAGTTCTCCAAACACCGTGAGACTTTTTGTAGATTTTTTATGGACTAGAAGAGAACCATTGGGCTAAAGCAGCACCTGGGGGTGCCACAAGGGGGGAACAACTCACCAGGGCGCGCCTGGCCCCCCAGGCGTGCCCTAGTGGGTTGTGCCCACCTTGGTGGCCTCCCGTACCTCTTATTCGCCCTATAAATTCCCAAATATTCCGAAAACCCTCACAGAGAACCTAGATTGGAAGTTCCGCCGCCACAAGCCTCTGTAGCCACCAAAAACCAATCGGGAGCCCATCCCGGCACCCTGCCGGAGGGGGAGATCATCACCGGTGGCCATCTTCATCATCCCGGCGGCCACCACGATGAGCAGAGAGTAGTATACGCTTGGGGCTGAGCATTTGTACCAGTAACTATGTATTTATTCTTTCTCTCTCGTGATCTTGAGATATCACGATCTTGATGTATCATGGGATTTGTTAACATAGATGGATCATATGGTGTTTCTCCCCTCTCTACTCTTGTTGTGATGAATTGAGTCTTTACCCTTTGAAGTTTTGTCTTGTCGAATTGAATGTTCAAATCTAAGAACACATGATGTATGTCTTGCATATGAATACCCGTGGTGGCAATGGGGTATTATTTTGATTCACTTGATATATGTTATGGCACTCAACTTGCGAATTCCCGAGGTGACCTTGGGGTAATCTATGCGTAGGGGTTGATGCATGTTTTTATTATCTTTTCTCCAATAGAAACTTTGGGGTCTCCTTGTAGTTCTTTGTGTGGATTGAGCATTATGAATCTGAAATTGTTTGACACATATCATATAATTAACTCACGGGTACTCACGGTGACATTGGGCTATCTAGGTGACACTAGAGTTGGTTGATATGCATCATATGGTATTATTTTAGCACGAACTCTTGATTAGATTGATTGGAAAGAATAGCTTGCTGTTATTTTAGTATGTACTCTAGGATAGATTGATCGGAAAGAATAGCTTTGAGGTGGTTTCCTACCCTACAAACAATTTCTACATTTTGTTCTCCGCTAATAGGAATTCGGGAGTGATTCTTTATTGCACTTTGAGGGATCATCATATGATCCAACTATGTTAGCATTGTTGAGAGATTGCACTAGTGAAAGTATGCACCCTAGGCCTCGTTTTCCATCATGCAATACCGTTTGTGCTCCATTTTACTATTTACTACTTTGCTGTTTTTTATTGTTTGCACTAAAAAAACTCATATCTACTATCCATACTACACTTTTATCATCATCTCTTCGCCAAACTAGTGCACCTATACAATTTGCCTTTATATTGGGTGTGTTGGGGACACAAGAGATTTCTTGTATTTGATTGCAAGGTTGCTTGACAGAGACTATCTTCATCCTACGCCTCCCACGTCTTGATAAACCTTAGGTCATCCACTTGAGGGAAAATTGCTATTGTCCTACAAAACTCTACGCTTGGAGGCCCAACACGAGTCTACAAGAATAAAGTTTCATAGTAAACATCAGCCTATATCATGTCATCATTCTTATTGCATTACTCTGTTTATCCATGAACTTAATGCACTAGATGCATGTTGGATAGCGGTCGATGTGTGGAGTAATAGTAGTAGATGCAGGCAGGGGTCGGTCTACTAATCTTGAACGTGATGCCTATATAATGATCATTGCCTAGATATCATCATGATTATTTGAAGTTCTATCAATTGCCCAAAAGTAATTTGTTTACCCACCTATGCTATTTTTCTCGAGAGAAGTCACTAGTGAAATCTACGGCCCCCGGGTCTTAATCATATTTGCCTTCGGGATCTATTTTTATTTGCTTTTATTTTCAGATCTATTAATCCAAAAATACAAAAATACCATGCTGCATTTTTTTAGTAATTTATTTTATCTCGCGTTCCCGCGAGATCTATTTATCCAATCTACTACAATTTTATCTATCTTTTTACCCATGAGGGATTGACAACCCCTCTCTTACATCGGGTTGCCAGTATTGTTCTTTCTGTGCAGGAGTTGTTTACATGGTGTTGCATGGTTCTCCTACTGGTTCGATAACCTTGGTCTCATCACTGAGGGAAATACCTACCGTTGCTGTGCTGCATCATCCCTTCCTCTTTGGGGAAATACCAGCGTAGTTCAAGCAAACATCAAAAGGGATTTCTGGCGCCGTTGCCGGGGAGACATCATCAACATCTACCAGGTTCCTAATCACAAATCTCATCTCCTTGCAATTTACATTATTTGCCATTTGCCTCTCGTTTTCCTCTCCCCCACTTCACAAAAATTTGATGTTTTATTCACCCTCTTTTTCATTCATCGTTTTCTCGTCAGATCTGTTTATGTTTGTGATCTTGTTTACCCACCTTGTCACTTTGGCTAGCATGACTTCTCCTCCTTTGTCTCCAGATTTTGAAGTTTTATACTTCAAGCAGAGATAAGGAGAAAATTTGAAAGATGCTTGGTATAGGCTAATGGAATCTTATCGCATTAGCAACCTGAAAGGGGATGCAAAGATTTTGCTTTGAAATTTTTATATAGGATTAGCCTTGCATCACAGGCAACTTCTGGATTTTGCCACTAAAGGAAATTTTATCGAACTTGATGCTAATACTGCCTATGAGATTTTAGAGGGGATCTTGGGAATTCCACCCACCAAGAAGGGGATTTCTGTTACTCAAGAAGGGGTTCAAATATTAGACAAGTTGAGTTGCATAACGTATGGTCGAGTTGCAAAAATATAATAAACCCCTCAAGCATATTAGTGGAAACCTCAATCGCATGAACACTTTGATTACTCTTTGCAATAAGAGGTTGGATATCTTAGATCTTAAGATGGTTTCTTTTCCTGAGAATTTAGGGAAGCGCAAAGAGCCTCCCGGGTTTGAGAAAACCCTCACAAGTTGACAAAACTACGAATGACAATACCTAGATCCTTTGCATTATGCCTAGCTAGGGGCATAAAACCATAACGCTCGTTGGGAGGCAACCCAACTTGTATCTTTTTGCTTTTTGGTTTTCTTGTTGTTTTCAATAAAATACCCAATTATGCCTCTTTTTAGATGTGTTTTTGTGGTTTAAATTAGTGTTCGTGCCAAGCAAAGCCTTTGAGAATTGGGTGATAGTTGATTTGATCTTGTTGAAAAACAGAAACTTTTGGCTCAGAAAAATAATTTTCATAAGTCACAAAAACATGTTTTTGCTCTAAATTTTTTATACAAGCACTACAAAAAAAATACACTTCCGTGATGATACGTATTTGTCATAGTAGGTCGCTTTTTTGTCATGCATGTACATCCATGACAAATTTATGACAGAATCAAGATAGTCATACCGTCTTTGTCAGAGAAGTGTTCGATGACATTACCAAAATTATCATCACGAAGTGTTCACTTCCATGACGATAAATCGCGCGTCACGAAGTGCTTTCGTCAAGGGTGACCGACACATGGCATCCATCAGAACGGAACTGCGTTAAGCTATCGGGTCGGGTTTTGGATCCGATAACCCGTTAACAGCCCGACCAATGGGGATTTTCCACGGTAAAATCATCATTGGTCGGAGGAAACATGTGTCGGCTCATCGTTGGGACAGATGTCATCCACTCATTGGATGTAGGCGCCTATGATACGTCGACACGTGGCACGGCTAATCAAGTTTAAATGGGCCGGCCCAACTAAAGGCCCACAAGATTTTGCGGCCCATAATGGGCCGGCCCAGTTAAAGGCCCATGAGATTTTGCGGACTATAATGGGCTGGCCCAGCTAAAGGCCCACAAGATTTCGCGGGCCATAATAGGCCGGCCCAGGTAAAGGCCCACAAGATTTTTGTGTGCCACAATGGGCCGGCCCAGGTAAAGGCCCACAAAATTCTTGCGGATCATAATGGGCCGGCCCAGCTAAAGGCCCACGAGATTTCACCGACATTAATGGGCCAGCCCAGCTATAGGCCCACAAGATTTTGAGGACCCTAGTAGGCCGGCCCATTAACTGGCTGCCATGTTTTGGGCCAAATGCCGGCCCATAATTGATCCGGACCATTAATGGCCTGCCACGTTCCGGGCCTAATAATGGCCCTTATAAGATCCGGCCCGTTAAAAGCCTCCCACTTTGTGGGCCAAATCACGGCCCAGATCAGGTCCGGCCCTTTAAGAGGCTTTGGGCTCAATTATGGCCCATATCAGATTCGGCCCGTTGACTGGACGCTATGCTTTTGGGCCCACTTGCTAAAGGCCCATTTAGTAATTCGGCCTGATATTAGTTTCGGCCTGTTAAGGGCCCATTTAACATTTCGGCCCTATATTAATTTCGTCCTTTTAAAAGCCCGTCAAATAGTTGGGCCTAACTACGGCCCGGTTTGCATCCGGCCTGCTCGCAGACGATATCTTATTGGGCAAACAAGGACCGAGACAACTTTGGCCTATTAAAAGCCCGTAAATTGATTCACACAATCATGGGCCGGGGTCCATTTCGGGCTGCCACCGGCCCGTGAGCTATTCGGCATGTTTCAAGCCCAGCCTACTTCTCAGCCTCCTAAAAGCCCATTGGGTTTTCTTGCGAAAAGAGGGCCGGGGGTTACTCGTCTTATTAAAGGCCCGAATCTACTAGTGGGCCAGTTTCATGGGGCCCATGATGCAGATCATACATCGTGATTGCATGACGGCCCGATTATGTACCGTAATTTTACGGTTTGGCCGGTTTACTGCGAAGACAGGATATATATACAGTAAAATAACTGCAGCATCGTGAATAAGAAAAAACCTAGACTATACAATAAAGAAATTACGGCATATTACATCCACTGGGCATCAAAGTTCGCCACTATGATAATAAAGCACAAGCAGACAACAGATTACATACACTGGGCATCAAAGATCGCCACCAGTGCAAATAAACACGCCGACAAAATAATATACAAAACCAGCAGCACTTCAATAGAGTACAAGAAAGGTTAGCCCTGCTAGGGAGCTACAGCGCAAGCAGCTGAGCAAGATGATGAGACTACGCTTGTTCAACACTTATATCTTCCTCACTCTGAAAGATAAACAAGCAGACAGATGACATGTTTTGCACATAAAAGTATCAGTGCTGACAATTCATCACATTTCTTACTGACGAATAAAGTGACACAGTTTAAAATTGCATTAACACAATATGGTATTGTTCAGGACAAGACATGGCAGGAATTGACATTGTGAAGGAGTTGGCAGCTTCATGACACCACTGGATTATAGATCAAGAACTCATAAGTATCAATGGTTAGTGTGCTGTCAATTTATCCCATTTCAGATTGGCAAATAAAGAGGCGGTTTAAATAATAGTAGAACGATATGGCATTGTTCATAGTTAAGACATTGCGAAATATGACATTGTGCTGTAGTGGGTAGGTTCACCACACCACTGGATTACGGATGAAGAACAGAAGCATGCATGCGGTGCAAAAGAAGATCACTTGCTCTGTATAGTTTAATTTACATGGTATGAAGAAGGAACTTGGTTGTACAACTGAAAACTTAAATTGAGAAGGACAAACTTTTGTTTATGAACTACATAATAAACTTTAAACATGCAATTTGATGCAAACACCAAAAATAAACAGCTGTTGCAGTCATGCCTAACCAAATATACACAACAAAGTTTGAAGGCTTGAGAAGGAGAAACTTACATTACTGGTGTAGACAGGCTCTATAAAGCCCTTATCCATGCTGATGGGGGGCAATTCAAGAAGTTTAGCACAAAATGTTCTTCATAAGCGTTGCCTTTATTCTACATTTTGTTAAGAGTAAATATAGATGTGATAATATACGAAAAAATGGAGAATATTTAAGATAAAATGAAGAGTGATGCTACATAACCAAGTAGCTATAAATGTATGTGCAGTGATACAGGCAAAAGGTAGAGCCAAGAGCAATGCACAGCTAAACTTCTTCAGTACCAACCTTATGGTAAGATTAAATATAGATCTGATGTGTAGAAAATGGAGGGCAAAGGAAAATAAGCTGCAGAGTGATGGTACATGAACAACTACCTATCAATATAAGTACACTGATAAAGGACAACATGTACTTACAAGAACAATGCAGAGCTAAAAAAGTCATTGGCATTGGATATATTCTACACTAATGTAACCATTCATACAGATCAGATAATTTGGAGCGAACAATTGATAAGCAAGCTATCATGCATACTACTGTCACATAATGAATCAGGTATGTATGCAAGTACAGTGATACAGGAGAATAGGTAATAACAAGAGCAAAGCAGCGGGCAGCATATTTGCGATATCATGTCGTTCTTTTCATACCGGAATTCTTCTTCGAGCTGATTTCCTGCAAAAAAGATCCGTAAGGCACATGCGGAAAAGTAGTAGTTCAAATTGTCATGTGATTTCATAGACAGTACCTCATCCTGGGAACGAGACCAGTGCATAACAAGGTTTTTCCATTCAATGTCTTCTAAATTTAGCATAGGAGACTTCACCGGAAATTCGTTTATAGACTTGCCATCAAAGTGTGATTTCCTCAGGTAACACCGATACTGCTGCAATGCTTCCTTGAAAAGCACAAGCAAGCTTTCCTCGTCATGACTATCTAGATTGACCCTCACCTAGTTACAACAATGTAATGTAAATCATTGATGTGTTCGATCAGCAGAAAACAGGAAAATAATAACCATGAATAATAGCACTTACACGTAAGTTGGACAGGAAGATGTGAAAATGGTGTTTGTCTTCACTATAATCTTCCCATGTTGGGAATATATGCACGTAGTCCTAACAACATTGAAAGCATTGTCTTTTAAACTGGGAATAAATGGAATGGGGTTCCAATCTACAGGAATTGGTTGTCTCTGCAGTTGAGATAGGTCTTCGGCCGGTGGACTTGCTGTACTTTTTGCTGGAGTGGGATTTTTCTATGGTACGGCTGGTGCTATGGCAAATGAAATCGGTATACCTTTTGCTGGTGTGCAGGTCCTGTGTGGTGGGGCTAGTGGTGTGGCCAGTGAAGTATGGGTACAGTCTGCTGGAGTCGGTCCTATGTTTTGTGTCACTGGTTGTACAACCAATATAAGTGGGGCGCTGTCTGATTTCTCTGGCACCACCACGTTTTTCAAGGACTTTGCTGGTGCTCCTTCAGGTTCGGCAATCACCCTCTTCGTTTTTGATGTCTAATGCACAACAACAGCATTTGAGTGGAAAAACATGGTATGACGACAGATGAAATATGTATTGATAATGGATGGGCATGGCATCTCGAGTTATATGATGAGTAAACTAAGCAGATGGTGGTGCAACAAAGTAGAAGAAATGCAAGACAACATATGCAAGATACGCGCAATCAATAAAACCTTGCCAAATTAGAGCAGGCACCTTGATGGGTGAACAGGACAGGCCATCTGCCTTTGACTCCTCGAGGTTTGAATAGTCATTAGAATGATATTCTGAACAAGAATCAACAGGTGGGGAGCGTACGAGTTTCATTGCTTCCAGAATGGCACTCAATGCCTTGGTGCCAATTTTGTAAGTCATTGCAGTGTTCCACAATATTCTTCTGATGCGCGGATTTTGATATTCACTGTAATTGCGTATAATATCTGAGAACCATGAAAACATAAATAGTTGTGAGATTATCTTTGTAATGCAGATGATTTTCTAATATAGGGGCGCCCCTGTAAACACTTATGTGCTATCACTGGATTCTGATGAGAGAGCTCATGTGTGTTGTAATATCGTGCGTGCATTTATATAATCCGCACAAGTACACAAAAAATAGGCTCCGTAAGTAAGGATAGTGGCGGATGATAGCTTCATAATATACTGTATAGATAGTTTATTGCCAAACCATGATAACAAGAGCACACATCAACGCAGATCATAGTGTACATAACAGGGGTACACCATAACCACGATATATAAATCGGGAAAGTGGAACTGGCTTGAAAATACGGTGTTGTATTGCCGCTAGTAATTGAAAGCCTATCGATCACGCATCAAAGACTATTGAACATGGTAAAGAAGAGCAAGCAGATTTTGGATAATAAAATGTTGGTTTGCGATTGCCCACACATGATGAACCAGAGCGCATTAAGAATGCAACTCCCACTGTCTCTCGACCATTTCAAAGGTTGGATGAAGATCCCACGCCTCCTAACCCTTCTTCTTCCTCGTCTCGATTCTTCCCATGAGAACATCAAGACGGGCCGCCGGCCGGACCACCGGCCCCCACCGCCTGTGTTCCTCCTCCACCCCACCCCCACCGCGCCAAGTTTTCTTCGTTTGGCGAGGCCCCACAACCACCCGAGCCCCTTGGATCGCACCGGCGAACTCCGGCGAGCTCTGAAAAATCGACTGACCCAATTTTGAAATTTAGTCTACTGTGATTTAACTAGTGTGGAATATAAAAGGGGAAAACCATAAGCATTGGGAGTATAGTGTTGAGCGTGCCATGGCGGATCTGAAGGTGCAAACCGGACAAAGGCAACTTCACAACCAAGACAAGAAATCAGAGTAAAGCAGTGGCGATCTATTTTCTTGTTGCGATAAATAAGTTGAGAAGATACGAAAGAGTACCGCCTCTGGTGCGGCGCCGTGTATGCATCTGGTGAGAATTTGACGGTGCTGCTGTAGTGACGGTTGTCGGCGGTGTGGAAGCAGATCTAGGAGGGTAGACGGTCGCGGCAGGGCGCGGTGGACGAGACAGTCGTAGGAGCGGCGCCGGCAAGGTGGACGATGGCGGGGATGAAGCGAGAGGATGGGATGCAAGGATCCCGGTCCGAAGGCGTGGATGAGAGAGGTCGATCTCTTGTAATGGACGGTGGCGTCGCGGTATCAGCTCCGACATGGTGGAGGAGGATGGCGGTGGATGGGGTGGCGGACGGAGGAGGGTGGGGTGGAGAGGGTGTTTTGGTGCCCACGGAGTACGAATGGGGAAAAGGGAGGTAGAGAGGAAGGGGGAACCATGTATTCAGGGCGCGCTTGTCTGAAATGCGAGGAAATTTACAAACTTAGCCCCTGTTTCAAATTTCTACTACATCACAGCAACATTAGTCGGTTGGGGATAGGACGGTAATCTCGCATACACCGAATATTTGCCGATGAGAGTTTGTTTTTGGCGCCCACCGTGTATGAATATGAATCGGGGAGGCAGTCGATTTCGGCCGAGGGCACACTGTGTTTTGGTGCCGACCGTGTATGAATCCGGGTGAGAGGCAGTTACGTCACGTTTGGGTGAAAATTACAAACCTACCCCTATCAAAACCTATAGAAATCCAGCAGATAGGCTTTGCGCGGCAGGGATAGGTAGTAGTGATTTCCATCTCATGGATTTTGGTTTCGGTGATTATCGTGACTTTCCCGCTTCGCTCAAATTTTGCACGGTGCACGTTTATCGTGCCAACTCAATTCAATCCCGTTTGTATTCTACTAATTTTTTTAAGGGATCCATTTTCAATTGGAATTACATTCTATATACATCATTTATATATATATATACTTTCAAAAGCACAACACCATTTATACATAAATATGGTTTACAAATGGCATGATCTCAGATTCATAAGGTTGTATCCATCAATTTGGATTTTCAAATATTTGAAACCACTTTATGTTGAAATCCAATGTATGCATTCCTCGCTAACTATCTCCAATTAATGTGTGTTTCATGCGGGGTTTTTTAACTTCTCAAACATGTATAATGTGTTTCACACATGCAACAAATAGTGTAATCCCGTTTAGACATTAATTGCATATAAACCATGCATTGTTTGTAATTGAAGAATCTATGGATCACCAATATTGATAAACTATATAACATTACACGTGTGCCCAAATTCAAATGAATATGCATGTTTGATACACCAATTTGCGTTATGATATTATCGATGTCGTGATCTCCAGTTTAAATATTTGAATCCCCTTTAATCCACATATTCGTCTCATATAGCTATCACTCATGCTTATATAGGACTATCTCTCTAGACCTATACGCGTTCATCATCTCTCAGGCATCTCTCGTGCTACGTGTATGTCGACAATGATCTTTTATCTTCGTAACACACTGACAGTACTCTCTCCATCGACCTTCATCACTCTATCTCTCTCTAAGTATATCTCGCTCCCTGCTATGTGTCTCTAGCTATGATTCTCCATGTGGAATCTCTTTCTCTCACACAAACAAAACTTTGTCTCCCGGGGTCTCATTTCTCTCAACTATTCCCATGTGTGCCACTCGCACACCCCTCATACAGAGATGTCTTTCGCTCCTTAGATATGAGAACCTACAACTCTTCCTCTTCAATATCTCTTTCTCACACACAAACACAAATTCCGTCTCCCAGGGTCTCATATTTCTCCATTGTTCTCTTGTATGTCGCTCAAACACACCCTCTCTCCCTAGAGATATCTTGTGTTCCCTCATATGTCTCTCTAGCTATCACTCTCGTTGTGAAATATCTTTCTCTCTCGCAGACACAAAACTTCATCTCTCTGGATCTCATTTCTCTCTGATATTTGTTTATATGTGACTCACATGCACCCTCTCTCTATCTCTCTCACACCCACACACATAACCCAGCCTTCTGATCCACTCGACTCCTATCTCTAGCGCACACTAGCTAGCATCTTTATCTTTCTGTTTATCTGTTTCTCCATCAACCTTCTTTCTCGCCCTCACTCTTGATTCCTATCACGCACACTACATATGTTTCTCTCTACATGCAGTCAAGTGCCCTCTCACACACATATATAACTTCACCTTTTGAACCACCCGACGGTCATCTCCGACACCCAAACTAATGGATGTCTCTCTAGCTAGCATCTCCATCTCTGTATCTATCTGTAGTTTCTCCGTCAACATTTCTTTCTCGCACGGAGTCTTGCTTCCTATCACCCACACTATATATGTCTATCCATACATATGCATTTATAGGTTGATCTCTTTTGCACAATCGTTGTGCCTCACCCCCTCTGCTCGCCATAGATGCATGCTCCAGCCCATGCCACTATCTCTTAAAGACAAAAACACATGCTCAATTGTCGGGCCTTCTTCCCTGCATTCTCACATGCATGCATATTGTCATACCGATCCGTCTCTCCCATGTCGTTGATATTAGGACTTATGTCTTCTTTCTTTTATCTCGATCATGCACGCGCGCACACACACACACATCCCACGTATACATGTATACCTCTCACACATGCATGTTCAATGTCTCTATGTCTCCATACGTAGTTAATTACCCTCAATCCTAATGCCACATCGAATCGTTCTCCTCTTTTGTGCACATAACTTCCGCCTGGATGGGCAAAACACACACTCACACTTAACAATCTCCTTCTAGCTACCCTCCCCCCCCCCCGCCCCGCACGCCTCTCACTCTTCCCCTATATCCCCAAAACCAATAAGACCATCCCTTTGTTTAATTCCCGCCTACATGCACCATCGATATATAGTAGTCTTCTGTGGTGTCTCTCGAACAAACACATTCTCTCGATGTCGACTCCTCTCACACGCACGCACCTTCTCTTCCCTCCTACGGGCATTTTCTCTCTCGCACCCCATCGTTGTGGCCTCTGCCATGCACATAACCTCTCTATGATGAAGCCATGCACACTTAAATTACATCCACCATAGAGGACCCCACGACACACACACACACGCACACGCACGCCCGCACCCCCCCACACACACACACACTAAGACTCCATCTCTCTCTCTCTCTCACACACACACACACACACACACCCCCCCCCACACACACACACACTTAGACTCCATCTCTCTCTCTCTCTCACACACACACACACAAACTAAGACTCCATCTCTCTCTCTCTCCTCTCTCTCTCTCTCTCTCACACACACACACACACCACACACACACACACACTAAGACTCCATCTCACACACACATGCTCTAGGCGGAGCATTTGTTCCTACGACCCTTCATCCAACCTTACCCGTATGATAAACAATCACCTTTATTTACTTGCATAACATGGATAGATTTCACTTTACTTTAGTAGTCAACAAACTTATCATCTGTATATCTATATACCCTTATAAAAAATGAGTTGGCGATGATGGTGTGCCTGCCATCTTGTAATATAGATCGTATGATCTATATCTGACGGATAGGAAGCAAACTATGATAATTTTACAAAAGATACCCGCACCTCTCTCCACATCATTATCTCCCGCAACCTCATTGCTCAGCAATTAAAAAGGAATAAGTCTCTGGAACAATCTAGCATGCATGGTGGCAGCTGCCGCCTGCCGGCGCCGTCCATCCCCATGCCCCCGCCCATTCCGACCACCAGTCACCACCACGCTCCACTCCTCCTCGCCTTATCTCTCATCTTTCATTTTTTCGATGACATTCTCGAGATACCAGTTTTTCGATAAAATTCTCGAGATATCATTAGTTTTTACACATGGTATTACTCCTGCATGGGTCAATCACAACAGGTGTTTTGTAAAAAATGCATATTGATGTTCTGTGCAATGCACGAGAATCTTGCTTGTAATTATATAACGCAAATCACCCGAGCAGGAAGTGACATTTTTTTGACACAACCACGTTAACATGGCCACGTAAATCACGAAGCAGGAAGGAGAAGGAAGCGGCTGTGGAGTAACGTTTTTACCACAATTTCTTAGGAAACTGAGTGCAATAATTGAGTAGTTTTGCAAACTACCATTACTACTACACCTGAAACGGTTCAAAACATATACTCCCTTGCCAGCGCGCGCTTCCCGCGTGAAACGGTCAGCGTCGCCCTGGAGCGTCAGTGCCGCATTAATGCCCGGCCAGAGCGGAGGCGACCTCTCACTGGCGCCAGCTTTGAAGTGGCACGACGGCCGAGAGAGCGCCGCTTCCCGATGCACGCGACTGCTCCGCGTCGAGACTGGCCATAGGCCCTGTTTGGTTCCATGGGTTAGAGTTAGTTTGAGCTAGTTGGGGCTCAAATAGCCCTAAAGTATCCAAGCATGAGGGTTTAAATTGGAGCAAGTTGCACCGAACCCACCAAAAAAACTACTATCCCACCCAAGAGGTGCTAACTGGAGATAGTTCTCATTGGGACCACTGAAAAATCACTTTTCTCTCTCCATGAAGTGCATTTATTGTCAATCTAACCCTGTCAACCAAACACCTCTTTGGCTACAGGTTAGTTCAGGGTTAGTCATGAGTTAGTCTAACCTCTAGCTAAGTTAGAGTATCAAACAGAGCAGATAGGACATGCAAGTTGCTCAAAGCATACTGAGCAAATTAAATGACGTGAAAGGATTTTTTTCTTTTTGAAAACGGAACGTGAAAGAAATTTTTTTAGAATGCTCTTGGCATGTCGCTAACATGTGATTGTTAACCGACCTCAATAGACGGCAGAAACGCCAGCCCGCCGCACTTTGATAGAGACGAGGAGGGAGAAGCGATACAGGCTGCTGGATTACTAGAGATAGGTGTCGCACGGAAGCCAAGAAATATGATGATAGCGTGGGTTAGCCTTGTACTAGTATGATGTAACTACACTGGGCTGCCGTGTTTCGTACTCTTCCAGTCCACTGTGGAGATGATTGGTTAATTTTATATTGCTGAATAATATTAAATATTATGAGTGCAGACGCTCCACCACGAGGTTCCTTGCTCCTTCTCGATCGTCCGGAATCTATGTTCTTCCACTCTATTTTTTACGTGAGCTTTGTTCATCCTTTTGCCAACACGCGAGACATCTAGCATCAAGGCGCACGTGTTATGCAATGATCATTCCATCTATATGAAGAACATGTGGCACTGAAACTACGAGACGGACATGTACCCAGGAGTGGACGTACGAACCTGAGTAATGTAGCGCAGTAAGTGAAGTAGAAAGGCACAAATGGTATGAACATGCACGGCATACAGGGTGTGTTTGGTTGCGTTCTCGTCTCAGCATGCATGCTCAACTCAACACCCCTCTTCATGCATGCTCTCTTCATGCATGCTTCTAGTGTCTTTGTGCTAAACTAGTGTGGACACATGCACCCTCCATACACTCTACCAAACACCCAAAAGTAGGTTGAGAAGGGAACTCTTGGGCAGCATTTGTCTCTTACTATGTACTACCACTAAATGTTGTACGTGCAATGCACGGTGATGTTATGGAGTACGTGCCTAAGTACTCTACTACTACTATATTAGTTGGAGGCACATATTAACTTTTATATTTGTTTACGTGTATGCCCCGAGACCTTCCAACTAGATGTGCCTTTCTCTCCAGGTCGCACTTTGTATCGTTCATACAACTAAGTACTACTACGTGTGGTCTCCGACCCAGAAGTGGAAGAAGTGGAGACGCTCTACCACGCTGTTTTTTTACGCTGGGCTCTACCACGCTGTTCATGTCCCACTCCTTTCCTGACGTGTGGTACATCCAGCACATGCCATGTTTGGCACCCTTCGTCGTAAGAGTTGAAACGCTAGCATTCATCATAAATAAAAAATAATTATAAATCGGCAGTGATACTATTTTTTTGCAAACCAATCAGCAGTGATACTATACCACGCGGTTTCCTTTCTCCTCGATATCAGAAAGAATACTTTCATTTGCCAACATGTGGGACGTCGACCATCCTGGTCCACTTGCCATGCACACAGAACTCCAAGGGAGAGTCAACCAGGTCGTCGCGCTGCAGTAACTATGATTAATGAGTCATCAAATCACAGGCCCACTTCCCACTTTGAAGTTGCTCGGACGAAGGAACCATCATGACTTTGTTGAATTCCGCTTCTTGAAGAAAACTACTATACCAGCAGTACTTCTAGCTACAATATTTACTCCAACAGAGGCCTCCTTTCGTTCATAGGATAGGAATATGAAAATCATAGGAAGTGAGATGACATGCATCTCAATTCCTATAGAGAAAGAGATGCCATTTGATGCATAGGCTAGGAATTTTTTCATTTAGTCTAGGATAATGTACTGGTAATTTGCTCTAAAAACTACAGTAGTAACTAGTAGTACTGGTACATGCTCGTACTCAGACACAGACACAAACACTAACTACTAGTACTACTACTTCTCACATGCTGGCCAGACACCGTCGTTCTCCTTCCCGGCTTTGTCGGCGACACCCCACCGTGCTTTGATCTCCGCCGACCTCTCCACAGCAGCGTGTGTGTCCTTTTCTTTCTTGCGGCGGTGGGCCTCTCTTTTCTTGAGTGCTTTCTGACTTTTTCGCTCCCTCTGTGCGGCTTTGGCCGCCTCTTGCTCTACCGCCCATTTGGCCTTGGCATCTTCAAATTCCTCCCACATAGTTGTGAGGTCGCGAGCGGCGATGAACTCGGCACGGCGAGATGCCATCGCTTCCCTACCATTTTGTGCACGTTCGTGGGTGGAGAGGAACTCAGCGCGGCGGGATGCCATCGCTGCCTTACTGGTTAGTGTGCGGCGCGGTGGCATGAACGATGCTTGGTGAGAGCTCTGGGGTGGAGTGGCCGGACAACCGTATAGTGCATTGGTTTGTCAAGAGCTCAAGGATAGAAGACGAAGCAAATTAGGATTCCCCTTCAATCCTGGTCATTTATTACCGAGTAAAATGCATTGGCGGTCATCGAACTTGTCTTAATAGCTCACTTTGATCATTGTATACGAGATATGGTGATTATAAGGTCGCTGGCTCAGCGTATAGCTCCGTATTTGTATGGTTGACCAGTCAAACAGTCTGCATGCGCCTGAAACGGTCACCGTCTCTCCAGAATGTCAATGCCGCATTCACCGGACTTAACTGCAGGTGCAATTGTGTGTCACCGACATGCGGGCTAGACGCCCGTTGGGCCCACGAGTCAGACACCCAAACGCATCTGCAGTTAAGTCACTGAAGCAGCGTCCGCATTCACGCCCGATGAACGTACTCCGGCGCCAGTTGTCCATCCATCTGCCGTGGCTCATTGCCATTCGCCCACGATATTAACTTGAGCCCCAGCTCCCAGCCATAGCCAAAGACCCACACTTATTCTCCTCTGGTCCCTTCCTTCTGTCGGCACCACTTCAACCATGGCCTCGTGGCGCTCTGAAGCTCTCTTGGACGTACTGTCGCAGGAGCAGACGAGGGACATCGGCGGCTCCGCTCCGGGCGCGCTCCAAAGCTCTCTTCGACATACTGTCGCAGGAGCAAATGAAGGAGATCGCCGGCACCCCCCGGGCCGCCCTCCGCCGCCACGACCACGAAGCCGGCACGCGTGCGCGGGTGCAGCCGGCAGCGAGGAAGAGTAGTACACGGTAGGTCACCGCTGCTCTGGTCCCGGGAAGGCCACCGCTACTCCACTCAGTCGATGCCAAGCTTGGTGGGGTAAACATCGGCAGCCGATTAGCTGCTTGACGGCGACGTGGAGGCGGAAATCTTCATAACCTTGTGCTCCGGCCAGAGGAGGAGGTTATCGAGGCGGATGAGGAGGAGGCAAAGGCAATGGCCGGCTTTCTCGGGTTCATGGCCGGACATGGTGGTCGGGCGCCGGCGATTGTTTAGATTAGGTTTACAGTAGGTTTAGTACGGTTTTTGCGAAATATGTAATGAATTTCGTCCAGTATGTAGGAAAAGTTTTCAAAATGTAATGAATTTCATCCAGTTAATTTGAAATTTGCTTTGTTTGCACGAATTTCATCCGGTTAGTTCATATAGTTGTTGAAAGGTATGCGGGCAGCATCGGATGGCATCCATCAGTGTCCTCGGACAGATGTCGGTGTAAATTTGTGGGCCAGCGCTAGAGATGCCCTAACTATCATGCTATAATCGCTAACAATCCTCCATTATTTGGCAGGGAATAGTTATCCCTCGATCAAAATCAGATCCACGGTGTTTCGCACTCCTCCCGCGTACGAGTGTAAACTCTTGCTTACATAAAAATGGAGCAAGTGGACGGCACTGTAGCACGTCATATCACTCGAACTAGCCCGCCTAACGAGCGGGAAAGCACCGCCCTTGTCATTTTGTTCTGGCTTTCTATCGATCGATCGCATGAAAATGTTACGCTTCGCAAGTTCTAAAGAAAAGGCGGCACACTTACGACTCGTACGCGTCGTAACCCCGACAGTCCGGCTCGCACGCCGCTCACCAGAGGGGACACGCATTGTCTTGCAATTTCACTGACATGTGGGACCATAATTCAATAAACCGACGATAGCCGAAATCTAATCGCTCGGCGGGCGTCGGCTGAGAAGAGAGAAACGGGGGAGGGAGAAGAGATCGCCCGCCCTCCGCGCACGGACTCCAAGAAATATATGGTGATAATGTGAGGTGGGCCATGCCGAGTCCGGACCGCTTCGAGCCCGCCTCACCGCCTGCCCTCAAGACGCCAGCTGCCCGCTGCATGCATAGCAAGTAGTCCCCGCTTATGTGGAGGAGAGAGAGGCATTGACAAAGTCAAGGAGTAACAGTCGAGACAATAGCTTTCATCAAAAATAAACAATGAATACTCGTTGCTCGTCCTCTATATCGGAAAGAATACTTTCATTCACCGACATGTGGGACGTCGACCATCCTGGTCCACCTGCCATGCACAAAATTATCCTGGTCTACCCCGATCGTATCGCAGGCCCAACCTTTCCCACCGTAAGTTGTTCAGACGAAGGAACCATCATGACTTCATTGAATTCCGCTTCTTCAAGAAAACTTACTGTACCCGCATACTGCTACCACACGCGAAGACTGGACGGCACTGTACCACGTCATATCACTGAAACCCACTAGGCCAAACTAGCCCGCCTAGGTCATCTATTTTGGAACGGAGGAGTACGTCTCTGACCGCTATGATTTTGTGTTGCACGTCCTCTGTACTTTTGCTAGGATTTTCCTACCCTATGATCCAACTGAGGCCTGAATGTATGTCGACTATTGTCTGATCGATCGCTAAGCCTACAATTTTAGGAGCTAGGGCTATTGGTCGATCGACGAGGGATAAGTATAAGCGTACGACGAGCTCATCAGCCCCAACGTTTCTCTTCGGTGAGTGTTTTGCAAGTACTATAGCTCGCACAGTAGCTAGCCTACTAACACCAAGAATCATCAAACAAGCCCTGCTGATATAATAAACAGTTCAAACTTACATCTAAGCATGCCATATATTACATCAAAAGCTGGTGAGGATACATCTGTATCCATAACTCGGAGAGGGTTCACATGATTCATCGCATGATTCACTATCAAACAAAAGTAGCAAGATCCACCCACACAAGACAGTGCACTAGCCCTAAGATGGTTTGATAGCATGCATCATTCTAGTAATTAAACACAGGGTAATGCAAACTACCCTGAAGGATTAGCGCGTCCAACTATTTCTTGTCATCGATCTCTCGGGCAATGACCACAGCATGGACAGCGGCATGGGAATCGATTTCTGGGGCGATGTCCACAGGACTGACCGCGACATCGGAATCGATCTCTGGGGCGATGTCCACAGGATGGACAGCGGCATCAAAATCGATCTCCGGGGCGATGCCAACAGGACGGGCCACGACATCGGAATCATCAAGGACAACCACCGGCACCGGCACAACACTAACATATTAGCAAGCACATTGCAAATAATCAAAAAGCCAGCACATTGCAAATAATCAAAAAGCAAGCACATTGCAAATAATCAAAAACCACAACTATGGTAATAAGCCATTATTTTTTACCTTGTGCAGCTCACCGAGGATCTCATCCTCCGGGGCCATCTCCTCGCCCTCGATGGGGCCATCACCTTGCAGGGAATACTGCTTCTCAATGGCGACTATCTCCTCAAACTCGGTCTTGAGCCTCACATAGGTGGCAATCAGAGCTCCTGGGGTAGGCACGGTGGGGCCCTTGCTGTTCTTCCAACTTTCTTTGAGGAGTTCGTCCGCCAACATCCTCAACTCTTTGGCCAGTGCTTGTTTCTTGGAGTTCTTCGTCTCCATGGGTTGGCCCGCCAACATGGTCAACTCGTTGGTCGGTGCTCGCTTCCTGGAGATCGCTGTCTCCAGTGGGTTGTCCGCCGACAACTCTTTGCCTAGTGCTCCAGGATCCATCAATGAACTGACAAACAAAAAGCAATCGAAAGGAAACCACAATCGCAATGAAAACGGGAAAAGAATAGGATGTGAGAATCGATCGGTGCTTCACAAAAAGAAGATTATTGGAATGAAAATATAGCAGCATAACTGATTCGCCCACCTTTCCTTCGTCGGTAGAGAAGAAAAATGGCAGAAGTGAGTAGCCTGGAGTGAGGTTGTCTTCCAGAAAGGGAAGAAAGGGCTTGAACGAGCGTTCCAATGAAATGATGGTTGCTTCGTCCAGTCCAACTTTGAGGCCACCTTACCACTGGTGGTAAAGGTGTGGGTTTTGTGATATGATGGGTCATGACGGCCACACCGGGGTTCAGGTGAGTCTCGACTGTAGCACCTCGCTATGATTTGGTGGATGGCACGTGGGCCCGGATGCTTTGAAATGTCATTAACTTGATTTTAGTCTCTTTAGTATTTGGATCCAAGCATGGATGAGGCTAACAAGTTTTAGTCCCACTACTTTTAGTCATGAGACTAAAACGTATCCAAGCACTCTCTCAATATTGTGCACCGCGACCAAGGCGGAGAGGAAAACGAGAGAACTACGTAATTAATGCATGAGTTTAATTAGGGTAGTTTTCTAAAGTGCGAGATACATTCCTCCAATCGCAAGATGCCTTGGTTCATGAGATTTGAGATTTGAGCCCTACAAACCGGAAGGGAGGGGGTACTGCACACGGTGTAGTCTAGTCACTTGTTTATTTTTTGAGCCGAAGTCTAGTCACTTGTTGAAATCTCTAGAAAGGCAAATACTCCTTTCCGGTTTACAAGTCTATACTACTCCCTCCGTCCAGGTGTGCAAGTCATCTTACGAAAACCAAATAGTCCCAAAACACTTAGGCGTGGTGCATTAACTTCTACCTTGTTTCTTGTTTCTTGACATACATATCAACCAATAAGAGATGAGAGGTGTGCATGCTTTTAATGACTTGCAATGGCTAGTTCATTGCATGGAATGCTATTAATTAGCAAATAAACATTGGTGACCCCAGGAGGAAACGGTGCTAAGCGCGTGGACCTATGCAGAATGAGTATCAACCAATGGATAATGGAGTTTAATTGTTAAACAATAGCAATTTTGTATCATGCAAGAGCCTGGCTAGTACTCCAAGGAACCGCACCACGCGAGCGTTAGCAACTGCCATGTTCGGTTTGCACTTGGCTCTTCACCTCTTCGAGAAGACGAACAATGATGTTACTCCTACTTCTACAGTATCGAATCCACTGCTGCATGTCCATCCACCTCGTGCGGGAGGGATAGCATGTAGCGAAAGCTTCTACTTACTACTCCTGCCTTTGCGTCCATGACAGGTGGGCCCAACAGGTGGTTGGCCCACCTATCATGCAGCCAAAGGCAGGTGCAGTTAAGGCACTGGAGCTCAGTCCGCAAGGTAGAGGGCGTTGTAGTAATCAAATTTCCCGGTCTTGTGCGAGTTGACGCGACACATCAAAGCATTGCATTCGATAAAAGTCTTTTTACACATTTCAAATGGGCTACTTCGTATGTAGGAGTAGACATATTCTACTTCGTATGTACTCCCTCCATTCCAAAATATAAGTCTTTTTAGAGATTTCACTATGAACTACATACGAAACAAAATGAGTGAATCTACACTCTAAAATATGTCTATATACATCCATATGTAGTTTGTAGTGGAATCCCTAAAAAGACTTACATTTAGGAACGGAGGGAGCAGTCACTTCTTGCAATATCTATAAAGACTTATATTTGGAAACGGAGGGAGTACAATGCATGCATGCATGCCGTGACTTTCCTTTTGATACTTGCATGTGTTGATTTGATGCACCTTGCCAAATTTTGACTATAAATTTAACTAACCAAATTTTCATGCATGTCACAAAAAATCACGGGGCTGTTTGGATTGTGACTATGTTTGTCTTATGTTGCCACATTATTTTTCCCACACTTGCCACACTTGCCTAACCTGAGTTGCTCAAATTGTTAGACACACTTTGGCTTGCCTAAGGGAATCTTGCCATAATTTTTATGTCTATGACATGTGGGGTTCACTGCTAATAAAAAAATCTTGTCTTTGGTGTGGCTAATAAAAAAGACTTATATTTAGGAATGGATGGAGTAGAAAATATAAATAATAATGCATGTTGGGGCAACCCACATTTCCGCTAATTTTAGCCATGGGCTTGTTCACAATTTTTACGAGGGGGTGGTTGTTCATTTAATGGAGGGACTTGTAGTACTACCAGACTTGAACGATACAAAGTGCGACCTGGCACACCGTAACACCACTTGGAACAAGCGGGTAGCCATCTCAAAAAACAATCAACAACTAAAAAAACCGCGACCTGGCATGTAGTAGTACACAATTTTAAACGATTGTTTTGATGGAGTGAAAAAGGAAAACTACCCCACTACATATATATAGGCCGGAGCCTCTGCGCTTGCTTGCTAGGGCTGCTCTATTCACACACTCTCATCCTCTCTAGATCTAACCAAGATAGGGGTAGTAACCCTGTCTTTCTCCCTTCAAAAAACACTGGCTTTCTATCCTCACCTCTGGTTACAGATCTGGACGTATCCCCCTCCGCCGGTGAAGGGGAGGAGGGGCAGCGTTTAGGCCATCGTCGACAGTGAGGGAGGAGACCCACTGCTGGCCGCACCGTTATCTCTGGCCGAGCGCCGGCGCGGGAGGACCTCCGATCCCTTCGTCCTTGCCTATGGGCGGATCCGGCCTCCCGCCGCCCACCTATCCACATCCCGACGACCTTCAGGTATATCTTCGTTCGAAACCGCCTTAGCTCTACTTCCCCAGCTTGCTACGTTGCTGCATGTGCATCATTTTCTACCTCTCAGCCCCTCTCGATCAGACGGTCCAACATCACCTTTTTTTTCTATTGTTAGAGGTAAAGCTACTTCATGGAGTCGAATCTTGTACTCCCTCCGTCCAAAAATACTTGTCATTGAAATAAAGTGCGGGTGGGGGAATTTAGTATGTGCATCGGACTTGGTACAAACAGGAAGGAAAGGGGATGAAAGTAGTACAGACTGGTCATCCAACCAGTCTCTTGGTCAAAAAGGGAAATATAGGGGTAACGCTATACACAGTGGTATGACCAGGACTAGATTTGCTATCCACACATAGGAGTAGGTGGCTAGAGGAACAAAATGGGACCAACCCAAATATGTTTCTTGGATGTTTGTTTCTCAGGGCAACAAACTATGAATCACCACTTTATGCCCCTGTTTACGTACATGGTGTTGTACTGCTGGTGCACCCACTGTCCCATGCCCTTATACCAAATATTTAGGCTCCGGTCGGAATAAAGGGGTAGAAAACATAGGTCTTGATGAAAACAGAGGAATAGGAAAGGAATGTAGGTATAAAACTATGTAACAGCGAACCGGAGGAAACTCTCAAGAGAATGTGTTCGGATGGACTACGAAATGTACAGATTTGTTTTTTTAGAGTAGCATGCTTGGCAGTATGAGATGCTATTTGTTTATTCAGCTGCGCAAAGTGACTACTCTTGTCCTCACCTCACGTATCACACATAGGTTGATTTTTTATTCCGCAAACACAAAGACAAGAACCTGTCTAACGCATGGCGTTGGAGCTTTCGCCTCGGGCTTCCGCCCAAAAATGAGCAGCGTGTGGATGTTTCTAATCCGATGGAATCAAGACTACTGCACCAGCTTTCCTATGAAACACTATTCACCTTTCCGTGTTCCAAATGGTTGAAGGGAAAGAATACCGTAGGAATTGTGTTCCTACGAAAATCCTCGCACCAAACACGTGAACCGAATGCAGCCTTAGTTGTTCTTAATATAATGTCCCCGTAAAAATGAAGCCATGCCACTGTTTTTGCTCAGAATTGTTTGAGACTCGACAAGTTTAGCCAAATGTTTTTGCCTGTAATTGTTTGAGACTCGACTGCTTTCTCTCAGGCCTTTTTGTGCAAACAGGATATCCAATTCACCGGTTGTTGTTAGACCTTTTGGTGCACTGCACAAAACTCTTCTTAAAAGAAGTGACTTTTGTGTCGTTTAACTGGAACGTCAGATGGAATAGTTGGTTCATTTTGGTGGAACTGCACAAAGGGAGATCTGTGTTCCAATCCTCATCATCCATATTGGCGCCATAACCTTCCTTTAGGTAAGAATGATATTTAATGCATGTGTTCATCTCTATTTTCTGACTGCCATGAGAAAATAATGTTGTTTTTTACTAGTACACATGTACTCCCTCACTGACAAAACCAATTATGAATTAGAAGGCCAATCATGTACTTGGTTTCACCAAGTGGTGAGGAGAAAGAGAAACAGAGCATGAAGAGGAAGAAGAAGAAGAATAAATAGTGCCAAGGCGATCTTGCTGAAGCCAGAGGCCTCAGTCAAGGCTATTCAAGGGCTCCGTCAACGACTACCTTACATGTGAGACAATCCTCCAGGGAGCCCTTCCACTTCTGCTGTCTCACTTAATTAATTAGGAGTACTTAAGTACCACTAATTTATTACTGCCTAATTTTCCTGTTGAACTTAAACAAATCTTTAGTAGGACCCTATGCTGAATCATGTACGTGTGAATGTTTGTCTATGGAGGTGAATCATGTGGTGGAGCAGGGAGGGAATATTATTAGTGTCATGACATAATAGTGCTATTGTTTTGCATGTCAATTTATTGCCATTGGTTCAATGAGGCAATGTTTTGCATATTGTCCATCATGAATTTGATGCTACTGTTTGAGTAATATGCTAATGTCTTCCTATCCTTTCTCACTAAGCTAATGAAGGTTTCACCTTGTTCCTACTTGTGCAAACAGGGATCATGTTGTGCCAATCATACATTTTAGTGGAACTACACAAGACAATACAATGAACTGTATCCCAGCCAGTGCTTTAACTCTGCTGGAAGTTCTTGATAATCTTTCGATATAATCTCAGCACTAGTAAACAAGAGTTATTTCAACCATACATTTGAAGTGCACAAAAATATATACTATTGTGTGATTCCAGTGAGTGCTTTATCATCTCTTATGGGACTACATGAATAAGCTTTTTTTCTCAGGTTGGTACGGGCTTAAGGCCTTCATCCATATTAGTTTGTTGTCATCTCTATTTGTATCGTGCTACTGTCATGAGAAACTCCTTTATCTTTGCACTTTTAAGTTTTGCAACCTATGATAAATGGCAATGTTTTGAGTGTTGAGTTGAGCTAATTGGCACTGATTAAATAAACTAATACCTCTCTTTAAGCAAGACTACTATGTTGCTAACTTTACCCATTAAGATAATGAGGGTGCTTCTATTTGTTAGTGTATGTTTCATCAACTAGTCCCACTATTACAGTAATCTCACTCTCTCAATATATGTGCCAACAGGGATGCTCGATTTTGGTGGAACTGCACAAAAACTTTGGGTGCTTCATTGCCTCGACAGCTTCCGTCCTTTCCTGTCAGTCGCTAATCTCCGCTTGCTTTCTTCCTTTTTGTCACCGCTATTTATCTCGCTTCAATCAAAGGAAATAGTAATTGATATGCTACCTCACACAGGTTGGTACTGGTCTTTATCCTGATTATTGTGCCTGTCATATGTATTGGTAATTTGGTATTGTGCTACTATTTGCCGATTTCATAAAGGAGTAATTTGGAGCCTGAACTCGCAGGCAAATCATTACATCGGGTGGTTTCAGTAGAACTGCACAAAATGATCAGATGGACAGGTACTTATGCTGCTGCTATGTACTCCAAAGTTCACTCAGACAAGCATATATTCATTCGAGTATCAACCGGCGTCAACCAATTGTCAAACTCCAAGTATTAGGAGAGGGAACGCCAAAAATATTGCTTGGTGCATAGCCCAGAAAAATGCAGTCCAGTCTTTGGTCCCAACTTGTGCCTTTTGCTTATCGGCACATATGGTAGCGAACTATATGGCATGAAGTCTAAAGATTCCGCATGTTGGTTGACGCAGATATTCATCTGGGACTTAATCATCCGCACGCCAAGGATGCTCCATTTCAGTTGAACTGCACAAAAATTTGGGTGGTTCATTTTCTCAACCGCCTCCTTTCTTGTCGCAATGTAGAATTTTGGCGAGATACGGGACCAAGATGAGCCAAGAACTAGTTGGATGAAAGTAGTGGCCAAGTTGCTCAAACCTCCGTCGGCATGAGGCCACTATTTGAGGATAAACCTACAAGCAAAGTTCAGATTGTCTGTGCTGCCTCTTATGTACTCGAAAGTTTACTCGTACAAGAACTAATTTTAGCAAGAACTACCCCTGATTGAACACCATTTACCAGTCTGTACCCTACGTAATTAAAGTTCGTCCATGGATCATATTGGCTGTGATCTCAATCATTTGGATGCATAAACATACTGAACATGTGTATATCTGAATCTTTTTGTGAATTATGTATGAATATTGTTGTGTGATCTATCAATCATTTGGATGCATAGATATGCTGAGCTTGTGTATATATGAATCTTTTGAGTTGTTGATAGTGAATGTTGGCTATGAATATGAACGTGTTCTATGAACCTGAGTTTGATATGAATTGCAACAGAACCAGTTATAACCCTTCTCCTCCTCTCAATCTGCGACTCCACTGCCGTGTTTTCCCATCTCCGAGTCGTTCCCGTCCGGGGTCTCACCGTTGTCCACCGCCTCGCTGTGTTCGGTGTGGCGTGGTCAACAAACAAGAGTCATCGGAAGAGGACTGTACGTGGAGAGCCTGACGGCTGGGACCCACGAGGTCCATGGTCGCACGCAAGGAAAGTTCCTCCTTATTAAGCTGAAAAAAATGTTTCCTCCACCTGACAGCTGGGACCCACCAGCTGTATCTTCGCATGGAAGGAAGTGCCTCCTTGTTTTGCGAAAAAAATTATTCATCCCGTTGACAGCTGGGACCCGTCAGATTTGGTGACTGACTTGTGGGCCTGCTAACCGGACGTATATGCGCGGCTTTGTCAACTTAATCAACAAATAATTCTAGTAGCTGGACCATTGGATGTTAATCCAACAGCCGTGCTCCTTCTTCAACCTATGTTCTTGCTCCTGTCTCCCATGGTGGCACTGCTGTGCCTGCCGCCAAGACCAACCAAATGAAGTTTCCCACTCCTCTCCATCTGCAACTCCACTGCCCTATCTTCCCCATCTCCGGGTCTTTCCAGTCTGGGTGCGCTCGGCACGGTGTGGTCAACGTGGTCAACAACCGAGAGTCATTGGAAGATGATTGTACGTGAGAGGCTGACAGTGGGGACGCACCACGCCCATGGACGCATGCATGCAACGGAACACGGCGAGGTCAACGTGGTCAAGGAACGGCTTCCATCGGAAGGAGTATACTGTACGTGGAGAGTCTCAGCTGGGTCCACGGCTGCAACAAGTAAGTGCCTCCTTATTACGCGGAAAATAATGATTCCTACAATCGATGCTAGGGACCTTTGGGACGGGCCACCGATTTTGCAAAAAAACGTTGCCCTCGATCGCTGGGACCCACCTGACGGGCCACCATATTTCGTGAAAAAAACGTCCCACCCGCTGTTAGGTCGGACCCACCGGAAGTGCCTCCTTATTACGCACAAAAAAAATGAATACTCCCCCTGCTAGCTAGGACCCACCTTGGTGGGAGGCTGACTTGTGGGCCTACTAAGTTGATGGGGACGAAGGGCTTTGTCAACTTAGTCAATATGAACGATTCTAGCTCCAGTGACCGTACGATGTCCATCCAACGGTCGTAGTGCTTCTTCAACCTCTGGTCTTCTTGCTCCAGCCGCCCAAACCAGCGTCGGTCGTGCCTCATGTTCCTGCCTCCCGTGGCCGGCTGTGCTGCCACAGAGGACTCACCGCCCCCTACTATTCCCACCGCTGGCCAGGCCCTGCAGCGACGGCAGCCTCACACCGCAGCCGAACCAGTGAACCCTCGTACTCCTCTCCGTGCGGGCTTCCTCTGCTGTGTCTTCCCCGGCTCCGCGTCGTCCCCTTCCTAGGCCTCGCCGTCGTCCACCGCCGTGGTGCTCTACGCGCGGTGTGGTCAACATGGTCAAGGAATGACTTCCATCGGAAGAGTACTGTACGTGGAGAGGCTGACAGCTGGGTCCATGGCCACAGCCCAGTTTTTTTGTGATTTGCCAAGTAAGTCGCTTTGTCAGGCCTGTTGGGCTGCAAATCTTTCAAGACGAGGAGAGCTTTCATTCGGCTGGCCGAGAAAATGGCCCATCAGTAATGACAAATGGGCTGTGCATTTTTAAAACACATCAAAGCGGCAATTAGTTTCAAATATCTTTTTTTTCATTTCGAGATTTTAAATTACATTAATTTTTATGCGTGGAGAATTTGTTGGATTTTATATTGATATACATTTATTTTTAAAATCAGTTTGAATGTGAGTCAAATTTTCGGGATTAAAACAGTTCGGACCGCACCGAAGTATGCAAAACTACGTATAATTTTTTAACCGTGGCCACAATATGGGATGTAATGCTAACAAAAAGAATATGGGCTCCAAAAAACCTTAAGAATTAGCAAATGGGCTGTAAATTATTAGAAATAATGGCAGATGGGTTGTATGCTGTTTTCCACAGATTTGAGGCTTTCCTAAAAAAAGGTTGACGCACAAGCAGTGACTGTTGGATGGCCATCCAACGGCCGTCGTGCTTCTTCAATCTCTGCTCTTCCTGCTCCAGCCGCTCAAACAAGCGCCGACGGGACTGCCTGCTCCCTCCTCCCCACGGCCGGCTGTGCTGCCGCGCAGGCATCACCGCCCCATCGTACTCCCATCGCTGGCCTAGCCATCCCTCTACTCACGCACACCTGCTGTTATTCTCCGGCGATGGCTGACGAACCTGTAAACCCTCGTTCAGTCGTACTCCCCTCCGCGTGGGAAACAACTGCTGAGTCTTCCCTGCCTCCGTGTCGTTCCCTTCCTAGGCCTCGCCGTCGTCCACCGCCCTGGTGCTCTCGGCGCAGCCTGGTCAACGTGGTCAACGACCGACATGCATCTGAAGTGGACTGTACGTGGAGAGGCCGACAGCTGGGTCCACGGCCGCACACAAGGAAATGCCTCCTTATTACGCGCAAAATAATGATTCGTCCACCTGACATCAGGGACCCACCGAAAGGGCCTCAGTATTTCACGAAAAAAAGTTACCGCCGCTGACAGCTCGGACCCACCAGCTATATCTTCACACACAAGGAAGTGCCTCCTTATTACGCACAATAAAAATGAATACTCCCCCTGTTAGCTAGGTCCCAGTATAGTGGCAGGCTGACTTGTGGGCCTACTAAGTTGACGGGGTCGGAGGGCTTTGTCAACTTAGTCAATATGCACGATTCTAGCTCCAGTGACCGTACGATGTCCATCCAACGGCCGTAGTGCTTCTTCAACCTCTGGTCTTCTTGCTCCAGCCGCAAACCAGTGCCGGTCATGCCTCGTGCTCCTGCCTCCCGTGGCCAGCTGCGATGTGGCGGAGGCCTCACCGCCCCCTACTACTCCCACCGCTGGCCAGGCCATCCCTCTACTCACCCACACCTCCTGTTATTCTGCGGCGACGGCAGCCTCACACCGCAGCGAACCAGTGAACCCTCGTACTCCTCTACGCGTGGGCATCCACTGCCACGTCTTCCCCGGCTCCGCGTCGTCCCCTTCCTAGGCCTCATCGTCGTCCATCGCCCTGGTGCTCTCGGTGCGGCGTGGTCAATGTGGTCAAGGAATGGCTTCCACCGGACGTGGACTGTACGTGGAGAGGCTGACAGCTGGGTCCACGGCCGCAGCAAGGAAGTGCCTCCTTATTACGCGCAAAATAATTATTCCTCCACCTAACAGCGGGGACCCACCGGACGGCCACTGTATTTAGCAAAAAAAATGTTTCCCCCTGTCTGCTAGGAACCACCAATTACATCTTCGCACGCAAGGAAGTGCGTCCGGAAAAAAACCAATTCGCCCCCCTGACTGCTGGGACCCACCAGCTACATCTTCGCACGCAAGGAAGTGCCTGACAGTCGGGACCGACCTGGTCGAAGCGTACGTAGCGTTGTCATTCAGGTTGCGAACGTGTACGTACATATATACTGGTGGATGTAGAGGCGCGCACGTGTCGTAGTAGAGGCGCGCACGTGTCGTAGTAGAGGCGCGCACGTAGCAAGTGCACGTACGTACAGCGGTGAGGGTGCAAGAAAGAAAATACGGCCACGTACGTACATACGGGCGCATACGTACATGGCTGGGTCGGAACGAAGAAACAGCGTTGTCGTCGTGTTCATGGGGAGCCAACCGGCAGGGTCGGAACGGAATGCGTGGTCATGTTCATCGGGAGGGCTTGGACGGAACAGGCGATGGAAATGAGGCCTGGCATACCGCACAACGGAGGAAACGGACCTCCTATGTTCGGAACGGTGTCCTGTTGATCGGTAGGGGTGTGGCATACCGCAAAACGGAGGAAACGGACCTCCTACGGTCGAAACGGGGGTCCTGTTGATCGGGAGGGGTGTGGCGTACCGCAAAACGGAGGAAACGGACCTCCTACGATCGAAACGGGGGTCCTGTTGATCGGGAGGGGTGTGGCGTACCGCAAAACGGATGAAACGGACTTGTGTTGGAGTGCTACGGTCGAAATGGGGGGAGGGGTGTGGCGTACCGCAAAACGGGACTCCACGGGATACTGTTCATCTCCACCGTCGACCTCCTCCAGCCTCCACGGGCTACCGTCGGCCTCCTCCAGCCTCCACGGGCTCCTGTTCATCCAGCCTCCACCGCGCGCTACTCCACCGGCTACTGTTCAAACACCACTCCACCGTCTACTGTTCATCCAGCCCTCCACCGTCTACTGTTCATCCAGCCCTCCACACCACAGGGTCCTGTTCAACCACCCCTCCACGGACACCCCTCCACCGTCTACTGTTCATCCAGCCCTCCACACCACGGGGTCCTGTTCATCCAGAGGCAACGCCACCGCCATTGCTCATCCAACCCCCCGCAACGCCATTGCTCATCCAATCGATCGGCTTGATTAGCAGCGCAGAGCGGCGAATCGCCCATCGGGTTCGATTAATAGCAATCGATCGATCGCTCCAGTTCGAGAACGCGAGTTCGCAGTCAATCGCTTGGGTTTGATTAGAGCCCAACGCCTCGCCGGTTCGATTAGAGCCAACGCCTTGCACACACGCACGTACCTATACGAGAGAAACGCGCATCGCTCTCCCACCGTAACCGGCAACTCCCCGAAATTTTCCTCCCCCTCGCTTCTACCATAGTTTTTTCCGTCATGGACGGCCCAAAGAATGTTATGCAGCTGCGTCTCCGGCCCGCCCAGGACGAAAAGCCCATTTTCTGTCATGATTTTTGGTCATAGAAGTAGGATCCCACCACATCTATGATGATACCGGGTTTGTCACACTTATCATCATAGAAGTGTCATATGTATGACAGAAAAAAAAATTCGTTCGGCCCAAAATGTCATGGATGTGTCTTTTTTTGTAGTGAAGATTGATATACAAATTTCGCATGTTGTCCTAATTTTTCAGAATTTTTGGAGTTATAGAACTATACGAAGTTCCCTGATTACTACAGACTATTCTGTTTTTGACAGATTCTATTTTCATTGTGTTATGTGCTTGTTTTAATGATTCTATGGTTTCCTTTGAAGAGTTTTTGCCATGAAAAAATTAAAATACAGTAGATATAATACAATAACAAAATATGAATGGGTATGCAATAGTACTTAAAGTAGTGATTTGCTTTCTTATACTAACGGATCTCACGAAGGTTTTGTTGAGTTTTGTGTGATTGAAGTTTTCAAGTTTTGGGTGAGATCACGATGGATGAAGGAATAAGTATTAGGAAAAGGCTAAGCTTGGGGATGCCCGAGGCACCACAAGATAACATTCAAGAAGTATCAAGCAACTAAGCTTCGGGATGCCCCCGAGTGGCATCCCCTCTTTCTTCTAACAACCATCGATATTTACTTGGAACTATATTTTTATTCGTCACATATTATGAGTTTTTCTTTGAGCGTCTTGTATGATATGAGTCTTTGCTTGTTTTTCTTTGTATTTTAAGTCATCTATCCTTGCTGGACACACCTAGTTAAGGGAGCCAAAATTATTCTATGACTTGTTAGAATTTCTCTCTATGCTTCACTTAAATCTTTATGAGCTATGGAATTGCTCTAGTGCTTCACTTATATCTTTTTAGCATGGTGTGCTTTGCTATTTTGAAGAAATGCTCTCATGCTTCACTTAGATTTATTAGATAGTTAGTAAAAGATTAAGAAATTCACTCTTGCTTCACTTAAATTATTTTGAGAGAAGAAATTTTTTATGCTCATGATCTTCACTTATATTTGTTTGAGCTATCAAAAGCAACATATGAAATTAGTCCCAAAGTGATAGATATTCAAGAAGGACATAATAAAAACTTTCATGAAGATCATTGGACATAATAAACTTGATTCTTTGTAATAGTTTTGGGATATGATGATAGTGATATGTGAGTCATGTTGATGAGTAATTATGCTTTAGTAAGAATATTGGTGTTAAGGTTTGTGATTCCCTATGCAAGCACTGAAGGAAATATGCCCTAGAGGCAATAATAAAGTTGTTATTATATTTCCTTATATCATGATAAATGTTTATTATTCATGCTAGAATTGTATTAACCGGAAACTTAGTACATGTGTGAATACATAGACAATACATAGTGTCCCTAGTATGCCTCTACTTGATTATGTTTCCTAACCATAGACATGTGTTGTCATTTGATGAACGGGATCACATCATTAGGAGAATGATGTGATGGACAAGACCCATCCGTTAGCTTAGCATTATGATCGTTACAGTTTCATTGCTACTGCTTTCTTCGTGACTTATACATGTTCCTCAGACTATGAGATTATGCAACTCCCCAATACCGGAGGAACACCTTGTGTGCTATCAAACATCACAATGTAACTGGGTGACTATAAAGATGCTCTACAGGTGTCTCCGAAGGTGTTTGTTGGGTTGGCATAGATCGAGAATAGGATTTGTCACTCCGTGTATCGGAGAGGTATCTCTGGGCCCTCTCGGTAATGCTCATCACTATAAGCCTTGCAAGCAATATGATAAATGAGTTAGTTACGGGATGAAGAATTACAGAACGAGTAAATAGACTTGCGGTAACGACATTGAACTAGGTATGATAATAACAACAATCGAATCTCGGGCAAGTAACATACCGGTGACAAAGGGAAAACGTATGTTGTTGTGCGGTTTGACCGATAAAGATCTTCGTAGAACATGTAGGAGCCAATATGAGCATCTAGGTTCTGCTATTGGCTATTGATCGGAGATGTGTATCGATCATGTCTATATAGTTCTCGAACCCGTAGGGTCCGCACGCTTAACGTTCGATGATGATTTGTATTAAGAGTTATATGTTTTTGATGACCGAAGTTTGTTCGGAGTCTCGGATGAGATCACGGAAATAAAGAGGAGTCTCAAAATGGAATAGACATAAAGATTGATATATTGGACTATGTTATTCGGACACCAGAAGAGTTCCGAGTGGTACCGGGTAAAAACTGAGTGCCGGAAGGGTTACCGGAACCCCCCCCCCCAAGGAAGCAATGGGCCATCATGGGCAATAGGGGAGAGAGAGGACAACCCACATAGGGGAGGCGCCCCCCTCCATGGGGAGTCCGAATAGGACTAGGGGAGGGGGCGCGGACCCCCTTTCCCTCTCCCTCACCCTCTCCGTCTCCCTTCCTTCCTTCCCCCTTCCACCAAGTGGAATCCTACTAGGACTTGGAGACCTAGTAGGACTCCCTCCTCTTGGAGCGCCCTACAAGGCCGGCCGGCCTCCCCCTCTCTTAGCCGTGTGTGGTGCCCCCCTCCACAGTTTAACACCTCGGTCATATCGTCGTAGTGCTTAGGCGAAGCCCTGCGCCGGTAACATCATCAACACCATCGCCACGCCTTCATGCTGACGGAACTCTTCCGTGTACTCAACTGGATAAAGAGCTCGAGGAATGTCATCATGTTGAACGTGTGCTGAACACGGAGGTGTCGTACGTTCGGTACTTGGATCAGTTGGATCGTGAAGATGCTTGACTACATCAACTGCGTTACTAAACGCTTCCGCTTTCGGTCTACGAGGGTACATGGACACACTCTCCCGTCTCGTTGCTATGCATCTCCTAGATAGATCTTGCATGATCGTAGGAAAATTTTGAATTACTACGTTCCCCAAAAGTGGCATCCAAGCCAGGTCTATGCGTAGATGTTTTGTGCACGAGTAGAACACAAAGAGTTTTGGGCGATAATAGTCATACTGCTTACCACCAAGATCTTACTTTGATTCAGCGGTATTGTTATATGAAGCGGCCCGGACCGACATTACATGACCGCGTTCATGAGACTGGTTCTATCGACGTGCTTTTGCACATAGGTGGCTGGCGGGTGTCTGTTTCTCCAACTTTAGTTGAATCGAGTTTGACTACGGTCGGTCCTTGTTGAAGGTTAATACAGCACACTTGACAAAAAATCATTGTGGTTTTGATGCATAGGTAAGAACGGTTCTTGCTAGAAGCCCATAGCAGCCACGTAAAACTTGCAACAACAAAGTAGAAGACGTCTAACTTGTTTTCGCAGGGCTTGTTGTGATGTGATATGGTCAAGACATGATGTGATATAAATTGTTGTATGAGATGATCATGTTTTGTGACAAAGTTATTGGCAACTAGCAGGAGCCATATGGTTGTCACTTTATTGTATGAAATGCAATCGCCATGTAATAGCTTTACTTTATCACAAAGCGGTAGTGATAGTCGTAGTAGCAATAGTTGGCGAGACGACAACGATGCTACGATGGAGATCAAGGTGTCAAGCCGGTGATGATGGAGATCATGACAATGCTTCGGTGATGGAGATCTTGAGCACAAGATGATGATGGCCATATCATGTCACATATTTTGATTGCATGTGATGTTTATCTTTTATGCATCTTATTTTGCTTAGTAGGGCAGTAGTACTATAAGATGATCCCTTACTAGATTTCAAGGTATATGTGTTCTCCCTAAGTATGCATCGTTGCTACAATTCGTCGTGCAGAGACACCACGTGATGATCGGGTGTGATAAGCTCTATGTTCACATACAACGGGTCCAAGCCAGTTTTGCACATGCAGAATACTCGGGTTAAACTTGACGAGCCTAGCATATGCAGATTTGGCCTCGGAACACTGAGACCGAAAGGTCGAACATTAATCATATAGTAGATATGATCAACATAGTGATGTTCACCATTGAAAATTACTCCATCTCATGTGATGATCGGACATGGTTTAGTTGATTTGGATCACGTGATCATTTAGATGACTAGAGGGATGTCTATCTAAGTGGGAGTTCTTAAGTAATACGATAATTGAACTTTAATTTATCATGAACTTAGTCATGATAGTTTTTTGCATGTCTATGTTGTTGTAGATCCATGGCCTGTGCTACCGTTCCCTTGAATTTTAATGCGTTCCTAGAGAAAGCTAAGTTGAAAGATGATGGTAGCAATTACACGAACTGGGTCCGCAACTTGAGGATTATCCTCATTGCTGCACAGAAGAATTACGTCCTAGAAGCACCGCTAGGTGCAAGGCCTGCTGCAGACGTAAGTGCGGACGTTGTGAACGTCTGGTAGAGCAAAGCTGATGACTACTCAATAGTTCAGTGTGCCATGCTTTACGGCTTAGAATCGGGACTTCAACGACATTTTAAACGTCATGGAGCATATGAGATGTTCCAAGAGTTGAAGTTAATATTTCAAGCAAATGCCCGAGTTGGGAGATATGAAGTCTCCGACAAGTTCTATAGCTGCAAAATGGAGGAGAATAGTTATGTCAGTGAACACATACTCAGAATGTCTGGGTATCATTACCACTTGACTCAGCTCGGAGTTAATCTTCCTGATGATAGTGTCATTGACAGAGTTCTTCAATCACTGCCACCAAGCTATAAAGGCTTTGTGATGAACTATAATATGCAAGGGATGACGAAAACAATTCCCGAGCTCTTTGCAATGCTAAAGGCTGCGGAGGTAGAAATCAAGAAGGAGCATCAAGTGTTGATGGTTAACAAGACCACTAGTTTCAAGAAAAAGGGCAAAGGGAAGAAGGGAACTTCAAGAAGAAGGGCAAGCAAGTTCTTTGCTCAAGGAAGAAGCCCATTCGGACCTAAGCTGAAACCGAGTGCTTCTACTGCAAAGGGACTGGTCACTGGAAGTGGAACTGCCCCAAGTATTTGGCGGATAAGAAGGATGGCAAAGTGAAAGGTATATTTGATATACATGTTATTGATGTGTACCTTACTAATGCTCGTAGTAGCGCCTGGGTATTTGATGCTGGTTCTGTTGCTCATATTTGCAACAAGAAACACGAGCTACGGATTAAATGAAGATTAGCTAAGGACAAGGTGATGATGCGCGTCGGAAATGGTTCCAAGGTCGATGTGATCGCCGTCAGCACGCTACCTCTACATCTACCTTCGGGATTAGTTTTAGACCTGAATAATTGTTATTTGGTGTCAGTGTTGAGCATTAACATTATATCTGGATCTTGTTTGATGCGAGACGGTTATTCATTTAAATCGGAGAATAATGGTTGTTCTATTTATATGAGTAATATCTTTTATGGTCATGCACCCTTGTTGAGTGGTCTATTTTTATTGAATCTCGATCGTGGATATACACATGTTCATAATATTAAGGCCAAAAGATGTAAAGTTGATAATGATAGTGCAACTTATTTGTGGCACTGTCGTTTAGGACATATTGGTGTAAAGCGCATGAAGAAACTCTATGCTGATGGGCTTTTGGAATCACTTGATTATGAATCACTTGGTGCTTGCGAACCATGCCTCATGGGCAAGATGACTAAAACTCCTTTCTCCGGAACAATGGAACGAGCTACTGACTTATTGGAAATAATACATACCGATGTATGCGGACCAATGAGTGTTGAGGCTCATGATGGGTATCATTATTTTATGACATTCACAGATGACTTGAGCAGATATGGGTATATCTACTTACTGAAACATAAGTCTAAAACATTTGAAAAGTTCAAAGAATTTCAGAGTGAAGTGGAAAATCATCGTAACAAGAAAATAAAGGTTCTACGATCTGATTGTGGAGGCGAATATTTGAGTTACGAGTTTGGTCTTCATTTGAAACAATGTGGAATAGTTTCACAACTCACGCCACGTGGAACACTACAGTGAAATGGTGTGTCCAAATGTTGTAACCATACTTTATTGGATATGGTGCGATCTATGATGTCTCTTACTGATTTACCACTATTGTTTTGGGGTTATGCTTTAGAGATGGCTGCATTCACGTTAAATAGGGTACCATCAAAATCCTTTGAGACAACGCCTTATGAACTATGGTTTGGCAAGAAACCGAAGTTGTCGTTTCTTAAAGTTTGGGGTTGTGATGCTTATGTGAAAAAGCTTCAACGTGATAAGCTCGAACCCAAATCAGAGAAGTGTGTCTTCATAGGATACCCAAAGGAAACTATTGGGTACACCTTCTATCACAGATCCGAAGGCAAGATATTCATTGCTAAGAATGGATCCTTTCTAGAGAAGGAGTTTCTCTCGAAAGAAGTGAGTGGGAGGAAAGTAGAACTTGATGAGGTAATTGTACCTTCTCCCGAATTGGAAAGTAGTTCATCACGGAAATCAGATCCTGTGATTCCTACACCAATTAGTGAGGGAGCTAATGATGATGATCATGAAACTTCAGATCAAGTTACTACCAAACCTCGTAGGTCTTCTAGAGTACAATCCGCACCAGAGTGGTACAGTAATCCTGTTCTGGAAGTAATGTTACTAGACCATGATGAACTTACGAACTATGAGGAAGCGATGATGAGCCCAGATTCCGCAAAATGGCTTGAGGCCATGAAATCTGACATGGAATCCATATATGAGAACAAAGTGTGGACTTTGGTGGACTTGCCTGATGGTCGGCAAGCCATAGAAAAATAAATGGATCTTCAAGAAGAAGACCGACACTGACGGTAATGTTACTGTCTACAAAGCTCGACTTGTTACGAAAGGTTTTTGACAAGTTCAAGGAGTTGACTACGATGAGACCTTCTCACCCGTAGCGATGCTTAAGTATGTCTGAATCATGTTAGCAATTGCTGCATTTTATGATTATGAAATTTGGCAAATGGATGTCAAAACTGCATTCCTTAATAGATTTCTTAAAGAAGAGTTGTATATGATGCAACCAGAAGGTTTTATCAATCCAAAAGGTGCTAACAAAGTGTGCAAGCTCCAGTGATCCATTTATGGACTGGTGCAAGCCTCTCGGAGTTGGAATATGCGCTTTGATAGTGTGATCAAAACACATGGTTTTATACAGATGTTTGGAGAAGCCTGTATTTACAAGAAAGTGAGTGGGAACTCTGTAGCATTTCTAATATTATATGTGGATGACATATTGTTGATTGGAAATGATACAGAATTTCTGGATAGCATAAAAGGATACTTGAATAAGAATTTTTCAATGAAAGACCTCGGTGAAGCTGCTTACATATTGGGCATCAAGATCTATAGAGATAGATCAAGACGCTTAATTGGACTTTCACAAAGCACATACCTTGATAAAGTTTTGAAGAAGTTCAAAATGGATCAGTCAAAGAAAGGGTTCTTGCGTGTGTTACAAGGTCTAAAGTTGAGTCAGACTCAATGCCCGACCACTCCAGAAGATAGAGAGAAATTGAAAGTCATTTCCTATGCCACAGCCATAGGTTCTATCACGTATGCAATGTTGTGTACAAGACATGATGTGTGCCTTGCTATAAGTATAGCAGGGAGGTACCAAAGTAATCCATGAGTGGAGCACTGGACAGCGGTCAAGAACATCCCGAAATACCTGAAAAGGACTAAGGATATGTTTCTTGTTTATGGGGGTGACAAAGAGCTCGTCGTAAATGGTTACGTCGATGCAAGCTTGGACACTGATCCGGATGACTCTAAGTCGCAATCCGGATACGTATTTATATTGAATGGTGGAGCTGTCAGTTGGTGCAGTTCCAAGCAGAGCGTTGTGGCGGGATCTACGTGTGAAGCGGAGTACATAGCTGCTTCGGAAGCAGCAAATGAAGGAGTTCATATCCAATCTAGGTGTAATACCTAGTGCATTGGGTCCAATGAAAATCTTTTGTGACGACACTGGTGAAATTGCCTTGGCAAAGGAATCCAGATTTCACAAGAGAACCAAACACATCAAGAGATGCTTCAATTCCATCTGGCATCAAGTCACAGAGGGAGACATAGAGATTTGCAAAATACATATGGATCTGAATGTTGCAGACCCGTTGACTAAGCCTCCTCCACAAGCAAAACATGATCAATACCAAGACTCCATGGGTGTTAGAATCTACTTTGTAATCTAGATTATTGACTCTAGTGCAAGTGGGAGACTGAAGGAAATATGCCCTAGAGGCAATAATAAAGTTGTTATTTATATTTCCTTATATCATGATAAATGTTTATTATTCATGCTACAATTGTATTAACCAGAAACTTAGTACATGTGTGAATACATAGACAATAAATAGTGTCCCTAGTATGCCTCTACTTGACTAGCTCGTTAATCAAAGATGGTTATGTTTCCTAACCATAGACATGTGTTGTCATTTGATGAACAGAATCACATCATTAGGAGAATGATGTGATGGACAAGACCCATCTGTTAGCTTAGCATTATGATCGTTAGAGTTTCATTGTTGCTGCTTTCTTCATGACTTATACATGTTCCTCAGACTATGATATTATGCAACTCCCCAATACCGTAGGAACACCTTGTGTGCTATCAAATGTCACAATGTAACTGGGTGACTATAAAGATGCTCTACAGGTGTCTCTGAAGGTGTTTGTTGGGTTGGCATAGATCAAGAATAGGATTTGTCACTCTGTGTATCGGAGAGGTATCTCTAGGCCCTCTCGGTAATGCTTCTCAGAATAAGCCTTGCAAGAAATGTGACTAATGAGTTGGTTATGGGATGAAGCATTACGGAACGAGTAAAGAGACGTGCCGGTAACGAGATTGAACTAGGTATCACTACTACAGAATGCTGCTACCGCGACACTATGATCAAAGACCCTTCGAGAAACTGTGTGTGATGCAATAATCGCAAACAGTGGTGTCAGAGAACCGTCAAAAATGTCAAAAACATTTGCGATGACGGATGCATCAAACACGGTTCATATTTTAGTTGCGTGTGCGATGCAGGGCATACGGTTTAGTTCAATTAACTGTTTGCGATGAGGTGGAACAAAAGAAACGGGCAGCGAGATGAAGACGTGTGCAATACACAACATACGGTTCACTAGGATGAACTATTTGTGATTAGGCAACACATAAGAAATGGTCAGGCAGATGAAGGTGTGTGCGATAACGGCATGCGGTTCTCTCGGATGAACTGTTTGCGTTGAGACAAGGGAACCGAAACGATTCAATATAACAAGATGTGTGTGATACGTGGCAAACAGGTCTGTAATCAGAAATGTGTTCGAAGACTGATAATAACACAGACGATTGCTTCTAATAAGACGCTTGTGATATGCTCTGTCTACACAACATGTATTAGCCATTGGGGGACGAGCGGTCATCCGGATACGCCATAAGGATGCGAAGAGGCATCCTATATCAGCAAGGACTAGTTGTTCCACCAGTAGCTCATCTAAGAGAACTCTCAAGTTAAGTGTGCTCAGGCTGGATCAGCCATGGGATGGGTGACTAGATGGGAAGTTGTGTTGATGTTAAATTAACTGATAGGATGGGTCATATTGGTCAAATGACCAAAATGACCCATTCCCTCAGCTAATTTAACCTCGAGGTCCTTGTTTTTTATTTTTATTTTATTTTTTAACATCTGTTAAAGAAGGTCTACCGCATTACTTTTTGACAATGTGTATACATGGCATACAGTTGATCCATCTAACATGTTTGTGATGGAATAAGTCATGTGTGTTGTGGGCAAACGCTTGCTCGTGTACAACTGTTTGCGATTGATGAATTCGTCACCGATGGGTTCCCTAGTGTGGTCCGTGTTCATCTCATCATTATCTATTTCTTGTGCTAGCTCGATGTTCCTTTATATTATAAGTTTCCATTAATTGATGCGTTCTATGAACACGCCACGGTTTCCCGCCATCTCCTCACCTGTTTCCCACCACCCAGCGATATTGCACATAAACCTAGGCACGGCGCGACGCACGGAGGCAACAAGCGTAGCCTGTAGCACATCACCTTTTCCAAGCATGCCAACGCACCAAAGCGCCGCCTCTACCATCAACCTCGTTGACGAGGAAAACCAGAAGGTGCCACGACTCGTCGAGGCCGTGACACTCCCTTGCAACGCGATGGACGATGTCGTGATGCGCGTCATTGCCAGGGTTGAGAAGAACTTTGGTGCATGGCGCTTCAGCGCCGCGGATCAAGATAGGCATGTCAGTGCCGAGAGGCTGTAGCTCGCCACACAACATGATCAATGGCGCGCCGCAGAGCAAGCTAGGCACGTCCGTGCCGACAGGCTACGGCTCGCCACACGGCGAGAGCGTTGGAGCGCCACAGAGCGAGAGGTGCGGCATGCCGCATAGCAAGAGCAAATCCATCGGCGCTTGCCTGCTGTCGATAGGGCGTTGCAGCTGGGTACACGTCCCGTCAGTACCCCCATTCCTCGCCAGGAGTGGGCACAGGCCCTCTGCGCCATACTTGCACCAGAGGCCGGCCGCGCCATACTTGCACTGGACGGTGCCGTGCCGTTCGCATGGGTCGCACCATTCGCCTTGTCCGCGGCCCGCTCGATGCCAATGCGCTGGTCGGTAGGCTCGACCGCCTCCTTGGCCCAGGTGTCCACCTGGGCACAGTAGAGGAACATGGCCATCGTGTCCTCGAGGTAGTGATCTCCGATGAAACAGCCAACTTGGAGCTCGAGATCACGCTCCAGATGTACCGCGAGTGTGTCGACCGCTTGGACGAACGCCTGCACGAGTTCAGGCAGAGCCAAGAGCTACCATAGGCAAGGGCTACTGGTCATGGTCTCATGGACGCATTTTATTTTGTTGAGTCGTTTCGACGTGGATAGCTATGTATTCACAGCAATCATACTATTGCTCTGTTTATTGCTCTTTTTCAATGCGTGTACTCTGTTTTCCGTTCTTATATGTTCTGTTTCAATGTGTGTATACGCTTTCCATTATGTATATGTGGATGATAACAGATATATTCAAATTAGTATACAAAAACAGATAGAAATGGAATTCATAATATATATAATATTAATTGTTCATTAGTTCATCATAGAATATATATAATATTAACACATATACGTGATGATACTTAACTACTAGGTACAATGCATAAAATTGAAAACGAACAATACTAAAACTAATAATTCCTCCTGGGGCCAGTATTCCGACAGCCCCTCGCCAGCATCTCCCTGGTGCACGGCGTCTTACCAGGGCGGAGGCAGTATTCCGCCTCCTTTGCCTCGCAGCGCTTGACGTGCCGATCTGCCTCTTGTAGGCGGATGCGCACGAACGATCTTGCCATTTCGTTGGGCGCCCACCAGAGCTCCTCGTCGGTGGCACGCTGGAGCTTATCGGCCCAGGTCCATGCAACGACAAGGCGCCTAGCGCCTGTGGCCTTCCTCACGAAGTACCCGTCTTCGTACACCTCCTCCGCACGACGACGCGCCCGCCTCCAAAGCTCCGTCGCCTCCTTTTCCACGCGGCATCACGGGCTTCGCAGGCCGCCTTGTACCTGGCATCCTCCTCTGCCATCTCCTTCTTGAAAGCCACTTGCCTAGCTATCTCAGCCGGCGGCAGCGACTTCCAAAGACAAAGATCGTACTGGCCCCAAAACCAATCCAAAGTTGGGGGGTCCGGCGCAACCTCGTCCGGCGGCGCGTAGGTGTCCTCGTCGCTGCTCTTCGAGTGAGCCTCCTCGGGGGGCGGCGACTCCTCGTCGGCACGTGGGCAGACCGGCGGCGCCATGGCAGAGATTTGAGATAGAGAGAGAGATAGGGCGAGCAAGAGGAGGATCTAGATGAGAATGCAGGCGGGACGACGTGAGCAAGGTAGTATTTATTGGCGGCCAGAATCTAGATCGTAGGGAACAGTACACGCGCCGGTTGCCGGAATTTACGAGTATTGTAGTGTGAATTACACACAATTCCTACAGCAAAATCCGTGTGTGAACATAATAGCTGACGGTTCCCAATGTAGAACCATGTCTAATTAATAAAGCCCGCCACCCACCTTCCAAAACTCGAGGCGCGAAATAGAGTGCTAATCGTGTGGGGCCGGTTGTCTTGCCAGATTTTAGATTTTCTTTTTTGAACACTAGATATTTACATCGTATGATGATTTTTGAACTTGCACACAAGTACACAAATATGATTTTTCAAACCGTTATGGTTAGCCGTTGCATGTACATCTAGTTCAAATTTGAATTACGTACGGTCATTAAATGGCTAGGAAATCACTTAAATCCCTTTAAAAGGTCAAACGACCCCTAAAATTTTCCAAATTTTCACATGACAGTTAGTATCAGTGCACATTACACGTAGGAAAATTTTGAAGGCTGTAAGAGGAAGCTATCCGCCGTTCGTCAGCAAACATGCATTGTTCCCTCTCGGAACCACGAGCCTTCTAGTGAGTTGCTCCGGTTTGTGAGGGGTGTGTTCAAACTTTTGTCAAGCAAGCCAATTTTTGTACCACATCATCTTGGTGGCATAACATTATATCAAGCAAGGTTTCATGTTTTTCTGATCATTTTTAAATTTTTTGGAATAACAATGCCATGGCACTCCATGCATGTACATGCATGTGTCCATGTCGTGAGACCAATATGTTTGAAAATTCCTTCTAATTTACTGCACATGGAATTAATTCGCACACAAGTACACAAATATGATTACCATTCTGGTTAGCCGTTGCATGTACATCTAGTTCAAATTTGAATTACGTATGGTCATTAAATGGCTAGGAAATCACTTAAATCTCTTTAAAAGGTCAAATGACCCCTGAAATTTTCCAAATTTTCACATGACAGTTAGTATCAGTGCACATTACACGTAGAAAAATTTTGAAGGCCATAAGAGGAAGCTATCTGTCGTTCGTCAGCAAACATGCATTGTTCCCACTCGGAACCATGAGTCTTCTAGTGAGTTGCTCCGGTTTGTGAGGGGCGTGTGTCCAAACTTTTGTCAAACAGGTAAATTTTTGTACCACATCATCTTGGTGGTATGACATTACCTCAAGCAAGGTTTCATGTTTTTAATTTTTTGGAATTTAAATGCCATGGCACTCCATGCTTAATTCTGTCATAGCCGTTAGACCAATATGTTTGAAAATTCCTTCCAATTTACTGCTCGTGGAATTAAATTGCACACAAGTACACAAAATTTGACTTTTCAAACCGTTTTGGTTAGCTGCTGCATGTACATGCAGTTCAAATTTTAAATTACGGTCATTAAATGGCTAGAAAATCACTTAAATGTCTTAAAAGGTCAAATGACCCCTGAAATTTTCCAAAATTTGACACGACAGTTGTATTAGTACTACAATTTTTCTTGTACATTTAAAACATTATCCGTTGCCACTTTACTCCAAACTCATCTTTCACAGCTAATAAAAAATATCTACAGCATGACACACAGTTGTTTTGTAGGAATCGTTTGCGATGAAAAAATGTGGGTCTATTTAAGTCTTCCTTCTTAAGCTTCGCTGGCTCGTCTGCTCCAGTGCCGGCAACCCCCAAATCCACAAAATCCCGATCCTCATTCCTGCACCCCCTTCTTGCAAAGATGACACCGTGGAAACGCTTCATGAAGGTCCGTACGATGGCCGCATCCCCCCCCCCACCGAGCGCGGCCGCCTACGCTGAGAGTGCCGCCGCATCCGCATTGAGCGTGGCCGCTTCTGCCGAAAGGGTGTGTGCGGCAGCCGACAGGGCAGCTGCAGCAGCCGAGACGGCTCCAACTGCTGCTGCGACAGCGGCTGCAAACACCGAGAGCGCTCGAGCTGCCGTCCATGCCGCCGATGTCGCCCTAGCCTGGGTCGAGGCCATCCACGCCAATATATTCCAGGCCACCTCAGAATCCAGCATGCAACCCACGTCCGAAAAGGCGGCGGTGGCCATGGAGCACCTGCTTCCTCATGAGGTCGTCGAGTGGGAGCTGGAGATGAAGGAGGCGGCGGAGATCGAGGAGCGCCGGGAGGAGGAGTTGCGCGTGGCCCAGGTCGAGGTAGAGAAGAGTCTGTCCGTCGAGGAATTGGTGGTGGAGTACCAACGCGAGCTCTGGCGCAGCCACTACTACGATTATATAACCTTGAAGGCGGCGCCAAGGACAAGGACGAGGATGAGGACGTGGTCAACTTCAGCAGGGGGGATGCGGAGTCCACCAACGGCGGCATGTTGCCAGGACAAGTCATCGACATCTCATCTCACACCGGCGATGCATAGGCCGGCGCGGCGGCGGATTTGTTAAAATTATTCATACTTAGGCTTTGTTTTTAATGCTGGTCTTTTGTTAGAGCAATGTTTAGGTGAACTATCTCTGTTTAATTACTAAAATTGCTCGATTCAGTAAGTCTGGTTTATGTGATGTACACTCTTTTGTGTGCCCAAATTAGCAAGCGATGTTAAATTATGCAATGACGTACGCTGGGAAATTTCCACCAAAATTTCAATTTTCAAACTCATCCCATGCGCGTTAAGCAGAAGAATCGGTTGCGATGCACACTATCATTCAAAGTGAATGGTGTCTGGCGGCACCACGCGCAAAGTTTCCCTCCACATTTCAAAAAATTTGCCCTACCACCGAAATATCTACCCTCCCCCCTTCCCGTCCCTGATATGTCTCCAACGTATCTATAATTTTTGATTGCTCCATGCTATTATATTACCCCTTTTGGATGTTTATGGGCTTTATTTTACACATTGATATCATTTTTGGGACTAACCTACTAACCGGAGGCCCAGCCCATATTGCTGTTTTATTGCCTGTTTCAGTATTTCGAAGAAAAGGAATATCAAACGGAGTCCAAACGGAATGAAACCTTCGGCATCGTCATTTTTTGGAAGATTATCATCCTGGAGACTTGGAGTCCAAGCCAGAAGGTCCTCAAGGAGCCCAGGAGATAGGGGGGCGCCCCCCCCCCCCCTACAGGGCGCGCCCCCTATCTCGTGGACCCCTCGAGCACCTCCCGACCGACTTCTTTCGCCTATATATACCTACGTACCCTAAAACCATCAGAAATCAAGATAGATCGGGAGTTCCGCCGTCGCAAGCCTTTGTAGCCACCAAAAACCTCTCGGGAGCCCGTTCTGGCACCCTGCCGGAGGGGGAATCCATCACCGGTGGCCATCTTCATCATCCCGGCGCTCTCCATGATGAGGAGGGAGTAGTTCACCCTCGGGGCTGAGGGTATGTACCAGTAGCTATGTGTTTGATCTCTCTCTCTCTCTCGTGTTCTCTCTCGTGTTCCCTCTATGGCACAATCTTGATGTATCCCGAGCTTTGCTATTGTAGTTGGATCTTATGATGTTTCTCCCCCTCTACTCTCTTGTGATGAATTGAGTTTCCCCTTTTGAAGTTACCTTATCGGGTTGAGTCTTTTATGAGAACACTTGATGTATGTCTTGTCGTGTTTATCTGTGGTGACAATGGGATTTCATGTGCCTCTTGATGTATGTTTTGGTGACCAACTTGCGGGTTCCACCCATGAACCTATGCATAGGGGTTGGCACACGTTCTTGACTCTCCGGTAGAAACTTTGGGGCACTCTTTGAAGTACTTTGTGTTGGTTGGATGAATCTGAGATTGTGTGATGCATATCGTATAATCATCCCCACGGATACTTGAAGTGACAATGGAGTATCTATGTGACATTAGGGTTTTGGTTGATTTGTGTCTTAAGGTGTTATTCTAGTACGAACTCTTTTATAGATCGATCCGAAAGAATAACTTTGAGGTGGTTTCGTACCCTACCATAATCTCTATGTTTGTTCTCCGCTATTAGTGGCTTGGAATGACTCTTTGTTGCATGTTGAGGGATTGTTATATGATCTATCTATGTTATTATTGTTGAGAGAACTTGCACTAGTGAAAGTATGAACCCTAGGCCTTGTTTCCTATCATTGCAATACCATTTACGCTCACTTTTATCATTAGTTACCTTGCTGTTTTTATTATTTCAGATTACAAATACTTATATCTACCATCCATATTGCACTTGTATCACCATCTCTTCGCCGAACTAGTGCACCTATACAATTTACCATTGTATTGGGTGTGTTGGGGACACAAGAGACTCTTTGTTATTTGGTTGCAGGGTTGCTTGAGAGAGACCATCTTCATCCTACGCCTCCTATGGATTGATAAACCTTAGGTCATCCACTTGAGGGAAATTTGCTACTGTCCTACAAACCTGTGCATTTGCAGGCCCAACAACGTCTACAAGAAGAAGGTTGTATAGTAGACATCAGTCCCCTTTTCTCCCCGACCACAAGTCACATTTCCCTGTTTCCCCCTTCCTTCCTTCCTAAGCTATAGCCGCTTCCTCACTTGCTTCCTCGCTCTCGACGTCTCGCATCCTACCGCTGGGGTCGCCATGGTCATCTTCAAAGACCTCTCCAGCTGTTCCTCCGACGACGACGACTCCACCACCCGGGTATGCCTCTCTTCTCTCTCTTGGGCTATGACTTTGAATGACAGATTTTTACCCGGCGGTCGATTTGAGTCATTTCTTCCTCTTGTAGTTCCCTAGGACCTTCAATTGCAACAAATGGAGCAGGGTGGCAGAAGATATGTCTGCTCATTGTCACCATCAATCTCCATGCGTGAAGCTAGTTGTGTTTGAATCTGTGGACGTTTCTGGCATGTGCAGAGAAGGTTAGATCCTCTTTCGTTGTTACAAATCATTTGTTAGATATGATGACACTGTCACGGTCCCAACCTATTCATACCACAGCTTCAACCAAACGCATCCTAAGACAGTGTCACAGTTTGTACCTAGTATCTAAAAATGTTGCCATCTCATCAGCGGTGCCATTAGAAAATTATTTGGCACCGCTTCAGCAGTTTGTGGAGCCAACTTGTCCACACATCCGAGCAGCCAAGCAGTAAAATACTAAATCTTTATGCCACGAAGGAACTGGGCATTGGAGCAACTAGGTGCTCTGGAGTTCGGGTCCATGATTTTTTTCCGCTGCATCGGCTCGCCAGTGCAGGACACCGGTGCGAGATGTAGCAACAGTTGTCTTTACACCGGTTTTGGCATACATAGTGGTCGCCTCAGTGCTATTAGTTCTATGTTACTAAATTTGTGCATGTACACACCTGTTAGTATCAATTTGCTATCATCCAAACACTGTCACTATGCTGTTGCAGTTATATTTACCTTCCTCATAAAATGTTCAATTTGTTATTTATAGTACATGAGTAAGAACTTGTAGCATTGTTGTAGTTAAGTATAGCTTCTGATGTTTCAGAATTTGGTTGTTGTCTCAGTAGCAATTAATTCATTTGCACATTGATCTTTTTGAGAAGATATTTCATAATTAACCTGTTTCTTCAGTTTTTCAAAATAAGTATTTGGTGATTTTCTATGTTACTATGAACCCATTTCCCCTACAATTGTTATTGATCTAGTTTTAAATATTATAGAATGAATGAAAGTGTTCTTACTTGGAGTGGGTTGATCAAAAGTGGCCATAGTCTTTGAAGATGTGCCTTGCAAAGCTCTGGAGCATGTATGAGGAAGAGAACAGAGGTAGGCTTAGAGAAAGTGTTGTCAACACTGAAGAATATTTGAAGATGCGGGATAAAAAGAGGAAGGTGGAGAATGAGCCCAGATTTTTTAAATTAGACTTTGCTAAGATGGTGTTGGCGAAGGAGGAGGAACTTTCCCAGTTGGCCAGTGCAAAACAAGTTCTTACTAAACTCAAAGATAAGATGAGCCTGAATGATCTCGATTAGGGAAGTGAATATATTTTTCTAATATTGTTCTTATGAAGCTGAACTAGCTATATGTGGTATTGTGTTGTTTTCAGGTAGCTATTGTACTATGATGTTAAAATATATTTATGTGCCTGATATGAAATTGGCAAACAGCTATTCGATATGAAATGTGAATTTGCGTAATACTGGAATTATTAATTATAAACTACTAAACCTGCTAAATGGGTCATTGAACTTTGCAAACGGTTCTAGCAGTAAAAACGCTTGCGATGGATAGCCCAATCCCACACAGTTTTCTTCATCAAATCATGTGTGATGTAGTCGATAAAAGCAAATTGTTAACCAAGGTAGAGCGTGTGTGATAGTTACATGTACCACACACGAGCCTATACATAAACCTGTGTGGGATGTACATACGAACGGAAACGTTTTCCCTGGATTAACTGTGTGGGATGTACATAAGAATGGAAACATATTCCTTGGATTGACTGTGTGTGATATACATACCTACGGAAATGTTTTTCTGGGATTCACCATGTGGGGTGTACATACCTACGGAAATGTTTTATGGGATTCATCGTGTGGGGTGTACATACCTACAGAAACGATTGGGTTTCCGTGGGTCACTCGATCGCACACGAACTCATTTGGTGTCCCGGGAGGGCCTATCCCCGACGGTTTCTGGGTCATGTGGGAAGGACCCCCTAATCGCCCACACTCACTAGGTGACGGTTCCAAATGTTGTCGCAAAAAGGGGTTTTAAACCGTTTGTATAGCACCGACATGTACCAGTGTATGATGATACCAACGATCGAATCTCGGGCAAGTAACATACCGATGACAAAGGGAACAACGTATGTTGTTGTGCGGTTTGACCGATAAAGATCTTCGTAGAATATGTAGGAGCCAATATGAGCATCCAAGTTCCGCTATTGGTTATTGATCGGAGATGTGTCTTGATCATGTCTACATAGTTCTCGAACCCGTAGGGTCCGCACGCTTAACGTTCCATGACGATTTGTATTAAGAGTTATATGTTTTTGATGACCGAAGTTTGTTCGGAGTCCTAGATGAGATCACTGACATAACGAGGAGTCTCGAAATGGTTGAGACATAAATATTGATATATTGGACTATGTTATTCAGACACCGGAAGAGTTCCGAGTGGTATCGGTTAAAAACGGAGTGCCGGAAGGGTTCCCGGAACCCCCCAGGGAAGCAATGGACCATCTTGGGCCATAGGGGAGAGAGAGGACATCCCACATAGGGGAGGTGCCCCCCCATGGGGAGTCCAAATAGGACTAGGGGAGGGGGCGTGGCCCCCCTTTTCCTCTCCCTCTCCCTCTCCCTTCCTTCCTCCCCCTTCCACCAACTGGAATCCTACGAGGACTTGGAGTCCTAGTAGGACTCCCTCCTCTTGTCGCGCCCTATAGGGCCGGCCGGCATCCCCATCTCCTCCTTTATATACGGGGGCAGGGGGCACCCCAAAGCACAACAAACAATCTCTTAGCCGTGTGCGGTGCCCCCCTCCACAGTTTAACACCTCGGCCATATCGTCATAGTGCTTAGGTGAAGCCCTGCGCCGGTAACATCATCAACACCGTCACCACGCCGTCATGCTGATGGAACTCTCCCTCGTCCTCAACTGGATCAAGAGCTCGAGGGACGTCATCGTGATGAACGCGTGCTGAACACGGAGGTGCCGTACGTTCGGTACTTGGATCGATTGGATTGTGAAGACGTTCGACTACATCAACCGTGTTACTAAATGCTTCCGCTTTCGGTCTACGAGGGTACGTGGACACACTCTCCCATCTCGTTGCTATGCATATCCTAGCTATATCTTGCGTGATCATAGGAAAATTTTGAATTACTACGTTCCCCAACAAGCACGAAAGTCAATAGTTATGAAATGAAATTACATCCTACTTGTGGTGCATTGTTCGATGTTAGTTATGTTTAATGCGCGCTTACGAGATTTTTCATTTCTTGGTTGGATGCTTCCCAATCTTTTCCTAGCCTTCATTTGCACTAAATATGATCACTACTTGTGCATCCAAAACCCTTTAAACCAGTTTTGCCACATGAATCCACTATACCTACCTATATGCAGTATTTTTTTGCTGTTCTAAGCAAATTTGTATGTGCCATCTCTAATTTTCAAAATAGATTTCTCTTTTGTGTGCTCGTACCGCTCATGAAATGATAGGGGGTGGCCGATATATTTCCATGCTAGATATGTTATTCTCAAGATGAGTGTTTATTCACTTGTCATTGCACGAGAGTATGGCAAATGTATTAGGGATGTCGAGTCCCAAAATGAAAAATGAATTTACTTTATGTTGTCAAATAATAATTTCCTTGGAAAGTGTTAGTATGGAAGGCACCCGTGGATACGGCTAGCCATGGAAAGTGAAAGTATGGTGGAAAAAGGAATAAACTTTATTTTCTGTTTGGGAACAGCCTATGATATATCTAGCATGGAAAGTATTGGGGACTACTCGATCATTTTCGTTAACAGGAAAAGCATGCCACCCAAAATGTTTTTATCTCTATCTTTTTTGCTTTGAGCTCTGGCACCTCTACAAATCCCTACTTCCCTCTGCAAAGGGCCTTTCTTTTACTTTATGCAATTTTTATTTTTACTTGAGTCTCCATCTTATCTTATAAAGCATTAACTAAGGGGCACTATGGTCGTACTTGAGCATTGGGTGTAGCTAATATGCGAGTGTGTTTCATGAATGGATCAATGATTGAGCATAATGGGCTAGGGATAACTTGCTTTAGTATTTATATTTTGAAAGACATGGTTGCTTGTTGATATGCTTGAGTATTAAAGTCTTCATGTCAAAACTAGACTATTGCTTTGAACCACATAAAAGTCCAAATGTTCATGCTACAAACAAAATATTATGTGATGAACATGTTAGGCAGCATTCCACATCAAAAATTCTGTTTTTATCATTTACCTACTCGAGGACGAGCAGGAATTAAGCTTGGGGATGCTAATACGTCTCCAATGTATCTATAAATTTTTATTGTTCCATGTTGTTATATTGTCATTCTTGGATGTTTTACAATCATTTTATAGCAACTTTATATCATTTTTTAGAACTAACGTATTGACATAGTGCCCAGTGCCAGTTGTTGTTTTTTGCTGGTTTTTTACATCGTAGAAAATCAATATCAAACGGAGTCCAAACGCAGCGAAAATATTTGTGGATTTTTTTGGTACCAGAAGACATCTAGTGGGCCAAAGAAGTACCGAAGAGGGGGGCCAAGGTGAGCACAAGACACATGGGCGCGCCTGGAGGCCCGGGCGCCCAGTGTAACGCCCTCGATGCGGCTATATCTCCCACGTGTCGAAGCACGACTTAGAGGCATAACCGCATTGAAAGCAATGTCGCAAGTGAGGTAATCTTCACACAACCCATGTAATACATAAGGGAAAGAGATACATAGTTGGCTTACAATCGCCACTTCACATAATTACATGAATAAAGCATTACATCATCCAGATACACTCAAGGTCCGACTACGGAACCAAAATAAAAGAAGAACCCCAAATGCGACAAACGGTCCCCGATCGACCCCAACTGGGCTCCACTACTGATCCACTAGAACGAAACAACACAAAGGGCAAGATCTTCATCGAGCTCCTCCTTGAGCTTGGTTGCGTCACCTTTCGGTAACATAGGCACCGCAAACTGGTTTGAAGTATCCGTGAGCCACGGGACTCAGCAATCTCGCACCCGCGAGATCAAGACTATTTAAGCTTATGGGAAAGGTAAAGGCATGAGGTGGAGCTGCAGCAAGCGACTAGCATATATGGTGGCTAACATACGCAAATGAGAGCGAGAAGAGAAGGCAAAGCACGGTCGATAAAAGTATGATCAAGAAGTGATCCTATAGCAACCTGCGTCAAGCATAACTCCAACACCGTGTTCACTTCCCGGACTCCGCCGGAAAGAGACCATCACGGTTACACACACGATTGATGTATTTTAATTAAGGTCAACTTCAGGTCTTCTACAACCGGACGTTAACAAATTCCCATCTGCCACATACCGCATGGCACGGCTTTGAAAGTTCAAATCCTGCAGGGTGTCCCAACTTAGCCCATGACAAGCTCTCACGGTCAACGGAGGAATAGACCTCCACCCAAGACACTCCGATCGACTCGGTATCCCGGTACAACAAGACATTTCGACAACAGTAAAACTAAACCAGAACACCTTTGAATGTGCCGACAAATCCCGATAGGAGCTGCACATATCTCTTTCTCGTGGCACACTCGGATGAGTCTAGCTACGAGTAAAACCAACCCTCAAGTTTCCCGAGGTGGCCCCAGCAGTATCTCGGTTCGGACCAACACTCGAGGAGCACGGCCGGGGGTTAAAATAAAGATGACCCTTGAGTCTGCAGAACCCAAGGGAAAAAGGGCTAGGTGAGGCAAATGGTAAAACCAAGGTTGGGCATTGCTGGAGAAGCTTTACTTAAGGCGAATCTGTCAAGGGGTTCCCATTATAGCCCAACCGTAAGGGACGCAAAATCCGGGAACATAAAACCGATATGACGGAAACTAGGCGGCAAGAGTGGAACAAAACACTGTGCATAAGGCCGAGCCTTCCACCCTTTACCAAGTATATAGATGCATTAATTAAATAAGATATATTGTGATATCCCAACAAGTAAACATGTTCCAACAAGGAACAACATCTTCATGTTCCAACAAGGCACAATCTTCAATCTTCACCTGCAACTATCAACGCTATAAGAGGGGCTGAGCAAAGCGGTAACATAGCCAAACAACGGTTTGCATAGGAAAGGTGTCAAAGGTTAGGGGTTTGGCATGGCAATTTGGGAGGCTGACAAGCAAATGGTAGGCATCGCAGCATTGGCATAGCAAAAGAGCGAGCAAAACTAGCATAGCAAAGATAGTAGTGATTTCGAGGGTATGATCATCTTGCCTGCAAGGTTCTCAGAGTTGTCGAAGGCTTGATCCTCGTAGGCGTTCTCAACAGGTTCCTCATACACGTACTCGTCTCCCGGCTCTACCGAAAGCAAGAACACAAGCAACGGAACCACAATCAAACAAGGAACAATGCACAAGCAATATGATGCAATACATGACATGCTATGCGAGATGTGATATGCAATGCATATGTATGCTCCGGAAGGAAAATGATGAACCGGGCATCAACTTGGCAAACCAAGTATGCCGCTGGAAAGATGGGATGATTTCGGGTGAAATCGATATAAAGATCACCGGAATCGGATGCACGGTTTGCAAATGACAAGCAAAACAAGAATGATGCAAATCTGCGTTTAACAGCCCGATGCTACTTAGCAAGCAACAAGAAACTATGCTACAGCACCCCAACATAAAAACAAAGCATATGGCAGCGAACTACAGGAGATGCTTAACAAAAGAGGAACACTGAGCTACGGCTAAATCACATCATAACATGTTCAAACAAGCATGGTGAAAGTGCTAAAATATCAGGTTCACAGACTTAGTGAAAATACTAACATGCCAGGAATTAACATCAGGAAGGCATGTTTAGAGCAAGCAAACAACATGCTACAGGAACTTATAATAACAAAGCAAGGCATGACATGATTCTACTCAAAGCATATATCAATATTCCCTTACTGACCATAAGCCAAAAAGGACCTTAATAAATGATGGCACCCATGTAAACATAGCAAGTTTTATTACAGATTTCAGACTTAGCAGAAAAACTGGGCATGGCAAAAACAGATAACGAGTAGGCATGTTCGTGAGCTCGATGCACTCACTACAGAGCAATACATGGCATGGCAAGGCAACCAACAGTAAGAAGGCATGATTATGAAGCTAAGCATGGCAATAGCAAGGTCATAGCATACACGGATCAACTACAACGACCTCGTAAAAATTGAATCTCATGCAAACAATCTGCCAGGAAACATTTCAAGCAAAAGTAGAGCACGAAAATGACATGCTAGACTACTCCATAAATACCAACAAAGGCATGGATGGATAGAGCACATTCATATGTTCAAAACACCCTTACTGATCATGCTCAAAAAGGGTATGGATCTCTCTGTAACAACATGAACATATGGCATAAAATTATCAGCAGGACAAGACTTAGTGAAATCACTAAGTTCCTGAAACCAGCAACATCATCATCCCTACTTTGCATGCTTGTTCTAGTCAACACATAACTCACAAAAATACATGGGAAACACCCCTGGAAAGATGGCACGGCAATGTTCAACTCACATGTAGGACTCAAGTTCATAAGGTGCACACATAATTCATGGCAAAAATGACAAAAGAGCTCGAACTGATAAGATTCTGGAACTAACGATCTGAAGCCATCTTCCAACAGCATTTCGGGCATCAAGATGAGCTCAAATGCAAATGATGCAATGGAATGAAATGATGCACTCTTCGAGGCGAACAATTTGACATATCATAAGCCCAAAACGGAGCTACGGATGCGAAGATGTGATGCGATGAAAATGGCATGAAAAATTACTGCAATCTGGGACTTAGTCATTTCCAGAAAAAAAACATATGAGCGCGGGATAACTATAGTGCGACCGGGGCGGGATTTAGGCGGGGCTCACCATGGGCTTCAGCCCAGGCTGGTGGAGGACGAGGCGGGCGGAGGGAGCAGCTGGCTGGGCAGGCAAAGAGGCTGCATGGGGCCACCACGGCCGTGGTCGTTGACCTCCTCGCCGCGACGGCGATCGAGGCCGACGTGGGGAGAAGGGCGAGGCAGGGGTTATGGCGCTGGTGAGGAGGAGGCAGAGGCGGCGGGCTCCTCCCCGCCGGATCCCACCGGATTCAGCGCGAGCGGCGCTGGTCGACGAGGCGGCGGGGTCGGCGGTGGCCGGGCGCCGCATGGAGGTGAGCGGTGGGGAGGCCTCGGCGGCGCGGCGGGCGGAGACGAGGCGGGCGAAGGGCGGCGAGGCGCCGAGGGCGGCGAAGGCGGCGGAGCAGCCAGCGGTGAGAGGAAGACGCTGACGGCTGGCGAAACCGGCGCTGTGGTGTGTGGTGGCTTCGCCAGGCTGCGACGGCGAAGTGGGCGCGGGCGACACGTGGCAAGCTCAGATTCGCAGGGAGGCGGCGGACATGTCCGGCGGGGAATTTCGTCGGCGGCGCGAGGGAAATGATCTAGGTTTGGACTGCGAAAATCGGGGAGACACCTATTTATAGGTAGAGGGAGCTAGGAGAGTCCAAATGAGGAGCGGTTTTCGGCCACGCGATCGTGATCGAACGACCGAGAGCATGGAGGGGAGTTTGGTGGGTTTTGGGCCACTTTGGAAGGGGTGTTGGGCTGAAACAAAAGAGGACATTACGGTTACCGGTTAACCGTTGAGTACCAAACGACCTCCAAATGGCACGAAACTTGAAGCGGTTCACGGTGCTATACCAAGGCCGCTTGGCAAACCTCGGTCCATTCCGAGAAAGTTTAACACCCGCACACGAAAAGAGAGAAGAGGGAGACGCCGGAGGACATAGGAGCGCCGGATTGCAAAACGGACAACGGGGAAAATGCTCGGATGCATGAGACGAACATGTATGCAAAATGAAATGCACATGATGACATGATAAAATGCAAATGGTGACGTGGCAAAGTGCAACACGCAAGCAAATGACATGGCAACAACGGCGAATAACTGACGGACACCTGGCGCATCGGATCCGGGGTGTTACAACACTCCACCACTATGAGAGGATCTCGTCCCGAGATCTAGAATGGCACCGGAGGAAAAAGGAAGAGGAAGAGGAGAGGTAAAACTAAGTTGCTTCTTTGACGAACGAGTGAAACCACGAACCTTGAGAGGTTGAGCAATTAGAGATGAACGAGATTGCAAACAATCCGTTAGAAAAGAGGAACAAAGAACATTACGAGAACTTGAAGGTTGCAAAGACATGAATCAAGAGTTTAATGGACAAGATAGAATTCGAAACCACTCCGGTTAAACAAGATAGAGAATAGATAAGATTGATATAATTTGGGCAGCACTCCGACTGAAAGAAGGAAAACTTGATAAGATGAAAAGCACTTGAAGAGATGGCACAACACTCCGGCTAAACGGATAAGCACGAAAAGAACATGACCTCACCATACGACATGATGAGTGAAAAGAGCAGAACGTAATGCCTCCGGAAGAAAGAATAGAAGATAGGTCATAGGAATAAAAGAATGGAGAAGAAAATGCCAACTTCTGCCACAAATGATCTTGGAAAGCACCCTTCCAAGAAGGTTAGAATGAAGTTGTTGGAAAACCAACAACGAAAAGAATAAGCTTGTAGTGGACTTATTTAAACATCTCACCATTATGAGGTGACAACCGGCCACTAACGGAAACAATTGCTTGCTTGAGATTAATGAAGAGATGAAAGCTTGTTCCATCAAGATGGAAAAGAGATAACTTGGGTCATTAATAAGCACCAAAATAGCAACATTCCTTAGGGAAGGCTTTAGGTGAAAACATGACACAAGGTAAATCCAACGAGAGACTGATGGATTTAAAATACCTCAATCTTGACAACATGTGAATCATGAAGCATGAAGGGAAATTGCCAAGAATGACATACCACCACCTGAAAAGATAAGGTCGAAAGAATTGCACTTCGGAATGCAAAATGAAGAATACTTGAACTCCTCAGGAAAAACATGTGTTGAGCACCATGTTTATTTTAGAGTATAGCTCGGCGGATCATAACTTCAAGAGAAAATCTTGAAGAACAATTGAGGAATGAAAAGAATCGTTGACGAACCACCATGTAGAGCCTCCATGAAGAACTCCGGTAATAAAAGGATGATGAAAAGAAAGAGAAGCTGAAAACACAAGGTGAACCCTTGCAATGATTTAGATGGAGCTTCGCGACGAGATAAAGCGAAAAACTTAGAACTCCGGAAGAAAAGAATTGAATCACCTCATGGAAATAAGAATAAGACTTATTGTATGCTTATCCTTCATCAAATTTAATTGATGACAAGCAACGGATTTGGCATACTACTTATTCTTGTAGAAAGGATTAAAAGAGATATATCAAAACTTGAGAAGGTCTTCAACGAACCACCGGTAGGATTGGAATAACAAATGAATTGATATGATGAACAAGGAAGAGAGATCTTGAAAGAACCACCGTAAGAATTGAAAATGAACGTAGCAAAGGCACAATTCACCGGGAAGAATTGGAAAACGAATGAAGATATTAGAGAAGATTTAGATACAAATGAACGAATAGATCACGAGCTGATAAGAGAATACTTGAATGATGCACCGGTATGATTTGGAGAACGAGAGCTGAAAGCTTGAATGAATAATACTGAGAAGATGGGCTTCAAAGAATGAAACTGAAAAGACTCCTAAAATGCTCCGGATGGGTGAAAAAGATTCTCACAATCGAAAACAATTATGAGAGGATGGCAACAAGCTAGCACCATGAATCTTGAAGAGAATAGAGCAAGATTAAGGAGAAACTCTTCTTCAGTCTTCAAATGATGAGAATGACAACGAAAAACACCACCAAGAATTATTGAGGCATACCGGAAGAATCAAAAACGAAGAGGTTGAGCCAACTATGAAAAGAATTTGAAAGATCTTGGAGAAAAGCATTTGACTGATGATAACTCATTCTTACGTCAAACTTGGAGAAGAATTTAGGATAGCTCCGGGAAAATAGAAGAGTCAGGTAAGATCCTGGAAAAAGACCTGTGGGTTAGGGCCCACTCAAAAGAAAACACCGTTGAAAAGATTTGAAAGAGATGTTGCACCGGTTGAATTAAATGACTTGAATGAGATACCAATCTCGAAAGAGCTTGAACGAATGCAGAGTGGAAACACGAATCTTCGAGATATCTTGAGCACTCCGGAATAACAAATAGCGAGAAGTAGAATGATAATGAGGTGCACCGGTATGAGAAGACATTGAAATGAGGAAAAAGGTATGATGAATATCGAAAGCTTGAATAGGATCCACCGGAGAAGAAACAACAATGAAGGATGATGAACTTGAAGCTGTTGAGCATCTTCATGGGAAATCACCGGATAAGAACATTGATTGAAAAGAATGAAGAGACTTCACATGAATAAATGGATACTTGATTAAGAAATCTGTGTCCTTGAAGAAAAAGGGTGGGAGGGCGGGAAAACAAAGGCAACTTGGGATGAATGAAACAAACACCGTTGAGAAAACTTAGAATTTATCTTGCGGATGGGAAAAAATGATGGGATCCACTTGAAGAGAAACACGCCGGTAGAAAAGGATTGACATGACAAATCAATGATCAAAAGGATTAGTATTCACATAGCAATATGAGAACACCGTTTAGGAAAGGTATGGATTCAACATTTGACTTCGAAGCAACTCGAATACCACAAATAACACAAAACAAAGGATTGGCTTGCAGAATAAGCCGGAACAAACATATGATAGAGATTTCGTCCGAAATTTTCGTGGTGGGGCCTACACGGGCTCAATCATACAGCACCATCATGTACAAGGCAGTGCACATGACATACGAAGCGTCCCCGAGTCGGCATAGCCAAGGACTCTTTAAGACACAACGAGACCACTGTAAAACCAACCGTGAATAGGCGGACCACTAGACGTCGAACCCCAATTTCATATCATACATCCGTCGGAAAGATATCCTAAGAGCTACTTGAATTCCCACCTATGAAACTCCCGAAACTTTCCGGTTATGCAATACGGTGTTGGGGATACAGGGGAGCAATATATATCTCACCCAAACTAACAATCCCTACATCCAGCTGTATCCATCCGTCAACACATAACCAAGAAACCTTCGAAATCGTCTACCTCAACCTTGAAAAGCATCCGTTATACAAGTCATGGCAATACTCCGTACTCACCTCGATCTTTGGGTTAGCGGGGTTATCTCACCAACAACGCATAAAAGAGATTTTCGATGTCGGCGTACTAAACTCGGTATTCAGAACTGCAACGATAAAATTATGACGACAACACCTCGGAGCTCAACTCCCCGGGACACTGCCACAATCCCTAAATGACAGGAGGCACCAAGAACAATGTTGTCATCATAAAACCATCGGAACGATTCTAAGATACCCGCGTGATCCTAAAAAAAAATTAGTGAAATTTGAGAAGAGAAGAGTCAAAACTCTACGTCGGGATACCTCACCGAAGGTCGAAGGACTGGGAGTAAAAGAATTCCTAAACTCTCCGATATATATAATCCTAAATGACTCAAAACATTTTTCTAGACACAACTCGCCACTAAAAGCGATCAAGCGGTGGGGCTCCTAAGGTCGGGATGGCTCGATTACCAACTTGTAACGCCTCGATGCGGCTATATCTCCCACGTGTCGAAGCACGACTTAGAGGCATAACGCATTGAAAGCAATGTCGCAAGTGAGGTAATCTTCACACAACCCATGTAATACATAAGGAAAGAGATACATAGTTGGCTTACAATCGCCACTTCACATAATTACATGAATAAAGCATTACATCATCCAGATACACTCAAGGTCCGACTACGGAACCAAAATAAAAGAAGAACCCCAAATGCGACAAAGCGGTCCCCGATCGACCCCAACTGGGCTCCACTCTCGATCCACTAGAACGAAACAACACAAAGGGCAAGATCTTCATCGAGCTCCTCCTTGAGCTTGGTTGCGCCACCGCCGGTAACATAGGCACCTGCAAACTGGTTTGGAAGTATCTGGTGAGCCACGGGGACTCAGCAATCTCGCACCCGCGAGATCAAGACTATTTAAGCTTATGGGAAAGGTAAAGGCATGAGGTGGAGCTGCAGCAAGCGACTAGCATATATGGTGGCTAACATACGCAAATGAGAGCGAGAAGAGAAGGCAAAGCACGGTCGATAAAAGTATGATCAAGAAGTGATCCTATAGCAACCTGCGTCAAGCATAACTCCAACACCGTGTTCACTTCCGGACCACGGAAAGAGACCATCACGGTACACACACGGTTGATGTATTTTAATTAAGGTCAACTTGGTCTTCTACAACCGGACGTTAACAAATTCCCATCTGCCACATACCGCGGGCACGGCTTTGAAAGTTCAAATCCTGCAGGGTGTCCCAACTTAGCCCATGACAAGCTCTCACGGTCAACGGAGGAATAGACCTCCACCCAAGACACTCCGATCAGACTCGGTATCCCGGTACAACAAGACATTTCGACAGCGTAAAACTAAACCAGCAACACCGCCCGAATGTGCCGACAAATCCCGATAGGAGCTGCACATATCTCTTTCTCAGGGCACACTCAGATGAGTCTAGCTACGAGTAAAACCAACCCTCAAGTTTCCCCGAGGTGGCCCCGCAGGTATCTCGGTTCGGACCAACACTCAGAGGAGCACTGGCCCGGGGGGGTTAAAATAAAGATGACCCTTGAGTCTGCAGAACCCAAGGGAAAAAAGGGCTAGGTGAGGCAAATGGTAAAACCAAGGTTGGGCATTGCTGGAGAAGCTTTACTTAAGGCGAACTGTCAAGGGGTTCCCATTATAGCCCAACCGTGTAAGGGACGCAAAATCCGGGAACATAAAACCGATATGACGGAAACTAGGGCGGCAAGAGTGGAACAAAACACCAGGCATAAGGCCGAGCCTTCCACCCTTTACCAAGTATATAGATGCATTAATTAAATAAGATATATTGTGATATCCCAACAAGTAAACATGTTCCAACAAGGAACAACATCTTCATGTTCCAACAAGGAACAATCTTCAATCTTCACCTGCAACTATCAACGCTATAAGAGGGGCTGAGCAAAGCGGTAACATAGCCAAACAACGGTTTGCATAGGAAAGGTGTCAAAGGTTAGGGGTTTGGCATGGCAATTTGGGAGGCTGACAAGCAAATGGTAGGCATCGCAGCATTGGCATAGCAAAAGAGCGAGCAAAACTAGCATAGCAAAGATAGTAGTGATTTCGAGGGTATGATCATCTTGCCTGCAAGGTTCTCAGAGTTGTCGAAGGCTTGATCCTCGTAGGCGTTCTCAACAGGTTCCTCATACACGTACTCGTCTCCCGGATCTACCCAAAGCAAGAACACAAGCAACGGAACCACAATCAAACAAGGAACAATGCACAAGCAATATGATGCAATACATGACATGCTATGCGAGATGTGATATGCAATGCATATGTATGCTCCGGAAGAAAAATGATGAACCGGGCATCAACTTGGCAAACCAAGTATGCCGCTGGAAAGATGGGATGATTTCGGGTGAAATCGATATAAAGATCACCGGAATCGGATGCACGGTTTGCAAATGACAAGCAAAACAAGAATGATGCAAATCTGCGTTTAACAGCCCGATGCTACTTAGCAAGCAACAAGAAACTATGCTACAGCACCCCAACATAAAAACAAAGCATATGGCAGCAAACTAAAGGAGATGCTTAACAAAAGAGGAACACTGAGCTACGGCTAAATCACATCATAACATGTTCAAACAAGCATGGTGAAAGTGTTAAAAATATCAGGTTCACAGACTTAGTGAAAATACTAACATGCCAGGAATTAACATCAGGAAGGCATGTTTAGAGCAAGCAAACAACATGCTACAGGAACTTATAATAACAAAGCAAGGCATGACATGATTCTACTCAAAGCATATATCAATAGTCCCTTACTGACCATAAGCCAAAAAGGACCTTAAGAAATGATGGCACCCATGTAAACATAGCAAGTTTTATTACAGATTTCAGACTTAGCAGAAAAACTGGGCATGGCAAAAACAGATAACGAGTAGGCATGTTCGTGAGCTCGATGCACTCACTACAGAGCAATACATGGCATGGCAAGGCAACCAACAGTAAGAAGGCATGATTATGAAGCTAAGCATGGCAAGAGCAAGGTCATAGCATACACGGATCAACTACAACGACCTCGTAAAAATTGAATCTCATGCAAACAATCTGCCAGGAAACATTTCAAGCAAAAGTAGAGCACGAAAATGACATGCTAGACTACTCCATAAATACCAACAAAGGCATGGATGGATAGAGCACATTCATATGTTCAAAACACCCTTACTGATAATGCTCAAAAAGGGTATGGATCTCTCTGTAACAACATGAACATATGGCATAAAATTATCAGCAGGACAAGACTTAGTGAAATCACTAAGTTCCTGAAACCAGCAACATCATCATCCCTACTTTGCATGCTTGTTCTAGTCAACACATAACTCACAAAAATACATGGGAAACACCCCTGGAAAGATGGCACGGCAATGTTCAACTCACATGTAGGACTCAAGTTCATAAGGTGCACACATAATTCATGGCAAAAATGACAAAAGAGCTCGAACTGATAAGATTCTGGAACTAACGATCTGAAGCCATCTTCCAACAGCATTTCGGGCATCAAGATGAGCTCAAATGCAAATGACGCAATGGAATGAAATGATGTACTCTTCGAGGCGAACAATTTGACATATTATACGCCCAAAACGGAGCTACGGATGCGAAGATGTGATGCGATGAAAATGGCATGAAAAATTACTGCAATCTGGGACTTAGTCATTTCCAGAAAAAAAACATATGAGCGCGGGATAACTATAGTGCGACTGGGGCGGGATTTAGGCGGGGCTCACCATGGGCTTCAGCCCAGGCTGGTGGAGGACGAGGCGGTCCGGAGGGAGCAGCTGGGCTGGGCCAGGCGCACTGGGCTGCGGGGCCCACGGGCCGGCGGCGCGGGTCGTTGACCTCCTCGCTGCGACGGCGACTGGAGGCCGACGCCGGCGGGGAGAAGGGCGAGGCCGGGGTTATGGCGCGGCTGAGGAGGAGCCAGAGGCGGCGGCGGGCTCCTCCCGGCCGGATCCCACCGGATCAGCGCGAGCGGCGCTGGTCGACGAGGCGGAGGGTGTGGCGCGGGCCATGTGTGAGGCGGGGAGGCCTCGGCGGCGCGGCGGGGGCGGAGACGGAGGCAGGCGAGCGGGCGGGCGAGGCGCCGAGGGGGCGGCGGCGGCGGAGCAGGCCGGCGGTGAGAGGAAGACGCGCCGGCGGCGAATCGGCGCCAGGGCATGTATGGCGCGGGCGGGGCTTCAGGATCAGATCGGCCGGGCGGGCATGGTCGGGCCCCATGGCTGCGACAATGAAAGTGGGCGCGGGGCGACACGTGGCAAGCTCAGATTCGCTGCGGGAGGCGGCGGACATGTCCGGCGGCGGGGAATTTCGTCCGGCGGCGCGGAGGGGAAATGATCTAGGGTTTGGACTGCGAAAATTCGGGGGGAGACACCTATTTATAGGTAGAGGGAGCTAGGAGAGTCCAAATGAGGAGCGGTTTTCGGCCACGCGATCGTGATCGAACGACCGAGAGCATGGAGGGGAGTTTGGTGGGTTTTGGGCCACTTTGGAAGGGGTGTTGGGCTGAAACAAAAGAGGACATTACGGTTACCCGGTTAACCGTTGGAGTACCAAACGACCTCCAAATGGCACGAAACTTGACAGGCGGTCTACCGGTGCTATACCAAGGCCGCTTGGCAAACCTCGGTCCATTCCGAGAAAGTTTAACACCCGCACACGAAAAGAGAGAAGAGGAGACACCGGAGGACATAGGAGCGCCGGATTGCAAAACGGACAACGGGGAAAATGCTCGGATGCATGAGACGAACATGTATGCAAAATGAAATGCACATGATGACATGATAAAATGCAAATGATGACGTGGCAAAGTGCAACACGCAAGCAAATGACATGGCAACGACGGCGAATAACTGACGGACACCTGGCGCATCGGATCCGGGGTGTTACACCCAGGTGGGTTGTGCCCACCTCGGTGGCCTCCCGTATCGCCTCTTTGCTCTATAAATACAACAATATTCCAGAAACCCTAGGGGAGTCGACGAATATTAATTCCAGCCGCCGCAAGTTCCAGAACCACCAGATCCAATCTAAACACCATCACGGAGGGGTTCATCATCCTCATTGGTACTTCTCTGATGATGCGTGAGTAGTTCATTGTAGACCTACGGGTCCGTAGTTAGTAGCTAGATGGCTTCCTCTCTCTCTCTTGATTCTCAATACAATGGTCTCTTGGAGATCTATTTGATGTAACTCTTTTTGCGGTGTGTTTGTTGGGATCCAATGAACTTTGAGTTTATGATCAGATCTATGTTTTTATCCATGAAAGTTATGTGAGTCTTTTGATCTCTTATATGCATGATTACTTATAGCCTCGTATTTCTTCTTCTAATATTTGGTTTAGTTAGGCCAACTAGATCGATTTTTCTTGTCATGGGAAGAGGTGCTTTGTGATGGGTTCGATCTTACGGTGCTTGATCCCAGTGATAGAAGGGGAACCGACACGTATGTATCGTTGCTACTAAGGATAACAAGATGGGGTCTATTTCTACATAAATAGATTTTGTTTACATCATGGCATCGTTCTTATTGCATTACTCTGTTTCTCCATGAACCTAATACACTAGATGCATGCTGGATAGCGGTCGATGTATGGAGTAATAGTAGTAGATGCAGGCAGGAGTCGGTCTACTAATCTTGGACGTGATGCCTATATAATGATCATTGCCTGCATATCGTCATGATTATTTGAAGTTCTATCAATTGCCTAACAGTAATTTTTTTACCCATCGTATGCTATTTTTCTCGAGAGAAGCCACTAGTGAAATCTACGGCCCTCGGGTCTCTTCTCAATCATATTTGCCTTCGAAATCTATTTTTATTTGCTTTTATTTTCAGATCTATTAATCCAAAAATACAAAAATACCTTACTGCAATTTTTAGTAATTTATTTTATCTTGTTGTCCCGCGAGATCTATTTATCCAATCTACTACAATTTTATCTATCTTTTTATCTGTGAGGGATTGACAACCCCTCTCTTACGTCGGTTGCAAGTATTTGTTCTTTGTGTGCAGGAGTTGTTTACGTGGTGTTGCATGGTTCTCCTACTGGCTCGATAACCTTGGTCTCATCACTCGGGAAAATACCTATCATTGTTGTGCTGCATCATCCCTTCCTCTTTGGGGAAATACCGATGTAGTTCAAGCAAACATCAGCTGGTCGGGTGCGTCTGTCCCCGTAGCAGGTGTTAGCATCAACGAGATATCGCTTTGTCCCGACAGGATAGCTGGTCCATCTGGTTGGACGTCTGGCGCCTCACTTAGAATAGCCCCCTACAGCTCATCGGATCGGGCGAGCCAGACGTGGGGCTCACAAGATCTACCTTGGTTACGGCAATATCGGCCTTATTTGAATCCAAGGATGCTTCCGGAGGTTGCAATCAATGACGGGTCGTTAGTTGGCACTGGCACAAAAGCACCCATGGTCAGGGATGGGCCATCAACTGCCCCAGACGTCTCCGCCATGTGGGCCTCTGTTGTGTCTGCATCTCTGCGCGCCTAGTCCACCGGCAAAGCCCTCTTTTGCTTTCCTTTGCCGCTTCCTTTTCTGGCAGCACAACGAGGGATGGTGGGCCCCTGCTGACTCGGCCATGGGGTCGTGCTGCGCCACGCGTGTTGTACGGGCAGCGGTGCATCCACGCCGGCGGGAGCAAGCCAAGATGGATCCACAGTCACCTCATCCGCGCGGACAGAGCAGTTGTCGGCGCGCCAGAGGGAGGAGTCCATGGCCATGCCATCCGCGCGGCCGGGAGGCGGCGCCTCTATGCGATGGTGCTTGCGACCATGACGACGCGCCCGACCGGGCTCAGGACCGCGGTCACGGCGACCATCATCCTGCGAGCCAGCTCCTCCCTACCCGACACCGGGCTGGGCGCCGAGAGACGATTGTCCGCTTGGCTCGACGCGCACCAACGCGATGGCGATGGGGTATGTGAGTGTCCTAATGATCGGAGTGTCAAAGCTCAGCCGAGCGGGGATCTGCTCAACTATTTCCAGGATGGCAGCGCAGCGATTGCTGTCAGGACAGTGTGTGCGCCCTACCAGCCGGAACGTGGCCAGGTCTGCTTTGGAGCGGGTCCTAGGGTGGAGGCGCTCAAGCCAACAACTCTCCCCTAGGATGTGCTCGGCGATGTAGAGGTGCCAAGCCTGGGCGGGTATTCCACGAAGCTCCAACTCGACGTGAAATTCGAACAGAGCGGCGTGAGCAAGCTTGCTCCAGGGCCTGAGTGAGAGAGAAAAGCGTGCGAGTTGATGAAGTGGTCTCCGTCCAGTCGGTGCTTGGTGGAGTGGGAGCTGAATAGGATGAGGAAGTCCTCTGGGTGGTGGACATGGACGGTGAAGTCGCCGTCGGCGAGGTCGAAGGTGTTGAGCAGCACGTCGGAGACCTCGGCGATGAACACGCACGGCCTGTTCCCGGTGATAGAGGCGACCATTGCGCGGCCCAAGACCTTCTTGGCCTCCTCCATCTCAACCGAATGCCCCATGATCACCCGAACTGGCTCCTGCACGCGCGTTGCCGGCGCGGCGGACAGCTGGGTTGTAGGCAGCAAGGGAGGCAGAGGCAGAGGGGTGACCGGCCTCAAACGTCTGGGCTATTCTACGCCCCTCATATCCAGCCCACCACCAACCCCACTCCATCCCCACAAAAACCCTCAATCCAGAAATCCTAGCTCACTTCACTCTGCTCTCGCTCCGTCTCTTCTTCTCCCCTCCTCCAATTTCTTTGATTCCAATCCAAACCGACGACTCTGGCAGCCGCTCCGACTTCGAGCTCGATGTCGACGAGGAGATGGCCCTCCGCATTGCACTTAAGTGGTCCAAGGTGGACACGGGGGAGGGGGGTAGTTCCTGATCTGCCCCGTCGCCGCTCCCATGGGCGTAGTGCGGACGCCAGAGTTGGCCCCTTCCCTCCAGGGCGCAGCTCCGCGGGGGCTGCTCAATCCACGCCACTGGCCCGTCCCCCCCCCCCTCTCCGGCCACTACTCCAGAAGGACAGTGGTGGGTGCTAGTGCTCGCTCCGCCGGCCTGCACGCTAGAATCGGAGGCGCGCGTCGCCCACCGCAAGAGGCAACGGGCAAGGGAGAGGGATGTGGCGGTACCCGACAATTAGAAGCGGCTCCTCGATCGGGTCTACCGTCTTTCGCTTATGATGATAGAGACGAACGCTCGCCGACTTCGAAGGAAGAAGGCCAAGGTGCTCCGGCTAGCCATTGAGCAGTCAGAGTGTGATGTGGCAAAAGCAACGGCAACGGGACCAAGCCGTCCGACGGATGAAGGGGTTGATCATCATCTCCGATTCCTCCTCAAACGACAAGACGACCACGGCTCCGACTCCGACGATCCACCACCTGCCGTGGACACCTACAACTGTGTCGGTGACCGGAAGGGAAAAGGGCCAGCGAGGAAGTGGTGAAGATGCTCCTCCTCTGTTAACTATTATCGTTTGTTTTTTTTTAAATAAAACATCCTCTTTATTTATTAGTAATAATGGTTACATCGTCTATAAGAAAATTTACAATATCGTTCATAGGTTCCTCAAACCAATCTCGTGTCTCAGAAAATTTGGCTACTCTAGCAACTTCATGAGCTACTTTATTTGCCTTCCTATTACAGTGTTCAAATCTAACTAACAAAAAATCACAAGCCAAAAAATAACAATCATCAAACATAGTTGCCGCCGCTCCCGTTGTATGTCCTCCATTCTTCATCGTGTCAATTACTTCCATATTGTCGGAGTTAACAACAAGTCGGTTACTTCCCGCCTTTTGTGCAAGTAATAAGCCAAAACGTAGTGCCATGGCTTCTGCTATTAAAACATCTACACACCAATCCATCTTCCAATTCCCTCCAACAATAAATCTTCCTTTATCATCTCTAAGTACAGCTCCCGCTGTGCCTCTAAGCATGTCTTGATCGAAAGAAGCATCGACATTTAATTTCACAAAACCTAGAGGGGGTCTCGTCCATCCCTCTATTTTATTTGTTGCCTTGGAGGATTGGGCAATAACATAGTTCATCAGGGTTCCATGTAAGGTACGCCAAATAAAGATCTTCACTTTTGCTGGATAAGATAATTTCCAAATCTTGCTCCAAATAGTATTGACATTTACTCCTCCAATGCCATCTGAGTGTTGCAGTTTCCTCCCATGTTGCGTTTTCCATTCCTCCAGATAAGCAGAACAAACCGTGAACAGTCCATTCTTTGTAAAGCTCCAAGCTATGAAATCCGACATGTCATACGTGGGGAGGGGGATCGTAAGCACCCTCTGGACATCAATTGGCCACAATGTTTGTCTTACCAAATCTTCATCCCAGCAATTGTTGATTGGATCTATAAGATCATCAACTTTTGTTAGAAGCTGCCCTCTTCTAGGAGTGATAATTTTCCTATTTGCCCCATTCGGGATCCATGCATCTCTCCAGATATCAATATTCTGTCCATTACCAACTCTCCAAATATAACCTTTTTTGAGAGAATCCACTCCGCCCATAATGCTTTGCCACGTGAAACAGGATCCTTTTTTCAGACTCGCATTCATTAAATCTCCATCTGGAAAATATTTAGCTCTCAAAATTGTATCACATAGTGAATCAGGGTTATCAAGCAGGCGCCACGCTTGTTTGGCTAACAAGGCCAGATTGAAACAATGTATGTCTCGAAAACCCATTCCTCCTTGGTCTTTTGGTACACACATCTTCCACCATGCCATCCAATGCATTCTCTTCTGATTGTCTTCGTCACCCCACCAAAAATGCGACATCGCGTCAATGATTCCTTTACAAATCTTTTTAGGAATTTTAAAGACAGACATTGCATAAGTTGGGATAGCTTGTACAACCGATTTGAGAAGGATTTCCTTTCCTCCTACTGATGGCAACTTTTCCTTCCAACCACTGATTTTCATAACAATTCGGTCTATTATGAATTGGAAACAATCACTTTTGTCCATACCCACATTTGAAGGCAGACCCAAATATTTGTCATTGAGAGCTTCAGTCATAATGTTCAGAATAGTACATATATGCGCCTTATCTTCCACTTTTGTGTTGGGACTAAAAATATACTACATTTTTCAACACTCACCATTTGCCCCGATGCAGGGCAATAAGCATCCAAAACTGCTTTCAACGCCTCCGCGTTCATGGAATTAGCTTGCATCAGGATTAATGAATCGTCCACGAAAAGGAGATTTGAAATAGATGGGGCATCTCTGCTAACTTTAATTCCGGAAATACTTCTATTCTCCTCTGCATTAGCTAAGAGTGCAGTCAGGCCTTCCGTACATAACAAAAATAAATATGGAGAGAGAGGGTCCCCCTGCCTCAGTCCTCTAGATGGTTTGAAGCTCTCTGTTTCTTCCGTGTTAAAACGAACCCGATGTTCCATCGAGGTCACACATTGCATAATTAAATTCACCCAATCCTGCTGAAAGCCTAGTCTCAACATGATTTCCTTTAAAAAAAGGCTACTCCACTCGGTCATATGCTTTGTGCATGTCCAGTTTGATTGCACACAGGCCCTCTTTACCGGTCCTTTTATTTTTTTTTATGGAAACATTCATAAGCCACTAAGATGTTATCTGTAATCATTCTTCCAGGCACAAAAGCACTTTGGGTAGGGATAATAATATCTGGGAGGATTGTCTTCAGACGAGCAGCAATCATCTTTTAAATGACCTTATACACCACATTGCACAAACTGATTGGTCTAAATTGAGTTACCTTTTCCGGGGAGTTAACATTTGGGATCATTACTACTGTAGTATCATTCCAACCATCAGGTATAGTACAGGTATTCACCGCTTGGAGAACCTCTTCAGTCAAATCATCCCCTAACATAGCCCAAAATCTCTTATAAAAAATGGCGTGAAGGCCATCTGGCCCCGGCGCCTTTAAATCACCAATGTCAAAAAGTGCCTTCCTAACCTCTTCAGCCGTGTAGGGGGCAAGAAGAGCCCTATTCATCTCATTCGTTACTTTTCTTTTTACAAGGGAGAGGACCTCATGGTTCGGTTGATTAACTTCTGAAGTAAACAGGTTAGAAAAATACCCCAGAATATGATTCTTCATCTTCGTGTCTTTTACCCAAACCCCATTATTGTCAAGCAATTTTTTTATCTGATTCCTCTTCTTTCTAGCTGTTGCGGCGTTATGGAAAAAAGAAGTATTGCGGTCACCATGCAATAACCAGTTTGCTCGACCCCATTGTAGCCAGTCTATCTCCTCTTGTTCCAATAAATTTTCAATCAATACAATGTTCTCCTTTTGACGTGCAAGAGAGGTAGCATTCACAGGCCCTCTCCATAATTTTTCTAAATCTTTTTTTAGTTTGTTGATTCTTTTTTTCGGACCCTTAAGGATATCACGATCCCAAGTGTGCAAATCTGCATGTACCGCTCTTGTACGATCAGCGAGAGAAGGCCCTATGCCCAACATCTTCGCTTTTTCCTAAGCTGTACGTACAACTTCCGTAACCGTCTCTTCTTTCAGCCATTGAGCTTCAAAAAGTTTCCTTCGACTTTTTGAGCGGTCAAAAATATTATCGTCAAAATATTCCATGTCTAAAATAATAGGGCGATGGTCTGAGTGTACATGTTCTTCGTTAATAACCGCCGCTCGAGGGAATTTATTCGCCCAATCCACATTACAGACCGCTCGATCTAGTCTTTGCCTGATTTCGCCCCTCCTCCATGTAAATAAGTCACCCATACATCCCATATCTGCTAGTCCACAATCTCCCAAACAATTACGAAAATCTCTCATCATCACATTTGGTCTCACATTCCCTCCCTCTTTCTCTGATGATAACAAAATTTCATTAAAATCTCCTAAAACTACCCATGGGTGATCGCCCTTCTTATACAAATTTCAAATATCATCCCATGACAAAGCACGGTCACTCCAGTTGGGGTGCCCATAAAAGCCTGTTAAACGCCACTGTACAGTATTCCCATTCATAAAAACAACATCAATAAAATTATTTGACACATATTTCAACTCAACTTTATTCATATTCTGATAAAACAAGACAAGACCACCGCCCGGCCATCGCTCTCAACTACAAACATTGAATCGAAATTTAAAACTCGACGAAGCTCATCGGCTTTACATTTATTTAAGTGAGATTCTGAAAGGAAAATTAGCTCTGCTTTGGTACGCTCATGTAGGTCCAAGAGCTCGCAAACCGCCGTGGGAGAGAGCATCCCATGGCAGTTCCATCCGATGATTCTCATTTGGCCCGGCGTACCTCCTCTTCGGAGGCCGCCGATGCGCCATCATCTCCAACCGACTCCCTTCTCTGCTGCCCCGGAGCCTCTTCTTTCTCCTCAACTTCTTTTGATACGTGTGTAACCACCCCATTCCCATCTCTCACAGCTTCCACTCTACCCATACATACACGCTTAGAAGAAACATTTATGTCCCCATACAGAATACGCTCATAGCTATCCATGGTTTTCTCAAAAGAGAAATCTAGCTCACTACCAGTTGCTGGAGCTTCATAGGGGCTTCTTTTTTTACCTATAATGTTCTTGCGTGCTCCCTCTGAACTCCCAACTCCTCCTCCCTTCTTTCCTTTCCTGCCCTTTTCTTTTGTCTTTCCCTGCATGGATTTCTTTGTAGCATTGAAAGTGTAAATAGGGGTGGCAGTGGTATTTTTTGTAGCAAGTCTTGCGACGACAGCCCCCGACAACGCCTCCAGCACCCCCGGGCGAAAGAGGAGTTGATCACCCCATTGCAGAGCCGCCCTACTCTCCTGGCCGGCCGGGTTAGGCTGGTATGCCGCCATAGCCACAACAGACCTGATGGGGGAAGTACTATTCCCCTGATGCAACATGTCCTGGCCCGCCTGGTCAGGTACAGTAGCCGTGGTGGGAGCCGCTCTCCCCACCAGCGCTTGGCCCTCCTGGCCTTTGCTAGTAGGGGTTGCAGGGGTATATGTTGATGCATTCTGGTCCTCCTGACCATGATCACCACCCCGCATGGAGTGTTGGGACGCTACAGGGAGACGACCCTCCTGGCCGACCTGCAACACCCCCTTGTTGGGCGCCCTTCTGGCCGCCAGTCCTTGGCCCTCCTGGCCAAGGCTAGCACTTCAGTGGCCCGCGCCCAGTCCACGACCCGAGGCAGCTCCACGGGCACCGGCAGAGAAGGTACTTGCCCCGGTCCTCCCGACCGAGCAAGTGGCCTCCCCGGCTGGACATCCGATCGCCGGGATAGACGATTCAGCACCTTTCTCTTTCATAGTGAGATCACTCACAGCTTTGGTGACTTTGACCACCATACCTTCAGTAGCCTTTGAGATGTTTTTTCTACTATAGCCCGAGTACACAAGAGCTCTTCTACTAGCTGTATTTCCCTTCCAGTAGGCTTCTACACTGAGTTTTTTTGCAAAAGCAGCTACTCTACTCTCTTTAGGAATCCTATAGAACCTTTCCGACATATGGCCTACAAGCCCACAACACTCACAATATGACGGCAACTTTTCATAATGAACATCAAAGTAAAGTTTTTCTTTGCTGCCTAGAGGAGTGAATTCTACTCTACTCTTGATTGGCTCGTGTAGCGGGACTTTCACACGAACACGCAAAAACTTTTCTACTATCATGTGATTCGGTGTGAGACGGTTATCACTCCCCAATTTGGCCCCCTAGAGACGAACCCACATCTTCGTTTTAAGCTCAAGCGGTAGATCACTTAACCAGGCCCAAATAGCCATGGTTCCAAGATCCACCTCCATGGGTTACCCTTGCCGTCGAACTCGGCGAAGACGATCCCATCCCACTTATGGTGCCACGGTTGTGCCTTCAACACAAAGCGTTTGTCCACGTCGGCGGAGAAGTTCAGGATGAACCTCCCGTCGTCGCTGTCCACCTCCTGGACGATGACCTCGCCTTGCAGCCTCCAAGCCGACGAAGCACGAAGGTCATCAACTAGGACCTGCGGGTGAACTTGGAAAGGCAACAAAAATCGCCCCACCACCAAGAAACCCCTCACATCCCTCCTGGCAGCCTCCATATCGATGACCAGCGGTGAGCCATCCCCACAAGGCTGCCTGGACACCTTCATCTTCTCGCCCCCAGGTGAAGTAGTCAGAGAACCGCTCCCCATGGTCGCCGGCACACTCCCCGATCCCTGACCCACCTCCCTCTCCGCCTCCCCTTTCTCTCCATCTCTATCTCTCCCTTACTCACTAAAACAACTCGTACAAGGAAGGAACTCAAAAAGGAAAACAGGAAACCTTGCTGTATATGGAGAGCTGATGACTCGAGACCCCCCCCCGCTATAGATATAGTTCCTCCCCTCACCCAAATTCGCCACCAGCATGATGAGAATTGTGCATTTATAAAAAAATAAAAGATCATAAATGGGTAGTTCCCAAAATAAAGAGGCACTAATTTCTCTTTTTTCCTTTAAGATACAGATAACGTTCATCCCCTGATTTCCCTCTTTCTCTTCTATATCTCTCAGAGAAAGAATCTCTCTGTAATCCAATGCAATCACAGTAGTTTCCATACTAGTAGCATCCAAAATCGGACCCCCTACCCCAAACGGGATCAAATCCTGAGAATCTATGTCCCTATTATATGGAAGTACCTCTGATTTGTCACCGTTGTTGCCGCCGGCTTTCACACTCCCCGCCAGATCAGTGGGGCTCCTCTCTGGCTTCATGCGCATCATCTCCTCCGCCCTTCTCTTCATCCGCTTCCAGCACCATTTCCAGAGATTGCCAAAGGATCCGCCTTGACGTTGCCTTGATTTCTTCCCAATCCAGATTGCCCACCGGGCCCTCAACGGAAATCCCCGCCCTACTGAGGACGCGAGGCTCCGTTGACTCCGCCTGGGATGCCGCTGTTGCCCGCCCCCTCCCGCTGGGGTCACGCGCCGCCGGGGCCTCCGCCGGATTCCCGTCTCCATTACTCCCTTTTCTATCTCGTAAATGCCGTGAAAGTGCGTTATATCGACTAGAGGGGGTAGATAGGCGATTTTATGAATTCTTCATCGAGGAATTTGTTGGTGAGAAATTCCTTAGCGAAGAACTACTTGCAGCGGAATATGTACTCAGAAGTAAACATAACAGGATACAAACATAGTCAGCATGATGAGATGAAGACTAACACAGAGTACGGAAAGCGTAAACACAGGATAACAAGATGAAGACAAACAGACTGAGGAAATTGAACTGAGCAGTCAAAGTCTTCAAGCAGAGATATGAACAACAATCAACACAGTAATGAGGAAATGAAAGAGTTGAGGAAATAGAACCAGTCAGTTGGTGAAGACAATGATTTGGTAAACCAGTTCCAACTGCTGTCTCAGTTGTACGTCTGGTTGGAGCGGCTGAGTATTTAAACTCGAGGACACACAGTCCGGACACCCGATCTCGAGCCGCAACTCAAGACACCCAGTCCTCACCGTATTCTCCTTGAACTAAGACCACGCAGGCCTCGTCCAATCACTCATGGTAAGTCTTCAGGTGACTTCCAAACCTTCACAGACTTGGTCACTCAGCGATCCACAATTCCTCTTGGATGCTCTAGACCTTGACGCCTAACCGTCTGGAAGAAGCACAGTCTTCAAAGGTAACAAGCGTCGGATCCACGCAGGATCAATTTCTTCAGTGATGCTCAATCACTTTTGGTTTGTGGGGGTTTGGTTTTGGGATTTTCCTCACTTGATGATTTTCGCTCAAAGTCCTCGGAGGATGGGTTGCTCTCAAATGACAAGTGTCAAGTTCTCTCGGAGCAGCCAACCAGCTAGTGGTTGTAGGGGGCGGCTATTTATAGCCTAGGGAGCAGCCCGACATGATAAGACATAAATGCCCTTCAATGATATGACCGTTAGGTGGATAAGATATTTTGGGACAGCCGACGCAAGAAGACAAAGAACGGTCGGAAATTTGACTCTCAAATTCCTCGGGGCTATCATGTTCCTCCTTTGTGTAGGCAATTCCATTGGCGAATTCCTAACTCCTCGGTCGAGCAAAGTCCTCAAGTGACTGGAAGAACTGCGTCTCATTATCAAGAATTTGACTGAATCGTATGAGATTTCCAATGGCTTCACTCAAGGGATTGGTAGGTGTAGGATTTTGAGTTGAGCATCACATGGAAATTTTTCCTTAGTATTTCCTCGACCCCTTTAACGAAGACGGTGTTTCCTATGACTCAAGAAAGAGAAAATGAAACTACGAAAACAAAAGTCTTCACGCTTCATATTCCTCGAATGAATATCAAGTCTTCAAGGTCACACCAATTTCTTCACTTTCAAAGTCTTCAGAAAGTCTTCAGAGTATCAAGGTCTTTAGTTGAAGAACTTCATTTTTAGGGGTCGACTTTCTCTGTAAATATCAAACTCCTCATAGACTTATAGACCTGTGTACACTCACAAACGCATCAGTTACTTAACCTATAAGTCTTCAATACACCAAAATCACTAAGGGGCACTAGATGCACATACAATCTCCCCCTTTTTGGTGATTGATGACAACATAGGTTAAGTTTTCAACGGGGATAAACATATGAAGTGTAAATACTGATATTGAGGAATTTGATTGCAAGATATAGAAGAACTCCCCCTGAATATGTGCATAGTGAGGAATTTGCTTTTGAGGCATTGCACATTTGAAGAATCGAATCATGGAGATCTCCCCCTATATCTTGTAATTCATACACGCATTTGATATATAATATGAAGATTTTGAAATGCATGATGAAATATGGTGCCTGATGAGATTCAACATGCGCAATAATATTAACAAGGAATAAGCATGCGGAATAGCACATCAAAGTTTGAGAGGTGCATCAAAAGCATCAGAGCATGACCAAAAGTATCAAAGGCACCATCGGATTTAAGATTACAACTCGATCCAATAAAAGTTTCGGAAGAACGAGAGTTGTAACTTAATAAATGCCCATAATATAAACCCGCTTGAAGATTAACTCAGATTTCTCCCCCTTTGTCATCAAATGACCAAAAGGATCGGCGAGGACTAACGCCTCAAGATTTTCAAGTCGATGGAGGCGCCCGGCGTTATCGGGGTTGGTTGTTGAAGTAGGGCCTGCCGCAGTGTCTTCCAAATCTTCATGTTCATCAGTTCACGCGATGAAGAATAAGAAGCGCCACGGATCGGGAACTTTGACTCTCTTGAATTTCTTCGAGGTGGTGCGAGACCAGTCAAATGCTTCACAGAGACCCATAGTCTTCAATTCTTCCGGAATATACATGAGTGAGAACAGCCAGTGCGGTTGAGGGTTTCATGAAGGTAGTCTTGATTTTTCTTCTTTGCATTATGTGTTGAGGTCATGTTGTGAAGAATTGCAGCAAATTGACGCTTCACCCATTTCGATTCGTTCAACCTTCCGATGAAGACCGAGGAGTAACTCACGGTCATCATCACCACAGGTGCCGTTGCTTGAGGCTTTTGCTTGGTTGAGGTATTTCTTGGCGGTGTCATGTGTTGTAGAGTCGTCATTGGTGGAGTAAGATGTAGCTAGGCGGAATTGACCATCCAATGGACGAGTGCCTTCATCAATCACAGCAGCTGCCTTGCCCTTATCATCGAGGATGAAACCGGTCGCTTGAGGACTTCAATGGGCGACAAGTAGCTACCATGGTTGAGTGTCGACCTTGTAATTGGTGAAGATCTTGCCCTTATGAATCTCATAATCCAAGGCGCATAGGGCTTCGCTCAAAAGGTGACATTGCAACATTAGCCAGAGTCCTCATGAAGAAATCATGGAAGTTGACGGGAACGCCATGAATGATGTTGAAAAGCATGTTCTTCATGATGCCAACGACATCTTCATCATTTGAGTCGTGGCCTTTGATGGGACTCATTGTTTTCGTCAGGATTCGATAGACAGTCCGAGGCACATACAGCAATTCCTTGACGAGGAATTTGGTTCGAGGGGCTTGCCCTAGCTTCAAAGGCTTCATGAGCACTTGCATATAATGATCAGTCAGCTCGCGGTCATTGTAGATGCAACGTGCACTTTCATGGGGAGGATCAAGAGGAAGGACACGAAGCAATTCAGTAGCTGGTGCCTTGTAGTGAGTGTTTTCCGTCATCCAATCCAGCACCCATGAATTGACATCTTCAAAGCATCGCCAGTGATATGCAAAGTGGCATAGGCGAAGAATGAGTTCTTCATTCCAATCACGGATATCGGTCAGAAGTTCAAGAGTCTCGCATCGTGAATAACTCGAGGATGGCTCAAGCATGGCAATGGTTCCATATCCACATGAGGAATATGCTCATGATCAAGATTTTGTCCTTGTCAAAGAGCACCGAGGAATAGAAGTTGGCTTGAGTAGCAGTCGAGCGTTTTTCCTCATGCAGCAGAGTCATATGGATTATGGCGATGAAGAACACATGCTCGTAAAAGAAGTCTTCAGCCTTGAATTTTGCTTCCTCGAGCGGATTCTTTGGTTTGGGCAGAGGAATGTCGGTGATTTGCAGCACAACCTCGGGAATCACGATCTCGGTGCTTCAGTGAGGAATTTCTGGTTCCTCTTCTTGTGCAGTTTGGGGATCAAGAAGGGTTCTTCAAACACTAGCGGCTGGAATTTCTTCATGAATGAAGATGTGGGATGAGTTTCTTGAGCCCAATTGAGCAGTTGTAGCCGGGGACGGAGGAATTTGGTGAATCGGAGTGAAGAGAGGAGTATTGGGATCTTGACTTTCCCAAAAGTCATCGTTCATCACTGGTGTAGTGCATCCAATATCCACGTCTTCATCTTCTTTTCAATTTCCTCAACACCAGCCTCTTGGTGTGAACCGAGGCATGGGTGAGAAACGATGGCGGTGAAGGAATGCTTCCACTTCAATTTCTTCATCAAACTGTTACGAGGTAGCAACAGATTGATTTTCTTCATCGATCCGCTTGGGATCTTGTAGTCTTCTCCATAAGGAACAATTTCCTTAGGCGACATGAAGGAAATGGGAGCGGCATCAATGGGATTTTCAAGTGAGCTGGTCATTGGCTTCATTTTCTTCGCAGTCAAGAATTTGACGCAGAGATGCCTTCCTTTTCTTCATTGCAGCTCGTTCGCAGCCTTTGTCTTCTTCACTTCATAAGCGTAGGAAGAATTGGAGTTGGTGTTGGCGCAGGAGGAGCCGAGGGCGTGGTTCGATTTCTTCATGCGCAAGTGCGATTGCCTGATCTCTTGATTTCTTCAGCGCACCACTAGTGGATGCCACAGGAATTTCTTGGTGGTGGAATAGAGTCATCAGCCACGGAACTTGTATTCTCATCGCAGCTGAAAGTCATCAGATGTTGGCATGTTCTTCAGCGAGGCTAAGCGAGTCTTGACTGAGGATTTTCTTGTTGCGATGGGGCTGCAACAGTTGTCATTTTCTTCGTCAAATTGACGAATCTCACCTTGGCTCCTTGCCAATCAGCATTGTAAGCATCGAAATCCTTGCTGAGGGCTTGGATTTCAGATTGAGCTTTGAGAAGTTCTTCAGGAGTCAGGTTGACGATGTTCTTCCTCAGAAGCTTCTCCTTTCTAGCTTGTGCTCTCTTTATTTCACGAGCCTTTTCAAATTTCGATTTCTCTTCAGCGATGAAATGGTTCAGCATATGACTTTGACCAGGAGTCAGTGGCAGATCAGGCATGGGAGTGTTTGGATCCTGATGCCATAAGTCGATGAAGTCAAGGATCTTCTTCGGATCCAAAAGCAGAGGCACAGTTGTTCCTTTGGCTCTAGCGGCCTTTGTCAGTCTGTCTCTGATGATTTCTGCAAGTTCTTCATCAGAAGCTTCATCATCAGAGGGCACGTTGAAGGCAACCTGTTTCTTTCGTGGACTTGGCCGAGGACCGCGTCCAGCAGTTGCTTTTGTCTTCAGCAGAGTGGGGCTGATGAGGACATTGGTGCAGTGAGGAACTTCTTGAGACACGAAGCAATCGAGAAACCCCGAGTCCTTTGACATGTAGCAAGATGCACGGAGTTGAGGACTTGGAGGAGCTGCCGAGGATTTGGAGGAGCAGCAGTAGATCGAGGAATTTGCCGTGAGGGTGCGGCCGAGGAACTGGGCCGTGAGGGCACCGATGGCGAAGCACTTGGCTTGCGAAAGGCTTCTTGGCATTGATTTCCTCGGCTTGACCGAGGTCTCGGCAGCAGAGCAGCAGAATCCTCATTGAATTTCCTCACCGCCTCCTTGGCTTGTCTTGCCAATTTGGCTTGGCGCTGGACCATTCTTCAGAAAGTCTTCACCACGCTTGATCTTTGGTGGGATCGCGACTTGGCGGTGCCAATGGAGCTCTTGGGCATGGAGGGTTTAAGGCGAATTTCTTCATGTACTTGGGAGTAACATAGCGATATTCCTCCATTCTCGTGCCCATCTTCGTTCTATCCTCTGGATCGCACTTTGCGCTGATTTTTGGTCTCCTTGCCAAACTTGGCTTCATCAAAAGATAATCTTTGTAAATTTCATCAGGAATCTCAAAGGCAGTCATGACCTCCGGTTTCTTTCCTCCCTTCTGCGGTCTCTTGCCTTCTGCCATTTTCTTCAAATGAGGAATTTGAACAATAGAACACTTTGAAGAAGTATGCAGTTTTTCTTCGAGGAACGCTGCAAATGAGTTAAGTTGATGAGAACCTAGTGATTCAGCAGCGGACATGAGTACCTGTGAACAAAGTGTAGGTGCGAGGAATTTGGAGAGGTCATATGCGTTCTCAGATGATTTTCAAAAGGAACAAGTTTTGAGGAATTTGACCAGTTGAGCCTTGAGGAATTTCACTAAGCGTTTTGTCTTAGGTTCGAGTTGTCTGATTGAAAATCCGCACAATTGAGGAATCTTGAAGAAATGAGTGCTTAGAGATAAATCAAGAGCATACGATGTGTGAGGTGTTCATATGTGAAGATTTGAAGAACAAAAACACCTTTGAAGATTTTCAGAAAAGTTTGAGAATCAAAGCGAGTAATAAAAGTGACTTTTAATTACCCGAACTGAAGAACACGATGAACAGAGATGAACCGTGGTGAAGTTCGTCACGTTAGATCTCCCGCTCCCTAACTTGGCAGAGGGAGACAGCTACGACGGCGGCGGAGTGAAGATTTCCGCAGCCGGCACGAGTACGACGGCGATGAGGTCGAGGCAGTGAAGCTCTTCCTCACCGGCGGCGATGAAGTAGCGGTGGCGCTAGGGTTTGAGGAGAGCTCGAGCGAGAGACAGCGATCGAGCAGAGTAAATGAAGTAAGGGAGGGAGAGGGGTATTTATAGCCACGGTAAAACTGTTCGCCAAGATTTTGGGACGAACATGCCCTGCCCTTTCTTCTTCACGCGACATGTGTCACCCACGTACTGTGCAGATGAGATCGTGTAAGATCGTGGGTGAATAAACTAATGTATCGTGGGATACGGAACGGTTTGAGCGATAAAACCGAAAATCTGGATAAGATTTGTTTAAAATTTCGTTCGCAATTTCTTCAGCTGACAGGACACAGTGAAGACTTTGAACGAGTTTCAATCAGAACGCACATGAAGAATTTGTGAATAGATTGGATTGAGTATAGCATAGAGGGGGAAGGGTCCGATCACATTCACTTAGCGGAAATCACAACTTGAAGAAATAGCAATAAGTGAATGATGTAGAGGACATAAACTCACATATATATATAGCCAATGAAGAAAAACGACGGAAATATTGAAGATTTTGCAAAGTTGAAGAATTTGAAAAACTGAGGAATTTCGAAAATGAGGAAAAACTCAAATTGAAGATTTTCAACTTGTGTGGTGGTGTAACCCACCGTATAAGAATGATGATTTCAGACACCGCGTACAATTGTCGTAGGGTTCTGAGAATCAGATTCTTCGTTAATTTCTTCACACTTAGAGTGTTATTCTTCATTGATTGAAGAAAAACATTTCTTCATGTGTTGCACATCTAAGTCATCAATTCTGCATAAGGGTTAGGATGTGTGTCCTTTTCAAAGAACATTCGAAGATTCTAAGATATTTAGCTCACACCGCAACTTGCTAAATCTCTTCTCATCCAAGGGCTTAGTGAAGATATCAGCTAGCTGTTCTTGATCTTCACATGCTCGATGGAGATATCGCCTTCAACACATGATCACGAAGAAAATGATGCGAATCTGGATGTGCTTAGTCTTGAGTCTTTGGCGGGTTGTGAGCAATCTTGATGGCACTCTCATTGTCGCAGAGGAGAGGCACATTCTTCACGTTGACGCCATAGTCCTTGAGGGTTTGCTTCATCCAAAGCGATTGAGCACAGCATGAGCCAGCAGCAATGTATTCAGCTTCAGCGATGAGCGGTGATACGATTCTGCTTTCTTCGAGGACCAATGCACCAAAGATCGTCGAGAAATGACAAGTGCGGATGTTGACTTGCGGTCCACACGATCACTAGCATAGTCGAGTCGAATATCCAATGAGATCAAAAGCAGAGCCCTTGGGGTACCATAATCCTAGTGTTGGTGTGTGAGCTAGATATCGAAGAATATGCTTCTGACCTTATGGTGTGATTCCTTGGTGCAGCTTGAAATCGGGCACACATGCAAACACTAAGCATTATATCCGCCTAGATGCACATAAGTACAATAAAGAACCAATCATGGAGCGGTATACCTTGTGATCAAGTCAATACCATTTTCATCGATTGCATAGATGGCCATTTGTGGGCATAGGAATTTTGACGCCTTTGCAATCTTGCATGCGAATTTCCTCAATACATCTTTGAGGTATTTCTCCGAGATATGAATATGCCATTCTTTTCTTGATTTAATTTGAAGACCTAAGAGGAATTTCAATTCTCCCATCATAGACATTTGATATTATTCACTCATCATATAGGCAAATTCATCACTATATCGTTGGTTAGTACAGCCAAAGATAATATCATCAACATATATTTGGCACACAAACAGTTCACCATCATATGATTTAGTAAAAAGAGTAGGGTCAAGTGAACGGGTGTGAAGCCATTCTTCACGAAGAATTCCTTCAATGTGTCATACCACGCCCGAGGGCTTGCTTGAGGCCATAGAGGGCCTTATTGAGTTTGAAGACTTTGTCGATTCTTGGGATCTTCAAAACACAGGGGTTGAGCAACATATACTTCTTCCTCAAGCTTACCATTGAGGAATGCACTTTTCACATCCATTTGATATAAGATGATATCATGATGGTTAGCATAGGCAAGTAAAATGCGAATAGCCTCAAGTCTAGCAACAGTGCAAAAGTTTCATCGAAATCAATTCCTTCAACCTGTGTGTAGCCTTGAGCTACTAGTCGTGCCTTATTACTCACCACAAGGCCATTTTCATCTTGCTTGTTGCGGTAGATCCACTTTGTGCCAATGATATTATGCTTGCGAGGATCGGGTGATTGACCAATTCCGGACATTGTTTAACTCGAATCGATGTAATTCTTCTTGCATAGCTTTGAATCCACTCCGGCTCCAGATATGCTTCATCTACCTTAGTGGGCTCTGTGATAGAGACAAAAGCATAGTGCCCACAAAAGTTAGATAAATGCGAAGCTTTTGAGCGTGTGAGAGGACCTAGTGCGCTAATGTCATCGATGATCTTCTCCACTTGCACTTCTTTTGCAACGCATGGATGAGTTGGTTGTCGCTGAGGATTTTGATCAGCATTTTCTTCGGCACCATTTTCCTCATCGTGTTCTTCAGGTGCATCAGCTCGACGTTCTTCATGAACAGGAATAAATTCTTCGGCGGATTCTTCAGTAGGAATGAAATCCTCAGTTGCCTTGAGCTTGATAGCATCCTCGGTGCTGGTTCATCTAACATGAAGGTAGGTGCTCTCTTTGCGAGCCATTAGTTTCATCGAACCGCACATCTCTGATGTCAACAATCTTGTGAAGAACAATGTTGAAGACTCAGAGGTGTGCGAGTCCTTTCCGTAACCAAGCATAAAACCTTCATGTGCTTCGGTGCAAATTTAGAGTTGTGGTGAGGATCTCTAATCCAACATTTAGCATCAAGACTTTGAAATAACTCACATTGGGTTTCTTGTCGTTGAGGAGTTCATAGGCGTCTTCTTGAAGAATTTGTGAAGATATACTCTGTTGATGATGTGGCAGCGGTATCAATTGCATCAATCCAAAAACGCCGAGGCGTTTGTGTTCATCAAGCATAGTGCGAGCCATCTCAACAAGAGTTCGTTCTTGCGCTCCACGACGCCATTCTCCGAGGAGTATAGGGAGCAGATAACTCATGAGTAATACCAAGTTCATCAAGATAGGCATCAAGACCAGAATTCTTGAACTCGGCCCATTGTCACTTCGATATGCTTGATCTTCACACCAAAGTTGGTTGAAGCCCTCGAGGAAAATCGTTTGAAGACTTCCCGCACTTCATGTTTGTAAGTAACAATGTGTACCCATGTATATCGAGAATAATCATCAACAATGACAAAACCATATAAAGATGCATCATTAGTGATTGCTGAATAATGATTAGGTCGAAGAGGTCCATGTGAAGCAATTCGAATGGACGAGTAGTGGTCATGATAGTCTTCGCTGGATGCTTGGCCTTGGTCATTTTTCCGGCTTCACATGCTCCGCATAAGTGATCCTTGAGGAATTTGACATTCTCAATGCCAATGACATGCTTCTTCTTCGCAAGCGTGTTCAAATTCCTCATGCCTGCATGACCAAGTCGTCGATGCCATAGCCAGCCTTCTGAAGCTTTTGCAAGTAGACATACAGCTAGTTGTGGTCCTGTAGAGAAATCAACAATATACAGATCTCCTCTCCTAAAGCCTTCGAAGACTTTGGAATTGTCAGCTTCCATAATCACAACACAGCGATATTTGCCAAAGACAACAACCATATCAAGATCACACAGCATTGAGACTGACATGAGATTGTATCCTAAGGACTCAACAAGCATGACTTTGTCCATGTGCTTATCCTTAGAGATAGCAACCTTACCAAGACCCAATACCTGACTTTTGCCTTTGTCAGCAAAGATGATATGCTTCAGAGGTGACGGTGATAAGGGAGCATTCATCAATAGATTCTTGTCGCCAGTCATGTGTTGTACATCCACTATCGAGGACCCATTCAGTGGTTTTGGGTTGATCATCCTGCAGATGAATTAGTGTAGCTTACAATCTCATATGCTTCATCAGTGAAGAATATGATATCAAGTTCATCGATGAATTTCATCAAGCGAGAAGCAGATATAGCAAGATGAGGACATGTGAAATGAAAGTTCATTTCATCATGATTCGCTGCGTCCTTTCGAGCAATTTTGTCAGGTCCCAAGAAATTCTTCAGACGTTAGAGCACGCCCGGAGACTGACCTGCAGAAGAGATTAGTTCTTTTCTTCACCACCCACATCTGGAGGGGTGGAAAAGAGTTCATCATCCTGCGAGCACCATGTGAGAAAGGTGGCAAAGATGCCAAACCATTTCGCTTAGCATAGGAGGGGTTAGGGTAAGCATATGAGTAAGCAGAGTAATTCTTCGAGGACTTATGAGCATAATGGTTTGAAGAATAATGCACATATTCATAGCCCTTAGCTCTACCCTGCGAGACAGAGTTGTTAGCACGATGATAATCATATGAGGACTTTGATCCAGTTGAGGAATTTGATCATGTGAAGAATTTGATCTGGGGTTCCTGTTCTTCATAGGTGGTGTCATGAGGACATTCACCTGAAGACTTTCAACACAGCTTTTGGGAACCCAGATTTTCTTCATAGGGGAACCGTTCCTGCAGTTAGTGCCAACATATCTAGCAAATACTTCACCATTCTGATTTTTGAATAGTTTATAGTTGGAGTCAAATGACTCATCAGAAGAATGAGGAGATTCACATGTAAAGCCAGATAAGTTAGATGGATCAACTGGAGGTCCCTTTGCACAACCCATGAGGTTTTGGGGTCCGCTCGGGCTTCCAATATGTTCCATCGGCATTGAGTTTCCTCTCAAAGGCAATACCCTCTTTCCTAGGGTTTCGTTGAGGATCTGCTTTTGAGCACATCACAAAGTGTCGATGCCCTTTGAGGCTTTTGTACATTCTGTCATGTACAATTCCTTCAGCCCTGCATTGTCAATGATACTAGCAATGTCCTCAGATGAGGAATTAGTGATAGCAGAGGCAGATGAAGAATTTGTAACATTTGAAGCATTTGAACATTCAGGTGAAGAATTAGCAGATTCACATTCAATGCACTTTAAGCATGGAGGAACAAATTCTTCCTGAGAAGTGCTGATTTGTTGAGCTAGTAATGAATCGCGCTCCTTCTGAAGATCTTCATAACACACTCTTAGCTTTTCAAGATCTTCCTTTCTTTGAAGAGATTCAAGAGAAAGCTTCTCGTGATCAGTCAAGAGGGTATTATGTTGATCTTGAAGGGCGTCAAACTTGGAGTGAATTCTCTGAAGACATTCACCCAATGCTTTTGACTGATCCATTTCTTTGCGCAACATATTATCACTTCCTTCTAGCATATCTTGAGTTTGTTCTAAAACCGTTTGTTGTTTAGTGGCAACGCAAATGAGTTTAGTATAGCAGGATTCAATGTCATCATCGAATTCACCATTGTCAGACTCATCATTATCAGATTCATCATTACAAGACTCGGATGAGGAGCATTCGTTACCTCAAAGACCGCTTGCCATAAGACAAGATGCGAAGATGATGATTCGGCTCGAAAGTCATCGCTTTGAGAGATTCCTTGAAGTCCTCAAACCAGGGATCATGACGAGTTCGATGACCTTCATAGACATCGAGATTCGGTCCCGAGATGAGCTTCGAATTGCCAAGATGCATAATTCGCCGAATTGATCTCCGGATAGGCGGAGCAGATGATATCCTTCGCTATGATATCAAGTCGAGTGTACTTGCGAATATCATCAGCATTCGCCATCTTGCATAGATCAAGAAGACCAATCTCGTTGACGGTCCACAGCTCATTGTTCTTTGCCATGAGGCGCTTCCTCATCATGGCCTTCCACTTGGGATAGTCATGACCGTCAAAGATAGGGCATGTCACTTTCTTCATACTGCGGTCGACATAACTAAAACTCCGGCGGTTAAACCAAAATCACACGTAACAAGGGAGTACCTTGCTCGATACCAATTGAAAGTCGTTATATCGACTAGAGGGGGTGAATAGGCGATTTTATGAATTCTTCATCGAGGAATTTGTGGTGAGGAAATTCCTTAGCGAAGAACTACTTGCAGCGGAATATGTACTCGTAAGTAAACATAACAGATACAAACATAGTCAAGATGATGATATGAAGACTAACACAGAGTACGGAAAGTGTAAACACAGGATAACAAGATGAAGACAAACAGATCAAGAAATTAAACCGAGGAATTTGTGAAAGTCTTCATCAAAGTCTTCAAGCACAGATATGAACAACAATCAACACAAGAATGAGGAAATGAAAGAGTTGAGGAAATAGAACCGGTCGGTTGGTGAAGACAATGATTTGGTAAACCAGTTCCAGCTCGCTGTCTCGGTTATACGTCTGGTTGGAGCGGCCGAGTATTTAAACTCGAGGACACACAGCCCGGACACCCAGCCTCTCGAGCCGCAACTCAAGACACCCAGTCCTCACCGTATTCTCCTTGAACTAAGACCACGCAGCCTCGTCCAATCACTCGTGGTAAGTCTTGGTGACTTCCAAACCTTCACAGACTTGGTCACTCGGCGATCCACAATTCCTCTTGGATGCTCTAGACCTTGACGCCTAACCGTCTGGAAGAAGCACGATCTTCAAAGGTAACAAGCGTCGGATCCACGCAGATCAATTTCTTGATGATGCTCAATCACTTTTGGTTTGTGGGGGTTTGGTTTTGGGATTTTCCTCACTTGATGATTTTCGCCAAAGTCCTCGGAGGATGGGTTGCTCTCAAATGACAAGTGTCAAGTTCTCTCGGAGCAGCCAACCAGCTAGTGGTTGTAGGGGCGGCTATTTATAGCCTAGGAGCAGCCCGACATGATAAGACATAAATGCCCTTCAATGATATGACCGTTAGGTGGATAAGATATTTTGGGACAGCCAGCAAGAAGACAAAGAACGGTCGAAAATTTGACTCTCAAATTCCTTAGGGCTATCATGTTCCTCTTTGTGTAGGCAATTTGCATTTGGCGAATTCCTAACTCCTCGATCGAGCAAAGTCCTCGGTGACTGTAAGAACTGCGTCTCATATCAAGAATTTGATGAATCAGTATGAGATTTCCAATGGCTTCACTCAAGGGATTGGTAGGTGTAGGATTTTGAGTTGAGCATCACATGGAAATTTTTCCTTAGTATTTCCTCGACCCCCTTTAACAGTATGGTGTTTCCTATGACTCAAGAAAGAGAAAATGAAACTACGAAAACAAAAGTCTTCACGCTTCATATTCCTCGAATGAATATCAAGTCTTCAAGGTCACACCAATTTCTTCACTTTCAAAGTCTTCAGAAAGTCTTCAAAGTATCAAGGTCTTCAGTTGAAGAACTTCATTTTTAGGGGTCGACTTTCTCTGTAAATATCAAACTCCTCATAGACTTATAGACCTGTGTACACTCACAAACGCATTAGTTACTTAATCTATAAGTCTTCAATACACCAAAATCACTAAGGGGCACTAGATGCACTTACACGCCGCCAGATCGCCAGGTGATCGCTGCCAGATCTCCCCTTGCTCAGTTATATATTTCAAGCTTTGGTGGTCTGTTTTGATGATCAGAGAGGACCCAAGAAAATAGTGTGTCCATTTCCTTAGAGATTCCAGTATAGCTATTGCCTTTTTTTCATAAGTTGATAGAGCAGTTGCCCTAGGACCCAAGGACTTGCTATAATAAGCAATTGGTCTATGTTTCTGCATGAGCACAGCTCCAATACCTGCTCCATAAGCATCACACTCTAGTTCAAAGGGGGTGGAGAAATCAGGTAATGCTAGGACTGGGGCATGAGTTAAACTGTATTTCAATTTGTTGAAAGCTTCAGTTTGCAGTTCAGTCCAAAGAAATGAGTCCTTCTTCAACAGATCATGCAGTGGCCTGCAAATCACTCCATAATCCTTAATGAACCTTCTATAGTATCCAGCTAAGCCCAAAAAACTTCTTAATTCAGTGATATTGGCAGGCAAAGCCAATTGCTGCACAGCAGTTATCTTCTCAGGGTCAGTTGCAACACCTTGAGCAGATATGGCATGGCCCAGGTATTCCACTGTGGATGTGCCAAAAGTACACTTGGATTTGTTGAGGAGTAAGTTGTTTTCCTTTAAGATATCCATGACAATTTTCAGGTGTTTCTTGTGTTCCTCTGGAGTTCTACTAAATATCAAAATATCATCGAAGAAAACCAAAACAAACTTCCTCGGATATGGGCCAAAGAGTTTGTTCATTAATGCTTGGAAGGTTGCAGGTACATCTTCAGCTTTCATTCTAATTTGATGGTAACCAGATTTTAAGTCCAGCTTACTGAAAACTGCTGCTCCCTGAAGTTCATCCAGTAGATCCTCAATAGCTGGTATAGGGAACTTGTTTTTGATTGTTTATGCATTTAACTTTCTGTAATCTATACATAATCTCCAAGTTCCTCCTTTTTTCCTAACCAAAATTGCTGGTGATGCATAAGGACTCAGGCTATGCTGAATTATGTGCCTGGAGAGCAATAACTTGATTTGCTGCTCCATTTCATCTTTTTGTAAATGGGGCACTCTGTATGGTCTCACATTTGGGGGTGTGGAATTTTCCTTAAGAGGTATGGAGTGATCACATTCTCTTGGAGGAGGTAAAACAGTAGGTTCCTTGAACAGTTCCTCATACTGTCCCAGTACTTGCAGTATATCTTCTGGTGTTTGTTGCAAAGAATGAAATTATCTGCTGCAGTTGACATGAATCAAGGCTCATTGTAAAACCCATCGCACCTTTAGAGCACATTTGTTCCAACTTTTACGCTGATGTAACTTTTGGAACAGCAGAGTTGTATAATCGTGAAATGTATTTGAGTCACTTATTTTTGTCATGGTAACAGTCCTAGCCTCAAAGTCCATAGCTATGGGATTATGTTGCTTGAACATGTCACAACCTAGCACCACATCATAACCTTGCAGTTCTAACACTGTGAAATCATTTGAAAATGTCTCATTGCAGATCTTGAAACTGGTTTTGGGGGCATAAGCACCTGAAGTTAATGTTCCCCCCACCTGCTACTGTCACCTTCTTTGTTGGTGCATTTAACAAATGACAGTTAGTTTTGAGAGCAAACTTCCTGTCAATGAATGTATTAGTACTGCCAGTATCCACCAGAGCTACACCTTGTCTTCCTCCTACAATGATGTGCACTGCTAGAGTAGAAGGGGGAGTGTTTACTGATATTGCTTGGGCAGAGATGTGCATACATTGGTTATCGATTCAGTCCATTGGCCTTCACCGTGAGAAGCGCAAGTTGGGCCTCTTCCTCGGTGTTACTTCTTGAAGATGTCAGTCCAACTATAGCATGTATCAAGGTGCTTGTTTGCACTTATGGCCTGGCACCCATGGTCCATTACACCTCCAACATATACCTGGCTTCTTTGCTGCTGGAGCTGCAGGTGGAATCTGTAAATTTGGAGCTGGTGTTATAGTGTGCTTTTGCTGGCCTGAGTGAGCTTGCAATCTCTCCTGTTGGTTCACATAGGATTGGTATTTGGCTTGTATTCCACTTTCATAATCCCTTGCTAACCAATAAGCCTGGCTAAGGGTTTTAGGTCTCTGTGGCCTTAAGTTGCATCTTATGCTGGGCTTGAGTCCATTGACAAAACTAACAACATAATATTGCTCTTGCAAGTAAGGATGTTCAGCTCTGATAATGGCCATAATTTCCTCAAATTTGTCAGTATAAGCAATAACTGACAATGTATTTTGTTTGAGGCTGTGGAACTTTTCCAGTATTTCATAAATACTGTGGTCAGCAAATTTGTCACATATCATCCTGCAAAATTCATCCCATGTTATTTTCCAGTATTTTGTTTGCTCTTCCTGTGAAGCAAGTCAAGGCCAAATCCACCTTACATTCCTCCGGCGTTTGAGCAAGCTGGAAGTATTTGGTGACCTGCCTGATCTAACCTAGAGGGTTTTCTCCATTGAAACAGGGAAAATCCAATTTAGGCCCTTTGGAATTACTCTTCATGAACTGAGCAAAGACGGTCGACCGGTGCTGCTGCGCCGTGTGGTTTACTCGAAACTTTGTTGGGTTAGTAGCGTTGTTCTGAATTTGTGACTGTTGCAGACGCTGCTCCACTCTTGGCTCTCCCTGCTCTGCTTGCTGGTGTTGATTTTGGTTTTGAAGTGTTGTCGCTGAAGCTGCAGCCTGAGTTTCAGGGGAGGGTGGGCTGGGATTTTCAGACCGCATGGTGCGCAAGATGGAGAAAATCTCTTGCTGGACTTCTGCATTCTTTTCCACTAGCAACTCGACCTTTCCCAATTGCTTTTCCAGGGACTCGACAGAGAGCAACCTGGTGCTGACCTGATCGATTTGATCTTGGATCTTGTCCTGCTTGTGGCTCAGAACGCCCACCTCCTCACGGAGCGTGTCGATTTCTTCAGCAATCTCATCCATGTGCTTGGTACGGGTAGGCATGGTGTCACGCGCGGCTCCGGAATTTTACTACGAAACGAGTCTGAAACCCTCGCCGGTGACCTCTCCCTTCCGCCGAGAAATTCGCCTTCGATGAGCACTCCTTTTTGCGATCGGCAACAGACTGTGGGATTTTACCAAGCCGAAACCCAACCACAGCTTGTTCTGAGTGATCCGCCTCCGAGGAACGACTGGCTCTTGGTACCAATTGACAGGACTAAAATCAAGGAAAAACACACAAATCCACTCGAACTAGCCCCGATTTGATTAACAACAGAAACAAGTAGCAGGTACAGGTACTGATCGAGGATCAATTCCGAATTCTACAAGTAATCTTAGGGTTCTAGAGCTACGCTAGGGGATACATATGTAGAATGGGGAAAAGATGAGATCCGTTTGCTTGGCGGAGGGGATATATAGTGGGCAGGCGGTAGCGCCGGTCGTCGTTCTGCTTCCGTCTGTAGAGGTCCAATTGTTGACGGCAACGGCGTGATTTGGCACTGATGGCCGTTGGTGAGGAGCGTCGTTGATCTTCACTTACCAACTCCAATCCTGGCCCTCCATTTCCCACGTAAGTAACGCTTCATCCTCGCTGTTCATTTCTTCAGTTAAAGTGTTCAATTCTTCAGAATCTTGCGTTTGAACTTCAGGGTCCTGACAATTATCGTTTGTTCGTTGTTTAAGTTTAGAACCTGCTCGGTGATGAACTATGGTGATCTTTTGAATGATGTAAAGTGGATTTATGTGCATTTCGATGTCCGTTTGATGCAGATTTCTTTGTCCTGATGCAGATTTTTGTCCATTGTTTGATATCTGTACATGCGTAGTATAAATATAGGATGTCCGATATGAGGTACACGGCGATGTCCGATATGAGGTACGCGGCTGTGCAGGGAAGAATTTGCACGCGTCCACGTATTGTATAAAGCACCGGATTTGATAATCGTGGCGGTAGATGCTCTTAGCCCACCCTTCTTATTTATCCCAAGGATATATGAGTACTTTACTAGTTTGAAACTTGTCTAGATAATGGTGTTAAGCAAGTTCCATTGGGTTAGTTTAGGATCAGGAAAAGAGCCATGTTGAGGATTTGGGACAAGATGATCTTGCTAAGCAAGTACTCCCTCCGTTCCATAATATAAGATGTTATTACAACCGATATACATATTGGTTGTAATAACATCTTATATTATGAAACTGAGGGAGTATCAAATAATTATAGGAAAAAAGAGGAAGCGCAAGTAGACAATACAACAACCTACAAAGCTAAAATGGTAGTGAAGCTTAGTGGTGTGGTGTTTAAGAAATTGCTTGCCGTTTCTATTCCTGCAAGCATTCTCTCCTGTCTAACCTTCCAAGAAAGAGAACAAAAGTTCTTCTAACTTCTGCCCATCTAAAACCATTACATAAGTCCAGAACGAATTATTCTTACATGGGTGTAAAATGCCAAAAAGAACCTGTACAGGCACAATCATTTACATTTTACACTATACAGCGTTCTTGTCAGGCAAATTCTTCAACACTTTATATCAACCTCAGTTGTACATTCCCTTACATAAGCCTGAAAATATGCCTTGCCGGTAAATCAAGATTTAACTATATTCAGTTATAAAAGTATTACTAGTTTGGTGAAATGTCCCTTTGGTGCCTGTCATCTCAACACTACAAGTCCAAATCTTCAGGCGGTAGGTATCTGTGATGGTAGTACAACGCTGATGACAAGCAGCAGAATGAAGAAAGATGTGTGACTACAACTCAAGCAAGTTAATACCAGAGTCTGATATCCTTCAAATCTTCAAGCCGTCAGCTGATAGTTAACGGAGAGAAGCTCCTGACTCTTGACAGTTCCCACTAACGATACTGCAGCATGAATGCATTATGAGCTACGTTTCAGGAAAATTATCAGCACAGGCAACTTGGCAAAGACTGAATTGTCTGAGGCGATTGCCAATCGCTAATTCAATCTTACTTAAGTAAAAAATAATAATTGGAGTACATGAGTAATTGATTCTATACATGACTAATTCATCTAGCCAAATATCCGAAAATACAATGGTGAACATGGGTCCACTCGCACCTCCTATGAACAGTAACAGTTTAAAATAGCAAAAAAAATCAAAGAATTCCGATTTTCTAGGTTAACAAACTTGGTCGACTTCTCTACTCACATGTGAAGTTTTGCGAAGAAATGACATCGGTAGTATCAAAGAATTCCGATTTTCTAGGTTAACGAACTTGGTCGACTTCTCTACTCACATGTGAAGTTTCGTGAAGAAATGACATCGGTAGTATTCTTGGCAAAGAAAACAAAATCAGACCTCCAAATTGCTTGAAAGAAAGTTGAAACAGTTTATAGCACCGATTTTGCCTTTTTTACCCAAAATACCACGGATGTCATTTCTTCGCAAAACTTCACATGTGAGTAGAACACTCGACCATGTATGTTACCAAAAAAGAATCAAAACTGTTCATAAGGGTGCGCGTGTACCCATGTTCCAAAAATACATGTCCGATATCAGACTGCTTGAACCTAGATCTGATTGGAACTTTTAAGGAACAGGTCTCCCGTAATATTTCATCACACTTTTCATCTTGTGTCTTAACTCTTAATATCAAGCATGAGTATAAAGTTAGATTAAATGAAAGGTCGGAGACCAACAAGTTTAACAGGGGCATGAACCAGACATCAGTTTAGACTTCTGAAAGAGACCAACTTAAGATTACCTTAGGTTGCCACTACTTGATCTGTCAATCAGAAAGCATGCTGCATAGCCTGATGGTGAAACAGAACTGTTCTTCCAGAGACCTCCATGTAATATTGTAATCAACAATCCTGTTGGTGCTGCGTTTGGGTTCAGGTTTTCCAAATAGTGTATTAGGAAACATATAATGTATTGTTTATACAAATATGTGCAAGAATATGTTTCATAATTGATGACAAAGGTAAGTGTCTTACATGATATATGACTGTCACTTGGTGGCTTCGCTTTACTTTGGGCCACCCTCGTCAGACTTCAGTACATAAGGCAACTCAACCAGATACATAAGCTATCAACAAGCCATAACTCATCTTTTAATCACAACTGAAATGTACCCAGGTCCTGATCATGCCTTGTAAGTTTAATGGTCTTTCCACCAACCCAATGAAGGCGGTAAGAAAGGTCAAGATTATGTAACAGCAGTTTTAGATTATCAGCCTCATCTAGTTCCCTCGTCTTGCTCTGCAAAGCCCAGAACCAAAACACATTCAAATGTAACTCCCTTAGATTCAACATGAAGAAAATTGACGAAAACAATAATCGGCAAGTTTGAATGAAATATAACCAGTATGGTATGTTCACAGCCTATTATAGATGATAAAAGAACTGAAGATGACACTTCACATCAAACACAAAATAGAAAAGTACTCCCTCCGTCCGGAAATACCTGTCATCAAAATAAATAAAAGAGGATGTATCTAGATGTATTTTAGTTCTAGATACATCCCTTTTTGTCCATTTTGATGACAAGTATTTTCGGACGGAGGGAATAGAAAGCATGAAATGGGAAAGAGACAGAAACTTCTGCTTAAGACTTTTTAAGTCTTAATTAACATCACCCTTGCCCTTCGAATAAGTCCCTCCGGTCCATATTAGTTGTCGCTCAAACAGATGTATCTAGACGTATTTCACGGTGCCAGATTACTTCACCAATAGATACATATCTTTAACACTCATTCATGCGCTAATTATTCTTCACATAAATGCAGTTTATATACAGTTTGTTCAATCCAATTTCTTACCACTATTTACGATGTAAAAAATGCAAAGACTTGGTCAACAGCAGGTTCCAGAAAATAGCAATGACAGGTTCAAAAGGGTAGTTCGATTCCATAAACAATGGGTTTTATCACAATTTCCGTAGAAACATGCATGAGTGTCATTCCAACATATATTCAGTAGATTTTGAAAACAAGTCCAATTCAAATCGGAAGGCTGCCTTTCTGTCAAGCAAATAGGCAAAATGCGGAGCCATCTGGTTCAGTTTTAGGGCCAGCTTAGGTTTTCGAAACCCTGATTGGCGCATTTCAGGATGGACCACAGGATATTAGAACCTGCTTATGACCAGAGTGAAGATAATTGGGCAAAATCTTTTGCAAGGGGGATGTGGTGTAAACAGTCTATCATCCAAATTAGAACCACATGGAATGGGATTATGTCTAAGATATTCAGAGTTGCGATCAGGGTAATAGGCACACAGATATGAGATGCAACACAGTTGCTTGGGGCAGAAAAGATTTTTACACCTTGTTCAACATTATGAAAGAATGGCACTTGATGTACCTGCAACTGGCCAGACTGACAATTACAAAATAAATATGCTTACCAGTATATTCACCAATGCCAAAACAACACGACATAATCATTGGGAAGAAACTAGTAGAAAATATACCTCTGAATTTTGATGTTTATCATGTCCCAAGATGTTAGAAATAATACTTAGGCGAGCTGAGTTGGGTGAAAATCCTTCCCATGGAGGAACATAGATAAGTTTTGTGCACTGAATAGGAGTAAGGCTTCTGCTTAGCCTCTCCCACCAGGCTGAACCAAGAGACCACCATCTAATCATCAATCCGTTCTCCGAAAAGGCGACAAGGCCCTAGGTAAAAAGGAGTTAAAACTGTCAAAACACTCTGGATTCCCATATATAAGATTTACATCTCAAAAACAAACTATAGCTTAAAGCAAGCAGATTATGTTTGTCATATAGCTCAATCTTTTAGCAAAGCTACCACCTTTTTTACTACAAATAGCAACCCATTCAGCACGATCCATATTTCATGTAACAGGTATGCCATAACCCCATTTCCATAGGCATAAAATCACAAAGAATACAAATTAAGAAATTGAAGAACCATGTAGCCCTTTAGACAAGAAAATTAGATATCCCCAAGTAGCTACTGGATAACGATCTATTGGGTAAAGAAGATACCATAAATGTTTCATACGGTCGATAATAAGCCATCTAGGATAGTTACTACTCCCTATTTAAACTAATAGGGAGTACAAGATAGGATAATTTCATTCTATTTAAACTAGTGATCATTTGGTGTCATAGGATCAGCTTTTACGTAAACTAATGCCGTGTGTCTGTTTGTAGTGCCAGAGTGAACATGATATTGTAATGATGTATCCATAATAAAGTTAAATCAATGACTTACTCCTATTATAACAGCGATATATACATAGCAAAAAGGAAACACATAGGTTGATAAATTATATTAAATGTGTCATAATTAAACCATAGACTAGTGCTTCTACAGCTCCATGGGGAATATGAAGAGCATTTTACTCGTGCTCTATGTTGTTTATGTTTTGCATGGTCTCTGAAACACCAATTTGATATCCGATTCTTATCTAATACAGTATGTTAATAAGATGAGAGGAATACGATGATGATATGAAAAGCAAAACAATTCAACCAAATATGCATGTGACATTTCATGTAGCTAATTTCAGAAGAAATGCTTATCAACATCTATTTGATTAGTTTCTCCTGGAAGTAGTATCAAACACGCCAAAAATGGTAACGTGTAATGTCAGGTTCAATAAAATCTAGTAAATACTTAATACTCAGTTTGGACATGGGTGATATGATTTGTATAGAACCAATGGACTGGAGAAAGAATGAAATATACATATACACTAACAAGTTGAGAGGTAATCTTAGGCCAGCACAAGCTACAAGCGTAATATATTCATATATCATATGCGTATTTTATTAAAAGCACTCTGACTCTGTTATGGAAATAGCAATATCAAACCTCTCCATCTGGTGAGAAACTCAAAGCTGTTATCAGTATGGTTGTTGTTGTATCCGATGGTCCTTTGAGAAAGCTTGGAAGACCTGGTGGTCCACATGCATCGAGAATCCTTATTTTTGTGACACTGCAAACAAAAAAAGGAAAAATGTAGATGATGAAAGTACGAATTAGCATGGTGTCTCTTGAGTTCAAATTCATTTTTGGTGAGAACTCACGGTTCTGTATGATAACAAATCACCAATAGTGCTACAAACAATTAATATCATACGTTTCATTTAAAACGAATTGTGCAGAAATTTTACCTTATTATTTGGGCCTAAAGAAACAAAATACATTTCAAAAGAACTTCAAAATATTCTAATCTCAAGAAAAGTATCAACCGGTAGATCCCATGAGTATACACTATACAATGAACTTTGTGAAGTCAGCATATGCCATTTGATGATGCATAATTTAACAGCTCTATGGTAACAACTTTCTGCAACTTGAAGACTGTACCTTTCTATGTCATAAACACGAATTGTGGCACTGTGAATCTCTCCAATAGCATCACCAACAGCTAATCTTGTCATTGTCTCATTGAGAGCAACCATTGGAAATACACGGGCAATTTCTCTTAGAGCCATCATTGAGCTGATAATGCAAGCTTTACGCATTATTAAATTGCTTGGATCCATCGTGTGTAGGATATAGCTGATTGCCTGCACACAAAGAAATGTTTTTCTTTTGGACATAAGACATTTTAATACATATATAATGTTTGGGAATGACATCTCACTGTGGTACTACACAACTTGATAAGAAAAGTTCAAATAAATAGCTGGATCGCATAAAAATAGAGCATCTAAACAATATTAGAACATTTCCATGGTCTTCTGCTGGAACTTTGCAAACAAACACAAAAAATAGGAATGTACATGGGAGATTTTCCCCTTTTGTAGAAATCACATACTACCAATTTTGCTGCAACTTCGAGAAGCCTCGAACTTGGAACTTAACCAATTCTTAGTGATTACAATAACTCTGTATAAAAAAAATTACAATGTGTACAATGAGGAAAGAATGCATACCTTGTCAAGATAAGGAGCCAGGGCCTTTGGACAGCATCGAAGTACTCGGATGAGAGTTTTGAGTGAGACTACGTGAACAGGTGAATCAGATGAAGTAGCCCAAATTTGACTTTCTATTACACCAAAAAATCCCATTATGTCAGCCATAGCCAAGCTTGGTAGAAGGGTGCCAACTAATGCCTCCCTCATTGTAACAGCAACTGCAGTTTTATAGATGACATTGCTAGAAGGTGCACTACTTAGACACTCAATTTGGAAAAGGACGTCACTCAAGAAATGAGTGATATCAGTCCCCAAACATGCTTTCCATGTGCTTTCCATTCCCTCCGCTAGAAGTTCAGCTGCAGTTGAACTGTAACGATCATTCATCGACATAACTAATTTGATTAGTTGATTGACAACCAACTTTGCAAGCTTAACTTTCACAATGCTTGGGTACCAAACAACGAAAGCAGCTGCAACGATGATATTTGATGCCACTGCATCCTGGCTTGTTCCTCCAATCCAAGATAGCCACTCCTGATTTTCAAATGATTCCAGCCATGAGATTATCTGAGAAGTATCATCATCATCCCTGTCAAGATTTTCACCATCCACCTTCAACTGTCCATGACTAGATATTGAGGCACTCTGCATCTCTGGGATAAGCTTGTCCATATGATCAGATAAAGACAAGTGGTCAGGAATTTTATTTCTCTGTACACGGAGGGGTTGTGGAACAGAGCGAGGAGCTGAGCAGTGAAATAAGGAGCGGGCAGCCATTCGCACATGTTCAGAAGGATGTTGCCAAAAGCTCACCAGAAGCTGGAAAAATACATATCACTAAGTTACAAAAAGATGGTGGTGCTTTCATGTATTTAGGAAGAAAATAAAAGTATGCAGAAGTGCAACAGAATACCAAGACACATTGCTTTGTTTCCTATAATAAATGCTTAAGTGAATTTCTGACAAGTCACAGGGTTACCCTTTATAGGTAGAACAAAAGCAGTTGGTCATTCAAGCCCATGCCAGAATAGAAGCAAAGCTAGCATACTAACCAAGTGATCAATAGTTTCCAATGAAAGGGAAATTTCAAAATATGCTGACCCCATTCGTCGACGAATGATTCACCGCCGATCTGATGATCTACCAAGGAGTTGTGGAGAACAGTAGAGAGAGGGGTGGTACCCTAAGAGATCTTGTCTGAGACAGTGGAGACACGATGCTTTACCAGGCTCAAGCCCTCGGATGTGTATTGATGAATGAGAGATTTCAGAGTGTAGATTGGATCTGAGAAAACTAGGTCATGCGAGTATAGCCTTGCGGCTCAAGATGATCTTCGGCGAGGGCCGTCGAGACTTCTATATAGGCCTGCCTTCTCCGGTAGCAACGTAACTATCATCAGGATGATAAGATACAATCCGATCTTGCATGGTTACAAGGAATATATCTCTTGCAACAATAAGATCCTGGAAATAGTGTGTTCATCCTTATCTCCTCCGAGTTACTAGTTTGGCATGATTGGGTGCAGGCCCGGGGGTTCCCTAGACACTCTTTGGTCGACTCGGTGTGTCCACACCCGTATACTCCTCCCATTATGCACCATTTCTTGTTAACACTATCCATCATGTCTCCCTAACAATGATGCATGATAAGGTGAGTTCAAAAGAATCTAATTTACAGATCATGGCACTACAAAGATAAGCTCACCGCAAGGCTAAATAAGGTTTAACTTATAGGGATGAAAATTATAAAACATGGACATGTAGTGCTCCAAATTAATCTGTAAACTGAAGCACCTGTATTGCAGCAACCGGAATATGTGAAATACAGATGCAACTGTAATCAGTCATTTAGCAATATAATAATTGATCCAAATCATGGGCTGGCATTAATCCATAAGTTTTGTTTCAATTGGCATTCGTATCATACTATAATAAATTCAGCATTGCAACTATAAACTATAGAGAATTAGAGATTATAATTTACACATGCAAACTCTAAAAACATATGTGGTTTATAAAAGGTAATGGATATCGCCGTAACCAGGTCTACAGAACATGGCAGTTGCATCTGCTACTAGATCCGGAAAAGGCAGACTATCTGGAATGCATCTAAGGACATTTATTCGGTCCTGAAGTATCTCTTATGTATGTGAATACGGCTCTAGAATAAACCACAGCACCATTTACATTTATGCATGAACATCACGGGGGTGGGGGGATCTATTTTGGTGACCCAGTTGGAACTCGAAAGTATGAGAACATGCCAGAATATTTTTTATGTGATAATAAATTGTGATGCACCAAGGCCCAAATGTGCACAAACAGCTAAATTTTGTCTTGTTGCATGCCTTCAAAGGGTTAATCCTGTCCTACTCTTGTTCCTAGAGGGCTATACACACGGAACTTAACCCTACGGATCAGGACGTCACATACAATCTTAGTGGCTGATCAGGACAAGTGTGCAGTGGTCCTAACCATAACCATATTTTGTACATCAAGACCCAATCTATTTGTTGTCTTATGTCTATTTAACGGACCCTAGCGCCCTGCATTCCAAAATCACACTGGCATAACCCACGGCAAACACAAGAGATGAGGGCAACATCTTGATGCCGTAACACCTCATGGCCCAGCCAAACTAGCCAACTAGGCTAGGAGTAACACAGATACTAATTAAGCCTTCACCTATATGTAGAATATCACCTATTATCAATTAATTTCCTACACGCCACTGCAAGAACAAAAATATAACTCCACCTTATGTTTTTCTTCACGCGATAAAGATAATCAAAGAAATTGCTTTCATAAAAGAAGAATTTCATAAGACTGAAAGAAACAATGTGCAATAAATGTAGTAGAACCTGGAGGGATGGGGACTTTATATCTGGGACTTTCTCAGCAAAGTGTCTTGTATAAAAAGCTGCCAAGGCACTGCAGATAGACACGCAGCGTAGATGAGAAAAATGGAAGACATGAATTTGATGCTATCTTTAAAGTAACAAAGAACCATATTTATCACAACTGTGAAAAGTAACTAAATATTTGATACGGCAACCAGGAAGTGGTACAATACAAATGCTGATTAACCAAACTACAAAAGAGTTCCCAAACATTTGGTGCTCACAGGTCGAACATAAGAATCATTGGTTGAATTACTAGTGCAAAATACAGAGATGCTGAAAACATACCCAAACCCGTTCAAGATTTCCGCACATTTTATTTTTGCAATGTTTTCTTTGTAAAGAAGTTATTTTCTGCAATATTCCAGCAAACCAAATGAAAGATGCCAGTCTCACACTGTGCAGAATATGAACCCGCGCGAAATGCAAATGAACAGATGACCCAGTACCTGCTAGCATTTGTACAAGACCGAGATAACGTGATCATGCGTTGGGCAAGAGAAACTATTGACAGCGACCTCATAGCACAAAATTCAGCCGAGGACTTCCAAAGCTGAAACAGAAAAATATCATGTTTAGACTTCAAATGTGCTTAAATGCGAAGCAACAATGAAAGTTAACAGCCCACCTCAAGAGTAGCTTCTTTCCCTGGGAACATCACCGTAAACGAGCCTCTATCCCCTACAACCCCTGTAGCTATATGACAACCTTCTGGCTTGCAAACTTGCATCTCATCCACAAGTAATTTGTCCAGCTCACAATCAACATCCCACAAATGCAGAAAACAGAGACTAAATCGAAGTAATTGCCCTTCCAATGACTCTCTAGATGGGCTATCCATTTCAAGGATCCCAGAAGTATTATTTAAAGCTCCAGGCGGCGTAGTTTCTTTGTTAGCATCACCACAAAGATGATCTCTCAACTGCCTATCACTATTGCTGTTTGACATGCTTTGTGCGGACATAATTGCAGTGAGGTCAAATCTCAGACTTGCAATGCCAGGATATGGACATGAGCACTTTATGGGGTACTTTCTTCTTTTGTTTGTTATCTGGGCAGAGCCAGATTTTCCTGAACTATATGCAGAATTATCTCTATCAACTGGAGCTGGTGTCTTCCCCTTCACATCATGCGCAGCAGAGACACTCAAAGCTATGGAATCTGCAGCACTGTGATGGTTCGTTGGTATAGATGAGATGTTCATCCCATTTCTATTTGCAGGAGACTGGGTGCCTTTCAAAATTGGAACAAGTAAGGAAGATGCTGAAGTTGTCCCTCCCAAGATGCCACCAGTAACTGAATTTTTGGAAATGCCTCTACAGAAGTGTTCAAATACTGATTGAGATGTTGTCCCTCTAATAATTCGGTCTCGAGCACCTGTTTTCACATCCCATATATACAATATGCTGCCCACGTCATTACAAGAGTGCAGACTACGGCATAAACAAGCAATGTACCCTTTTACTCCATCCCAAGCAACCATTGATGGATAACAAGAATGCCCAGGAAACATCCTCTCGACACGCATGGTTTGAAGAGAAACAAGTGCTACAAGGCCATCTTCTCCAACAGAAACAAAACAATCATCCCAAGGCTGATGAGTAGAAGCTGGTGGTAGTATTATTTGCTTAACCGCCGCAACATGGTGATGCATCACAGAAAGGAGGGTGCCGGCATCAAGATCCCAGACACGAATCGTACAATCCAAACTCCCCGATATGAGTGCTCGTCGAAAGCTTCTAGAGTCAGAGTGGGCATGCATGTGGTGCGCAGCCAAGCAAAGAATTGCTCCCTTGTGCCCCAAGAAAAATCTTTCAGAAATATGTGGGTAAACCCCTCCGCTACCAAATTGTGCGGCTGGCAACAGATTGAGAAATCGAATAACTTCTATGTCACCATTATGGAAACCATAAACTATGGCATATGGAGCATAAGAATCCTCGGAAAGTACCATCGAAGAAGATACGGTCCTTCCATGCTTTCCCGATCCATTGATGTATGCTGAGCATATCTGTGAACTTATTTCCACTCCATTGTCTGACTTGGGTAGTGTATTAGAGAGCTCTGACCTAAATTCTTCTCCCTGAAGACTGCCTTCTCCAAGAACTTTGCTCAAAGGTGGGCTCTCTGTGTTCGTTGCAATACTCAAATCTAGTTGATCCATAGACCATATGGAGATGAACGGTTTCCAAAACAAGGAACCGCCAATCTTATACGGACGGGATTCCATCCTTATAAGACAGTTGCCCATCTGGCAATATTGAATTACTGGCATTTCTCCCTGCTCGGATGAAATACCAGGAACTTCACATACAGCCTCACACCCAAACAATGGAGGAGTACCAACAGCAACCTTGTACACCATGGCACCACCATTGCTGCTCCACAACACCAAGCTCCTGACCACAGTGCCTTCCTCAGAGTGAGGGCCTCCCGACTCCCCTCCGTGGAGAAAAAACCCTCCAGAAAGGCAGCCCTTGACTCCTGTTTCCCCCTCCTTGCATAGCGAAGTGTTCGCCAGAGACACCTCGCCCAGCACGGAACCCTCGACAACGCATTTCAACAAACAGCTCGTCTTCAGCACCAAGGCAACGACCTTCCCGTCGTCCGATAACGCCACGGCCTCCACCGTACCATCCGGCGCCTCTGCAGATGCAAAGCTAGACAAGGAACTCACGCTGAGCCGCCTCGGCGAGTCACCCTCGACGGCCGCGCTCTCCACCACGGGCACCATCTGCGCCCGCCCTTGCGCGTCAGCCAGCACAACACTGACGGCATTGTCATCGCTGCAGACCGTGAGCGCGATCGCCCTCGGGAGTGCGACGGAGAGGGCCCCGTGGAAGGCGGTGTGAAGGACTGCGAGGGTGCGGGCGTCGACGACCACAAGTGCGGACACGTGGCGGTGGGCGTGGCCGTCGTCGTGGGGGTGGCAGAGAATCGCGACCCGGGGGTTCGACGAAACGGAGGAGGAGGAGGTGGTGGTGGGGAGGAGCTCGACGAGGGAAGGGGAGCCGGCCCAGGGCGGGAGCGAGCGGCGGCGGAGGCAGCGGAGGGGGGCGGAGGCGGAGAAGAGGGATAGGACGCCGGCAGTGCAGGAGACGAGGAGGGAGGCGGGGGAGGGGAGGGGGCAGAGGGCAGTGATGGCCGCGGCGTGGGCGCAGAGGAGGGAGGAGGGGCGTGGGCAGAAGGGCGGGGAAGGAGGGAGGGGCCAGTGGAGGACGGTGCCGTCGGCGGCGCCGGTGAAGAGCGCGGCGGGGGTGGCCGCGACGGCAGTGATGTGGTGGGAAGGCGGCGACGGCGACCAGAGCGCGGCCACCGAGTGGCACTTCATGGACGGGGAGATCTGGGAGGAGGAGAGTCGACCCGGCGGTGGTCGGTGGATGATCCCACTCCCAGCCAGGCGGGTAAACTAGGCTGCTGTACGGGACAACTAACACGAGAAGCGGCGACTTCTCTTTCGGGGGAACGGCAGGCGCTCGTTGTACTGTCAATTGTTTTCTTCTTTGATTTTTTTTTTTTTTTGATCTAACTGTTTTCTTTGATTTTTCTCAAAAAAATGTTTTCTTTGACAATTTTTTTAGGGAAAATTCTTTGATAGTTTTATTAAGATGCTCTTTAACTCATATCAAAAAAAATGTTCTCTAACTTTTTTAAACAATTGTGGCAACCCGGCTCAGAGTGACCGATTTACCTTGCATTGCCAGCCCAGAGATCATGTCTTCTAGCAACACACAACAGATTGGTACAGAAATAGAACCGCTTTATTGATACTAGCGGAACATAGAGTCTGATATTACATCAAGTAGCGAGGCCAGACGGCACACACGGTGCTGCTAAACATATGTACATTTATTTAGTAGACATGAGCATGGGCCTCGACATCACGATAAGACTACGTGGCAGCGGATCGACGACGTAGAAGAACTCCATCTCGCGGGGACACTGATGTGAACACGGTCTAGACGGCAGTGCGTTATGCAACTCCAACTCTGATATAATTTCTCCTGAAACTGGCATGACACGTCAGGTCGGTACATTGAATGTACTTGCAAGCTCACACAAACAAAGCAACAATGGCAACCAACAACAATGATATTTAAGCAGGTTTAATGCAAGAATTTAACATGCTCTCATGAAGTGATAGTGCTCATAACAGGGCCTTTCCGACCTGCTTACCATCTCGGTTACCTCGTAACCACGAACCTCATCATATCAAGGTGATCACTTCCGGATCACAAACGAAACCATCTCAATGGTCTCCACAACTTCACCATCATAACCAGTGCCCCAAGTATTCACTTAGTGTGCAAGTTTTAATATTTTTGTTGATCCACGGTATGACCTACTATGAAATGTGTCCATGACCGAGGACGCGGCTATTGATAGATTATATACACTCTACAGATGTTTGTACACTGTACCCACACCACGGAACCCATGACCTCGGACTCCCATTCGGGTGAACCAACGGCGTTCCAACAGAACTAGTCTATTGCCATGACACTCTCCCGGCCACTCCGACCAACTTCCCTTTGGGCTAAGTCATGGTGGCCCCGATGCCACTCCGGACATCCAACGGCCACCGTCGTGGAAAACAATCGTCCCAAACGGGGACATGGTATCAAAATAACTACGGGCACACAATGTTATACCTGCCTACCAGGTCAGGGTAGCGCCAGCGAATAACCTTCCCTAGTTGGAGGCACCAGCGAGAGGCATAACAACAAACCGAGAAAGGGCCCCCCCTCATAAAGGCAAATGTGGTTGCACATAGGGAAGCTCGATTTGGTGGCACCATAACTCGATCAACAACATGTTCAAGTTGGTTTATTATCAGGTTTCAACTTGCAAATAAATTTACCGAGTCATGGTATGCCATGAAAATGCAATGAACCATATATGCATCTTATCAACATAATACCGATATGAACTATCTCAAGCATATCATCACATTACTCTATTGCATAGACTTAGTTATCCAATTAAAATGCTACTGATAACAGAATAATATAGCATAAACATGAACCTATCATCAAATACATTAGGTGAATTTTCTATATGCATTTAAAATAACCATATTCAAATAAAAACCATAGTTATTGAAATGACACTCTTGCAAATATTTGTGATGGCTTGCCTTAGTGCAGAGGAGGGTCACACTCCCTCTGGTGATCTTCAAGGCAAGAAATCCCTTCTGAAAATAATTAAAATAACAAAAATAAAATGTCACATAACACTGTTTAATTCACCAGAAAATATTCACAGCAAGCAAAAATCTCATCTTTTGCATGCTGATAGAAAATTCCAACACAAAACCAATGCAAAAAGAATCAGGTCATCTAGACTTATAGAATAAAAGTTATAGCTGGTCAAAGTTCAGTAATATTCTGATTTAAATTTATTTTTGAAAATTCCAGAGAGGGGTGACGTCGAAGGCGTATTTTGGCGAATACACCTCCACTCGTGCCGCTTCGGGCGCGAGTGGTGAGGCTAACAGTGGGCCCCGCCAGTCAGGTTTAGAGGGAGTGAGAGAGAAACAGAGGGGGGGGCATCGCCGGCGTTTCTCTGGTGAGGAGAGGTCAGCGGCCGCCAGGGAAGGGAGTAATCGACGCGCAAGACTACGATGCACTCGCATGTACCCGTAGCTTGGCGAGAGGTGTACGGATGAGGTTGACGTGGTCGTCTCTAGCGGCTGCAGCGGGCGGAGCTCGTCGAAGAAGAAGATGTCGGCGTCGAGAGGTCGTTCCAGCGGCTCTAGAGGTGTCAGCGAGCACCAGTGGACCACCAAGAACACGCCTGCGCAGTCGGTCGAGCTCGAGAGGCAGTGGAGTGGGAGGGGCAGAGGAAGGGGATCACCAGCGAGCTTGGGACGGGGATGGCGGCCAGAGGCCTGCCTGGCCGGGCAGCGGCTATCTAGGAGGAGTGTGGGTGCTAGAGGAGTGGAGTGGCGAGGAGAAACAAGCTCGGGGGGTCATATTTATAGGCAGAGCCGAGGTAGGGATCGAGACCTCGTCGGAGACTCTGGAAGCAACGCACGGTGACAAGGGGCGCCAGTGAGAGAGGGGGAAGTGGCCAGGGATCACGCGACCACTGTAGGAGGACGGAGATGAGCACCGGGCGCAGGAGGGGGCAACAATAGTGAGCAAGGGCTCACTGTGCGCTCAGGCATGACGTGCTCGTGATTGCTGCGGTGAGCTCCGGCGTCGGTGAGTGGTAGTGAGAGGTCGAGGGTGATGGGGCGAGGCAGCGGGCGCTTGGTGGCGAAGTAGTTTGGCCTCGGGTGCGCGCACGGGCGAAACAGAGGCATCGACGGCACCCAGAGCGCGTCGACTAGCTACCTGGCACCGTGTCCACGCATGGTCACCGCATCAACTCTGACATCACACCACACAGCGCATTAAATTCATGTCTGGGGTGTTGTTCATGCAAGGCTAGGTCGATCGACGCAACTGAGTTAAGCACAGGTCGACTGGATGAGAATGTAGCCTCTTGGCAAGTTTCTAGACAAAAACTTGTGAGCTTAATAGAGAAGAATCTAGAGAGAGTTAGGAGCTAAGTTTTGGTGGTTAAGGGTTTCTTAGGAGGGTAATGAAGCCCTGAAAATTTCAGCTACATTGGATCAAGGAAAAATGCACTTCCTTCACAACATGCATTTTCTGGCCAGAACAGAAAAGATTTTCTGTAGCAAAAATATTCCAAATAACCATGAAATATTTTGCATAGGGAGGTGTGTCAAGGTCTAATGAATATTCAGGAATTTTCTCAGATTTTTGTGAGCAAGAAAAATGAGGGTTGCTTTGGAGCATAAGTGACTGAAGTGGTATTTTTGAGAGAAAATGAATATTTTTCATTTAGGAAAAATATTCCCATGGCCATATTTTGATATGAGAGAGAGAGAGAGATGAGTTTGAGAGTGAGATGAGTCACTTGGGTGAAAGTCAAAGAAATGCCCAAGTGATTAAGTCCAAATGAGTTGATTCAAAACTCGAATTCAACTCCAAAATGCACTAAAATCCAGAAAAGAAAGAGGGCAAAAACCAGGGTGTCACAAACCTCCCCCCTTAGGAAATCTCGTCATCGAGATTCGGTTGCTCAGGAAACAATTCAGGATATGATGTCCTTAAAAAGTCCTCTCTTTTCCAGGTAGCTTCACTTTCGGTATGGTGTTCCCACTGCACTTTGTAAAACTTGACCGACTTGCTGCGGGTGACTCTTTCCATCTCATCCAATATTTGAAAAGGTTTCTCTTCACATGTTAGATCCTTAGCAACCTCTATTTCTGCCATATCGGTCCATTTCTCTGGCGGTGAGATACACCTTCACAACTGAGATACGTGGAAGACATTATGTATCTCCGACAATTCCCGGGGAAGTTCCAATTGATATGCCACTATGCCAACCTGAAGGAAATATGCCCTAGAGGAAATAATAAAGTTATTATTTATTTCCTTATTTCATGATAATTGTTTATTATTCATGCTAGAATTGTATTAATCGGAAACATGATACATGTGTGAATACATAGACAAACAGAGTGTCACTAGTATGCCTCTACTTGACTAGCTTGTTAATCAAAGATGGTTATGTTTCCTAACCATGGACAAAGAGTTGTCGTTTGATTAACGGGATCACATCATTGGGAGAATGATGTGATTGACATGACCCATTCAGTTAGCTTAGCACCCGATCGTTTAGTATGTTGCTATTGCTTTCTTCATGACTTATACATGTTCCTATGACTATGAGATTATGCAACTCCTGCTTACGGAGGAACACTTTGTGTGCTACCAAACGTCACAACGAATCGGGTGATTATAAAGGTGCTCTACAGGTGTCTCCGAAGGTACTTGTTGGGTTGGCGTATTTCGAGATTAGGATTTGTCACTCCGAATGTCGGAGAGGTATCTCTGGGCCCTCTCGGTAATGCACATCACATAAGCCTTGCAAGCAATGCAATTAATAAGTTAGTTGCGAGATGATGTATTAAGGAACGAGTAAAGAGACTTGCCGGTAACGAGATTGAACTAGGTATTGGATACCGATGATCGAATCTCGTGCAAGTAACATACCGATGACAAAGGAACAACGATGTTGTTATGCGGTCCGACCGATAAAGATCTTCGAGAATATGTAGGAACCAATATGGGCATCCAGGTCCCGCTATTGGTTATTAACCGAGACGGTCTCGGTCATGTCTACATTGTTCTCGAACCGTAGGGTCCGCACGCTTAAGGTTTCGATGATGCTTATATTATGAGTTTATGAGTTTTGATGTACCGAAGGAGTTCGAGTCCCGGATGAGATCGGGGACATGACAAGGAGTCTCGAAATGGTCGAGACGTAAAGATCGATATATTGACGACTATATTCGGAGTTCGCAAAGGTTCCGAGTGATTCGGGGATTTATCGGAGTACGGGAGAGTTACGGGAATTCGCCGGGGAGAAGTATTGGGCCTTATTGGGCCATACGGGAAAGAGAGAGGGGCTGCCTAGGGCAGGCCACGCCCCCCAAGGCCTAGTCTGCATTGGACTAGGGGGAAGGGCCGCACCCCCTTCCTTCCCTTCTCTCTTCCCTTCCTTGTCTCCTACTCCTAATACATGGAAGGACTCCTAGTTGGACTAGGAAGGGGAATCCTACTCCCGGTGGGAGTAGGACTCCCCTAGGGCGCCATAGAGAGGGCCGCCCTCCCTCCTCCACTCCTTTATATACGGGGCAGGGGCACCCCATAGACACACAAGTTGATCTTCGTGATCGTTCCTTAGCCGTGTCGGTGCCCCTCCACGATATTACACCTCGGTCATATTGTAGCGGTGCTTAGGCGAAGCCCTGCGACGGTTAAAAATCAAGATCGTCACCACACCGTCGTGCTGATGGAACTCCTTCCCGAACCTCTGCTGGATCGGAGCCCGGGGTGCGTCATCGAGCTGTACGTGTGTCAAGAACTCGGAGGTGCCGGAGTAACGGTGCTTGGATCGGTTGGACCGGGAAGACGTACGACTACTTCCTCTACGTTGCGCCAACGCTTCCGCTTGGTCTCACGAGGGTACGAGACAACACTGTCCCCTCTCGTTGCTATGCATCACCATGATCTTGCGTGTGCGTAGGAAATTTTTGAAATTACTACGCTCCCCAACAAAGGGCATCCAAGCCTAGGTTTTATGCGTTGATGTTATATGCACGAGTAGAACACAAGTGAGTTGTGGGCGATATAAGTCATACCGCTTACCAAAGATGTCATACTTTGGTTCGGCGGTATTGTTGGATGAAGCGGCCCGGACCGACATTACGCCAGACGCTTACGCGAGACCGGTTCTACCGCCGTGCTTTGCACATGTGTGGCTAGCGGTGTCGGTTTCTCCAACTTTTGTTGAACCGAGTGTGGCTACGCCGGTCCTTGCGAAGGTTAAAATAGCACCAACTTGACAAACTATCGTTGTGGTTTTGATGCGTAGGTAAGAACGGTTCTTGCTCAGCCCGTAGCAGCCACATAAAATTTGCAACAACAAAGTAGAGGACATCTAACTTGTTTTTGCAGGGCATGTTGTGATGTGATATGGTCAAGACGTGATAAGATATAAGTTGTTGTATGAGATGATCATGTTTTGTTGAAGTTATCGCAATCGCGTAAGCCCTATGGATGTCTCTTTGTTGCATAAGATGCAAGTGCCAAATAATTGCTTTACTTTATCGCTATACGATAGCAATAGTTGCAAGAGCAATAGTTGGTGAGACAACCATGTGATGACACATTGATATAGATCAAGATGATGAAGATCATGGTGTCGTGCGGTGATTTATAGAGATCATGACAAGACTTTGGAGATGGAGATCAAAGGTGCAAGATGATCATGGCCATATCATGTCACATATTTTGATTGCATATGATGTTTATCTATTATACATCTTATTCTTGCTTTGATTGACGGTAGCATTTTAAGATGATCTCTCACTAAATTATCAAGAAGTGTTCTCCCGAGTATGCACCGCTGCCAAAGTTCGTCGTGCCTGCACACCACATGATGATCGGGTGTGATAAGCTCTCACGTCCATCTACAACGGGTGCAAGCCAGTTTTGCACACACGGAATACTCAGGTTAAACTTGACGAGCCTAGCATATGCAGATATGGCCTCGGAGCACGGAGACCGAAAGGTCGAGCGTGAATCATATAGTAGATATGATCAACATAGTGATGTTCACCATTGAAAACTACTCCATCTCACATGATGATCGGTTATGGTTTAGTTGATTTGGATCACGTGATCACTTAGATGACTCGAGAGATGTCATCTAAGTGGGAGTTCTTAAGTAATATGATTAATTGAACTTAAATTTATCATGAACTTAGTCCCGTAGTATTTTGCAAATTATGTTGTAAATCAATAGCTTGCATTGTTGCTTTCATATGTTTATTTTGATATGTTCCTAGAGAAAATTGTGTTGAAAAATGTTAGTAGCAATGATGCGGATTGGATCCGTGATCCGAGGTTTATCCTCATTGTCGCACGTAAGAATTATGTCCTTAATGCACCGCTAGGTGACAGACCTATTGCAGAGCGTATGCGCACGTTATGAACGTTTGGCTAGCTCAATATGATGACTACTTGATAGTTTTGTGCACCATGCTTTATGGCTTAGAATCGACTTCAAAGATGTTTTGAACATCATGGACCATATGAGATGTTCCAGAGTTGAAGTTAATATTTCAAGCAAATACCCGAGTTGAGAGATATGAAGTCTCCAACAAGTTCTATAGCTAAAAGATGGAGGAGAATCGCTCAACTAGTGAGCATGTGCTCGATTGTCCGGGTACTACAATCGCTGAATCAAGTGGGAGTTAATCTTCCGATAAGATAGTGATTGATGAATTTTCTAGTCACCATCACCAAGTTAGTAGAACTTCGTGATGAAGTATGCAAGGGATGATGAAAATGATTCTGAGTTTTTCATGATGATGAAATCGATGAAGGTAGAAATCAAGAAAGAACATCAAGTGTTGATGGTTAACAAGACCACTAGTTTCAAGAAAAGGGCAAATGGATAGAAGGGAATTTCAAGAAGAACGGCAAGCAAGTTGCTGCTCAAGTGAAGAAGCCCAAGTCTGGACCTAAGCCCGAGACTAAGTGCTTCTACCGCAAAGGGACTGGTCATCGAAGCGTAACTACCCCAAGTATTTGGCGGATAAGAAGGATGGCAAAGTGAACAAAGGTATATTTGATATACATGTTATTGATGTGTACTTTACTAGTGTTTATAGCAACCCCTCGGTATTTGGTACTAGTTCGGTTGCTAAGAGTAGTAACTCAAACGGAGTTGCGAATAAAATGTAAACTAGTTAAGGGTGAAGTGACGATGTGTGTTGAAAGTAGTTTCAAGATTGATATGATCATCATCGCACACTCCCTATACTTTTGGGATTAGTGTTGAACCTAAATAAATGTTATTTGGCGTTTATGTTGAGCATGAATATGATTTGATCGTGTTTATTGCAATACGGTTATTCATTTAAGTAAGAGAATAAACTGTTGTTCTGCTTACATGAATAAAACCTTATATGGTTACACATCCAATGAAAATGGTTCATTGGATCTCGATCGTAGTGATACACATATTCATAATATTGAAACCAAAAGATGCAAAGTTAATAATGATAGTGCAACTTATTTGTGGTAATCGCCGCTTAGGTCATATTATGTAAAGCGCATGAAGAAACTCCATGCTTATGGGACTTTGGAATCACTTGATTATGAATCACTTGATGCTTTGCGAACCATGCCTCAAGGGCAAGATGACTAAGACTCCGTTCTCCGAACGATGGAGCGAGCAACCGACTTATTGGAAATAATACATACCGATGTATGCGATCCGATGAGTGTTAAGGCTCATGGCGGGTATCGTTATTTTCGACCTTCACAGATGATTTGAGCAGATATGGGTATATCTACTTGATGAAACATAAGTCTGAAATAGTTGAAAGGTTCAAAGAATTTTAGAGTGAAGTGGAAAAATCGTCGTAACAAGAAAAATAAAGTTTCTACGATCTGATCGCGGAGACAAATATTTGAGTTACGAGTTTGGTCTTCAATTAAAACAATGTGGAATAGTTTCACAAATTCATGCCACCTGGAACACCACATCATAATGGTGTGTCCGAACGTCATAACCATACTTTATTGGATATAGTACAATCTAAGATGTTTCTTACCGATTTACCAATATCGTTTTGGGATCATGCATTAGAGACAACTGCATTCACGTTAAATAGGGCACCATCTAAATCCGTTGAGATGACACTATATGAACTGTGGTTTAGCAAGAAACCAAAGTTGTCGTTTCTTAAAGTTTGGGGCTGCGATGCTTATGTGAAAAAGTTTCATCCGATAAGCTCAAACCCAAATCGGAGAAGTGCGTCTTCATAGAATACCCAAAGGAAATTGTTGGGTACACCTTCTATCACAGATCCAAGGCAAAACATTCGTTGTTAATAAATGGATCCTTTCTAGAGAAGGAGTTTCTCTCGAAAGAAGTGAGTGGGAGGAAAGTAGAACTTGATGAGGTAATCGTACCTATTCCCTTATTGAAAGTAGTTCATCACGAAATCTGTTCTTGTGACTACTATACCAATTAGTGAGGAAGCTAATGATGATGATCATGTAACTTCAGATCAAGTTACTACCAAACCTCGTAGGTAAACAGAATGAGATCCGCACTGAGTGGTACGGTAATCCTGCTCGGAGGTCGTGTTACTTGACCATGACAAACCTACGAACTATGAGGAAGCGATGATGAGCCCAGATTCCGCAAAATGGTTTGAGGCCATGAAATCTGAGATATGATCCATGTATGAGAACAAAGTATGGACTTTGATGGATTTGCCCGATGATCGGCAAACCATAGAAAATAAATGGATCTTCAAGAGGAAGACGGACGTTGATAGTAGTGTTACTATCTACAAAGCTAGACTTGTCGAAAAGGTTTTTGACAAAGTTCAAGGTGTTGACTACGATGAAATTTTCTCACTCGTAGCGATGCTTAAGTCTGTCCAAATCATGTTAGCAATTGCCGCATTTTTATGAAATCTGGCAAATGGATAAACAAAACTACATTCCTTAATGGATTTAAAGAAGAGTTGTATATGATGCAACTGAAGGTTTTGTCAATCCTAAAGGTGTCGACAAAATACGCAAGCTCCAACGATCCATCTATGGATTTGGTGCAAGCATCTCGAGTTGGAATATACGCTTTGATAAGTTGATCAAAGATATAGTTTATACTGCACTTGCAAAGGAAGCCCAGATTTACTAGAAAGTGAGTGGGAGCACTACAACATTTCGATAAGTATATGTGAATGACATATTGTAGATCGGAAATAATGTAGAATTATTTCGCAAAGCATAAAGGAGTGTTTGAAAGGAGTTTTTCAAAGAAAGACCTCGGTGAAGTGCTTACATATTGAGCATCAAGATCTATAGAGATAGATCAAGACGCTTGATAAGTTTTTTCAATGAGTACATACCTTGACAAGATTTTGAAGTAGTTCAAAATGGAATAGTCAAAGAAAGAGTTCTTGCTGTGTTACAAGGTGTGAAATTGAGTAAGACTCAAAACCCGACCACGGCAGAAGATAGAAAGAGAATGAAAGTCATTCCCTATGCCTTGGCCATAGGTTCTATAAAGTATGCCATGTGTGTACCGATCTATTGTATACCCTACACTAAGTTTGGCAAGGAGTACAATAGTGATCTAGGAGTAGATCATCGACAATGGTCAAAATTGTCCTTAGTGGAATAAGGATATGTTTCTCGATTATGGAAGTGACAAAAGGTTCGTCGTAAAGGGTTACGCCGATGCAAGTTTTGACACCGATCCGATGACTCTAAGTCTCGATCTAGATACATATTGAAAGTGGGAGCAATTAGCTAGAGTATCTCCGTGCGAGCATTTTAGACATAGAAAATTGCAAAATACATAACGGATCTGAATGTGAAAGACCCGTTGACTAAGATTCTCTCACAAGCAAAACATGATCACACCTTAGTACTCTTTGGGTGTTAATCACATAGCGATGTGAACTAGATTACTGAATCTAGTAAACCCTTTCGGTGTTGGTCACATGGCGATGTGAACTATGGGTGTTAATCACATGATGATGTGAACTATCGATGTTAATCACATTGTGATGTGATCTAGATCATTGACTCTAGTGCAAGTGGGAGACTGAAGGAAATATGCCCTAGAGGCAATAATAAAGTTATTATTTATTTCCTTATTTCATGATAATTGTTTATTATTCATGCTAGAATTGTATTAATCGGAAACATGATACATGTGTGAATACATAGACAAACAGAGTGTCACTAGTATGCCTCTACTTGACTAGCTTGTTAATCAAAGATGGTTATGTTTCCTAACCATGGACAAAGAGTTGTCATTTGATTAACGGGATCACATCATTGGGAGAATGATGTGATTGACATGACCCATTCAGTTAGCTTAGCACCCGATCGTTTAGTATGTTGCTATTGCTTTCTTCATGACTTATACATGTTCCTATGACTATGAGATTATGCAACTCCTGTTTATCGGAGGAACACTTTGTGTGCTACCAAACGTCACAACGAATCGGATGATTATAAAGGTGCTCTCTGGTGTCTCCGAAGGTACTTGTTGGGTTGGCGATTTCGAGATTAGGATTTGTCACTCCAATGTCGGAGAGGTATCTCTGGGCCCTCTCGGTAATGCACATCACATAAGCCTTGCAAGCAATGCAACTAATAAGCTAGTTGTAGATGATGTATTATGGAATGAGTAAAGAGACTTGCCGTAACGAGATTGAACTAGGTATTGGATACCGACGATCGAATCTCGTGCAAGTAACATACCGATGACAAAGGAACAACGATGTTGTTATGCGGTCCGACCGATAAAGATCTTCGAGAATATGTAGGAACCAATATGGGCATCCAGGTCCCGCTATTGGTTATTGACCGAGATGTGTCTCGGTCATGTCTACATTGTTCTCGAACCATAGGGTCCGCACGCTTAAGGTTTCGATGATGCTTATATTATGAGTTTATGAGTTTTGATGTACCGAAGGAGTTCGAGTCCCGGATGAGATCGGGACATGACGAGGAGTCTCGAAATGGTCGAGACGTAAAGATCAATATATTGACGACTATATTCGAGTTCGGAAAGGTTCCGAGTGATTCGGTATTTATCGAGTACCGAGAGTTACGGAATTCGCCGTGGAGAAGTATTGGGCCTTATTGGGCCATACGGGAAAGAAAGAGGGCTGCCTAGGGCAGGCCGCGCGCCCCATGGCCTAGTCCGAATTGACTAGGGAGGGCCGCACCTCCTTCCTTCCTTCTCTCTTCCCTTCCTTGTCTCCTACTCCTAATACATGGAAGGACTCCTAGTTGATTAGGAAAGGGAATCCTACTCCGGGGAGTAGGACTCCCCTAGGGCGCGCTTATAGAGAGGGCCGCCCTCCCTCCTCCACTCCTTTATATATAAAGGGGGCACCCCATAGACACACAAGTTGATCTTCGTGATCGTTCCTTAGCCGCAGTGCGGTGCCCCTCCACGATATTACACCTCGGTCATATTGTAGCGGTGCTTAGGCGAAGCCCCGCGACGTTAAACATCAAGATCGTCACCACGCCGTCGGCCGACGGAACTCCTCCCCAACCTCTGCTGGATCGGAGCTCAAAAGCGCCATCGAGTTGTATGTGTCAAGAACTGGAGGTGCCGAGTAACGGTGCTTGGATTGGTTGGACCGGAAGACGACGACTACTTCCTCTACGCTGCGCCAACGCTTCCGCTTTGGTCTCACGAGGGTACGAGACAACACTCTCCCCTCTCGTTGCTATGCATCACCATGATCTTGCGTGTGCATAGGAAATTTTTGAAATTACTACGTTCCCCAACACAACCTTGGTCATAACCGGGAATGGTCCAATAAACCTTGGTGCAAGCTTTCCTAGAGTCTGAAATATCTTACTCCTTTCATGGGTGTGACTCGGAGGTAGACATATTCACCAGGTTCAAAACTGATCTCACGGTGCTTAGCATCATAGTAGCTCTTCTGTCGAGACCTGGCTAGTTGTAATCTGTCTCAGATTGCCTTGACTTGCTTCTCGGCTTCCATCATCAAGTCAGTCCTGAAAAACGATTGTCTCCGGTCTGGGACCAGTTTAAGGGGGGTATGGCACTTGCGTCCATACAAGGCTTCATATGGTGACATCTTGAGGCTGGCTTGATAGCTGTTGTTGTAGGAAAACTTAGCGTATGGTAAGTGTTGGGGAACATAGTAATTTCAAAATTTCCCTACAGACACGCAAGATCATGGTGATGCATAGCAACGAGAGGGGAGAGTGTGTCCACATACCCTCGTAGACCGAAAGTGGAAGCGTTATGACAACGCGGTTGATGTAGTCATATGTCTTCATGATCCGACCGATCTTAGAACCAAACATACGGAACCTCCGCGATCAGCACACGTTCAGCTCGGGGACATCCCTCGTACTCTTGATCCAGTTGAGGCCGAGGGATAGTTTCGTCAGCACGACGGCGTGGTTGTGATATCCTGGCTTATTAGGGATGATAGACTACTCATATCAATAAGGAATTCTTCTTTTCGGAGCCCATCGGGACGTAACTCCAAAGTTAAGCGTGCTCACTTGGAGTAGTCTCGGGATGGGTGACCGAACCGAAGTTGCTCCCTGTGCGCATGAGTGAGGACAAAGTGCGCAGAAAAGACTAGTATTGATCTGTGGGGCCGCCTAGATCCCGCCAGAGTAACGACCACCGGCGGTGTGTCCGGGCGTTACAAGTTGGTATCGAGCCGACCGCGGTTACACGGATGGTTGCGACAGGTGCGCGCCATGTTGTTCATGACGTTTGTGACCCGTCGTGGCACACGGCATGGCACATGTACCGGACCGATGCATGACGGTTGTGCCAAGAGGGAACGTTCTGTGGCCCGACGAGGACGTCGGTTCCTCCGAGTGTGGGTGTATGTGATATCCGGCTTATTAGGGATGATAGACTACTCATATCAATAAGGAATTCTTTTTTCGGGAGCCCATCCGGACGTAACTCCAAAGTTAAGCGTGCTCAGCTTGGAGTAGTCTCAGATGGGTGACCGACCGAAGTTGCTCCAGTGCGCATGAGTGAGGACAAAGTGCGCAGAAAAGACTAGTATTGATCTGTGGGGCGGCCTAGATCCCGCCAGAGTAACGCACCACCGCGGTGTGTCCGGGCGTTATAAAGGTGACGGTGATGATGAAGTTACCGGTGCAGGGCTTCACCTAAGCACTACGACGATATGACCGAGGTGTGTAACTGTGGAGGGGGGCACCGCACACAGCTACACAATGTCAACTTGTGTGTTCTAGGGTGCCCCCTGCCCCCGTATATAAAGGAGCAAGGGGGAGGCCGGTCGGCCCTTGTGGCGCGCCAGGAGAGGAGGAGTCCTCCTCCTAGGAGTAGGACTCCCCTTTCCTACTCCTACTAGGAGGGGGGAAGGAAGGAGGAGAGGGAGAAGGAAAGGGGCTCCCCCTTCCCTGGTCCAATTCGGACCAGATGGGGAGGGGCACGCGGCCTGCCCTAGCCGGCCCTCTCTCTCTCCACTAAGGCCCATGTGGCCCATTAGTTCTCCCGGGGGGTTCGGTAACCCTCCGGCACTCCGGTTTTCTCCGAAATCACCCGGAACACTTCCGGTGTCCGAATGTAGCCGTCCAATACATCAATATTTATGTCTCGGCCATTTTGAGACTCCTCGTCATGTCTGTGATCATATTCGGGACTCCGAACTATCTTCGGTACATAAACACACATAAACTCATAATACCGACCGTCACCAAACTTTAAGCGTGCAGACCCTGTGGGTTCTAGAACTATGTAGACATGACCGAGACACGTCTCCGGTCAATAACCAATAGCGGAACCTGGATGCTCATGTTGGTTCCTACATATTCTACAAAGATCTTTATCGGTCAAACCGCATAACAACATACGTTGTTCCCTTTGTCATCGGAATGTTACTTGCCCGAGATTCGATCGTCGGTATCTCAATACCAAGTTCAATCTCGTTACCGGCAATTCTCTTTACTCGTTCCGTAATACTTCATCCCGCAACTAACTCATTAGTCACAATGCTTGCAAGGCTTATTGTGATGAGTATTACCGAGATGGCCCAGAGATACCTCTCTGAAACACGGAGTGACAAATCCTAATCTTGATCTATGCTAACCCAACAAACACCTTTAGAGACACCTGTAGGCACCTTTATAATCACCCTTTTACGTTGTGACATTTGGTAGCACACAATGTGTTCCTCCGGTATTTGGGAGTTGCATAATCTCATAGTCTGGGGAACTTGTACAAGTCATGTAGAAAGCAGTAGCAATGAAACTAACACGATCATAATGCTAAGCTAACAGATGGGTCATGTACATCACATCATTCTCCTAATAATGTGATCCCGTTCTTCAAATTACAACACATGTCTATGCTTAGGAAACTTAACCATCTTTGATTAACGAGCTAGTCAAGTAGAGGCATACTAGGGACTATAGGTTTTGTCTATTTATTCACACATGTACTAAATTTCCGGTTAATACAACTCTAGCATGAATAATAAACATTTATCATGAATTAAGGAAATAAATAATAACTTTATTATTGCCTCTAGGGCATATTTCCTTCAGTCTCCCACTTGCACTAGAGTGAATAATCTAGATTACATAGTAATGATTCTAACACCCATGGAGCTTTGGTGCCGATCATGTTTTACTCGTGAGAGAGGCTTAGTCAACGGGTCTGCAACATTCAGATCCATGTGTATCTTGCAAATCTCTATGTCCCCTTCCGACACTTGATGACGAATGGAATTGAAGCGTCTCTTGATGTGCTTGGTTCTCTTGTGAAATCTGGATTCGTTTGCCAAGGCAATTGCACCAGTATTGTCACAAAAGATTTAATTGTACCCGATGCACTAGGTAGACACCTAGATCGGACATGAACTCCTTCATCCAAACTCCTTGATTCGCTGCTTCTGAAGCAGCAATGTACTCCGCTTCACACGTAGATCCTGCCACGACGCTCTGCTTGGAACTGCACCAACTGACAGCTCGTCCATTCAATAAAAATACGTATCCGGTTTGCAACTTAGAGTCATCCGGATCAGTGTCAAAACTTGTATCGACGTAACCATTTATGATGAGCTCTTTTTCACCTCCATAAACGAGAAACACATCCTTAGTCCTTTTCAGGTATTTCAGGATGTTCTTGACCGTTGTCCAGTGCTCCACTCCGGGATTACTTTGGTACTTCCCTGCTATGCTTATAGGAAGACATACATCAGGTCTGGTACACAACATTGCATACATGATAGAACCTATGGCTAAATCATAGGGAATGACTTTCATTTTCTCTCTATCTTCTGCGGTGGTCGGGCTTTGAGTCTAACTCAACTTCACACCTTGTAAGACAGGCAAGAACCCTTTCTTTGACTGATCCATTTTGAACTTCTACAAAACTTTATCAAGGTATGTGCTTTGTGAAAGTCCAATTAAGCGTCTTGATCTATCTCTATAGATCTTGATGCCCAATATGTAAGCAGCTTCTCCAAGGTCTTTCATAGAAAAACTCTTATTCAGGTATCCCTTTATCCTATCCAGAAATTCTATATTATTTCCAATCAACAATATGTCATCTACATATAAGATCAGAAATGCTACAGAGCTCCCACTCACTTTCTTGTAAATACATGCTTCTCCAAAAGTCTGTATAAAACCATATGCTTTGATCACACTATCAAAATGTTTATTCCAACTCCGAGAGGCTTGCACCAGTCCATAAATGAATCGCTGGAGCTTGCACACTTTGTTAGCACCCATTGGATCGACAAAACCTTCCGCTTGCATCATATACAACTCTTCTTGCAGAAATCCATTTAGGAATGCAGTTTTTACATCCATTTGCCAAATTTCATAATCATAAAATGCAGCAATTGCTAACATGATTCGAACAGACTTAAGCATTGCTACGGGTGAGAAAGTCTCATCGTAGTCAACTCCTTGAACTTGTCGAAAACCTTTTGCAACAAGTCGAGCTTTGTAAATAGTAACATTACCGTATGCGTTGGTCTTCTTATTAAAGATCCATTTATTTTCTATGGCTTGCCGATCATCAGGCAAGTCCACCAAAGTCCACCCTTCGTTCTCATACATGGATCCCATCTCAGATTTCATGGCCTCAAGCCATTTCACGGAATCTGGGCTCACTATCGCCTCCTCATAGTTCATAGGTTCATCATGGTCTAGTAACATCACTACAAAAAAAAGACACATCCGTTACATTTTGGGCTGAACGAATTTTTTTTCTGTCATACATATGACACTTCTATGACGATAATTGAGACAAAGTCCGGTATTATCATAGATGTGGTGGGCTCCTACTTCTATGACAAAAAATCATGACAAAAAACGGGCTTTTCGTCCTGGGCGGGCCGGAGACGCACTGCATGACATTCTTTGGGCCGCCCATGACGGAAAAAATCATGGTAGAATCGAGGGGAGGAAAATTTCGGGAGTTGCCGCCACGGTGGGAGGTCGGGGCCGAAGCGATGCGCTGCTTTCTCATCATACGCGCGAGGCGTTGGCTCTAATCAACCCGAAGCGAGGCGTTGGGCTCTAATCAACCCGAGTGATTGCACCGCAGCTACGACATCGAACCGGCGATCGATCGATGGTTGTTAATCAACCCGATGGAGCGATTCTTCACTACGCCGCTAATCAAGCCGATCGATTGATGAACAAAGGAGCGCTATGGGGGGTGGATGAACAGTGAGCGGTGGCGTTGCCTCTGGATTAACAGGACCCCGTGCTGTGGAGGGCTGGATGAACAGTAGACGATGGAGGGGTGGCCGTGGAGGGGTGGTTGAACAGGACCCCGTGGTGTGGAGGGCTGGATGAACAGTAGACGGTGGAGGGCTGGATGAACACTAGATGGTGGAGGGGTGGTTGAACAGTAGCCGGTGGAGTAGCGCGCGGTGGAGGCTGGATGAACAGGAGCCCGTGGAGGCTGGAGGAGGTCGACGGTGGAGATGAACAGTATCCCGTGGAGTCCCGTTTTGCGGTACGCCACACCCCTCTCGATGAACAACACCCTCGTTTCGACCGTAGGAGGTCCGTTTCGTCCGTTTTGCGGTACGCCACACCCCTCCCGATCAACAAGACCCCCATTTCGACCATAGGAGGTCCGCTTCTCCGCTTTTGCGGACGCCACACCCTTCCGATCAACAGACCCCTGCTTTCGACCGTAGGAGGTCCGCTTCTCCGCTTTTGCAAGATGCCACACTCTCCCGATCAACAGACCTCCATTTCGACCGTAGGAGGTCCGCTTCTCCGCTTTTGCGAGACGCCAGCCCTCCCGATCAACAGATCCTGCTTGAACATGGCCGGTCGAACACAAGGCCGTTTCCTCCGTTGTGCGGTATGCCAGGCCTCGTTTCCATCGCATGTTCCGTCCAAGCCCTCCCGACGAACACGACCACGCATTCCGTTCCGACCCAGCCGGTTGGCTTCCCTTGAACACGATGATGATGTTGTTTCTCCGTTCCGACCCAGCCATGTACGTATGCGCGAGTAGGCGTTCGAGACCCTACCCGTATGTACGTATGTGGCTGTATTTTCTTTCTTGCACCCTCACCACTGTAAGTACGTGTCCATGCTACGTGCGTGCCTCTACTACGACACGTGCGCGCCTCTACATCGACCAAGATGTACGCATAACGTCACACCGAATGACAACGCTATGTACGCTTCACCGTGGGTCCCGACCGCCGTGCACTTCCTTGCTGCGAAGATGTAGCTGGTGGGTCCCAAAGAGTGGGGCTTAATCATTTTGTTTTTTTTGCCCGACACACTTCCTTGCGCAAAGATGTAGCTGGTGGGTCCCAGCAAGTCGGGGCAAATCATTTTTTGCCCGGACGCACTTCCTTGCGTGCGAAGGTGTAGCTGGTGGGTCCCAGTAGTCAGGAGGGAAACATTTTTTTGTGAAATACGGTGGCCCGTCCGGTGGGTCCCTCGCCGCCGTGGAGGAATCATTATTTTCTATGTAATAAGGAGGCACTTCCTTGTGCGCGTCGTGGACCCACTGTCACCTCTCAACATCTGATCCACGCCCGATGGAAGTCGTTCCTCGACCATGTTGACCACGCCGCGCCGAGAGCACTAGGGTGGTGGACCACGACGAGGCCTAGGAAGGGACGACGTGGAGTCGGTGAAGACGCCGCAAGGATGCCCACGGAGAGGAGTATGAGTATTCACCATTCGGTCATGTGTGAGGCTGCAGCCGCCGCAGGCCCGGCCTAAGGTGCGTAATTGTAGGCGGTGAGGCCTCTGTGGCAAAGCACAACCGCCACGGGAGGCGGAGCAGCGGCACAACCGCGGCCGCTTTGGGCGGCCGGAGCAAGAAGACCAGAGGTTGAAGAAGCACTATGGCCGTTGGATGGACATCGTACGGTCACTGGAGCTAGAATCGTTCATATTGACTAAATTGACAAAGCCCTCCGTCCCTGTCAACTTAGTAGGCTCACAAGTCAGCTTCCCACCAAGGTGAGTCCCAGCTAGCAGGGGAGTATTCATTTTTTTGTGCATAATAAAGAGGCACTTCCGGTGGGTCCGAGCTGACAATGGGGGGAACATTTTTTTTTGCGAAATACGGTGGCTCGTCTGGTGGGTCCTAGCAGTCAGGGGGGAAACGTTTTTTTCACGAAATAAGGTGGCCTGTCCGGTGGGTCCCTGCTGTCAGGTGGAGGAATAATTATTTTGCACGTAATAAGGAGGCACTTCCTTGCGGCCGCCATGGACCCAGATGTCAGCCTCTCTACGTAGAGTACTCTTCCGATGAAAGTCGGTCATTAACCACGTTGACCACACCGCGCCGACAGCACCAGGGCAGTGGACGATGGCGACGCCTTGGAAGGGGATGACGCGGAGCCGGGGAAGACGCAGCAGTGGAAGCCCGCGCGAAGAGGAGTACGAGGGTTCACTGGTTCGGCTACGGTGTGAGGCTGCCGTCGCCGCAGAATAAGAGGGTGTGTGTGTGAGTGGAGGGATGTCCTGGCCAGCGGTGGGAGTAGTATGGGCGCGGTGAGGCCTCCGCGGCAGCACAGCCGGCCACGAGAGGCAGGAGCAAGTGGCACGACCGGCGCTGCTTTGGGCGGCTGGACCAAGAAGACCAGAGGTTGAAGGAGCACTACGGCCATTGGATGGACATTGTACGGTCACTGAAGCTAGAATCATTTATATTGACTAAGTTAACAAAGCCCTTGGTACGCTCCAACTTAGTAGGCCCATAGGTCAGCCTCCGAAATGGTGCGCCCCAGATGTTAGGGGGAGGAATCATTTTTTGGGCGGCCGAAGCTAAGAATATCCGAGATTGAAGAAGAAGCACGACATCCGTTGGATAGACATCCAACGGCCACTACTGCTAGAACCGTGTGTTGACTATAATAAGTTGACAAAGCCTTGCATACGCGTCAACTTTTTTGGGGGACGCACACTTAGTAGGCCCACAAGTGTGTGGCGAGAACTTATAGCCCATTTATGCTTTGTAAGAATGTACAACCCATTTTTGAATTCTAATGGAATTTACAACAGCCCATTTACGCTTTGTTAAAAGTACAACCCATTTTCTAGATAGGACAACGATTAATAATTTCAACCAACCGTGAAGATGTAATTCAATAAAATTTCCCACATTTTGATGGGATCCAAATAGTTTTATCCCGAAATTTCTAGTCGATTAAATATAAATTTGTATTACGTTAAAATCCAACAAAACATTGCAAGACGTTAACAATGAAAAATTAAGATTTTCAAAATCCATAAATAATATTTTATAAACTAATTTCGTGTTTGGTGCATTTTTTATAGTTCTTGCCCAGCTTTTATAATTACATCCATTTATTATTTTTAAAGCCCATTTTCTGTTAAGCCTAATGCATCCCTCCTAGGAAAGATTTGCAGCCAATGGGCGGAGAATAACAAGTTGACCTTGCGTGGGTATTCCTCAAAAAGACGTATAGCTGGGCTAGCCATTTTCATCTTGAAAAAGTAGTATTTGGGATGGATATCTGCTCGGGCTAGACGGGCCACAGCCCCCAGATTAATACCCTGCTCTCCTCGAACAACAATGAAATCATCGCCAGAAAAACTCTGCAGGTGCTCACGCCCAAAAACACAAATATCGCCGAGCTGCTTGGTCCCAACTGCTGGCGCACCTTGTGCAATTCTCTTGTTTATATTGACTACATAGGTTGATAATGGTGTGGGACCATGATGTCAAGAAACCGAAGAAAGCAAAAATATATAGTTGTACATAATAAGGAGGCACTTATGACGTGACGGCTATGGCCCTAGTGGGTCCCTAGTGTCATCCAACAAAATAAAGTCATGTCTCGAATCCTCATGTTCGCTGACCATGTTAACAACGCCGGCGCCACGGCGAAGCGCAACAACTCAAGGACAACGGAGAGGGCCTCGCTCGATCTAAATACCGCCGCTCATTCAGAAGCTGTGATCATCGGGCACCTATGAGCACCTTCGAGAAACCGAGATGACATGAAACGGTAAGGCCGCCGCTTGGGAGGCTCGGTTTATTTCAAACCTCAGATAACATACAAGTGTAATTTACTCGCCATCGGAGGCCCGAGGTCCGCAAGTAAAACCGGCGGTTACGCATGTAATTTGAGAGACCAAAGGTATATTTTACGAAGCATCGCTATATGGACGACATTACCAGACGATACATGCACGACGTGCGTATCATGCCATCCATGGGCAAGGCTGAAACAACAGCTAACGGATGGATTAGCAATCGTCCGAGTGTCGTTCAGCGTTTTTATCCTATGTGAAGTACTTTCGATATTTTACTAGTCAAAATCGACCAACCAAGCGCCTTCGCCCGAGACCATCTGCTTTAATTTACAAGCGTCAGTTTTACAAGCGGTTTTGGTTGGAAAACGACGATCCAATCACGGCCTAATATCATGAGTTGGTCAGAAGATCATATGGTTTCACGTCCAACCTACCTGACATGTCGTATAGGCTATGAATGAAACATCGGACGATGAACTTCTTACGCACGGAAACAACAGAAGAGGATGATCTTCTTAACAAGCAAATCACTGGCATTAGATCGACATGCAAAACAATATGAAGCATTATTCTCAGGAGGCACGATGAACAGCTCGTGATGCCGCATGCCACAACATTCCAAGCTCAACTTTGCAATCAAACACAAGGCCCGGCATTACATAGACAATATTCGTAACAAACTCTTAACACAGAATATCTCAGCAGAGTAACTATTTACTTCTAAACCGAACACGTGAATAGGAAAAACACTCGACATCGCTCACAAAGAAGGGCATCCCACTCAAAAATATCAAATGCATGTCTTCCGCTAACATCAATGAGCAAATTTTGACAAGGTTTTCCGATTCCAATATATTAAACTAACGCCTTCTTGCTAACATCAATGATTAAACTTTGACAAGCTTTTCCCATTCAAAATATGTAATGCCTATGATCGTGTCCCGTCAGAAGCTTCTTGTACTTGTTTGGGCACTTTTGCCCAAAGGCACTCCACGTGTTGTTAAATTGCCAATGGTCTCGCAGACTAGTCATGTCACCGTGTCTAATAATACTCTATAAAGCTTCGGTCATTCCTTCAGAATGTACCGCAACCAAGGATCGCTTTTTTTCGCAAAGTGGAACGACCAACTGGACCCAGTAGCGTTGCATTTTGCGTTGGACACATTGGCTCCTTTTGTTTAGTTCAACTAAAATCGAAATCGGAATAAAACCGAGCTTTAATTTTGATATCCCTATAATCAACAATAGGTATAAGGGAAACAATTACTGAGAAATAACGGTTGGTGACTTGTCTTAATGGGAAACAAAGCAGGAGAGTAGCAATTCTCCATCAGTGTGATTCATTCATATTGACTGAGACATTATCTTAACAATGCCTTGTTTCAACATGTATAAAGAACGACAAAGCAGAAAAGTATCATTCCTAAAACAATGCAACTGATTCATTTTTAAAGAGACATTATCTTAACAATACCTTGGTTAAACATGTAGAAAGAACTACAAAGCAGGATAGTACCATTCCTAACAAGTGTTGTAGTTTTGAACTAAGATTCAATAGTTAATCAATTCTGAGAGTGGCATTGCTTAATTTTACCAGTGGCATTAGATTAACGAAAAGCATAAACAGTTCCTGGGAGAGTGGGCGCAACAACAATATGTGCTTCCATCTACTTATAAAGGGGGTGATGCGGAGTTTGTGGTAACAAAGCAACAAGCATCATGTCTGGGTTGGTCCCATTTTTGTTCACTACTTAATGGGAAAAGACAGCAATACAATAGCTTCAATTCAACATTTATTTAAAATAGTACCAATACAGGTAGCACAACATCTCAAAGCACACTACACAATTATGTGGATGAAGGCTCAGACCGCCTTTCATGAGAACGCCAGATAAAATACGAATCGCTAACACGAGTAGGAAATCCAATCTCCTTTTGTGCGCTTGCAATCAAATCAAGCAAAGTGTTTTATGAGCGAAGCAAAATGTCGCAATAGCAACAAGTTGAATAGATATCATGTGGTTGAGACCAAGATTTGAAACAACTCGACAGAACACCGAAACAAATCTCGATCTCCTTTTGTGCAGTTCCACAAAATTAAGCAAAGTCACCGTGTGACATTCAAGTTGAATCGCACAAAACACTCTTAAAACATAAGTGTTTCGAGTAGCGAAGCAAAATGTCACAATAGCAACAAGTTGAATCGATACCCTATTTTAACAGAGGCAAAAAGGAAACAATTACTTGCCGATAAAGGAGGATGAAACAAACGGTGATGTAAAGAAGCATCTAACTTATCTTGGATGGAAAACAAAGTAGGATAGTAGCATTTCTAAAACGGTTGCATTGATTCATGTTAACAGAGACACTCTCTTGAAACAACAATATTAAAAAATGTAATTTACTTTTAACAAAGGGCATTGCTTCAATTTTCCGCGGCATTCTTAGATTAACAACAAGAAAATAGCAGATGGGACATGCTAGCACCATGTGCATCCACACGATAAATAGGTGATGCAGAGTATGTATCCAAGCAGCATATCCGTGTTGGTCCCATATTTGTTCTCTTTGAACTTTTTTCCTATGTGAGGGCAAAAATCTAGTCCCGCACAAACAACCCGACCCCCATTTTCTTGCCTTTTTCAACAAAGAGATCGGGCCTTACAGATGTGTGTACCGGGTTACCCCTTTTCCTTTTCGACCAACAAAGCGGCCGGATAGCCGCCTATACTACTTTTCCTCCCTCCTTTCCTCATTGAACCACGCCCTAGATTCATGCTCCACCCCACCGCGAACTTTCTTTCCTCTTGAACCAAGACCTACATTCGACTACGATCGAAAAAGATCCACATGCAGCTAGAGCAACGATGGGTTCAAAGAAACTTATACCTTAGGGTCGCTGGATGTGGTATATGCAGCCTTTGTGACGCCCCGATTTAATCGACACTAATCATGCACGCAAACGTAACGCATCAAGATCGTGGACTCACGTGAAGATATCACAACACAACTCTAAAAGTAAAATAAGTCATACAAGCATCATAATACAAGCCAGGCCTCGAGGGCTCGAATACAAGTGCTCGATCATAGACGAAGTCACGAAGCAACAATATCCGAGTACGCATATAAGTTAAACAAGTTTGCCTTAAGAAGGCTAGCACAAACCGATACAGACGAAGAGGCGCAGCCTCCCGCCTCGATCCTCCTAAACTACTCCCGTCGTCGCCGCCGGGCTGCACGTAGTAGTAGGCACCTCCAAAGTAGTAGTCGCCATCGACGGTGGCGTTTGGCTCTGGGTTCAAAGATCTCGGTTGCGACAACCGTAAAGAAAGGAAAGGGGAAAAAGGGGGCGTAAAGCAACCGTGAGTACTCATCCAAAGTACTCGCAAGCAAGGAACTACACTACTTATGCATGGGTATATGTAAGGAGGCAATATCGGTGGACCGAATCGCAGTAATGCCGTAATAAGATGGGGATAGCTAATCTGTCAAAGACTACGCTTAGCAGCCTCCGTCTTGCAAAGATGTAGAAGAGAGTAGATCAAGTCCTCCAAGTAGCATCGCCAAGTAGCATCTCCAAGAAGCATCTCCAAGTAGCATCTCCAAGAGCATCAAGATAGATAATCCTACCCGGCGATCTTGTCCTCGCCGCTGCGGGAAAAGCGATCACCGGGTTGTTCGTGGAACTTGGAAGGGTGTGTTTTATTAAGTATCCGGTTCTAGTTGTCATAAGGTCAAGGTACAACTCAAGTCGCCCTGCTATCAAGATCACGGCTATTCAATAGATTAACTTCACTGCAGGGTGCACCACATAACCCAACACACTTGATCCCATTTGGCCGACACACTTTCTCGGTCATGCCCGCCTCGGAAGATCAACACGCCGCAGCCCCACCTAGGCACAAGAGAGGTCAAGACGCCGGTCTAAACCTAAGCGCGCAGGGTTCGGGCCCATCGCCTCGAAAGCACACTCGCGACGCTATGAACGCGCCGAAGCGTAATCTAGCCCCTTAATACAAGAGCAAAGCTTACGTTCCAATCCGGCGCGCCGCCGCCGACGCCAAGAAGGTTTCGGCCGATACCACGACGCCGGATACCCATAACTACTCCCACGAGATGGTTAGTGCATATAGACCAAATGGCCGACTCAGATCAAATACCAAGATCTCGCCAAGCGCAGTTAAGTATCCATGAACGCCGAACAGGCCAGCCCACCTGCCTCCTAGGTGGTCTCAACCTGCCCTGCCGCTCCGCCACAAAGTAACAATGGGGCCGTCGGGAACCTGTGCCCACCTCTACCGGGATGGAGCCACTGCCCTTTCAAACCCCTCATCGTAATCACTTGCGGGTACTCCTCGAGTGATTCGACTTTAGTCACCATCAGATAGTATGTATGTATGTATAGTATATACCGTGATCACCTCTCGAGTGATCACGCCCAATAGTATAGCAAGGCGACTAACAAGAGTGTAGGGCCAATGATGATAAACTAGCATCCTATACTAAGCATTTAGGATCATGTAAGGTATCAATGATTGTAGCAACAATGACAAAGTATGCAATGTAATAGGAGTAATCAAATAGTAACATGCTACACTACTCTAATGCAAGCAAGATAGAGAAGAATAGGCGATATCCGGTGATCAAGGGGGCTTGCCTGGTTGCTCGATAAGAAGGAGGGTCACAACACCGTAGTCGAACCGGGCAAAGCAGCAGTGCTTGGCCTCGTAGTCTAACGGAGAGAAGAGGGGGGAGAAATAGTAAATACATAGCAAGCAAGTGCATAACAGGACAACAAGCAGAGCTAGACGTGTTCTAACGCGGTATGAGGTGATACCGGTGAAGGGGGGAAACATCCGGGAAAGTATCCCCGGTGTTCCGTGTTTTTGGATAGATGAACCGGAGGTGAAATGTTGCAGCTTCACTATGCTAGGGACGCGTGGCGGATGAACGGGTTGCGATCCTAATCGCCTCGCCGTTTCTAAGCAACTTTCATGTTGAAAATAATTTAATCCGAAGTTACGGATTAAAAGATATGATTTTCTAAAGATTTTATTAATTTCGGAATTTAATTAATTATTTAAATCCAACATTATCCGTAATAGTAAATGATGACGTCAAGATGACATCGAGTGATGTCAGCAATCAACGCCGACCATCGACTGGTCAACTCGACGTGGGTCCAAGTGGGACCCACCGTCATACTCTGGGTTGATTAGGTTTAGGTTAATCTAATTATCGCTTAGTTAGACTAACAAAGTTAATTAGATTAATTACAGATTAATTAACTTAATTAATTTGGTTAATTAATTAATTAACTATTTATATATATATATATTTAATTTTTTTCTTTTTCATTTTTTAAAAACGCTCGGGGCGTGGCCCCTGCTCAAGGGCACAGAGGCCATTCAGTATGCGTAACTGTAATCGCGCGCCCGTGCCGGGCAAGACGCCTGTGAGGCATGAGCGTGGCGGCGGACTGGCAGTCGCCGAGCGGCGGGCGAGGCCAAGACGGCCGGCCGGCCGGTGATGAAGCGGCGAGCACGGCCTCAGGGGGGGGCAAGATGAGCGCGCATGGGCTGCAGGAGGGAGCGGCCGCGGCGAAGCGGGAGGTCATGGGCGCAGACGACGCCGCCGCACAGTGGGGGTACAGAGCGGGCGAGGTCGGCGCCGGCGATGGGTGAAGACGAGGCGATGCACCGTGCCGGGAGGAGCAACGACAAGTGAGCGTGGGGCGAACGCCGACGGTGCTTCTTGTGGTGCGGGCTAAGGGCGCGAGCTCAGCGCAGCAGCAGCAGCGGCAACAACATGGGGGAGCAGCGCCGAGGGCTGTGAGAGGCGCTGCACGTTGTCGCGGGGCAAGGCAGCGGAGAGGGGAGAGGTCGGGGCCTCACCGACAATGTAGGGTCTGGGAAGCGGGGGTTGAGGAGGAGGACGGTGACGAGCGACGGAGGGGATGCAGGCCGGCGGGGAGGAGGAGGCAGTCCGGTGGGGGAGCTCCGGGCGCCGGCATTGGCGTCGGGTGGTGTGGTGGCCTCGGATGCGGTCCAGGACGAGCGGCGATGGGGTCGGGGCGCTGCGTCGCCGATCTAGATCCAGGGGAGGAGAGGGGTGCGAGGGGGGCTCGTCGGGGACGAGGACGGCGGCCGGCGAGGCGGCTCCAGGCGAGAGCCACGAGGCCATCCCCGATCCGATCTGGATTGGGGGGAAGAGGGAGACGTGGGGAGTGGGGGGAAGTGGGATGGGGTTAGGGTTTGACCAGGGGGATCGGGTGGCCTAGTAGGGCGCCGTGGTGGGCCGGCCTGTTGATGGCCACCGGGCTAAGGCCCAGCCAGCAGAGGGGTTCCTTTTTGTTTTGTTTTGTTTTATTTCTTTTCCTTTTATTTATTCTTTCCTGTTTTGGTTTAGTTGCAATTTACTTTAGTAAAATATACACTTAGTATCTAAATTAGTATTTCAACTTAGTCCACAGTCACAAAAGTCTAAACCCCAAATAACTTAGTATGGCATTTTATTAATTATAAAAGGTATTCAAATAATCGTTTTTGCTACTGTTTTACTTAATATAGTGCACTTATATACTTTATAGAAGCGTGGTTTCTTCACCAATATTTAGTATGGAATATTTGCCATCACCCAAACATTTTTGTTTTATTGTTTGAAATCTTTTGTTGTTTGGTTTTATTTTAAAATTTGAAATTGGAACTGGGTTTCGAACTGACGCGAGTTTATCAACAGTAACCGAGGTGACGTGGCATCATTAGCGAGGTTCATCAGAGCTTGATTACCCCAAGGCCACAATTCTCCTCCACTACAAGAAATCTCGTCCCGAGATTTAAGAGGGGGACTAAGGGGAAAATTCTGGTTACGAAATTCTAACGGGTCTTATTGGTCTTGGTTGCTCTTCCTGAAGTAGTTGATCCTCCTCGTTGATGTCTTTATTTCTCGCTTCAGTCATCATGGTGAAGTCGCATCCTTTCTTCAGAAACTCCATCGCCCCATTTAACGCCACCAAGGGAAAACTCCTAAGAACGATATCCACAAAGCTGGGCATCCGACGGTGAACTCAATGGGAAATACACAAGGTGCCCTACGAGTTGTATTTCGTTGAATTCGTTGAGTGCAATATACGATGGTACCAAAGTTTCAAATGGGTAGGCAATCATTTGATGACTAGACAGAAGCTGGAATAGGGGTTTGAACAACGAGAATAACATGGTGTTTGATTACAGAATGATTAATGGTATAGAATTTAGCTCGTGAATCACATACGAAGCCAGGTGCAAAGGATACATTAAAATCCAAGTTGTAAAGAAGAGTCAGGTTTCGATCGAGTGGACCTGTGGGTTATGGGCCCACCATGCGGGTTGAAAGTAGGAAGGGTGGTGACATCTTGCACAGCCGCGACAGGGAGGCATGTCAGTGAATAGCTTGTCAGGTATGGCGGCAAAAATGTTGGTACCAAGGACGGGGAGCGAAGAGCAATTTTCTTGCTTGTTGAATGGGGCGAACCAATTGGCAAAGTTATCATCCATCGGTGGCTACCTACCGGAATGTCATCAACAATAGTAACAGGTCTTGTTGTCGTAATTGTACACCGAGGTGTTTACATAAGGGAGAATATTACTCCTTAGATCATATAGATCACAAAAAGGTTTAAACAAATCAATGGAAAGGAAAAGTGGTTATCGTGTTTAAACAGAATAATGGAAGGGAAAATGTGTATACACACATATTCCTGGGTATATCTTTCCCACGGACAAGCAGGGCATGATATCCATGACAGGATTTAAAGTAGAAATCTCTTTAGGTAAGGGGAGAGAAATTTCATGACATTACCCATACAACAGTGTTTTGGATAAGTGAGCAAGTAACATTTAGCATTGGGCTTCAATTGTTCTTGTTGAAAATCGGAGCACCACAGACATGCTTCGAGATAGCATTGCCATGGCCTTTAAGCAAAGGTCAGACTTTGGATACACAAAGGATCCATCAGGATAAACTTATTAAACAAGGCATTCAATTTCCTTAGGGAAAAATGATTAACCTTGTTAAAAAGGAAACTATAACACTAGGTCCTCTCGTCAGGTGTGCTAGGCATGACATCATCTTACCGGGTCATCTAAGAACCATCATCATAACTCCTGGAAAGTTGTCCCAACCATCATATCTGACCGAGATTCAGATCTGATTGGTGTCACGATACCTCAGACTCAGGATGCCTGAGAAGAAAGGTGCAACGCAAATTGACGGATGACATCAGAAGATTCTCGGGAAATGAACTATGAAGTGATTTCCGTTAACAAGAGTTCATCATTAACCCAAGGAGAGGACAAGGAGGTGACTGATGAACTCAGCGACAATTCACCAAAATTTCCAAAGGATGGATTTCCACCATTACGTGAACAAGGAGATAACATTTGTCAGATCAAAATGATATATTGATGTATGCTTGAGGAAAACATACACAATTTAACAATGGTTGAAAGGTGCGCCCGAAATATGGGTTGGGTTGCACAATCAACGTCGGAATGGTTATTCAATAATCAATAGTCTAAGAATGAACGGCCGACCATTAACTTCAAAGCAATAGGGTTGCTAGAAGTTTTGGAATTACACATCATAGTCCATTTGTCGGTGATTAGAATAACACGGTGACCAGGAAAAGAATGGTGATGGTGATAAGTATCACTTGTATCAAGAATTCTCCAGCGGTGGTGAAATTCTCATGACATTGAGGACATAAGAGATGTTAATGTACCAAGGTAAAGAAGAACAATTACTGGATAGCAAGGAACTCAAGGTAATAAAGTTTAAGCACTTGTCTTCTGGGAAGGCAATAAAGTGGTCAATGATAACACAGATCATCAAAGGCAAGGATGGTATTTCTCATCATGAACTCAATTGATATCCTGGAAGAGCTCATAAGGTTGATGATGATCACGACACATTTGTCGAGAGATTTCATGAAGATGTAATCAATCGTGATTTACATCAAGTCAAAGGAATGAGGTAGCGAATGGCTATTGGAACCATGGGTACGGCACAAACTCGAAATCAAGTTTGTTGTTCAAGGTGGAACGATAAGACGAGGAAATCGGTGTAAGCTTAGCTCATCATCGAAAGTTGTGCTCCGGAATTAAGGACCCGGTAGCACAGTTAAAATTAGCATGATAATGATGTAGCCGATCAGGCTAGGAGTGACGGGATGGAGTATTAAACTTCTCAACCACAAAGTACTGGGGGTACCAAATCACAGTGTTGATTCGATTCACAAATCGGGGTTCTCGGTTGACGACAACCCATAACCCGTGGAGTGACTGCGATGGGGAAACGTACTACTTCATTAGAAATTCATAAGATGAAGTGCAATGGGTTGATATCCTCGAGATACCTAGGGGTAATACTCGAAGGTAGAACAAAATAGAGGTTGGGAAGGCGTACTGATCTGTAGAAGGCAAGTACTTTAACTTGTCCGAGAAATAGAATCAAAGGGGAACAATCATGGTCGGAACCCACGATCATAAAGGACCGAACCACGGATACAAGATGAACTTATAACAAGGGGGTAATTATTTATACGAGCGGCTTCCATGATAAGTTATACATCGTGTCCATGGGCATGAACGCAAGGTCCAAGGTCGACTCCCACTTCTTCAATGTATAACCTTCCATTCACTTCTCTCTTTGATAAAGGCATTAGTGTTGAAAGTTTTACCTAGTGAAATACCAGATGAGTATGACTCGTGAAAACTTCCGAGTTCACACATATAAAGGAAGGCATAGGTTCAACCCGTCAGGGTATCGTGGAAACATATACCACAAGCTTCAATAGTCAATACCACCAGCTCGAAAGCAGAGCATGGTTGGTCAAGCAGAGGATACAATGTACCAAAGGCATTATGTATCAGGGGTAAGAACTCACAAGGTGATTAATTATTAAGGACACTGTTGGATGATATTTCAACAAAGGATCCGATGGTCCATAGCGAAGCTGATGTGAGTATCGATACCCAATCAGAGGAAGAAAGAATGCAAATGCATCGGTTTATAGAACATCTGAATAATTCAATTTTTTTCATAACAACGGGATTATGATTTTCAAATCAAGGGATCAGAAGCAAACGCTCTGATTTAAGGATGGATAAGTTGAGTAGGCTTAGGGATACCATCGATGGTAATTTGATTGGTCGAGATCCAGCTCATGTTCAAAAATGATGTCTGAGCTGGAAAGATAATTTAAAAGGATCACTGATGATTGCGTGCTTTCACACACATATTGAATCGATAGGATCAAAATGATCGTGTCAAAGGATACTAATGAATATTGCTACACATATGGAAAGCATCCATATTGCAAGGCATAAGTATTTGCCGAGCAATAGTTTGAAGAGGATACTCTAAGATCGGGTAATATTTCCAAGTAATTTGAAAAGCATATGAACAATCGGGGATAAGCGGATAGTCGATAAGTGCGAGAATTATCCGTAGGGGTATTCAGTGACAAAGAACAAGAAGGCAATAAGGTCAAAGGATTATCAAACAATGATGAGTATTTCGGGTATCTTGTAATAACAAGACTAATCGATGAATGTAAGAATAACAACCGCAAGTAGTTATCCATAAGGGTTGACGATGGAAGGGAATTGCAAACGCGATGAAGACAAGTTCTCGTTAACCGCGGTGAGTATCTTCGTGGTCTTCATGTGCAGCAGACGATCCTTAGTAATAAGGGGCTCTCCGGTGAAAGTGATAACGAGATCCTAATGTTAGATTTAGCAAAATTCATCTAACCCTAATAGAAGAGAGATCGAGTCCCGAGTAAAGGTCGAGGAGTAAAAGATCCTAATACCACCTAATGGCGACGTGGGCCCATGGGCCGCATACCATGTTAGTAAAAGTTTTGCAATGTCTAGACTCGACTTCGCCAAGGAGTGTGGAAGGGGATTCCACAGCAATGGCTCGATACCAACTTCAGACGACTCGATTTAATCAGACACTAATCATGCACGCAAACGGTAATGATCAAGATTAGGGACTCACGGAAGATATCACAACACAACTCTAAAAGTAAAATAAGTCATACAAGCATCATAATACAAGCCAGGGCCTCGAGGGCTCGAATACAAATGCTCGATCATAGACGAGTCACGGAAGCAACAATATCTCGAGTACGCATATAAGTTAAACAAGTTTGCCTTAAGAAGGCTAGCACAAACCGATACAGACGAAGAGGCGCAGCCTCCCGCTCGATCCTCCTAAACTACTCCCCGGTCGCCGCGCCGGGCTGCACGTAGTAGTAGGCACCTCCAGTAGTAGTCGCCATCGACGGCGCCTGCCTGGTTTCCAAAGATCTCGTTGCGACAACCAGAAAGAAAGGAAAGGGGGGAAAAGGGGGGAGAAAGCAACCGTGAGTACTCATCCAAAGTACTCGCAAGCAAGGAACTACACTACATATGCATGGGTATATGTGTAAGGAGGAAATATCGGTGGACCGAATCGCAGAATGCCGTAATAAGAGGGGATAGCTAATCTCGTCGAATACTACGCTCGCAGCCTCCGCCTTGCAAAGATGTAGAAGAGAGTAGATCAAGTCCTCCAAGTAGCATCGCCAAGTAGCATCTCCAAGAAGCATCTCCAAGTAGCATCTCCAAGAGTATCGCGATAGCATAATCCTACCCGCGATCCTCCTCCTCGCCGCTCGTGGAAAAGCGATCACCGGGTTGTTCGTGGAACTTGGAAGGGTGTGTTTTATTAAGTATCCGGTTCTAGTTGTCATAAGGTCAAGGTACAACTCCAAGTCGTCTCTATCAAGAGCACGGCTATTCAATAGATTAACTTCCCGCAGGGTGCACCACATAACCCAACACGCTTGATCCCATTTGGCCGAGACACTTTCCCGGTCATGCCCGCCTCGAAGATCAACACGCCGCAGCCCCACCTAGGCACAACAGAGAGGTCAAGACGCCGGTTCAAACCTAAGCGCCGCAGGGTCCGGGCCCATCGCCTCGAAAGCACACTCAAGACGCTATAACGCGCCGAAGCGTAACTAGCCCCTTAATACAAGAGCAAAGCTTACGTTCCAATCCGCGCCGCCGCCGCCGACGCCAAGAAGGTTTCGCCGATACCACGACGCCGGATACCCATAACTACTCCCACGAGATGGTTAGTGCGATAGACCAAATGGCCGACTCGATCAAATACCAAGATCTCGTTAAGCGTGTTAAGTATCCGCGAACGCCGAACAGGCCAGCCCACTGCCTCCTAGGTGGTCTCAACCGCCTGCCGCCTCCGCCACAAAGTAACAATGGGGCCCGGGAACCCAGCCTACCTCTACCGGATGGAGCCACCGTCCTTTCAGCCCCTCATCGTAATCACTTTAGGGTACTCCTCGAAGTGACCCGACTTTAGTCACCATCTCAGATAGTATGTATGTATGTATAGTATATACCCGTGATCACCTCCCGAGTGATCACGCCCAATAGTATAGCAAGGCGCATCGACAAGAGTGTAGGGCCAATGATGATAAACTAGCATCCTATACTAAGCATTTAGGAATGCGGTAAGGTATCAATGATTGTAGCAACAATGACAAAGCTATGCAATGTAATAGGAGTAATCAAATAGTAACATGCTACACTACTCTAATGCAAGCAAGATAGAGAAGAATAAGTTTATATCCGTGATCAAGGGGGCTTGCCGGTTGCTCGATAAGAAGGAGGGTCGCCAACACCGTAGTCGAATGGGCAAAGCAGCAGCTGGCCGGTCTCGTAGTCTCACCAAGAGAAGAGGGGGAGAAACAGTAAATACATAGCAAGCAAGTGCATAACAGACAACAAGCAGAGCTAGACGTGTTCTAACGCGGTATGAGGTGATACTGGTGAAGGGGAAACATCCGGAAAGTATCCCTGTTCCGTGTTTTTGGACAGATGAACCGGAGGTGAAATGTTGCAGCTTCACTATGCTAGGGACGCTGGCGGATGAACGGGTTATGATCCGAATCGCCTCGCCGTTCTAAGCAACTTTCATGTTGAAAATAATTTAATCCGAAGTTACGGATTAAAAGATATGATTTTCTAAAGATTTTATTAATTTCGGAATTTAATTAATTATTTAAATCCAACATTATCCGTAATAGTAAATGATGACGCCAAGATGATATCGAGTGATGTCAGCAGTCAACGCCGACCATCGACTGGTCAACCCGACGGTGGGTCCAAAGGGGACCCACCGTCATACTGCTGGGTTGATTAGGTTTAGGTTAATCTAATTATCGCTTAGTTAGACTAACAAAAGTTAATTAGATTAATTAAGCAGATTAATTAACTTAATTAATTTGGTTAATTAATTAATTAACTATTTATATATATATATATATATATTTAATTCTTTTTCTTTTTCATTTTTTAAAAACGCTCGGGGCGTGGCCTCTGCTCAAAGGGCACAGAGGCCATTCAGTATGCGGTAACGGTAACGGGCGCTACTGTCGGGCAAGACGCCAGGCATGCGGGCGTGGCGGCGGACTGGCAGTCGCCAGTCGGCGGGCGAGGCCAAGACGGGCCGGGCCGGTGAGCGAAGCGGCGGCGTAGCACGGCCTGCAGGGCGGGCGCAAGATGAGCGCTGGGCAGGCAGAGGGAGCGCCGCGGCGAAGGGAGGAGGAGGCGGGCGCAGACGACGCCGCCGGCGCAGGGGGTACATGAGCGGGCGAGGTCGGCGCCGCGATGGTGAAGACGAGGCGATGCACGGGCGGGCGCCGGGAGGAGCAACGACAGTGAGCGTGGGGGGCGAACGCCGACGGCGCTGCGCGGGTGCGGGCCAAGGGCGCGAGCCCAGGCGCAGTGCAGCAGCGGCAACAACACAGGGGAGCAGCGGCCGAGGGCCAGGTGAGGCGCGCGGCACGTTCGTCGCGGGGGCAAGGCAGCGGAGAGGGGAGAGGTCGGGGCCTCACCGACAATGTAGGGTCTGGGAAGCGGGGGTTGAGGAGGAGGACGGTGACGAGCGACGGAGGGGATGCAGGCCGGCGGGGAGGAGGAGGCAGTCGGTGGGAGCTCCGGCGCCGCAGATCGGGCGCCGGGTGGTGTGGTGGCCTCTTGATGCGGTCCAGACGAGCGGGCGATGGGGTCGGGGCGCTGCGTCACGATCTAGATCTGTGGGAGGAGAGGGGTGCGAGGGGCCTGCCGGGGACGAGGACGGCGGCCGGGCGAGGCGGTTTCCAAAGAGGGCCATAAGGCCATCCCCGATCCGATCCGGATTGGGGGAAGAGGGAGACGGGGAGGGGGGGGAAGTGGGATGGGGTTAGGGCTCACTGGGGGATCGGGTGGCCTAGTAGGGGGCGTGGTGGGCCGGCCTGGTTGATGGCCACCGGGCTAAGGCCCCAGCTGGGGGGTCCTTTTTGTTTTGTTTTGTTTTATTTCTTTTCCTTTTATTTATTCTTTCCTGCTTTTGGTTTAGTTGCAATTTACTTTAGTAAAATATACACTTAGTATCTAAATTAGTATTTCAACTTAGTCCACAAATACAAAAGTCTAAACCCCAAATAACTTAGTATGACATTTTATTAATTATAAAAGGTATTCAAATAATCGCTTTTTTGCTATGTTTTACTTAATATAGTGCACTTATATACTTTATAGAAGCGTGGTTTCTTCACCAATATTTAGTATGGAATATTTGCCACCACCCAAACATTTTTGTTTTATTGTTTGAAATCTTTTGTTGTTTGGTTTTATTTTAAAATTTGAAATTGAACTGGTTTCGAATCGACGCGAAGTTTATCAACAAAGAATCGAGGTGACGGGCATCATTAGCGGAGGTTCATCAGAATTTGATTACCCAAGGCCACACGCGGCGCGGAGGCCGATTCGCCCACACCACGCATTTACAAAGAAGGAAGAAGGGGTCGGTGGACCTCCCGTGACAGGCGCTGGGTGAAAGAGAACAACGCACGGCAAGGGATTGCCTCCTCACCGAAGGCTTATAGAGTTAACGCTGCACCTCCTCCCTTCCTTGCGACGGATACTAACGCCCCTTCACCACTGTGGGGAGAGAGAAAGAGAGAGAAGAGGCCAACACAGCCTTGTTTAGATCTCGTGAAGAGAGGGTGAGAGACTGTGAATATAGCAAACCCTAGCAAATGAACGCCGAGCCTCCAGCTGTCACATATATGTATTACTACGGCGAAGCTGTGAAGAGTGCAAACCCTAGCTAACAAGCTACCGAGGCTCCCGCTATATATATATACTAATGTAGTACTGACCGAGCTCCTGCCTTCACTCCATCTGCTTTTATTGTATGATGTGAGCTACCACATTTTGGGCCCACTTGACATAAACCCAAAGGCAGTGCACTAAGTCAATGAAGTTGCATCCATATAGTACTCTCGTGTGTATACGACTAATATATAGTGGAGTGGTTTTCTTATTCTCTCCATAACAATCATTTTAAATTGTGTAAGTATGAAATGAAACTCTTTATTTAATGTACAGTGAAGAAAACTAGTACTACTACTTCCGATGAACTAACAATCAACGCCCACGCCCCGGTTGCACTTCTGCCCTTCACGCTGGGTACACTACCTCCCTTATGAACAAACACACATGCGCCAAATTATCGTAAACGATGAGAGTGTGTACAAATAAAGAATTTTAATTTCAATTATCGGAAAGGTTTGAGAGTATTACAAAGTTTGACTTCACCAAATCTAATATGCAGAGTAAATAAAATGGAGGGCTACTACGTCCATCCGGTTTTTAGTCCACACCATTTTTAAATCAAAGTTAATAGCTGGACAAATAAAATTACAGGAGCTGGAGACAAAGTTGTGAGAAGGCTTAGAAATCAATACAAAACTTATGTTCTTAGTACCAACGCCGATCCTTCTTCGAGGAAACATTTGGTTCATAGCCGCCAGTAATAAAATTGCACTAACGTGAAAGACGCATCGCCTCCAACACAACCAAGGTGAATCGACTAAGGATATCATCTTTAAGATAACAAGCAAAGAGCATCGATGGAAGACAGCTTGTTTTTCATTGAAAATCGATCAGCTTCACCATCCGACGCAACCATGAGGCGCAACCATGAGCATCGATAGGTCATCGTGGTGATGCATCATCCATTTGGCATCAAGTTTGGGTGAGGCACCTATGAAGTTCGACAAATCCTCACCGTGGTCTGCTTATTCTCAAGAATCAAGCTCGAGGAAGGAAGAACCACGTGGCAGAGGACAAAGGAGGCGAACAACAATGGCCATCCAATTTTGTGCGTTCCACTAAAATTGAGGAAGACATGCCCGGTATGGAGACACGATCGCTGTTTCCAAAAATATAAAAAGGGTTATGAAAAGTACACCAACAAATGTAAGCATCATAATTATATCTTGATGGGAACTAAACCAGATACCCGAGAAAAAAACATTTCTTCATTTAGCCAAAGGATAGTACTACCACCATATGGACATTGACCGCACAACCACCATGTACTTTTTGTCGAAACAACATGTATACCTCCACCGAGGCATAAATCAGACAACTTTTCGAGTGGTATTTCCTCTATAATAGTACTAGTAGGTGATGTTGGACCACCGACTAACCCTAGCTACTATGCATGGGGAGCCGGGAGTAGTCGATAGAAGAAAACCCGCACGAGCGCACTCGGGAGCTGGACCAAGACAAAAAGTTATACCTCGTGGGCGAGATGTCGTTTAGGCGGGCGGGCGGATCTGCCCACACGACGGCAAATAACAAGGGCACGGAGGATCTTCGTCCGCGCCAGCGCCGGCCCGAGAGGACGGTGCGATCGGCTCCTCCGTCGCCGACGGCGCATAACGCTAACGCTGCACCTCCTCACTTCCCGCAAGCGGACGGGATTCAGCCGGATCTGTGACCACCGGTGAGGAGAGAGATAGAGTGGACACCGCCATCTTGTTTTGATATGGAGAGGTGAGAGACCGAGACGCGAGAAACTCTATCAAACAAGAGGCTATAATGGAGTAAAAAAATCTCCATAGCAGTGGTTTTATATAGAATACGCTGCTCCTCGAAAAATGTAAACGAAAATCAAGCGACAATTTTTTAAGGGTCTGTCTAGGACACATCTAGATGTGACATAGTTATGTCACATCTAAGTTGATGTCCACTCTATTTGTGGTCTATTTTTTTGTCCTAGTTTTTTTTGTTTCTTGTTGCTACATTATATACTTGTGGGAGCTTAGATGTGATATCCTTAAATAACATCTAGATGTGAATTAGACAAACTGATTTTCTAACGCATCAAGAAAGAAAACTCGATCAAAAACACGCCCCGCCTGTGTCGCGAGAGTTGTCGCAAGACATGCACATAGACATAGACATGCATATACGTGTTTACGTAAAATTCCATTTCCATCTCCATCTCCAATCATATTTGTCCAACTAGCACATTATTTACATTGTTAATTATATACGCAGCAATATTAACGACATCATCTCTTGTTTGCGCACGCCCGACGCCGCCATGGCCGTCCCCGACCAACCCGAATCCTCTTCATCACCCGCCAAGCTTCCCGCTCAAACGGTCAAGGCCGATTAATGCCCGACCAGAGCGGACGCGACCTCTCATCGGCGCCGACATTGGCGGGCACCGCCGAGAGAGCATCGCCCACGCCATTTCCGGTGCACGCGGTCGCTCCGCTGCTCAAAGGTTGCAATAGCCGCTACAACATGCATGTAAAGTTCTTGGGAGTCCATGCTATAGCTAGCTGTCCTCCCCCAACTCGTCAATCTCTTCCGGTAGTGCTAGTAGTACTCCATGGCGCGATCCATCGACAAGCAGGCGGGAAAGTTATCATATACTCAGTTTGCGGTGAGTGGCATGCCGAGCGACCGTGTGTGGGGTCGAGCCGTGGAGGAGGGCGAGATGCGAACACGACAAACGTGATTTAAACGTTGGTTTTGCTCGATGGCGTGATCCAATGAAATGAAACGTTGGTTTCTCTCCGTTTCCATTTTTTCTCTGGAAAAACGGAAACTTTCCACTCCATTTTCATTCCTATTCCAAGGTTGCCCAGTTACAACATTCCATCAAATACAAAGGAAAACTAACACGCATGCTGATGCATCTCAATCATTCACATATCATAGCCAATATTTACTTCACAACTAAAGAAAAAAGTTGTGAGAGTGTGTACGAAAGAAAAACTGAAACAAGTGCTCCCTAGGTGGTTTTGGTAATTAATGTTAACATGTCTCTTGTTGGACTAACACTTTTATCTAGTATGTTTCAGATAAGTTCAACAATGGAGTGGCATGGACTAAAGGATGTGGGAACTCCTTCAAGATGCTAAGGACAAAGGATTGGCTCAAGCTTCAAGCTCAAGACTCTTCATTTTACATTTTAGTGATCCAAGATCACATTGAGTCTATAGGAAAAGCCAATACTATCAAGAAGGGATGAGGTGTTTCTTAATGAGTTTCTTGCTCCACAATGCCTAGTGATATGCTCCAAAACCCTCAACTACTTTCCCACTTCCACACATTTGACCTAAACCTAAAGTCAAACTTGGCCCCACCGATTCTTTCTATCCGGCGCCACCGAGTTCAAATGTCTTAGCCACTGCCACAAACCCTAGGCAAATCGGTCTCACCGATAGGGATCTCGGTCTCACCGAGATGGGATTGTAATCTCTCAGTGTATGTCCATTACCAAAATCGGTCTCACCGAGTTTGAGCAATCGGTACTACCGAGATTACAATGCAAACTTCCTGGTTGACTCATTACCAAAATCGGTCCTACCGAGTTTGTGTAATCGGTCCAACCGAGTTTGCCTGACCAACTCTCTAGTTAGCTAATTACCAAAATCGGTCTCATCAAGTTTGTGTAATCGGTCTCACCGAGATTACGTTATGCCCTAACCCTAACCATATCGGTCCTACCGAAGTTGCATATCGTCCCACCGAAAAATCCTAACGGTCACTAGATTTATTTAAATCGGTCCGACCGAAGTTTGTTGATTCGGTCCCACCAAGTTTGGTAAATTGTGTGTAATCTGTTAGATTTTGTGTGGAGGCTATATATACCCCTCCACCTCCTCTTCATTCGTGGAGAGAGCCATCGACCAACCTACACTTCCAAAGATACATTTTCTAAGAGAGAACCACCTACTCATGTGTTGAGGCCAAGATATTCCATTCCTACCATATGAATCTTGATCTCTAGCCTTCCCCGAGTTGCTTTCCACTCAAATCTTCTTTCCACCAGATCCAAATCCCATGAGAGAGAGTTGAGTGTTGGGGAGACTATCATTTGAAGCACAAGAGCAAGGAGTTCATCATTAACGCACCATTTGTTACTTCTTAGAGAGTGGTGTCTCCTAGATTGTCTAGGTGTCACTTGGGAGCCTCCGACAAGATTGTGGAGTTGAACCAAGGAGTTTGTAAGGGCAAGGAGATCGCCTACTTCGTGAAGATCTACCGCTAGTGGGGCAAGTCCTTCATGGGCGACGGCCATGGTGGGATAGACAAGGTTGCTTCTTCGTGGACCCTTCGTGGGTGGAGCCTCCGTGGACTCGCAAGAATCGTTACCCTTCGTGGGTTGAAGTCTCCATCAACGTGGATGTACGATAGCACCACCTATCGGAACCACGCCAAAAACATCCGTGTCTCCAATTGCGTTTGAATCCTCCAACACCCTTCCCTTTACATTCTTGCAAGTTGCATGCTTTACTTTCCGCTGCTCATAAACTCTTTGCATGCTTGCTTGTTATGTATTGTGAATGTTAAACTTGTGCCTAAACTCCACTTAAACTTAAAGAAGTTAAAAACTGCAACTTTGGTACTTAGTGTCTAATCACCCCTCTAGACACCTCTTCTCAAGGTCCTACAAAAACTACTGATGGGGTCACTACGACGTAAGCCCTAAACCCTAAACATGATTTATTCCCCGCCGTAGAACTCCGTCAAGGAAAGACGGCTGGCACCCTGGATCATACGATGCTTTTGTGCGCCCACTAAAATCGATTCGAGCATCCCCGATGGCAAATATATTGAAGAAGTGTGATTAGAATAATAGCATCGCACTAGTTCATGAGACATAAACTCATCACAAGTAGAAGCCGTAGAAGTAGAGAAATATCGACATGGAGATGGAGCTACTAAGAAGGAGCAAGACGGCTCCAAAAGGAAGATGGACTACCGGGACGCCGGGCTGTAGCTAGAAGGAAGGTTGGGACGCTGCATCGCCCATACCGTGGTGACTTCGATTGGGACGCACCGATCGTGGGTTTTCCTCGCCGATGTCGATCAAGGCTTCACGCAGTAACATTGTTCCTTCCCCACCAAGGGATCAGCCCGCTGCTCTATGCTTGTGAAGAGAGCAACCTTAGCAAGGTGCTTGTAGCTTAGGCCTCGTAGTGTATATATAGTGGTTTCTTTTTTCTCCATATCAACCATTTTATATTGCATACGGTCATTCAAGAGTGAAATGATGGTTGCTTCTTCCGACTAACTTATCAGGTGATTTGACTGCCCTTAGTGGCCCCTACACATACTCCCCTACACGTATGCAACATGGATGCAAAAACGCTGCGGACGCCCTAATGCATGCATGTCCGAGCACACGACGAACACACACGGTCACGCTTAAGTGCTCAACCTACACGCATGCACACACATACTCACCGTCGGTGAGCTAGTGACCGTGATAAACACCGGAAAATAGATATATTGAGCGTTAATGAGCGATTATGAAGTCCATCGATCGTATTTTTACAAATATATAGTGACGAGATAGTGTATTTATCTCGCTTTGAAATTAATCCATATTAAATGGAGAGGAGGCAAGATGGACTAGCATTACTTATGCCGATGGCTCGCAGGACAAGGAGAAACTTTTGACTAATGCAAGCTCTCCTAGCTCAAAGCGATGGACGGCAAATGCTTAATTCGTGTCAAATTGCCGTAAGCATACACTATACTACTAGTGCTACTATTGTTCGACTTCCTAATAGGCGAACAGCCAAGCGCAAAGTTTATTAGTACTAGTACTACTAATATAGTCTATAAAGGTACGTACTATACTAGTACTAGGAACCGGATGGAGGAACGTCTGCACTCTTATTATAATTTTAAAATCTGATAAAGCAGTCTTCAACACATTTGGTTCTCTTCGAGGGTTCTCGCATGTGATAATGGAAGTTGATTGCATGGAACACTCGCCATAATCCTCGCTTAATTCTGGCTCATATCCTGTTAAGCGCCGTACTATTTTCTTTTTTGTTATTCAGATGTAAACCGTCAAGAAACCTTGCAAGCGATCTTCGCGGCGAACCGTGCTTTGCTGCACTTTGAATGTGGCCGAGAGTCGGCTTGATGAAACACCTCGCCTCCTACTTTTTTTTTCGGGTACTCTCTTCCTAGTGACCAAAGGTCTTGGTTGATCGTCCTAAGAATGCTTATATATGAATAAAGCTCTCTCATTTACCCGCAAAAAGATTAAGCCATATTAACCGGAAAGGAGGGAGTATGGACTAGCACTACTTTTGGTGTGTACCGTCAACTCGCAGTAATCGAGGAGAAGCTTGCAGTGACAAGGTGAAGCTCGCCACGCTTTTGACTAATGCAACCTACCTCGTGGACATGCATCAATCCATTTGGTGTCAAATTGTCGAGGCATACACTATAGTACCCAACATGCGGAGTACCATCATTGTTCGACTTCACGAAGAGGCGAAGAGCTGCGCTAGAGTACGAGTAGTACTACTACTAGAACCGCATGGTGGAGCCGCCTCAGATTTTATTTTTTATCTCCGATAAAGTACATGTTTATTCCGGAGAAGGGCGGAAAACGGCAGCCCAACATGTAATGAATGATATCGATCACCAACCATGCTCGAATATATCTTGGCCTCCATGCGAACCCGCTCAGGTGTTCTCGCCTCGCCTCTCAAGGAATGGCGGTTGGCTCTTTGCCGCCAATTAAGATCGGTTTGCTCACACTCCTGTCCCACATGTCGCTGATATGCCAAGAGGAGGTGCGCTGACCGACCGCCATACGCTGCATTTGGTTTTGAACCTTCATACTACTCTCCCTCCGTCATAGTTTACAGGGCGCGCTTCATTATGATCCATTTCTCTCAATGCATTTCCACCACGAGAGAGACTTTAGACGCGTTTGGTTTAATGCTCAATTAATTAGGGCGTGGTAACCGCAATCAAGTCCACAATTTTCTCTCCATGTACTCTGTACTACTCCCTCCATTCCTTGATATAAGGTGTATAGATTTTTAAAAAAAATCAAAAATATAAGGTGTATTATGCTGCAACACTGCTTGGATAATTTTTTAGGATTTGATTACATTTCCTTATATCATGCAAGCTCCTCTATTTTCTCATGTCAATTAGTCAGGTGTAAACTTGCCCAAAACTTGTGAAATTTTGCTGCCAAAAACTATACACCCTACATTTAGGAACGGAGGGAGTACTACGGAGTGGAGTAAGTGCATGCATGTGTGTACCCGGGGTGGAAGCACTGCATGCATGTGTGTACGCATTATTCCCTCTAGTAATAGACGCCGTGCTAACTACCAATGCTATTTTTCAGGCCGATCGCTAGTCGCCTTGGTCCCACAGATCTTTTTTTTTTTTTTCTCAAGCACTGTATAAACAAAGTGATGATGGAGTAGTATGAGCGGATTCAAAGAAGAGCGATTGATGGTTGCTTCTTCAGAGCAACTTACAAAGGGGAAAGGTGGGCTTATGATTTGACCGCTCATTACTCACTATTAATGTGGCGAATGACCGGGCTGAGTCTCCCATGCGGTTGTGCACTACCCCCTCGATTCTTAAATATACTTCGGAGTATATTTGTCTTTCTAGAGATTTCAATGAGTGACTACTCAAATATTTATCTTTTTAGAGATTTCAAATGGACTGGCACATACGGATGTATATACATATTTTAGAGTGTAGATTCTCCCATTTTGTTCGTGATATAGTCACTTGTTGAAATCTCTAGAAAGACTTAATAGAATATTTAGGAACGGAGGGAGTACACATACGAAGCAAAATGAGTGAATCTACACTCTAAAATATGCTCGCTTGAAATTTGTAAAAGACAAATATTTAGGAACAAAGGAGTATAATTTGTGCATGGCACATGGACCCAATGATTAAGAGGCTTCGCAATGCTATCAAGCTTCCATCATTTCTTTACATAATTGACGACTATACAAATAATTTTCCAATGAGACATGAAATTGTACAATGGTGTGAGCTTTCTGCTGCTTTCGTGTCTTGCCATCGATGCTCTTTCGAAACAATAAAAACTAACTTCCTTGTTAATGCATGTCAATTATTAGCGCATCGAGCTAATAATTACATCACAATCAAGACAGAGTTGTGAGAAGGCGTTAAATTAAAATTGATCCATGCTTTCATTTAAAGAACGCCCCCCCACTGCCTAAATCAACAAGGCATGTTGGGAAAAAGTAGCTGTTCGAGCATGCAACATTCCGATCATTTTGTGCGCCCACTAAAATAGAGCCGAGCGCCCTTGTTCCAAAGATATTAAGTGTGATTACGATAATAGAGGACTCCGATGAAACAATAAACACATAAATAGAAGCCGGTCACCTTTGCGCTCTCTTAAGACTAACTAGTTGGAGAAGATTAGGCTCGAGTTGGATGAGGAGGATAGAGCAAAACCAATCTCCCTTTGTGCAACAAGACCGAATGTAGAGACGTTGCCTATGTGACATTTAGTACAACCGCACAAAACACTCTTAAGAAAAAAGTGATTTGTGCAGTTCACCAAAAGGTCGCAATAGCAACGAGGTGAAATGGATAGCCCTGCTTGCAAAAAAGAGGTAGAAATGAAACAATTATCGCCAATATCGCTTGATGACACATGCGACGACAAAAAGAAGCATATTCCTTGCCCTAAGGGAAGATAACAACACGGTTGTGTTTGTCTAAAACGGTGTGAGGACGAGAATGCAATATGGAAAGTACGCTGGACGAGCCACGCTTTGGGCAAAGAACTATGGAAGATCCACATGCAATGACGGGAAGACAGCAAAGGAGCAAGGCCGAGGGGATACCGAGGTCGCGGGATGTAACTAGGTGAGCCGCAGGCAGCGGAATCATGAAAGTGTGGCGAGGCCTCGCTGCGCCGAGCTTGGTCGAGAGAACGGCATGTACCACAGACGAGACGCGCTTTCGGCGCCGCCGAACGGAGAACGATGCACTTCCTCCTTTCTCGGGCGGACGGATGCGGCCGGATCGCTGACCAACGGTGAGAGAGAGAGAGGCCACCGACTTCGCCGGTGTACTAAAGTAGGGTACCGAGGAGTCCTCGACTAGGGGTGTCCGACAGCCGGACTATCAATATCCGCCGACTTCCGACTACGAAGATAGAAGATTGAAGACTCGCTCGTGTCCCAAGGTACTTTACTTGGCGGAAGGCAAGCTTGGCAATACGGATATGTAGATCCCCTACCATTGTAACCGACTGTAACCCTAGCTTCTCCGGTGTCTATATAAACCGGAGGGCTTTAGTCCGTAGGACACAACATTACATCTCAACAATCATACCATAGGATAGCTTCTAGGGTTTAGCCTCATTGATCTCGTGGTAGATCTACTCTTGTACTACCCATATCATCAATATTAATCAAGCAGACGAGGGTATTACCTCCATCGAGAGGGCCCGAACTCGGTAAAAACATTGTGTCCTCGCCTCCTCGTTACCATCCGCCTAGACGCACAGCTCGGGACCCCTACCCGAGATCCGCCGGTTTTGACACCAACATTGGTGCTTTCATTGAGAGTTCCTCCGTCGCCACCAACAGGCTTGATGGCATCTTCAACCTTCAACGCTGTCCGTGGTGGACTTTTCTCCCTGACAGATCTTCATATTCGGCGGCTTTTGCATCGCTGGCCAACTCTCTTGTCCATCCGAGCAGATCGAAGTTACGCCTCGCCGTCAGTCGATTCGAAGCCTAAACTTCACGTACCGACGATCGCGGAGACTTGATCTTCGACAGATCGAGCTCACCTAAGCGCCACAAGACCGCGACGATGGGCATGATCTAGCTCTACCACGGACAAGGCTTTGGTGGTCAAGACTTGAATCCGCCCTGCCATTTACCCGAGCCGATTGCCCATGACGAGGGTCGGTGGATAGACGCCGCCGGGCTTCAACATCCACGGCGATGGAGCCGAATACCGATTTTGTCCCTTGCGAACTCATGATCCCGAGGCGCCGGACCTTGCCGACCGAGCCTCCCGCGCCTCGCCATTTAAGCAGATTACGCCGTTATGGAATTCACCGCCATGACATCTTTCAACACTCGCTTTTGGCGATATCCTGAATTCCTCAAGCATCTCTCGCTATCAGAGAATCTCGCCGACTATGGCCTGATGGTTGGAGTTCGGACGACGAAGAAATTCGAGCCCACCCACCACCCACTTTGTAGCCATCGCCGAGGATCTAACCGACATGCTAGACTACGACCCGAGGACATCGACGCTATGGACGATGATGCCGAGACGATCAGACCCAAATACCACGGACACCGGAAGGCCACCTCATCATACGACGCCTACATGGTGGATACCCCAAAGGAAGGGATGGCTAAAAGCAGCGGAGGAAGATTCTTTGAAGAAGCAGCCTAAACGCCGGCGCCGCCAAGCGCCGCCTAAATCCCGCCATAACAAGAATGGAGAATCCGCACGGAGACAATAACACCCGGAGAGTGCCGAAGACGATCCCTCCCGCAAGACTCAACGCAGAGGACGCAGGCAAGCCCTCACAACAGGCGGCGATGAAGGGGTTGAGGATGATAACTATATGCCTCCTCCAAGATGAAGCGAGCCTCAACGATGATGAATTCGCCATACCCGAGGATCCCATCAACAAGAGCGCTTCAGCGCAGCTCATAGCCACGCAAATAACCTAAAGAAAAAGCAAGAACAGCTTCAAGCTGATCAAGATCTGCTAGCCGATCGATGGACCGAGGTCCTCGCGTCAAGAGTATAAACTCAAACTCCCTCCAAAAGTTACCTAAGACGCAAGCTGCTCCCCGATTAGAGGAGGAAGCATACATACCTTTATCACCAACAGACGACATGGTCGACCGACCGCCCCGTGGTCGCGACAGAGAGGCATTCAAGGCCCCAGCCAAGACCGCATCACGACATCGATCCAGAGTACGGCCAAAAGGAACGCTACGACTTGCGTAGACATCTTGAGGACAAAGCAAGGCAATCCAGATCCATCTATGGATCACGGGTGCCCTACGACCCACGATTTAATACCGTCGCGCCGACATAACGCCGCCGAGCCGAACACAGCAGCATAGCGCCCTCGAGCTGCGCCGCGATATTGCTCAATACAGGGCGCCAGACACCCGCTATGCTTCACTAATGAAGTAATGGATCACCAGATCCCTCAAGGGTTCAAACCCGTGAACATCGAATCTTACGATGGTACAACAGACCTCGCGGTGTGGATCAAGATTATCTTTCCACATCCATATGGCCCGCGCGACGATCTCGCACGCCATCAAATATCTCCCGCCTGCTTAAAGGACCAGCTCGCATCGGCTTAACACCGCCCGCAGAGTCGATTGGGTGTTGGGAAGACTCGAGCCGCTGCCTTGATAACTTCCAAGGTACATACGCGACCACCGTGACGCCGATGACCTAAGCCACATTATTCAGCAGCGATTTAATCGCCGCATAGCTTCGACGCGTTCTTGACGAAGAAAATCAAATCGCCGACCGTCCGGATGCGGAGGCCCTCGCAGCCTTCAAACACAACATCCGGACAAATGGCTAGCCCGCACTGGGCAGGAGAAGCCAAATCCATGGCAGCCCTCACATCATTAATGACCCGCTTATGCTGGAGAGGATAGCTGGCTAGCCCGCAGCAATAATCTCCGCAAAAATTCTCGCAGTCCCGATATCAAGGACAATCACGGCAGTCACGCCGAATTAAACACAAACGCCGATTAACAGCGACGACAAAGAGGATACGGCAGTCAATGCCGGATTCCAAGGCTCCAAACCCGTCAACGGAAGAAGCCATTTAAAAGAACAACTCCGGCCCGCCCAATCTGGATGTAATACTCGACCGCCATGCCGATACATGGCACCTCGAAAAGCCGCCTAATCACACCAATAGAGATTGTTGGGTGTTCAGCAGCTGGCGTTAATTGCCGAACAAAATGACAAGGGCTAAATAGCGACGACGAGGAAGAGACCCGCCGCCAAACAACAAAGGACGAGGGTTTCCGCAAGCGCGGACGGTGAATATGATTTACGCGACCCATATACCCAAGAGGGAGAGGAAGCGCAGACCACGGACGCCTATGCGATGGAGCCGCCGCCCAAGTTCAATCCATGGTCCTCCCGTCCGATCACTTTCGATCGACGAGACCATCCGACTAGCATACGCCATGGCGGATTCGCCGCATTGGTCCTAGACCCAATCGCCGATGGATTTCACTCACAAGAGTCCCGATGGACGGCGGCAAGAAATGAAACCTGCTTTATCAGACACAAGGCGCAAAATGGGCATAGACCCATCCAGATCAAACCTACTAAGACAACCTTTAAAGGTGTCATCCTAGGTGTGGAAGCCAATCAGACATGTGCTCACACACCGAAGTGGTCTTCGGATCCTCGGATAATTTCCGGCAAAGAGTGAATCTTCGATATAGTCCCGCTCAGAAGCGGCTATCATGCCTCGCCGGACGCACCGCTTTGTAAAATTCAACGCGTGCCGATTATGCATACCTAAAGCTCAAGATGCCGGGCCCTCGTGGAGTCATTACGGTCAATGGGAATACGGAACGCCCTCCGAACGAAGGAACATACAATGCTCGCGGCGGAAGTACAGAGCAGCCTTTCACGGCAACTCTCTAGTCCGCAACTAAAAGCCGACACATTAAAGCGCCCCGAGCAACACTAACTAAGGCCACTGGCGCGATCGAGCATCGCCAGAGTAATGCGGCCCCCACCTCGCTCACAGATGATCGCAAGAATAACACTGCAGACATCATTATGCTTTGGAGATACCATGGGCGCAGGGAGGGGCTTAACCTCAAGGATTGAAGAGTGCGGTTCGACCACATCAGGTCTCGTATAGCGCCCTTGGTGTTATTTTTTATCTTTTCTTTTTATATATGCAGGACTCTACCAAATAGAAGCTCTGCCCAACGCGTAACTTGCCGAACTCACGATACAACAAATCAGGATTAAAGAAGGCTGCGAGGAACACTGTGTGGTCTCCATTACGAGCATTAAATTCAATTACATACACCAAGTCTGCAGCTTATCCTCGAGGGGACATGTTAATTTAGTCTCAATCCCTTGCTTATCAAGACTATTTGTATCACCGCTTTATTAGCGCATCTTCATCATAAATAACGCAACACTCCCTTTTTGCAAGTTTATTACCTTTTCATGGCAATTATGTTATCCTTACAAATGTTCACATATTGCACCCATACACTTTGGTATGGCCAATACACCAGGGCTTCGTTCTATATTACGGTGTGATTAAGTCCTAACACTTTCACAAGTGCGGCACCTAACTTATAGCATTATATGAATCAGCTCCAATCATGTCTTGGGTCAATAGTTGGGTTTGCCTGCCCTATGTTTTGGTGCCTTACGCCGCCTGGCCGGCTAAGGTAGTACTAGGAGAACCATCATGATTGCGCCTTGCTTAGCCGGGTTAACGCCAAAGGAGAAAGCTAAAACCGACCGCATGATAAGGCGAGAGACTGGTCGCTGCTCGAGAGGTCTTTTCGGTCCCTAAAGACTCATGCCGCTTGCTTAAGTTCGATGATGTCCGACGGCGTGATAGCGCCCTGATTCGGTCTTCCGAATACTGGGGCTTCACCAAATTTAAAATTATAGAATTCTATGGCTAAGGAGAGTGTTCAAGCATTATAAGTCCGGACGCCTTTGTTCGTCAGGTTGAGCGCCCCCTAGATGGACCCAAAGATGGGAACAAGAGTGCTCAAGTTTATCACCAACACCCCAAAGACTGTGGCTTGGGGGCTGAAGCCAACGACTTGCCATCTCTCGATTTAACAAATGGCCGCATGTAAGGTAATATTTTAAATTAAACAAAGCGTTGTTCATAGCGCATATAAACGAAGTTTTCGCATGTGATAAACACACAATGAAGTTCACTCAAGGATTACATTAAGGGGACACTCATCCGCGATATCGCGGCTCCCTTCAGACAACTTTATAATATCGCCCGGCAGACGGTGCTCCTTGCCCGCGGGCGGCGGATCCGTGAGAAGCTCCGCATCCAAATTTTGCCCCATTGCACCTTTATGCGGCAAGGGCTCGACGAAGCGCTTTCAATGCAAAGGATCGCTTGATCACATCGAGCCTTGGGCATGCATCAACTAGCCGCCGCGACTAGGCCAAAGTAGCTGCTGTGCATGGCTCGCCCAGCCACACCGGACCGTGGAGGCCCTTCATGGCCTCCTCACCACCTTAGGAGTTCGACCACCGCTTCACTGGTCGCTTGGGGCAACGGATGGCCGGCCTCAGCAGCATCGAGACCGAAGACCTTCTCCGCTGAGCTCCTCCTCGCCACGATAGAACGCAGCGCATCGACGACTACGCGCAGATCCGCAAATGCCCTGGAGAGCTCCAATTCGTAAGTATCCGGAAATTTACATTAACATGCTTGCTCGCATGAAAACGCCTTACCCGCCGCTATCTTCTTCATGTCCTCTATTTCCATATGGGCCCTCCGAGCCTCAGCCTTGGCGGATTTGCCCTATCGAGAGCCGAGGCAAGCTCTGACTCGAAGTCTTGGAGTCACGCCCAAACTCTCATTCTTTTCATGAGAGCCTAGAGCTCTTGCCGAACTTCCGCCACCCGCCGCTTGCTTTTTCTCACTCAATTGCCTGCGGGTCAGATTATGCTCGCCACGGACACGACATCCTTCGTGGCTGCCACCGCTTAGTGGCCCCGTGATCGCATATATTATCCTTGTTAATCTTGTTTGCAACCAAAACCCTTTTTCAGAAGGTGCATATTTAAAGTGGTGTTATTCACCTTCTTTGTCCTTGAGCTGCCTTCTGGCATGGCCGAGCTCTTGTCCGACCGCCAAGGTCCTTCTTCAGCGCCAACCTTCGCCAGCACGCGGCGGAGGTCAACAACAGAGCCTGCAAACCCATATTGACATATTTTAGAAACCCCACAGATATCTTGAAAGAAGATCCTTAGTCCGCTTTTCTTTCCAACACCGACTAAGCATCGTGGCTACCGTCTATGCGGTATCATATTACTTAATTTTAACCTTCTTACCTCAAAGCCTCTTAGAAGGTTGTTGCAGAAGCTGGCCAGCCCGCCTTGGCGAGCTGGACCTTTCAATCACCGCACTCATGAGAGTGCGGTGTTCTTCCTCGATGGAGGCGCTTTGCGCCCCAAGAAGTTGTCCGTGCCTCCGTTGGACGGAGGCCGGGCGCCACGGTCCTGCCCTCCTTCGAGGGGCTGCTCACCGACTCGAACCGCTATGGGTTCCGGAGTAGAGTCCGGCGCAAAGTCCGGAGGCTGCCCGACGGCGCCCGAGCCTCCTCCGCGCGCCCCCTATGGGATTCAGCCTCGCCGCCTCGGCGCGGGGTAGAGGCAAGGCGGATGGAATTTACATCCGACGGCGCCAACGACCCGCCATCGAAGTCGGGAAAGTCGCCACCGCCGGACTAAAGAAACAATGCGCATTAGAAAGACATCGCATGACATACTATAATGCGCATATGAATGATCCGGATACTTACGATCTTGCCGGACGCCGGCCCTTGAGGTTATTTTTCTCGCCAACACCGATGTTGGCGAAATTGTCCGTGGGGATGGTTCTCCTCTGACCCTTCACCGCCCGATTGGGGAGGCTTTTCTTCTTCTCTCCTCCGGAGAGAGTACTCCTCCTCCTCCTCGCTCGGGAGGAGTCCTCGCCGCCGTCAGACGCTTGATTGCGGAACTCTTTCAATCCCCGCGCCACCTTCTTGGCCTTCTTCTCCCAAGACCACGACGGTGCCCGAACCAGCAGCCTTGCTAAATGGGCATTCATCGGTTCTTCCGCATGGGAGCCGGCTGATAAGCAGCTCAGCCTTCTCCATCCATTCCTCACAAAGGAAGAGGCAGATTAAAAACCTCGCTAGAGTCAATCTAATTACTACAAGTGTCCCGTAATGGGGTCAATCACTTACCCCGCCGACGGAGATCGCAAGCTGAATCATGGTCTTCGGTCATGATGCGGGCGATCGCGCTTGAACAGCACCTCCGTGCACCTTCAGACGTTGTATCAAGAGCCCGCCAACGCCCTGGTGCTGTTCCGGATTAAACTCCCACGATTAAATGCCCTTTCTCGCACGGAGAATCCGCCGAGGAGCATGACCTCGACTACGCCGACGAGCCGGAGCCCATTGCTCACCAGCTTCTTGATGCAGGTTCAAGTCCCGCTACCTCCACCGGTCGCCCCACCGCAAGCCCTTCTTTCCGTGAGGTGAGCTGCATGGGGATTCCAGATCTGAATTGGGGCCGCCGCCACGGAAGGCTTGCACGGCTCGGTGATATAGAACCACCCCGACCGCCACCCCTTAACGGAGTCCACGAAGGTCCTTTCTAGTTAAGGGACGCGGGCAACTTGCCCAACATAGCGCCCAAGATTCCGCTTATGCCCCTTCACAACCTTCGCTTGACGTTGAAAGTCTTGAGCCACAGTCAAGTGGGGCCGGATGCAGAGAAAGGCCTCGCACACGACAATAAACGCCGAGATGTTGAGGACAAAGTTCGGCGCTAGATCGTGGAAATCCAGCCGAGAGAACATGATCCCTGGACGAATGGATGGAGCGGAAAGCCAAGTCTCATGGAGGAAATGGGGAAGGAAAACAACCTCTCATGAGGTCCTCGGGTAGGAACGAGCTGCCTGGCCGGGTAGCCGATGCGCGATATTTCCGAAAGGTATCCGTGTCGCAAGAAGCTTGGTGATGTCCTCCTCCTTGGCGGTGGAGGCCATCCACTTGCCTCCCTCCCGACATGTTCGGAGAAGGGTCGAGGCGGAATGCGCGAGCTTGAGCATTGGAGCTTGGGTTCGGGATGGATGAGCAAAGGAGGAAGAAGGCGAGGTGAGAAGGTAAAACCTTATCCCTTATATATAGGCGACAAAACTATGCGCCCTCACCGCCCGGTAAAACTCGCTTATCTCCCAAGCGCCACCATCAATGGCGCGTTGGGTTACCCACGCACGTATTGATGAGAATCCCGAAAAAGGGGAACACGATCTCGCTTCGACGGACGTGCAAGGAAACCGCTTCGCTAAACGCGTCAAGTGGTACAAGATTCAAACAAGGGCTTGGTGCGCGGTGTGATGTCATGCCGCATAATACGCCACAGATTGATCGGTGTATATGTTTTATTCTCTATGTTTGGAACGTGGAAATTATTTTGCAGAGCCGACACTACCTTGGTGTTCATTATCTTCTCCAGATTATTCAAGGAGGAACCCGCCTTGCAATGCCGAACATTATGCACGCCGGACTTATCGCCATTGAAGACCGGTTCAGGGCTACCGAGGAGTCTCGACTAGGGGTGTCCGGACAGCCGGACTATCAATATCCGCCGGACTCGACTACGAAGATAGAGGATTGAAGACTCCGCCGTGTCCTAAGGTACTTTACTTGGCGTGGAAGGCAAGCTTGGCAATACGGATATGTAGATCCCCTACCATTGTAACCGACTCAGGTAACCCTAGCCTCTCGGTGTCTATATAGACCGGAGGGCTTTAGTCCCAGAGGGACACAACATTACATCTCAACAATCATACCATAGGCTAGCTTCTAGGGTTTAGCCTCATTGATCTCGTGGTAGATCTACTCTTGTACTACCCATATCATCAATATTAATCAAGCAGACGAGGGTATTACCTCCATCGAGAGGGCCCAACCTGGGTAAAAACATTGTGTCCTCGCCTCCTGTTACCATCCGCTTAGACGCACAGCTCGGGACCCCTACCCGAGATCCGCCGGTTTTGACACCGACAGTACCTTAGTACCTCGAACTTGTGCATGGGCAACAGAAGATCACATGGGCAAGGCTTGTCGGGCGCCCGCCAAGACGCCTCCACCATTCCCTATTACTGCCATTCAAGAACAAAGTACTAACCAAGAAAACGAAGGCCCCGGCAAGAGGAGCTTGCCGGGAAGGCCAACCAAGGCATCACCAGAAGACTTGCCGCGGCGCCCAAGGCTCCAAGAAAGCCCGGCAAGCCGCAAGCTTGCCGCAAGCACAGAAGAGAAGGGTCATGGCAAGGCACTTGTCATGCAAGGCTGCCACCCAAACTCCAACAGATCCAATGACGTGTCATCACAAGGCCATCCCAAGGGCACGTGGCGAGACACTACGCAGCCATGCGGGCGAGGTGGCAAACGGAGCGCATGCAGAGACGCCATCGTGGCAACCGGTGGCTCACTTAACGGTCACTCCTCCGCATTGTTAGCGACCGGACGGCATTAAATGCCCTTGTCCCCGCCGCCGAGTTAGGTAGGGACACCGCTGGTCACCGTTGTACCAACCCGCGCTTACCTTTCTACCCCTCTTCTTACGCTGCCACCGTGGATCCCCTTCAGAGTATAAAAGGAGGCCCATGCGACGAGAAGAGGTTCGGTCCATTCGACACCCGCAACACCACTATACGCCGCACGCCGAGCAAGATCAAATACAATCACCGGCAGCAGAGGGTGTTATCTCCGAGAGCCCCGGTTGGGTAAAAATTGCCCGCTCCTCTGCCGCCGACCTCGATCCGCTTCCACGACGCCTCCGCCTCCTTGTCGGACTAGAAGGGCCCCGTGCCCCATAGGTGCTCGAGGCACACAGAGACTCGCCCGACATCTTTGGCGCGCTGTAGGGGGCGCCGAGGTCGTGAGCATCCGATCCGGCCCCACGCTACATCAACGCTATCGCCAATATGCCACCGAAGAAGAAGCTTTCGGAGGTGGCCGCCCGCTTACATCGATTCCGCCACCGCCGCCAGAGCAAACGGGCGGTGGAGTGGACGCCGGTGGAGGAGCGGGCGCCGCCGTGGGACTCGCGTCGTCACCAGATCCAAAACAAGGCCCCGCAAGCGCCGGGCGATCAGGCAGACACCGCACCTTCCCTGTGAGGTGCAAGGTCAATAACGCCTGCTCCTAGCACCGTGCTCGCTGGAACAAGGCTGCTGGTGGGTCGCGGACGCCGAGGTCAGCATGCACGCCGCAAGATGTCGGGCGCGAAGCGAGGTACGGTCGCCGCGGCGGGTGTTGCACCTCCTAATCCGTTGGGGAGTCCAAGCACATCCCATTCTCGCGCCATTGCCGCCACCGCCACCTAAGATAGCAGAGGAAGCGCCGCCCAAGCCTACTGCTTTAGACTACCCTCCGCGCCGCACAAGATCGACGATCGAGGATGACCATATACAGCCTCATCGCTTCGCTTAACGGCGATAAACCCCGCGCATCGAAGCGACGAGGTTCTCGCAGGCGCCAGCGCAAGCCGACGCCGACAAGACCGCTGGGGTGCCACTGCACTCCCAGCCAAGGTTAAGTTTGCTACCGCGGACGAACCCCGACGCCGACTCCATCAAGGCTGCCGGACCCACGTAACTCGCCGCGATCAACGCCACGCCCTCCAAGAACGGCAACACGAAGACGCCAGACCAGATCGAGCGCCGGAGAGAAGCGCGACGACAATCTGACCAAGGCGCCGGGCCCGCCGCCGACGCACACACCGAGAAACTGCGACTTGTCAGACGCGCAGGTTGCCCCTGCTCACCCGTGAGCTGCGGCAAGTCTAGTGGCCCAAAACCAAGAACTTGCCGACGCGTTCGAGAAGTATGATGGCAGATACACCTGCCGGAGTTCTCAAAGATCTACACCATCACGGTGCAAAGCTGCGAGGGCGCGACGAGAAGATCTCGCCAACTACTTCCCGCTGGTACTCAAGCCCAACGTTAGATCTTGGTTCATGCACTTGCCGGACGGCTCCATCTCTTCATGGGCGGACCAGGTCATCAGCTTTGTCGGCGCCTTCACGGTGGCCACAAGCCTCACGGCCAGAGAGTGACCTCCACTTGCTCGCCCGTATGAGGGGAGCCCTCGCACAAGTACATACAGAGATTCAGCCAGTGCAGCGCAACATTCCGCACGCCCACCCCGCCGCAGCTTATCGCGCGCTTTATCGTAACGCAGCAACCGCAGGATGAGGGAGGAGATGGCGATATGCAAGATCGAGACGCCGCCGAGCTCTACGCCCGCCGACAAGTGTGTATGGGCTGAGGAGGGGAGGAAAATCCTGAGAGGTTGCAGGAGCGTATGATCTCGACAAGAGGACGCCGCCCGCAAGGAAGAACCGGAGGCGAACAACAGAAGAGAAAGGCTAAGGATGTGCTGGCCGCTGAGCATTCCTAAGAACGGAGGCAGTTCCGACAAGGCCAAAGCCAATGACTCGGGCGAGGCCGTCAGAGCCGCCGACAAGCGTGATGGCTCCGCAAGCGATATTGCAAAATCCACCGCACTAAGGGCCACGATCTCCAAACCTGCAAGAAAGTGGAGCAGATGGCGGAGCTACGTAAAGCCGAACACGAGCGCCGCGATAAGGAGAGAGCCCAGGAGGTGGCGGAGGATCCGCAAGAAGCTTCCGCCGGGAGGGCATCTGCAAGGCCAAGCCACGGCAGGAGACATGCCTCCCCGCCGCCGCGACAAGGACGAAGATGAAGATGAGGATGATGAGATGGAGGAAGATGAGACTGATGACCAGGAGTTTCGTAAGGCAACAGAGGTGTTGTGCATCGACGGCGGCGCTTTCTTTACACGCCGCACCGCCAACTCAAGCAAAGGTGCGAGAGGTAAATGCCATGAGCCGTCTGGCCGAGGCGCCGAAGCTCAAGTGGTCCGCACACCCATCGCTCTTCAACGCTGAGGACCACCCCGACCGCATCACTACCGCCGGGTGCTTGCCAATGTTGGTCTCACTCAGCAATCCGCAACCTCAAGGTCACGAAGGTGTTGGTTGACGGCGGGGGGGCTCGAACTCGATCTCCTCCGCAGGCTCAAGAAGCTCCAGATTCTCGACAACGAGCTCAAGAGACTGGTACCTTTCAAGGATAAATCCGGGAAGGAGCAAGCCAAAGGGAAGGTCACGCTACAAGGACGCTTTGGCAGCGAGCTGAACTTCGTGACGTAAAGAGTCACATTCGATGTTGTTGATATCCCATTACCCTACAATGGGATACTTGGCCGCCCGCACAAGTTCATGGCAGCCTCTCACTATGCATACAATGTGCTCAAGATGCTCGGTCCGTTATGTCATCTCCGGCCAAGGCGACAAGAAGGATGCACTTATCCGCACCGACAAGATCTACCAGAAGCGGCAGCCGCAGCAGAGAGCAAGCCACTCGCCGTTGAAGCTCCCCGGGGGAAGAAGAAAGCCATGTCCGGCGAGAGCAGCTCTAGTGCCCACTCTGGCAAGCGCGCCTCTCCGGAGTGCTGCGCTGCCGTCGAGGACGCACCATCGAGCTCTACTGGCAAATATAGGAAGACGAAGGCAGATCTACCAAAGACTAAGCCCAGCAAGAACAGCTCTGGTGCCCGCCCAAAGAAGCACGCCTTTGGAGTGCGCACGCTGCGCCGAGAATGCGCCATCGAGCTCCACCGCCAAGAGGGCTAAGAAGGCCCGCTGAAGCTTTTGAATTGTATTCTTGAGAATCAGACTTTGTATGAAGAACCCACGCGCAGAAGGGTTGAATCAGGGCTAAGTTGCACCTTTGATCTGTTTCGAGTCCGCTCGACGATGAAAGTGCGCTGCAACTAGCCCGACGAGTTTTTCCTGCCGGAAGCAACACCGCCAGCGGGCTGCTGACGTCCTGCACTCAGCAAGTGTGTTTGCACCGGCGGGTCCCCTGAAAGCGTGAGGGAGAAAACATACAAGGGAGGAGGTCAAGGAGAAGCACGACCTCGGCGGACCGCTGAAGACGGAAAAGCTAAGTCACCCAAGCTTTTGTACAGAGCACTTTTTAGTCCTAAGCTTTTATGTTATAGTCCTCAAGTGTTTGCCCCCTGTACGAAAAACTTGTGCGCGGAGGAACCAACTCGTGGTTAAGTTGCGCCCTGCTTTGTTTCCAGTCCGCCAACAATACAAGTGCGCAGAATCGCCCGAGAACGCTTTTTGCCGAAACAACACCGCCAGCTGGGTTGCCGACGCTCCGCACTCAGCAAGTGTGTTAGCGCCGCAAGTTACCTAGAAGCGAGGGTAACAACGCATAAGGGATGTAACAAAGTAGAGGACGAACATAGCAAGCCTTGCCGTGGGACGCCCTTCAGATGAAAACTTGTGCGCAGAGGAGCTAACTCGCGCTGAATTGCACCTTGATTTGCTCCCGAGTCCGCCGACAATGAAAGTGCTGTAATTAGCCCGACGGTTTCTTGTCGGAGGCAACACCGCCAGCGGCTGCTGACGCCAAGACTCAGAAGCGGTATACACCGCAAGTCCCCTAAAAAGCGAGAGTGTAAACATACGAAGGACGGCATGGCATTGCGCCGCCTAACCGCCACGCCACTTAAAGAGTAACTCACTACGGCGCTTGTCTCAGATATTTTCTTGACCATGATAACAGCGCCAAAAAACCGTATGGGCGATCGGCATAGGGGCCCCTGCAAACCGTTCACTGGGGCTGAAAGTACCAAAGTTCCTTCGCACTGTGCCAGATCCCTGAGGCCGCCACAAGAATAAGGGCAAGGAAAGGCGCACCGGCACCTAGGTCTCGGCGGAGCCAGAGTTGCCGGGGGTTGCGAACGCTAAGATTCATCCCCGACGGACCAGAGTCGCAGGGGGCTGCGGTATCAGATAAGTTTTTCATCCCTCGTCATGCATCCTTTATGGACAGGGGAATGCGAAGCTGCGTCCTCGAACGGACGCATCTTTGTAGGGAAAACTCAGACGAGGAGGAGCCAAGTCGTAGTTAAGTTGCCTTGATTTGTTTCCGAGTCCGCCAACAATACAAGCGCTGCGTGAATCGCCCGACAAGGTTTCTTGCCGAAACAACACCGCCAAAGAAGGCCGACGCTCCGCACTCTAAGCAAGTGTGTTAGCGCCGCAAGTTCCCTAGAAGCGAGGGTAAAACGCACAAGGCACAAAATCCAGTGAAGGACTTCATCCGGCAAGCATTCCCCTCCATTCATTAAAAAAACATCCCAATTTAGTACAAGTCCACAGAGGATGAAAAACATGATAGAGAGGATTACAGATTTGGAATGCAACTAAGGCCCGAAGGCTTACAAATTAAAAGATAAGATGCCCGTAATCCCTCTCCTGTTTCTCTCTTCAGGAGGTAGGTCAAGGAGGCCCCGGCGAGAGAAGCTTGCCGGGGAGGGCAAAAGGGGCGCCTAGGTGAACTACGGGTGCCAGAAGACACCAAGAGAACCTCCCGGGGGCCGGCCAGGAGCTTGGCGGAGACGGAGGCGCCGGAGGCGAGCTTGAAGACGGGCGGCGGACGCCAAGACGCTGTCGAGGGCACCTCGCCTCAGATTCGACTTGACGGCCTTGCTGCCACCCTCTTCCTCTTCCGCAGCCTTCCTACGCCAGCCGCCCAAGGAGACGGCCCCGGAGTTCAGGTCGGGCGACCCGGATGATGGGGTCGCTGGTGGCGACGAGGCGGCGTCGACGACTAGTCGGACTCACCGCCGCCGCCGTTGCCGCTGCCGCTCTCCTCCTCGCTACTCGCCGAGGGGAGTTCGCTATCGGAGGAGCTGTCACACAAAGATCTCGCCCGGTGCCGAGTCCTCAAGACCTTGACGGCGAGAAGGTCGCCTCCATTAACTTGAAATGGAGGGTAAACCCCGCCGCCAAGCTGTGGATGCGGCGAACGCCTTCCACCCTCGATCGAAGTACATCACGCCGGGCCGGGATACGACACTAACTCGAAAAGCCGCCGATCCCGCAGCCCTCATGCGCAACTCCAACATCTCGGCGGATCCGTTCCATTGCGCCGCGAACGGGCCAGAGACGGAGGCGGCGACGAGGTGCTCGGCGCAGCTTGACGAAGAACTCCTGTGGTCGCCCCAGCAGTGGACCGCCTCAAGGAGAGGAGCTGCCGGCGAGACGGGGTGGCGCACCACCCCGCCGCCTCCCGAGCGCCCGACCACGCCCATGACTCCGCTCCTGCCTCGCCTCCATTTTCCTCGTGGCTGGCTCCGCCACGGGTGCAGGATAGGAGAGGTGCGCTGCCGGTGGCGACCCTCGCCGCCACGTATGAAGGATCGGGTTCCTCCCTCCATGGCGTATGGGAGGAAAAGTAACGGAAGTTGAAGACGGAGGAAGAAGAGGAAGTGCGGGACTATTGTGCTCCCCATCCGCCCTTTTTAAAGGGAGAGGTGGGGGCTCGGCCGCCCCGCTCACCCAATCAAGGCACGAGGAGGGCAGAGGAGCGGGGCCGACTCGCCATCCTCGCTGCGGACGGCTCGGTTCCCACCTTCGCCGCCACGACCCCCACGCATGGGAGCAGCGCGGCTAAAAAGCGGAGCCGAGCGACGGTTTAAATGACTCACCCTGCCCGTGATCACGGGTGGATGCCTTAAAGATCGCACGCACCACCCACGCCCCACGACGCCGCAATCGACGCTGCGCTGTAAGAGAGCGTGGGCACGGAGTCCGGTGGTGGGCGGACCAGTGCCGCTGCGTCTGCAGATCGCTTTTGGGCCTCGCCCAACAACGCCGCACCGCAGGTGGCCCAGTGCCGGGGCCTCTGTCGGTGTACTAAAGTAGGGGTACCTTAGTACCCGAACTTGTGCACGAGCAACAGAAGACCTCACGGCAAGGCTTGCCGAGCGCCCGCCAAGATGCTCCACCATTCCCTATTATCGCCATTCAAGAACAAAGTACTAACCAAAGAACGAAGGCCCGGCAAGAGGAGCTTGCCGAAGGCCAACCAAGGCATCACCAGAAGACTTGCCGCGCGCCAAGGCCCCAAAAGCAGGCCCGACAGTCAGCAAGCTTGCCAAGACAGAAGAGAAGGGTCATGCAAGGCACTTGTGCAAGGCTGCCACCCAAACTCCAACAAGATCCAGCGGCGTGTCATCACAAGGCCATCCCAAGGGCACGTGGCGAGACACTACGCAGCCATGCGGGGCGAGGTGGCAAACGGAGCAGACAGAGACGCCATCGTGGCAACCGGTGGCTCACTTAACGGTCACTCCTCTCCGATCAAGATGCGACCGGACGGCATTAAATGCCCTTGTCCCCGCCGCCGAGTTAGGTAGGGACATCATATCACCGCTGTACCAACCTGCATTTTTACCTTTCTACCCCCTCTTCTTACGCTGCCACCTGTGGATCCCCCCTTCAGAGTATAAAAGGGAGGCCCATGCGCACGTAGAAGAGGTTCGGTCCATTCGACACCCGCAACACCACCATACGCCGCGACGCCGAGCAAGATCAAATACAATCACCGAAGCAGCAGAGGGGTGTTATCTCTCCGAGAGCCCCGGTTGGGTAAAATTGCCTGCCTTCCTCAAGGCCGACTTCGATCTGCTCACAAGACGCCCGCCTCCCTTGTCGGACTAGAAGGGGCCCTCGTGTTCTATAGGTGCTCGAGGTCACACAGAGACTCGCCCGACACTCCCTTTCCGCGGACGGACGCGCGGATCAAGGACCAACGGTGAGAGAGAGAGGCCACCGCAACCTTGTGTGAGATACTCAAGAGCGACAAACCGTGCACGCAAGGCTCCATTGTATATAGTGAGCGGACTACCTTTTTTCTCCATAAAAATCATTTTATATTCTCAGGTAATGCGCTATTGAGCGCTATAACTTTATTTAAAAATAACGCGACAATGTGTCAAGTCAAACTTTGTTTCAGGCAAAGCGTGGTACACGACCTCCTAGGTAAACAACCGCCACAGCTGCTCAAATTAGCACATGGGCTGCCATTTCAGAAGAAATGAGCTCCACCTGTACCCGCTGGTGTGGTTGGGCACGGCGTGAGTACATGCACGGTGCACCTATTCTCTTCTTGTATACATACACCACCTACGTGGGGTTGTGTGAGAGAGATACAAACCTAGAGAGATATAGTGTGTGGGTTCTTGAGAGTTTTTTTGGGGGGGGGGGTTCAATCAAAAAATGTAACATATGCAATGTGTCTGAAATAGAGTCATGGATATAACATATATATAGCGGGGGCGATCCACGAGAAGAGAGTGGAGGTATCACCGGCTTGAGGTGTCCATAGAATCAAAAAGAGGGACGATGTGCGTGTGTGCGCGCACGATCGATAAAGAGTGGCATCGAATTTGTGTGTGCCAACGTCAAAGATATAGAGTGGCTGGCCTACTGGAATGTGAGAGGGGACATGTGCGGTTTGTCTTTGTGGCATGGATACCTACCTGCAGCGCTCGACTATCGGCGTGTGGTGGGGGAAGAGGGAGGCCCAATTAACTATAGAGGTACAATGGCTGGTATATGTGTGGAGGAGGAGAGAGGCCTACCTCATGTACTAAGGAGATCGATCTGCCTCATGTATTAAGGGAGATCAATCGGCATCCATGCATATGTGTAGGAGAGGAATAAGGTTGAGAGAGAGAGACAGAGCTAGAGTGTTGGAGGGGGTGGTAGTGGAGTTGCTTCTAACAAATGGTGGGATAGGCTTGCTAGACAAACGGAGGGCACGCCCGCAATATCAATAAGAGAGGAGATGGTTGCTTGTCGCCCTGGCACGCAAGGCAGGAGAGATGGGCCAGAGGCATGCACGAATGATGAGGGGGGACGATGTGGCTGTGGTAAGCAGACATAACTACATAGGAAGATCAATCGCCCTTTGTTAGAGAAAGGAGAGACATAACTTGTGAGGTACGTCGATCGATGGGGGGGGGGTAGTTAAAGTCGATCCAGGTATATGTTGGGAGATTGATCGGTATACATGCATGTGTGTGTTAGAAGCAAACGAGGCACAAGGAGAAGGATAGAGATAGAGGGATGATGCATGTAGGAGCTGGTACAAGAGGCATACTATATCGAGCAGGGAGGAGTGTGCGAGTACGAGAACGATGAAACGAGTGGTGGGAGTGAGGCATGGACGGTGACAAAAGAAAAGGGGAAGCTTGTGTTTGTGCTAGGCACACCTGGCTAGAGAGGCATATCGATCGATGTGTGCCGTAAAGAAGGAGCTGGGGGGCCTACACACACCATGGGTGAACGACCTAAAGTGAAAAGACGAATTTGCGCAATGGAGCTAGAGAAAGCTGAGGGAGGGTGAGAGGGATGCGGGCATGTGCATGCACAAGAGAAAGTTAGCGCTAGGTACAAAGATAAGAGGGTTGTGTGGGTGTAAAAGACGAATAGAGATCATATATACTTCATTATAAAAAGCAAATTCAGATATTTGAAGAATTTATCATAGTGTTTTAAACCAACGCATGTGTGAATATATATATAACGGTGATACACATGGTGTGTTTATGAACATGTTATACTACATTTCATATATTTTATCTCTACTCTTATAAAAAAACTAAGTTGTTGATGATGGTGTGCCAGCCATCCTGCATTATAGGCCGTCCGATTTATATCTGGCGGATAGCAAGGAAACTATGATGGTTGAAGTTGGCAACAATCATGATTGTAGATTCTTATTGAAATAGAGAAACAAATTCAAATTTAGTTCGAATTGCAGCGGTAGTGTAGACATTTGGAATGCACTAAAATGTTGGCATGAGTAGGTTACATGCATTATACAGCAAGCAAAAAAAATTTAATCGGACATAACATGGATTCATATTTTCCTTCCATCTATATAGGGCGAATGAGATTTTTAAGACCGCTTTTGACTATTGACAAGATTAATAGTACATGACATGCACAATGTGAAAATTATATCATTGAAAGAACCTTTCATGCACGGGTTAACGGTGTGCTTTGTGTAAGTTGCATGTCATATATCATTTCTCTAATATTTGGTCAAAGTTAGCATCAAAAACGATTAGGCCCTATATAGATGGAAGGAGGGAGTAGCTTTGAATAGCATTTGTATAGTAAAACGGGAAAGACTCTCTTTGTGTGGTGTGAATAGTTTTATTTTTTCGCTTTCTTTTTGGTTGAGGGAAGTGCGAATTGATTTGGTACGCATAAGTACAATATTACTACACGTTAGGCTTGTCCCTAAAATTCAACACGCGCCTTGTTATATCCCGAAAATTCAGATATCGTGCTCCCAAACGGCAGTTTCACAACCCGCGCTTTGCTATCCCGAAATTACAACGCTAAAACTCCTCCACCGCCAAACCCGACACGTGAAATCCCCTTCTAACCTCGAACCGAAGGGCCGCTTAGTTCAAATTGGTGGGGGTACTTTTGTAACACACCCTACATTTTGGACAAGTGCGCCCCTAAGTCATGCTTCACCCTCCCATCGCCTCTTTTCGCCATTTGAAATCCCAGTGCCGCCATAACCTCTCCGCTCCAGCCCAAACCCCACCTCCTCCGTCCGCCACGCCACCGCTGCTCACCGAGTTTCTTCCTCGACGACGCCGCCCACCGCAACAGCTCGACGCCCTCGCCCACCTCCCTGATGAGGATCCGCCGTCCATCTCGCCGTCCCGCGGTTCAGCCGCCTGCCCTCCACCTCCAAGGAGCTGCTCCGACGACGCTTCGCCTATCGTGGCTGCTCCATCCCCACAAAGACCGCTTAACCTGCTCCACCGAACCGCAGATCCTCACCGACTCCGGACGGCAAGCCTACTCGGCGCCACCAAAGAGGTTGTACACTCATCGATTGCACCTTCTCCTTAACTCGACCTCCCGCGCCGACGGTGCTCCATCCCGCACCCGCATGGAGCGGCTACCTTGAACTGCCCATGGCGACATCTCCATGGCGGCTCTCCTCAATGCGAGGCCCCTTCGTCGCGGCGTTCATACCAGCCGGATCTCTGCCGCCAGCTCGGCTCTCGCCGCTTGTTTCGCGATGTTGTTGCCCGGCTCTCGCCGATCGCCACTCGCCCAGCCTGCTGCTGCTTCCTCGCTCGGCTTGCTGCTCTGCTCCGATTAAGCCACACTTGGGCCGATCGAATCGACTTTTGGGTCACCAATTTTCAGGGGTTGGGGGCTCACCGAGTTAAGGAAGAACCACCCGCAGCTGGGACGGGCTCACGGAGAGGTACCCCACTATCTATCTTAGGGTTCAGTGGGGGGCTAGAGGGCTGGCCGGGCGGCGGTGGCGAAGTTGTTTCGGGGGCGAGGCGGCGCTGGGCCGGGCGGTTCGCCGGTGGTGGCAAAGTGCTCAAGGGTGTGCAAAGTTGAAGATGAACTGCAAGCCCTCCCTAAACAACATGTCAAGTGCCTCTGCTACCATTGCTCAGGGCCGACCGTAGTATTCAGATTCCACAAGAAATTTCAGTTTCGACGCTTAAGTTCGTGAGTCAACAGTTTTTACCTCATATGTTGTAGTCGTGGTTTTTGGTGCTGTTAATTTTACATCCATTTTTCATCATCTATTGGAGATGCTATTAGAATCCCACTTGAGATTGACGATGTATGTCTTGTGCTGCTTCAGCCTTGACGTCTTACGGCTCACCGGAGCTACTCCAACGACAGAATGATCCATCACAATGAGCAAAGGCTCTCGACGCCATCTATAGATTCCTCGATCTTCCTCCACACCTCCGACAGCCACCGCTCAACCGCTTCAATGACCAACCCAATGATGCCGAGGTCGACACGGCCACGGCAAAGAGGTTGTACACTTGTTGCATCACTTATTACTATACATTCACGCCGATCCATTAGGGCTATTTTGGTTCAACGGAAAACGCCGATCCACCGGGTTGTTACCATCACTCTAAATTTCTGCATGCTCTCTTATATAATCTCACCATATTTTTTCATATGCATGTCGATATTGTACACATCATGCTGAACATGTAGAGAAAAAGAGAATAGTTTTATGCTGGCTATACAATGTCATGCGACATCGCCCATGGTGGGTTCAATGGCAAACCCTCCCTACCCTCTCCGCATTGTAATCCAGAGGAAGATATCCGCTCGAGGCATATTCGCATAATCACCGACCACTCCTATTTACCCCCAAGGTGTTTGCTCCACCTTGGCGTGATGATGTTAGTCATATCATGCATATGTTGCCTTGCAAAGTTGCCTACTTTTGACATCATATATGTCATCTCGCTTAGTTTAGACATGTTCTCAGAATGCCACCAGTTTAGTTTCTATATCATATATGAGAATTATGCGCCTCATGTCTTTTAGCCAGCCATCATATATGTGAAATGTGCAATGCCATCCTGCTTAACCGCACATCATATATTTGAATGATATCTTGCCCATCCTTTTCTTCATTACATTTCCATTTGTCGACAATGTTTGTACATTAAACTACTCTTCCCGTGAATCAGCCATTTGGGTGGGAGATGGAAAACTGGAGGAAAACAAGGCCTTCAGAGCGCATGCTGCTACCTGTCAAGGCATCTCTTGTTGGGTCCCGATAGCTCCTCGAGATGGATTCGAGATGATGACCAGTCCTATTCCCCAATCGAGGTGTATGCTCTAACTTGGCACGGTTATATTGCTCATATCATGCATACGGTGTCTTGCATTGCATAGTTTAGACATCATATTCACAATATTCAACACCATGTTCTTAGTTCAGACATCATATCGAATGCCCTCTGTTTAGCATATAAATCACATATGTGAATTACATGATTCGATCCTGATTACTTAGATAACATGTAGGTGAATTATGTCATGTGATCTTGTTTAGTTATTCATCATATCTTTGAATTATGTTATGCTATGCTATCCAGTTTAGATAGACATCATATATGTGAAATTATGTCATGCTATCCGTTTTAGTTAAACAATATACATGTCAACTATTTCATGCCCTCTTTTTCCACACTATCTATTGCATCTGCTCTCTCGTACAATGTCTGTGACATTCAACTATGTTTCCTATTTATCACCATTTGAATTGGAGCGGTGATGCCAAGATTCAGTGGAATAAAACACGGTCTTCAAATAAAACAAGTGCTACCTCTTGGTGGAGATAGCACCCAGCTTGTACATGCACAAGAACCAGCCCTACTACACATAACCCAAACTCGCAGATTGTACCCCTCACCGCTGATGGACAGAGAACCAGCTTCACCCAATCTAACCCCAACCCCAGCCAATAGTAACCTGGGCTCCTGCTGACACAACACCATCTCCACCACAGCTCCCAAACAAGAGTAGTTAGTAAGGCAGCTCCAAAGGCCCAAAGGGCCAAGATTATCATGGCGAACCCAACTCCACCAGCTAGTACGCCTATTCCTGTGGAGGAAGCACAACCAGCCAAATAGTTTAGCATCTATCACATTTGATGTTGTTAAATCAGATAAAAGCGATCTTCCCATATTGGAAATATTATATCAAGATGAAGGAAAATGCCACAGTGTGTTTGTCCAGAGTTATGTGTAAGTAATGTTATTCATGGCAATTACTTTGCTTCTTCCCCATACATCCTACCTCCATGATGGTTATAATACAGCAATTTTTCCCATTTTTCTCTAAAAGAAGGACCGATTTGGAAACTCAGATGAGGTAACCTGTGGTAATATCTCCGCTATCTTCAAGAATGCTTGGTGGCAAGATCGAATTACTCAAGAAAACATACTTCACCGCAAAGAAACTCATCAAATTCCCTTACGCTCTCCCCGAGACACATTTATCGGACGATGATCGGGAACGCTTTGTTCTCAGATCGTCCCGAACCAAGAATGTGGTAAGGTCTATGAGCTCATTTTCTATTTTTAAGTATTTTATTCTTGTGTCTTCATCAGACTGCTCATGTAGAACAAGTGCCTAAACCTGAAGAACAACTATTCTAATTTAAGATTCCATTGCTATCATAGTTCAAAAAAGCGCTAGGCGTTAATTGTGCGTTTTGCCACCGCCTTGCGCTTTACTAACCAAAGAGCATGCTTATGCGCAGTTATGCATAGATTATGCGTAGTTATGCGCAATGCATTTTGCCAACGCCTAGAGCTTAGGCGCGCTTAAGCGCTCGCTTAGGCGCGCCTTTTTTAACTATGATTGCTTTGCTCTTGTATCACTGTATTTACTCATACAAACTTATTTTTAAATTGAAGGATCCAATCGATACTCCAATGGCACAGCAGGTATGTTCATGCATGTTTCTTTAATAGGTTTGCTCTTATCAATAGCTCTGTTGATTTCAATTTCAATTGTGTATACAGTTGACTTTCATATCATGCACATTACTAGCATCACAACAGAGCCAATAGTGTTGTTGTTCATGTAGACCCGTGGTACCCATTTGAAATCTTGTTGTGCCGTGTAGTTTCCCACGCTTTGTATTCTTTCACTGCTGCTTTGTCTTGAACTGATATGATTTGAACTGTGTCTCTATTTTGATTTGGCAAAACAATGCAGTGACCATAGGACATAGATATATGTTTGTTTGATGCTTTTGTTATGTACTAGTACTTGGCAATAGAAGACTTGGTAGTTTAATCCTGTCCACCTTACTAATGAACTGGTTCACCAAAATGAGTTTCATATACTAGTACATGCTAAACTTGTTATGTGTCTACTTGTTTCTTCTTTTAGAATGCTGACAGAATATTGGGGAAGAGTGCCTTATTAAGAAATGGTAAAGGAAGTAATGCAGATAAGGTTCAGGATAGTGACACATCCTTGTTGGTCTCCAACAAAGCTAATAAAACAGCTAAGGAAGACACTCTTGAAGATAGCGAGACAACCCCAAAGTCCTGTCTTGGTTTAGTGTTCGAGTTACTGGCCACTACCACATGCACAAGCTATTCAAACTCACTGTCTGAATCAGTTTGGTTTCTTGAGTCTCAACTATAAGCTGAAAGACATCAATCAGCTGTGCTGCGACAAGAAGCGGAAGGACTGCGGAAGTCCCTGGAGCATTCAGATGCATACTTTCTGGTGCAACAGCAAGCGTTGGAGGATTTTAGCGCCAAACAGACAAAGCTAATCAGCTTGCTGCTTATTGCCGCATGGTGGATACCCAGATAACGCTTTCTTGAGCTCTTCCGTTGTTTCAGCTTATGTTTTGTTTTGTCGCCGCTTATTTGCAATCGTGGCCAATTTTGACGGCCAAAGGTATGTAATATGCTGCTTTGTTCCCTATATTTGCAATCGGTATAACTTTGATGCCCAAAGGATGTAATATGTGTAATAGCAAAGAATAGGCTAGCCTTAATTGCTTGCTTATTTATTTCCTTATTGTCTTGTTTAGTTGTTTGCTTGTAGTCACTTGAAAGTGCAACTAATCCCCGGTGGTTTTGGTAATTAATAACAACATATATATCATTGAACTAATAGTTACTTGAGAATTATTTCAGAGAGTTCAAGGATATGGGTATGGCAAGGACCCAAGAAGTGGACCCTCAAAATGCTAAGGCAAGCATTGGCAAAAGCTCAAGACTCCATTTTTGGTTTAGTGATCCAATATCACATTGAGTCCATAGGAAAAGCCAATACTATTAAAAGGGATGAGGTTATGATGATGATCCGTTGCTCAAGTGCTTAGTGATACATCTCCTAAACTATTAGTAACTTTCACCGCCATATACACTCATAAGTAATCTCGGTCCCACCGATATTCCAAACTCACCACACCGAGATGAACCACCTCACCATAAGCCAAACCCTAGCAAACTCGGATTTTCCGATTCAACTCGGTCTCACCGAAATATGAGTTGCCAAGCTTCAGAATCTTCGTCATCAAATCGGTGTCACCGAGATGATGAAGTCGGTCCCACCAAAATTGGCATGCTCTTGTCATTGCACCTAATCGGACTAACCGAGATTGTATTTTCTGTCCCATCGAAAATCCCAACGCTCACATTATTTGAACTATTGGTCTCACCGAGTTGTCAACTTCGGTCCCACCGAGATTGGTCAAATGTGTGTAACGGTTGGATTTGTGTGGAGGCTATAAATACCCCTCCACCCCTCTTCATTCGTGGAGAGAGCCATCGAAAGAACTACCACTCCTACCTTACATTTCGAGAAGAGAACTACCTACCCTTGTGTTGAGATCAAGTTGCTCCACTCCCACCATATGAAGCTTGATCTCTAGCCTTCCCAAGTTGCTTTCCACTCAATCCTTTCTTCCACCACAGCCAAATCAAGTGAGGAGAGTTGAGTGTTGGGGAGATTATCATTTGAAGCACAAGAGCAAGGAGTTCATCATCATCAACAACATCTATTACCTTTTGGAGGATGGTGCCTCCTAGATTGGTTAGGTGTCGCTTGGGAGCCTCCACGAGATGTGGAGTTGAACCAAGAAGTTTGTAAGGGCAAGGAGATCGCTTACTTCGTGAAGATCTACCCCGAGTAAGGCTAGCCTCCGTGGGCGAGGCCATGATGGAATAGACAAGGTTGCTTCTTCGTGGACCCTTCGTGGGTGGAGCCTCCGTGGACTCTCGCAGCTGCTATTCTCCGTGGGTTGAAATCTCCATCAACGTGGAAGTACGATAGCACCACCTATCGGAACCACGAGAAAAATCACCGCTCCAAAATTGCGCTTGCTCTTCTCCACCTCTCTTTACTACATGTGCAATTTACTTTCCGCTGCCTATACTCTAGAATTGCATGTAGGGTGATGCTTGACTTGATCATAATTGTGAATCGCCAAAAACTGTTCTTTGTCAAAAGGCAGAATTTTTATATTGTCAAGTAGTCTAATCACCCCCTCTAGACATACTTTCGATCCTACAAGTGGTATCGAGCTTTGGTCTCCATTGTATTGGTTTTCATTGCATTGACTCCATAAGCTTGGTTTCACAACCTAGGAGAGTATGGCGCCTAGTGAGGGTAATTTTCGAGAGGTCCTTACTTTGATGGTACAAGTTTTGCTAGTTGGAAGCATAAAATGAAAATGCATATTCTTGGCCATAACCCACCAAGATGAGGCATTATTTGTGTTGGTATGCAAGGTGAATTCTTCGAGGAAGGAAAAGTTTCGGATCGCTGGTTACAACGAAGAATTGCGGATGTTGCAAAACAATGCTCAAGCTTGTGACATTCTCTTCAATGCCTTGTGTCCCGAGGAGTTCAACAAAATCAGCCGCCTTGAGAATGCAAAAGAGATTTGGGATACTTTGGTTGAAATGCACGAAGGTACCGAGTCCGTGAAGGAATCGGCTAGATGTTCTTCAAGGTCAACTTGACAAGTTCAAGATGAAGGAAGGTGAAGGAGTCGCTGAATGTACTCTAGGCTTGCTCTCATCACAAATGAGATTGCCAAATTAGGAAGCGAAGAAATGACCGATCGATTCATCATCAAGAAGATTCTCGAGCTTTGGATGGAAAGTATGACACCGTGTGCACTTTGATCCAAATGATGCCAAACTACAAGAATCTCAAGCCAACCAAGTCATTGGAAGAATTGTTGCTCATGAGATGACACTTAAGGATAAGGAAGAGCTTCACAACAAGTCAAGTGGTGCTTACAAAGCTACAAGTGATGCTCCCACAACCTCAAGTGACAAGTTAGTTTCCAATGAAGAGATAAGCCTAATGGTCAAGAACTTCAACAAATTCTACAAGAATAGAGGCAAAGAGAGAAGCTCAAAGTCTAGATCATATGATGAAAAGAGATCTTCTAGTCGTGATCGAATCGCTATAATTGTGGAAGACCTTGACACTACTCAAATGAGTGTACGACTCCCCACAAGAGAAGAGAAGAATCTCCAAGAAGAAGAAGCTCAAGAGATGAGTCACCTCGTAAAGAGAGAAGGAGTAGAGATGATCGTTATGAACGAAGACCCTCTCGGAGAAGCAAGGATTCGGAGAGGAAAGACAAGTCATCAAGGAGCTACACAAGAAGAAAACATCAAGCTCATGTAGGTGAATGGGTCTCCGCCCGACTCGGCTAATCAATCCAAGGAAGCTATCACTCCAACTCCGACTACAAATAAGATGAAGGTGTTGCCGGTCTTGCTCTCAGATCCTCCAACTCCAACTCCTATGACTTATTTTATTCACTAAATGAGGGAATTGGAAGATGCTTCGAAAGTGCAACTAATCCCCGTGTGGTTTTGGTAATTAATAACAACATATATATCATTGAACTAATAGTTCTTGAGAATCATTTCGTAAAGTTCGTGATATGGGTATGGCAATGACTCAAGAAGTGGACCCTCAAAATGCTAAGGAAAACATTGGCAAAAGCTCAAGACTCCATTTTTGGTTTAGTGATCCAAGATCACATTGAGTCTATAGGAAAGCCAATACTATTAAAAGGGATGAGGTTATGATAATGATCCGTTGCTCAAAGTGCTTAGTGATCTATCTCCCAAACTATCAGCAATCTTTCATTCCAATATACACTCATAAGTAATCTCGGTCCCACCGATTCCATAAATTCACCACACCGAGATGAACCACCTCACCATATAGCCAAACCCTAGAAATTTCGGATTTTCCGATTCAACTCGGTCTCACCGAAACTAGTGTTGCCAAGCTTCAGAATCTTTTGTCATCAAATCGGTGTCACCGAGATGATAAAGTCGGTCCCACCGAGATTGGCAAACCCTAGTCTTTGGAAGAATCGGACTCACCGAGATTGTATTTTCGGTCCCATCGAAAATCCCAACGCTCACAAGATTTGAACTTTCGGTCTCACCGAGTTGTCAACTTCGGTCCCACCGAGATTGGTCAAATGTGTGTAACAGTTGGATTTTGTGTGGAGGCTATAAATACCCTCCACCCCCTCTTCATTCGTGGAGAGAGCCATCGAAAGAACTACCACTCCTACCTTACATTTCGAGAAGAAAACTACCTACCCTTGTGTTGAGATCAAGTTGCTCCACTCCCACCATATGAAACTTGATTTCTAGCCTTCCCAAGTTGCTTTCCACTCAATCCTTTCTTCCACCACAGCCAAATCAGTGAGGAGAGTTGAGTGTTGGGGAGATTATCATTTGAAGCACAAGAGCAAGGAGTTCATCATCACCAACACCATCTATTACCTTTTGGAGGGTGGTGCCTCCTAGATTGGTTAGGTGTCGCTTGGGAGCCTCCACAAGATGTGGAGTTGAACCAAGAAGTTTGTAAGGGCAAGGAGATCGCCTACTGTGAAGATCTACCCGAGTAAGGCTAGTCCTTCGTGGGCGATGCCATGATGGCATAGACAAGGTTGCTTCTTCATGGACCCTTCGTGGGTGGAGCCTCCGTGGACTCTCGCAGCCTGCTACCCTCCGTGGGTTGAAGTCTCCATCAACGTGATTGAAGATAGCACCACCTATCGGAACCACGAGAAAAATCTCCGTGTTCCAAATTGCGCTTGCTCTTCTCCACCTCTCTTTACTACATGTGCAATTTACTTTCCGCTGCCAATACTCTAGAATTGCATGTAGGGTGATACTTGACTTGATCATCATTGTGAACTTGCCAAAAAACTTGTCTTTATCAAAAGGCTGAATTTTTATATTGTCAAGTAGTCTAATCACCCCCCCTCTAGACATACTTTCGATCCTACATGTGGTATCAGAGCTTTGGTCTCCATTGTATTGGTTTCATTGCATTGACTCCATAAGCTTGGTTTCACAACCTAGGAGAGTATGGCGCCTAGTGAGGGTAATTTTCAGAGAGGTCCTTACTTTGATGGTTCAAATTTTGCTAGTTGGAAGCATAAAATGAAAATGCATATTCTTGAACATAACCCCGCCGATGGGGCATTATTTGTGTTGGCTTGCAAGGTGAGTTCTTCGAGGAAGGAAAAGTTCCGGATCGTGAAGCTACAACGGATGAATTATGGATGTTGCAAAACAATGCTCAAGCTTGTGACATTCTCTTCAATGCTTTGTGTCCCGAGGAGTTCAACAAAATCAGCCGCCTTGAGAATGCAAAAGAGATTTGGGATACTTTGGTCGAAATGCACGAAGGTACCGAGTCCGTGAAGGAATCAAAGCTAGATGTTCTTCAAGGTCAACTTGACAAGTTCAAGATGAAGGAAGGTGAAGGAGTCACTGAAATGTACTCTAGGCTTGCTCTCATCACAAATGAGATTGCCGGCTTAGGAAGCGAAGAAATGACCGACCGATTCATCATCAAGAAGATTCTCGAGCTTTGGATGGAAAGTATGACACCGTGTGCACTTTGATCCAAATGATGCCAAACTACAAGAATCTCAAGCCTACCAAGTCATTGGAAGAATTGTTGCTCATGAGATGACACTTAAAGATAAGGAAGAGCTTCACAACAAGTCAAGTGGTGCTTACAAAGCTACAAGTGATGCTCCCACAACCTCAAGTGACAAGCTAGTTTCCAATGAAGAGATAAGCCTAATGGTGAAGAACTTCAACAAATTCTACAAGAGTAGAAGCAAGGAAAGAAGCTCAAAGTCTAGATCATATGATGAAAAGAGATCTTCTAGTCATGATCGAATCGCTACAATTGTGGAAGACCCGACACTACTCAAATGAGTGTTCGCTCCCCACAAGAGAAGAGAAGAATCTCCAAGAAGAAGAAGCTCAAGAGAAGAGTCACCTCGAAAGAGAGAAGGAGTAGAGATGATCGTTATGAACGAAGATCCTCTCGGAGAAGCAAGGATTCTGGAGAGGAAAGACAAGTCATCAAGGAGCTACACAAGAAGAAAACATCAAGCTCATGTAGGTGAATGGGTCTCCGCCCGACTCCGACAATCACTCCGAAAGAAGCTATCACTCCAACTCCGAATACAACCAAGATGAAGGTGTTGCGGTCTTGCTCTTGTGTCCTCCAACTCCAACTCCTATGACTTATTTGATTCACCAAATGAGGGAATTGGAAGATGCTTCATGGCTAAAGGCCCCAAGGTATCACACCCTGAATTTATTGACTTTGATAGTGATGAGGATGACTTGCTTGGTGAAGATGAGCTTTTACATGACAAATCTAGTGAGCCTAGTAATGATGAACATGCTAGTAGTCTTTATAGTCGAGAAGAGTCGAATGACAATGCTATGAAGGAGATTGAGCGCTTAACTAAAGAACTAAACACTCTTAAGTTAGCTCATGAAACAACTCAAGAAGATCATAGAGAGCTCCTAAGATCTCATGAGAAGCTACGCTCGAGAAGCTCAATCTAGAGCAAGAACATGAGTTTCTAAAAGCAATCAATGACGATCTTCAAAGAAGAGTTCTTCATATCTTGCCAAACGACTTCTCTTGTCTAATTTCTTGCCACCTATTAAAACTAAGCATGACAAGCATAAGAAAAATTCTTCATCTAGTAGTAACAATAACCATGCTAAATCCAATATTGTTGCTTCTAGTAATTCTCTTGATTCCACTAACAATGTTTCAAGCCAAGTTACACTTGAGCAAGAAAATAGTTTATTGAAAGGGATTATAGAGAAAGGTGTCTACAAGAGCCTTGCGGAAGCAAGAACTTTGAGGAAATTGTTCGCAAGCAAGGAAGGCACCGAAGAATCAAGGAATTGGTTTTGAGCGAAAGTTCAACGCCGAGGGTGTTGAATGGGAAGAAGGTCAATATCCCACTCCAAAGTTTGTTTCTCAAAAGGAGAAGTATGATCCTACTTCTTCCAATGTGGAACAAGCTCAAGATGACCTTCCACCACAAGACCACAAGCTAAAAGGCAAGGACAAGCTTCAAGAGGAGATTGATGCATTTATTGAAGCACCTAAAGCCATGGTCAAGTGGGTTCCCAAGGAAACGCCAAGTTCTACTTCACAAGCTCAACTACAACCCCAAGGATTCCCATCAAGATGATGTGGATCCCAAGAAGAAGAACTAGAGAGTTCTTGAGGGTGACTCCGCCAACATACTTCACTCACATTCATTTTGGCAAGAACTTGTGCAATCAACTTCCACATCTTGCACTAGTTCATGGAGTCACAAACCTCTTGTTGGTAAGTCAAGGGACAAGGTAATCATTGCTTTCATGGACATCATCTTTTGTGTACTTCAATCTATGTCCATGGATATCCTTGTTTGTTCCTTGTGGGACTAACCCATGTAGGTATTGAAAGTGCCCGAATCCAAAGGAATGCTCCCAACTCTTGATGATCTTCATCAACATTGAGCATCCACATCTTCAACATCTACATGAAGTCTTCTACGACAACCCAAGGTTAGTTTGACCCTTTAAAAGGGGTTCTCACATCAAGGGGGAGCTTTGCTCTAAAGAATTGAGCTAAAGCATCTTCAAATGATGTGAACACATCAATGCTTTATGTAAAAGTGGTAACCCCACTTGTGCTTAAACGATGAGTATGACCTATGATCAAATGTTCTCATTTGACTCCTAAGTCAATATACTCATATAAAGATGACCTAGTCATCGACAAATTGTGTGATAGTAGCTAGTGTTTTGTTTGTGCATGTTTGACACATATTTCATTTGCTATCTTATTGTGTGAGCATGTTGATGCATGATTTTATCCATTCGAGGACATCCATTTGTTGCTTTGGTCTTTTGGATTTTTCTCGACCAAATGGATGGACAAGAATGCCTAAGTTCCTCCCCTAGCTATCTATGCTTTCTTGTCTCAAATTCTATTCATGCTTATATCACAAACTTTGAACAAGTCTTTTTTGACCCACCGAGTGAGGAGCACTCTGAGCCACCGATCCGTCAAAAGCTTAACTTCCAAAACCTTCTAAGTATTTTCGGTCGACCAACCCACTCAAACTCGGATGAACCGAAAGCACTTGATTGATCTAGGTTTTCACCTCGGTGAAACCGAAGTTGCAAATTTCGGCGTGATCAAGTGTGTAATCGCCTCATAGTTATCCATCTCGGTGCCACCGAAGTTTTACAACTCGGTCCCACCGACAGCTAAAGGGTATATATATCCGAGGGTCGCGCGATTGATTCCTACTTCAAACGCCCGCCCCCAAACCCTTTTGCTGCCGCCGTGGTCTCCGGATCGCCTCCGTTGCCGCCTCAGGCGCCGCCGCCAGGTCTCCGTCGCCGTCAACGGTCATTCTCTCCGCCAGGCCGTTGCCAGCCAGAGAGAAACTCCACCAAGTTAGGGTGAGTTTCGATCCTCTCGTGCTTCAACCTCCGATTCTATGCACGATTGGTTTGCCTAGCGCCTTGCCACGCTTGAGATCTTCCTATCCAAAGCAGATTAGTTTGTTAGAACGAAATTGAGTAAAAGTTTTAGGGTTAGGTTTCCACGAACACATCTCGGTGAGACCGATTCTACATTCTCGGTATGACCGATTTGGCCTCGCCATTGCATCGCACTTTTCGTCCAACCGAAGTTGTGCAAATCGGTGTGACCGAAATGAGGATTTAGTGAAACCCTAGTGTTCTCGGCTAGATCGAAACCCATTTCGTCCAACCGAAAGTGGTGTGAATGGTTCTGTTTAGACACTTCTGGATTCACCAAATTTTAGACTCGGTCCGACCGAAATGCATTCTCGTGAAAACCTAAAACTGAAATTTGAACTCATTTTTTAAAATCTTCTGCAGTTTGTGATAACTCTTCTATTCTCGCCTACACCTAATCTATTCACATGTGTTGTCACCATGTCGATGATGAGGCACCAGATTGGCTGGAATCTGCGTTAGAAACCGCCAATTCACAATGATGCTCATCCTCGAGCTGAAAACATGAAGGAAAGAAAGGATAAAGGTCTCGTGCTATGGAGACAAGCTGATCCATTTGTCGTGAGGAGAAGAACTGCCAGAGATCCAAGGTTCCACACCGAGAGCAAGCAGGACTTCTATGAGATCTGTATAATGGACAAGAAGCCCATTGTTGCAGATACTAGATATGTTGATCGGGCATACATTGACAAAGTGAAGAGCACAGAGACTTCTTTCCACATGTGCATGAGAGCTTCACTGCATGTGGTGTTGCTGAGTTTGTTGGTCAGAAGCTGACAGATTGGAATGATGAGATGATCATGCAATTCTATGCCACAGCTCATTTCTATCCAGATGGCAGGATTGTATGGATGACTGAAGGTCAGAGATTATCTTCAACTGTTGAAGAATGGGCAGCACTGCTGAATGCTCTAGTGCAGAGAGAAGATGATGTTGATGTCTATGGAATTCCCAAGAAAAACCATGAGTCTATGAAAAATATGTACAATGAGGTACCAGCTAAGGATGTGGAGATCTGGAAGCTCGGCTTAGTGTATCATCTCCAGGCAGGTCTACCTACCACAAACACAATTCTGAGGCATACCTTGATGCCCAAGTCTGGAGATCATCGCATGATAAGAGGCTATTCTATCAACATGCTGCATATACTTGATCAGAAGGCACCTTTCAAGGTGATGGACCTGATAGTTGAGACTATCAAGAGGACTGCAGCAGACCAAAAGAGGTCGTGTGGATTTGCCCCGCACATTCAGATGCTTATCAATGCCAAGTTTGGCACGGGCACCTACTTGTTGGATCGACCACACTTGCCACTGCAGCCTGAGCATGAGGACAATGAAGTTGTGATGATGAGGATGATCCCACGCCTGCTGAAGGTCAAGCAAAGAGTGAAGCTGCCAAACAAGCTAAAGCTGAGAAGGAAGCAGCAGCAGCAGCCTAAACCCAAGAGTGTTGGAGAGCAGCTCCTGAAGCTACCCAGAGGATTGAACAACGCCGCCAGCATTGTGCAGCCTCGTGGAGAGTCTTGAGAGGATTGTTGAAGACAAGATCCATGCTCGATGTCAAGTCGATCAAGTGCAAGTCACCCACAACAAGCTTGAGGCAGATATCGAGGAAGCCAAAAGGAGAAGGAAGAGCTCATGAAGGAGATGCAGATGACCTAGTCCAGATGATTATGAACAGCCCGCCCGGTTCCCACAAGACCCAGATCACTGCTATTCCAAAGGATGACACCGTGACTACAGCCTCAAGACCTCCCACAGCTCCATCAGGCCCAGCCCAGCCCAAAGTGTCCACTCCTCCAGCTCCTCGACATCAGCAGAAGTTTTGCAGATGCAGCCATCTCAACTCCATCAACCTGCATAGAGCCGCCAACAGAGTCCCTAGTGACGCTTAGCTCTATACCTTTCGAACTTTTTGGTAACTTGTTGCCAAAGGGGGAGAAATTGTATAGATCATAGGACTTCGAGAGAGAGAGTGCTCGCTTTTGCTCTTTCGTTCATTTGCGGTTTCTTTGAGATACTTTTGAGTTTTTCGAGACATTCCGTGTGTTTGATACTACGCTTGTTTCTACTTTGATGAGTGCTTGATCATACTATGCCTTAATGTGTGCTTAATGCTTATCATATGCTATTCATATCTTGTATGATCATTTACTCATGTCTTGGTGATTGGGTGCATGCTATTCATTCTTATCATTTTGTGCGCTCCACCAAGATGTATGTGACATGGAAGAGTGACCCATGATCCTAATCGAATGTGCATTTGCATTCAAACGCAAATCTTAAATAATGCACAAATTTAGGGGAGCTCTTGCTTATCACATACTTCTCAAAGCGATTTATATTATTCATTGATTATATCATTTGTCGTTTTGATCTATATGTTGTCATCAATTACCAAAAAGGGGAGATTGAAAGTGCAACTAATCCCCGGTGGTTTTGGTAATTAATAACAACATATATATCATTGAACTAATAGTTCTTGAGAATCATTTCAGAAAGTTCAGTGATATGGGTATGGCAATGATCAAGAAGTGGACCCTCAAAATGCTAAGGAAAACATTGGCAAAAGCTCAAGACTCCATTTTTGGTTTAGTGATCCAAGATCACATTGAGTCTATAGGAAAGCCAATACTATTAAAAGGGATGAGGTTATGATAATGATCTGTTGCTCAAAGTGCTTAGTGATCTATCTCCCAAACTATCAGCAATCTTTCATTCCAATATACACTCATAAGTAATCTCGGTCCCACCGATTCCATAAACTCACCACACCGAGATGAACCACCTCAGCCATATAGCCAAACCCTAGAAATTTCGGATTTTCCGATTCTGAACTCGGTCTCACCGAAACTAGTGTTGCCAAACTTCTGTAACCTTTTGTCATCATATCGGTGTCACCGAGATGATAAAGTCGGTCCCACCGAGATTGGCAAACCCTAGTCTTTGGAAGAATCGGACTCACCGAGATTGTATTTTCGGTCCCACTGAAAATCCCAACGCTCACAAGATTTGAACTTTCGGTCTCACCGAGTTGTCAACTTCGGTCCCACCGAGATTGGTCAAATGTGTGTAACGGTTGGATTTTGTGGAGGCTATAAATACCCTCCACCCCTCTTCATTTGTGGAGAGAGCCATCGAAAGAACTACCACTCCTACCTTACATTTCGAGAAGAAAACTACCTACCCTTGTGTTGAGATCAAGTAGCTCCACTCCCACCATATGAAACTTGATTTCTAGCCTTCCCAAGTTGCTTTCCACTCAATCCTTTCTTCCACCACAGCCAAATCAGTGAGGAGAGTTGAGTGTTGGGGAGATTATCATTTGAAGCACAAGAGCAAGGAGTTCATCATCACCAACACCATCTATTACCTTTTGGAGGGTGGTGCCTCCTAGATTGGTTAGGTGTCGCTTGGGAGCCTCCACAAGATGTGGAGTTGAACCAAGAAGTTTGTAAGGGCAAGGAGATCGCTTACTCGTGAAGATCTACCCCGAGTAAGGCTAGTCCTCCGTGGGCGATGCCATGATGGCATAGACAAGGTTGCTTCTTCGTGGACCCTTCGTGGGTGGAGCCTCCGTGGACTCTCGCAACTGCTACCCTCCGTGGGTTGAAGTCTCCATCAACGTGGATTGACGATAGCACCACCTATCGGAACCACGAGAAAAATCTCCGTGTTCCAAATGCGCTTTGCTCTTCTCCACCTCTCTTTACTACATGTGCAATTTACTTTCACGCCAATACTCTAGAATTGCATGTAGGGTGATACTTGACTTGATCTCCATTGTGAACTTGCCAGAAAAAACTTGTCTTTATCTAAAGGCTGAATTTTTATATTGTCAAGTAGTCTAATCACCCCCCCTCTAGACATACTTTCGATCCTACAGCTTCATGGCTAAAGGTCCCAAGGTATCACACCCTGAATTCATTGACTTCAATAGTGATGAGGATGACTTGCTTGGTGAAGATGAGCTCTTACATGATAAATCCAATGAACCTAGTAACGATGAACATGCTAGTAGTCTTTATAGTCGAGAAGAGTCGAATGACAATGCTATGAAGGAGATTGAGCGTCTAACTAAAGAACTAAACACTCTTAAGTTAGCTCATGAAACAACTCAAGAAGATCATAGAGAGCTCCTAAGATCTCATGAGAAGCTACGCTTCGAGAAGCTCACTCTAGAGCAAGAACATGAGTTTCTAAAAGCAATCAATGATGATCTTCGAAAGAAGAGTTCTTCATATCTTGCCAAACGACTTCTCTTGTCTAATTTCTTGCCACCCATTAAGTCTAAGCATGACAAGCATAAGAAAAATTCTTTCTCTAGTAGTAACAATAACCATGCTAAATCCAATGTTGTTGCTTCTAGTAGTTCTCTTGATTTCACTAACAATGTTTCAAGCCAAGTTACACTTGAGCAAGAAAATAGTTTATTGAAAGGTATCATAGAGAAAGGTGTCTACAAGAGCCTTGCCGGAAGCAAGAACTTTGAGGAAATTGTTCGCAAGCAAGGAAGGCACCGAAGAATCAAGGAATTGGTTTTGAGCGAAAGTTCAACGCCAAGGTGTTGAATGGGAAGAAGGTCAATATCCTACTCCACGTTTGTTCCTCAAAAGGAGAAGTATGATCCTACTTCTTCCAATGTGGAACAAGCTCAAGATGACCTTCCACCACAAGACCACAAGCTAAAAGGCAAGGACAAGCTTCAAGAGGAGATGGATGCATTTGTTGAAGCACCTCAAGCCATGGTCAAGTGGGTTCCCAAGGAAACGCCAAGTTCTACTTCGTCAAGCTCAACTATAACCCCAAGGATTCCCATCAAGATGATGTGGATCTCAAGAAGAAGAACTAGAAAGTTCTTGAGGGTGACTCCGCCAACATACTTCACTCACATTCATTTTGGCAAAAACTTGTGCAATCAACTTCCACATCGCACTAGTTCATGGAGTCACAAACCCTCTTGTTGGTAAGTCAAGGGACAAGGTAATCATTGCTTTCATGGACATCATCTATTGTGAACTTCAATCTATGTCCATGGATATCCTTGTTTGTTCCTTGTGGGACTAACCCATGTAGGTATTGAAAGTGCCCGAATCCAAAGGATTGCTCCCAACTCTTGATGATCTCCATCAACATTGAGCATCCACATCTTCAACATCTACATGAAGTCTTCTACGACAACCCAAGGTTAGTTTGACCCTTTAAAAGGGTTCTCACATCTAGGGGAGCTTTGCTCTAAAAATTGAGCTAAAGCATCTTCAAATGATGTGAACACATCAATGTTTTATGTAAAAGTGGTAACCCCACTTGTGCTTAAACGATGAGTATGACCTATGATCAAATGTTCTCATTTGGCTCCTAAGTCAATATACTCATATAAAGATGACCTAGTCATCGACAAATTGTGTGATAGTAGCTAGAGTTTTGATTGTGCATGTTTGACACATATTTCATTTGCTACCTTATTGTGTGAGCATGTTGGATGCATGATTTTATCCATTCAAGGACATCCATTTGTTGTTTTGGTCGTTTTGATTTTTTCTGACCAAATGGATGGACAAGAATGCCTAAGTACCTCCCCTAGCTATCTATGCTTTCTTGTCTCAAATTCTATTCATGCTTACATCACAAATTTTGAACAAGTCATTTTTGGACCCTCCGAGTGAGGAGCACTCGGAGCCACCGATCCGTCAAAGGCTAATTTCCAAAACCTTCTAATTGATTTTCGTCCGACCAACTCACTCAAACTCGGTCGAACCGAAAGCATTTAGATCGATCTAGGTTTTCACCTCGGTGAAACCGAAGTTGTGATTTTCGGCGGATCAAGTGCATAAGTGCCTAGCGAAGTTATCCATCTCGGTGCCACCGAAGTTTTACAACTCGTCCCACCGACGTCAAGGGGTATATATATCCGAGGGCTGCTGCTGATTCCTTCTTCAAACGCTTTCGCCCCACACCTTCTTTGCCGCCCGCTTTGGTCTCCGGATCGTCGCTGCCGCCGCCAGGCGCCTCGCCGCAGTCTCCTCGCCCAACGGACATCTCCTCCGCGCTGCTGCGCCGAGAAAAACTCCACCAAGTTAGGGTGAGTTTTGATCCCACTCGTGCTCCCATCTCCGATTCAATGCACGCTTGGATTGCCTAGAATCTTGCCACGATTGAAATCCTCCCAGACACCAGATTAGTTCGCTTGAACTAGATTCGAGTAAAAGTTTTAGGGTTAGGTTTCACGAACACATCTCGGTGAGACCGATTTTATAGTTTCGGTATGACCGATTTGGCCTATGGCCATTGATCGCACCCTTCGGTCCAACCGAAGTTGTGCAAATCGGTGTGACCAAAATGAAAATTTTGTGAAACCCTAGTGTTTTCGGCAGATCAAACCCACTTCGTCAAACCGAAAGTGGTGTGAAAGCCCTGCTTAAACACTTCGATTCACCGAATCCTAAACTCGGTCCGACCGAAATGTCTTCGTGGAAAACCTAATACTAGAATTTGAACTCATTTTTTTGCAAAATCTTCAGCATTTTGTGATGACTCTTCTTCTCCGCCTACACCTTATCTATTCATAGGTTGTCAGCCATGTCGATGCCGTGATGCTTAGAACAGGTCGAGACACCCATTGCAGATATTCCAGAGGCGTGCACTAGTCCCGATCCTAGCAGCTCATCCGATGATGGTGAGAGGAGTACACCAAGTGGCTTGCCTCCCGCAGCCACCAGAGCTAGAAAGAAAAGGAATTCAGATGATGAAGACTCAGATTTTGTCGTTGAGGAAGAGGTGACCTCAAAGCCTAAGAGGAAGGTTGTTGCCAAAGAGCAACAAGGTCAACAAACTAAGAAGGGCACCAAGAAAGTCAAGTAGTCAACTGCTGCAAGAAGCTGAATTTGGGAGAGGCACTGCAAGCAAAGTGAAGAAAACCTCCAAGAGAAAGAGATTAGTGCATGATGATGCAGCAGAGAGGATGAGGATGAGGAAGCACCCCAGCCTACTCCTCGTAAGGTAAGCTCATGGGTGATGCCATTAAGGCTGGAGCCACATCAAAGCCCAAGAAATCTGCTCCAACTAAGGCAGCTCCAAGAAAGCCTCGCACGCCAAGCCCAAGAAGACCGTGAAACATTCCAATATTCTAAAAGAACAAGGATGATGTGCCACCAGCTGAGTCGACGATGAAGGACCGCTTTTGAAACTTCACAAAAACTGCCACTACATATGATGCTCATCCTCAAGCCGAGGATATGAAGGCAAGGAAAGATAGAGGTCTCGTGCTATGGAGACAAACCGACCCATATGCCATGAGGAGAAGAATTGTCAGAGATCCCAGATTTCACACGAGAGAACAAAGCAGACTTCTATGAGACCGCGGCTGATGGACAAGAAGCCCATAGTCGCAGCATACAAGATATGTTGATGGAAGTACATTGACAACGAAGAGCACAGAGATTTCTTTCCACATGTGCATGAAAGTTTCATCGCTTGTGGCGTTGCAGATTTTGTAGGTCGAAATTGACCAGCTTGGAACGATGAGATGATTATGCAATTCTATGCCACAACTCACTTCTACCCGATGGAAAGATTGTATGGATGATGAAGGTCAAAGGTTTTCTTCTTCGTTGAAGAATGGGCAGAAATTTGAATGCTCCAAAGGTAACGAGAAGATGATATTGATGTATATGGGATTCCAAAGAAGAATCATGAATCCATGAAGAACATGTACAAAGAGGTTCCAAGAAAGGATTTGGGAATCTGGAAGCTCGGCTCATCTACTATCTCCGTGCAGGCCTACCTACCACTAATACCATTTTGAGGCATACCTTGATGCCCAAATCGAGATCATCGCATGATCGAGGATACTCTATCAACATGCTGCACATACTTGATGAGAAAGCACCTTTCAAGGTGATGGACTTGATGGTAGAGACCATTAAGAGGACTGCAAATGACCGTAAAAGGTCGTGGATTTGCCCCAGATTTAGATGCTTATCAATGCCAAGTTTGGCACGGGCACATTCTTGTTGGATAGAGAACATTTACCGCTGCAGCCAGAGCATGAAGACAATGTTGTTGTGATGAATGAGGAGGATCCGACATCTTTGAAGGTCAAACCAAGATCGGAAGCTGCTAAGAAAGCCAAAGTCGACAAGGAAGCAAGCAGCAGAGAGCAGCTAAACCAAAGAGTTTTGAGAGCAGATTCTTGAAGCTACTCAAAGGATTGAACAACGCCCGCCAAGATTGTACAGCCTCAGGAGAGCTTAGAGAGGATTGTTGAGGACAAGATCCACGCCCGACGTGAAGTCGATCAAGTGCAAGTGATCACAACAAGCTCGAGGCAGACATTGAGGAAGCAAAGCGGAGAAGGAAGAGCTTATGCGTGAGATGCAGGATGACCAAGAAAATAGTTTATTGAAAGGTATCATAGAAAGGTGTCTACAAGAGCCTTGCCGGAAGCAAGAACTTTGAGAAATTGTTCGCAAGCAAGGAAGGCACGGAAGAATCAAGGAATTGGTTTTGAGCGAAAGTTCAACGCCGAAGGTGTTGAATGGGAAGAAGGTCAATATCCTACTCCACAGTTTGTTCCTCAAAAGGAGAAGTATGATCCTACTTCTTCCAATGTGGAACAAGCTCAAGATGACCTTCCACCACAAGACCACAAGCTAAAAGGCAAGGACAAGCTTCAAGAGGAGATGGATGCATTTGTTGAAGCACCTCAAGCCATGGTCAAGTGGGTTCCCAAGGAAGCGTCAAGTTCTACTTCGTCAAGCTCAACTACAACCCCAAGGATTCCCATCAAGATGATGTGGATCTGAAGAAGAAGAACTAGAAAGTTCTTGAGGGTGACTCCGCCAACATACTTCACTCACATTCATTTTGGCAAAAACTTGTGCAATCAACTTCCACATCGTGCACTAGTTCATGGAGTCACAAACCCTCTTGTTGGTAAGTCAAGGGACAAGGTAATCATTGCTTTCATGGACATCATCTATTGTGAACTTCAATCTATGTCCATGGATATCCTTGTTTGTTCCTTGTGGGACTAACCCATGTAGGTATTGAAAGTGCCCGAATCCAAAGGATTGCTCCCAACTCTTGATGATCTCCATCAACATTGAGCATCCACATCTTCAACATCTACATGAAGTCTTCTACGACAACCCAAGGTTAGTTTGACCCTTTAAAAGGGGTTCTCACATCTAGGGGGAGCTTTGCTCTAAAAAATTGAGCTAAAGCATCTTCAAATGATGTGAACACATCAATGCTTTATGTAAAAGTGGTAACCCCACTTGTGCTTAAGCGATGAGTATGACCTATGATCAAATGTTCTCATTTGGCTCCTAAGTCAATATACTCATATAAAGATGACCTAGTCATCGACAAATTGTGTGATAGTAGCTAGAGTTTTGATTGTGCATGTTTGACACATATTTCATTTGCTACCTTATTGTGTGAGCATGTTGGATGCATGATTTTATCCATTCAAGGACATCCATTTGTTGTTTTGGTCGTTTTGATTTTTCGACCAAATGGATGGACAAGAATGCCTAAGTACCTCCCTAGCTATCTATGCTTTCTTGTCTCAAATTCTATTCATGCTTACATCACAAATTTTGAACAAGTCATTTTCGGACCCTCCGAGTGAGGAGCACTGAGCCACCGATCCGTCAAAGGCTAATTTCCAAAACCTTCTAATTGATTTGGTCAGACCAACTCACTCAAACTCGGTCGAACCGAAAGCATTTAGACGATCTAGGTTTTCACCTCGGTGAAACCGAGTTGTGATTTTCGGCGTGACGAAGTGCATAAGTGCCTAGCAGTTATCCATCTCGGTGCCACCGAAGTTTTACAACTCGGTCCCACCGACAAATGAAGGGGTATATATACTCGAGGGCCGCTGCTGATTCCTTCTTCAAACGTTTAGCCCCCACCCCTTCTTGCCGTCGCCTTGGTCTCCGGATCGTCGCCGTAAATGCTTTGTCAGGCCCCGCCGCAGTCTCCGTCGCCGTCAGCGGACATCTCCTCCGCGCTGCCGTTGCCGCCGAGAAAAACTCCACCAAGTTAGGGTGAGTTTTGATCCCACTCGTGCTCCCATCTCCGATTCAATGCACGTTTGGATTGCCTAGAATCTTGCCACGATTGAAATCCTCCTGTACACCAGATTAGTTCGTTTGAACTAGATTCGAGTAAAAGTTTTAGGGTTAGGTTTCCGCCGAACACATCTCGGTGAGACCGATTTTATAGTTTCGGTATGACCGATTTGGCCTATGGCCATTACCTTCGCACCCTTCGGTCCAACCGAAGTTGTGCAAATCGGTGTGACCAAAATGAAAATTTGTGAAACCCTAGTGTTTTCGGCAGATCGAAACCCACTTCGTCAAACCGAAAGTGGTGTGAAAGCTCTGTTTAAACACTTGATTCACGAATCCTAAACTCGGTCGACCGAAATGTCTTCTGTGAAAACCTAATACTAGAATTTGAACTCATTTTTTGCAAAATCTTCGCATTTTGTGATGACTCTTCTTCTCTGCCTACACCTTATCTATTCATAGGTTGTCGGCCATGTCGATGCCAGTGGCAGTTAGAACAGTCGAGACACCCATTGCAAGATATTCCAGAGGCGGGCACTAGTCCTGATCCTAGCAGCTCATCTGATGATGGTGAGAGGAGTACACCAAGTGGCTTGCCTCCTGCAGCCACCAGAGCTAGAAAGAAAAGGAATTCAGATGATGAAGACTCAGATTTTGTCGTTGAGGAAGAGGTGACCTCAAAGCCTAAGAGGAAGGTTGTTGCCAAAGAGCAACAAGGTCAACAAACTAAGAAGGGCACCAGCAAAGTCAAGTAGTCAACTGTTGCTAAGAAGCTGAATTTGGGAGAGGCAGCTGCAAGCAAAGTGAAGAAAACCTCCAAGAGAAAGAGATTAGTGCATGATGATGCAGCAGTAGAGGATGAGGATGAGGAAGCACCCCAGCCTACTCCTCGAAGTAAGCTCATGGGTGATGCCATTAAGGTGGAGCCACATCAAAGCCCAAGAAATCTGCTCCAGCTAAGGCAGCTCCAAAGAAAGCCTGCTGCCAAGCCCAAGAAGACCGTCGAGAAACATTCCAGTGTCTGAAAAGAACAAGGATGATGTGCCACCGGTGAGTCAGACGATGAAGGACCAGTTTCTTTGAAACTTCGTCAAAAACTGCCACTACATAATGATGCTCATCCTCAAGTTGAGGATATGAAGGCAAGGAAAGATAGAGGTCTCGGGCTATGGAGACAAACCTGACCCATATGCCATGAGGAGAAGAATTGTTGTAGATCCCAGATTTCACACGAGAGAACAGCGGGACTTCTATGAGACCGTCTTGATGGACAAGAAGCCCATAGTCGCAGACACAAGATATGTTGACTGGAAGTACATTGACAACGAAGAGCACAGAGATTTCTTTCCACATGTGCATGAAAGTTTCACTGCTTGTGGCGTTGCAGATTTTGTAGGTCAGAAATTGACCAGTTGGAACGATGAGATGATTATGCAATTCTATGCCACAACTCACTTCTACCCTGATGGAAAGATTGTATGGATGACTGAAGGTCAAAGGTTTTCTTCTTCTGTTGAAGAATGGGCAGAAATTCTGAATGCTCCAGTGCAACGAGAAGATGATATTGATGTATATGGGATTCCAAAGAAGAATCATGAATCCATGAAGAACATGTACAAAGAGGTTCCAGCAAAGGATTTGGGAATCTGGAAGCTCGGCTCAGTCTACTATCTCCAGGCAGGCCTACCTACCACTAATACCATTTTGAGGCATACCTTGATGCCCAAATCTGGAGATCATCGCATGATCAGAGGATACTCTATCAACATGCTGCACATACTTGATGAGAAAGCACCTTTCAAGGTGATGGACTTGATGGTAGAGACCATTAAGAGGACTGCGGTGACCGAAAAGGTCGTGTGGATTTGCCCTGCAGATTTAGATGCTTATCAATGCCAAGTTTGGCACGGGCACATTCTTGTTGGATAGAGAACATTTACCGTTGCAGCGAGCATGAAGACAATGTTGTTGTGATGAATGAGGAGGATCCGACATCTTTGAAGGTCAAACCAAGATCGAAGCTGCTAAGAAAGCCAAAGTCGACAAGGAAGCAGCAGTGAGTAGCAGCTAAACCAAAGAGTTTGGAGAGCAGATTCTTGAAGCTACTCAAAGGATTGAACAACGCTTTGCCAGCATTATGCAGTCTCGGGAGAGCTTAGAGAGGATTGTTGAGGACAAGATCCACGCCTGGACGTGAAGTCGATCAAGTGCAAGTGATTGTCAACAAGCTCGAGGCGGACATTGAGGAAGCAAAGCGGAGAAGGAAGAGCTTATGCGTGAGATGCAGGATGACTTAGTCCAGATTCTCATCAACAGATCGCTCCGGTTCCCAAAGGACCCCGATCATTTGCTATTCCGATGGATCGACACGGGACTACAGCTTCAAAGACCTCCCACAGCCCAAAGATTACTCCTACTCCATCTCCGGCTCGGTGACCACTCCTCCAAAGAGACATCAGCTGAAGTATTCGCCGATCTTTGTCATATCCACTCCGACATCAACCCAGACGGGAGCCGCCAAGCAGAGTCCCCAATGACGCTTAGCTCTATGCTTTTTGAACTTTTGGTAGCTTGTTGCCAAAGGGGAGAAATTGTATAGATCATAGGACTTCGAGAGAGAGAGAGTGTTGTTGTCGCTTTTGCTCTTTCGTTCTTTTGCGGTTTCTTTGAGATACTTTTGGTTTTCGAGACATTCAGTGTGTTTGATACTCCGTTTGATTCTACCTTAATGAGTGCTTGGTCGTACTATACTTTAATGTGTGCTTAATGCTTATCATATGCCATTCCCATCTTGTATGACCATTTACTCATGTCTTGGTGATTGGGTGCATGCTGTTCATTCTTATCATTTTGTGCGCTCCACCAAGATGTATGTGACATGGAAGAGTGACCCATGATCCTAATCGATTGTGCATTTGCATTCAAACGCAAATCTTAAATAATGCACAAATTTAGGGGGAGCTCTTGCTTATCACATACTTCTCAAAGCGACGATATTATTCATTGATTATATCCTTTGTCGAAGCTTTGATCTATATGTTGTCATCAATTACCAAAAAGGGGGAGATTGAAAGTGCAACTAATCCCCGGGTGGTTTTGGTAATTAATAACAACATATATATCATTGAACTAATAGTTACTTGAGAATTATTTCAGAGAGTTCAGTGATATGGGTATGGCAAGGACTGAAGAAGTGGACCCTCAAAATGCTAAGGCAAGCATTGGCAAAAGCTCAAGACTCCATTTTGGTTTAGTGATCCAAGATCACATTGAGTCCATAGGAAAAGCCAATACTATTAAAAGGGGATGAGGTTATGATGATGATCTGGTTGCTCAAGTGCTTAGTGATACATCTCCTAAACTATCAGCAACTTTCACTGCCATATACACTCATAAGTAATCTCGGTCCCACCGATATTCCAAACTCAGTCACACCGAGATGAACCACCTTAGCCATAAGCCAAATCCTAGCAAACTCGGATTTTCCCATTCTGAACTCGGTCTCACCGAAATATGAGTTGCCAAGCTTCTGTAACCTTCTGTCATCAAATCGGTGTCACCGAGATGATGAAGTCGGTCCCACCAAAATTGGCATGCTCTTGTCATTGCACGAATCGGACTAACCGAGATTGTATTTTCTGTCCCACCGAAAATCCCAACGTTCACATTATTTGAACTATCGGTCTCACCGAGTTGTCAACTTCGGTCCCACCGAGATTGGTCAAATGTGTGTAACGGTTGGATTTTGTGTGGAGGCTATAAATACCCCTCCACCCCCTCTTCATTCGTGGAGAGAGCCATCGAAAGAACTACCACTCCTACCTTACATTTTCGAGAAGAGAACTACCTACCCTTGTGTTGAGATCAAGTTGCTCCACTCCCACCATATGAAGCTTGATCTCTAGCCTTCCCAAGTTGCTTTCCACTCAATCCTTTCTTCCACCACAGCCAAATCGGTGAGGAGAGTTGAGTGTTGGGGAGATTATCATTTGAAGCACAAGAGCAAGGAGTTCATCATCATCAACAACATCTATTACCTTTTGGAGGTGGTGCCTCCTAGATTGGTTAGGTGTCGCTTGGGAGCCTCCGTCGAGATGTGGAGTTGAACCAAGAAGTTTGTAAGGGCAAGGAGATCGCCTACTTCGTGAAGATCTACCCCGAGTAAGGCTAGCCCTCCGTGGGCGTGAGCCATGATGGAATAGACAAGGTTGCTTCTTCGTGGACCCTTCGTGGGTGGAGCCCTCCGTGGACTCTCGCAGCCGTTACCCTCCGTGGGTTGAAGTCTCCATCAGCGTGGAAGTGCGATAGCACCACCTATCGAACCACGAGAAAAATCACCGCGTCTCCAAAATTGCGTTTGCTCTTCTCCACCTCTCTTTACTACATGTGCAATTTACTTTCCGCTGCCTATACTCTAGAATTGCATGTGTAGGGTGATGCTTGACTTGATCATAATTGTGAATCTGCCAAAAACTGTTCTTTGTCAAAAGGCAGAATTTTTATATTGTCAAGTAGTCTAATCACCCCCCCTCTAGACATACTTTCGATCCTACATCACTACAGTTCTTTTTCTGTGTTTTTCTAGTGGCCACAATAGCCTATTTTTGGTAACTAGGCCAAAATAATCATGGCAACACACGGGCTGTTGTAACCATGGGCCTCCTGCAGGCCGTATGATCCATGGGCCTTCATCCGGCCGTAGGATCCATTGGCCTTCTATATGGGCCATAGGATCCATCGGCCTTCTATACGGGCCTTAGGGTCCATGGGCCTTCTACGGGCCGTAGGGTCCATGGGTCTTCTACGGTCTGTACGATCCATGGGCCTTCTACGGGCCGTACTATCCATGGGCCTCATACGGGCCGTAGGATCCATGGGCCTTCTACGGGGCGTATCATCATTTCGCCAATCATGGGTCGTACTATTCGTGGACCATAACGGGCCGTTAATAGGCCGTATTTGATAACTCTATGAAAACAACCCAACGGGTTTTTTTTGATATGAAAACGGCCCAACATATTAATGGTCCGCAAACGTGCCGAATGTAACGACGGGCTGAATTTGGCCCACAAGTAGAAAATGACAGTAACGGGCCGTATGTAACCGAATGCTGCAAATGAGCCCAAGAATCAATGGGCCCTGAGAAGGCTGAAAGATAACTTGGGCTAGAAACGGCCCAATGGAATAACGGGCCGTTAAGGGGTATAAAGTGATAGACTGTTCATTACGGGCCAGTTTCACCACAGGCCATTAATGGGCCAAGAGTTACAAAGGTCCTCATATGGGCCGAAAGAATTCATGGGCCACACATGGGCCGGAAGTTAAAATGGACTGAATCATATTGGACGGCCCAGATGATGCTACTGGGCCTAATTCGGATAGGACGTAATGGGCCCTGGGTTAGCGGGCTGTAAATGGCCTATATGCGAACAGGCCGTTTCAGGTTTTCCGTGGGCCGAGCCGCCACCTTTTGACCAAGTCAAATGGGCCGGCCTTTTCACAGGAATGGGCCTCTGTTGGGCCGTGCCACGTGTCGCCGTATCATAGGCAACTTCGGTCCAATGAACGGATGACATCTATCCCAACGGTGAGCCGACACGTGTTTCCTCCAGCCAATGATGATTTTACACGTGGAAAATCCCCATTGGTCGGGGCTGTTAACGGGTTATGGGAGCCAAAACCTGACCCGATAGCTTAACGGTGTTCCGTTATGGTGGATGCCACGTGTCGGTCACCCTTGATGAAAGCACTTCTGTGACGCGCGATTTATCATCATGGAAGTGGACACTTCCGTGATGATAATTTTGGTAATGTTATGGAACACTTCAACGACAACACAGGTATGACTATCTTGATTCTGTCATAAATTTGTCATGGATGTACATGCATGAAAAAAAACGCGACCTACTGTGACAAACACGTATCATCATGGAAGTGTATTTTTTTGTAGTGCATGACTTCCAGAACAGGATTACCATACCACTCTGGTGCGGATCATACTCTGGAAGACCTACGAGGTTTGGTAGTAACTTGATCTGAAGCTTCATGAACATCATCATTAGCTTCCTCACTAATTGGTGTAGGAATCATAGGAACTGTTTTCTGCGATGAACTACTTTCCAATAAGGGAGCAGGTACAGTTACCTCATCAAGTTCTACTTTCCTCCCACTCAATTCTTTCGAGAGAATCTCCTTCTCTAGAAAGGATCCATTCTTAGCAACAAAGATTTTGCCTTCGGATCTGTGATAGAAGGTGTACCCAACAGTTTCCTTTGGGTATCCTATGAAGACGCACTTCTCCGATTTGGGTTCGAGCTTATCAGGTTGAAGCTTTTTCACATAAGCATCGCAGCCCCAAACTTTAAGAAACGACAACTTTGGTTTCTTGCCAAACCACAGTTCATAAGGCGTCGTATCAATGGATTTTGATGGTGCCCTATTTAAAGTGAATGCTGCCGTCTCTAAAGCATAACCCCAAAACGATAGCGGTAAATCAGTAAGAGACATCATAGATCGCACCATATCTAATAAAGTACGGTTACGATGTTCGGACACACCATTTCATGTGGTGTTCTAGGTGGCGTTAATTGTGAAACTATCCCATGTTGTTCAAATGCAGACCAAACTCGTAACTTAAATATTCTCCTCCATGTTCAGATCATAGAAATTTTATTTTCTTGGTACGATGATTTTCCACTTCACTCTGAAATTCTTTGAACTTTTCAAATGTTTTAGACTTATGCTTCATTAAGTAGATATAACCATATCTGCTCAAATCATCTGTGAAGGTAAGAAAATATTGATACCCACCACGAGCATCAATACTCATTGGACCACATACATCGGTATGTATTATTTCCAATAAGTTAGTAGCTAGTTCCATTATTCCGGAGAACGGAGTTTTAGTCATCTTGCCCATAAGGCACGGTTCGCAAGCACCAAGTGATTCATAATCAAGTGATTCAAAAAGTCCATCAGCATGGAGTTTCTTCATGCGCTTTATACCGATATGACCCAAATGACAGTGCCACAAGCAAGTTGCACTGTCATTATTAAACTTCAATCTTTTGGCTTCAACACTATGAATATGTGTATCACTACTATCAAGATTCAACAAAAATAGACCACTCAACAAGGGTGCATGACCATAAAAGATATTACTCATATAAATAAAACAACCATTATTCTCCGATTTAAATGAATAACCGTCTCGCATCAAACAAGATCCAGATATAATGTTCATGCTCAACGCTGGCACAAAATAACAATTATTTAGGTCTAAAGCTAATCTCGAAGGTAGATGTAGAGGTAGCATGCCGACCGCGATCACATCGACTTTGGAACCATTTCCCATGCGCATCGCCACCTCGTCCTTAGCCAATCTTCGCTTAATTCGTAGCCCCTGTTTCGAGTTGCAAATATGAGCAACAGAACCAGTATCAAATACCCAGGCGCTACTGCGAGCATTAGTTAAGTACACATCAATAACATGTATATCAAATATACCTTTCACTTTGCCATCCTTCTTATCTCGCCAAATACTTGGGGTAGTTCGCTCAAAGGACCAGTCCCTTTGCGGAGAAGCACTCAATTTCAGGCTTAGGTCCAGACTTGGGTTTCTTCTCTTGAGCAGCAACCTTTTTGCCATTCTTCTTGAAGTTCCCTTTCTTCCCTTTACCCCTTTTCTTGAAACTAGTGGTCTTATTGACTATCAACACTTGATGCTCCTTTTTTATTTCTACCTCCGCAGCTTTTAGCATCGCGAAGAGCTCGGCAATAGTCTTGTTCATCCCTTGCATATTATAGTTCATCACGAATCTTTTGTAGCTTGGTGGCAGTAATTGAAGAACTTTGTCAATGACACTATCATCGGGAAGATTAACTCCCAGTTGAGTCAAGTGGTTGTGGTACCCAGACATTCTGAGTATGTGTTCACTGACAGAACTATTCTCCTCCATTTTACAACTGTAGAACTTATTGGAGACTTCATATCTCTCAATCCGGGCATTTGCTTGAAATATCAACCTTAACTCCTGGAACATCTCATATGCTCCATGACATTCAAAACATCGTTGAAGTCCCGGTTCTAAGCCGTAGAGCATGGCAAACTGAACTATCGAGTAGTCATCAACACGCGTCTGCCAGGCAATCACAATGTCTGCAGTTGCGGGCGCGGGTGGTACACCTAACAGTGCTTCCAGGACATAATTCTTCTATGCAGCAATGAGGATAATCCTCAAGTTACGGACCCAGTCCGTGTAGTTGCTGCCATCATCTTTCAACTTAGCTTTCTCTAGGAACGCATTAAAATTCAAAGGAACGGTAGCACGGGCCATTAATCTACAACAACATAGCCATGCAAAATACCACCAGGTACTAAGTTCATGATAAATTAAAGTCCAATTAATCATATTACTTAAGAACTCCCACTTAGATAGACATCCCTCTAATCATCTAAGTGATCACGTGATCCAAATCAACTAAACCATGTCCGATCATCACATGAGATGGAGTAGTTTTCAATGGTGAACATCACTATGTTGATCATATCTACTATATGATTCACGCTCGACCTTTCGGTCTCAGTGTTCCGAGGCCATATCTGCATATGCTAGGCTCGTCAAGTTTAACCCGAGTATTCTGCATGTGCAAAACTGGCTTGCACCCGTTGTATGTGAACATAGAGCTTTTCACACCCGATCATCATGTGGTGTCTCGGCACGACAAACTGTAGCAACGGTGCATACTCAGGGAGAACACTTGTACCTTGAAATTTAGTAAGGGATCGTCTTATAATGCTACCGACATTCTAAGAAAAATAAGATGCATAAAGGATAAACATCACATGCAATCAAAATATGTGACATGATATGGCCATCATCATCTTGTGCTCATGATCTCCATCACTGAAGCATCGTCATGATCTCCAACATCACCGGAGTGACACCTTGATCTCCATCGTAGCATCGTTGTCGTTTCGCCACCTATTGTTACTACGACTATCACTACCGCTTAGTGATAAAGTAAAACAATTACATGGCGATTGCATTGCATACAATAAAGCAACAACCATATGGCTCCTGCCAATTGCCGATAACTTTGTTACAAAACATGATCATCTCATACAACAATATATGTCACATCATGCTTGACCATATCACATCACAGCAAGCCATGCAAAAACAAGTTAGACGTCCTCTACTTTGTTGTTGCAAGTTTTACGTGGCTGCTACGGGCTTCTAGCAAGAACCGTTCTTACCTACACATCAAAACCACAATGATTTTTTGTCAAGTGTGCTGTTCTAACCTTCAACAAGGACCGCGTGTAGCCATACTCGATTCAACTAAAGTTGGAGAAACAGACACTCACTAGCCACCTATGTGCAAAGCACGTCGGTAGAACCAGTCTCGCATAAGTGCATGCGTAATGCCGGTCTGAGCCGCTTTATCCAACAATACCGCCGAATCAAAGTATGACATGCTGGTAAGTAGTATGACTATTATCGCCCCAACTTTTTGTGTTCTACTCATGCATATAACATCTATGCATAAACCTGGCTCGGATGCCACTGTTGGGGAACATAGTAATTTCAAAATTTTCCTACGCACACGCAAGATCATGGTCATGCATAGCAACGAGAGGGGAGAGTGTGTCCATGTACCCTCGTAGACTGAAAGCGGAAGCGTTATGACAATGCGGTTGATGTATTCATACGTATTCACAATCCGACCGATCTTAGCACCAAACGTATGGCACCTCCGCGATCAGCACACGTTCAGCTCAGGGATGTCCCTCGTACTCTTGATCCAGTTGAGGCCTGATACGTCCATTTTGCATCATGCTTTTGTATTGATATTTATTGTATTATGGGCTGTTATTACACGTTATGTCACAATACTTATGCCTATTCTCTCTTATTTTACAAGGTTTACATGAAGAGGGAGAATGCCGGCAGCTGGGATTCTGGGCTGGAAAAGGAGCAAATATTAGAGACCTATTCTGCACATCTCCAAAAGTCCTGAAACTCCACGAAAGTCATTTTTGGATTTAGTAAAAAATATTGAGCAGAAGAAGTACCAGAGGGGGCCCACACCATGGCCACGAGGGTGGGGGCGCGCCCTACCCCCCTGGGCGTGCCCCCTGCCTCGTGGGCCCCCTAGCAGCCCTCCGGTGACCATCATCTTCTATATGGAGTCTTTTACCCTAGAAAAACTCATAAGCAAGCTTACGGGATGAAACTCCGCCGCCACGAGGCGGAACCTTGGCGGAACCAATCTAGGGCTCCGGCGGAGCTGTTCTGCCAGGGAAACTTCCCTCCGGGAGGGGGAAATCATCACCATCATCATCACCAATGATCCTCTCATCAAGAGGGGGTCAATATCCATCAACATCTTCACCAGCACCATCTCCTCTCAAACCCTAGTTCATCTCTTGCATCCAATCTTTGTACCAAAACCTCATATTGGTACCTGTGGGTTGCAAGTAGTGTTGATTACTCCTTGTAGTTGATGCTAGTTGGTTTATTTGGTGGAAGATCAGATGTTCAGATCCTTAATGCATATTAATACCCCTCTGATTATGAACATGAATATGCTTTGTGAATAGTTACGTTTGTTCCTGAGGACATGGGAGAAATCTTGCTATTAGTAGTCATGTGAATTTGGTGTTCGTTCGATATTTTGATGAGATGTATGTTGTCTCTCCTCTAGTGGTGTTATGTGAACATCGACTACATGACACTTCACCATTATTTGAGTCTAGCGGAAGGCACTGGGAAGTAATAAGTAGATGATGAGTTGCTAGAGTGATAGAAGCTTAAACCCTAGTTTATGCGTTGCTTCGTAAGGGGCTGATTTGGATCCATATGTTTCATGCTATGGTTAGGTTTACCTTAATACTCTTTTGTAGTTGTGGATGCTTGCAATAGGGGTTAATCATAAGTGGGATGTTTGTCCAAGAAAGGGCAGTACCCAAGCACCGGTCCACCCACATATCAAATTATCAAAGTAACGAACGTGAATCATATGAGTGTGATGAAAACTAGCTAGATGATAATTCCCATGTGTCCTCGGGAGCGCTTTTCTCTATATAAGAACTTGTCCAGGCTTGTCCTTTGCTACAAAAAGGATTGGGCCACCTTGCTGCACCTTATTTATTTTTATTGCTTGTTACCCGTTACGAATTACCTTATCAAAAAACTATCTATTACCGATAATTTGAGTGCTCGCAGAGAATACCTTAGTGAAAACCGCTTGTCATTTCCTTCTGCTCCTCGTTGGGTTCGACACTCTTACTTATCGAAAGGACTATGATTTATCCCCTATACTTGTGGGTCATCTAGACTCTTTTCTGGCGCCGTTGCCGGGGATTGAAGCGCTTTTGGTAAGTGGAACTTGGTAAGGAAAAATTTATATATTGTGCTGAAATTTACTGTCACTTGTTACTATGGAACATAATACTTTGAGGGGCTTGTTCGGGGTATCTTCACCCCGACCAGTAGAGCAAAGAGTTGCTCCTCAACCTACTGAACCTACTGAAAATGTTTACTTTGAAATTCCTTCGGGTATGATAGAGAAACTGCTAGCTAATCCTTTTACAGGAGATGGAACATTACATCCCGATTTGCACCTAATCTATGTGGATGAAGTTTGTGGATTATTTAAGCTTGCAGGTATGCCCGATGATGTTGTCAAGAGGAAGGTCTTCCCTTTATCTTTGAAGGGATATGCATTGACATGGTTTAGGCTATGTGATGGTATGGGATCATGGAACTACAAACGATTGAAATTGGAATTTCATCAGAAGTTTTATCCTATGAATCTTGTTCATCGTGATCATAATTATATATATAATTTTTGGCCTCACGAAGGAGAAAGCATCACTCAAGCTTGGGGGAGGCTTAAGTCAATGTTATATTCATTCCCCAATCATGAGCTCTCAAGAGAAATGATTATTCAAAAATTTATGCTCGGCTTTCTCTCAATAATCGCTCCATGCTCGATACTTCTTGTGCTGGGTCTTTTATGATCAAGACTATTGAATTCAAATGGGATTTATTGGAAAGAATTAAAACTCTGAATATTGGGATCTCGATGAAGGTAAGGAGTCAGGTATGACACCTAAGTTTGATTGTGTTAAATGTTTTATTGATAGCTATGTTTTCCGTGAATTTAGCACTAAATATGGACTTGACTCTGAGATAGTAGCTTCTTTCTGTGAATCATTTGCTACTCACGTTGACCTTCCTAAGGAGAAGTGGTTTAAATATAATCCTCCCACTGAAGTAAAAGTAGTTACACCTATTACAGTTGAAGAAAAGACTATCATTTATAATGATCCTATTGTTCCTACTACCTATATTGAGAAACCACCTTTCCCTATTAGGATAAAGGATCATGCTAAAGCTTCAACTGTAGTTCGTAAGAGTAATACTAGAACATATACACCACCTGAGCAAATTAAAGTTGAACCTAGTATTGCTATGGTTAAAGATCTCTTGCCTGATAATATTGATGGGCATGTTATTTATTTTTGTGATGCAGTGCTACGTCTTGAGCTTGCGTTGGTTTTCCTTGAAGAGGAAAGGGTGATGCAGCAATAGTAGCATAAGTATTTCCCTCAGTTTTTGAGAACCAAGGTATCAATCCAGTAGGAGGCTCCTCATAAGTCCAACGCACCTACACAAACAAACAAAGAACTCGCAACCAACGCAATAAAGGGGTTGTCAATCCCTTCACAGCCACTTGCGAAAGTGAGATATAATAGAGATGGTATGATAAGATAAATATATTTTTGGTATTTTATAATATAGATAAGAAAAGTAAAGTTGCAAATAAAAGTAGATTGAAAGCTTATATGATAAAAGATAGACCCGGGGGCCATAGGTTTCACTAGTGGCTTCTCTCAAGATAGCATAAGTATTACGGTGGGTGAACAAATTACTGTCGAGCAATTGATAGAAAAGCGAATAATTATGAGATTATCTAGGCATGATTGTCGGTGTCAAAACCGGCGGATCTCGGGTAGGGGGTCCCGAACTGTGCGTCCAGGCAGATGGTAACAGGAGATGAGGGACACGATGTTTTTACCCAGGTTCGGGCCCTCTCGATGGAGGTAAAACCCTACGTTCGGGACCCTAAACCCTAAACCCTAAACCCTAAACCCTAAACCCTAAACCCTAAAGCTAGCCTCTTGATTAATATTGATGATATGGGTAGTACATGAGTGGATCTACCACGAGATCAAGGAGGCTAAACCCTAAAGCTAGCCTATGGTATGATTTTTGTAATGTATGTTGTGTCCTACGGACTAAAGCCCTCTGGTTTATATAGACACCGGAGGAGGCTAGGGTTACACAGAGTCGGTTACAATGATTGGAGATCTACATATCCGTATCGCCAAGCTTGCCTTCCACGCCAAGGAAAGTCCCATCCGGACACGGGACGGAGTCTTCAATCTTGTATCTTCGTAGTCTTGGAGTCCGGCGGACGATGATAGTCCGGCGGTCCGGACACCCCCTAGTCCAGGACTCCCTCAGTAGCCCCTGAACCAGGCTTCAATGACGATTAGTCCGGCGCACATAATGTTCGGCATTGCAAGGCGGGTTCCTCCCTTGAATAACCCAGAGAAGATCATGAACACCAGGATAGTGTCCGGCTCTGCAAAATAAATTCCACATTCCACCGTAGAGAGAATAAAATGTACACCAGCCCAATCTGCTGACGTATTACGCGGCGTGACATCACACCACTACCAAGCCTTTGTTTGAATTGTTTTTTACTATACCACCTCAGCACGTTTAGCGAAGCGGTTTCCTTGGCACGTCTTATCGAAGCAGAGATCATGTTCCCCTTATTCCGGGATTTTCATCAATACGGACGTGGGTAACCCAACCGCGCCATTGATGGTGGTGCTTGGGAGATAAGCGAGTTTTATCAGGCCGGTGGGGACGTATAGTTTTCGTCCGCCTATATATATGGGATAAGGATTTACCTTCTCACCTACGCCTTCTTCCTCCTTTGCTTACCCATCTCCGTGCACTCAAGCTCCAACGCCCAAGTTCGCGCATCTCGCCTCGACCTTCTCCGAATATGTCCGGAGCGGGAGGCAAATGGTTGGCCTCCACCGTTAAGGAGGAGCACATCACCAAGCTGCGCAGCGCCGGATACCTTTCCGGTGATATCGCGCATCGGCTGCCCGACGAGGGGCAGCTCATCCCTACCCCTGGGCCCCATGAGAGGGTCGTCTTCCTTCCCCACTTCCTCCGCGGACTGGGCTTTCCTCTCCACCCATTCATCCGGGGATCATGTTTTACTACGGCTGGATTTCCACGATCTGGCGCCAACTTCATCCTCAACATCTCGGCGTTTATCGTCAGGTGCGAGGCCTTCCTCTCGCATCCGCCCCACTTCAGCCTGTGGCTCAAGATCTTCAACGCTGCGAAGGTTGTGAAGGGCACGCAAGGAATGCGGAGGCGCCATGTTGGGTAAGTTGCCCAACGTCCTTTGGCTCGAAGGGGCCTTCGTGGACTCCGTCGAGGGGTGGCAATCGGGGTGGTTCTACATCATCGAGCCGCGCAAGCCCACATGGGCGGCGGCCCCCGAGTTTAGATCTGGCGTCCCCACGCAGCTCACCTCCTGGAAAGAGAAGGGCTTGCTATGGAGCAATCCGAAGGAGGTGACGGGACTCTGAGCCTGCATCCAGAAGCTGGTGAGCAATAAGCTCAGGCTCGTCGATGTGGTCCAAGTCATGCTCATCCGCCGGATTCTCCCATGCCAAGAACGGGCATTCAATCTGTGGGAGTTCAATCCGGAACAGCACCGGGCGCTGAGCGGGCTCTTCGATACGACATACGAAGGCGCCTGGAGGGTGCTGTTTAAGGGCGCCGAAGCCCCCGTATCCGCGACGGAAGATCGCGGATTCCGCTCGCAGCATCCGGCTGACGAGGTAAGTGATTCAACCCCGTTACGGGACACTTGTGGTAATCAAATTGGTTCTCAGAGGGTTTCATTCTTTCTTTTCCTTTGACAGGAATGGATGGAGAAGGCCAAGCAGCTCATCAGCCCGGCTCCCATGCCAGAAGACCCAGAGAACGCCCGTTTAGCAGGGTTGCTGGTTCCGGCACCGCACCTGGTGCCGGAGAAGAAGGCCAAGAAGGTGGGCGGGGACTCGAAAGAGTTCCATAATCGAGCGTCCGACGACGAGGCGGACTCCTCCCCCGAAGACGACGAGGAGGAGGAGGACTCTCTCCCGGAGGAGGGAGAGAAGAAGAGGAAGGCTTCCCCAATAGGGGAGGCCGAAGGGTCCAAGAGGGGGAGGACTATCCCCCCGGACAGTTTCACCAACACCACCGTTGGCGAGGATGAATGGTCTCCAAGGGCCAGGCGTCCGGCAAGATCGTAAGTATCCAGATCCTTGATATGTAATTTCTTTCGTGTCGCGTAGTGTCCTTCTAATGCCGCGTTCTGTCCGTAGTCCGACCGATGATGATCTCCCCGCTTCATCAAGCGGGTCGTTGGCCCCGTCGGATGTGGACTCACTTCCGACTGCCACTACCCCCCGCGCCGGCGAGGACGCCGAGGTGGGATCCCAGAGAGGGACCCATCAGGAGGAGGCTCCGGAGGCGCCGTCAGGCTGCCTCCCGGACTTTGTGCCGGACTCTACATCGGGACCCGCAGTGGTTCCAGAGTCCGGCGGGCGGCCCCTTCGAAGGAAGGGCAAGACCGTGACACTAGCGACCTCCGTCCAACCGGAGGCACCGGACAACTTGTTGGAGGCGCTTAAAGGTGCTTCCATCGAGGAAGAACACCGCACTATCATGAGTGCGGTGATTCAGAAGGTTCAGCTCGCCAAGAGCGGGCTGACCGAAGCCTGCAGCAGCCTTTTAACAGGCTTTGAGGTAAGAAGTTAAAATTATGTAATGTAATACCGCATAGACAGTAGCCCCTGATGCTCAGTTCGGTGTTCGGAAAGAAAAGCCGGACAGAGGATCTAACAAGATATACTCAGGGTTGCTTAAAATATGTCAATATGGGTTTGTAGGCTGCGCTGCTGACCTCTGCCGCACTATCAGCGGAGGTCGATGTGTTGAAGAAGGATCTCGAGCGGTCCGAGCAAGAGCTCGGCCATGCCAAGAAGCAGCTCGAGGACAAAGAAGGTGAGTCACACCACTTTGAATAGTTACCTTCTGAGAAAAGGATTTTGGTTGCAATAAAATTAACAAGGATAATTTGGATATTGTAGGGCCCCTGAACGAGGTGGCAGCCACGAAGGAGGGGTGTGTCCGCGTCGAGCGTAGTCTTGAGCGGGCAGAGCGAAAAAGCAGGAGGCACGGGTGGCGGAAGTACGGCAAGAGCTCCGTGCTCTCATGGAGAAGCATGAGAGTTTGGAGCATGACTCAAGACTCGAGAGTCCGAGCTTGCCTCGCTCTCGATAGTGCCAAGTCCGCCAAGGCCGAGGCCCGTAAGGCCCTTCAGGAGGTTGAAGATGTGAAGAAGATAGCGGCGGGTAAGGCATTTTTCATGCAAAGCAAGCATGTTAATGTAAACTACCTTACACTTACCCGCATTCGGAGCTCTCCAGGGGCGTTTGCAGATCTGCCGCGTAGTGCGTCCGATGCCGCTGCATTCTATCATGGCGTGGAGGGGAGCTCGACGGAGAAGGTCTTCTAGTCTCAGTACGCTGAGGCCGGACATCCGGTGCCTCCAAGCGACCAGCTGAAGCAGCTGGTCGAACTCCACAAGGTAGCTGAGGAGGCCATGAAGGGCCTTATAGTCCATTGTGGCTCGACAGAGCCATGCCTGGGAGCTACTTCGGCCTCGTGCGGTGGCTGGTGGATGCGTGCCCCTGGGTGGAGGTCATCAAGCGCTCCGCCTGTATTGAAGGTGCTCGTCGGGCCCTTGCCCGCACAAAGGTGCACTGGGGCAAGTTGGATGCGGAGAAGCTTCTCACGGACCCACCGCCACCGGCAAGGAGTACCACACGGAGATGTATTATAAAACTGTCCTGAAGGGAGCCCGCGATATTGCGGATGAGTGCCCTAGAAATGTAATCTTTGAGTGAACTCGCTATGTATTATCCTCGCGCTGAAAACTTCGTTCATATGCGCCTTTAAGCAACGCTTAATTTAAAATATTACCTTCGTGCGGCCGTATATAAAATCGAGAGATGGCAAGTCGTTGGCTTCAGCCCCAAGCCACAGTTTGGGGTGTTGGGATAAACTTGAGCACTCTTGTTCCCATTTTGGGTCCATCTAGGAGGCGCCAACACAACGAACAAGGCAACCGGACTTATAATGCTTGAACACTCTCACTTAGCCATAGAATTCTATAATTTTAAATTTGGTGAAGCCCTCGGTATTCGAAGACCGAATCCGGGCGTTATCCACGCTTCGTCGGACATGGTCCGGAACTTTGCTCGAAGCGGCGTGAGTCTTTAAGGACCCGAAAAGACCTCTCGAACAGCGACCAGTCTCTCGCCTTATCATGCCAGGCAGTTTTAGCTTTCTCCACTGAGGCGCTCGCCCAGCTCAACCGGGGCGCAATTGCAGTAGTTCTCTTAGTGCCACCTTAGCCGACGGAATGGAACGTAAGGCACCAAAACGTTGGAGCCGGGCAAACCCAACTATTGACCCAAGACATGATTCGGAGCCGATTCATATAGTGCTATAAGTTCGGGGTGCCGCACTTATGAAAGTGTTCGGACTTATCACACCATAATGTGGGGAACATAAGCCCATGGTGTATAAGGCCGTACCAAAATATACGGGTGCAAGATGTCATGTAATGAACATATATATAAAAAGGTAATGTAATTGCAAATGAAAAGTGCTGCATTATTTATTAAAGGAAGTGCGCTATGAGTGCGGATCGATACAAATAGTCTTGCAAGCAAGGGATTTGGACTAAGTAAACATGTCCCCTCTCGAGGGTGAGCTGCGGACTTGGTGCATATAATCGAATTTAATGCTCGTAATTGAGACCACCGAGTGTTCGTCGCAGCCTTCTTTCGCCCACATTTGTTGCATCATGAGTTCGGCAGTTCACCGCCGGACAGGCTTTCGTTAACGGAGTTCGTGTGTACAAAGAAGGAAAATAATAAAAAGGGGGCAAACTTGCGAGCCCTCAGTGCGGTCGAGCCGCACTGGGTCCATTGCGATCGTGCCCCTTCCTCGCGCCATGGTATCTCCAAAGCGTAATGATGTACGCGGAGGGTTATTCTTGCGATCACGCACGGCGGGGTTGGGGCCGCATTGCTACGCATGCTCTGATCGCGCTAGGTGGTCTTGGTTGGTATTGCTTGAGCGCGTTTTGTTGTATCCGCCGCTTAACGGCCGGACTCGAGAATTGCCTCAAAAGGCTGCTCAGATTCCGCGCGAGCGCCAGATGTTCCTCCGTTCGGAGGAGCGCCCGTATTCCGTTGACCGTGATGACTCCACGAGGGCCTGGCATCTTGAGCTTGAGGTATGCATAATGCGGCACCACGTTGAATTTTGCAAACGCGTTCGTCCGAAAGCAGAGCGTGATAGCCGCTAAACGGGACTATGTCAAGATTAACTCCTCGCCCGAAATTGTCCGGGATCCAAGACCACTTCGGTGTTACTAAGCCTGTACAGTTGGCTTCCACACCTGGTATGACACCTTTAAAGGTCGTCTTTGTAGGTTTAATTCTTGAGGGGTCTATGCCCATTTTGCACACTGTGTCCTGATAAAGCAGGTTCGGGCTACTACCGCCGTCCATCAGGACTCTCGTGAGGTGAAATCCATCGACGATTGGGTCTAAAACCAATGCGGCGAATCCGCCATGGCGATGCTGGTCGGATGGTCTCTTCGATCGAAAGTGATCGGACGGAGGACCATGGATTGAACTTGGGCGATAGCTCCATCGCATAGACGCCCCTTAGTGCACGCTTTCTCTCCCTCTTGGGTATATGGGTCGCAGTAAATCATGTTCACCGTCCGCACTTGTGGGGAAAACCCTTCATCGTCTCTATTGTTCGGGCGGTCGGGTCTCTTCCTCGTCGTCGTTGTTTAGCCCCTTGTCATTGTTTTCGGCAATTAACTTGCCTGCCTGCTTAAACACCCAGCAATCTCTATTAGTGTGATTAGCTGGTTTTTCAGGGGTGCCATGTATCTGGCATAAGCGGTCGAGTATTCGGTCCAAATTGGACGGACCCGGAGTGGTTCTTTTGAATGGCTTCTTCCGTTGACCGGGTTTAGAGCCTCGGAATCCGGCGTTGACTGCCGTATCCTCCTTATCGTCGCCGTTAATGCGGCGTTTGTTTTTGTTTCGACGTGACCTGCCGTTGTTGTCCTTAGTATCCGGACTGCCAGAATTTTTACGGAGATTGTTGCTGCGGGCTAGCCAGCTATCCTCTCCCGCACAGAAGCGTGTCATTAATGATGTGAGGGCAGCCATAGATTTCGGCTTTTCCTGTCCCAGGTGCCGGGCTAGCCATTCGTCGCGGATGTTGTGCTTGAAGGCTGCAAGGGCCTCTGCATCCGGACAGTCGACGATTTGGTTTTTCTTTGTCAAGAACCGTGTCCAAAATTGTCTGGCCGATTCGTCTGGTTGTTGGATGATGTGGCTTAGGTCATCGGCTTCTGGTGGTCGCACATACGTGCCCTGGAAGTTATCAAGGAATGCGGCTTCCAGGTCTTCCCAACACCCAATTGACTCTGCGGGCAAGCTGTTAAGCCAATGCCGAGCTGGTCCTTTAAGCTTGAGTGGGAGGTACTTGATGGCATGGAGATCGTCCGCCGCGGGCCATATGGATGTCGAGAGGTAATCTTTGATCCAAACCGCAGGTCCGTCGTGCCATCGAGGATTCGATGTTTACGGGTTTAAACCCTTGAGGATTTGATGATCCATTACTTCGTCGATGAAGCATAAGCGGGTGTCTTGGCGCCTCAGATTGAGCAATATCGCGACGCTGCTCGAGAGAGCGCTGCTCTGCTGTGTTCGCCCCACGTGGGGTTATTGTATCCGGCGCGACGGTATTCGTCATGGGTCGTGGGGCGCCCACGTGATCCATAGATGGATCTGGATTGCCTTGCTTTGTCCTCCAACATGTCTCGCAAGTCCGGCGTGTTCCCTCTTGGCTTCGTACTTTTGGAGCGATGCCGGGGTACGGTCTTAGCTGGGGGCCTGGATGCCTCTCTGTCACGACCACGGGGTGGTCGGTCAGCCGTATCGTGCGCTGGTGATGGAGGTATGTATGCTTCCTCCTCTAATCGGGGGAGCAGCTTGCGTCTTGGATAGCTTTTGGAGGGGCGTTCGAGTTTATACTCTTCGTCCGCGAGGACCTCGGTCCATCGATCGGCCAGCAGGTCCTGATCAGCTTGAAGCTGCTGCTGCTTTTTCTTTAGGCTGTTTGCCGTGGCGATAAGCCTACATTTAAAACGCTCTTGTTCGACGGGATCCTCGGGCACGATGAATTCGTCATCGTTGAGGCTTGCCTCGTCTTCAGAGGGAGGCATATAGTTGTAATCCTCAACCTCTTCGTCTGCCGCCTTCACGTGAGGGCTTTCTTCTGCATCCTCCTGCGCTGAGTCTTGCTGGAGGGGGTTATCTTCGGCACTTTCTGGGGTATTATTATCTCCTGTGCCGGAATCTCCATTCTTGCTCTGGCGGGATTTAGAGCGGCACCGCTGACGCCGGCGCTTGGGCTGTTTCTTTAAAGAATCTGCCTCCGCTATTTCTTCGCCGTCCCCGTCTTTTGGGGTGTCCACCATGTATATGTCATATGACGAGGTGGTCTTCCAGTGCCCTGTAGGCGCTGGCTCCTGTTCGTCTCCGGCATCGTCCTCCATAGCGTCGATGTCTTTGGAGTCGTAGTCTAGCATGTCGGTTAGATCGTCGACAGTGGCTACAAAGTGGGTGGCGGGTGGGCTCTGAATTTCTTCGTCGTCCGTATCCCAACCATCCTCGCCATAGTCCGGCCAGGGATCTCCTGATAGCGAGAGATGCTTTAGCGAATTCAGGATGTCGCCAAAAGGCGAGTATTGGAAGATGTCCGTGGCGGTGAATTCCATAACCGGCGCCCAATCCGACTCGATTGGTAGGGGCATGGGAGGCCTGGAGTCCGGCAAGGAGTCCGGCGCCTCGGAATCATGAGTTTCGCGGGGGACAAGATTAGTGTTCGGCTCCATCGCCGTGGAAGTTGAAGCCCCTGAGGCGGCGTCTATCCACCGACCCTCGATCTGCGCGATCGGCTCCGGACTAACAGCCGAAGCGGATTCGTGTGTGGCCACCAAGGCACTGTTCGACGGTAGAGCTAGGTCATGCCCATCATCACAGTGCAGCGCGCTTGGCTGTGGCTCGAGTCCGTCGAAGATCAAGTCTCCGCGGACATTGGCCGTGAAGTTTAGGCTTCCGAATCTGACCTGACGGCCAGGGGCATAGCTTTCGATCTGCTCCAGATGGCCAAACGAATTAGCCTGCAGTGCGAAGCCGCTGAATACGAAGATCAGTCCGGGGAGAAAAGTCTCACCCAGGACAGCGTCGTTGGTTGTAGATGCCATCAAGCCTATTGGTGACGACACAGAGGAACTCTCAATGAAAGCACCAATGTCGGTGTCAAACCGGCGGATCTCGGTAGGGGTCCCGACTGTGCGTCTAGGCGGATGGTAACAGGAGACGAGGGACATGATGTTTTTACCTGTGTTCGGTCCTCTCGATGGAGGTAAAACCCTACGTCCTGCTTGATTAATATTGATGATATGGGTAGTACAAGAGTGGATCTACCACGAGATCAAGGAGGCTAAACCCTAAAGCTAGCCTATGGTATGATTGTTGTAATGTATGTTGTGTCCTACGGACTAAAGCCCTCCGGTTTATATAGACACCAGAGGAGGCTAGGGTTACACAGAGTCGGTTCCAATGGTAGCAGATCTACATATCCGTATCGCCAAGCTTGCCTTCTGAAAGTGCAACTAATCCCCGGGTGGTTTTGGTAATTAATAACAACATATATATCATTGAACTAATAGTTTCTTGAGAATCATTTCAGAAAGTTCAGTGATATGGGTATGGCAATGATCAAGAAGTGGACCCTCAAAATGCTAAGGCAAGCATTGGCAAAAGCTCAAGACTCCATTTTTGGTTTAGTGATCCAAGATCACATTGAGTCCATAGGAAAGCCAATACTATTAAAAGGGATGAGGTTATGTTAATGATCCGTTGCTCAAAGTGCTTAGTGATATATCTCCTAAACTATCAGCAACTCTCACTACAAATATACACTCATAAGTAATCTCGGTCCCACCGATTTCCTAAACTCAGCCACACCGAGATGAACCACCTCAGCCATATAGCCAAACCCTAGAAATCTCGGATTTTCCGATTCTGAACTCGGTCTCACCGAAACTTGAGTTGCCAAGCTTCTGTAACCTTCTGTCATCATATCGGTGTCACCGAGATGATGAAGTTGGTCCCACCGAGATTGGCACGCCCTAGTCTTTGGACGAATCGGACTCACCGAGATTGTATTTTCGGTCCCACCGAAAATCCCAACGTTCACATGATTTGAACTTTCGGTCTCACCGAGTTGTCAACTTCGGTCTGACCGAGATTGGTCAAATGTGTGTAACGGTTGGATTTTGTGTGGAGGCTATAAATACCCTCCACCCCTCTTCATTCGTGGAGAGAGCCATCGAAAGAACTACCACTCCTACCTTACATTTTCGAGAAGAAAACTACCTACCCTTGTGTTGAGATCAAGTAGCTCCACTCCCACCACATGAAGCTTGATCTCTAGCCTTCCCAAGTTGCTTTCCACTCAATCCTTTCTTCCATCACAGCCAAATCAGTGAGGAGAGTTGAGTGTTGGGGAGATTATCATTTGAAGCACAAGAGCAAGGAGTTCATCATCATCAACACCATCTATTACCTTTTGGAGGGTGGTGCCTCCTAGATTGGTTAGGTGTCGCTTGGGAGCCTCCACAAGATGTGGAGTTGAACCAAGAAGTTTGTAAGGGCAAGGAGATCGCCTACTTGTGAAGATCTACCCGAGTAAGGCTAGCCCTCCGTGGGCGTGAGCCATGATGGCATAGACAAGGTTGCTTCTTCGTGGACCCTTCGTGGGTGGAGCCTCCATGGACTCTCGCAGCCGTTACCCTCCGTGGGTTGAAGTCTCCATCAACGTGGATTGACGATAGCACCACCTATCGGAACCACGAGAAAAATCTCCGTGTCTCCAAATTGCGTTTGCTCTTCTCCACCTCTCTTTACTACATGTGCAATTTACTTTCCGCTGCCTATACTCTAGAATTGCATGTGTAGGGTGATACTTGACTTGATCATAATCGTGAATCTGCCAAAACTTGTCTTTATCAAAAGGCTGAATTTTTATATTGTCAAGTAGTCTAATCACCCCCTCTAGACATACTTTCGATCCTACAAGTGGTATCGAGCTTTGGTCTCCATTGTATTGGTTTCCATTGCATTGACTCCATAAGCTTGGTTTCACAACCTAGGAGAGTATGGCGCCTAGTGAGGGTAATTTTCAGAGAGGTCCTTACTTTGATGGTTCAAACTTTGCTAGTTGGAAGCATAAAATGAAAATGCATATTCTTGAACATAACCCCGCCGCATGGGGCATTATTTGTGTTGGTTTGCAAGGTGAATTCTCGAGGAAGGAAAAGTTCGGATCGTGAAGCTACAACGGATGAATTGCGGATGTTGCAAAACAATGCTCAAGCTTGTGACATTCTCTTCAATGCTTTGTGTCCCGAGGAGTTCAACAAAATCAGCCGCCTTGAGAATGCAAAAGAGATTTGGGATACTTTGGTCGAAATGCACGAAGGTACCGAGTCCGTGAAGGAATCAAAGCTAGATGTTCTTCAAGGTCAACTTGACAAGTTCAAGATGAAGGAAGGTGAAGGAGTCGCTGAAATGTACTCTAGGCTTGCTCTCATCACAAATGAGATTGCCGGCTTAGGAAGCGAAGAAATGACCGATCGATTCATCATCAAGAAGATTCTCGAGCTTTGGATGGAAAGTATGACACCGTGTGCACTTTGATCCAAATGATGCCAAACTACAAGAATCTCAAGCCAACCAAGTCATTGGAAGAATTGTTGCTCATGAGATGACACTTAAAGATAAGGAAGAGCTTCACAACAAGTCAAGTGGTGCTTACAAAGCTACAAGTGATGCTCCCACAACCTCAAGTGACAAGCTAGTTTCCAATGAAGAGATAAGCCTAATGGTGAAGAACTTCAACAAATTCTACAAGAGTAGAAGCAAAGAGAGAAGCTCAAAGTCTAGATCATATGATGAAAAGAGATCTTCTAGTCGTGATCGAACTGCTACAATTGTGGAAGACCCGGACACTACTCAAATGAGTGCTCGGCTCCCCACAAGAGAAGAGAAGAATCTCCAAGAAGAAGAAGCTCAAGAGATGAGTCACCTCGAAAGAGAGAAGGAGTAGAGATGATCGTTATGAACGAAGACCCTCTCGGAGAAGCAAGGATTCGGAAAGGAAAGACAAGTCATCAAGGAGCTACACAAGAAGAAAACATCAAGCTCATGTAGGTGAATGGGTCTCCGCCCGACTCCGACAATCACTCCGAAAGAAGCTATCACTCCAACTCCGACTACACCAAGATGAAGGTGTTGCGGTCTTGCTCTCAGATCCTCCAACTCCAACTCCTATGACTTATTTGATTCACCAAATGAGGGAATTGGAAGATGCTTCATGGCTAAAGGCCCCAAGGTATCACACCCTGAATTCATTGACTTTGATAGTGATGAGGATGACTTGCTTGGTGAAGATGAGCTTTTACATGACAAATCTAGTGAGCCTAGTAATGATGAACATGCTAGTAGTCTTTATAGTCGAGAAGAGTCGAATGACAATGCTATGAAGGAGATTGAGCGTTTAACTAAAGAACTAAACACTCTTAAGTTAGCTCATGAAACAACTCAAGAAGATCATAGAGAGCTCCTAAGATCTCATGAGAAGCTACGCTTCGAGAAGCTCAATCTAGAGCAAGAACATGAGTTTCTAAAAGCTATCAATGACGATCTTCGAAAGAAGAGTTCTTCATATCTTGCCAAACGACTTCTCTTGCCACCTATTAAAACTAAGCATGACAAGCATAAGAAAAATGCTTCATCTAGAAGCAACAATATTGGTTCTAGTAGTTCTCTTGATTCCACTAACAATGTTTCAAGCCAAGTTACACTTGAGCAAGAAAATAGTTTATTGAAAGGGATTATAGAGAAAGGTGTCTACAAGAGCCTTGCCGGAAGCAAGAACTTTGAGGAAATTGTTCGCAAGCAAGGAAGGCACCGGAAGAATCAAGGAATTGGTTGTGAGCGAAAGTTCAACGCCGAGGGTGTTGAATGGGAAGAAGGTCAATATCCCACTCCACAGTTTGTTTCTCAAAAGGAGAAGTATTATCCTACTTCTTCCAGTGTGGAACAAGCTCAAGATGACCTTCCACCACAAGACCACAAGCTAAAAGGCAAGGACAAGCTTCAAGAGGAGATTGATGCATTTATTGAAGCACCTAAAGCCATGGTCAAGTGGGTTCCCAAGGAAACGTCAAGTTCTACTTCGTCAAGCTCAACTACAACCCCAAGGATTCCCATCAAGATGATGTGGATCCCGAAGAAGAAGAACTAGAGAGTTCTTGAGGGTGACTCCGCCAACATACTTCACTCACATTCATTTTGGCAAGAACTTGTGCAATCAACTTCCACATTATGCACTAGTTCATGGAGTCACAAACCCTCTTGTTGGTAAGTCAAGGGACAAGGTAATCATTGCTTTCATGGACATCATCTATTGTGAACTTCAATCTATGTCCATGGATATCCTTGTTTGTTCCTTGTGGGACTAACCCATGTAGGTATTGAAAGTGCCCGAATCCAAAGGATTGCTCCCAACTCTTGATGATCTTCATCAACATTGAGCATCCACATCTTCAACATCTACATGAAGTCTTCTACGACAACCCAAGGTTAGTTTGACCCTTTAAAAGGGTTCTCACATCTAGGGGGAGCTTTGCTCTAAAGAATTCAGCTAAAGCATCTTCAAATGATGTGAACACATCAATGCTTTATGTAAAAGTGGTAACCCCACTTGTGCTTAAACGATGAGTATGACCTATGATCAAATGTTCTCATTTGACTCCTAAGTCAATATACTCATATAAAGATGACCTAGTCATCGACAAATTGTGTGATAGTAGCTAGAGTTTTTTTGATTGTGCATGTTTGACACATATTTCATTTGCTATCTTATTGTGTGAGCATGTTGGATGCATGATTTTATCCATTCGAGGACATCCATTTGTTGTTTTGGTCTTTTTGATTTTTCTGACCAAATGGATGGACAAGAATGCCTAAGTACCTCCCCTAGCTATCTATGCTTTCTTGTCTCAAATTCTATTCATGCTTACATCACAAACTTTGAACAAGTCATTTTGGACCCTCCGAGTGAGGAGCACTCGAGCCACCGATCCGTCAAGGGCTAACTTCCAAAACCTTCTAAGTGATTTCGGTCGACCAACCCACTCAAACTCGGTGAAACCGAAAGCACTTGGATTGATCTAGGTTTTCACCTCGGTGAAACCGAGTTGTGATTTTCGGCGTGATCGAAGTGAATAACGCCTCAGAGTTATCCATCTCGGTGCCACCGAAGTTTTACAACTCGGTCCCACCGACAAAGCAAGGGATATATAATACTCGAGGGCGCGCTGATTTCTACTTCAAACGCCCGCCCACACCCCTTCTTTGCCGCCGCCGTGGTCTCCGGATCGCCTCCGTAAATGCCGCCAGGCGCCGCCGCAGGTCTCCGTCGCCGTCAACGGACATTCTCTCCGCGCCGTTGCCGCTGTAGAGGAACTCCACCAAGTTAGGGTGAGTTTCGATCCCACTCGTGCTCCCATCTCCGATTCTATGCATGATTGGTTTGCCTAGCATCTTGCCACGTTTGAGATCTTCCTTAACACCAGATTAGTTCGTTAGAACGAGATTCGAGTAAAAGTTTTAGGGTTAGGTTTCCGCCAAACACATCTCGGTGAGACCGATTTTACATTCTCGGTATGACCGATTTGGCCTCTGGCCATTGATCGCACCTTCGGTCCAACCGAAGTTGTGCAAATCGGTGTGACCGAAATGAGGATTTAGTGAAACCCTAGTGTTCTCGGCAGATCGAAACCCACTTCGTCCAACCGAAAGTGGTGTGAATGCTTCTATTTGAACACTTCGGATTCACCGAATTTTAAACTCGGTCTGACCGAAATGCATTTTGTGAAAACCTAAAACTGAAATTTGAACTCATTTTTTTTGCAAAATCTTCTGCAGTTTGTGATAACTCTTCTACTCTGCCTACACCTTATCTATTCACAGGTTGTCAGCCATGTCAGATGCCAGTGACAGCCAGAACAGGTCTGAGTCACCTATTGCTGATATTCCAGAGGCAGGCACTAGTCCTGAGCCCAGCAGCTCTTCAGATGATGGTGAGAGGAGCACACCAAGTGGTTTGCCTCCTGCAGCCACCAGGGCGTAAAGAAGAGGAACTCGATGAAGAAGATTCGATTTCATTGTTGAGGAAGAGGTCTCCTCCAAGCCAAAGAGAAAAGTTGTTGCCAAAGAGCATCAAGGGCAGCAAACCAAGAAAGGCACCAGAAAAGTGAAGAAGTCCACTGTTGCCAAGAAGCTAAGTATGGAAGAGGAAACTACAAGCAAGGTGAAGAAAACTTCCAAGAGGAAGAGGATTGTGCATGATGATGCAGCAGAGGAAGATGAGGATGAGGAAGCACCCCAACCTCCTCCTCAGAAGTCTAAGTTCATGGGTGATGCCATCAGGGCAGGAGCCCCTTCTAAGCCCAAGCAATCTGCTCCAGTCAAGGCAGCTCAAGCCAAGCCTGCTGCCAAGCCCAAGAAGACTGTCAGGAACATTCCAGCTTCAGAGAAGAAGAAAGATGATGTGCCACCAGCTGTGTCAGATGATGAGGCACCTGTCTTGCTGAAACTTCGTCAGAAACTGCCACTTCACAATGATGCTCATCCTCAAGCTGAGAACATGAAGGAAAGAAAGGATAGAGGTCTCAGGCTATGGAGACAAGCTGATCCATATGCTGTGAGGAGAAGAACTGCTGTTGATCCAAGATTCCACACCAGAGAGCAGCAGGACTTCTATGAGACTGTGCTGATGGACAAGAAGCCCATAGTTGCAGACACTAGATATGTTGACTGGGCATACATTGATAGTGAAGAGCACAGAGACTTCTTTCCACATGTGCATGAGAGCTTCACTGCATGTGGTGTTGCAGATTTTGTTGGTCAAAAGTTGACAGATTGGAATGATGAGATGATTATGCAATTCTATGCCACACTCATTTCTATCCGGATGGAAAGATCACATGGATGATCAAGGCCAAAGATTCTCTTTAACTGTTGAAGAATGGGCAGCACTGCTGAATGCTCCAGTGCAGAGAGAGGATGATGTTGATGTCTATGGTATTCCCAAGAAGAACCATGAATCCATGAAGAATATGTACAACGAGGTACCAGCTAAGGATATAGGAATATGGAAGCTCGGCTCAGTGTATTATCTCCGTGCAGGTCTACCTACCACAAACACTATTTCGAGGCATACCTTGATGCCCAAGTCCGAGATCATCGCATGATCGAGGATATTCTATCAACATGCTGCATATACTTGATGAGAAGGCACCTTTCAAGGTGATGGATTTGATAGTTGAGACTATCAAGAGGACCGCAGCAGACTGTAAGAGGTCGTGTGGATTTTCCCGCACATTCAGATGCTTATCAATGCCAAGTTTGGCACGGGCACATACTTGTTGGATAGACCACACTTGCCACCGCAGCCTGAGCATGAGGATAATGTTGTTGTGATGGATGAGGAGGACCCAACGTCGGTTGAAGGTCAAGCAAAGATTGAAGCTGCCAAGAAAGCTAAAGCGAGAAGGAAGAAGAAGCAGCAGCAGCTAAACCCAAGAGTGTTGGAGAGCAGCTCCTTGAAGCTACCCAGAGGATTGAACAACGCCTGCCAGCATTATACAGCCTCGGGAGAGTCTTGAAAGTATTGTTGAAGACAAGATCCATGCTCGATGTGAAGTCGATCAAGTGCAAGTAATCACAACAAGCTTGAGGCAGATATTGAGGAAGCAAAGGGGGAGAAGGAAGATCTCATGCGTGAGATGCAGGATGACCTAGTCCAGGATGATTATCAACAGCCTGCTCCGGTTCCTACAAGACCCCGATCAGCTGCTATTCCAGTGACAGACACCAGGACTACAGCCTCAGCACCTCCCACAGCTCCATCAGTTGCTCCAGCTCCAGCTCCAGTGACCACTCCTCCAGCTCCACAGACATCAGCTGAAGTCTTCGCCGATGCTGCCATCTCAACTCCAACATCAACCCAGACAGGAGCCGCCAGCAGAGTCCCCAGTGACGCTTAGCTCTATACTTTTCGAACTTTTTGGTAACTTGTTGCCAAAGGGGGAGAAATTGTATAGATCATAGGACTTTGAGAGAGAGAGTGCTTTGTCTTTGCGCTTTTGCTCTTTCATTCATTTATGGTTTCTTGAGATACTTTTGAGTTTTTCGAGACATTTTGTGTGTTTGATACTACGTTTGCTCTACATTGATGAGTGCTTGGTCGTACTATGCCTTAATGTGTGCTTAATGCTTATCATATGCTATTCATATCTTGTATGACCATTTACTCATGTCTTGGTGATTGGGTGCATGTTATTCATTCTTATCATTTTGTGCGCTCCACCAAGATGTATGTGACATGGAAGAGTGACCCATGATCCTAATCGATTGTGCATTTGCATTCAAACGCAAATCTTAAATAATGCACAAATTTAGGGGGAGCTCTTGCTTATCACATACTTCTCAAAGCGATTTATATTATTCATTGATTATATCCTTTGTCGAAGCTTTGATCTATATGTTGTCATCAATTACCAAAAGGGGAGATTGAAAGTGCAACTAATCCCGGGTGGTTTTGGTAATTAATAACAACATATATATCATTGAACTAATAGTTTCTTGAGAATCATTTGAGAAAGTTCAATTGATATGGGTATGGCAATGATCAAGAAGTGGACCCCTCAAAATGCTAAGGCAAGCATTGGCAAAAGCTCAAGACTCCATTTTTGGTTTAGTGATCCAAGATCACATTGAGTCCATAGGAAAGCCAATACTATTAAAAGGGATGAGGTTATGTTAATGATCTGGTTGCTCAAAGTGCTTAGTGATATATCTCCTAAACTATCAAGAACTCTCACTACAAATATACACTCATAAGTAATCTCGGTCCCACCGATTTCCTAAACTCACCACACCGAGATGAACCACCTCACCATATAGCCAAACCCTAGAAATCTCGGATTTTCCGATTCGAACTCGGTCTCACCGAAACTTGAGTTGCCAAGCTTCAGAACCTTCATCATCAAATCGGTGTCACCGAGATGATGAAGTCGGTCCCACCGAGATTGGCAAGCCCTAGTCTTTGGACGAATCGGACTCACCGAGATTGTATTTTCGGTCCCACCGAAAATCCCAACGCTCACATGATTTGAACTTTCGGTCTCACCGAGTTGTCAACTTCGGTCCGACCGAGATTGGTCAAATGTGTAACGGTTGGATTTTTGGTGGAGGCTATAAATACCCTCCACCCCTCTTCATTCGTGGAGAGAGCCATCGAAAGAACTACCACTCCTACCTTACATTTCGAGAAGAAAACTACCTACCCTTGTGTTGAGATCAAGTAGCTCCACTCCCACCATATGAAGCTTGATCTCTAGCCTTCCCAAGTTGCTTTCCACTCAATCCTTTCTTCCACCACAGCCAAATTAGTGAGGAGAGTTGAGTGTTGGGGAGATTATCATTTGAAGCACAAGAGCAAGGAGTTCATCATCATCAACACCATCTATTACCTTTTGGAGGGTGGTGCCTCCTAGATTGGTTAGGTGTCGCTTGGGAGCCTCCGTCAAGATGTGGAGTTGAACCAAGAAGTTTGTAAGGGCAAGGAGATCGCCTACTCGTGAAGATCTACCCGAGTAAGGCTAGCCCTCCGTGGGCGTGAGCCATGATGGCATAGACAAGGTTGCTTCTTCGTGGACCCTTCGTGGGTGGAGCCCTCCGTGGACTCTCGCAGCCGTTACCCTCCGTGGGTTGAAGTCTCCATCAACGTGGATTGACGATAGCACCACCTATCGGAACCACGAGAAAAATCTCCGTGTCTCCAAATTGCATTTGCTCTTCTCCACCTCTCTTTACTACATGTGCAATTTACTTTCCGCTGCCTATACTCTAGAATTGCATGTGTAGGGTGATACTTGACTTGATCATAATCATGAATCTGCCAAAAACTTGTCTTTATCAAAAGGCTGAATTTTTATATTGTCAAGTAGTCTAATCACCCCCCCTCTAGACATACTTTCGATCCTACACCTTCCACGCCAAGGAAAGTCCCATCTGGACACGGGACGGAGTCTTCAATCTTGTATCTTCGTAGTCTTGGAGTCCGGCGGACGATGATAGTCCGGTTGTCCGGACACCACCTAGTCCAGGACTCCCTCAATGATCATGCATATAGGCATCACGTCCGCGACAAGTAGACCGACTCCTGCCTGCATCTACTACTATTACTCCATGCATCGACCGCTATCCAGCATGCATCTAGAGTATTAAGTTCATAAGAACAGAGTAACGCATTAAGAAAGATGACATGATGTAAAGGGATAAACTCATCACTACAAAAAAAGACACATCCGTGATATTTTGGGCCAAATGAATTTTTTTCTGTCATGCATATGACACTTCTATGACGATAATTGTGACAAAACCTGGTATCATCATAGATGTGGTGGGCTCCTACTTCTATGACAAAAAATCATGACAGAAAATGGGCTTTTCGTTCTGGGCGGGCTGGAGACGCAGCTGCATGACATTCTTTGGGCCGCCCATGACGGAAAAACCGTGGTAGAAGCGAGGGGAGGAAAATTTCGGGAGTTGCGGTTACGGTGGAGGTCGGGGCCGAAGCGATGCGCGCTTTCTCAGACAAAAGTAGGCGTTGGCTCTAATCAACTCGAAGCGAGGCGTTGGGCTCTAATCGAACCCAAGCGACAGACTGCTGCAGCTACGCGTTATCGAACCGAGCGATCGATCGATGGCTGTTAACTGAACCCGATGGAGCAATTCCTTCGCTACTGCTGCTAACTGAAGCCGATCGATTGGATGAACAATGAGCATTGCGGGGGGTTTGGATGAACAGTGAGTGGTGGTGTTGCCTCTGGATGAACAGGACCCCGTGGTGTGGAGGGCTGGATGAACAATAAACGGTGGAGGGGTGGCTATGGAGGGGTGGTTGAACAGGACCCCATGGTGTGGAGGGCTGGATGAACAGTAGACGGTGGAGGGGTGCCCGTGGAGGGGTGGTTGAACAGTAGCCGGTGGAGTAGCGCGCGATGGAGGCTGGATGAACAGGAGCCCGTGGAGGCTGGAGGAGGTCGACGGTAGCCCGTGGAGGCTTGAGGAGGTCGATGGTGGAGATGAACAGTATCCCGTGGAGTCCCGTTTTGCGGTGTGCCACACCCCTCCCTACGAACAGGACCCCCGTTTCGAACGTAGCGCTCCAACACAAGTCCGTTTCGTCCGTTTTGCGGTATGCCACACCCCTCCTGATCAACAGGACCCCCGTTTCGACCGTAGGAGGTCCATTTCCTCCGTTTTGCGGCACGCCACACCCTCCCGATCAACGGGGCCCTGTTTTCGACCATAGGAGGTCCATTTCTCCGTTGGCGGCACGCCACACCCTCCCGATCAACAGGACCCGCTCGAACGTAGGATGTCCGCTTCTCCGTTGCGGCGACGCCAGCCTCATTTCCATCGCCTGGTCCGTCCAAGCCGGTTGGCTCCCATGCGTTCCGTTGCCTCCCGATGAACACGACGCATTCCGTTGCCTCCACATGAACACGACGCATTCCGTTGCCTCCCCATGAACACGACGACGATGCTGTTTCTCCGTTCCGACCTAGCCATGTAAGTATGCGCGAGTAGGCGTTCGAGACCCTGCCCGTATGTACGTACGTGGCCGTATTTTCTTTCTTGCACCCTCGCCACTGTACGTACGTGTACATGCTACGTGCGCGCCTCTACTACGACACGTGCGCGCCTCTACATCCACTAGTATATATGTACGTACACGTTCACGACCAGAATGACAACGCTACGTACGCTTCGACCAGGTCGGTCCCGGTATCCGTACTTCCGTCTGCGAAGATGTAGCTGGTGGGTTCCAGCGATGTGGGGCGAATCGCTTTTTTTGCGGACGCACTTCCTCGCGTGCGAAGATGTAGCTGGTGGGTCCCAGCAATGTCGGGGCGATCGTTTTTGCGGACCCACTTCCTTGCGTGCGAAGGTGTCGTTGGCGGGTCCCAGCGGTCAGGGGGGGGGGGGGGCGAATCATTTTGTTTTTTTGCCCGGACGCACTTCCTTGCGTGCGAAGATGTAGCTGGTGGGTCCCAGCAGTCAGGGGGGAACGTTTTTTTCGCAAAATACAGTGGCCCGTCCGATGGGTCCCAGCTGTCAGGTGAAGGAATCATTATTTTCCGCGTAATAAGGAGGCACTTCCTTGCTGCAGGCGTGGACCCAGCTGTCAGCCTCTCCACGTACAGTCCACGTCCGATGGAAGTCGTTCCTTGACCACACTGAGCATGCCGCGCCGAGAGCACCAGGGCGGTGGACGACGACGAGGCCTAGGAAGGGGACGACGGGGAGCCGGGGAAGACGCGACAGTGGAAGCCCGCGCCGAGAGGAGTACGAGGGTTCACTGGTTTGGCTGCGGTGTGAGGCTGCCGTCGCCGCAGGGCCTGGCCAGCGGTGGGAATAGTAGGTGGCTGTGAGGCCTCCGCGGCAACATAGCTGACCACGGGAGGCAGGAGCATGCGGCACGACCGACGCTGCTTTGGGCGGCTGGAGCAAGAAGACCAGAGATTGATGAAGCACTAAGGCCGTTGGATGGACATTGTACGGTCATTGGAGCTAGAATTGTTCATATTGACTAAAGTTGACAAAGGCCCCCGTCCTAATCAACTTAGTAGGCCCACAAGTCAGCCTCCCACCATGGTGGGTCCCAACTAGCAAGGGGAGTATTCATTTTTTGTGCATAATAAGGAGGCACTTCCGGTGGGTCCGAGCTGACAGCGCGGGGAACGGTTTTTTCGCAAAATACGCTGGCCCGTCCGGTGGGTCCCAGTAGTCAGGGGAAACATTTTTTTCACGAAATAAGGTGGCCCGTCCGGTGGGTCCCTGCTGTCAGGTGGAGGAATAATTATTTTGCACGTAATAAGGAGTCACTTCCTTGCGGCCGCCTGGACCAGCTGTCAGCCTCTCCACGTACAGTACTCTTCCGATGGAAGTCGGTCATTGACCATGTTGACCACGCCGCGACGAGAGCACCAGGGCAGTGGTCTAGACGACGGCGAGGCCTAGGAAGGGGACGACGCGGAGCCGGGGAAGACACAGCAGTGGTAGCCCGCGCGGAGAGGAGTACGAGGGTTCACTGGTTCGGCTGCGGCGTGGGGCTGCCGTCGCCGCAGAATAAGAGGGGGTGTGGGTGAGTAGAGGGATACCCTGGGCCAGCGGTGGGAGTAGTAGGGGCGGTGAGGCCTCTACGGCATCACAGCCGGCCACGAAAGGCAGGAGCACGCGGCACGACCGGCGCTGCTTTGGACGGCTGGAGCAAGAAGACCAGAGGTTGAAGAAGCACTATGGCCGTTGGATGGACATTGTATAGTCACTGGAGCTAGAATCGTTCATATTGACTAAGTTGACAAAGCCCTTCGTCCCCGTCAACTTAGTTGGCCCACAAGTCATCCTCCCACTATGGTGGGTCCCATCTAGCAGGGTGGGTATTCATTTTTTTTGTGCGTAATAAGGAGGCACTTCCTTGCGTGCGAAGATATAGCTGGTGGGTCTGACATGTCAGCGGGGGGAACGTTTTTTTGTGAAATACAGAGGCCCTTCCGGTGGGTCCCAGCTGTCAGGTGGAGGAATCATTATTTTGCGCGTACAGTCCACGACCGATGGATGTCGTTCGTTGACCACGTTGACCAGGCCATGCTAAGAGCACCATGGCGATGGACGACGGCGAGGCCTAGGAAGGGAACAACACGGAGCCGGGGAAGACTTGGCAATGGTTGCCCACGCGGTGGGGAGTACGAGGGTTTACTGGTCCGGCTGCCGTCGCCGGAAAATAACAGGAGATGTGGGTGAGTAGAGGAATGGCCTGGCTAACAATGAAGTAGGGTGGGGCGGTGCGGCCTGTGTGGTAGCACAGCCGACCACGGGAGGCGGGAGCAGGCAGTCCCACCGGAGCTGGTTTGGGTGGCTGGAGCAAGCAGATATTGAAGAAGCAGCACAGCCGTTGGATTAACATCCAATGGTCACTGCTGCTAGAATCGTTTGTGGACTAAGTTGACAAAGCCAAAGTACACATCAACCTAGTACACCCACAAGTCAGCCTCCAAATCATCACAAACAAAGACATAGCCGAAATTTCTAGCCAGATTCAAATTAATTTTAAATCTAAATATACCTTAATTTAAATTCAATGAAATTTTACCCGCACAAAAACAATGAAATTTAAAATATCAAAATCCGAAAGAAAACAATATTTGGGAACTAATTGCCTGTTTGCTGTATTTTTTTTCATTTTACAGCCCATTTATTATTACTTATAGCCCATTTCTTATTACATATAGCCCATTTCTTATTACTTATAGCCCATTTTCTGGGCAAAATGCATCCCTCCTCGTCTTGAAAGATTTCCAGCCCAGCAGGGCATATAAAAGCAAGTAGGCCTATGTTGGTTATTCTGCAAAAAAACAAAATAGCTGGCTAGCCATTTTTCAGAAAGGAAAAAAACAAACTGGGCTGGTCATGTGCTAAACATATGAAATAAAATCCTGGGCTAGACGGGCCACGGGTCCCGCACAACCCAGTTGATACCCTTCTCCGTCCCGAAAAAACAAAATTATCTGCAAGGCTCTTTGGGTCCCTACTGTCATCCTCACCATGTACAGTCATCTCCTTATTCCTCTCGGTTGTTGACCATGTTGACAACACCGGAGGGCGGCGCCGCGACGAGCCAACCAAGGTGGAGGAAGATGGTGAGGCCTCGGACGGGAACGAACAGGAGCTGGGGAAGATCACAACCAGCCGTGGGAGGCGGGAGCAGGCGGTCTCGCCGGCGCTAGTTTGGCTTTGGCGGCTCAAGGAAGAAGAGACTGAAGAAATGTGACAAATGTTGAATGTCAATCGAACGGTCAAGGTTGGCACAATCATTTTTTGACTAAGCGGACACCAAGTAGCATACTTTTTTATATATATGAAGAAAACTGCGAGGAAAATGCGTTCATCTGCCGTCCTCCTCACAGGGAACGTTCGCCACATAAGTGACTAGCACCCTTGGTTTTCAACCGAGAGGTCTTGGGTTCGAGTCCGAGGAACTCTCAATTTTGTCCTCCTTTCTTCCTCACAAAAAAGGGAAAGAAAATCAAAGACTTGGGAAGGCGTACAGAACAAGCTAGTGTACCAGTAAAGAGACGTTGCCGAGTTTTAGAAAAAAGAAAGACGTGCTCATGTAGCTGGTTCGAATCCAAACCTAGACTATGACTATATATGGTGCTATGCTAGTCTGCAAGTAATGAAACTGACATATCCAACGTTCGCTTCTCCTCTTCTCTACTTACTCTGCCTAGCATCAGAAGCTCTGGCCGCAGCAACCATGTCCGTTGGCTGCTCGTCCACTTGCTCTTCAGCAGGCAACAACCAGATATGCACCAAGTCACCACCCGTACCATCTCCTGTGGGTCTCATCACACCCCCGTCGGCACGCGCACCGCAGCCAATTGCTCATCACAACCCGCTGCCATTGGTGTGGTGCCACTGCTGCAAATCACGCAGAGTCATCCGTCGTGTCTCAACAACAATCCGCAACCCTGGCCGAGTCTTCTACAAATGCCCTAATCATGGGGTAATAATATGTTTAAGTGTTGTTCTGCTGCTTTCAGTTGCTGATTTTTTTAATAGTTTGGTTGATGATCTTCCAATTTGATTCGTGCAGACAAGGGAAGATTCGTGTGATTTGTATTTCTGGGAAGTTGTTGATGTGGGGGAATGCAACTACGCTGATTATTTGGTTAGCCGAGGAATCCCAATACCAGCAGGTTGGGGTGTTGGACAAGAACTCAAGGAACAGCGAGAAGAGGAAATGCAGAACAGAAGGTTAAAGATGTAGTTCCTCTAATCATGGCCAAGCAACAGCTGCTGAACGGCCTTGACAGCAATGAGGAGATGAAAGAGCTTGTGAAGATAATGGGCAAAATCGATATGCTCTGTAGGATGATTGTCTCTTTATTTGTAGTGTATGTAGCACTCGTGATGTATTCAGTGGCTATGACATGAGCACATTGCCGAAACTAGTAATGAATGAAACCTATGTAGCAGGCTGGGCGTAGTGTTGTGAACATCTAATGATTTCTATTAACCAAAATTAGGGGTATCCCCTTTTGCTCATATAAATAAATAAATAGCAGAGGCCCTGTCGTGTCAGCTTTGTTCACATTCGAAGACATCGAGCAAATTGCAGTCCAACAGCAAACTATGTCATCAAATTCAAGTTTCACAGCCAAATATGAGTAAAACTAAACAACAATGTCATCATGTTTTAGTTGTCATACAATCACCAAACACAATCAGCATACATAACAAGTGATGTTCTCACAGCAAAATACTAAACAACATGTTCATCAGGTTTCAGTTGTCATAGCAAACACAATTTCACATAGTAGATAAAAAAACGTCTTCTGACAGGCAAATACGACAAAAGCAATGTAATCATCATCCGTAGTAGCAACAGCATCAGCATCTTCGCCATGTGTATCAGTCTGAATCGTAATTCACCATGGTGTCATCTTCTTCTTCGTCCTCAACGTCCTCGAACATTGGCTTCTTCTTGATCAACTCTTGTATGTCCACAAAGATGACAGCAATCTTTTTGCGGCCATTGACGTGATGGTTCTCAAAGATATTAGGAACATCTATGTTATCTTGTACATCAGAGCAAGTAAGCATCATCTTGTTGTGCAACTTCATTAAACGAATTCCTCTGCTCAAACCTTTGCAATACTCTCCACCATCGCTACGTGCAAATGTGTCTTCCAAGAAAAATAGCTGTGTTGCTTGATTTGCCAAAATAAAAGGCTCGTTGGTCTGGTACGCCGCCTTGACATTGATGGATTTGAAATAATCATCAGCTCTGGGTTTTGCGATCCTAGAAAACATGTTATACCAACGACAAAGACAATGTAACCACACATCGATGATCCTCAAATCGATATATCTGCAATCGAACAATGTCGTTATGTTAGCATACATTTGATTGTCTCTTTGTCATACGTATCCGTGCTCATGATGGCACTGTTTTGTGTCTTCCTGCCTTCATCTCGTGCAAGGGTGTTGTAGCGCACATCTCCAACAACGCAAGATTCATAATGTCTTACCCGAGTATCAGGACCCATTGCTAGTGAGTAAAGGGCATCATCAACTGCCTGCCCATCCTCCCGCATCTTCTTAACCTATGGTTAGAAAATAGACAAGCTGATCATCTTATGTACTCAATCTCTACCTAATAATAAAGCAAATTGGGTTTCGGCGGTCCGTCACGCACTTTTGCAGAAAACCCCCTGTGTTTTTTATGAATTAACCCGCAGTACACACTTAAGTCAAACCGAACCGTTATTTTACATTTTTACGAAACCCCCCCTGATGTATTAGATAATTCACCCGCCGATTATATATAAGTCAAACACATGTTTTTTCTAAATTATCCATATCTTTTAAACCGTAACTCCGATTTTGACATGTTATATATGAAAATAGATTAGAAAAATGTGTAGAATCTGAATATGACGTTATTTTGTTTGTTAAATATTTTTAAAATATTACTTTGGAAGATATTTAAGTCAAACAAATATTTTTCTTAATTATTCATATCTATTAAACCGTAACTCGATTTTAACATGTTATATATGAAATTTGAATAGAAAAATATGTAGAATTTGAACATGATGTTATTTTTACCTATTAAATATTTTAAAAGCAAACTTGTAACCTATAGGGCACGCCCATTTTTCTTTCATACCATGACGATCGGATTGCAAATAAACAACCACTAAAATCATAAAGAGACGAAAGAAAACGTCGATAACCACACATGAGCACCTCTGAACAAACTGGCAGGGGAAAAACAACATTCAAACACACTTTGGTTTGTGTGAACACTAAGGCCACTGAAGGTGAGAAGGAGGATAAGCGGCAACACAAAAATGATGCCTCGCTAAAATAAAGGGCATGAACATATTATGGTTATTGGGTTAAGAGTGTCTGTTATTTTTTTCTCCCGTTGCAACGCACGGGCTCTTTTGCTAGTATATTAAAAAAACTGACAGTGCACTTCAAAAGCTTACATGGTTCTTGAACCATTTCGCAAATCCCGCCATAACCAGTTTGTCAATGTTTCTTGGATTTTGCGGCAGTAACTCCTCTTTGTAGATGCTGCACAACATAGTGATCGCGTCAAACATCTAAATATATAAGAATGTGCTGCAAGTTTAGTAGATTACGATGTATAAGCTGCAGTACTGCACTTACTTGATATAAGGTAGTATCTCAGGACAGTTATTCAACACATACCAAACCATTTTTTCCAAATCTTGAGGTTTGTCGTCTTGTAAACTCTTCCTGTAACTCGAACAAAATAATTGAAAACATTGAGCCCGGGATTGTCTTCACCCACCTCTTTGCTAAGCTGATCATCTGTTTCAATTTATTTTGAGCAGAATATCAATGCTTCTGTAGCAATGTAGGCCTCTCGCAATGGAACCCTCGGTCTAGCTCGTTCCTAACATAGCCCTTGAAAGTGCCTAGCCACCTTTCAATAGGGTACATCCAGCCATACTGCATCGACCTCTAAGTAGTGCCTCATCGTAGATGAACAGCCAAATGCACCATCACATCAAAGAAGGCCGGAGGATATATCTTCTCAAGGTCGCATAGGATAGCTGGTATCTTGTCTCTCGACGCCCAAAGCATCTATCCCGATATTTCTATCGCAGAGTTCCTCAAGAATTGTCCCAACTCAGAATCGATGTGTATAAGTCGTATGCCCAATTCTCTAAGGCTAACAGTAAAACCCTTTGAAGTAGGACGTGGAAGTCATGAGTTTTCAACCCTTGTACCTTGTTTCCATCTGCACCGATTGTCCTTTCGTGGTTGGAAGCAAATCCATGGGAATCTCGCACGTGACAGACCTCGCAGAATTCTTTCTTTTACCTTGTCCAAGACATACACAGCTGGTGCCATATCCCATGGTTTACCTTCATCTTGCACCTGCAAATCCTTTCTGATACCTAGGTGTGTCAAATCAATCCTAGATTTTAAGGTATCTTTCATCTTGCCTTCAATGTTAAGAAGTGTGCCGATAATGCTGTCACATATATTTTTCTCGATGTGCATCACATCAAGATTATGCCGCAGATCCAAATCTTTCCAATACTCCAAGTCCCACAAAGTGGACCTGCGGGTAAACAATAATCTCTCTTCTACCGTACACGCTTCCTTTTCCCGCTACCATTACCAGGATGGTTTCCTGGTGTAATATGCCTGACCTTCTCTAATTCCACTTGCAACTCATCGGCGGTGAGCCTCTTTGGCGCATCACGGTTTTCATGCTTTGCATTGAACACATGTCTTCGGTATTTCCTAGGATGCGCTTGTCCTTGGCAAGGAAACATCGGTGTCCAATGTAACAGATCTTGCTAAGTATTGCGATGACAATGATTCCTATCACAATAACACATGCATTGTAATCATGTGTCGTTCGCCCTGACATAGTGCCCAAAGCCGGATAATCATGGATGCACCAAATTACAACAGCACGCAGAATGAAATCAGCTGGTGGGCTACTATATAGGTATCAAGTGAGAACACCCTTCCATAGCTGTTGAAGTTCCTCCACAAGAGGCTCCATGAACAAATCAAAATTCTTTCCAGGACTTTTTGGACCTGGGATGATCAAGGCCATCATGTAGTTTGATTCTTTGGTGCAGACATTTGGAGGCATGATGTAAGGGATAACAAGCACTGGCCACATGCTATATGTGGCGCTCTGGTGGCCAAATGGGTTAAATCCATCGAAGCTAAGCCAAGTCTAATGTTTCTCGGTCGTGACAAACTCTTTGTGTTTATCATTGAAGCTTTTCCACTCACTACCATGAGATGGATGGCTCATTACATTCGATTCTGCACTCTGGTTCCTAGAATGCCACAAGACATCCTCTCTTGTTTCAAAGATCATGAAACAACCTCTCGCAATCTTGGTGTAATTGGAAAATGTCTCGTAACATTATGAGGAACCCTCTTCACAAAGATCGCCATCTTTCCGCCTTGATGATTTGCATTTGGGCATTCACTTAAGTTGGCATAATCCTTAGGAATGTAACACAATTATTCTTACAAACATGGATCATATCATATCCAATTCCAACTGTACGAAGGAAATTCTTCATTTTATTGTAGGTGCATGGCAGCTCAGATGCATCTGGGAAAGATTTGCGGAAAGCAGCCAACATCGCATCGAATGATTTTTTGGTCATCCGCTCAGATGCCTTCACCTGAAGAAAGGTGACCATAGCTGAGAATCGACACTTATTTCCGGGTGACAACAACGTTGCATTGTTCCAACATGCGGCCCCTTGTTTTTCTTCTGCGGTGAAAGTTCACGGAATGCATGAGCATTTCAGTAGCATTGTTTCAATTTTGGTCAAACTCATGGCTCCGCCACCACCACCTCCTCCTCCTCTTCCACCGAGCATCAGCAGATCAAGATGGTGATCTGCTGCTTCCACGTAGTCAATAACATTGACGTTCACAGCTTCACCATGATGAACCCACCTAGTATATGTGACCGACATCCCATACAAGTGTAGATGACTTTGCACAGTTGACTGGGGTCTTGTAACTGAATTCATACAACTACTACACGGGCAGAGCACGTCTGATTTCGGACCACTGTACTCAGCTCTGATAAAGTTCATGAAGTTTTCAACCCCCTCGACATATGCAGGGAAGAATCTTCGAGCAGAATTATCCAAGTCCTGTCCATCTGTTAGACATACAAATTAGTTCTTCTACTAGATATTACAAGAAAAGCATGTATGCTTTTTTATGAAGTCCAGAAAAAAAAATACCTAGGTCGATGTCTAAAGCTATGGCAAGATATTTGGACGAGCAGATCTAAGTAACGAAATATATGTAAAGCTAATTCAGCAAACAGATTTGAGTGCTAAATTATGGCAGCTGTTTCAAAGAATAATGAGGCCGAGCACACAACCATCGAACTATCGAAGGCCATCGCAGCAATAAAGATTGAGTATAAAATGGTGTAGATCTATTTCACCTAACAGATTGGCTACTAGACCATGGCAATCTACGTCACAATAAATATATGGCAGGATATTTTAGCAACTAATCGGCCTTGGCATGCCATCTCAACTAAACAGATTGAGTGCAGAACAGGGCAAGGAAGCTTCTAAAGCAGAGCATATTGACGGTAAACTACTTCGGCAAACAGTGAGATTAACAGCATCTATCAGCTAACATTCAGCGCTACACCGACATGAACGGGGCCTCAGTCTAGAATGCGCGTACCATGGGAGAAGCTGACCTCCGTGCGTCTCCACACGATGGTCGCCAACGGTGGCGGCGCTGACCGCCGTGCGCCTCCACAAGAATGTAGCCAGAGGTGGCGGCGCGGCTAGAGGACGGCAGTCTACGAGAGCGTACTGTGGGAGCAAGAGGATCGCCGTGCATCCCCTCGACAAACCGCGGCGCCGACGTATCGGCGCGATGGGGAGGGCAGCTTTGGCGGAGCAAATGGAGTGGAGGGGGGACGGGGGGAGGGGGGGTTTGGGGAATATTTGGCCGAAGGGCGGTTGAATCGAATTTGGGGGGAATTTGTGTGTGTGTGGGGGGGGGGGAGGATTTTTGAGCGGTGGGCGGGGGGAGTTTGGCGCATGGTCGGTTTCTCCAAGTGCAGTCCCACGTGTCAGTGAAGAGGCAAGCCGAAGCGTGTTCCGTTTGCGCGAGCCGTGTGCAGGACCGAACGTGTGTGGGGTGCAATGCGACCGCGACAGGAGTGCTGTGAGTGTACCGCCTTTTTTCCTTTTAAACTAGGTGCTTCGCCCCTTAAAAAAATGTTGCTTCACGCGATCCATCGATACTACTACTAGTAATCCGGTAATCCCGACTGAAACGGCGCGGCCGGGTCTTTTCCCGCGCGATATGCTGGGAGGTTGGCTTAGTTGGGTTTTTTAGATTTGTCTTGGTTCAATAAAAAGCAGAATTGGTGATGATGGTGTGCCTGTCATCCTGCAATATAGGCCGTCCGATCTATATCTAACGGATAGGGAGGAAACTAGGACAATTTACCCGCACTCCTCTCCACATTTGCAGATAAGGCTTTCCCTCGTTCATCCTTTTCTCCCACAAGATCTTGATCTTCCATGCAACGCACGGGCATCTTGCTAGTACTCCTACAATATGTATATTATTGTGAAAGTTCATATACACCGGCCGAGATTAATGCAAACACGGCAGATTTTCATTACATTTCGAGCTTTTATAGGATAGAAAAATAAAAGAAACCCGACCCTAAACCTATTTTATGGCAGCGACCGACGTCGTCCATCTGCGATCTCTATGTACGGGGGCGGGGTTCAAGACCCGTGAAGTGAAGGTGCGGTCTCCGGCGAGGAAGAGTAGAACACGGGATACGGACCGGCCAGTTGGCACACCATGCCCTGCCGCCTCCCATGCCCTACTCATCCTCGGAGGAGTCCCCGACCTCGGCGGTGTCGGACGTTGGATGGTGGCATGTAGGACGCGTGGCTGACGGTGCTCCCGTCGTCGGCCGCCAGCGTGGCCACCGCTTGTGCGGTCGTGTCCGCGTCCGGCTACGTCGCTATTGCGTCACGAGAGGCGACTTGAGCGAGGGCGGCGACCTCGAGCTTCATCCCCGAAGACAAGCTCTCCCACAGAGCGTTCGCACTTGCGGTCATGGCAGATATGGTGCCAGGTAGGAGGACGATGCGGTATGGTGTGGAGGTTAGCTGGGCGTTGCCGCTTTAAGTAGCGCATTCCGGTGATGCCAAGCGTCCGGGTGCGTTATTAAGTCGCCGGAGTTGGTTCCTCAGGCACCGAGCCTCTTAACGACGACATACGAACGGACGGCATGAATGCGGGTAGCTGGCGCCGGCTGGGAATGCACCGTACGACGGCACGAGGGACGAGGGCTTTGGTGTGCCAGGGTAGTCAGCTGCGGTCGTGGCAACGTTGGAGATGCCCTTTGCTCAAATGCGATCCCCCCCCATGTCATTGAAAAAGCAAGACGACCCAGCATAGTCTCAGGTCCAGAGGATGCAGTTGGCCATGCTACACCACTCCGCGGACGCGTCGCGGCACCCTGTGCATCCTCGATGAGCCGGGTGTTGGGGTGTGTTTGGATTGTGGCCAAAGTGCACCTTACCAAAATTTTGGTCATGACCCAAAGATTGGTCTTTGTTTGGATGGTTGCCATTTCTTTGGCATGGCAATGAACTCTAGCAAACTCTAGTTCATTTTTCTTGCCAATGTCAGCCAAATCATGGGCAACCAATACCTCAACCAAAATTTTGGCTACCCAATGCTTTGATGGGGCAACCTTGGGCACAAACCAAACATACCGTTGGTCGTGCCACAACACTAACGCCACCCTCGGCACACTGAAACCGACCGTGTCTATCGACGATATGAGCGTGTCGCTCACCGCGGTCGCCGTGTCCAGAGGCGGTGCTGGAGCTGCGCCCCGTTGTTGGCCCCAATGACCCACATGAACGGTTGCGGTGGCGAGGAGGTCGTGGGCCAGCTCCTCCATTGGACTAGTCTGCGCTACATCGTGTGCCCCACATGTCGGTTTCCCTGTTTTTCCGGCCATATTCGAGCATCAGTGCTCTGCGTTGCGCATTAGGCCTTTCACTATGTAGGCCAAGCGAGACAACTTATTGTTTATTTGAGCCGTTCAAGTGTAATCATGTGGCGTTTGCTTATTTCTCATTCCTCTCCAACCCTCTTCTCCATCGATCATGTCGCCCTCCTGTCGAGTCCATCCTCCCGCATGCCTCATTTGAACATTCCGCCGAGTATCATTCGCATGTACCCACCCTAGTCCTCTTTCAATAGATCTCCGGACCCCGAGATGAAATCGAGAGGGAACGAGTGGGGGCACGTGATACCTAAGGAGGATTCAAAATTTTGAACCGGTGATCATAGCATCCGCAAATCATATATAAAGGGCATTCAATGTTCGTTTCGTTTTTGAACGTACAATATACTCCCTCCCGTCCTTTCTACTTTACATATAAGTTTTATGTGTAGTCAAAGTATCTCTACTATGATAAAAAAGGTATCAACATTCAACAACGCCCAATCAATATTGTTAGATTCGTACGTACTCCTAGATTTGTACTCGAGATGGTTTCCAATTTGACTATTGACAAGATTAATAGTACTCCTTTCACATAGGTGAGTAAGTCATCTTAGGCTGTGCACCGTGACCAAGGAGGAGGGGAAAACGAGAGACATTAATGTTTATTTGCTAATTAATAGTATTGCATGCAATGAACTAACCACTGCATGTCATGTTTGATAGTCTCAGGTCATTAAAAGCATGCACACCCTCATCTCTTATTGGTTCATATGTCAAGAAACAAGAAACGAGGTAGAAGTTAATGCACCGCGCCTACGTGTTTTGGGATTATTTGGTTTTCGTAAGATGACTTACACACCTAGACGGAGGGAGTACATGAGATGTATAATGTGAAAATTATATCATTGGAAACTCCTTTCACATACGAAATTGACCATATGCTTTGTGTAAGTTGCATGTCATATATTATCTTCTATATCTAAATAGGGGCACCCCACTAGCTGATTTTCCTGCCTTCTCATGAAGCCACATCACCTAAATTGTTCTAGCCGTTGATGCAACATAGATCCATGGTCTACAGCCGTCTGATTAAGTGTTTGCCAAATTTACTAAGAGTTCCCACCGCTAAGTGAACATACCGTTTCATCCTTCAGCCATAGCGCTCCCTGCTGGCCTCTGATTCCATTTGTTGAGCTGGGCGTACATGATTTTGGACCCTAAAAGGCCATTCGAAGCCCATAGGCATCTATCGTTCAGGATGCTACGAGCCTACGACCCGCACCCTTCCGTCAAGGATTGCTAAAAAAGACCTTCGTCAAGCCAATGTCGCACACATCCCCTCCAGTGACCGCCGCGTGTTGCCTTTCCGCTGCTCCATTGATGAGCATTAACTCCAATTTGTTTGTCTTCCCCGCTTTTATGTCGCAGTTTCTTCCACCTCCGTGCCACAAATGCCATGAAACTGCCTCGCAACACTCAATTTACGCCCTCATTATCTTCTGCTTAATTGCCCTACAAATGCGTGCAAAGTTGTGTTTACAAACCCCTGCCATACTAATCGACCACGAACGCCTGCTCACATCCATGTCTAGGAACACGATCTATCTTTGGGTATGGATGGAACTTCATGCAGAAGGGCACCAACATCCTCGAGGGTAAACCGGAGCCACAGTTCAGCTCCGAGGAATAGATGATGCTCTGCACTATCCTCGAGGGTAAACCGGAGCCACAGTTCAGCTCCGAGGAATAGATGATGCTCTGCACTAAGTCACCTCCTTCCCCACCTCCCTCCGGCCATGCCTAGGCTTGGTTCGATTTGATCTGATTCGTGTTGATGTATAGTTTCTACACCCCGCCTGTTTGTCTCTTTTGTTGTGCAACAGGATATACTCGCAGCAGTTGTAGAACCAGTACTGCAAGTCCGTTGAGGAGTACATCCGAGCAACGGTGAGTTGATTTGCATCTATTGCTGATATGTACATGACTGTTGTGTGTTCAGATTATCCCCTATTTTCTGTGTGTGCTGGTGCTATTGATTTCTGGTCCAATGGACCAAGGAGAATCTGATTGCTTTTTGGTTTCGAACATACATAGATGGGTTTGCCTTTGTGTACTTTTTGGGGTTCAGGTGGAGCGTGAGGGTCGGTTGTTTTACTGGCTGAGAATGATTACATGCTCATCTTAGTATCTTAGTATGTACTACCAACATAATCAGATCCCATTAAATTATTTTGTTCTTTATTCACAAAAAATAAATATTATTTTGTTTTAGTATATACTACTATCTTTTATGTAGTAGGTGTAACCGGTCTAATACCCCTTAATTTAAATTAGTGCATAATGATTTTGCTTTTTACCTGACAATGTGCTTTAGGTAAGTTCATTTATGCTCCATCTTTCTAGGCCCAAAGAATGGTATCAAGAAGCTGGAAAAGTGAAACTGTATTCTGACTACTTGGACGAGTCCTCAATCTAGCCCCCGTCGTCCTCAGGTTGTATGTACGTCGTCGGCTCTCACTTAGCATACCTGAGGTGTGCATTCAATCACCTCTTCGTCGGCTTCAGCATGGTAATCCTAGTGTTTCTTTGGTGAGTTAGCTAACTGTGCAGCTAGGGAGGAAGCCATCTAGGCTGCTCAGTTCTAGGTGATAAGTGTACGGGCAGGGACAACTACAATTTGGTGGACCTGATTATGCCACTTCTCCCTTTCTACCTTCACAGCTGATCTGGGTGTCGGTGTCCCAGCTCCGCCATGCTGCATGGTAACTGAGATGTGCGCATTTTGAGCCAAGCGCCATGGATGCAGTCTCATTTGTGGACGTCTGCTTTTACTTTTTCATTAGTATAATTCTAATGCTGACTTAATGATCATCCTCTATTTCTGGTTGAAGGTCTTCATTGTCGCATATTCAAATTTACATTGGACATGTATATACTTATTTCCTGATGGAATAATTTTTCTTTATCTGACTTTCCAATTGTGCTATATAGTTAACCATTAGTTTGCATCTCAATAATGGTCTTTTGTTTGTTCTTGATACTTGCAGGTTACTGATTGTTGGCTTTGCTGAATTGGTAGATTTTTAGTTCAGTTAAACACTACTGGACTGCTGAATCGGTGACCTTTCTATACAAGTTTTGTGTATGTGGCAACATTTTTTTTGGGTCCTATAGTTATTTTGTTCTAGAAGATAGTTAATGAATTACTTGCATTTTGACGATAACCAGACAGGCATGGATCGAACATCCAAATTTATCCCTTTTACATTTGACTACTGTTGTGCTGATTTGGATGCACTAATTTCATGTATATAACATGCAAGTGTTATCGTTTTCTTCGTTTTAGATTATTTGTATAAACACTGCTGTTACCATTCGAGGAAAGCAGTGCTTTTGTATGCACATACGGTTAAATGAAGGTCAAGGTATGGTGGCAGTCCCCATTGTAGAAGAGCGCAGAGTATTACTACAAGATTTTGAGAAGGTTACTATTGAGCATTGTAATAGAGAATCGAATGTTGTTGCTCATGAGCTAGCTAGATGGGGTAGTGCAAACACTACCTCTATATGGGTGGATGCACCCCCAGATTTTATTATAAAACTCTTAGTGAACGATGTATGTATTATTGAGTAATAAAGCTACCCATGAAGGCCTTCCTTAAAAAATGATATGTTTTCCCCACAAAAGGGTAATGTTTTGATGCACAGTAAAGTATCTATTTTCTTTACACGGATTACTTCTCCACATTAGAAATTTTAGTAAAAACTATTCCACAGCAACGCACGGGGAATCACCTAGTTACTCTAACATTTGGTCAAAGTTAGCCTCGAAAAACGCATTAGACCCTGTATGCTTTGTGTAAGTTGCATGTCATATATTATTACTCTAACATTTGTGTAAGTTGCATGGCATATATTATTACTCTAACATTTGGACAAAGTAGTATAGTGGAAGTGGATCCTCTGACGTAGGTATCCCTGCCTTACCCTCCCTTTCGGTCACTTACTGGCGGACCCCATGCTTGCTAGGCCCCGCATGTCAGTTACTCAATGGGTTCAGCCACGTCAGGGGATCCTCATCCGTAGTATACTCCCTCTGTTTTATTTACTCCGCATAAAACGGGGGGAGTGGTGGTATAATAAATGACGCGGGCGGGGAGGGGAGGACGTCGGTTTGCTCTCAACTGCGGTCCCAAGCGAGCATAAAACGCAAGACGCGTGCTCCATTCGGTGAGCGACGTGGAGGGTCCAAAGTGCCGGGCTGCAACGCGAACGCGACAAGAGCGATGTACAGTCAAAACCGATTGACCGGTCGTCACCGGAACCACTATTCACACCAGAACCTTCGCCGCCGCCCACGCCAGCCACTGCCCTAAAACCACACCAAATCTCCAGCCCATTCCCCCACCTTTCGATCCCCTAGCCCGCATCAAGCGTCCCCTAGTTCGCCGGAAAGCCATGGTCCACCGCAAGATCACTTACTTCAAGATGCTGACGCCGGGCGCTTGCGAATCGCGGCGGTCGGCACCACGCACCTCCGCTTCAAGCTCGCTGCGGCGGGCCAATCCCCGAGTTCTCTGGAGCCAAGCTACAAGGAGGAGGAAGCCGATCCAATGTTCACTGCGGAGGTCGCGGCGCAGAAGGCCCCCAATGGGTATGAGACGATGGACGTCGACTTCGTGCCGGCGTCCGAGTTTCCCATGGTGCAGGCGGACCAACGGTTCAACATGGCGATACTAAAGGAGGACCGGGAGGCAGAGGCTCAACTCGACACGGAGCACGCACATGCCGCTGCCATCGAGGCTCTCCTGCAGGCGGAACCGGATGTCGTGGACGTGAACTGGGCGGCGGAGGCTCAACTTGAGGCGGAGCGCGCGGATGCCGCTGCCATCGAGGCCCTCCTGCTGGCGGAACCGGATGTCCTGGACATGAACCGGGCGGCAGAGGCTCGACTCGACACAGAGCACGCGGATGCTGCTCTCATCGACGCCCTCCTGCAGGTGGAACCGGAAGTCCTGGACTTGAACCGGGTGGTGGAGGCTCGACTTGACACGGAGCGCACAGATGCCGCAGCCATCGAGGCCGTCCTGCAGGCGGAACCGGACGTCCTCGACTTGAACCGGGCTGTGCTCTCGTCCGTGCAGAGCACCCGCACGCTCCGCTTGAACGAGTAGCTGGAGGCCGAGGACAACCACGGTGCGGAGACACACGTCGGCAGCGATGGCTGGTTCGCGTCGGCAGCCAAAGACGACGAGGCCGTCTCTTTCCGCGAGCAGTGATAGTTTTTCTTTATGTTGTTGTTTTTATGGATCTTTTGCTGTGTAAAAACATACTATTTGTTATGCAAGTCGCCTGACTTGGGTCAGTCTACCATTTCAGGTGGTTGGATGAATATCCTACGTCTCCTAACCCTTCTTTCCTTCTTCCTCACCTCATCTTCTTCCCCAACAGACCACCGCACGGGCCGTACGGATACTCCGGTTGGATAAACATACTCTATGAACGAAAATTATGTGTCAGTGATAGGATGGCTGAGTTTGGTTGTTCACATGCGACAGCACGTGTCAGTGAGGGTGCGTCCCTTGGTTGGGTTTGTGGCGTGCAGGAGCGACGGTGTGAGGGTGCGGTGCGACCGCGGCGTGCAGGAGCGGCCGTGTGAGGGTGCGGTGCGACCGCGACAGCCGTGCGCAAGTGTACCTCCTTCTCATTTTGAAAACTTTAGGCAAGCTTGGCAAAAATGTGTGGCAAAGTTTGGCAATGCAAGGCCAAGACCCAAACAGGATAAGTACGTACGTACTAGGAGTACTAGTGTTAACAAAGAAAGGCGGGGTTTTCCTTCGATACAAATCCTCGTTTCATGTGTCAATTAATGGGTATTTTTTTCTCGAAAGACCAAAGAGCTAACCATCTCACTCCTCATCACTTGATTAATGCTGCGCCATGCAAATGAACCTTCTCACTTCCGCATGCATGCAGGGGATATTAATGTCCTTGGTTGCTAACCCCATCAATTTTGCCTCGATTAGTGTTAGTGGCCCTTTGCAAATTGTAATTTTGATATACTGGCCTTGTGTACAAAAAAATGGAGGTAGTAACTATATTTGAATTCCTTGCCCATTGCGGTGACGTCAACGATTTTTTTTGTGGTTTGGCGAAGTGCCTTCGACCTAGAACACCATTGAGGGAGACCACGGGAAGTCATTCGCAAGTGCCGCCTGCAAGCCAAGACAACCGCCTTATTTGCATCCAGGAAGTCCTTTACTAGTAGTACTACTAGGAGTACTAGTGCGGTGAGATGGTTTCTCGAAGAAGACGATGGAGAAGCGGAGTCAGCGAAGAGTGAAATGATGGTTGCTTCGTCCGTGCTTTGTGATTTGATGCCTCACTACTTTGTGATTTGTGATAGAAGGGACAGGGGAGTAGACTCTGTGCTCTATACTGTACTACATGCGTCCAAGCATGGGAGAAAGAGGAGAGACATTGCATTTTTCTATTCCTTCAATTGATCAATCAGGGAGCTTCGGTTCCATCTTTTTGGCTTTGGCAACACCGTCCACAATGGTTCCCATGATGCCAAAAGCTATTTTCACATTTGGCTACACATTGTGGATGCCCTTAACCGTACCACTTGGTTTTGCTCCTGTGTGCTATTTATACAAATCTCAATTATATTGATCTAAAAAATTATAGAATCAAAGATTAGTAAAAAGGAGGTGATTTTGCCGCGCGGATGGCGAGGGAGGTTTCTTATTTTCAGAGGACGTTGTCCTGGCGGTTTTCTAACATGCAGTCCCATGTGTCAATGCTTTACCAAGCTGATCCGCGTCCCACATGAGGCAGAACAACGGCAGAAGCAACACGTCGTTAAGTTGAAGAAGATGAGGGAGAAGAGGATTCAGCAACGAGTGAAATGATGGTTGCTTCGTCCCTCCAACTTCTTTTTTTAGCATTATTACTTCACCCCTCCAACTTAACTGCGGGAAAGGTGCAGCGTGATTTGACGCCTCATTGCTCATTACTACGTCGGCGCCATGACTAGGGTGCTTCACCCCGACTGCTCTGCACTATATTCCGGTATGGCACGTGGACTCGGTAGCTTGATGTCCCACATGTCGGCGAAAGGGACTAGAAGATTTATGAAAGCGAGCGCTCCACTCTTACGACGAAGGAGTAGACGACAAGATGGCCCAGTGAACTGTCACTTGTACTGTATAGTACTATAGTTTTGTTGTTTCGCACGATCCATCGATACAAACCCGATTAAACAGGAAAGGGCGGGATTTTTCCCGCGCGGTAGATGATATTGGCAATACATTTCAAAGGCAATTTTAATGTATGCAAACTGAATAATTATAAGTAACAATATGATATCTAGTAAAACTAAAAACACATATGATTTATTGTGTTAGAGTGTAGTAGTAGTGCTGTATTGCATAGTTATTAGATGTAACATGCGAGAACGTGTAGAGATGTAGTTTTGGAGGGCCTACAGAGAGAAAAGTGTAATACGGTCACCGAACTTCAGAATAAGCTGATTACGGTCACTATATACGTTTTGCGGTGATTATCCGGTCACTTGCTCACAGTTCAGCATCGGATTGCACTCTGTTGACCGGACAAATAGTCTGCGTGGTGCCATGTTGACTAGTTAAATTGACCACGTTCCTTGTGGGTCCCACCTATTAGTTTGCATAGGGAAAAGGTCAGATAAACACAAATTTACGCAGGCGCGACAAGGCTCCAACCCGTGCGCGGGAATCACCTGGTTGTGTATGTGTCTGTCAGGGCCTGATGTGTGCGCATGCACGTGTAGGTTGAGCACTTGAGCGTGAGAGTGTGTGTTGGTCGTGTGGTGTACTGGTGTGTGCATGCATGCGTGTGTGTGTGCATGTGAGTGTTGCATGCGTGTGTGGCTGTGTGTGTACGTGTGAGTGTTGCATGCGTGCGTGGGTGCATGTGTTTGTGCGAGTGTTGTGTGGATGGAGTTTGTGTGCATGCATGCGTGTGTGTATAATCACCACACCAGCTCCTGTGTGTTAAAACAGATGGCTCAGCATACCAATACAAGGCCACCTTGTCCGCTGTGCTCATGGTCATGACTTGAACCATCACAAAATATTTTTTGTCGTTTGTTTTCATTCTTACTAGCAAGATGCCCGTGCGTTGCACGTAACACAAGATGCATTTGTATGACTTGTTTATCTTGTGAGAGAAAAGGATGAAAGAGGGAAGGCCTTATTTGCAAATGTGGAGAGGTGTGTGGGTACCTTTTTGCAAAATTGTCATAGTTTCTTTCCTATCCGTCAGATATAAATCGGACGGCCTATATTGCAGGATGGCAGGCACACCATCATCACCAACTCTATTTTTTATAAGAGTATATTTTATGTATTATTTTATAATAGTGTAGATGTAGAGTAGATACAAGTCGATGGGTGGGCATGATGTTAGTGAGATAATGTGATGCAACATTAGAGGTGCCACGTGGAGCGTTTAACTGGTCAACTAGTCATGTCATGAGCAAATACAAAGTTGTACGGTGAGCCCGTGACTGTATAATAACCACTAAACATAAACGGTGACCGTAATGAGTGGATTATGATGTCCAATGTATGTATCGTGCTTTCGCTTCAAATACAATGATCATCATTGCATATATCGTGAGAGAAAGATGAAACACGCGTGAATTTTCTGGGGGCTTACTTTTAGAGGACCTGGAGATTGTTTTGTGTGCATACGTGAAAGGGGCATACAGGGGGGTATGCGATGGAGAGAGAGATGCTCTTCTTTTCTCTTTATTATGACTAACTTTGTATATAGTATAAAAATATACAAATTCACAGTGCGGAGTAAATATCATTGTGGGCACCATGCAATACAAATTAGCGTTCGTACTCCTCCATATAACTTCGTAATGTTGTATATATGTAGAAACTCTAAAATAATTTTTTGGCCACACTTTATTTATTCAAAAGGAATGTTGTATGCGAAATAAACATGAAGAGAGGGCTTTTTAGATCAATGGGGTACGTGATGTAGCATGTGTGAATGTGTAGTTGATGCATTTGGCGGGGCCTAGAGAGGTATGTGTGTGTATTACGTATTCGAGAGAGGCATGGATAGAGGGGCCGACGGGGGGGGGCGTGGGAGAGGTAGCACGAGAAATGAGAGTGGTCTAGAGAGAGAGACGAATATGACGTCACGACAAGAGATTCCATTCCCTTGAGTGTGTATATGCAAGGGGGGAGGGAATAGAGGCACCAGGAGAAATTTTCTGTGTGTGTGGTGTTTGTGTTGGTACGTGTGGGTGTGAGAAGATAATGAGATGTGGGGGCAGAGGGCGTGTTACCGTGTGAGGTCCGGTGGGTCGAGGTGAGGCCCTTCGTTCGGTTCCGTCCTGCGCCACATTGGTCGGCCCATGACACATTTAGGAAGACCCATGGATGACTAGTCGTACAAGACAAAGATAGCAGAACTGTGAAGGACTCTATATCCACTGACAAAGCCGGCTAGGATTTGTACCCTAGGTTCTCGGACTAAGGTAACCCCTTCATCTCTGATATTACTATTCATCCAACCTAACTGTAAGGAGCATCCTATAGAATGCTCTGCTAGAATCATACTCGTCGATTCGGAAGAGAGGTGTGAGATAATGCGTGAGAGACACGCGTAAAGATAATGTGCGTAAATGAGACACGTAGGCAGGTCCATGTATATAGAAAGGGTCGATGAGGATTGTGCGTGTGTATGTTTGCGAGAGGAAGAGTGCTTGTGATAAAGGTTAGTGAAAATAGTTGTAAATGGTTACGAGAGGGAGGAAGGGTTATATCTAGAGCATGTGTGCGAGAAAGACACCTCGGGAGAGTGTGTGTGAGCATGTGTGAGAGACCACCGATGGAGAGTGAAACTACACGTAAAAGACTGCTCTACACATTGATTAAAGATATAAACTGTATCCAAATATTAGGATGGGACCATGGTATTTGCAATTCGCGTAAGGAGCGGTCATTGATCCATCAGACATCTAGATTCTATCGAATTTGAGCATGTCTATGTTATTATTCGACACAATTGATCCACATAGTTAGTATTTTGAACTCCAGACAATGCATCGCTTTAGCAATCGAATATAAACGTGAGTATAGTTCATGTTGTGTGTGTAAAGCACATTATACATACGAAAGTTACACAATGGACATTTATAAATAGCTACCTATGAACTAGCATACATTTGAATTCAACCTAAGGTGCTTTAAAAAAAATTGAATTCAACATGAAGTCCATTCAATTATTTGAATTTGATATCATGGCATTTGTAAACCATACCTAAACTATGGGGGTACCAATCTTTGCTCTGCTTTTGTACATAATAGCATATGTAGTCGTGCACAAAATAGATTCAAATTTAGCTCCTCCATTCCAAAATAATTGTAGTTATAGGATTTTCAAGTGTCAAAATTTCAAAAGGAAGCGGATAATTTAATGAGGTTTTCAAACATACAATACAAGGTCAAATATAACGTTGTCTATTTAGGTCAATCCTCATAGTTCAAGAGTACTCTAAATGTGAATGCTTGTGTTTCAAAATTTCGAACGAAGCGCCAAAAGAGCCTCTACTCGCCCGAAACCGCGTGAGACCAATGTTTGGTAGTACAAGGAAATTACTCCGACCTGTGAAACCTACCGGCCCGACGTCCAAAGGTCTAAACCGGGATAGGTTTGTAGCTTCATCTAGACGCCACGCAACCGCCTCCGAAAAACATTCATACACAATGGCCACCTAAGCACACACATGCTGGGGCAAATCGCTCCGCCCACTATTTGGGACACCTAGGATTACCATCCTACCCCGACCCATGAGAGGTCCGAATTTAAGAGGGGGCAAAGTTTGTACTTTCCCCAAATTTCAAACAAGCGCCCCATCTTTTGTTGAAAAAGCCAAAACAAGTGTGTCCTGCATCAAACATGGTTCCCCCACCCGCCCGATTCCCCATTTGTACTCATGGGCGCCAAAACTACCTCTCCACCACCGCGAAACCCGGCGTCCTCCGTCCGCCACCCCATCCCACCCATCAACCGCCGCCCTCCTCCATCACGCCGGAGCCGATACCCCGACGTCATCGTCCACCGCAACGCCCTCCACGGCTAGTAGTTGAAGCCGAGGCCGAGCCGTCCGTACCCGAGCCAGTTCAACCACGCCGTCCTGCGCCTCACCGCTGCCGCTCCAACTTCGCCACCCTCCACCGCACCGAAGCTGTTCCTGCTATGCCGTCCTTCGCCGCCTTGGATCTGCTTCCCCTCCGCCGACATACAGCCACGGCAACACAGTCAACAATTTGGCCATGGGTTCGTCCAAGCCTGCACCCTCCAGAACATTGGTTTCCCCGGTAAAAACAAGAAGATCGGCGCGACATGTGGAGGTGACCACACCGGCAACCGAAGAAGGTACTCCTCTTCCCTTATTTGTGCAAATCTTACGTCTCTGCTTGCATGGTATTCATCCCACAGAAGACACTAGTTGACCGCTTCTTCTTGATACTAGATGTTCCTAGTAACTTGCGATGCACAAGGTTTCTCCTAATATACTATTTCACCTTAGCTAGAGGTCCGTCGCCCCCCTGAATTTCAATTTCTGGCCAGTTGATTCCCAATTAACGGAAGCATTCCCCTGCGTAACAGGCGCTGGTACGACTATTACACCGGAAGCAGCAGCTTGGTATTTATCTTAGGGCGTCTGCATGCCTAGAGCTACTGGCGCCCGATCTGGAGGTCGGCCGGGATTAAAGGGATGGCTTGGGGGCGCTGCCAAGCACGGCGGTGGTGTGAGGTCGATGGGAGGGCGGGGCAGCGGAAGCACGGGTCTGGGCCAGTGGTCGCTGGCGGTTCGAGAAAGATTGTCAACAGTGACTGGCAGGAGGTAGAGGAAGGCTATCTGCCCGTTCCTTATAGATCGGACGGTTCATTAAAAAAAATTGACTGACCTATTTATTTTCAGTTGACTGTTATCTTAGATATGACCACATGTGGTGGTGTGCTAGAGGAGTACCTACATTTCCTGTGATCATATATTACAAAATCATACGGAGTAGAATCTAATTTTGTTTGCCATGCAATGTTGTAGAGCTATCATATGTCTGCTGCCATTTATTTTTCAGCCACCTGCTATCTGCTACTTACAGTGCACTAGTTCTGCACACACTTCACCCGTACTCTCACTATTGTGTTTTTATGCAAGGGTATTTCAGACTCTCCTGCCAAAAGAGAAGCAACAAAGAGAAGAGAGAAGTCGCTCCAGCTTCGTATGTTGGTAGGCAAGACACGTTACCGCGCTATAAAGGGTGCAGTGTCAGCAGATGGAGATGGTAAATGTTGCTCTGGAGTTGATGACCTCGCTCGCAATGAACCACCATCCCAGGTGCTTGCTTTAGCTTCGCGATGTCATATGTGGTTGCATGTTCCATATGGTGTCTAGCTTGTATTTGAAAGGCCGAAGTCGGTCTTTATTAAGATAAGGAAAGATATTTTTTACATGAACCACCATCCCGTGAGCACCAGAAGACAAATAGCTAGTCAGGGCACTGGCTGAGCCAGTGACAAGCCCAGCAAAGACAGGCATCACCTGGAAGCCAACTAAAAAGCCGCGATGGTGGCGAAGCAGCCGACCTCCCACCAGGCTCTCAGGTCCTAGATGATCATGTTCACCACTCCAGCCGGATGTCTAGCTTGTATTGCTTCCAATTTGGTTAAATTGCATCTGCTTAGCTTACACATTATACCTTTGAATATGACATGCCTTTCTGTTTTTGGTACATACTAGTATATCTGTGTATTAACCATGTTCTTACATCAAACTAATGTTCTTGTGTATCCCTCACCAATCACTTATGACGAGGCAGGCAGGCAAGGGGACTACTCATTTAAAGAATGCAGCGTCAGCCTCCCGACATGATTGTCAAGAAACAGAAATGCTAGATGAAGATAGTGAATGTAGCTCTTTAGTTGATTACAGCATTTCCCCTACACTAGCATCACAAGTGTTTGCTCTAACTTGGCAGCGTGATATGTGGTTGCATGTTGCATATGGTGTCTAGATTGTAATTCTTCCAATCTGGTTAAACTGCATGTGCTAGTCTGCTTAGCTTATACTCCTGTAAATGTGACATTATACCTGTTAATGTGACATGCCTTCCTGTATTTAGTACATAGTACAGCTGTTTATTAAGCATGTCCTTACATAAAACTATTGTTTTTTTGTATCCCGCATCAATCAATATGACGAGACACCTTTAGTATATGCAGTGCGATATTAGTTGCATCTTTCATATGATTTATAGCATGCGTTGCTTCTAATTTGTTGAAATTCCATTTATGATGGGATGCTTTTAACTTGGCAGAGTCATATTGGTTACATCTTTCATGTGGTGTCTAGCTTGCATTGCTTCTTATTTGCTGGAATGGTTTCTGCTTAGTTTACACAAACAGTTGTGAACATGCCATGTCGTCTTGTTTTTCGTACATATTCCATCCTGGTATCATGTGTTTGCCTTACATCAAAGTAGTGATTGTCGGTATCATGCATGAATGAGTTCTGAAGAGAGAATTTTATTGCTTTTTCTTGTCGATTTTACTTGACAGTTCAAAATCAATAAAGCGGAAGGAAGTTAGCAAGGCAGCGGATAAAGGTGCTCCTTCCAAACGGAGGGCCTCTACAGTTTCTACTCCTCCACACCCCCAAGATGATTTCCAAGACAACACATGCATAGACACTCAACAAAGCTGTGTTTATGATGAGCACGTCTCCCCTAGTGCAGCATCACTGGTGCTCCCTCTAACTTGGCACTGTTATATGTTGTTGCATGTTATGTGTGATGTCTAGCTTGTATTGCTTCTAATTTTGTTGAATTCCATCTGCTTACTTTACACATTATACTTGAATAAGACATGTGTTCCTGTTTCTAGAACATACAATATCTATCTATCACACCATGTTCTTACATCAAATTACTACTGTTGTGTAACCTGCAACAATCACTTATCATAAGACACGTTTGACTTCGAAGTGTGATATAGGTTACATCTCACATTCTTTTCTAGCTTGCACTACTAATTTGTTGAAATGGCACTTATGACGAGACATTTTTAACTTGGTAGAGTGATATTCGTTGCATCTTTCATATGGTGTCTAGCTTTCATTGCTTATAATTTGTTGAAATGCCTTCTCCTTAGTTTACACATCATAAGCTGTGAATATGCAATGGCACTAATGACGAGAGACCTCTAACATGGTAGTGTGATGTTGTTTGCATCTTGCATATGATTTATTTCTTGTCTTGCTTCACATTTGTTTAAACGCCATTTATCTTTGAGACACCATTAACTTGGAAGAGCGATATTTGTAGCATCTTTCATATGGTGTCTACCTTCCATTGCATTGCTTCTAATTTGGTGAAATGTCTTCTTCTTAGTTTACACATCATAGTTACGTTATCTCTTCCGTCCTGTTTTTCATACATATTACATCCTCCTATCATGTGGTTGTCTAACATAAAATTTCAGTTAAATCAAGCATCACGCATCAATTTGTTACGAAGAACTAAATTGTTATTCATTTTCTTGTCGGCTTGACTTAACATGGCACAGAGAAAGAGGAAGAAACACAGAATGGCAGGGAATGAGAAGCGGATGAATCCTGCAGATTCTGCTGGTACTGATGGTGCAATAGAAGGTGAAAGTCCAGCGGAAAATTTTACAAACACGGCATCCCATGCTACACGAGCTGCAAAAAAAGCCAAACAGAAACAAATAGCTGCCACCAAACAAGCAGAGACAGCCCTAGTTCTTGCAACACCTACCATAGTACTACCAGCTGCACGACATACTCGTGCGTCAACTAAGCTAGCAGCACGTTCCCAAGCTCCCTTGCCACCTCACACTACTTCCCAAGCACTCTTGACACAAGACGAGTTGGCAATATCAGATGAACCTTGTGAGCTTCAACAGCAAGAAGGTAGTTGCTGGAGTCAAGTTACAATTGCATGCTTCTTTATATGTAGTCTCACAGTTTGATGTACACTAACACTTCCTATGTTCGTTGTTGGACTAGCACCTAGGCGCAAGAGGAAACAAACATCAGGGATAATGCTCGATAGGTTAACTAAATCTAGAGGAGGAAGAATGGAGATCCGTTTTGAGGCAGGTTTAAAAAGGCCACGTGATGCTACAGAGTCAGCCAAGTTAGTATCAGAGGCAGCGGTTGCCGTTGGTGTCATGTATGTATCCTCCCAACACGGATTCAATACAAGAATGACAAAGACGAAACCCAGTTCAACACCTTCCTCAACCATTTATCTGTAAGTATGGTTATGTATGGAAACTAGTAATATCGTCTTGCTCTGTCCCATACTTTCTAGGTTGCTGATAATGAGACTCCCATAATTTTCAACAGATGAGGTTCAAGTTGGATAGCCAAGATGATGCAACCAGACAAGCTTGCACCCATGTTTTCAAGTCTGCTCTGCAACAGTATCGGTATAAGTTGAGGAAAACTCACTTTGAAGGCAAGGCTAACAGTGAACTTCCCAAACATCTCCAGTGGAAAATATATCGAATGAAGACTGGAGGGGCCTTGTTAAACACTGGTCTGATCTGAAGTATCAGGTACATTATATATTTGTGATCAGATCACATGTTGAAGTCCTATTGACGCATGTGCCACACAAATCTATCTTATTGTAGGTGAACTGTTCAAAGAACAAGGCCAACCGTACGAAAGTGAAAATCCAACAGACGACGGGATCTCGTAGCTATATTGCACACTACGAGGCTCTTGTAATTAGCTGCTGTTTCACTCTTTTCGCTGTACCATATTATAAGATCTATATTGACGTATTCGAAATGCAGAGGAAAGCCCGCAAGGACCAAAAAGTACCTGAACCAAATGCTGTGGAAATCTTCAAGGACTGTCACACCTGCAAGAAGAAGGGCATGATCGCACCGATCAAAGCATTGTTGTAAGTCCTTAACCCTCATGCCTTTTAACTACTATTTACTCTGACTTGTGCCTTGAACTGCATGGTTTGCAGCCAATGTCTATTACTCTTTTCAATTTTATACACAATTGTCTTAGCGTATCATTGCACCTTACAAGGTTTAAAAGGGAGGAGTGATGTTCCTTTGATCTTGACCCGTAATCTAGTTCCGTGCTGGACTTGCCCACACAACGTTACAATTGCCTGTTTGTCTGTTCTCAGTTGTTTTGTGATATGAATGATGTCATACTATGCTTACCGTATTATAAACTTCGTCTCTTTATCCTTAGCCCTCAATACAATGTGAAGAAATAGACAATACATTAGCGATGGTACATGGTCATATGTTTGGAACCTGGTTTTATTATGTACTTTGCAATAAAATACAACTAATATTTTACATGGGTTCACCAGAATAAGTTCTGTATATAGACCAAAGCTATTTTGTTTGGTTTCGATGCCTCCTTAATATCTTCTGTTCTGGTACTACTAATGTAAAACCTCAATTTTTCAGCGAGCTATGGAAAAAATGGTGGAACCACCGCCTTCTGAAGGTGGCAAGGCAACTATAACCGCAATGTCAGCTCTTGCTGCAGTGGGTCAATACCTGTCCACTAACAGTGCCAAAAGCACGTTCCTGCGTAATACTGGGTTGGTTGTTAAGGCAATATCGTCCAAACTGCCTCATGATCAAGATATGCAAGCTCAAAGCAATGTTGTATCTGTGCTCCAGACACAAGTCCATTCCCTAATAGAGGTGCTCAGTGTCGTCAAGATATGCATGGTTTGGAAACCAGACTATCAGACATTTGCTATGTTGTTCAGGAGCCTAGGGGAAATGAAGGCAAGGGTTATGGTGCTCCATCGGACAATACAACATGAAAACATAATAGTCAGGTCAAATGAACCGAGCTTCTGAACTTCTGGTGGTGCATTTATCTGCTAGACTGTTAAGTTTTTTGCCAACCTTCCTTTTGTTATATAGTTGTAATTTGTTTTGGTGCGATACCAAATTTATTCTTAACGCAGCCACGGTCAAGAAAACAACAAGCCATTTTTGTATAGTGTAGGGTGTTCCCTATATTTGCACCGGTGGCGATCTTTGATGCCGAGTGGATGTAATCTGTGCAATCGCTTTAATAGCCTAGCGTTAGTTTCGCCTTATTTATTTCCTAGTCTTCTTTTCCCTGATTTGCTAGTGGCGCAACTACCCATGGGCCATATACGGGCCGTAGGATCCATGGGTCTCCTCTGTGCCATCGATAAATGGGCTCTGAATCGGTGGTCCTCGGGCCGTCGATAAATGGGCTCATGTCGGTGGGCCACGGGCGTCGGATAAATGGGTCTACATGGGCTGTAATCGGCGAATTGGTATCGGCCAAAGACGTAACGGCCGTTAATAGGTCGTAAGACTACAAAAGCTTAATTTCGCCACGGGCATAACGGTCGTTAATGGGCGAGAATATAGGGACGGCTGGCCAAAATGGGCCGACTCTTGCCATGGGCGAATTTGGCCCATTAGGGTAACAGCCGATGTGGTCGACTCTTGCCATGGGCCGAATTTGGCCCATTTGGGAAACATGCCAGTAACGGGCCGACTCTTGCCATGGGCCGAATTTGACCCATTAGGGGAACAGGCCAGTAACAGGCCGGAAGTAATCGAGGGCCAAAAAGGAGCCCAAGAATGTATGGGCCATCAATAGGCCGAAAGCTAACACGGGCTGGAAATGGCCCATGTAAATCACGGGCCGTTAAAAGGTACAAAGAAAATTGCTGTTCATTATGGTCTAGAGTCACCGTGGGCCTGTAAAGGGCCGAAAGATACGAAGGCCTCATATGGGCCGAAAGACATCATGGGCCATACATGGGCCAAAAGTGAAATGGGCTGGTGTTATATTCGTCGGGCCACATGACGTTGTTGGGCCGATTTCCTTTAGTGCCTAACGGGCCATGAGTTAACGGGCCATAAAATGGGCTATTTGCAAAGAGACCGTTAACAGGCTTTTCATGGGCCAGCCCGTTAACTTTTGACCATGTCAAACGGGGCGACTTTGTAAGCTAAATGGGCCAGTGGTGGGCCGTGGCACGTGTCGACATATCATAGGTGCCTATCTGACCCACTAATGAGCTGGCACGTGTTTCGTCCGGCCAATAAGAATTTTACATGTGGAAATTTCCCATTGGTCGGGGCTGTTAAAGGGTTATCGGATCCAAAACCTGACCTGATAGCTTAACGGCGTTCCGTTACGGTGGATGCCACGTGTCGGTCACCCTTGACGAAAGCACTTCTGTGACGCGCGATTTATCGTCATGGAAGTGGACACTTCTGTGATGATAATTTTGGTAATGTCATGGAACACTTCTACGACAGCACAGGTATGACTATCTTGATCTGTCATAAATTTGTCATGGATGTACATGCATGCCAAAAAACGGGACCTAGTGTGACAAACACGTATCATCACGGAAGTGTATTTTTTTGTAGTGCATGCAATATGATATAAACCCCATCTTTTTATCCTTGATGGCAACAATACAATACGTGCCTTGTTGCCCCTGCTGTCACTGGGTAAGGACACCGCAAGATTGAACCCAAAGCTAAGCACTTCTCCCATTGCAAGAAAGATCAATCTAGTAGGCCAAACCAAACTGATAATTCGAAGAGACTTGCAAAGATAACTCAATCACACATAAAAGAATTCAGAGGAGATTCAAATATTTCTCATAGATAAACTTGATCATAAACCCACAATTCATCGGATCTCAACAAACACACCGCAAAAAGAGTTACATCGAGTAGATCTCCACAAGAGAGGGGGATAACATGGTATTGAGACCCAAAAAGAGAGAAGAAGCCATCTAACTAATAACTATGGACCCAAAGGTCTGTGGAAAACTACTCACAACTCATCGGAGGGGCTATGGTGTTGATGTAGAAGCCCTCCATGGTCGATTCCCCCTCCGGCGGAGCACCGACGAAGGCTCCAAGATGGGATCTCGCGGATACAGAAGGTTACGGTGGTGGAAATTGTTTTTCGTTGGCTCCCCTGATGTTTTCGGGGTACATGGGTATATATAGGAGGAAGAAGTACGTCGGTGGCGCCGAGGCCCACTGCAGGGGGGGCTCAGGGGTGGCGCGCCCTCCACCCTCGTGGCCGCCTCGGCTGCTTCTTGACTTGCACTCCAAGTCCTCTGGATCACGTTCGTTCCAAAAATCACGCTCCCGAAGGTTTCATTCCGTTTGGACTCCCTTTGATATTCCTTTTCTTCGAAATACTGAAATAGGCAAAAAAAAAACAATACGGGCTGGGCCTCCGTTTAGTAGGTTAGTCCCAAAAATGATATAAATGTGTAAAATAAAGCCCATAAACATCCAAAAGGGGTAATATAATAACATGGAACAATAAAAAATTATAGATACATTGGAGACATATCAAGCATCGCCAAGCTTAATTCCTGTTCGTCCTCGAGTAGGTAAATGATAAAAACAGAATTTTTGATGTGGAATGCTACCTAGCATAATTCTCAATGTAATTTTCTTTATTGTGGCATGAATGTTCAGATCCAAATGATTCAAAATAAAAGTTCATATTGACATAAGAAATAGTAATACTTCAAGCATACTAAGCAATCATGTCTTCTCAAAATAACATGGCTAAAGAAAGTTCATCCCTACAAAATCATATAGTTAGGCTATGCTTCATTTTCGTCACACAAAAATGTTCCCAAATTCTACACCTCCGATGACAAGCCAAGCAATTGTTTCGTACTTAAATAATCTCAAACTTTTTCAACCTTCACGCAATACATGAGCGTGAGCCATGGATATAGCACTATGGGTGGAATTGAATATGATGATGGGGATTGTGTGGAGAAGACAAAAAAGGAGAAAGTCTCACATTGATGAGGATAATCAACGGGCTATGGAGATGCCCATCAATTGATGTCAACACGAGGAGTAGGGATTTCCATGCGACGGATGCACTAGAGCTATAAATATATGAAAGCTCAACAAAATAAAACTAGTGGGTGTGCATCCAACTTGCTTGCTCATGAAGACCTAGGGAATTTGAGGAAGCCCATCGTAGGAATATACAAGCCTAGTTCTATAATGAAAAATTCCCACTAGTATATGAAAGTGACAACATATGAGACTCACTATATGAAAAACATGGTGCTACTTTGAAGCACAATATATGAGACTCGCTATATGAAGGACATGGTGCTACTTTGAAGCACAAGTGTGGAAAAAGAGATAGTAACATTGCCCCTTTATTTATTTTTTTTCTTTTCTTTTCCTTTTTGTTTTTTTCTTTTTTATTATTTTTTTCTTTTTTTTCTTTTTTTCTTTGGCCTTTTTTTTCTTGGGGACAATGCTCTAATAATGATGATCATCACACTTTTATTGATTTACAACACATGAGTTACAACTCAAAACTTGAACAAGATATGACTTTGTATGAATGCCTCCGGTGGTGTACCGGGATGGGCAATGAATCAAGAGCGACAAGTATGAAAAATTATGCAAAGTGGCCTTGCCACAAATACGATGTCAACTACATGATCATGCAATGGCAATATGACAATAGTAATGTGTGTCATGATGATAAACGGAACGGTGGAAAGTTGCATGGCAATATATCTCCGAATGGCTATGGAAATGCCATAATAGGTAGGTATGGTGGCTGTTTTGAGGAAGATATAAGGAGGTTTATGTGTGAAAGAGCGTATCGTATCACGGGGTTTGGATGCACCGGCGAAGTTTGCATCAACTCTCAAGGTGAGAAAGGGCAATGCACGGTACCGAAGAGGCTAGCAATGATGGAAAGGTAAAAGTGCATATAATCCATGGACTCAACATTAGCCAAAAGAACTCATATACTTATTGCAAAAATCTAGAAGTCATCAAAAATCAAGCACTACGCGCATGCTCCTAGAGGGATAGATTGGTAGGAAAAGACCATTGCTCGTCCCCGACTGCCACTCATAAGGATGCACAATCCAAGGACACCTCATGTTTCAAATTTTTTACACAACTTTAACCATACGTGCATGCTACGGGACTTGCTAACTTCAACACAAGCATTCTTTAAATTCACAATCACCCAACTAGCATGACTTTAATATCACTACCTCCATATCTCAAAACAATTATCAAGTATCAAATTGACCATAGCATGGAACAATCAAAAATTATAGATACGTTGGAGACGTATCAAGCATCCCCGAGCTTAATTCCTGCTCGTCCTCGAGTAGGTAAATGATAAAAACAGAATTTTTGTGTCAGGACCCCGACTCAATGTCACATCGATCTAGCCTGTAACACCTCATATCACTTTGCGGCCTCACGCACGGTATTCCCACGGGTGTCGCCTTACCTTTGCCCGGGACCGTTTGCGCCTTTTGGCACACGTATATGATAGTGTCGCTAGCATCCATATGATAAGGAGCCCGGGCTGACATGGCTAGTCGTAAACCCAAAGTGGCACGGACTTACGAGGACAGCATCCATGACCCAAACATCGAGCGTGTCGGTCATCACGAGTAAGTTCCGGGCTGTAGCTTTGGGCTAGCAGGACTCCGGTACTCAACGCGTGACATTTCCCGAAGGGACGACACACGAGAACGAAGAAGGACACATGCCGCCAGCCTAAGTGTTCGGAGCAGTAGCAAGCTACCATGGCTCGATGGAATCACTAGGAGACATTTCCGTAAGAGAGGCTACTAAAGATAAACAACTAGATAGTCGGATCCCACACATACCAAGCATTTCAATAACATACACACAATATGCTCGATATGTGCAAATACAACATGGCATCACAACATGACTCTACGACTCAAGTATTTATTCAATAGGCTCGAGGAGCGAGATATTACAAACAGGGTCTCATGACCCAACATTGAGAGCATACAAATCAAGCACAAGCGGAAGCTAATATGTCGAGTCTGAGACATCTATAAATGAAAAAGGCCGAGAAGCCCGTTGTCTACCGAGATCTGCCGAGGGCACAAGATCGTAGCTGAGGTAACAAGCTAAGCGTCAAGTCCACGCGGAACTACTAGCGAGACCGAAGTCTCTCTGCAAAAACATAAAATAGGCAAACGTGAGTACAAATGTACCCACAAGACTTACATCGAACTAACTACATATGCATCATTATCAACAAAGGGTAGTGGGGTTTAAGCGCAGCAAGCCAGCTTTGACTCGGTGGCTATCCTAAACTACATTGCAAGTAACTCTTTTGAGGTGGCGCACGAGTCCACATATTCACCATATCAATACACCACTATGGATCCGCTCCGTCTCTCCCACGAGAACGCCATCCATAGCACTCACGCTTATCTTGCGTATTTTAGAGTATCCACTTTCACTTGTCTATGAACTGTACAAGGGTCCAAGTTTCCATATCCGAGGAATCGGCTATTGAATAGATAATGATAACCTGCAGGGTGTACTTCTTCACACACTCTCGCCACTTATCGCCATGTACACGTCATGTACCGCGGCAACCTTCAAGCGGAAGCCGGCGAGGGAGTCGGCCACGACCTACCTAAACACTCAAGTCTCTCGTCGGGTTTATCGCCTATTCGGGTTCCATCCGCAAGGAGATCCGCCGGGTGTCGCCACGGCCCCAAACGATGTGAGCAGGGTTCCCAAGCCCACCATCCGGTGCCACTTGGTACACCGTACATGTGCCTAGTCTGTCCCAAGCCCACTTGTACCGGGTGCCACTTGGTAGACTACTAACACTACCTACAAACACCAGAAACTAGTTGCAACTCCTGGACAGAGAACAAGCGTGATTAAGAAGCCGAGAGGGGTCGAGTTACCGGAACCCAATGTGTGGTAGTAACTGGTCATGGATCACAAACACAGAACTCAGTTCCTGAGGGCGGCTGCAATGAGACAACCCACCATGTACTCCTACATGGCCTCTCACCGCTACCTTTACCAAATCGTGTTCACACACTTAGCTCTTAACAGCAGGACATGTTTACACACCTCCGATTCATTCCCGATGAATCAGACCTGGCACAACTCTAAGCAATAGCAGGCATGACAAACAAGCATGAATGAGTAGGCACATCAGGGCTCAAACAACTCCTACTCATGCTAGTGGGTTTCATCTATTTACTGTGGCAATGACAGGTCATGCAGAGGATAAAGGGGTTCAACTACCGCAGCAGGTAACATTGAATCGTTGTTGTCCTAATGCAGTAAAAGAGAGCAGGAGCGAGAGAGTAGGATTGTATCGGAATGAACAAGGGGGTTTTGCTTGCCTGGCACTTCTGAAGATAATATAGTTCTTCATCGGTGTCATCGAACTCATCGTCGAACGCCGTCTCGAGAGAGGCGATTACGCAAGCGAGAAAGAAACACAATCAATGCAAATGCACAATATGATGCATGATCATGACATGGCAATGTGCTGTGGTTTGAGCTAATGCAACTAGCAACAGATTAAATGGAGTTGGTTTGAATACAAGATTCAAATTCAAACTCCATATGTGATTATTCAAATGCCATTTAAATGATTTGTGCTAAACAGCAGCTATAAGTTGTTCCAACATGCATGAAAATGGTACAGATGGATAGATTGGATTTTTCTGATCATTTTTCATATATAATTTATTTCATTCTGAGCTACGGTTGAATTTATATGAATTTTGGAAGTTTATACTATTTTCTGGAATTTCCTGTATAAAAATAAATCCAGAAAAGAGTTATTGCGTCAGCATGACCTCGGGGTGACGTCATCAGGTCAAAGGCGCCAGCCCAGGTCAAACCTGACGGCTGGGACCCACATGTCAGTGTAACAACTAACTAACAGAGTTAATTAGTGTCAGGTTAAACACTAACCTAGGTTAATTAGAACCTAGGCCCGCACGTCAGTGACTCATTTAGTTAACCAGGGTAATTAGCACTAGATTTTATCCTAAACTAAAAACTGTCAGCGGCCGGGCCCACATGTCGTCGACCCAGAGGAGGTCAAACCCCTGGTCAACCGAGCCTAATACGCCGGCGGCTCGTCGCCGGCGACGACAGAGACGGCGGAGCAGCTCGGAAACACGCTACGGGCGGCGGTTTTACGCGTGGTTGGCGTCTACGGACAGCTGAGGGTGCGCCGCATCCAACTGGGCGAGCGGCAGCGGCTGTGGTGGCCGGAGCTCGCCGGAATCAAGCTCGCGGCGGCGGCCGGAGCTCGGGGTTGGTGCGGGTTGGCGCTAGGGGGAACGGTAGGTCGAGCTGGTGGGCGCGCCCGGCTCCTGGGAGCGAGCTGAGCACGGGGCAACGCTCGGACGCGGGTGGCAGCAGCTGTGGCCACGGCGGCGCCATGGACGGCGGCAGCAAGCTCTCGGCGCGGCGGTGCTAGTGCTAGAGGGCGAAGTTAGGCTGGGAGAGAGGGTTGGCAGAGGAGCTCACGGCGAGGTCGATGAGTAGCTCGGCGTGCTCGGGAAGGCCGGACGACGACGAGTCGATGATGGGGATCGCGGCGGCGGCGATGAAGAAGAGGCTGGTGACGGTGTTTGAGGCATCCGCGTCGAGTGAGTCGGCGGGAGGACGAGGGCGTCAGCGGAGGCCATGGACACGTCGGCGGCGGGGAGGACTGTGGCGCGCGAACAGCGTCGGTGGCGGCGGCAGCCTTCGGTGGTTTCTTGTGAGGGAGCAGAGGAGGAGAGGGGCTCGGGAGAGAGTGAGAGGGGTCGAGGGTGCGTGGCGTGGCGGAGGAGATCCAGCGACGGGGACACAGCGAGGCAGGTGGAGGTGGCGAGCGCGTCTTGCTGTGTGCCACGCGCGCCATCTCTTGGCTGAGGAAGACGACAGGGAAGTGGCGGCGGTGGGCTGGGCCGCCAGATGGGCTGCCAGCTTGGCCGCCAGATGGGCAGGTAGGCGACAGTGTAAGCTTCGTCTGCATTTTATATTTACATTACATTACATTTTGTTTTGATTTAGTAAAATACTAAACCATTTTATAAAATCCTGAAAATAATTATGTGGCTAGAACTAAAATATACCATACCACATAAAATGTTCCAGAATTATTGGACATATATTAATTATATATAAAATATATATCCAATGCAAATAGTTATTGAATTTATTTCAAAGGCCCAAAATAATTAACTCGAGATACCAAAAATATTGTTTTGAGTTTTACCTCTTTGCAATATTTTGGGGGCTAAGAGGAACATTTTCTTGGACTTCTCTCGAGAAGATTTAATGTTGATCATTTTAGAAAGTTTTCGAGGCTTTGAAGATCCTCAATTCAAATTTTCATTTGAATTGAAACATGATGCACACATGAGGGTCTAACCTAGTGCATAATGAGAACCGAGGATGTGACAACTCACCCCACTAAACAAAAATCTCGCCCCGAGATTCAAGCGTGAGGGTAAGGTGAAGGGGAACATAAACTAGCACAATCTTCACGATCCAGGTTGCACTTCAAATGAGCGTTGATTCGATCACCATCATTGTCTCGAGGTTTTGCTCTGAGAACACCATCCCACATGACAACAAGTAGAAAGGGAAAACTCTAGTAGGATCGATCTTCTCGAAGATCAAACAACTTAAGATCAGCTCACGGAGTGAGTCATAAAAACATCTCGCAAGATGAGATACAAGGCACACATCTAGAGGAATGGAGTGGAATAGATGACGAGGGTTCACTAGGTAGACAACAATTGCACACCTAAGAGGGTGGTGAACGGTTGTCAACGTAGCGAGGGTTTGATTTGCCATGATACCACAGTGAGACATTTTAGAGGAAGGCAATTCGTGGATATATCCCCTTAGGTGGCAAAAAGAATTACATTTGATTCAAAGATCATTGAAACTCTTTACACCAGCCTAAGGCAATTCACAATTGATCATTTGAAGGAATCCGAAAGAATAACATTCTCGGGCCAGAATGGATGATGTGGATTACCTTGTTGAAAACAACACAAGGGTTGATTTTAGTAACTGGGGAGAAGCTCAACAGTAGAGAGTGAGTCCACTGTTTGAAAAGTTATAGCATAATCGAGGAAACTGAGAGCAATCCCAGTTAGTGCCGATGATAACACCTAGCGCGTGTGTGTGCTCTCAAGAACTTGAGCATCTCCATATTCATCAAAGTTTTACCAACATCCGTGTCAGGGATCCTGGCAATACAACATACTACCATGACGAATGCTGGTGGAGGATGCAGTTACAAAGGAAGACAACACTTTCTCAGATTTCACCTTAGCGAGGCCAAGGAAAAACAAAATCTGGATGATCGACCGAGAGACATTTAGCACTCCGCTTCTAATGTTCTCCTTGATGTGCTAGCATATCCCATTCATTGAAATGGTTTGGTAACTAGAACATCAAGTAGAGGGTCAGACTTCGGAAGCTCAAAGATCATAAGGCACAGCTAGGGAGTAAATCCTACAAAGTCCTTATGGGGAGGTGGCCAACTTTCTCAATCAAGATACTATAATAGCAGGTCTTCCGGCGGGGTGTGTTGGCCACGACATCCACTTTACCGGTTATTGCGAGACCAATATTATAGTTCTTGGGAAATGTTTCAACCATCATATCTGCCTGAGATTCAGATCCGGTCGGTGTCAGAATATTCTAGACTCATCAAGTCTAGAAAGAAAAATGGAAGTTTGCAACACAAACCGACGAGATGACGTTGCGAGATTCTCGGGAAATGAACTACGATAGCAAGCCCCAAAACATGAGCTGGTACTGCTACAACATGTGAACACGTTGTCCGAGACAGGCATGACCACATAGTAGTCTTGTAATAAAACACTACCGAGTTCAGGTGGGGAACCATCATCGAGGATATCAAAGTCTTTACGCAAGTCCATGGATTAGATCCCAAGCATAGACTTCTCTTCCTTGAACAAGTCAATCAGTGGCTTGGTGTGCTAGGGATACATATAGAATGAAGGTTGCAAGTCTCCAAACCACATAATACTTCGCACATATGCGTGACTGACTTGGGATGATTCCAGAGGAGATAAAACTAGCCTTCTCAAATTCATGGCGGCAACTTGCATCAAGTACACATGAATTAGAGGAACTCACTTCTTTCGTCCAAACATATGCTTCATGAACGGGACATGAAGATAATGCTTATAAAGTTTCCAACACTAGATGGATGTTCAACATGATCATGGAGAAGATAAAATGCTGCTGATGGGCTCAACAACAAGTCATAGGGATGGCCATATAAATGGAATTCCATAATTATGTGAACAAGAGCATAGCATCGGTCAGACCCAAAAGATGTAATGGTGTATGCTCGAGGGATAACCGCGAGTAAGACAACATTACGAATATCGTTGGTTCTGATTTGATTTGACAATAGCCCATACTCAAATCAAAGTTTTTATAAGATAATAGGTCCAACAACTGATCACAGGGACCAATCGATGAAGATATCATCTTTCTTCAACTAACACACCAACACTAGGATATCCCTTTGAAGCGAACTAGGTTAGGTAAGCTTTTATCTTCTAACTCTCCAAGTTGTCGTTTAGCTTAACCAACTAGCTCAGGGGTATCCAACACGGATTCTTGGAGAAGAGGTGGTTTACAAGAAACCAACTTGATCACGAGCTCAACATAGCGGTCAGGTGACAACCTGGTGACACTTTCGAGAAGATATCCATAAAATCACGAACCACCGATATGTCTCTAAGCTCAAGAACAATCTTGCTTTTCAGGGCAAGATGATATGATCAAAAAAAATGAGGGATTGACACAATCCTAGCTCATTGATCGGAGAGGGTACCGGAAATAAGGACTAGGTAGCACAATCATACTTAGGGTGATCATTCAATAATCAACATGCTAAGAGTGGGGTTATCGTCCATTTAACTACCAAGCAACGGAGTTGCTAGGAGTATTGATTTCACACACCACGATTCACTTGTCGGTATTCCGGTTACAATAACACGGAAACCGAGGAATGAACAATGATGGCAAGAAGTATTACTACATCAAGAATTCATAGGATGGTGTGCAATTCCCATGACATTCTTGATATAAAGATGGTATTACTGCAAGGTAGAATAGAACAAAAGCTGGATTGGCATTTTGATCTGTGGAATACAACTGCTTTGACCCAATCCTAGAAATGGATGAGGTACTGGAGTTTGTTTCTCCTAGTCATTCTGGAATAGAATGGCTTGACGGACCACAAAAATAATAAGCATCGATGAGCTCGAGTGCACAACTACTCTTGACTATCAATCGATAGACGAAGGTCAGTATAAAACTAAAGGGGGACAACTCAAAGGAACATATGATTTCCTGAGCTGTGGATGCATAGATTAGTATGTCGAACCAAGTTCAACAAATTTCTTCCGGATAATCCATGCGGAAAGGTAGAACTGGCAGAGTCACAATATAAAATGGAGAACTCATCAAGAGCGCACCTGTTGTGATCTTTTGATCCAACAAACTTCTGCCATAAGCGGTTCATAGTATTTGGAAGAAGGAAATACCACGGACTTCGAGGACTAATGCAAAGGTTACTAATAACCTAAAGGAACGAGCAAACACTATCAACATGAGGTAGGTGGGGTGAATCTCGGGTTCAAAACCCAGAAGTAGATTACCTACTAACTAAATTGCATCACGGGATGCTTTCGGGAATAAAGGCCAGAATCTTCACACTGGGATACAATTCATGGCTAGATTACTAGATGATCCCCTAAGACACCTAGGGTCATAATAATAATTCCAACATATATGTCGAGGCAATAGAATACCTCAACTCCGTAATTAGTGTGATTAACCTGGCTCAAAGGAGCATCAAAACCAGAGGAAAAGGATTTGCAAGTGCATCAGATTGTTTAGAAACCTGGGATGACTCGGACAGCATAACGGCTGTAAATGCTCGAAAAGATTGGAGACATGCTACAAAAATGGTGGCATAACCACTCAGAAGCACAATATCAAGGTTTCAAGATCAACAGTTATGAACATACGGAAGTAGTAAAACTGAGCTGAGATTTGAAACTAACAATTCTATAAGTCTATGGATTAGTAACACGTCATCCTGATAGATAGATGAGAAGGCCTAATTCTTAATCCCCGTAGAAAAGATGAGGTTGACTCAGATCAGAAGGCCATGAGGTATAAGAAGTAAAAAGAGCCTTACGTTCCATCCCACAATCAATTCCCCTACATATAACTAAAGCATTTCTAGACTCAACTTCGACCAGTTTGGCTTGGTAATCCTACAGGCAGTCAAGCTCTGATACCAAAGCTGTCAGGACCCCGACTCAATGTCACATCGATCTAGCCTGTAACACCTCATATCACTTTGCGGCCTCACGCACGGTATTCCCACGGTGTCGCCTTACCTTTGCTCGGGACCGTTTATGCCTTTTGGCACACGATATGATAGTGTCGCTAGCATCCATATGATAAGGAGCCCGGCTGACATGGCTAGTCGTAAACCCAAAGTGGCACGGACTTACGAGGACAGCATCCATGACCCAACATCGAGCGTGTCGGTCATCAACGAGTAAGTTCCGGCTGTAGCACTGGGCTAGCAGGACTCCGGTACTCAACGCGTGACATTTCCCGAAGGGACGATACGAGAACGAAGAAGGACACATGCCGCCAGCCTAAGTGTTCCGGAGCAGTAGCAAGCTACCATGGCTCAGTGGAATCACTAGGAGACATTTCCCGGTAAGAGAGGCTACTAAAGATAAACAACTAGATAGTCAGATCCCACACATACCAAGCATTTCAATAACATACACACAATATGCTCGATATGTGCAAATACAACATGGCATCACAACATGACTCTACGACTCAAGTATTTATTCAATAGGCTCCGAGGAGCGAGATATTACAAACAGGGGTCTCATGACCCAACATTCAGAGCATACAAATCAAGCACAAGCGGAAGCTAATATGTCTGAGTACAGACATCTATAAATGAAAAAGGCTGAGAAGCCTGACTGTCTACCAGATCCTGCCGAGGGCACAAGATCGTAGCTGAGGTAACAAGCTAAACGTCGAAGTCCACGCGGAACTACTAGCGAGACCGAAGTCTCTCTGCAAAAACATAAAATAGGCAAACGTGAGTACAAATGTACCCAGCAAGACTTACATCAGAACTAACTACATATGCATCATTATCAACAAAGGGGTAGTGGGGTTTAACTGCAGCAAGCCAGCTTTGACTCGGTGGCTATCCTAAACTACGACTGCAAGTAACTCTTTTGAGGTGGCGCACACGAGTCCACATATTCACCATATCAATACACCACTATGGATCCGCTCCCGTCTCCCTACGAGAACGCCATCCATAGCACTCACGCTTATCTTGCGTATTTTAGAGTATCCACTTTCACTTGTCTATGAACTGCACAAGGGTCCAAGTTTCCATATCCGAGGAATCGGCTATTGAATAGATAATGATAACCTGCAGGGTGTACTTCTTCACACACGCCTCGCCACTTATCGCCATGTACGTCATGTACCGCGGCAACCTTCAAGCGGAAGCCAAAGCGAGGGAGTCGGCCACGACCTACCTAAACACTCAAGTCTCTCGTCCGGTTTATCGCCTATTCGGGTTCCATCCGCAAGGAGATCCGGCCGGGGTGTCGCCACGGCCCCAAATGATGTGAGCAGGTTCCCAAGCCCACCATCCGGTGCCACTTGGTACACCGTGCCACTGTGCCTAGTCTGTCCCAAGCCCACCTGTACGGGTGCCACTTGGTAGACTACTAACACTACCTACAAACACCAGAAACTAGTTGCAACTCCTGGACAGAGAACAAGCGTGATTAAGAAGCCGAGAGGGGTCGAGTTACGGAACCCAATGTGTGTAGTAATGGCTGGTCATGGATCACAAACACGTAACTCAGTTCTCGAGGCGGCTGCAATGAGACAACCCACCATGTACTCCTACATGGCCTCTCACCGCTACCTTTACCAAATCGTGTTCACACACTTAGCTCTTAACAGAGGACATGTTTACACACCTCCGATTCATTCCCGATGAATCGGACACAGCACAACTCTAAGCAATAGCAGGCATGACAAACAAGCATGAATGAGTAGGCACATCAGGGCTCAAACAACTCCTACTCATGCTAGTGGGTTTCATCTATTTACTGTGGCAATGACAGGTCATGCAGAGGATAAAGGGGTTCAACTACCGCAGCAGGTAACATTGAATCGTTGTTGTCCTAATGCAGTAAAAGAGAGCAGGAGCGAGAGAGTGGGATTGTATCGGAATGAACAAGGGGGTTTTGCTTGCCTGGCACTTCTGAAGATAATATAGTTCTTCATCGGTGTCATCGAACTCATCGTCGAACGTCGTCTACTGAGAGGGGGCGATTACCGGCAACTGAGAAAGAAACACAATCAATGCAAATGCACAATATGATGCATGATCATGACATGGCAATGTGCTGTGGTTTGAGCTAATGCAACTAGCAACAGATTAAATGGAGTTGGTTTGAATACAAGATTCAAATTCAAACTCCATATGTGATTATTCAAATGCCATTTAAATGATTTGTGCTAAACAGCAGCTATAAGTTGTTCCAACATGCATGAAAATGGTACAGATGGATAGATTGGATTTTTCTGATCATTTTTCATATATAATTTATTTCATTCTGAGCTACGGTTGAATTTATATGAATTTTGGAAGTTTATACTATTTTCTGGAATTTCCTGTATAAAAATAAATCCAGAAAAGAGTTATTGCGTCAGCATGACCTCGGGGTGACGTCATCAGGTCAAAGGCGCCAGCCCAGGTCAAACCTGACGGCTGGGACCCACATGTCAGTGTAACAACTAACTAACAGAGTTAATTAGTGTCAGGTTAAACACTAACCTAGGTTAATTAGAACCTAGGCCCGCACGTCAGTGACTCATTTAGTTAACCAGGGTAATTAGCACTAGATTTTATCCTAAACTAAAAGCGTCACCGTCGGGCCCACATGTCGTCGACCAGAGGAGGTCAAACCCTGGTCAACCGAGCCTAATACGCGGCGGCTCGTCGCGGCGGCATTTACAGAGACGGCGAGCAGCTTAAACACGCCGGGCGGCGGTTTTACGCGTGGTTGGCGTCTCACGGACAGGCCGAGGGTGCGCCGCATCCAAGCGGGCGGCGGCGGCGGCTGTGGTGGCCGGAGCTCGCGGAATCAAGCTTCGGCGGCCGAGCTCGGGTTGGTGCGGGTTGGCGCTAGGGGAACGGTAGGTCGAGTGGTGGCGCGCCCGGCCTCGGGAGCGAAGCCGAAGACGGGCAACGCCGGACGCTGGTGGCAGCAGCTAGCCTACGGCGGCGCCATGGACGGCCGCAACAAGCTCTCGGGCGCGGCAGCGCTAGTGCTAGAGGGCGAAGTTAGACTCATGGGAGAGAGGGTTGGCAGAGGAGCTCACGGCGAGGTCGATGAGTAGCTCAGCGTGCTCGGGAAGGCCGGACGGCGACGAAGTCGATGATGGGGATCCGCGGCGGCGATGAAGAAGAGGCTGGTGACGGTGTTTGAGGCATCCGCGTCGAGTGAGTCGACGGGAGGACGAGGGCGTCGAAGCGGAGGCCATGGACACGTCGGCGAGGCGGGGGAGGACCTGTGGCGGCGGCGAACGGCGTCGGTGGCGACAGCGGCCTTCGATGGTTTTTGCGCGCGAGGGAGCCAGAGGAGGAGAGGGCTCGGGGAGAGTGAGAGGGGTCCTGGGGGTGCGTGGCGTCGGAGGAGATCCAGCGACGGGGACAGCAGGCAGAGGTGGAGGTGGCGGCAGCGTCTGTGTATGGTGGCCACGCGCCTGCATCTCTTGGCGCTGGGAAGACGACAGGAAGTGGCGGCGGTGGGCTGGGCCGCCAGATGGGCTGCCAGTGGCCGCCAGATGGGGTGTAGGCGATGTGTAAGCTTTACATGCATTTTATATTTCTGTTACATTCATTTTGTTTTGATTTAGTAAAATACTAAACCATTTTATAAAATCCTGAAAATAATTATGTGGCTAGAACTAAAATATACCATACCACATAAAATGTTCCAGAATTATTGGACATATATTAATTATATATAAAATATATATCCAATGCAAATAGTTATTGAATTTATTTCAAAGGCCCAAAATAATTAACTCTGAGATACCAAAAATATTGTTTTGAGTTTTACCTCTTTGCAATATTTTCAGGGGCTAAGAGGAACATTTTCTTGGACTTCTCTGAGAAGATTTAATGTTGATCATTTTTAGAAAGTTTTCTGAGGCTTTGAAGATCCCTCAATTCAAATTTTCATTTGAATTGAAACATGATGCACACATGAGGGTCTAACCTAGTGCATAACAGAACCAGGGATGTGACATTTTGATGTGGAAATCTACCTAGCATAATTCTCAATGTAATTTTCTTTATTGTGGCATGAATGTTCAGATTCAAATGATTCAAAATAAAAGTTCATATTGACATAAGAAATAGTAATACTTCAAGCATACTAATCAAAGTAATCATGTCTTCTCAAAATAACATGGCTAAATAAAGTTCATCCCTACAAAATCATATAGTTAGGCTATGCTTCATTTTCGTCACACAAAAATGTTCCCAAATTCTACACCCCCGATGACAAGCCAAGCAATTGTTTCGTACTTAAATAATCTCAAACTTTTTTCAACCTTCATGCAATACATGAGCGTGAGCCATGGATATAGCACTATGGGTGGAATAGAATATGATGATGGGGATTGTGTGGAGAAGACAAAAAAAGGAGAAAGTCTCACATTGATGAGGATAATCAACGGGCTATGGAGATGCCCATCAATTGATGTCAACATGAGGAGTAGGGATTGCCATGCGACGGATGCACTAGAGCTATAAATATATGAAAGCTCAACAAAATAAAACTAGTGGGTGTGCATCCAACTTGCTTGCTCATGAAGACCTAGGGCATTTGAGGAAGCCCATCGTAGGAATATACAAGCCAAGTTCTATAATGAAAAATTCCCACTAGTATATGAAAGTGACAACATATGAGACTCACTATATGAAAAACATGGTTCTACTTTGAAGCACAATATATGAGACTCGCTATATGAAGGACATGGTGCTACTTTGAAGCACAAGTGTGGAAAAAGAGATAGTAACATTGCCCCTTTATTTATTTATTTTCTTTTCTTTTCCTTTTTGTTTTTTTCTTTTTTATTATTTTTTTCTTTTTTTTTCTTTGGCCTTTTTTTCTTAGGGACAATGCTCTAATAATGATGATCATCACACTTTTATTGATTTACAACACATGAGTTACAACTCAAAACTAGAACAAGATATGACTTTGTATGAATGCCTCCGGCGGTGTACCGGGATGGGCAATGAATCAAGAGCAACAAGTATGAAAAATTATGCAAAGTGGCCTTGCCACAAATACGATGTCAACTACATGATCATGCAATGGCAATATGACAATAGTAATGCGTGTCATGATGATAAACGGAACGGTGGAAAGTTGCATGGCAATATATCTCCGAATGGCTATGGAAATGCCATATTAGGTAGGTATGGTGGCTGTTTTGAGGAAGATATAAGGAGGTTTATGTGTGATAGAGCGTATCGTATCACGGGGTTTGGATGCACCGGCGAAGTTTGCATCAACTCTCAAGGTGAGAAAGGGCAATGCTGGTGCATCAAGAGGCTAGCAATGATGGAAAGTTAAAAGTGCGTATAATCCATGGACTCAACATTAGTCAAAAGAACTCATATACTTATTGCAAAAATCTAGAAGTCATCAAAAATCAAGCACTACGCGCATGCTCCTAGAGGGATAGATTGGTAGGAAAAGACCATCGCTCGTCCCCGACCGCCACTCATAAGGATGCACAATCCAAGGACACCTCATGTTTCAAATTTGTTACACAACTTTAACCATACGTGCATGCTACGGGACTTGCTAACTTCAACACAAGCATTCTTTAAATTCACAATCACCCAACTAGCATGACTTTAATATCACTACCTCCATATCTGAAAACAATTATCAAGTATCAAATTGACCATAGCATGGAACAATTAAAAATTATAGATACGTTGGAGACGTATCAAGCATCCCCGAGCTTAATTCCTGCTCGTCCTCGAGTAGGTAAATGATAAAAATAGAATTTTTGATGTGGAATGCTACCTAGCATAATTCTCAATGTATTTTTCTTTATTGTGGCATGAATGTTCAGATTCAAATGATTCAAAATAAAAGTTCATATTGACATAAGAAATATTAATACTTCAAGCATACTAATCAAAGTAATCATGCCTTCTCAAAATAACATGGCTAAAGAAAGTTCATCCCTACAAAATCATATAGTTAGGCTATGCTTCATTTTCGTCACACAAAAATGTTCCCAAATTCTACACCCCCGATGACAAGCCAAGCAATTGTTTCGTACTTAAATAATCTCAAACTTTTCAACTTCCACGCAATACATGAGCGTGAGCCATGGATATAGCACTATGGGTGGAATAGAATATGGTGATGGGGATTGTGTGGAGAAGACAAAAAAGGAGAAAGTTTCACATTGACGAGGATAATCAACGGGCTATGGAGATGCCCATCAATTGATGTCAACATGAGGAGTAGGGATTGCCATGCAACGGATGCACTAGAGCTATAAATATATGAAAGCCCAACAAAAGAAACTAGTGGGTGTGCATCCAACTTGCTTGCTCAAGAAGACCTAGGGCATTTGAGGAAGCCCATCGTAGGAATATACAAGCCAAGTTCTATAATGAAAAATTCCCACTAGTATATGAAAGTGACAACATATGAGACTCACTATATGAAGAACATGGTGCTACTTTGAAGCACAATATATGAGACTCGCTATATGAAGGACATGGTGCTACTTTGAAGCACAAGTGTGGAAAAAGAGATAGTAACATTGCCCCCTTTTTTTCTTCTTTTTTTCTTTTTCTTTTTCCTTTCTTTTTCTTTTTTTTCTTTGGCCTTTCTTTTTTTCTTTTGGCCTTTTTTTTGGGGACAATGATCTAATAATGATGATCATCACACTTTTATTGATTTACAACATAGGAATTACAACTCAAAATTAGAACAAGATATGACTCTATATGAATGCCTTCGGCGGTGTACCGGGATGGTGCAATGAATCAAGAGTGACATGTATGAAAAATTATGCATGGTAGCTTTGCCACAAATACGATGTCAACTACATGATCATGCAATGGCAATATGACAAAAGTAATGTGTGTCATGATGATAAACGGAACGGTGGAAAGTTGCATGTCAATATATCTCGGAATGACTATGGGAATGCCATAATAGGTAGGTATGGTGGCTGTTTTGAGGAAGATATAAGGAGGTTTATGTGTGATAAAGCGCGTCGTATCACGGGGTTTGGATGCACCGGCGAAGTTTGCACCAACTCTCAAGGTGAGAAAGGGCAATGCACGGTACCGAAGAGGCTAGCAATGATGGAAAGGTAAAAGTGCGTATAATCCATGGACTCAACATTAGTCAAAAGAACTCATATACTTATTGCAAAAATTTAGAAGTCATCAAAAACCAAGCACTACGCGCATGCTCCTAGAGGGATAGATTGGTAGGAAAATACCATCGCTCGTCCCCGACCGCCACTCATAAGGAGGCACAATCCAAGTACACTTCATGTTTCAAATTTGTTACACAACTTTAACCATATGTGCATGCTACGGGACTTGCTAACTTCAACAAAAGCATTCTTTAAATTCATAATCACCCAACTAGCATGACTTTAATATCACTACCTCCATATCTCAAAACAATTATCCAGTATCAAATTGATCATAGCATCCAATTCACTTCCTATGATAGTTTTTATTGTACCCAACTTGGATGCCTACCATTCTAGGACCAATTTTATAACCATAGAAAATACCATGATGTTCTAAGAGAATCTCAAAATAATATAAGTGAAGCATGAGAGACTAGCAATTTCTACAAAATTAAGCCACCGTCGTGCTCTAAAAGATATAAGTGAAGCACTAGAGCAAAAACTATCTAGCTCAAAAGATATAAGTGAAGCACATAGAGTATTCTAATAAATTTCAATCAAGTGGGCTTCTACCAAAAGGTGTGTACAGCAAGGATGATTGAGGAAAACTAAAAAGCAAATACTAATATCATACACGACGCTCCAAGCAAAACACATATCATGTGGCGAATAAAAATATAGCTCCAAGTAAAGTTACCAATGAACGAAGACGAAAGAGGGGATGCCTTCCGGGGGCATCCCCAAGCTTAGGCTTTTGGCTATTCTTGAATATCTTGCGGTGCCATGGGCATCCCCAAGCTTAGGCTCTTGCCACTCCTTATTCCATAGTCCATCAAATCTTTACCCAAAACTTGAAAACCTCACAACAAAAAACTCAACAGGAAATCTCATAAGCTTTGTTAGTGAAAGATAGCAAAACCACCACATAAGGTACTGTAATGAACTCATTATTTATTTATTTTGGTGTTAAACCTACTGTATTCCAAGTTCTCTATGGTTCATACCACTTAATATTAGCCATAGATGCATCAAAATAAGCAAACAACACACGAAAAACAGAATCTGTCAAAAACAGAACAGTCTGTAGCAATCTGTAACCTACGAATACTTATGGAACTTTAAAAATCCTACCAAAATAGGAAGTCCTGTGAAATTTTTTTATTGATCATCATCAAAAAGAATCAACGCAAAAGCACGTTTATGTGATTTAACAAAACTAATTTAGTGTGTGCAAAGTTTCTGTTTTTCAGCAGAATCAAATTAACTATCACCATAGGTTATCCTATAGGTTCTACTTGGCACAAACACTAATTAAAACATAAAAAACATAAAAACAGAAGGTAGATGCAAAATTTATTACTAAACAGAAACAAAAACAAAAAACACAAATAAAATTGGGTTGCCTCCCAACTAGCGCTATCGTTTAACGCCCCTAGCTAGGCATAAAAGCGAGGATAGATCTAAGTAGTGCCATCTTTGGCACTCAATTCATAAGTAGCCCGCATGATAGATTCATAAGGTAATTTAATTTTCTTTCTTTGAAAGTGCTCCATGCTTTTCCTTAATGGAAATTGAAATCTAATATTTCCTTCCTTCATATCAATAATCGCGCCAATCGTTCTAAGGAAAGGTCTACCAAGAATAATATGGCAAGAAAGATTGCAATCTATATCAAGAACGATAATATCTACGGGCACCAAATTTCTATTTGCAACAATGAGAACATCATTGATCCTTCCCATTGGCTTTTTAATGGTGGAATCCGCAAGGTGCAAATTTAAAGAGCAATCATCAAGATCATGGAAACCTAGAATATCACATAAAGTTTTCGGAATCGTGGAAACATTAGCACCCAAATCACATAAAGCAAAACACTCATTATCTTTAATTTTAATATTTATAGTAGGTTCCCACTCATCATTAAGTTTTCTAGTTATAGAAACTTCCAAATTAAGTTTTTCATCATAAGATTGCATCAAGGCATCAACAATATGTTTGGTAAAAGCTTTATTTTGACTATAAGCATGAGGAGAATTCACAACGGATTGCAACAAGGAAATACAACCTACTAAAGAACAATTATCATAATCAAATTCCTTGAAATCCGAGATAGTGGGTTCAATGCTATTTAAAGTCATGACCTCTCCAATCCCACTTTTACCAAATTTAGCATCAAGGTAAAAACTCCGAATTATTGGGACGCCTTTTAACTAAAGTTGACTCATCTCCAGTCCCATCATTATTAAGATTCATATTGCAAAACAAAGATCTAATAGGGGACACATCAATAACTTTAAGATCTTCATCATTATTTTCATGGAAACTAGAAGAACACGCTTTTATAAAGCAATCTTTCTTAGCACGCAATCTAGCGGTTCTTTCCTTGCACTCATCAATGGAAATTCTCATTGCTTTGAGAGACTCATTGATATCATGCTTAGGAGGAGTAGATCTAAGTTTAAGAGAATCAACATCAAGAAAAAGTCTATCAACGTTCCTAGACAAATCATCAACTTTGAGCAATTTTTCTTCAAGCAAGGCATTAAAATTCTTTTGAGAAATCATAAATTCTTTCACACTATTCTCAAAATCAGAGGGCATCTTATTAAAATTACCATAAGAATTATTGTAGGAATTTCCTTAATTATTAGAGGAATTACTAGGGAACGGTATAGGATTAAAGTTTCCTCTATAAGCATTGTTTCCAAAACTATTCCTACCAACAAAATTCACGTCAAAAGATTCATTATTGTTCTCAATCAAAGTAGACAAAGGCATATCATTGGGATCAAGAGGAGTATTTTTAGTAGCAAACAACTTCATAAGTTCATCATATCTTTCCACTCAAAACATTAATTTCTTCTATAGCATGCACTTTTTTACTAGTAGATCTTTCGGTGTGTCATTGAAAATAATTAGCCATAATATTATCAAGGAGTTTTGTAGCATCTCCTAAAGTGATCTCCATAAACGTGCCTCCCGCGGCCGAATCTAAAAGATTTCTAGAAGCAAAGTTCAATCTGGCATAAATTTTTTGTATGATCATCCATAAATTCAAACCATGAGTAGGGCAATTGTGAATCATCAATTTCATTCTTTCCCAAGATTGGGCAACATACTCATGATCAAGTTGTTTAAAATTCATAATATCGTTCCTAAGAGTGATGATCTTAGCGGGAGGAAAATATTTAGAGATAAAAGCATCTTTGCACTTGTTCCAAGAATCAATACTATTTTTAGGCAAAGACAAAAACCAAACTTCAATTTAACAATATCATTATCTTCAATTTAACAATATCATTATCTGTATCTTTCTTCTTTTGTATATCACATAAATCAACAAAGTTGTTTAGATGAGTAGCGACATCTTCATTAGGAAGGCCGGCGAATTGATCTTTCATAACAATATTCAGCAAAGCAGTATTGATTTCACAAGACTCGACATCATTAAGAGGAGCAGTTAGAGTACTAAGGAAATCATTATTATTGGTATTGGAAAAATCACACAATTTGGTATTATCGTTCACCATGGCGACAAGTAATCCAACACACAAGCAAACAGAAAAAAGGCAAGCAAAACAGAGAGGAGGAGATTGGGAAAGAGAAGGCAAATAAAACGGCAAGGGTGAAGTGGGGAAGAGGAAAACGAGAGGCAAATGGAAAATAATGTAAATGCGAGGGATATGAGTTTGTGATGGGTACTTGGTATGTCTTGACTTGATCGAAGACCTCCCCGGCAATGGCGCCAGAGATCCTTCTTGCTACGTCTTGAGCTTGCGTTGGTTTTCCTTGAAGAGGAAAGAGTGATGTAGCAATAGTAGCGTAAGTATTTCCCTCAGTTTTTTAGAACCAAGGTATCAATCCAGTAGGAGGCTCCTCAAAAGTCCCATGCACCTACACAAACAAACAAAGAACTCGCAACCAACGCAATAAAGGGGTTGTCAATCCTTCACGACCACTTCATGAAAGTGAGATCGATAGAGATAGTATGATAAGATAAATATATTTTTGGTATTTTATAATATAGAAAAGAAAAGTAAAGATGCAAATAAAAGTAGATTGAAAGCCTATATGATAAAAGATAGACCCGGGGGCCATAGGTTTCACTAGTGGCTTCTCTCAAGATAGCATAAGTATTACGGTGGGTGAACAAATTACTGTCAAGCAATTGATAGAAAAGCAAATAATTATGAGATTATATAGGCATGATCATGTATATAGGCATCACTTCCGCGACAAGTAGACCGACTCCTGCCTGCATCTACTACTATTACTCCACACATCGACCGCTATCCAGCATGCATCTAGAGTATTAAGTTCATAAGAACAGAGTAACGCATTAAGAAAGATGACATGATGTAGAGGGATAAACTCATGCAATATGATATAAACCCCATGTTTTTATCCTCGATGGCAACTATACAATACATGCCTTGCTGCCCCTGCTATCACTAGGTAAGGACACCGCAAGATTGAACCCAAAGCTAAGCACTTCTCCCATTGCAAGAAAGATCAATCTAGTAGGCCAAACCAAACTGATAATTCAAAGAGACTTGCAAAGATAACTCAATCATACATAAAAGAATTCAGAGAAGATTCAAATATTTCTCATAGATAAACTTGATCATAAACCCACAATTCATCGGATCTCGACAAACACACCGCAAAAAGAGTTACATCGAATAGATCTCCACAAGAGAGGGGGAGGACATGGTATTGAGATCCAAAAAGAGAGAAGAAGCCATCTAGCTAACAACTATGGACCCGAAGGTCTGTCGTAAACTACTCACAACTCATCGGAGGGGCTATGGTGTTGATGTAGAATCCCTCCATGGTCGATTACCCCTCCGGCGGAGCGCCAGCGAAGGCTCCAAGATGGGATCTCGCAGATACAGAAGGTTACGGCGGTGGAAATTGCTTTTCATTGGCTCCCCTGATGTTTTCGGGGTAATGGGTATATATAGGAGGAAGAAGTACGTCGGTGGCCGCTCGAGGGGCCCACAAGATAGGGGCGCGCCCTGTAGGGGTGGACGCGCCCTCCACCCTCGTGGCTGCCTCGGATGCTTCTTGACTTACACTCCAAGTCCTCTGGATCACGTTCGTTCCAAAAATCACGCTCCCGAAGGTTTCATTCCGTTTGGACTCCGTTTGATATTCCTTTTCTTCGAAATACTGAAATAGGCAAAAAAATAGCAATACAGGCTGGGCCTCCGGTTAGTAGGTTAGTCCCAAAAATGATATAAATGTGTAAAATAAAGCCCATAAACATCCAAAAGGGGTAATATAATAGCATGGAATAATAAAAAATTATAGATACATTGGAGACGTATCATGCAGCTGCTAGAATTGCTAGACCCGATGCTAAGAAACATAGACTTGTTGTAGGCATGCATGTTATTTATGTTAAAATAGGAGATCATTGTTATCATGGCTTATGTGATATGGGTGCTAGTGCTAGTGCAATACCTCATTCCTTATACAAAGAAATTATGCATGATATTGCACCTGCTGAGATAGAAGAAATTCATGTTACAATTAAGCTTGCCAATAGAGATACTATTTCACCAATTGGGATTGTTAGAGATGTTGAAGTCTTGTGTGGGAAAGTTAAATATCATGCTGATTTTCTTGTTCTTGGTTCCCCACAAGATGACTTTTGTCCCATTATATATGGTAGACCCTTCTTGAATACTGTTAATGCTAAGATAGATTGCGAAAAGGATGTTGTTACTATTGGTTTGGGAGATATGACTCATGAGTTTAATTTTGCTAAATTTCCTAGACAACCATGATAAAGAATTGCCTAGTAAGGATGAAATTATTGGTCTTGCTTCTATTGCCGTGCCTCCTAATGATCCTTTAGAACAATATTTGCTAGACCATGAAAATGATATGTTTATGAATGAAAGAAGGGAGATAGATGAAGAATTCTTTAAACAGGGACCTATTTTGAAACACAACTTGCTTGTTAAAATCCTAGGGGATCCCCCTCCACCCAAGGGTGAACCCTGTTTGAGCTTAAACCATTTCCTGATACTCTTAAATATGCTTATCTTGATGAATAGAAGATATATCCTGTTATTATTAGTGCTAACCTCTCAGAGTAGGAAGAGGAGAGATTATTGAAAACTCTGAAGAAGCACCGTGCTGCCATTGGATATACTCTTGATGATCTTAAGGGCATTAGTCCCACTTTACGCCAACACAAAATAAAATTGGAGAAAGACGCCAACCCAGTTATTGATCACCAACGACGGTTAAATCCTAAGATGAAAGAAGTGGTAAGAAAGGAAATACTAAAGCTCCTGGAGGCAGGTATAATTTATCCCATTGCTGATAGTTAGTGGGTAAGTCCTATCCATTGTGTCCCTAAGAAGGGAGGTATTACTGTCGTTCCTAATGATAAAGATGAATTGATCCCACAAAGAATTGTTACAGGTTATAGAATGGTAATTGATTTTCGCAAATTAAGTAAGGCTACTAAAAAAGATCATTACCCTTTACCTTTTATTGATCAAATGCTAGAAAGATTATCCAAACATACACATTTTTGCTTTCTAGATGGTTACTCTGGTTTCTCTCAAATACATGTGTCAGCAGAGGATCAAGAAAAGACCACTTTTACTTGCCCTTTCGGTACTTTTGCTTATAGACGTATGCCTTTTGGTTTATGTAATGCACCTGCTACCTTTCAAAGATGCATGATGGCTATATTCTCTGACTTTTGTGAAAAGATATGTGATGTTTTCATGGATGATTTCTCTGTTTATGGATCTTCTTTTGATGATTGCTTGAGCAACCTTGATTGAGTTTTGCAGAGATGCAAAGATAGTAGCCTTGTATTGAATTGGGAGAAGTGCCACTTTATGGTTAATGAAGGTATTGTCTTGGGGCATAAAATTTATGAAAGAGGTATTGAAGTTGATAAAGCTAAAGTTGATGCTATTGAAAAGATATCGTGTCCCAAGGACATTAAAGGTATAAGAAGTATCCTTGATCATGCCGGTTTTTATAGGAGGTTCCTTAAGGGACTTCTCTAAAATTTCTAGGCCTATGACTAATCTCTTACAAAAAGAAATTCCTTTTGTCTTCGATGATGATTGTGTAGAAGCATTTGAAATACTTAAGAAAGCTTTGATTTCTGCACCTATTGTTCAGCCACGTGATTGGAATTTACCCTTTGAAATTATGTGTGATGCTAGTGATTATGATGTATGTGTTGTTCTAGGACAAAGAGTTGATAAGAAACTAAATGTTATACAATATGCTGGTAAAACTCTAGACAGTGCCCAGAGAAATTATGCTACTACTGAAAAAGAATTCTTAGCAGTTGTATTTGCTTGTGATAAGTTCAGACCTTATATTGTTGATTCTAAAGTAACTATTCACACTGATCATGCTGCTATTAAATATCTTATGGAAAAGAAAGATGCTAAACCTAGACTTATTAGATGGGTTCTCCTACTACAAGAATTTGATTTGCATATAAGCATATTATTGATAGAAAGGGAGCTGAGAACCCCGTTGCAGACAACTTGTCTAGGTTAGAGAATGTTCTTGATGACCCACTACCTATTGATGATAGCTTCCCTGATGAACAATTAGCTGTCATAAATGCTTCTCGTACTGCTCCATGGTATGCTGATTTTGCTAATTACATTGTTGCTAAATTTATACCACCTAGTTTCACATACCAGCCAAAGAAAAAGTTCTTCTATGATTTAAGACATTACTTCTGGGATGACCAACACCTCTATAAAGAAGGAGTAGATGGTGTTATTAGATGTTGTGTACCAGAGCATGAACAGGAATAGATCCTACGCAAGTGACACTCCGAGGTATATGGAGGACACCATGCTGGAGATAGAACTACACACAAGGTATTACAATCCGGTTTTTATTGGCCTACTCTCTTCAAAGATGCCCGTAAGTTTGTCTTGTCTTGTGATGAATGTCAAAGAATTGGTAATATTAGTAGACGTCAAGAAATGCCTATGAATTATTCTCTTGTTATTGAACCATTTGATGTTTGGGGCTTTGATTATATGGGATCATTTCCTTCCTCTAATGGATATACACATATTTTAGTTGCTGTTGATTACGTTACTAAGTCGGTAGAAGCTATTCCAACTAGTAGTGCTGATCATAACACCTCTATTAAGATGCTTAAAGAAGTTATTTTTCCGAGGTTTGGAGTCCCTAGATACTTAATGACTGATGGTGGTTCACATTTTATTCATGGTGCTTTTCGTAAAATTCTTGCTAAGTATGATGTTAATCATAAAATTGCATCTCCATATCACCCACAGTCTAGTGGCCAAGTAGAACTTAGCAATAGAGAACTTAAATTAATTTTGCAAAAGACTGTTAATAGATCTAGAAAGAATTAGTCTAAGAAACTTGATGATGTTTTATGGGCTTATAGAACTGCATATAAATATCCTATGGGTATGTCTCCATATAAAATGGTTTATGGAAAAGCATGTCACTTACCTCTCGAACTAGAACATAAGGCATATTGGGCCATTAAAGAGCTCAATTATGATTTCAAACTTGCCGGTGAGAAGAGGTTATTTGACATTAGCTCACTTGATGAATGGATAACTCAGGCTTACGAGAATGCCAAAACTGTTTAAATAAAAAGTTAAAGATGGCATGATAAAAGGATACAAAAGCGTGAGTTTAATGTAGGTGATTATGTTTTGCTTTTCAACTCTTGTTTAAGATTTTTTGCAGGAAAACTTCTCTCTAAATGGGAAGGTCCTTACGTTATCGAGGAGGTCTATCGTTCCGGTGCCATAAAAATCAACAACTTCAAAGGCACAAATCCGAAGGTGGTGAACGGTCAAAGGATCAAACATTATATATCAGGTAATCCAATAAATGTTGAAACTAATGTTATTGAAATCGTAACCCCGAAGGAATACATAAGGGACACTTTCCAGAATGTTCCAGACTCTGAAAAGCAATAGGTATGTGTTACGGTAAGTAAACCGACTCCAAAACAGTTCTAATAGCATTTTTCTCCGTTTTGGAATGTTTAAGAAAATAGGAAAATAAGAAGTAGTCCAAGGGTGGAGGGTGCACCCTACCCCCCTGGGCGCGCCCCCTACCTCGTGGGCACCTTGTGTGCTCTCCGGACTCCATTTTCTTGCACGATACATCTTTTGGTCGGTAAAAATTCATTATATAATTCCCCCGAGGGCTTTAACCACCGTATCACGCAAATATCCTCTGTCTTGTTTCGAGCTTTTTTTCTGACAGATCTAGATCACCATGACGTCTCCAAGCGCCCCCAAGGACAAGTTTTTCAAGAAGGTCATCAACCCCTACCTCGCGGAGGTGCTGCATCACCCTCAAACCATTGAGATGCGTGAGGGGGTGCTGCACATCCGCAATGTGGAGGGACCAAGGAGGACCAGAAGCGTGGAGACAAGGTTCGAAGAAATGGAACAACAAGTTTTCAAGTGCCAAGGGATGGTGGAATGCGGACTCAACGCCAACCAAATGATGATTGCGGAGTTCACCAACAACCACAAGCTAGATGCCAAGAACATTGGGGAGACCATCTTCAAGCTTCATGAGAAAATCAAGCACCTCCAAGCCCAGATCTATGACCTGCAAAACCAAAACTATGAGTATGAATATAGATTCAAGAGGATGAGTTTGGCTGCAGATTTGAGGATTTCAAAGACTCGATCATCCTTCTATGATGGTGAGCCTATGCCTTGGAAGACGGACGACAAGCCTACATCATCAACAACTCCATCATCACCACCTCCAAAGAACTAATCACATGGGTATGGGCACTCCCCTTGGCAACTGCCAAGCTTGGGGGAGGTGCCCCGGTATCGTATCACCATCACACTCCTACCTTTACCTTTTTCTTTGTTCGATCCTTTTGGTAATATCTTGATCTAGTAGAATAAAGTTTTTGGTACGATTTAGTTTTGAGTTTTGCTTTATGATCCTTCTATGTAATCGAGTCCGTGAGCTATATATAATAAAGATTAGTGTTGAATCAAGGGCTTTGCTATCTTACTATGATCTTGAGGGAATAAAAAAAGAATAAAAAGAAATAAAAGAGATCATATTGATCTTATGGAGAGTAATGACTTCACATATAAAGAGTATGATGATTAAAAGTTGTTAAGAGTTGGCAAACATAGTTTTGGTCATCGTTGCAATTAATAGGAAGTAGTAAAGGAAGAGAGGTTCTCACATATAAATATACTATCTCAGACATCTTTTATGATTGTGAGCACTCATTAAAATATGACATGCTAAAGAGTTGATGTTGGACAAGGAAGACAACGTAATGGGTTATGTTTTCTTATATCTGAAATAAAGTATATTGTCATGGATCATCCAACATGTTGAGCTTTCCTTCCCCCTCATGCTAGCCAAATTCCTTGCACCAAATAGAGATACTACTTGTGCTTCCAAATATCCTTAAACCCAGTTTTGCCATGAGAGTCCACCATATCTACCTATGGATTGAGTAAGATCCTTCAAGTAAGTTGTCATGTTGCATGCAATAAAAATTGCTATCTAAATATGTATGACTTATTAGTGTGGATAAAATAAGCTTTATACGATCTTGTGATGTGGAAGTAATAAAAGCGACGGACTGCATAATAAAGGTCCATATCACAAGTGGCAATATAAAGTGACGTTCTTTTGCATTAAGATTTCGTGCATCCAACCTAAAAGCACATGAAAACCTCTGGTTCCCTCTGCGAAGGGCCTATCTTTTACTTTTGTCTTATACTTATGCAAGAGTCAAGGTGATCTTCACCTTTCCTTTTTCATTTTATCCTTTGTCAAGCACCTCGTGTTGGAAAGATCCTGATATATATATATATATATATATATATATATATATCCAATTGGATGTAAGTTGGCATGAACTATTATTGTTGACATTACCCTTGAGGTAAAAGGTTGGGAGGCGATACTATAAGCCCCTATCTTTCTCTATGTCTGATTAAAACTTCATAACCATAAGTATTGTGTGAGTGTTAGCAGTTGTGAAAGATTAAATGATAGTTGAGTATGTGGACTTGCTGAAAAGCATTTATTGAATCTTTCCGACGTTATGATAAATTGCAATTGCTTCAATGACTGAGATTATAGTTTGTTGGTTCTCAATGAAGTTTCTGATTCATACTTGACATTGTGAATAGATTGTTACTTTAGCATGAAATATCATATGACAAAATATATATGTGTTGCTGTTATAAGAATGATCATGATGCCCTCATGTCCGTATTTTATTTTTATCGACACCTCTATCTCTAAACATGTGGACATATTTTTCGATATCGACTTCCGCTTGAGGACAAGCGAGGTCTAAGCTTGGGGGAGTTGATACGTCCATTTTGCATCATGCTTTTGTACCGATATTTATTGTATTATGATCTGTTATTACATGTTATGTCACAATACATATGCCTATTCTCTCTTATTTTACAAGGTTTACATGAAGATGGAGAATGCCGACAGTTGGGATTCTGGGCTGGAAAAGGAGCGAATATTAGAGACCTATTCTACACAGCTCCAAAAGTCCTAAAACTCCACGGAAGTCATTTTTGGATTTAATAAAAAATATTGAGCAGAAGAAGTACCAGAGGGGGCCCACACCATGGCCACGAGGGTGGGGGCGCGCCCTACCCCCCTGGACGCGCCCCCCTGCCTCATGGGCCCCCTGGCAGCCCTCCGGTGACCATCTTCTGCTATATGAAGTCTTTTACCCTGGAAAAAATCATAAGCAAGCTTACGGAACGAAACTCCGCCGCCATGAGGCGGAACCAATCTAGGGCTCCGGCGGAGCTGTTCTGCCGGGGAAACTTCCCTCTGGGAGGGGGAAATCATCACCAACGATCCTCTCATCGGGAGGGGGTCAATCTCCATCAACATCTTCACCAGCACCATCTCCTCTCAAACCCTAGTTCATCTCTTGCATCCAATCTTTGTATCAAAACCTCCGATTGGTACCTGTGGGTTGCTAGTAGTGTTGATTACTCCTTGTAGTTGATGCTAGTTGGTTTATTTGGTGGAAGATCATATGTTCGGATCCTTAATGCATATTAATACCCCTCTGATTATGAACATGAATATGCTTTGTGAGTAGTTACGTTTATTCCTGAGGACATGGGAGAAGTCTTGCTATTAGTAGTCATGTGAATTTGGTATTCCTTTGATATTTTGATGAGATGTATGTTGTCTCGCCTCTAGAGGTGTTATGTGAATGTCGACTACATGACACTTCACCATTATTTGGGCCTAGAGGAAGGAATTGGGAAGTAATAAGTAGATGATGGGTTGCTAGAGTGATAGAAGCTTAAACCCTAGTTTATGCGTTGCTTCGTAAGGGGCTGATTTGGATCCAGATGTTTCATGCTATGGTTAGGTTTACCTTAATACTTCTTTTGTAGTTGCGGATGCTTGCAATAGGGGTTAATCATAAGTGGGATGCTTGTCCAAGAAAGGGCAGTACCCAAGCACCGGTCCACCCACATATCAAATTATCAAAGTAACGAACGCGAATAATATGAGCGTGATGAAAACTAGCTTGACGATAATTCCCATGTGTCCTCGGGAGAGCTTTTCTCTATATAAGAACTTGTCCAGGCTTGTCATGTGATACAAAAAGGATTGGGCCACCTTGATGCACCTTATTTACTTTCATTGCCTGTTACTCGTTACAAATTACCTTATCACAAAACTATCTGTTACCGATAATTTCAGTGCTTGCAGAGAATACCTTACCGAAAACCGCTTGTCATTTCCTTCTGCTCCTTGTTGGGTTCGACACTCTTACTTATCGAAAGGACTACGATAGATCCCCTACACTTGTGGGTCATCAAGGCCGAGGGAGAGTTTCGTCAGCATGACGACGTGGTGACGGTGATGATGAAGTTACCGATGTAGGGCTTCACCTGAGCACTACGACGATATGACCGAGGTGTGTAACTGTGGAGGGGGGCACCGCACATGGCTAAACAATGTCAACTTGTGTGTTCTAGGGTGCCCCCTGCCCCCGTATATAAAGGAGCAAGGGGGGAGGCCGGCCGGCCCTTGTGGCGCGCCAGGAGAGGAGGAGTCCTCCTCCTAGTAGGAGTAGGACTCCCCTTTCCTACTCCTACTAGGAGGGGGGAAGAAAGGACGAGAGGGAGAAGGAAAGGGGGCACCGCCTCCAATTTCCCTAGTCCAATTCGGACCAGAGGGGGAGGGGCGCACGGCCTGCCCTAGCCGGCCCTCTCTCTCTCCACTAAGGCCCATGGGGCCCATTAGTTCTCCCGGGGGAGGGGGGTTCCGGTAACCCTCCGGCACTCCGGTTTTCTCCGAAATCACCTGAAACACTTCTGGTGTCCGAATATAGCTGTCCAATATATCAATCTTTATGTCTCGACCATTTCGAGACTCCTCGTCATGTCTGTGATCATATCCGGGACTCCGAACTATCTTCGGTACATCAAAACACATAAACTCGTAATACCGATCGTCACCGAACTTTAAGCATGCAGACCCTACGGGTTCGAGAACTATGTAGACATGATCGAGACATGTCTCCAGTCAATAACCAATAGAGGAACCTGGATGCTCATATTGGTTCCTACATATTCTACGAAGATCTTTATTGGTCAAACCGCATAACAACATACGTTGTTCCCTTTGTCATCGGTATGTTACTTGCCCGAGATTCGATCGTCAGTATCTTAATACCTAGTTCAATCTCGTTACCGGCAAGTCTCTTTACTCGTTCCGTAATACTTCATCCCACAACTAACTCATTAGTCACAATTCTTGCAAGGCTTATTGTGATCAGTATTACCGAGAGGGCCAAAAGATACCTCTCCGAAACACGGAGTGACAAATCCTAATCTCGATCTATGCCAACCCAACAAACACCTTTGGAGACACCTGTAGAGACCTTTATAATCACCCTTTTACGTTGTGACGTTTGGTAGCACACAAAGTGTTCCTCCGGTATTCCGAAGTTGCATAATCTCATAGTCTGAGGAACTTGTATAAGTCATGAAGAAAGCAGTAGCAATGAAACTAACACGACCATAATGCTAAGCTAACGGATGGGTCATGTCCATCACATCATTTTCCTAATGATGTGATCTCGTTCATCAAATGACAACACATGTCTATGGTTAGGAAACTTGACCATCTTGATTAACGAGCTAGTCAAGTAGAGGCATACTAGGGACTATAGGTTTTGTCTATGTATTCACACATGTACTAAGTTTCCGGCTAATACAATTCTAGCATGAATAATAAACATTTATCATGAATTAAGGTGTGGCACCCCGGCTCAGAGCGACCGGTTTACCTTGCATTGCCAGCCCAGAGACCTTGTCTTCTGGCAACACACAACAACTTGGTACAGAAAAACAACCGCTTTATTCATGCTAGCGGAGCATAGTTTATATTACAACAGTTAGCGAGGCCAAGCGGCACACACGGTGCAGCTGAAAAATATGTACATTATTTAGTGAACATAAAGGGCCTCGATCATGACAACTACTCGGCACCGGAACAACGCCGTAGCAGGACTCCATAGCACAGGGACACCGATGTGGACACGGTCTAGACTCGGACAGCACTCCTTCCCAATGAGACTTTCCTGAAATCTGGCATGACACGCCAGGTCAGTACATTGAATGTACTTGCAAGCTCACAACAAGCATAAACATAATGACAAACAATATCATGATATTTAACCATTTAATCAACAATGCAACCATATAACCAACATGTTGTGACTATGCTCAACTGGTACTCGTTCCACGGACTTGCTTACCGGACGTGATCATTTCCACACCACAAACATGATAATCTCTAAAACACATTTGTGATCCTTGCGGCGATCACAACCTGACCAACTCATGGCCCGTGATCCTTACGGTGATCACAACTCGACCAACTCATGGTCCAACTCAACACGATGGCCTCACTGCCATCCTCAGTACAAACCTAGTGTGCAAATTTTATTAAGTGTTGACCCATGGTGTACCCTACTTTCGAGCGTGTCCGTAACCGTGGACTCGGCTATCGATAGATTAAAACACTCTGAAGAGGTTAGTACACTGTACCCACACTACAGAACCCATGGCCTCGCACTCCCATTCGGGTGGACCAACGACTTTCCGAAGAAATCATTTCATTGTCATGACACTCTCCCGACCATTCCGACTCAGTCCCCATCGGGCTAGTCCTGGGTGGCCCCGTGTCTACCTCCAGACACCTCGACCATCATCGTGGCCACGATCCACTCTGGGACCCGGTACCAAAACTTAACTTAACAACGGGCTCACAAGGTTATGCTTGCCTACCGGGCCAGGGTACATCACGCCCATAACCTTCCCTAAATGGAGGCACCGACCAGAGGCACGACAATGAAACGCATTAAGGTCGTCCCATATAGACAAATGTGGTTGCACTGGGAAAGACTCGTTTCAGCGGCACCATGATCCGGTAAACAACATATTCAAGTTGAGTTATTAATCAGGTTCAACTTAATGTGAGAATTACCGATGTCATAATGCCATACTATGCATCACTTAACACATGCACCACATAACCATGCAAATAACTGAATCAACCACGCTCCCACGGAGCCATCATCAACTCATGCTACTACTCTGGTTAAGATCACACCTCACTTACACCAGAATCATTTCTAGCAATCTCATCATTTTTCATCATGCAAAGATAATAATTAAACTAATTATTAAACTCCATGTCCATATCTTTTATTCATTACTTGTAACTAAGTTGTTCTTAGCTTACGAACAAGATTCACTTCAAACTTTCTGTAATTCAAGCATTTTAACAAGACAAGCATCTAACAGAATATATTCATTATATAACTAATTTTAAATGCATAAATATTCATAAGTTCAAGTAGAAAAATCACAAATATTGAAGTGGCACTATGAAAATGTTACTGTGGCTTGCCTTAGTGCTGGTGAGGTTCACAAAGCTCCTGGTGATCCTCAAGACAAACTGGCTCTTCTTAAAATATTCAAAAGCACAAAAACAAAACATCAAGAAACCTTCTGAAAATTACCAGATAATCTAGACAGCAAGGAAAAATCCCATCTTTTGGGTGCTATTAGATTTTTGGACACAGAACACAATGCAAGAAGAATCAATGCATTTGGACTTATAGATAAAAAGTTATGGCCATTTGAAGTTTCCTGGATTTTAAATGAATTTGAAATAAATAACAAACACACATGGGGTGACGTCGAAGGCGTAAACACCCGGGGCGCCACCACTCATACCTCTTTGCGCGCGTAATGAGTGGCTGACTAGCAGGCCCCGCTAGTCAGGCCGGAGGGAGGGGAGAGGGAAACAGAGGGAGGCGACGCTTTGCCGGAGCACACGCCGGCAATGAGGCTTCTTGGAGTCAAACGAGAGGGGGGGTCGACGGAGGAGATGTTTGCGCACCTGCCCGTACCCGTAGCGTAGCTAGAGGTGACCGGACAGCATCGAAATCGACCTCTCGAGCGGAGGCAGTGGGCGGAGGTTGCCGGAGACGAAGACGACGGCGGCTTGGAGCGGCTCCAGGGGCTCCAGCGGGGTGAGTTGGCTTCACGGAGGAGAGGCGGAGGCCCTGGCAGGGTCTCCTTGGCTTGGGAGGGGCCGGAGCTGTGAGGACGGTCCGGAGGGGATCGCCGACGAGCTCGGCTTCGGGACGGCAGCCGGCGGCCTGCCCGGCCGGGCTGCGGCTTCTACTGGCTCATGGAGGAAGTGGGAGTTGAAGGAAATATGCCCTAGAGGCAATAATAAAGTTATTATTTATTTCCTTATTTCATGATAAATGTTTATTATTCATGCTAGAATTGTATTAACCGGAAACATAATACATGTGTGAATACATAGACAAACATAGTGTCACTAGTATGCCTCTACTTGACTAGCTCGTGAATCAAAGATGGTTAAGTTTCCTAGCCATAGACATGAGTTGTCATTTGATTAATGGGATCACATCATTAGGAGAATGATGTGATTAACTTGACCCATTCCGTTAGCTTAGCACTTGATCGTTTAGTATGTTGCTATTGCTTTCTTCATAACTTATACATGTTCCTATGACTATGAGATTATGCAACTCCCGTTTACTAGAGAAACACTTTGTGTGCTACCAAACGTCACAACATAATTGGGTGATTATAAAAGAGCCCTACAGGTGTCTCCGAAGGTACATGTTGAGTTGGCATATTTCGAGATTAGGATTTGTCACTCATATTGTCGGAGAGGTATCTCTGGGCCCACTCGGTAATGCACATCACTATAAGCCTTGCAAGCATTGTAACTAATGAGTTAGTTGCGGGATGATGTATTACGGAACGATTAAAGAGACTTTCCAGTAACGAGATTGAACTAGGTATTGGGATACCGACGATCGAATCTCGGGAAAGTAACATACCGATGACAAAGGGAACAACGTATGTTGTTATGCGGTTTGACCGATAAAGATCTTCGTAGAATATGTGGGAGCCAATATGAGCATCCAGGTTCCGCTATTAGTTATTGACCGGAAATGTGTTTCGGTCATGTCTACATAGTTCTCGAACCCATAGGGTCCGCACGCTTAAGGTTTCGATGACAGTTTTATTATGAGTTTATGAGTTTGATGTACCGAAGGAGTTCGGAGTCCCGGATGAGATCAGAGACATGACGAGGAGTCTCGAAATGGTCGAGACGTAAAGATCGATATATTGGACGACTATATTCGGACTTCGGAAAGGTTCCGAGTCATTCGGGTATTTTTCGGAGTACCGGAGAGTTACGGGAATACGTATTGGGCCTTATTGGGCCATACGGGAAAGAAGGAAAAGGGCCTCAAGGGTGGTGCACCCCTCCCCTTGGTCTGGTCCAAATTGGACTAGGGAAGGGGGCGCCCCCTTCCTTCCATCTCCTTTTCCCTTCCTCTTTCCCTATTCCATATGGGAGGTGGAATCCCACTAGGACTAGGGAGTCCTAGTAGGACTCCACACTTGGCGCGCCCCCTCCTAAGGCCGGCCTCCTCCTCCCTTGCTCCTTTATATACGGGGGCAGGGGGGCACCCCAGAGACACACAAGTTGATCTTCGTGATCGTTCCTTAGCCGTGTGCGGTGCCCCCCTCCACCATATTCCACCTCGGTCATATCGTTGTGGTGCTTAGGCAAAGCCCTGTGTCGGTAGAACATCATCATCGTCACCACGCCGTCGTGCTGACGGAACTCATCCCCGACACCCTGCTGGATCGGAGTCCAGGGATCGTCATCGAGCTGAACGTGTGCTGAACTCGGAGGTGCCGTACATTCGGTACTTGGATCGGTCGGATCGTGAAGACGTATGACTACATCAACCGCGTTGTCATAACGCTTCCGCTTTCGGTCTATGAGGGTACGTGGACAACACTCTCCCCTCTCGTTGCTATGCATGACCATGATCTTGCGTGTGCATAGGAATTTTTTTGAAATTACTACGTTCCCCAGTAGTGGTATCAGAGCCTGGTTTTATGCGTAGATGTCATATGCACGAGTAGAACACAAGTGAGTTGTGGGCGATATAAGTCATACTGCTTACCAGCATGTCATACTTTGGTTCGGCGGTATTGTTGGATGAAGCGGCCCGGACCGACATTACGCGTACGCTTACGTGAGACTGGTTTTACCGCCGTGCTTTGCACACAGGTGACTAGCGGGTGTCAGTTTCTCCAACTTTAGTTGAACCGAGTGTGGCTATGCCCGGTCCTTGAGAAGGTTAAAACAGCACTAACTTGACGAACTATCGTTGTGGTTTTGATGAGTAGCTAAGAACGGTTCTTGCTCAGACTGTAGCAGCCACGTAAAACTTGCAACAACAAAGTAGAGGACGTCTAACTTGTTTTTGCAGGGCATGTTGTGATGTGATATGGCCAAGACGTGATGAGATATAAGTTGTTGTATGAGATGATCATGTTTTGTTAAAGTTATCGGCAACTGGCAATACCCTTATGGTTGTCTCTTATGCAAGCGCCAAATAATTGCTTTACTTTATCGGTATGCGATAGCAATAGTTGCAAGAGCAATAGTTGGTGAGACGACCATGTGACAACACATTGATATAGATCAACATGACGGAGATCATGGTGTCGTGCCGGTGACGATAGAGATCATGACAGTACTTTGGAGATGGAGATCAAAGGCGCAAGATGATCATGGCCATATCATGTCACATATTTTGATTGCATACGATGTTTATCTTTTATACATCTTATTTTGCTTAGTTTGACGGTAGCATTTTAAGATGATCTCTCACTAATTATCAAGAAGTGTTCTCCCTGAGTATGCACCATTGCGAAAGTTCTTCGTGCTGAGACACCACGTGATGATCGGGTGTGATAGGCTCTACGTCCAAATACAACGGGTGCAAAATAGTTGCACACGCGGAATACTCAGGTTAAACTTGACGAGCCTAGCACATACAGATATGGCCTCGGAACACGGAGACCGACAGGTCGAACATGAATCATATAGTAGATATGATTAACATAGTGATGTTCACCATTGAAAACTACTCCATCTCACGTGATGATCGGACATGGTTTAGTTGATTTGGATCACGTGATCACTTAGATGACTAGAGAGATGTCTGTCTAAGTGGGAGTTCTTAAGTAATATGATTAATTGACTTAAATTTATCATGAACTTAGTCCTGGTAGTATTTTGCAAATTATGTTATAGATCAATAGCTCGCTTTGTTGCTTTCATATGTTTATTTTGATATGTTCCTAGAGAAAACTGTGTTGAAAGATGTTAGTAGCAATGATGCGGATTGGATCCGTGATCTAAGGTTTATCCTCATTGCTGCACAGAAGAATTATGTCCTTGATGCACCGCTAGGTGACAAACCTATTGCAGGAGCAGATGCAGACATTATGAACGTTTGGCTAGCTCAATATGATGACTACTTGATAGTTTAGTGCACCATGCTTAACGGCTTAGAATCGGGACTTCAAAGATGTTTTGAATGTCATGGACCATATGAGATGTTCCAGGAATTGAAGTTAATATTTCAAGCAAATACCCGAGTTGAGAGATATGAAGTCTCCAACAAGTTCTATAGCTAAAAGATGGAGGAGAATCGCTCAACTAGTGAGCATGTGCTCAGATTGTCTAGGTACTTCAATCGCTTGAATCAAGTGGGAGTTAATCTTCTAGATAAGATAGTGATTGACAGAATTCTCTAGTCACCATGGCTAAGTTACTAGAACTTCGTGATGAACTATAATATGCAAGGGATGACAAAAACGATTCCCGGGCTCTTCGTGATGTTGAAATCGACGAAGGTAGAAATCAAGAAAGAGCATCAAGTGTTGATGATTGACAAGACCACTAGTTTCAAGAAAAGGGCAAAGGGAAAGAAAGGGAAACTTCAAGTAGAATGGCAAACAAGTTTTCACTCCTATGAATAAGACCAAAGCTGGACCAAAGCCTGAAACTGAGTGCTTCTACTGCAAAGGAAATGGTCACTGGAAGTGGAGCTACTCCAAATATTTGGTGGATAAGAAGGATGGCAAAGTGAACAAGGGTATATTTTGATATACAGGTTATTGATGTGTGCCTTACTAGTGTTTATAATAGCCCCTGAGTATTTGATACTTGTTCGGTTGCTAAGATTAGTAACTCGAAACAGGAGTTACATAATAAACAGAGACTAGTTGAGGGGAAGTGACGATGAGTGTTGGAAATAGTTCCAAGATTGATATGATCATCATCACACACTCCCTATATTTTCAAGATTAGTGTTAAACCTAAATAAATGTTATTTAGTGTTTGCGTTGAGCATGAATATGATTTGATCATGTTTATTGCGATACGGTTATTCATTTGAAGTTAAAGAATAATTGTTATTCTGTTTACATGAATAAGACCTTCGATGGTTATACACCCAATGAAAATAGTTTGTTGGATCTCGATTGTAGTGATACACATATTCATAATATTGATGCCAAAAGATGCAAAGTTAATAATGATAGTGCAACTTATTTGTGGCACTGCCATTTGGGTCATATCGGTGTAAAGCTCATGAAGAAACTCCATAAAGATGGATTTACAGAATTACTTGGTTATGAATCATTTGATGCTTGCGAACCGTACCTCATGGGCAAGATAACTAAAACGCCTTTCTCCGGAACAATGGAACGAGCTACTGACTTGTTGGAAATAATACATACCGATGTGTACGGTCTAATGAGTGTTGATGCTCGTGGCGGGTATCATTATTTTCTGACCTTCACAGATGATTCGAGCAGATATGAGTATATCTACTTGATGAAACATAAGTCTGAAATATTTGACAAGTTCAAGAATTTCAGAGTGAAGTGGAAAATCATCGTAAGAAGAAAATAAAGTTTCTGCGATCTAATCACAGAGACAAGTATTTGAGTTACGAGTTTGGTCTTCAATTAAAACAATGTGGAATAATTTCACAAACTCATGCCACCTGGAACACCACAGCATAATGGTGTGTCCGAATATCGTAACCACACTTTATTAGATATAATGTGATCTATGATGTCTCTTACCGATTTACCAGTATCATTTTGGGGTTATGCATTAAAGACAGCTGCATTCACTTTAAATAGGGCACCATCTAAATCCGTTGAGATGACACCGTATGAACTTTGGTTTAGCAGTAAACCTAAGTTGTCATTTCTTAAAGTTTGGAGTTGGGATGCTTATGTGAAAAAGATTTCAACCTGATAAGCTCGAATCCAAATCGGAGAAGTGTGTCTTCATAGAATACCCAAAGGAAACTGTTGGGTACACCTTCTATCATAGATCTGAAGGCAAAACATTCGTTGCTAAGAATGGATCCTTTCTAGAGAAGGAGTTTCGAAGTGAGTGGGAGGAAAGTAGAACTTTATGAGGTAACTGTACCTTCTCCCAAAATGGAAATAGTTAATCACTGAAATCAGTTCCAGTGATTCCTACACCAATTAGTGAGGAAGCTAATGATGATGATCATGAAACTTCTGATCAAGTTACTACAGAACCTCGTAGGTCTTCCAGAGTACGGTCCGCACCAGAGTGGTATGGTAATCCTGTTCTGAAAGTCATGTTACTAGACCATGATAAACCTACGAACTATGAGGAAGCGGTGATGAGCCCAGATTCCGCAAAATGGCTGGAGGCCATGAAATCTGAGATAGGATCCATGTACAACAACAAAATGTGGACTTTGGTGGACTTGCCCGATGATCGGCAAACCATAGAAAAATAAATGGATCTTCAAGAGGAAGACGGACGTTGATAGTAGTGTTACTATCTACAAAGCTCGACTTGTCGCAAAAAGGTTTTTGACAAGTTCAAGGTGTTGACTACAATGAGATTTTCTTAACTGTAGCGATGCTTAAGTCTGTCTGAATCATGTTAGCAATTGCCACAATTTATGAAATCGGCAAATGGATGTCAAAACTGCATTCCTTAATGGTTTTCTTAAAGAAGAGTTGTATATGATGCAACCGAAGGCTTTGTCAATCCTAAAGGTGCTAACAAAATATGCAAGCTCCAAAGAATCCATCTATGGACTGGTGCAAGCATCTCGGAGTTGGAATATACGCTTTGATAACTTGATCAAAGCATATAGTTTTATCTGACTTGCGGTGAAGCCTCAGATTTACAAGAAAGTGAGTGGGAGCACTACAACATTTCGATAAGTATATGTGAATGACATATTGTTGATCGGAAATAATATAGAATTATTCTGCAGAGCATAAAGGAGTGTTTGAAAGGAGTTTTTTTTTCAAAGAAAGGCCTCGGCAAAGCTACTTACATATTGAGCATCAAGATCTATTGAGATAGATCAAGACGCTTGATAAGATTTTCAATGAGTACATACCTTGACAAGATTTTGAAGTAGTTCAAAATGGAAGAGTCAAAGAAAGAGTTCTTGCCTGTGTTGCAAAGGTATGAAATTGAGTAAGACTCAAATTCCGACCACATCAGAAAATAGAAAGAGAATGAAAGTCATTCCCTATGCATCAGTCATAGGTTTTATAAAAGTATGCCATGCTATGGACCGCACCAATTGTATACTCGCTGCCTGGTTTGGCAAGGAGTACAATAGTGATCTAGGAGTAGATAACTGGACATTGGTCAAAATTATCCTTAGTGGAATAAGGATATGTTTCTCAATTATGGAGGTGACAAAAGATTCATCGTAAAGGGTTACGTTGATACAAGTTTTGGCACTGATCCAGATGACTCTAAGTCTTAATCTGGATACATATTGAAAGTGGGAGAAATTAGCTAGAGTAGCTCCGTGCAGAGCATTGTAGACATAGAATATTTGCAAAATACATACGACTCTGAATGTGACAGACCCGTTGACTAAACTTCTCTCACGAGCAAAACATGATCATACCTTAGTACTCTTTGGGTGTTAATCACATAGTGATGTGAACTAGATTATTGACTCTAGTAAACCCTTTGGGTCTTGGTCACATGAAGATGTGAACTATGGGTGTTAATCATATACAGATATGAATATTGGTATTAAATCACATGGCGATGTGAACTAGATTATTGACTCTAGTGCAAGTGGGAGACTGAAGGAAATATGCCCTAGAGGCAATAATAAAGTTATTATTTATTTACTTATTTCATGATAAATGTTTATTATTCATGCTACAATTGTATTAACCGGAAACATAATACATGTGTGAATACATAGACAAACATAGTGCCACTAGTATGCCTCTACTTGACTAGCTCGTGAATCAAAGATGGTTAAGTTTCCTAGCCATAGACATGAGTTGTCATTTGATTAACGGGATCACATCATTAGGAGAATGATGTGATTGAGTTGACCCATTCCGTTAGCTTAGCACTTGATCATTTAGTATGTTGTTATTGCTTTCTTCATAACTTATACATGTTCCTATGACTATGAGATTATGCAACTCCCGTTTACTGGAGAAACACTTTGTGTGCTACCAAACGTCACAACGTAACTGGGTGATTATAAAGGAACTCTACAGGTGTCTCCGAAGGTACATGTTGAGTTGGCGTATTTCGAGATTAGGATTTGTCACTCCGATTGTCGGAGAGGTATCTCTGGGCCCACTCGGTAATGCAGATCACTATAAGCCTTGCAAGCATTGTAACTAATGAGTTAGTTGCGGGATGATGTATTACGGAACGAGTAAAGAGACTTGTCGGTAACGAGATTGAACTAGGTATTGGGATACCGACGATCGAATCTCGGGCAAGTAACATACCGATGACAAAGGGAACAACGTTTGTTATGCGGTTTAACCGATAAAGATCTTCGTAGAATATGTGGGAGCCAATATGAGCATCCAGGTTCCACTATTGGTTATTGACCGAAAACGTGTTTCGGTCATGTCTACATAGGTCTAGAACCCGTAGGGTCCGCACGCTTAAGGTTTCGATGACAGTTTTATTATGAGTTTATGTGTTTTGATGTACCGAAGGAGTTCGGAGTCCCGGATGAGATCGGGGACATGACGAGGAGTCTCGAAATGGTCGAGACGTAAAGATCGATATATTGGACGACTATATTCGTGAAGGAAATATGCCCTAGAGGCAATAATAAAGTTATTATTTATTTCCTCATATCATGATAAATGTTTATTATTCATGCTAGAATTGTATTAACTGGAAACATAATACATGTGTGAATACATAGACAAAACTATAGTCACTAGTATGCCTCTACTTGACTAGCTCATTAATCAAAGATGGTTATGTTTCCTGACCATAGACATGTGTTGTCATTTGATTAGTGGGATCACATCATTAGAAGAATTATGTGATTGACATGACCCATTCTGTTAGCCTAGCACTTGATTGTTTAGTATACTGCTATTGCTTTCTTCATGACTTATACAAAGTTCCTGCAACTATGAGATTTTGCAACTCCTGTTTACCGGAAGAACACTTTGTGTGCTACCAAACATCCCAACGTAATCGGGTGATTATAAAGGTGCTCTCTGGTGTTTAGAAGGTACATGTTGAGTTGGCATAATTCGAGATTAGGATTTGTCACTCCGATCGTCGGAGAGGTATCTCTGGCCCTCTCGGTAATACTCATCACCTAAGCCTTGCAAGCATGTAACTAATGAGTTAGTTATGAGATGACGTACATGAGCGAGTAAAGAGACTTGCCGTAACGAGATTGAACTAGGTATTAGATACCGACGATCAAATCTCGGGCAAGTAACATACCGATGACAAAGGGAACAAAGTATGTTGTTATGCGGTTTGACCGATAAAGATCTTCGTAGAATATGTAGGAACCAATATGGGCATCCAGGTCCCGCTATTGGTTATTGACCGGAGACATGTCTCGGTCATGTCTACATTGTTCTCGAACCGTAGGGTCCGCACGCTTAAGGTTTCGATGCTAGTTATATTGTGAGTTTATGTATTTTGATGTACCGAAGGTTGTTCGGTGTCCCGGATGTGATCACGGACATGACGAGGAGTCTCGAAATGGTCGAGACATAAAGATTGATATATTGACGGATATATTTGGACACCGAAAGGTTCCGGAGAGTGCGGAAATATCCGGAGCTCGGGAGGTTACCGGAACCCCGTAAGTATATGGGCCTTATTGGGCCTTAGTGGAAGGGAGGAGAAGGAGCAAGGAGGCGCGCCCCCAAGCCCAATCCGAATTGAGAGGGGGCGGCCCCCCTTTCCTTCTCTCCTCCCCTCTTCCTTCCTTCTCCTACTCCGAATAGGAAGGGGGGCAAACCTACTTGGAGTAGGATTGCCCCCTAGGGCGCCACCCCTTGGGCGGCCTCCTCCTCCCTCCCTCCTTTATATCGGGGTAGGGGGCACCCTAGACACACAAGTTGATCATTGAGATCGTTCCTTAGCCGTGTGCGGTGCCCCCTCCACGATATTACACCTCGGTCATATTGTAGCGGTGCTTAGGCGAAGCCTGCGACAGAGAACATCAAGATCGTCTACCACGCCGTCATCTTGTGGAACTCCTCCTCGCGCCTCTGCTGGATCGAAGATCGGGGTGCGTCATCGAGCTGTACGCGTGTCAAGAACTCGGAGGTGCCGGAGTAACGGTGCTTGGATCGGTCGGACCGGGAGGACTTACGACTACTTCCTCTACGTTGCATCAACGCTTCCGCTTCGGTCTATGAGGGTACGTAGACAACACTCTCCCCTCTCGTTGCTATGCATCACCATGATCTTGCGTGTGCGTAGGAATTTTTTTGAAATTACTACGTTCCCCAACAGTGGCATCCGAGCCTAGGTTTTTATGCGTTGATGTTATATGCACGAGTAGAACACAAGTGAGTTGTGGACGATATAAGTCATACTGCCTACCAGCATGTCATACTTTGGTTCAGCGGTATTGTGAGATGAAGCGGCCCGGACCGACATTACGCGTACGCTTACGCGAGACTAGTTTCACCATTACGAGCACTCATGCTTAAAGGTGGCTGGCGGGTGTCTGTCTCTCTCACTTTAGTTGAACCGAGTGTGACTACGCCCGGTCCTTGTGAAGGTTAAAACGGAGTCTATTTGACAAACTATCGTTGTGGTTTTGATGCGTAGGTAAGAACGGTTCTTGCTAAGCCCGTAGCAGCCACGTAAAATTTGCAACAACAAAGTAGAGGACGTCTAACTTGTTTTTGCAGGGCATGTTGTGATGTGATATGGTCAAGACGTGATGCTATATTTTATTGTATGAGATGTTCATGTTTTGTAACCGGTTATCGGCAATGGCAGGAGCCATATGGTTGTCACTTTATTGTATGAAATGCAACGCCTGTAATTGCTTTACTTTATCACTAAGCGGTAGCGATAGTCGAGAAGCAATAGATGGCGAACGACAACGATGCTACGATGGAGATCAAGGTGTCGCGCCCGGTGGCGATGGTGATCACGACGGTGCGGAGATGGAGATCACAAGCACAAGATGATGATGGCCATATCATATCACTTATATTGATTGCATGTGATGTTTATCCTTTATGCATCTTATCTTGCTTTGATTGACGGTAGCATTTTAAGATAATCTCTCACTAAAATTATCAAGAAGTGTTCTCCCGAGTATGCACCGTTGCCAAAGTTAAATCGTGCCGAGACACCATGTAATGATCGGGTGTGATAAGCTCTACGTCCATCTACAACGGGTGCAAGCCAGTTTTGCACAAGTAGAATACTCAAGTTAAACTTGACGAGCCTAGCATATGCAGATATGGCCTCGAACACGGAGACCGAAGGTCGAGCGTGAATCATATAGTAGATATGATCAACATAATGATGTTCACCATTGAAAACTACTCCATCTCACGTGATGATCGGTTATGGTTTAGTTGATTTGGATCACGTGATCACTTAGATGACTAGAGAGATGTCATCTAAGTGGGAGTTCTTAAGTAATATGATTAATTGAACTTAAATTTATCATGAACTTAGTACCGATAGTATCTTGCTTGTCTATGTTTGTTTGTAGATAGATGGCTTGTGCTGTTGTTCCGTTGAATTTTAATGCATTCCTTGAGAAAGCAAAGTTGAAAGATGATGGTAGCAATTACACGGATCGGGTCCAGAATTTGAGGATTATCCTCATTGCTGCATAGAAAAGTTACGCCTGGAAGCACCGCTGGGTGCGAACCTCTTCTTGATGCAATCGACAACGTTAAGAACGTCTGGCGAGCAAAGCTGATGACTACTCTATAGTTTAGTGTGCCATGCTTTACGGCTTAGAACCGGGTCTTCAACGACGTTTTGAATGTCATGGAGCATATGAGATGTTCCAGAGTTGAAGTTAATATTTCAAGCAAATGCCGGATTGAGAGATATGAAGTCTCCAATAAGTTCTATAGCTGCAAGATGGAGGAGAATAGTTCGGTCGGTGAACATATACTCGTAATGTCGGGTATAACAATCACTTGATTCAACTGGGAGTTAATCTTCCGATGATAGTGTCATTGATGAATTCTTCAATCATCGCCACCAAGCTACAAGAGCTTTGTGATGAACTATAATATGCAAGGGATGAACAAGACTATTCGAGCTCTTCGCGATCTTTGAAAGCAGCGGAGGTAGAAATCAAGAAGGAGCATCAAGTGTTGATGGTCAACAAGACCACTAGTTTCAAGAAAAGGGCAAAGGGAAGAAGAAGGAACTTCAAAAGAACGGCAAGCAAGTTGCTGCTCAAGAGAAGAAACCCAAATCTGGACCTAAGCACAAATCGAGTGCTTCTACCGCAAGCGCATCGACACTGGAAGCGGAACTGCCCCAAGTATTTGGCGGATAAGAAGGATGGCAAAGTAAACAAAGGTATATGTGATATACATGTTATTGATGTGTACCTAACTAGAGCTCATAGTAGCACTGGGTATTTGATCTTGGTTCTTGCTAATATTTGCAACTCAAGCAGGGACTACGGAATAAGCGAGCATCGCCAGGACGAGGTGACGATGCGCGTGGGAAACGGTTCCAAAGTCGATGTGATCGCCGTCGCACGCTACCTCTACATCTACCATCGGGATTAGTTTTAGACCTGAATAATTGTTATTTGGTGCTGCGTTGAGCATGAACATTATATCTGGATCTTGTTTGATGCGAGACGGTTATTCATTTAAATCGAGAATAATGGTTGTTCTATTTATATGAGTAATATCTTTTATGGTCATGCACCCTTGAAGAGTGGTCTATTTTATTGAATCTCGATAGTAGTGATACACATATTCATAATGTTGAAGCCAAAAGATGCAGAGTTGATAATGATAGTGCAACTTATTTGTGGGCTCGCCGCTTGGGTCATATCGTGTAAAACGCATGAAGAAACTCCATCTTGATGGACTTCGAATCACTTGATTATGAATCACTTGGTACTTGCGAACCGTGCCTCATGGGCAAGATGACTAAAACACCGTTCTCCGGTACTATGGAGAGAGCAACAGATTTGTTGGAAATCATACATACAGATGTGTGTGGTCCAATGAATGTTGAGGCTCGTGGCGGATATCGTTATTTTCTCACCTTCACAGATGATTTATGCAGATATGGGTATATCTACTTAATGAAGCACAAGTCTGAAACATTTGAAAAGTTCAAAGAATTTCAGAGTGAAGTGGAGAAGCATCGTAACAAGAAAATAAAATTTCTGCGATCTGATCGTGGAGGAGAATATTTGAGTTACGAGTTTGGTTTACATTTGAAACAATGCGGAATAGTTTCGCAACTCACGCCACCTGGAACACCACAACGAAATGGTGTGCCCGAACGTCGTAATCGTACTTTACTTGATATGGTGCGATCTATGATGTCTCTTACCGATTTACCGCTATCATTTTGGGGTTATCCTTTAGAGACGGCCGCATTCACGTTAAATAGGGCACCATCAAAATCCGTTGAGACGACGCCTTATGAACTGTGGTTTGGCAAAAAACCAAAGTTGTCATTTCTTAAAGTTTGGGGCTGCGATTCTTATGTGAAGAAACTTCAACCAGATAAGCTCGAACCCAAATCGGAGAAATGTGTCTTCATAGGATACCCAAAAGAGACTGTTGGGTACACCTTCTATCACAGATCCGAAGGCAAAACATTTGTTGCTAAGAATGGATCCTTTCTAGAGAAGGAGTTTCTCTCGAAAGAAGTGAGTGGGAGGAAAGTAGAACTTAATGAGATAACTATATCTACTCCCTTATTGGAAGGTAGTTCATCACGAGAACCGGTTCCCGTGACAACTACACCAATTAGTGAGGAAGCTAATGATATTGATCATGAATCTTCAGATCAAGTTTCTATGAACCTCGTGAGGTCTACAGAGTAAGATCCGCACTGAGTGGTACAAGTAATCCTATTCTAGAAGTCATGTTACTTGACCATGATGAACCTACGAACTATGGGGAAGCGATGATGAGCCCAGATTCCGCAAAATGGCTAGAAGCCATGAAATCTGAGATAGGATCCATGTATGAAAACAAAGTATGAACTTTGGTTGACTTGCCCGATGATCGGCAAGAAATTGAGAATAAATGGATCTTTAAGAAGATGACTGACGCTGATGGTAATATTACTGTCTATAAAGCTCGGCTTGTTGTAAAAGGTTTTCGACAAGTTCAAGGGGTTGACTACGATGAGACTTTCTCACCCGTAGCGATGCTTAAGTCTGTCTGAATCATGTTGGCTATTGCTGCATTTCATGATTATGAAATTTGGCAAATGGATGTCAAGACTGCATTCTTGAATGGATTTCTAGAAGAAGAGTTGTATATGATGCAGCCAGAAGGTTTTGTTGATCCAAAAGGTGCTGACAAAGTGTGCAAACTCTAGCGTTCCATTTATGGACTGGTACAAGCATCTCGGAGTTGGAATAAACGTTTTGATAGTGTGATCAAGGCATATGGTTTTATCATGACTTTTGGAGAAGCCCAGATTTACAAGAAAGTGAGTGGGAGCTCTATAGCATTTCTAGTTTTATATGTTGATGACATATTATTAATTGGAAATGATATAGAATTTCTGGATAGCATAAAGGGATACTTGAATAAAAGTTTTTCGATGAAAGACCTCGGTGAAGCTGCTTACATATTAGGCATCAAGATCTATAGAGATAGATCAAGACGTTTAATAGGAATTTCACAAAGCACACACCTTGACAAAATATTGAAAAAGTTCAATATGGATCAGGCAAAGAAAGGATTCTTGCCTGTGCTATAAGGTGTGAAGTTGAGTCGAACTCAATGCCCGACCACAACAGAAGATAGAGAGAAAATGAAAAATGTTCCTATGCTTCAGCCATAGGCTCTATCATGTATGCAATGTTGTGTACTGACCGACGATGCTTAGCAATAAGCTTAGCAGAAGGTACCAAAGTAATCCAGAGTGGATCATCGACAGCGATCAAGAACATCCTGAAATACCGAAAAGGACTAAGGATATGTTTCTCGATATGGAGGTGAAAAAGAGCTAGTCGTAAATGGTTACGCCGATGCAAGCTTTGACATCGCTCCGGACGATTCTAAATCGCAAACCGGATACGTGTTTATATTAAACGGTGGAGCTGTAAGTTGGTGCAGTTCTAAACAAAGCGTTGTGGCGGGATCTACATGTGAAGCGGAGTACATAGTGCTTCAAGCAAAGCAAATGAAGGAGTCGGATGAAGGAGTTCATTTCCGATCTAGGTGTAACACCTAGTGCATCGACCAATGAAGATCTTCTGTGACAATCTTGGTGCAATTGCTTTAGCAAAGGAATCCAGATTTCACAAGAGGACCAAGCACATCAAGAGACGCTTCAATTCCATTCGGGACCAAGTCCAAGTGGGAGACATAGAGATTTGCAAGATACATACGGATCTGAATGTTGCAGACCAGTTGACTAAGCCTCTCTTACGAGCAAAACATGATCAGCACCAAGACTCCATGGGTGTTAGAATCATTACTATGTAATCTAGATTATTGACTCTAGTGCAAGTGGGAGACTGAAGGAAATATGCGCTAGAGGCAATAATAAAGTTATTATTTATTTCCTCATATCATGATAAATGTTTATTATTCATGCTAGAATTGTATTAACCGGAAACATAATACATGTGTGAATACATAGACAAAACTATAGTCACTAGTATGCCTCTACTTGACTAGCTCATTAATCAAAGATGGTTATGTTTCCGACCATAGACATGTGTTGTCATTTGATTAGTGGGATCACATCATTAGAAGAATGATGTGATTGACATGACCCATTCTCGTTAGCCTAGCACTTGATCGCTTAGTATACTTGCTATTGCTTTCTTCATGACTTATACAAAGTTCCTGCAACTATGAGATTGTGCAACTCCGTTTACGGAAGAACACTTTGTGTGCTACCAAACGTCACAACGAATCGGGTGATTATAAAGGTGCTCTATGGTGTTTCGAAGGTACATGTTGAGTTGGCATAATTCGAGATTAGGATTTGTCACTCCGATTATCGGAGAGGTATCTCTAGGCCCTCTCGATAATACTCATCACCTAAGCCTTGCAAGCATGTAACTAATGAGTTAGTTATGAGATAACGTATTACAGAACGAGTAAAGAGACTTTCCGGTAACGAGATTGAACTAGGTATTAGATACCGACGATCAAATCTCGGGCAAGTAACATACCGATGACAAAGGGAACAAAGTGTGTTGTTATGCGGTTTGACCGATAAAGATCTTCGAAGAATATGTAGGAACCAATATGGGCATCCAGGTCCCGCTATTGGTTATTGACTGGAGACATGTCTCGGTCATGTCTACATTGTTCTCGAACCGTAGGGTCCACACACTTAAGGTTTCGATGATAGTTATATTGTGAGTTTATGTATTTTGATGTACCGAAGGTTGTTCGGAGTCCTGGATGTGATCACGGACATGACGAGGAGTCTCGAAATGGTCGAGACATAAAGATTGATATATTGGACGGATATATTTGGACACCGGAAAGGTTCCGGGAGAGTTTGGGAATATACCGGAGCTTCGGGAGGTTACCGGAACCCCCCGGTAAGTATATGGGCCTTATTGAGCCTTAGTGGAAGGGAGGGAGAAGGAGCAAGGGAGGGGGCGCCCCCCCAAGCCCAATCCGAATTGAGAGGGGGGCCGCCCCCCCCCCTTTCCTTCTCTCCTCCCCCCTCTTCCTTCCTTCTCCTACTCCGAATAGGAAAGGGGGGGGCAAACCTACTTGGAGTAGGATTGCCCCCTAGGCGCGCCACCCCTTGGGCCGCCTCCTCCTCCCTCCCTCCTTTATATACGGGGTAGGGGGCACCCTAGACACACAAGTTGATCATTGAGATCGTTCCTTAGCCGTGTGCGGTGCCCCCCTCCACGATATTACACCACGGTCATATTGTAGCGGTGCTTAGGCGAAGCCTTGTGACAGGAGAACATCAAGATCGTCACCACGCCGTCGTGCTAACGGAACTCCTCCTCGTGCCTCTGCTGGATCGGAGATCGGGGTGCGTCATCGAGTTGTATGCGTGTCAAGAACTCGGAGGTGCCGGAGTAACGGTGCTTGGATCGGTCGGACCGGGAGGACGTACAACTACTTCCTCTACGTTGCATCAACGCTTCCGCTTCGGTCTACGAGGGTACATAGACAACACTCTCCCCTCTCGTTGCTATGCATCACCATGATCTTGCATGTTCGTAGGAAATTTTTTGAAATTACTACGTTCCCCAACAATATTAACTTCAATTCCTGGAACATCTCATATGGTCCATGACGTTCAAAACATCTTTGAAGTCCCGATTCTAAGCCGTTAAGCATGGTGCACTAAACTATCAAGTACTCATCATATTGAGCTAGCCAAATGTTCATAACGTCTGCATCTGCTCCTACAATAGGTTTGTCACCTAGCGGTGCATCAAGGACATAATTCTTCTGTGCAGCAATGAGCATAAACCTTAGATCACGGATCCAATCCGCATCATTGCTACTAACATCTTTCAACACAGTTTTCTCTAGGAACATATCAAAATAAACATATGAAAGCAACAACGCAAGCTATTGATCTATAACATAATTTGCAAAATACTACCAAGACTAAGTTCATGATAAATTTAAGTTCAATTAATCATATTACTTAAGAACTCCCACTTAGACAAACATCTCTCTAGTCATCTAAGTGATCACGTGATACAAATCAACTAAACCATGTCCGATCATCACGTGAGATGGAGTAGTTTTCAATGGTGAACATCACTATGTTGATCATATCTAGTATATGACTCATGTTCGACCTTTCAGTCTCCGTGTTCCGAGGCCATATCTGTATATGCTAGGCTCGTCAAGTTTAACCTGAGTATTCCGCGTGTGCAACTGTTTTGCACCCGTTGTATTTGAACATAGAGCCCATCACACCCGATCATCACGTGGTGTCTCAGCATGAAGAACTTTCGCAATGGTGCATACTCATGGAGAACACTTCTTGATAATTAGTGAGAGATCATCTTAAAATGCTACCGTCAAACTAAGCAAAAGAAGATGTATAAAAGATAAACATCGTATGCAATCAAAATATGTGACATGATATGGCCATGATCATCTTGCACCTTTGATCTCCATCTCCAAAGTACTGTCATGATCTCTATTATCACCGGCACGACACCATGATCTCCATCATGTTGATCTATATCAATGTGTTGTCACATGGTCGTCTCACCAACTATTGCTCTTGCAACTATTGCTATCGCATACCGATAAAGTAAAGCAATTATTTGGCGCTTGCATCTTATGCAATAAAGAGACAACCATAAGGCTATTTCCAGTTGCTGATAACTTCAATAAAACATGATCATCTCATACAACAACTTATATCTCATCACGTCTTGGCCATATCACATCACAACATGCCCTGCAAAAACAAGTTAGACGTCCTCTACTTTGTTGTTTCAAGTTTTACGTGGCTGCTACAGTCTGAGCAAGAACCGTTCTTACCTACGCATCAAAACCACAATGATAGTTCGTCAAGTTAGTTCTGTTTTAACCTTCTCAAGGACCTGGCGTAGCCACACTCAGTTCAACTAAAGTTGGAGAAACTGACACCCGCTAGTCTCCTGTGTGCAAAGCACGACGGTAAAACCAGTCTCGCGTAAGCGTATGCGTAATGTCGGTCCGGGCCGCTTCATCCAACAATACCGCTGAACCAAAGTATGACATCTTTGGTAAGCAAGATGACTTATATCGCCCACAACTCACTTGTGTTCTACTCGTGCATATGACATCTACGCATAAAACCAGGCTCGATACCATGTTGGGGAATGTAGTAATTTCAAAAAATTCCTACGCACGCGAAGATCATGGTGTTGCATAGCAACGAGAGGGGAGAGTGTTGTCCACGCCCTCGTGAGACCGAAAGCGAAGCGTTATGACAACACGGTTGATGTAGTCGACGTCTTCACGATCCGACCGATCCAAGTACCGACGCACGACACCTCCGAGTTCAAGCACACGCTCAGCTCGATGACGATCCTCGGACTCCGATCCAGCAGGTGTCGGGATGAGTTCGTCACAAGACGATGGCGTGGTGACGATGATGATGTTCTACCAACGCAGGGCTTTGCCTAAGCATCGCAACGATATGACCGAGGTGGAATATGGTGGAGGGGGGCACCGCACATGGCTAAGGAATGATCACGAAGATCAACTTGTGTGTCTCTGGGGTGCCCCCTGCCCCCGTATATAAAGGAGCAAGGGAGGAGGAGGCCGACCCTAGGAGGGGGCGCGCCAAGTGTGGAGTCCTACTAGGACTCCCTAGTCCTAGTGGGATTCCACCTCCCATATGGAATAGGGAAAGAGGAAGGGAAAAGGAGATGGAATGAAGGGGGCGCCCCCCTTCCCTAGTCCAATTCGGACTAGACCAAGGGGAGGGGTGCAGCCACCAGGCCCTTTTCCTTCTTTCCCGTATGGCCCAATAAGGCCCAATATGTATTCCCGTAACTCTCCGGTACTCCGAAAAATACCCGAATTACTCGGAACCTTTCCGAAGTCCGAATTGTTGGGGAACGTAGTAATTTCAAATATTTTCCTACGCACATGCAAGATCATGGTGATGCATAGCAACGAGAGGGAAGAGTGTTGTCTACGTACCCTCGTAGACCGAAGCGGAAGCGTTGACGCAACATAGAGGAAGTAGTCGTACGTCCTCCCGGTCCGACCGATTCAAGCACCGTTACTCCGGCACCTCCGAGTTCTTGACACGCGTACAGCTCGATGACGCACCCCGATCTCCGATCCAGCAGAGGCGCGAGGAGGAGTTCCGTCAGCACGACGGCGTGGTGATGATCTTGATGTTCTCCTATCGCAGGGCTTCGCCTAAGCACCGCTACAATATGACCGAGGTGTAATATCGTGGAGGGGGGCACCGCACACGGCTAAGGAACGATCTCAATGATCAACTTGTGTGTCTAGGGTGCCCCTACCCCGTGATATAAAGGAGGGAGGGAGGAGGAGGCCGCCCAAGGGGTGGCGCAAGGCCTAGGGGGGCAATCCTACTCCAAGTAGGTTTGCCCCCCCTTCCTATTCGGAGTAGGAGAAGGAAGGAAGAGGGGAGGAGAGAGGAAAGGGGGCGGCCCCTTCCCAGTCGGATTGGGCTTGGGGGCGCCCTCCCTTGCTCCTTCTCCTCCCTTCCACTAAGGCCCAATAAGGCCCATATACTTACCGGGGGTTCGGTAACCTCCCGGACTCCTAGTATATTCCCAAACTCTCCCGGAACTTTTCTGGTGTCCAAATATATCCGTCCAATATATCAATCTTTATGTCTCGACCATTTCGAGACTCCTTGTCATGTCCGTGATCACATCCGGGACTCCGAACAACCTTCGGTACATCAAAATACATAAACTCACAATATAACTATCATTGAAACCTTAAGCGTGCGGACCCTACGGTTCGAGAACAATGTATACATGACCGAGACATGTCTCTAGTCAATAACCAATAGCGGGACCTGGATGCCCATATTGGTTCCTACATATTCTAGGAAGATCTTTATAGGTCAAACCGCATAACAACATACTTTGTTCCCTTTTTCATCGGTATCTTACTTGCCCGAGATTTGATCGTCGGTATCTAATACCTAGTTCAATCTCATTACCGGAAAGTCTCTTTACTCGTTCTGTAATACATCATCTCATAACTAACTCATTAGTTACATGCTTGCAAGGCTTAGGTGATGAGTATTACCGAGAGGGCCCAGAGATACCTCTCCGACAATCGGAGTGACAAATCCTAACCTCGAATTATGCCAACTCAACATGTACCTTGGAAACACCTGTAGAGCACCTTTATAATCACCCATTCGTTGTAGACGTTTGGTAGCACACAAAGTGTTCTTCCGTAAACGGAGTTGCACAATCTCATAGTTGTAGGAACTTTGTATAAGTCATGAAGAAAGCAATAGCAGTATACTAAACGATCAAGTGCTAGGCTAACTGAATGGGTCATGTCAATCACATCATTATTCTAATGATGTGATCCCACTAATCAAATGACAACACATGTCTATGGTCAGGAAACATAACCATCTTTGATTAATGAGCTAGTCAAGTAGAGGCATACTAGTGACTATAGTTTTGTCTATGTATTCACACATGTATTATGTTTCCGGTTAATACAATTCTAGCATGAATAATAAACATTTATCATGATATGAGGAAATAAATAATAACTTTATTATTGCCTCTAGGGCATATTTCCTTGCCTCCCACTTGCACTAGAGTCAATAATCTAGATTACATAGTAATGATACTAACACCCATGGAGTCTTGGTGCTGATCATGTTTTGCTTGTGAGAGAGGCTTAGTCAACGGTCGCAACATTCAGATCCGTATGTATCTTGCAAATCTCTATGTCTCCCACTTGGACTTGGTCCCAATGGAATTGAAGCGTCTCTTGATGTGCTTGGTCCTCTTGTGAAATCTGGATTCCTTTGCTAAAGCAATTGCACCAAGATTGTCACAGAAGATCTTCATTGGTCCCGATGCACTAGGTATTACACCTAGATCGGAAATGAACTCCTTCATCCGACTCCTTCATTTGCTGCTTGAAGCAGCTATGTACTCCGCTTCACATGTAGATCCCGCCACGACGCTTTGTTTAGAACTGCACCAACTTACAGCTCCACCGCTTAATATAAACACGATTCGGTTTGTGATTTAGAATCGTCCGGATCGGTGTCAAAGCTTGCATCGACGTAACCATTTACGACTAGCTCTTTGTCACCTCCATATACGAGAAACATATCCTTAGTCCTTTTCGTATTTCAGATGTTCTTGACCGCTGTCCGATGATCCACTCTGGATTACTTTGGTATCTTCCTGCTAAGCTTATTGCTAAGCATACGCCGTCTGGTACACAAGATTGCATACATGATAGAGCCTATGGCTGAAGCATAGGAACATTTTTCATTTTCTCTATCTTCTGCTGTGGTCGGGCATTGAGTTCGACTCAACTTCACACCTTGTAGCACAGCAAGAATCCTTTCTTTGCTCGATCCATATTGAACTTTTTCAATATTTTGTCAAGGTATGTGCTTTGTGAAAGTCCTATTAAACGTCTTGATCTATCTCTATAGATCTTGATGCCTAATATGTAAGTAGCTTCACCGAGGTCTTTCATCGAAAAACTTTTATTCAAGTATCCGTTTATGCTATCCAGAAATTCTATATCATTTCCAATTAATAATATGTCATCAACATATAAGACTAGAAATGCTACAGAGCTCCCACTCACTTTCTTGTAAATACAAAGCTTCTCCAAAAGTCTCAGATAAAACCATATGCCTTGATCACACAATCAAAACGCTTATTCCAACTCCGAGATGCTTGTACCAGTCCATAAATGGAACGCTGGAGTTTGCACACTTTGTCAAGACCTTTTGGATCAACAAAACCTTACGCTGCATCATATACAACTCTTCTTCCGAAATCCATTCAAGAATGCAGTCTTGACATCCATTTGCCAAATTTTCATAATCATGAAATGCAGCAATAGCCAACATGATTCGGACAGACTTAAGCATCGCACTGGTGAGAAAGTCTCATCGTAGTCAACCCCTTGAACTTGTCGAAAACCTTTTGCAACAAGTCGAGCTTTATAGACATGAATATTACCATCGTCGGTCTTCTTCTTAAAGATCCATTTATTCTCAATTGCTTGCCGATCATCGGCAAGTCAACCAAAGTCCATACTTTGTTTTCATACATGGATCCTATCTCAGATTTCATGGCTTCTAGCCATTTTATGAATCTGGGCTCATCATCGCTTCCTCATAGTTCGAGGTTCATCATGGTCAAGTAACATGACTTCCGTAATAGGATTCTTGTACCACTCTGTGCGGATCTTACTCGTAGACCTACGAGGTTCAGTAGAAACTTGATCTCAAGTTTCATGATCAATATCATTAGCTTCCTCACTAATTGGTGTAGTTGTCACGGGAACCGGTTCTCGTGATGAACTACCTTCCAATAAGGGAGTAGATACAGTTATCTCATCAAGTTCTACTTTCCTCCCACTCACTTCTTTCGAGAGAAACTCCTTCTCTAGAAAGGATCCATTCTTAGCAACGAATGTTTTGCCTTCGGATCTGTGATAGAAGGTGTACCCAATGATCTCTTTTGGGTATCCTATGAAGACACATTTCTCGATTTGGGTTCGAGCTTATCCGTTGAAGTTTCTTCACATAAGCATCGCAGCCCCAAACTTTAAGAAACGACAACTTTGGTTTCTTGCCAAACCACAGCTCATAAGGCGCCGCCTCAACGGATTTTGATGGTGCCCTATTAAACGTGAATGCGGCCGCCTCAAAGCATAACCCCAAAATGATAGCGGTAAATCGGTAAGAGACATCATAGATCGCACCATATCAAGTAAAGTACGACACGACGCTCGACACACCATTTCGCTGTGGTGTTCCGGTGGCATGAGTTGCGTAAACTATTCCGCATTGTTTCAAATGTAAACCAAACTCAGAACTCAAATATTCTCCTCCACGATCGATCGCAGAAATTTTATTTTCTTGTTACGATGATTCTCCACTTCACTCAAATTCTTTGAACTTTTCAAATGTTTCAGACTTGTGCTTCATTAAGTAGATATACCCATATCTCGCTTAAATCATCTGTGAAGGTGAGAAAATAACGATATCCGCCACGAGCCTCAACATTCATTGACCACACACATCTCAGATGTATGATTTCCAACAAATCTGTTGCTCTCTCCATAGTACCGAGAACGGTGTTTTAGTCATCTTGCCCATGAGGCACGGTTCGCAAGTACCAAGTGATTCCGAAGTCCATCAAGATGGAGTTTCTTCATACGCTTTTTAATCGATATGACCTAAACGGCAAGGCCACAAATAAGTTGCACTATCATTATCAACTCTGCATCTTTTGGCTTCAACATTATGAATATGTGTATCACTACTATCGAGATTCAATAAAATAGAGAAATCTGGATTCCTTTGCTAAAGCAATTGCACCAAAGATTGTCACGAAGATCTTCATTGGTCCCGATGCACTAGGTATTACACCTAGATCGGAAATGAACTCCTTCATCGAGACTCCTTCATTTGCTGCTTGAAGCAGCTATGTACTCCGCTTCACATGTAGATCCCGCCACGACGCTTTGTTTAGAACTGCACCAACTTACAGCTCCACCGTTTAATATAAACACGATTCGGTTTGTGATTTAGAATCGTCCGGATCGGTGTCAAAGCTTGCATCGACGTAACCATTTACGACTAGCTCTTTGTCACCTCCATATCGAGAAACATATCCTTAGTCCTTTTCGTATTTGGGATGTTCTTGACCGCTGTCGATGATCCACTCTGGATTACTTTGGTATCTTCTGCTAAGCTTATTGCTAAGCATACGTCGGTCCGGTACACAAGATTGCATACATGATAGAGCCTATGGCTGAAGCATAGGAACATTTTTCATTTTCTCTATCTTCTGCTGTGGTCGGGCATTGAGTTCGACTCAACTTCACACCTTGTAGCACGTGCAAGAATCCTTTCTTTGCTCGATCCATATTGAACTTTTTCAATATTTTGTCAAGGTATGTGCTTTGTGAAAGTCCTATTAAACGTCTTGATCTATCTCTATAGATCTTGATGCCTAATATGTAAGTAGCTTCACCGAGGTCTTTCATCGAAAAACTTTTATTCAAGTATCCGTTTATGCTATCCAGAAATTCTATATCATTTCCAATTAATAATATGTCATCAACATATAAGACTAGAAATGCTACTGAGCTCCCACTCACTTTCTTGTAAATCTGAGGCTTCTCCAAAAGTCTCAGATAAAACCATATGCCTTGATCACACAATCAAAACGTTTATTCCAACTCCGAGATGCTTGTACCAGTCCATAAATGGAACGCTGGAGTTTGCACACTTTGTCAAGACCTTTTGGATCAACAAAACCTTACGGCTGCATCATATACAACTCTTCTTCCGAAATCCATTCAAGAATGCAGTCTTGACATCCATTTGCCAAATTTTCATAATCATGAAATGCAGCAATAGCCAACATGATTCGGACAGACTTAAGCATCGCACTGGTGAGAAAGTCTCATCGTAGTCAACCCCTTGAACTTGTCGAAAACCTTTTGCAACAAGTCGAGCTTTATAGACGATAATATTACCATCGTCGGTCTTCTTCTTAAAGATCCATTTATTCTCAATTGCTTGCCGATCATCGGGCAAGTCAACCAAAGTCCATACTTTGTTTTCATACATGGATCCTATCTCAGATTTCATGGCTTCTAGCCATTTTGCGGAATCTGGGCTCATCATCGCTTCCTCATAGTTCGTAGGTTCATCATGGTCAAGTAACATGACTTCCAGAATAGGATTACCGTACCACTCAGTGCGGATCTTACTCGTAGACCCACGAGGTTCAGAGAAACTTGATCTCAAGTTTCATGATCAATATCATTAGCTTCCTCACTAATTGGTGTAGTTGTCACGGGAACCGGTTCTCGTGATGAACTACCTTCCAATAAGGGAGTAGATACAGTTATCTCATCAAGTTCTACTTTCCTCCCACTCACTTCTTTCGAGAGAAACTCCTTCTCTAGAAAGGATCCATTCTTAGCAACGAATGTTTTGCCTTCGGATCTGTGATAGAAGGTGTACCCAATGATCTCTTTTGGGTATCCTATGAAGACACATTTCTCGATTTGGGTTCGAGCTTATCGGTTGAAGTTTCTTCACATAAGCATCGCAGCCCCAAACTTTAAACGACAACTTTGGTTTCTTGCCAAACCACAGTTCATAAGGCGTCGTCTCAACGGATTTTGATGGTGCCCTATTAAACGTGAATGCGGCCGTCTCAAAGCATAACCCCAAAATGATAGCGTAAATCGGTAAGAGACATCATAGATCGCACCATATCAAGTAAAGTACGATTCGACGTTCGGACACACCATTTCGTTGTGGTGTTCCGGTGGCATGAGTTTGAAACTATTCCGCATTGTTTCAAATGTAAACCAAACTCGTAACTCAAATATTCTCCTCCACGATCGATCGCAGAAATTTTATTTTCTTGTTACGATGATTCTCCACTTCACTCTGAAATTCTTTGAACTTTTCAAATGTTTCAGACTTGTGCTTCATTAAGTAGATATACCCATATCCGCTTAAATCATCTGTGAAGGTGAGAAAATAACGATATCCGCCACGAGCCTCAACATTCATTGGACCACACACATCTCAGTATGTATGATTTCCAACAAATCATTGCTCTCTCCATAGTCTGGGAGAACGGTGTTTTAGTCATCTTGCCCATGAGGCACGGTTCGCAAGTACCAAGTGATTCCGAAGTCCATCAAGATGGAGTTCCTTCATCGTTTACACCGATATGACCCAAACGGCGGTGCCACAAATAAGTTGCACTATCATTATCAACTCTGCATCTTTTGGCTTCAACATTATGAATATGTGTATCACTACTATCGAGATTCAATAAAATAGACCACTCTTCAAGGGTGCATGACCATAAAAGATATTACTCATATAAATAGAACAACCATTATTCTCGATTTAAATGAATAACCGTCTCGCATCAAACAAGATCCAAATATAATGTTCATGCTCAACGCAGCACCAAATAACAATTATTCAGGTCTAAAACTAATCCCGATGGTAGATGTAGAGGTAGCGTGCGACGGCGATCACATCGACTTTGGAACCGTTTCCCACGCGCATCGTCACCTCGTCCTTGGCGGTGCTCGCTTATTCCGTAGTCCCTGTTTGAGTTGCAAATATTAGCAAGAACCAAGATCAAATACCAGTGCTACTATGAGCTCTAGTTAGGTACACATCAATAACATGTATATCACATATACCTTTGTTTACTTTGCCATCCTTCTTATCCGCCAAATACTTGGGGCAGTTCCGCTTCAAAGTGTCGATCGCTTGCGGTAGAAGCACTCGATTTGAGCTTAGGTCCAGATTTGGGTTTCTTCTCTTGAGCAGCAACTTGCTTGCCGTTCTTTTGAAGTTCCTTCTTCTTCCCTTTGCCCTTTTCTTGAAACTAGTGGTCTTGTTGACCATCAACACTTGATGCTCCTTCTTGATTTCTACCTCCGCTGCTTTCAAAGATCGCGAAGAGCTCGGAATAGTCTTGTTCATCCCTTGCATATTATAGTTTATCACAAAGCTCTTGTAGCTTGGTGGCGATGATTGAAGAATTTCATTAATGACACTATCATCAGGAAGATTAACTCCCAATTGAATCAAGTGATTGTTATACCCAGACATTCTGAGTATATGTTCACAGACTGAACTATTCTCCTCCATCTTGCAGCTATAGAACTTATTGGAGACTTCATATCTCTCAATCCGGGCATTTGCTTGAAATATTAACTTCAACTCCTGGAACATCTCATATGCTCCATGACATTCAAAACATCGTTGAATACCCGGTTCTAAGCCGTAAAGCATGGCACACTAAACTATAGAGTAGTCATCGCTTTGCTCTGCAGACGTTCTTAACGTCGTCGGCCACATCGGAAGAGGTTCGGCACCCAGCGGTGCTTCCAGACGTAACTCTTCATGCAGCAATGAGGATAATCCTCAAGTTACGGACCCGATCCGTAATTGCTACCATCATCTTTCAACTTTGCTTTCTCAAGGAACGATTAAAATTCAACGGAACAACAAAGACGAGCCATCTATCTACAAACAAACATAGACAAGCAAGATACTATCGGTACTAAGTTCATGATAAATTTAAGTTCAATTAATCATATTACTTAAGAACTCCCACTTAGACAGACATCTCTCTAGTCATCTAAGTGATCACGTGATCCAAATCAACTAAACCATAACCGATCATCACGTGAGATGGAGTAGTTTTCAACGGTGAACATCATTATGTTGATCATATCTACTATATGATTCACGCTCGACCTTTCGGTCTCTGTGTTCCGAGGCCATATCTGCATATGCTAGGCTCGTCAAGTTTAACCTGAGTATTCTGCTTGTGCAAAACTGGCTTGCACCCGTTGTAGATGGACGTAGAGCTTATCACACCCGATCATCACATGGTGTCTCGGCACGACGAACTTTGGCAACGGTGCATACTCAGGGAGAACACTTCTTGATAATTTTAGTGAGAGATTATCTTAAAATGCTACCGTCAATCAAAGCAAGATAAGATGCATAAAGGATAAACATCACATGCAATCAATATAAGTGATATGATATGGCCATCATCATCTTGTGCTTGTGATCTCCATCTCCGAAGCACCGTCGTGATCACCATCGTCACTGGCGCGACACCTTGATCTCCATCGTAGCATCGTTGTCGTTCGCCATCTATTGCTTCTCGACTATCGCTACCGCTTAGTGATAAAGTAAAGCAATTACAGGCGTTGCATTTCATACAATAAAGCGACAACCATATGGCTCTCGCCGATTGCCGATAACTTCGTTACAAAACATGAACATCTCATACAATAAAATATAGCATCACGTCTTGACCATATCACATCACAACATGCCTGCAAAAACAAGTTAGACGTCCTCTACTTTGTTGTTGCAAATTTTACGTGGCTGCTACGGGCTTAGCAAGAACCGTTCTTACCTACGCATCAAAACCACAACGATAGTTTGTCAAATAGACTCGTTTTAACCTTCACAAGGACCGGGCGTAGTCACACTCGGTTCAACTAAAGTGAGAGAGACAGACACCCGCCACCACATTTAAGCATGAGTGCTCGAAGCGGTGAAACCAGTCTCGCGTAAGCGTCACGCGTAATGTCGGTCGGGCCGCTTCATCTCACAATACCGCTGAACCCAAGTATGACATTTGGTAGGCAAGATGACTTATATCGTCCACAACTCACTTGTGTTCTACTCGTGCATATAACATCAACGCATAAAACCTAGGCTCGGATGCCATTTGTTGGGGAACGAGTAATTTCAAAAAATTCCTACGCACACGCAAGATCATGGTGATGTATAGCAACGAGAGGGGAGAGTGTTGTCTACGCACCCTCATAGACCGAAGCGAAGCGTTGATGCAACGTAGAGGAAGTAGTCGACGTCCTCCCGGTCCGACCGATCCAAGCACCGTTACTCTGGCACCTCCGAGTTCTTGACACGCGACAGCTCGATGACGCACCCGATCTCCGATCCAGCAGAGGCGCGAGGAGGAGTTCCGTCAAGACGACGGCGTGGTGACAATCTTGATGTTCTCTGTCGCGCAGGCTTCGCCTAAGCACCGCTACAATATGACCGAGGTGTAATATCGTGGAGGGGGCACCGCACACGGCTAAGGAACGATCTCAATGATCAACTTGTGTGTCTAGGGTGCCCCTACCCCGTATATAAAGGAGGGAGGGAGGAGGAGGCGGCCCAAGGGGTGGTGGCGCCCTAGGGGGGCAATCCTACTCCAAGTAGGTTTGCCCCCCCTTCCTATTCGGAGTAGGAGAAGGAAGGAAGAGGGGGAGGAGAGAGGAAAGGGGCCGCCCCCTCTCAATTCGGATTGGGCTTGGGGGCGCCTCCCTTGCTCCTTCTCCTCCTTCCACTAAGGCCCAATAAGGCCCATATACTTACCGGGGTTCGGTAACCTCCCGAGCTCCTAGATATTCCCAAACTCTCCGGAACCTTTCCGGTGTCCAAATATATCCGTCAATATATCAATCTTTATGTCTCGACCATTTCGAGACTCCTCGTCATGTCCGTGATCACATCCGGACTCGAACAACCTTGGTACATCAAAATACATAAACTCACAATATAAGCATCATCGAAACCTTAAGCGTGCGGACCCTACGGTTCGAGAACAATGTAGACATGACCGAGACATGTCTCCGGTCAATAACCAATAGCGGGACCTGGATGCCCATATTGGTTCCTACATATTCTACGAAGATCTTTATCGGTCAAACCGCATAACAACATACTTTGTTCCCTTTGTCATCGGTATGTTACTTGCCCAAGATTTGATCGTCGGTATCTAATACCTAGTTCAATCTCGTTACCGGCAAGTCTCTTTACTCGCTCAGAATACGTCATCTCATAACTAACTCATTAGTTACATGCTTGCAAGGCTTAGGTGATGAGTATTACCGAGAGGGCCAGAGATACCTCTCCGACAATCGAGTGACAAATCCTAATCTCGAATTATGCCAACTCAACATGTACCTTAGGAAACACCAGAGAGCACCTTTATAATCACCCGATTCGTTGACGCGTTTGGTAGCACACAAAGTGTTCTTCCGTAAACGGAGTTGCACAATCTCATAGTCGCAGGAACTTTGTATAAGTCATGAAGAAAGCAATAGCAAGATACTAAGCGATCAAGTGCTAGGCTAACAGAATGGGTCATGTCAATCACATAATTCTTCTAATGATGTGATCCCACTAATCAAATGACAACACATGTCTATGGTCAGGAAACATAACCATCTTTGATTAATGAGCTAGTCAAGTAGAGGCATACTAGTGACTATAGTTTTGTCTATGTATTCACACATGTATTATGTTTCCGGTTAATACAATTCTAGCATGAATAATAAACATTTATCATGATATGAGGAAATAAATAATAACTTTATTATTGCCTCTAGGGCATATTTCCTTCAAATATTTCAAGCAAATACTTGAGTTGAGAGATATGGAGTCTCCAACAAGTTCTATAGCTAAAAGATGGAGGAGAATCGCTCAACTAGTGAGCATGTGCTCAGGTTGTCTGGGTACTTCAATCGCTTGAATCAAGTGGGAGTTAATCTTCTAGATAAGATAGTGATTGACAGAATTCTCTAGTCACCATCACTAAGTTACTAGAAATTCGTGATGAACTATAATATGCCAGGGGGAGTTAAGGAGGTGGAGACGAGGATGGTGGGAGGGGTGGCATGCTTTGGCCGGCAGGGCAACAAGCACGCGCTCAACAGAGCGCTGGCGGCACGCAGAGCGCGTGTATTGCATGCCAGCACGCTCGGACGAACGCGGTCACCGCGTAAACCGTGACATCAGGCCACCCTAAGCACTAACCAAGATGTCTGGCATGTAGTCCTTAGTAAACTGAGGTGTTACCATGGTTTGGCTAGGATCCAGGTGTAGTAGAAATGAATTTGTACTGCCGACAAGTTACTGGACAGTAACTTTGGAGAGTTATTGTGGTCAAACCACTGGGAGTTAGGGGCTCATCTTTGGGGTTTTACTAACACTTACTAAGGTAAATAGGCACAGGAAGAACCAGCTACAATGGAGCTAGTAAAAAGGTAGTTGCCGTAGAAACTACCATTTCGTCGAGAATGACTTTATTTTACAGAGCCAAAATATTCCAAAGAGTGTTGAAATATTTTTGCTCAGAAAGGTGCCCTAGGGTCCAAAGAATAATTGGGGTTTTTCTCAGGATTTTTGGGGCAAGAAAAATTAGGGTTGCTTTGGAGCTCAAAGGGCTAGCTAGGGTTTTGGAGGTCAAAGTGAATATTTTTCATTTAAGAAATATATTCAAAACAATATTTTTGGGTTGAACCGGAGGTGAAATGATGGTTTTGAGGAGGAGAGGGAATACTTGGGTGAAAATCAAGGGGTACCCAAGTGGTTAAGTCCAAATGAAATGATTCAAAACTCCAAATTCAAAACCAACTCAACTGAAAATCAAGCACAGGAAAGAGGGCAAAAACCAAGCTGTCACAAACCTCCCCCAATAAGAATGAATCTCGTCCTCGAGATTCGGTTGCTTGGGAAAACCATTCTGGATAACATGCCCTTAGAAATTCTTCTGATTCCCAGGTTGATTCTGACTCGGTATGATGCATCCATTGGACCTTGTAAAACTTTCGTGCTTTACAGCGAGTGACCCTTTCCATTTGATCCAAAAATTTCACTGGCCTCTCTTCATAGGTTAAGTCCTTTGCCAGCTCTATCTCTGTCAAATCGGTCTTTTCTCGGGCGGTGATATGCACCGTCGCAATTGTGAAACGTGAAACACGTTGTGCACGTCTGACAGCTCCGGGGGCAACTCCAACTAATATGCTACAGCACCTACTCGTGTCATAACGGGAAATGGACCAATAAACCTGGGTGCCAATTTTTCATGGGTTTGAAACCTCTTGATTCCTTTCATAGGCGTGACTCGAAGGTAGACATGCTCTCCGGGTTCAAAGCTGATCTGTCGGTGCTTTGCATCATAATAACTTTTTTGTCGCGATTTGGCCAATTGCAATCTGTCTCGGATCTCCTTGACTTGCTTTTTGGCTTCCAGCATGAGATTCGTCCCGAAAATACGGATATCTCCAGTTTGAGACCAATTTAATGGAGTGCGGCACTTACAGCCATACAAAGCTTCATATGGTGACATCTTTAAACTGGTCTGGAAGCCATTGTTATACGAGAACTCGGCGTACGGCAAGCAATCTTCCCATTGTGGTCCTTGGGCCAAAGCACGTGCTCGAGCATATCTTGAGTATCCGATTTACCTTTACGTCGCCCATTAAATGCGAGGATGATAAGCGATTGTATTTCAATTACATCCGAGGGCCTGATGGAGACGGGACCAAAAAGCGGAGGTGAAAAGCGAACCTCGGTCAAAAGTGATGATTCGGGGTACTCCATGCTGACTGAATATTCTAGATACATACAGTCGTGCAAGCTCATCTGCTCGGTATGAGGTTTTGATTGGGAGGAAGTGTTCCACCTTGGTTAATGTATCCACTATATATGACCCAGATTGCATTATTGCCTCGTCGGGTCTTAGGTAGCCATGTGATGAAATCCATACAGACATCATCCCATTTCCATTGTGACACTGGCAGCGGTTGGAGAAGTCCGGCTGGTTTCTGATGTTCTGCCTTTACTTTGTTGCATATGTTGCAACAGGCCACGAAATAAGCAATGTCTTTCTTCATTCCATCCCACCAGAATATTTGTCGAAGGTCTTCATACATTTTTGTACCTCCAGGGTGGATTGAATACGAGGATTCGTGGCTTCTGACAGAATTTTCTGCTTCAGATCCGCTTGAGAAGGCACACAAATCCTTCCCTTGAATCGGAGGGTACCGCACTGATCCTTCGAGAAATCAGAAAACTTGATATGTTTCTGCAGATCGGCATCGCCTGACTGTGCTTCGCGGATTTCTTCCTCAAGAGTAGGGGTAACCTTCAGAATATTGGCAAGGCCAGACTCAACTATAACCAGGTTGAGCTGAGCAATCTCTTCTTTAAGTTCGGAAGGCAGAGATTCCAATATGACATTTAAACTAACGGGCTTTCGACTGAGTGCATCTGCAACCACGTTGGCCTTACCCGGATGGTAATTTATTCCAAGGTCATAATCCTTGACCAACTCAAGCCATCTTTGTTGACAGAGATTTAAATCCGGCTGAGTAAATATATACTTGAGGCTTTTGTGATCGGTAAAAATTTGGCACCTTTTTCCGATGAGGTAGTGTCTCCAAATTTTTAAAGCATGAACTACTGTGGCCATTTCCAAATCATGAGTGGGGTAATTTCCTTCGTGAGGTCGTAGCTGCCATGAGGCATAAGCTACTACCTTGCCATCTTGCATAAGTACGCATCCCAATCCTTGCACAGGCGTCGCGAGATACGCCAAAGCTGTGGTAGATATCCGAAGTGTTATCTTGGCGCGCTTGTCGCGTTTCTTCAACTCGGTGAAACTTTTCTCACAGTCCGTAGTCCATTCAAACTTCTTATCTTTTTTGAGCAGCTCCGTCATGGGTTTAGCAATCTTGGAAACCCTTCAATGAAACGGCGGCAGTATCCGGCTAATCCAAGAAAACTCCGGATCTGAGATACGGTGGCGGGTGGCAACCAGTCGAGCACGTCTTTTACCTTGCTTGGGTCCATGGGTATACCTTCAGCAGATAGCACATGCCCGAGGAATCCAACTTGCTTGAGCCAAAACTCGCATTTACTGAATTTGGCGTATAACTGGTGCTCACGGAGTCGTTGCAATACTGCTTGGAGGTGTTCCTTATGCTCTTCTTCACTTCTTGAGTAAATAAGTACATCATCGATCAAGACAACCACAAACTTATCGAGGAAATCCATGAATACTTTATTCATCATGTGCATGAAGAAGGCGGGGGCGTTGGTGAGGCCGAAGGACATGACTGTATATTCATAGAGACCGTAGCGAGTGGTGAATGCGGTCTTGGGAATATCCTCCTGTTTAATTTTGAGCTGATAATATCCAGTCCGCAAATCAATCTTTGAGAACACCTTGGCTCCACTGAGTTGGTCAAACAAATCATCAATTCTTGGCAGAGGGTATTTGTTTTTGATCGTGACATCATTCAACTATCGGTAGTCCACACACATACGGAGGCTGCCATCTTTCTTGTCCACAAAAATAGCAGGTGATCCCCATGGTGAGGAACTAGGGCAGATATACCCTTTTTGGAGCATTTCATCATGCTGTTTCTTTAGCTCCACTAATTCGGATGACGACATACGATAATATTTCTTGTGTATTGGTGTGGTTCTGGGCGCAAGTTCTATTGTAAACTCAAGCTCTCGATCAGGTGGCATGCCTGGCAGTTCTTCCGGGAATACATCAGAAAACTCGCTGACCACCGGAATTAATTCCATTTCAGCTATTGTTGTAAAGACCATTTCCTTGGAGGGTATGCTCCTATGAGCAATAAACTTTGTAGTTTGTCCCTCTTGGCCGGCCAAGTTGACTTCTTGGGTCGCACAATTTATGCACACTTGGTACTGAGTCAGCCAATTCATACCCAAGATAACATCCAACTTATCAGACTCATTAAGTATCAAAGAGGTTGGAAAACGGATTCCGTTGATACTGACTTCCAGATTGCGGTAGACTAGATTGCGTCTGATAAGAGATCCCGGGGTTTGTACCAACATATTCTTGCCCAAAAGCGAACAAGGAAATTTGTTTTGGGCAAAAAAACTCCGAGAAATAAAAGAGTGGGAAGCCCCAGAGTCAAATAAAATTACTACAGGTACGTTATTAATAGGGAACATACCAATGACGACTTCGGGATTTTCTTGGGCTTCGTCGGCGGAAATGTGATGAACGTATCCCGTGATGTCGTGCTGACTTGGGCCTGCCTCCAAATAATGGATTTGTGGCTTGAACATAACATTGGTCCGTTTGTTCTTGGGACACTGTTTGGCATAATGTCCGGTTTGTCCACAACTGTAACAAGAATTGTTGCGTAGGCGATTTTCCAGAACTGGGTTGAGCACGTCATTCTTGACTTGGGTGGTGGCCTTGTTAACATTTTGTTGCCAATTAGGCTGGTATGCTACCTGAGTTGACTGCCAGGTATGAACCTTCTGCACTGGTTGCATTTCCTTTTTGGGTTCAAACTTGCGCTTGTGATCGTTATGGATAGACTTATTATCTGATACAACCTTGTGTTCCCTTTCAGCAATGAAAGCCTTGTTCACCGGGGTTTGGAAATCTAGGAAATCGAACACACTAAGAGCACAGCGAAGTTGCGGGTTTAATCCACCAAGAAACCTGTCCATCTTCCTTTCTTCAATGGCCACGTCATATTGAGAGTAACGTGACAGGTGATTGAATTTCTGCAAATATTCTCCCACTGACTGACTTCCTTGGAGGAGCGTGAGAAATTCACGCTTCTTAGTCTTCATAATTCCCGTAGGGATGTGATATTTCTAGAATTGCTCCTTGAATCTTGACCAGGTAATTGCTTCATTAGCAGTCCCTATGGCTTTCTCATTTTCCCACCATATAGCAGCAGCGCCTTCCAGATAACGTGTTACAAATGGAACCTTATCCTCTTCATCAGTTCGAGCAACCTCAAGCTTCTTTTCCATAGTTCTCACCAATCATCTCGCATCCAAGGGATCAATGGCTTTGATCAAACCGGGAGGCTTAGTCCTTTGAAAATCGATAACTTGGAGTGAGGGACGGGCTGATTTCCATTCTGTCCAACCATTGCTTGAATACTTCTGAATATTTCCATCAGATCATTATTTCATCGTTCCTCGAACATACGCATAATTTTCTCAGTGGAGGGCGGATATGGCGGTGGAGGTGTTGGTGGAACGTATGGCTCGGGTGATTGTCCTGCCTGTCGTGCGGAACGCTGAACAGGAGAATCCTCGCGAACGTTGCTACTGCAGCCTCCTCACGTCATCCTAATATGATTTTTCCCAAGTCAACGCAACCGAGATGAGAAGCATTCAACAAAAGCTGGGGAGAAGCCGGCAACAAAAATCCAAGTAAAACCGAAAAGGCGAAGAAAATACGGCAAACAAAATAAAGTCCAATATAATTATACATAGACTCATACATGAAAGATAACCACATGCCAGGTCCAACTACCCTTATACATGAAACGAAACATCATGACTCATACAACTACATCCATACTCCATCCTGACGACTGCGAATACTCGAAAGCTCTACTGCTCTGCTAGTGCTGCGGGGTCCTCTCCTGAAGTGGACTCGGATCTAGAACTAACGGGGTTAACAGAGACCTCCGGGTTAAAAGTGACACGACTATGCTACCTCGAGGGCTCTCCCTCGGGGGCAGGTGGATGGTGGATCATCGGGGCTACAGGAGTGGCGAGGAGTGAAACCCACTCAGTAGGAGCACCAAGTGGACTCACACTCACGGTGCCCGAGCTACTCGGAGGAGTAACTAGAGAAACAGGGGATCTAGAACTGGCAGGAACGTAGGGAGTAAATCCTACAGATGGTGGAGTAGTGGCTGAGCTAGCAGAGACTAAATCAGAGGCTAAAGCAGTACGGGCACGACTCAGCTCACGAGCCAGCTCATAGATCAGAAGATAGCTAGCAGTGACGTAGTGAGAAAGGTGGCTAGCTACACTATCAGACTCTGGATCAATGATAGGGAAACGGACACGATCATTATCGTGGAGAGAAGGATAGTAATGGAAACCTGGGTGGTTCTGCATCCGAACCTCATTGTAGCGGAGCTCAACAAGTACCTCGAATGCAGCAAACTGGACAGCCTGAGAAGCGGTAGAAGGAAAGTCGCTTCGAGAGGTACGAGTGTAAGAGCTGGAATCGAAACTGGCGCGCAGAGTAACCACGGTGTGATACTCATACACTGAGTCAGCTAGGCGCTCCCGGTACACACGATAGGCTGGATCATCTCCGTGAGGGTATAGCCGACGCCACACATTACGAAGGAGATGCGGCGACGTGTACGGCATCAGCTGCAACTGGCACGGATACAGCACCGAAGCCATCTACACTCACAACCATTAGCAAGTTAGCAATGCAACAACCAGCTACAATTATTACCGGCACTCAGCTACAACCCGTATCTAATGTCCAGTTAACTCGGCTTAGTCTAGCATGGCCTACAGTCAGCGCGGCTCTGATACCAAGCGTTGTGGCACCCCGGCTCAGAGCGACCGGTTTACCTTGCATTGCCAGCCCAGAGACCTTGTCTTCTGGCAACACACAACAACTTAGTACAGAAAAACAACCGCTTTATTCATGCTAGCTGAGCACAGTTTATATTACAACAGTTAGCGAGGCCAAGCGGCACACGGTGCGGCTGAACAATATGTATATTATTTAGTGAACATAAAGGGGCCTCGATCATGACAACTACTCGGCAGCGGAACAACGTCGTAGCGGGACTCCATAGCACAGGGACACCAATGTGGACATGGTCTAGACTCGGACAGCACTCCTTCCCAACGAGACTTTCCTGAAATCTGGCATGACACGGCAGGTTAGTACATTGAATGTACTTGCAAGCTCACAACAAGCATAAACATAATGGCAAACAATATCATGATATTTAACCATTTAATCAGCAATGCAACCATATAACCAACATGCTGTGACTATGCTCAACTGGTACTCGTTCCACGGACTTGCTTACCGGACGTGATCATTTCCACACCACAAACATGATAATCTCTAAGACACATTTCTGATCCTTACGGTGATCACAACCCGACCAACTCATGGCCCGTGATCCTTACGGCGATCACAACCCGACAAAATCATGGTCCAACTCAACACGATGTCCTCACTGCCATCCTCAGTACAAACCTAGTTTGCAAATTTTATTAAGTGTTAACCCATGGTGTACCCTACTTTCGAGTGTGTCCATAACCGTGGACTCGGCTATTGATAGATTAAAACACTCTGAAGAGGTTAGTACACTGTACCCACACTACAGAACCCATGACCTCGCACTCCCATTCGGGTGGACCAACGCATTCCGACGAAATCATTTCATTGTCATGACACTCTCCCGGCCATTTCGACTCAGTCCCCATCGGGCTAGTCCTGGGTGGCCCCGTGTCTACCTCCAGACACCTCGACCACCGTCATGGCCACGATCCACTCTGGGACCCGGTACCAAAACTTAACTTAACAACGGGCTCACAAGGTTATGCTTGCCTACTGGGCCAGGGTACAACACGCCCATAACCTTCCCTAAATGGAGGCACCGACTAGAGGCACGACAATGAAACGCATTAAGGCCGTCCCATACCAGCAAATGTGGTTGCACTGGGAAAGACTCGTTTCAGCGGCACCATGACCCGGTCAACAACATATTCAAGTTGAGTTATTAATCAGGTTCAACTTAATGTGAAAATTACCGATGTCATAATGCCATACTATGCATCACTTAACACATGCACCACATAACCATGCAAATAACTGAATCAACCACGCTCCCACGGAGCCATCATCAACTCATGATACTACTCTGGTTAATATCACACCTCACTTACACCAGAATCATTTCTAGCAATCTCATCATTTATCATCATGGAAAGATAATAATTAAACTAATTATTAAACTCCATGTCCATATCTTTTATTCATTACTTGTAACTAAGTTCTTCTTAGCTTACCAACAAGATTCACTTCAAACTTTCTGTAATTCAAGCATTTTAACAAGACAAGCATCTAACAGAATATATTCATTATATAACTAATTTTAAATGCATAAATATTCATAAGTTCAAGTAGAAAAATCACAAATATTGAACTGGCACTATGAAAATGTTACTGTGGCTTGCCTTAGTGCTGATGAGGTTCACAAAGCTCCTGGTGATCCTCAAGACAAGCTGGCTCTTCTGAAAATAATCAAAACCACAAAAAGAAAACATCAAGAAACCTTGTGAAAATTACCAGAAAATCTAGACAGCAAGGAAAAAATCCCATCTTTTGGGTGCTGTTAGATTTTTGGACACAGAACACAATGCAAGAAGAATCAATGCATTTGGACTTATAGATAAAAAGTTATGGCCATTTGAAGTTTCCTGGATTTTAAATGAATTTGAAATAAATAATAAACAGACAAGGGGGGTGACGTCGAAGGCGTAAACACCCGGGGCGCCACCACTCATACCGCGTTGCGCGCGTAATGAGTGGCTGACTAGCGGGCTCCGCTAGTCAGGCCGAAGGGAGGGGAGAGGGAAACAGAGGGAGGCAGCGCTTTGCCGGAGCACACACCGGCGATGAGGCTTCTTGGAGTCAAACGAGAGGGGGGATCGACGGAGGAGATGTTTGCGCACCTGCCCGTACCTGTAGCATAGCTAGAGGTGACCGGACGGCATCGGAATCGAGCTCTCCAGTGGAGGCAGAGGGCGGAGGTTGCCGGAGACGAAGACGACGGCGGCTTGGGGCGGCTCCAGGGGCTCCAGCGGGGTGAGTTGGCTTCACGGAGGAGAGGCGGAGGCCCTGGCAGGGTCGCCTTGGCTTGGGAGGGGCCGGAGCTGCGAGGATGATCTGGAGGAGATCGCCGGCGAGCTCGGCTTCGGGACGGTAGCCCGCGGCCTGCCCGACCGGGCTGCGGCTTCTACTGGCTCGTGGAGGAAGTGGGTGTGGCTGCGGGTGCTTCAAGAGGCTACGGGTGGCTGCTTTTATAGGCGGGCGGCGAGGAGGGTTCGGGCTCCACTGTAGGACACCTGTCGATGGTGCCCGACAACGAACGGTGCCCGATGACGAACGGCGCCAAAGAGAGGGGGAGAAGACGACGGAGGTCACGCAGGAACTGTGCGCGGGCGCGGACGAGCACAGGAGCGAGAGGGAAAGCGACGAGCACAGTGCGCCGCGCACTGTGCCGTTGGCTGGACGGTGCCTGTTCTCACTGCGGCGAGCTTCGGCATCAGCGAGTGCCAGGGGGGGGAGTTAAGGAGGTGGAGACGAGGATGGTGGCGAGGGGTGGCATGCTTTGGCCGGCATGGCAGCGAGCACGCGCTCAACAGAGCGCTGGCGGCACGCAGAGCGCGCGTATTGCATGCCAGCACACTCGGACGAACGCGGTCACCGCGTGAACCGTGACATCAGGCCACCCTAAGCACTAACCAAGATGTCTGGCGTGTAGTCCTTCGTTAACTGAGGTGTTACCATGGTTTGGCTAGGATCCAGGTGCAGTAGAAATGAATTTGTACTACCGACAAGTTACTGGACAGTAACTTTGGAGAGTTACTATGGTCAAACCACCGGGAGTTAGGGGCTCATCTTTGGGGTTTTACTAACACTTACTAAGGTAAATAGGCACAGGAAGAACCAGCTACAATGGAGCTAGTAAAAAGGTAGTTGCCGTAGAAACTACCATTTCTGTCCAGAAATGACTTTATTTTCTGTAGCCAAAATATTCCAAAGAGTAGTGAAATATTCTTGCTTAGAAAGGTGCCCTAGGGTCCAAAGAATAATTGGGATTTTTCTCAGGATTTTTGGGGCAAGAAAAATTAGGGTTGCTTTGGAGCTCAAAGGGCTAGCTAGGGTTTTGGAGGTCAAAATGAATATTTTCCATTTAAGAAAGATATTCCAAACAATATTTTTGGGTTGAACCAGAGGTGAAATGATGGTTTTGAGGAGGAGAGGTAACACTTGGGTGAAAATCAAGGGGTACCCAAGTGGTTAAGTCCAAATGAAATAATTCAAAACCAACTCAACTGAAAATCAAGCAAAGAAAAGAGGGCAAAAACTAGGCTGTCATATAAGGAAATAAATAATAACTTTATTATTGCCTCTAGGGCATATTTCCTTCAGTAAGATGTCTTCACACTTAGGTCCTTGAGCGAGAGCACATGCCCTAAGCATGTCTTCGAGTATTTGATTTACTCGCTCCGTCTGGCCATCTATCTGAGGGTGATAAGTAATACGTCTCCAATGTATCTATAATTTTTGATTGTTCAATGCTATTATATTATCCATCTAGGATGTTTTATATGCATTTATATGCTATTTTATATGATTTTTGTGACTAACCTATTAACCTAGAGCCCAGTGCCAGTTTCTGTTTTCTCCTTGTTTTTGAGTTTTACAGAAAAGGAATACCAAACGGAGTCCAATTGACGTGCCAATTTTTGATGATTTTTTATGGACCAAAAGAAGCCCCTGGAATGAAAGAGTTGGGCCAGAAGAGTCCCGGTCTGCCCACGAGGGTGGGGGCACGCCCACCCCCTCGGCACGCCCCCCTATCTCGTGGATAGCCAGGAGACCTTCCTGACTTGTTCCCGACGCCAAAAATTCCTATAAATACTGAAACCTCCAGAAAATAACCTAGATCAGGAGTTCCGCTGCCGCAAGCCCTGTAGCCACCAAAAACCAATTGGGGCCCTGTTCCGGCACCTTGCCGGAGGGGGGTCCCTCACCGGTGGCCATCTTCATCATCCCGGTGCTCTCCATGACGAGGAGGGAGTAGTTCACCCTCGGGGCTGGGGTATGTACCAGTAGCTATGTGTTTGATCTCTCTCTCTCTCTCTCTCTCGTGTTCTTGATATGGCACGATCTTGATGTATCGCGAGCTTTGCTATTATAGTTGGATCTTATGATGTTTCTCCCCCTCTACTCTCTTGTAATGGATTGAGTTTTCCCTTTGAAGTTATCTTATCGGATTAAGTCTTTAAGGATTTGAGAACACTTGATGTATGTCTTGCATGTGCTTATCTGTGGTGACAATGGGATATTCACGTGATCTACTTGATGTATGTTTTGGTGATCAACTTGCGGGTTCAGTGACCTTGTGAACTTATGCATAGGGGTTGGCACACATTTTTGTCTTGACTCTCCGGTAGAAACTTTGGGGCACTCTTTGAAGTACTTTGTGTTGGTTGAATAGATGAATCTGAGATTGTGTGATGCATATCGTATAATCATACCCATGGATACTTGTGGTAACATTGGAGTATCTAGGTGACATTAGGGTTTTGGTTGATTTGTGTCTTAAGGTGTTATTCTGGTACGAACTCTAGGATAGATCGAACGGAAAGAATAGCTTTGTGTTATTTTACTACGGACTCTTGAATAGATCGATCAGAAAGGATAACTCTGAGGTGGTTTCGTACCCTACAATAATCTCTTCATTTGTTCTCCGCTATTAGTGACTTTGGAGTGACTCTTTGTTGCATGTTGAGGGATAGTTATACGATCCAATTATGCTATTATTGTTGAGAGAACTTGCACTAGTGAAATTATGAACCCTAGGACTTGTTTCCTATCATCGCAATACCATTTACACTCACTTTTATCATTAGTTACCTTGCTGTTTTTATTATTTCAGATTACAAAAACCTATATCTATTATCTATTTTGCACTTGTATCACCATCTCTTCGCTGAACTAGTGCACCTATACAATTTACCATTGTATTGGGTGTGTTGGGGAGACAAGAGACTATTTGTTATTTGGTTGTAGGGTTGCTTGAGAGAGACCATCTTCATCCTACGCCTCCCACGGATTGATAAACCTTAGGTCATCCACTTGAGGGAAATTTGCTACTGTCCTACAAACCTCCGCACTTGGAGGCCCAACAACGTCTACAAGAAGAAGGTTGCGTAGTAGACATGAAGCTCTTTTCTGGTGCCGTTGCTGGGGAGGTGAGTGCTTGAAGGTATATCTTTATATCTTGCAATCGAATCTTTTAGTTTCTTGTTTTATCACTAGTTTAGTTTATAAAAGAAAACTACAAAAAAATGGAATTAAGGGTGCTTCATATGCTTCATCTTTTTAATGTCTTTCGTGAAAATGATGGGAATGAAAATTGTGCTCAAGTACTAGAAGAAGAATTACATAGAATGCTCGGCATAAAATATGTGAATGATGAGCATGATTGAAATGTTGTTAGTATGAATTCTTTGAATACCTATGATGCTAATGAGATGCAAAGCCACAAGCTTGGGGATGCTATGTTTGATGAAGATGATATTTTTTGTCCCCCAAGTTTTGATGAGCAAATTTATTATGGTAAAAGCATGCCTCCTATTTATGATGATTATTGTGATGACACGTATGCCATAAAGAATAAACATAACCATGAAACTTGTCATCATGATTTTAATTTTCAATTGGATTATGCTTCACATGTTAGTTATTTTGTTGGCTTTGCTTCCACTACTATTGATGAGAATAAATTTGCTTATGTGGAGAGTAGTAAAATTTCTATGCAAGTAGATCATGAAAATAATGCTTTATGTGATGGTTATATTGTTGAATTCATTCATGATGCTACTGAATATTATTATGAGGGAGGAATATATGCTTGTAGGAGTTGCAATGATATTAAGTTTCCTCTCTATGTGCTTAAAGTTTTAAAGTTATGCTTGTTTTGCCTTTCTATGCTAGTTGATTATTGTTCCCATAAGTTGTTTGCTCACAAAATCCCTATGGATATAAAGTGGGTTAGACTTAAATGTGTTAGTAACATTCTTCATGGTGCTCCGTTTATGTTTCAATTCTTATCTTTTATGCGAGCATCATTGAAATCATCATGCCTAGCTAAAAGGTATTAAAGAAAAGCACTTGTTGGAAGAAAACCCAATATTCACCTTTACTGATTTTGTGTGTTAACATGATTATGCTACTATAGTAATCATGTTTTATAGCTTTTGTTTCAATAAAGTGCCAAGTAAGACCTTTAGGATAGCTTACGGTGATAGTTGTGTTGATCCTGCTGAAAATCAGAAACTTTTGCACCCAGTAAATTAGTTTTGATAATTCACAGAAACGTTCTTTTGAACTGGTACATTTTGCTCTGGATTGGTACACAAATTGCTCAGGTTTTCCTAATTTGGTAGAATTGTTTGAGTTACATAAGTATTCGAGAGTTACAGATTACTACAGACTATTCTATTTTTGACAGATTCTGTTTTCTATGTGTTGTTTGCTTATTTTGATGAATCTATGAGTAGTATCGGAGGGTATGAATCATAGAGAAGTTGGAATACTGTGGATATTACACCAATAAATTTAGAATGAGTTCACAACAGTACCTAAGTGGTGGTTTATTTTCTTATACTAACGGAGCTTACGAGTTTTCTGTTGAGTTTTGTGTTGTGAAGTTTTCAAGTTTTGGGTAAAGATTCGATGGACTATGGAATAAGGAGTGGCAAGAGTCTAAGATTTGGGATGCCCAAGGCACCCCAAGGTAATATTCAAGTACAACCAAGAGCCTAAGCTTGGGGATGCCCTGGATGGCATCCCCTCTTTCGTCTTCGTTCATCCGTAACTTTACTTGGAGCTATATTTTAATTCACCACATGATATGTGTTTTGCTTGGAGCGTCATTTTGTTTTGTTTTGTTTTGCTTGCTATTTGAATAAAATACCAAGATCTGAAATTCTTAAATGTTATAGAGTCTTCACATAGTTGCATAATTATTCGACTACTCATTGATCTTCACTTATACCTTTTGGAGTAGTTTGTCATTTGCTCTAGTGCTTCACTTATATCCTTTTAGAGCACGGCCGTGGTTTTATTTTGAAGAAATAGATGATTTCTCATGCTTCACTTATATTATTTTGAGAGTCTTTTATAACAGCATGGTAATTTTCTTAGGTTATGAATTTTAGTCCTAAAGTGATGGGCATCCAAGATAGGTATAATAAGAACTTACATATAAAGTGCATTGAATACTATGAGAAGTTTGATTCTTTATGATTGTTTTGAGATATGAAGATGGTGATATTAGAGTCATGCTAATGGAGTAGTTGTGAATTTGAGAGATAGTCGTGTTAAAGTTTGTGATTCCCGTAGCATGCACGTATGGTGAACCATTATGTGATGAAGTTGGAGCATGATTTATTTATTGATTGTCTTCCTTATGAGTGGAGGTCGGGATCGCGCGATGGTTAACTCCTACCAACCCTTCCCCTAGGAGCATGCATGTAGTACTTTGTTTTGATGACTTGTAGATTTTTGCAATAAGTATGTGAGTTCTTTATGACTAATGTTGAGTCCATGGATTATATGCACTCTCACCCTTCCACCATTGCTAGCCTCTCATGTGCCGCGCAACTCTCACCGGTACCATAAACCCACCATATACCTTCCTCAAAACAGCCACCATACCTACCTATTATGGCATTTCCATAGCCATTCCAAGATATATTGCCATGCAACTTTCCACCGTTCCGTTTATTATGACACGTTTTATCATTGTCATATTGCCTTGCATGATCATGTAATTGGCATCGTATTTGTGGCAAAGCCACCTTTCATAATTCTTCCATACATGTCACTCTTGATTCATTGCACATCCCGGTACACTGCCGGAGGCATTCACATAGAGTCATATTTTGTTCTAAGATTGAGTTGTAATTTTTGAGTTGTAAGTAAATAAAAGTGTGATGATCTTCATTATTAGAGCATTGTTCCGGTGAGGAAAGGATGATGGAGACTATGATTCCCCCACAAGTCGGGATGAGACTCCGGACGAACAAAAAATAAAAAAAAAGTGAAAAAATAGGCCAAAAAAGAGAAGGCCCAAAAAAACAAAAAAACAAAAAAAACAAAAAAATGAGAGAAAAAGAGAGAAGGGACAATGTTACTATCCTTTTACCACACTTGTGCTTCAAAGTAGCACCATGATCTTCATGGTAGAGAGTCTCCAATGTTGTCACTTTCATATACTAGTGGGAATTTTCATTATAGAACTTGACTTGTATATTCCAATGATGGGCTTCCTCAAAATGCCCTAGGTCTTCGTGAGCAAGCGAGTTGGATGCACACCCACTTAGTTTCTTTTTGAGCTTTCATACACTTATAGCTCTAGTGCATCCGTTGCATGGCAATCCCTACTCAATCACATTGATATCTACTGATGGGCATCTCCATAGCCCGTTGATACGCCTAGTTGATGTGAGACTATCTTCTCCTTTTTGTCTTCTCCACAACTACCATTCTATTCCACCTATAGTGCTATGTCCTTGGCTCACACTCATGTATTGCGTGAAGATTGAAAAAGTTTGAAAATACTAAAGTATGAAACAATTGCTTGGCTGAAACCAAGGTTGTGCATGACTAAATACTTTGTGAGATAAAGATAGAGCATAGCCAGACTATATGATTTTGTAGGTATAACTTTCTTTGGCCATGTTATTTTGAGAAGACATGATTGCTTTGTTAGTATGCTTGAAGTATTATTATTTTTATGTCAATATTAAACGTTTGTCTTGAATCTTATGGATCTGAACATTCACGCCACAATAAAGAAAATTACATTGATAAATATGTTAGGTAGCATTCCACATCAAAAGTTCTGTTTTTATCATTTACCTACTCGAGGACGAGCAGGAATTAAGCTTGGGGATGCTTGATAAGTCTCCAACGTATTTATAATTTTTGATTGTTCCATGCTATTATATTATCCATCTAGGATGTTTTATATGCATTTATATGCTATTTTATATGACTTTTGGGACTAACCTATTAACCTAAAGCCCAGTGCCAGTTTCTGTTTTCTCCTTGTTTTTGAGTTTTACAGAAAAGGAATACCAAACGGAGTCCAATTGACGTGCCAATTTTTGATGATATTTTATGAACCAAAAGAAGCCCTTGGAGTGAAAGAGTTGGGCTAGAAGAGTCCCGGGCTGCCCACGAGGGTGGGGGCACGCCCACCCCCCTTGGACGCGCCCCCCTGTCTAGTGGACAACCGTGAGACCTCCCTAACTTGTTCCCGACACCGAAAATTCCTATAAATACTGAAACCTCCAGAAAATAACCTAGATCAGGAGTTCCGCCGTCGCAAGCCTCTGTAGCAACCAAAAACCAATCGGGGCCCTGTTCTGGCACTTTGCCGGAGGGGGATCCCTCACCGGTGGCCATCTTCATCATCCCGACGCTCTCCATGACGAGGAGGGAGTAGTTCACCCTCGAGGCTGAGGGTATGTACCAGTAGCTATGTGTTTGATCTCTCTCTCTCTCTCTCTCTCTCTCTCTCTCTCTCTCTCTCTCGTGTTCTTGATATGACACGATCTTGATGTATCGCGAGCTTTGCTATTATAGTTGGATCTTATGATGTTTCTCCCCCTCTACTCTCTTGTAATGGATTGAGTTTTCCCTTTGAAGTTATCTTATCGGATTAAGTCTTTAAGGATTTGAGAACACTTGATGTATGTCTTGCATGTGCTTATCTGTGGTGACAATGGGATATTCACGTGATCTACTTGATGTATGTTTTGGTGATCAACTTGCGGGTTCAGTGACCTTGTGAACTTATGCATAGGGGTTGGCACACATTTTTGTCTTGACTCTCCGGTGGAAATTTTGGGGCACTCTTTGAAGTACTTTGTGTTGGTTGAATAGATGAATCTGAGATTGTGTGATGCATATCGTATAATCATACCCACGGATACTTGTGGTGACATTGGAGTATCTAGGTGACATTAGGGTTTTGGTTGATTTGTGTCTTAAGGTGTTATTCTAGTACGAACTCTAGGATAGATCAAACGGAAAGAATAGCTTCGTGTTATTTTACTACGAACTCTTGAATAGATCGATCAGAAAGGATAACTTTGAGGTGGTTTCGTACCCTACAATAAGCTCTTCGTTTGTTCTCTGCTATTAGTGACTTTGGAGTGACTCTTTGTTGCATGTTGAGGGATAGTTATACGATCCAATTATGTTATTATTGTTGAGAGAACTTGCACTAGTGAAAGTATAAACCCTAGGCCTTGTTTTGAAGCATTGCAATACCGTTTGTGCTCACTTTATCATTAGTTACCTTGCTGTTTTTATATTTTTAGATTACAAAAACCTATATCTATCATCCATATTGCACTTGTATCACCACCTCTTCGCCGAACTAGTGCACCTATACAATTCACCATTGTATTGGGTGTGTTGGGGACACAAGAGACTCTTTGTTATTTGGTTGCAGGGTTGCTTGAGAGAGACCATCTTCATCCTACGCCTCCCATGGATTGATAAACCTTAGGTCATCCACTTGAGGGAAATTTGCTACTGTCCTACAAACCTCTGCACTTGGAGGCCCAACAACGTCTACAAGAAGAAGGTTGCATAGTAGACATCAATAAGCTGTGCTATATTTCGATGATGTCCCCAAGGATTGATGAAGACGTGACCAGAATGCTGAGGTAAAAGGGATCCTCGATCTGAGGTGATAGTTCTAGGTACGCCATGCAAACTAACGATTCGGGACACATAGAGTTGAGCCAGTTGATTTGCACGGTATGTGGTCCATATAGGAATGAAATGGGCCACTTTGGTTAGCATGTCCACCATGACCCATATAGAGTTGTTTCCATGAGGGGTGGTTGGAAGACCGGTGATAAAGTCCATGCAGACATCGTCCCATTTCCATTGTGGAACGGGCAAAGGTTAAAGTAGCCCGACGGGTTTTTGATGTTCCGCCTTAACCCTATTGCATATATCGCAGCAGGCGACGAAGTATTCAATATCCTTCTTCATTCCATCCCACCAAAACGTTTGCTTGAGGTCCTCGTACATTTTGGTACCTCCGGGGTGCATCGAGTATGAGGACTCGTGTGCTTCTGTCAATATCTTTTTCCTCAACTCTTCCACTTTGGGTACACATATTCGTCCTCGAAATCATAGGGTACCCTGCTCATCCATCAGGAAATCTTGAGTCTTGTGGTCTTTTATCCGGGTGACTTGGTGTTGCAGGAACTTATCTCCTGACTGAGCTTTGCGAATTTCTTCTTCAAGAGTGGGAGTGACTACCATCACATTGGTGCAGTCAGCCTCCACAATAGTCAAATTGAGTTGGGCCATCTCTTCTTGCAGCTCGGGAGGCAAAGATGTCACTAATGCATTGACTATGGCTGGCTTGCGGCTGAGAGCATCTGCGACCACGTTAGCTTTACCCGGGTGATAGTTTATCCCGAGGTCATAATCCTTGACCAACTCAAGCCATCTTCTTTATTGAAGATTCAAATCAGGTTGAGTAAATATGTACTTGAGACTTTTGTGGTCGGTGAATATTTGGCACCGCTTGCCAATGAGATAGTGCCTCCAAATTTTTAGTGCATGCACAATGGCTGCTAGTTCCAAGCCATGAGTAGGATAATTTCCTTCATGTGGTCGTAGCTGTCAGGATGCATAAGCCACAACCTTGTCATCTTGCATGAGTACGCATCCTAGGTCCTTTCGGGATGCATCACAGTATACAACAAAGCTTCGATAGATGTCTGGGAGTGTCAACATGGGTGCTGAGGTCAAACGAGTCTTTAATTCGTTAAAGCTATTCTCACAATCTTCTGACCATCTGAACTTTTGGTCTTTCTTGAGAAATTCTGTCATGGGCTTAGCAATCTTGGAGAAACCTTCAATGAATCGACGGTAATAACAATAAGCCCTAGAAACTTCCAATTTCAGTCACTGACGTGGGTGTTGGACATTTTAGCACATCCTTAATCTTGCTTGGATCCACAGCTATTCCTTCGATAGAGAGTATGTGCCCCAAAAATCCAATATGCTTAAGCCAAAATTCGCGCTTGCTAAATTTTGCATATAACTGGTGGTCACGAAGCCTTTGCAATACTGCTCGGAGATGTTGTTTATGCTCTTCTTCTCCTTTGGAGTATATGAGAATATCATCGATAATGACCACCACAGATTTGTCCAAGAAGTCCATGAAACTTTGTTCATCATATGCATGAAGAAGGCAGGAGCATTGGCCAGCCTGAATGACATAACTGTGTATTCATATAGACCGTAATGAGTGGTGAATGTGGTATTAGGAATATCTTCTTTCCTGATCTTGAGTTGATGATACCCGATCCTTAAATCAATCTTGGAAAAGATTTGAGCTTTATGCAATTGATCGAACAAATCATCAATTCTGGGGAGCGGGTACTTGTTCTTGATAGTAACATCGTTGAGCTGAGGATAGTCTATGCACATCTGAAGACTACCATCCTTCTTGTTCACGAATATGGCAGGTGACCACCAGGGCCAAGAACTGGGGCGGATGTATCCTTTCTTGAGCATTTCATCGAGTTGTTTCTTTAGCTCAACCAACTCGGATGAAGGCATCCGGTAATATTTCTTGTATATGGGTGTCGTTCATGGCACGAGATCAATGGCAAACTCGAGCACCCGGTCTGGTGGAATTCCTGGTAATTCTTTGGGGAATACATCTCGAAACTCACTGACCACTGGTATTAATTCCACATCTAAGGATATTGCTGCAAAAATCATTTCCTTTTTAGGCATGATTCTACGAGCCACAAACCTTGCGGTCTGTCCTACCGGATTTGTTAATGTAAATTACCTTGTTGCACATTTATGCAGACCTAATGCTTTGTAAACCAATCCATTCCCAAAATGACACCCAACCTTTCGGATTCAATGACTACCGTACCAGTGTGACAGGGAACATGACTCCAAGAATCCGTACTTCCAAGTCACGACATACCAAATTTGTTTTGAGCATGGATCCCGGGGATTGCACCATCATTCTTTTCTCAAGAATAGAGCAAGAAAACTTGTTTTGTGCAAAAAAACTCCGTGAAATAAAAGAATTGGAAGCCCCCGAGCCGAATAAAATTACTGGGTATGTTACTAACAGGGAACATACCGATGACCACTTCGGGGTTTTCTTGGGCTTCTTAAGTGGAGAGATGATGCACCTGGCCTAGGATCAGCTCCTCCTCGGTGTATGATTCCACATGGTTGACTTGAGACTTGAGGGGTGCATTTAGCTTGTTGTTTTTGGGACACTGTTTTGCATAGTGTCTGATCTACCCACAAGAGAAACATGTGTTGCTGCACTGGTATTCTTCCCGGATAGGATTGGTCACAATGTCCTTGACTTGGTTGTTGGTCTTGTTGGCATTCTGCTGCCAGGTTGGTTTGAACTCAAACTAAGGCTGCTGCCAGGTATGATCCTTCTGCACTGGCTGTCCATCCTTCTTAGGTTCGAACTTGCGTTTATGGTGATTATAAGCGGCTTTATTGTCGTGAACGAGCTTGTGCTCCCTTTCTGCGATGAGGGCCTTGTTCACCAAAGTCTGGAAGTCGGGGAAATCAAACATGCTGAGTGTGCATCAGTGCTGGTTGAGTCCTCCAAGGAATCAATCGATCTTCCTCTCTTCAGTGGCCACATCATAGAGGGAATAACGAGCCAAGTGATTGAATTTATGCATGTACTCACTCACTGACAGGTTTCCTTGAGTGAGAGCAAGGAACTCACGCTGCTTGACTTTCATGATACCGACGGGAATGTGGTACTTGCGGAAAATGTCCTTGAATTTATCCCAAGTGATCTCATCGTCCGCATGCCACATAGCTTTAGTATTATCCCACCATATAGCGGCAGATCCTTCAAGATAATGTGTAGCAAATGGAACTTTGTCGGCTTCAGTGCGGGCAATTTCAAGCTTCCTCTCAATAGTCCGCAACCAATCATCGGCTTCCAAAGGATCGACAACTTGACTGAAACTGGGAGGCTTGGTCCCCCGAAAGTTTGATAGTTTGGAGTGATTGCCATACTGATTTCCATTATTCCCAACCATAGCCTGTTGGCATGGAGCCGGGAGACTATCTTGACTTGATCCTCCCCGGCAACAGCGCCAGAAATTCCTTTTGATGTCTGCTAGAACTATGTCGGTATTTCCCCAAAGAGGAAGGGATGATGCAGTATAGCGGCGGTAGGTATTTCCCTCAGTGATGAGACCAAGGTTATCGAATCAGTAGGAGAACCTCCTCACAGCACATAAACAACACCTGCACACAAATAACAAATACTCGCAACCCGACGTGTTAAAGGGGTTGTCAATCCCTTTCGGATACGATGCCTCAAGATAGGCATAATAACGTGAGGTAAAAGTGGTAGATAGGATAAATAGATCACGGAACAAATAAATTACAATAAGGTATTTTTGTATTTTTGGTTTAATAGATCTGAAAATAAATGCAAAGGAAAATAGATCGCAAAGGAAAATATGATGAAAAGAGACCTGGGGGCCGTAGGTTTCACTAGTGGCTTCTCTCAAGAAAAATAGCAAATGGTGGGAAAACAATTACTGTTGGGTAATTGATAGAACTTCAAATAATCATGACGATATCCAGGCAATGATCATTATATAGGCATCACGTCCAAGATTAGTAGACCGACTCCTGCCTGCATCTACTACTATTACTCCACACATCGACCGCTATCCAGCATGCATCTAGTGTATTAAGTTCATGGAGAAACAGAGTAATGCAATAAGAACATGATGTAGACAAGATCTATTTATGTAGAAATAGACCCCATCTTGTTAGCCTTAATAGCAATGATACATACGTGTTGTTTCCCTTTTTGTCATTGGTATCAAGCACCGTAAGATCGAACCCATCACAAAGCACCTCTTCTCATTGCAAGATAAATAGATCAAGTTGGCCAAACAAAACCCAAATATCAGAGAAGAAATACGAGGCTATAATCAATCGTGCATATAAGAGATCAGAAGACTCAAATAACTTTCATGGATAAAAACACAGATCTGATAATAAACTCAAAGTTCATCGGACCCCAACAAACACACCGCAAAAAGACTTACATCATATGGATCTCCAAGAGACCATTGTAGTGATAATCAAGAGAGAGAGAGAGAGGAAACCATCTAGCTACTAACTACGGACCCGTAGGTCAACAAAGAACTACTCACGCATCATCGGAGAGGCACCAATGGACATGATGCACCCCTCCGTGATGGTTTCTAGATTGGATCTGGTGTCACTGGACTCTGTAGCGGCTGGAATTGATTTTCGTCAACTCTCCTAGGGTTTCTGGAATATTGGGGGTATTTACAGAGCAAAGAGGTGGTTCAGGGGGCACCTGAGGTGGGCACAACCCACCAGGCGCGCCTGGCCGCGCCTGGCCTTCCAGCATACGGTGGGTTGTGCTCCCCTGAGCACACCAGCAGTGCTTTCTCGCCCATTGGATGTCTTTCGCCCAAAAATCCACAAAAAGTTCCACTGCGTTTGGACTCCGTTTGATATTGATTTCCTGCGATGTAAAAAACATGCGAAAACGAAGAATCGCACCTTTGGCATCGTGTCAATAGGTTAGTGCAAAAAATGATATAAAATGACTATAAAATGATTGTAAAGCATCCAAGAATGATAATATAACAGCATGGAACAATAAAAAATTATGGATACGTTGGAGACGTATCAGCATCCCCAAGCTTAATTCCTGCTCGTCCTCGAGTAGGTAAATGATAAAAACAGAAATTTATGGAATGTTGCCTATCATGTTCATCACATATTATTTTCTTTATAGCATGGACATTTGGACTTTTATATGGTTCAAAGCAATAGTCTAGTTTTGACACGAAGACTTTAATACTCAAGCATACCAACAAGCAACCATGTCTTTCAAAATATCAACACTAAAGCAAGTTATCCCTAGCCCATTATGCTCAACCATTGATCCATTCATGAAACACACTCGAATATTAGCTACACCCAATGCTCAAATACGATCATAGTGCCTCTTAGTTGGTGCTTTATAAGAGAAGATGGAGACTCAAATTCAAAATAAAAATTGCATAAGTAAAAGAAAGGCCCTTCACAGAGGGAAGTAGGGATTTGTAGAGGTGTCAGAGCTCAAAGTTTAAATTGAGAGATAAATACATTTTTTAGAGGCATACTTTTCCCACCAACGAAAACGACTTAGAGCTCCCAACACTTTCCATGCTAGATACATCATAGGCGGTTCCTAAACAAAAAATAAAGTTTATTCATTTTTCCACCTTTACTTTCACTTTCCATGGCTTGTTCGTATCCACGGGTGCCCTCCATACCAACACTTTCCAAGGAATTTAAGGTATTAAGCTACACTATCATAAAAATGAAAAAATAGAGAAAAACAATATACTTCATGGCACGTTCTCGATGCCTTGACTAGCAAATGGATGAAGTGGTGCAAGGGAGGTAGGAATCTGCATCCAGTTGCATAATTGATACTTTAATGATTGTTGATAGATAGTAGTTGTTGGGTTTGTGTGTGTAGAAATATACATCAGGTAATACTTCCCTTCATGTTTATACACCAAGATATCAGTAAGTAGAGGCAACATCCTTGGCCTCAGTTAAAAAGCATCGTCGAACTAGTTAATAAATCCCTTGTGCCCCAATGTTTTCTAGTGTGGTTGTCAAGCTCACTAGATTCTAGTTTACAACAAGTTATGAACCTATAATGTGTTTGGAAGTATTTAGGTATTTTAGGAATAACTTAATTGGAAACAAAATTTCGTATAAAAGAAGCTTGGAGAGTTTATTATGTGGAGAAATCGAACCAGAGTTCATAAGTTCACTAGTAGCATCTCTCGAAGCAGTAGTGTCACATAAATGAAACATAGGTTTGTGTTACGACCAATAAACTTTCTCATGACAAAACATAGCAAACTAGAAGGGCTCGACGTGCTTCACTACGCTGCCGGTGTTATTGAGATTCCACACACGCACAAAAAGGTTTGACACACATGGGAGACGATGGAGTGTGTTTTCTTATTTTATAATGTGGTGTTTTGGTAGGCCCTTTCCTGATGGTGTGATTTTGTGGTATCTGCTAATTGACCTACACACATGTTGCACTGGTGGTTACTTGTACTATAGCAATGGGAATGTGTTGCATGTTAGTACTTCTCTTTTTAGACGATGTCAAGTTGGTTGACGTAGATTTGTTCACCCGGTCAAAATCTTGACCAAATTCAAAGTTGGACATCCCAATTGACCAAGAGAGCTTCAAACTTAGAGAGTATAATGAATTTAAAGATGTTGGATCATGTTATAAAGCCGGTAAATTCATAGTTCTAATAGACTGACATACATCTCATCTAATAACAGATACTTCACCTAGGGTGCCCGAAACCCTCGTGAATTCAAATCAAGTTTTTGCAATAGGCATGATGCTATGTGGGTGAAAGAATCCATACCACCACATTTCTGTTACGCTTTAAAGGCAAAACCCCCGTGTCCTTTTTGGAGGGTTATTTCCGACCATATCTGACCCCTCCGACTGGGGAATTCAAATAAATCATTATCACCATCATTGGAGCATCAAGAGGAACACATTAATCCAAGTCATCTTCACCATCTCCATCAAGAATTTCATCACCTGCACAACTGGTGTAAATCAATTATCATTATTACTTGTCAGTGTTAAATTGATTAGAGTTTCAGGTTGTCATATTTATCGCCACACATTTCTTTATGTTCAACTTGTTTTATTTGTTTCCTTTGTTTTTGGGACGGATGGTGTACTATCTTGGTTTGGCTGCATTTGTTTACTTATTATTATTATTATTATTATTATTATTATTATTATTATTATTATTATTATTATTATTATTATTATTATTATTATTATCATCATCATCTTCACCATCTCCATCAAGAATTTCATCACCTGCACAACTGGTGTAAATCAATTATCATCATTACTTGTCAGTGTTAAATTGATTAGAGTTTCAGGTTGTCATATTTATCGCCACACATTTCTTTATGTTCAACTTGTTTTATTTGTTTCCTTTGTTTTTTGGGCCGGATGGTGTACTATCTTGGTTTGGCTGCATTTATTTACTTCTTATTATTATTATTATTATTATTATTATTATTATTATTATTATTGTTGTTGTTATTATTATTATTATTATTATTATTATTATTATTATTATTATTATTACCTTGAAATTCCAACATCACAAATCACTTCATTACAACGCCTTTCATCACTTGGAGTGAAGGATTGATATTTTTATACTTACCAATGCCTTCCACTCATCGCCGGATCGATACATTTATTTATTAAAATATCACTATTGAACCCGTACACTTGTTTGACATACTTGGTTGCTTTGACACATAGCTACATCACATAGGACGCCATGTTCCTACTAGCCCAATGTTCCCTTCCTTTGAATATTCCTCTTTGTGCAATCCCTTTCTCTTATCTTTGAAGTTTCATGCGTGGAAGGCATAAAAAAGAGGAGAATGTGCTACCTTTAGAAGATTTCAGTGAGTTAGTCTATAAAAGTAGTGGGTTTTATATAAATTTAACAAAAAATGACGAGAGTTGAAGCCCGCCAACAACTGAGGTTGTCATTTTGATGTTCAATCTCCCATGCGTGAAGTTCCCCGCAAAGAGCACTACCATGCAAAAAGATGGTCTGGATACCCCAATATGTTTTACTGTGTAATGTATAATAATTTATTTGACTATTTTGATAAAAACGGTCGTCATTACTGGACCGACCAACTAAATAATTGTCAAAGGTGCGCAAATTTTGTTTTCTCATTATGCCAACCACCCATGTTGACGCGTGTACTCATAATGGGCTCTCAAACCACTATCACTTACATGCCAACTTTGCCTTGTTGGTTCGCAGAATTTTTAAAACACAATAATAGAAAAAACCATAGGAATAGAGTCCGAATGAATTCTTATGAGAAAATCCTAAAGATTTCAATCAATCTACGTACGCATCAAACGATAATCATAAAAAAGTCATAAAAATCAATGGAATTTCTTTAAATCAAAAGAGGCCAAAAATGCTTAGGGCACATTCTTGATCGACAAAATTCACATAATAACGGGTTCAATTATACCAAGGAACAAAAGCATTGGTTTCATTATTCATTTCATTCTACACCATCGGTTTCTAAATATAAGACGTCTCAGCACTTCAATTTAATCTGCCAAATTGTTTTACCTCATAGGATTCCAATTCGGTCGGTTTGATGGTTTGACGCGTCAATATTTGCCTGGCGCCGGTCTGGGAAAACCCACCCCAAAACCAACTCATCTCAACTGCGAAACAGAACTCGCCTTCTTCCTCTCCCCGATCCCCAATTCCCCAACACCTAACCCTAGCCCAAGAGCCGCCGGCGCGATGCTCCGCTCTCCCGGCCACTCCCCTCGCCAGCTCACCCCGTCGCCCTCCCCCGCCCCGTCCACCCCTCGCCCCGCCTCCCCCACCCCGTCCTCCGCCTCCGCCTCGGCGTCCACCCTCGCCACCACCTCCTCCAAGCGACGCCGCCCGGAGGTGCTCGACGAGGACAGCTACGTCGTCGCCATCGAGCGCATCATCGAGCGCGACTTCTTCCCCGACCTTCCCCGCCTCCGCGACCGCCTCGACTGGCTCCAGGCCGTGCGCTCCCGGGACCCGCTCCTCCTCCGCGACGCCCAGCTCAAGATCCTCGATCGCCGCCGCCGTCTCCAGCGCAACGGGCCCCTCCCCACCCCGACGCCCGCCACCTCCACCGCGCTCCGCTCACCGTCCTTCCTCGCGACCCCCGCCGTCGCCCCCTCCACCACAGGCGACCCCGAGGAGGAGGACGAGGACGTCTCTGCCGCGCTCTCGCTTGACGACTTCTTCCGCCGCTACACCAGCGAGGACAACGAATCCTTCTCGCGCATCCTCGAGAAGGTCAACCACCGCCGCCGCGAGCGCTATGCCCACCTCCTGGAGCCTGGCGAGGTGGCGGATAAACAGCTGTTGGAGGATGCTAAGCGCGACAGAATAACTGATGGTTATGGTACATCTGGGCAGCCACCAAGCACGTTGGAGGGTGCCAAGTTTACGGCCAAGAACCTGCTCATGTACCACCCGGCCGACCGAGGGGAAGCGCCCCTCACTGATGAGGAGCTTGCCGTGCGGCTAAAGGGGCTCACCAAGGAGATCGACAAGTCAAACACCAGGTTACATGGGAAGGCTCTTGCTGAAGACGGGAGACCGAAAGAGGAGGAGGCAGCCGCCATACTGTATGCTCTAGTTGCAGGATCCACTCCTGGAGGAATGGCGTACAATGATCCTGACAAAGGAAAGAAGTATGATTTGGAGGATCTAAGGAAGACACCAAACCCGTTTTACATTGAATCAGGGAAGAAAGCAGACAATGGGTACAGTTTTGTGAAGACACCATCGCCAGCACCTGGTGTGGATGAGTCCCCTTTCATGACATGGGGTGAGATTGATGGAACACCACTGAGGTTGGATCCTGACGAGACACCAGGGGGTAGTGAGAGGTCACATTTCAAGATCCCACCTCCACCTGTTCGAGATGTGAAGGCACACCTGCTGTCCAGGGATGCTGCGAAAAAGATAAAGGCACGAACACATATGTTTCACAAGCCACCATTGCCATCCCCTGTGAGAGGAGGCAGTGCAAGCCCCAGGAATCTGTCTCCTGCAGCACAGAAGTTTGTGAGGAATGCCATCGCAAAATCCACACGAACCATTGATGAGTCTCTCCGTGCAAGTTACAGAGGGTCGACCCCATCTGCAGGCACCCCGAAGACAAGGTTTTCAACGGACCCAGGCTTGGGATCACGGTCTCCTTCGGCAAGAAAGGGTTCCACCCCTCCGTGGTGATTCCAGTAAACCCCAATGTTATATATATCCATTTCATAAACTGATAGATGCTATCCATGTATTGTATCGGGAAAAAATGATGGTAGTTTTTTCAGCTTGGAAATCTTAGAGGGCTTGCCAGGTCATTAAACTATTCTTGCATTTGCATGGCAGGTTCCCTCAGTGTATTGTGATTTACTGATTTCGCAAAGGTCTTACTAAAATATGCCTTGACACCAAATTTCCTGTTTCTATAGTTTACAGGCAGTTTAATCTTATCAGAAAGTAAAATCTAGTCTAGGTTAAATCTCCCTGACCTGAATATTAGAAACCAGAAATGCATATGATATGGTTGCAATAGTGGTGTTACCAAAATAACTTATCGCGCATGTGCAAGATGCAAGACGGTTTGTCATCTTGGGGTTTGTTTGCTTGGCGTGTATTATATAGCGATTATAACAGGTCATATCAGAGTTAAGGAATGACACTTAATTTAATGTTTGTTTGGTAGTTGCACACTTACTCTGTTGTTAGCGGAATATCTAAATTCATAGTAGTCATTTCTTTAGTTCAGTTTGGATTCATGTAGCACATAACGTACACACACTTTCTTCCCATCATTTGATTGGATGACTTGATATATTGGGTCTCAAGTCCCAACTCTGAGGGCCTCTTTGGTTCAAACGATTCTGAAAACGCAGGGGAGAAGTACTTACTAGTGCTTTTCTAGTTATGCTGTGGTCAAGTTTATTGTTCTTCCAGTTATATGATAACGAGATTATGATATATCTCTGGTTTACTAAATTTTATACTATAAATTTCTTTGTGAATGCCCTTGTATTGTGAAGTCCGTTTTGAGCCCCATTTGACCAGGTTAGTATATTAGAAGAAGTAAAACTGGTAGTGGCCTAAGCTATGTGTTGATTCACTGGTTTGCTCTCTGAGGCTGCTTATTTGGGTATGAAAGAGAACTGTTCTTAATTTCATATATATGCTTTGATCTAGAATCTAGCCTATTTTTGTTCACATAGTAGAGGCCAGTATTTACAATTTTATCACCATACAGGCCTTGTTTAGAAAAGCTTGGTTTGGAATTCACAATTAGGATAACCTAGTTAATTACTCTTTACTTGTTATATAGGCCAGCTTGGTTATGTCAATACTGATATTTTGTTCCAAATGCATTATGGGTTGCTGGGTCAACAGTTACATGCTCAGCCTTTTTGGCCTTCTTATTGCGGTGGTATGTTGGCCTTGGCCTTTTTTTTTCCGAGAACACACTTGGTATTTTATTAGAAGAAATTTCACAAAGACACAAACCCCAAAAGAGAAGTCCACTTGTAAGTTAAGAAACAGAGAAAACTAAAGGGTAGAAACAGTGTCTTGGTGAAGAGAATTGAAATGATCCTGACCAAGTGAAATTAACTATGTATGCTCAACTGGATTTGGTGATTTTGTTCTCGCAAAAAAAAAAGAAGAAAGAAAAGGATTGGTTGATTTTGAAACCCACCTTTTGAAGTCTTCATCCATTTTGAGGTTGGACATAAAGCTTTTTGCTTGCTACTACATCATGCTGCTAAAATTTTGTGATCCTAATGCTTTCCTTACCAGAACGCCGTGCATAATTGCTGGACTACTTAACTTCTGGTTATTTTTACAACTCAAAAGAAACTTCTGGTTATTCAGACACCGGGCTCTTATAAGGTCCTAGTTGTAAAATAATGCTGACGTTGGTCAGTGAGCAAGTTAACTGAGTAACCTCCTGGACCGAGCTGACTTTGTATATCTTTGATAACTTCTGTCTCGGCATTTATCTTAGCCAGACTCGGATCAATAAGGAATTTGCTGTAATCACCGTCAGGCTATGGAGTATAATCTTGTTTCAATCAGACTCGAGTCGTCAGGAATCCTTGAATAGAGAGGCCTAGGAATGCTCCAATGTTTTTACTCCAAGTGGATCTTCTTCAAATTGCTTTCTAGATGAATCTTTTTACAATGGTATTGTTCTGCTTCGCGATGCAGCTCATCATTTGGATTATAATGCACCAGCATAACTTGATTGAACATGGACCCCCCTTCTGAAAGAGCTTCCTTCCCTTTAACACATTCTGTGCTACCCATCAAAGGAATGTTTAAGTCTGGGACCTGCAGACATAATTTATTCAAACTATGGTATTCAATCTCACACTAAATGGAATTAGATAATTACTTACCAGCCAAAACATTGTCCAGACATGATACTGTTTCATTTACCAAACCACCACCCTCTACCTCGTTCTTCTGAATATAACGCAGAATCTTTAACTGTGCCAACTGTCAACATCAATTTCTCTACTGATCTATGTGTCTGAAATAGTTTTTTTCTTCCTTTCCTCAGTCATACCAATTTCATTCATGAGATCTAGATGTAACTTTATTGATCTTTCGACCCTCCCTTCAGCCTGTTGTGCTAGTTCTTCAAATATCCAATTCCTCCCCTATACACACATTATGAACATTCAGTGTACCATCATAAATCCATTTCATAAACTTGCATCTGTTCATATTTCCTTACCTTCACACTAGATTCTTTAGTCATGTCATGTATAAGCTAAGTTATCAGCATGCTTCATCGATCCTTTCACCTATCAAAATGTTCTTCTGTTAGAGGGTGCTTACATGTGCTGCTTAGCTATCAAATTTATAAAAGTTCATTTTAAGAATTGACATAAACAAATAATTAATTATTCATACTGGAACATATACCTTCATTAATCCAAATGTGATACGCCCACGGTCTACTTTGTTGTTTGCCTTCACCAGGGCACTTAGAATTTGTTTGTTGTAGTACTTGATCCTTGGTACAACTTTTTGATCTAAGTTGAATGAAACTAGTGTCCACCGAGTCAAAATATAGAATCTGTTATAAATAATCATGTTAGTACATCCACGTTCTTAAGCCTGCAACGCAGTCTGCTAATTCAATTAATAAATTACCTCCAGCAGAGCAGGGCAGCCATGTAGTGTTATGTTAAGCAGTGGATTGTCACGGTTCAGTTTCCTTGCCCCGCTTATTATCTCATCAACGACATATTTTCCCCAATTGACATCTTTCAAATCGGGATAAAGTTATCACCATCATATAAGAACTCCTGTTCACAAAACATTTTTTCTCCACCGGACCAAGTGCAATAGAAAGGTAAAGCATTGCAAATGCTCTCTCCGTGCGTGAAGCGCCTTCCTCGTCTAATTCCAACTCCTTACTTTCTCCCAACAACAGTGCAACAAGTTTAGAACTGTTATTTCTTCAGTTACATGATAAAGTTTTAGTATGCTTCGCACAGCTTTGATTTCACTATGGCTTGGGGCACCTTCACAAACTGGAATATGTGTTGAACCACCCATTTTGTTCCCAGTTATGTTTGTTGTCACAGCTTCTGTAATATGAACTATGTCACAATCATCTACCCCAATTCTCAGGGCACGATCATCAGGCATGACATTAAGCATTAACCAAGCTGAATGATTAAGATCTGTGTGCACCATTTTGTTTATCCACTCAAACTCCTTCAATTCCTAATTTCCTTATTACGCACTGTTGCTTCGCTGATAGTTCAAGATAAGTTTTCTGCAGATCCGATGCTCCGAATCTGCCATGCACCTTGAAATTGTTACCAACACCACCGAATGATCCTTTTGTGCTTCCACAATCTTCTATTGGACATGAGTCCTTAGCAACATCTACTGGGCTGCTACTACTAACAACATCACCACGGATTAACTCTCCCTTATCGTCTTCTTCTTAAGATTTGCCCGTTGCTATCAAAACCTGAACAGTTTTTGTCCAGAGATTACTAATTTGACCTGGCTACAATTCCTTAGCATATCTACCACAAAGATGGAGAATATGTTACCTTAGATGAATGCAGTCCCTCCATTCCATCCACCACCTTGAAATTTCTCCCTCTCCTTCGGGCACATAGCTGTTCTTCGCTTCACTTGGGAGGAGGCGTTTGTTCACAACCAAATGGATAGACTGAATGCACAGGCTCTCCTTTTTACCCCAACTGTTGCACCGACTCTACAGTTAAAAGATCACCAGCAACCAACCACCCAAATTTACTGCACCAGCATTTTGCCACTGCCAGCCAACGGCCTACTTTACGATGCATATCACAGTAACACGTCTGTATATACTGTTGGGAAACGTAGTAATTTCAAAAAAATTCCTACGCACACGCAAGATCATGGTGATGTATAGCAACGAGAGGGGAGAGTGTTGTCTACGTACCCTCGAGACCGGCGAAGCGATCACAACGTAGAGGAAGTAGTCGACGTTCTCCTCGCGATCCGACCGATCCGGCGCCGTTACTCGGCGCCCGAGTTCTTGACACACGACAGCTCGATAACGTCCCTCGTACTCCGATCCAGCCGAGTGTCGAGGGAGAGTTCCGTCAAGACGACGGCGTGGTGACGATCTTGATGTTCTACGGCGCGAGGCTTCGCCTAAGCTTGCGACGATATGACCGAGGTGGAATATGGTGGAGGGGCACCGACACGGCTAAGGAACGATCCGTAGATCAAACTTGTGTGTTCTAGGGTGCCCCTGCCCCGTATATAAAGGAGGGAGGGGGAGGTGCGGCCGGCCCAAGGGAGGCGGCGGAGGAGTCCTACTCCCACCGGAGTAGGACTCCCCTTCCTAGTTGGAGTAGGATTGGGGGAGGAGAAGAAGGAAGGCGCCGCCTCCTTGTCCTATTCGGACTAGGGGAGGCGCGGCCACCCCTGGCCGGCCCTCCTCTTCTCCTCGAGGCCCACTAAGGCCCAATAGCCTCCGGAGGTTCCGTAACCCCGGTTTTCAGTAAAATCCGATTTCACGGAACCATTCGAACTCCAAATATAGGCTTCCAATATATCAATCTTTATGTCTCGACCATTTCGAGACTCCTCGTCATGTCCGTGATCACATCCGGACTCGAACTTCTTCGTACATCAAAATACATAAACTCATAATATAACATCCATCGAAACCTTAAGCGTGCGGACCCTACGGTTCGAGAACAATGTAGACATGACCGAGACACGCCTCTCGGTCAATAACCAACAGCGGGACCTGGATGCCCATATTGGTTCCTACATATTCTACGAAGATCTTTATCGGTCAGACCGCATAACAACATACGTTGTTCCTTTGTCATCGGTATGTTACTTGCCGAGATTCGATCGTCGGTATCCAATACCTAGTTCAATCTCGTTACGCAAGTCTCTTTACTCGTTCCGTAATACATCATCTCACAGCTAACTCATTAGCTGTAATGCTTGCAACGCTTCGGTGATGTGTATTACCGAGAGGGCCCAGAGATACCTCTCCGACAATCGGAGTGACAAAACCTAATCTCAAATACGCCAACCCAACATCCGCCTTTGGATACACCTGTAGTACTCCTTTATAATCACCCGATTCACGTTGTGACGTTTGGTAGCACCAAAGTGTTCCTCCGTAAACGGAGTTGCATAATCTCATAGTTACAGGAACATGTATATGTCATGGATAAAAGCGGTAGCAACATACTAAGCGATCGTGTGCTAAGCTAATGGAATGGGTCATGTCAATCGATCATTCTACTAATGATGTGACCTTGTTAATCAAATAACAACTCCTTGTTCATGGTCGGAAACATAACCATCTTTGATTAACAAGCTAGTCTAGTAGAGGCATACTAGTGACATCTTGTTTGTCTATGCATTCACACATGTATCATGTTTCCGGTTAATACAATTCTAGCATGAATGATAAACATTTATCATGAAATAAGGAAATAAATAATAACTTTATTATTGCCTCTAGGGCATATTTCCTTGATCTCCCACTTGCACTAGAGTCAATAATCTAGATTACATAGTAATGATTCTAACACCCATGGAGTCTTGGTGCTGATCATGTTTTGTTCGTGGAAGAGGCTTAGTCAACGGGTCGCAACATTCAGATCCGTATGTATCTTGCAAATCTCTATGTCTCCCACGGACTAAGTCCGGATGGAATTGAAGCGTCTCTTGATGTGCTTGGTCCTCTTGTGAAATCTGGATTCCTTCGCTAAGGCAATTGCTCAAGATTGTCACGAAGATTTTCATTGGACCCGATGCACTAGGTATGACACCTAGATCGGATATGAACTCCTTCATCCGACTCCTTCATTAGCTGCTTCGAAGCTGCTATGTACTTCGCTTCACATGTAGATCCCGCCACGACGCTTTGTTTAGAACTGCACCAACCGACAGCCCTCCGTTTAGTGTAAATACGATCCGGTCTGCGATTTAGAATCGTCCGGATCGGTGTCAAAGCTTGCATCAACGTAACCGTTTACGATGAGCTCTTTGTCACCTCCATATCGAGAAACATATCCTTAGTCCTTTTCGGTATTTCGGGATGTTCTTGACGCTGTCTAGTGATCCACTCTGGATTACTTTGGTACCTCCTGCTAGGCTTATAGCAAGGCACACATCAGTGCGGTACACAACATTGCATACATGATAGAGCCTATGGCTGAAGCATAGGAACATCTTTCATTTCTCTCTATCTTCTGCAGTGGTCGGGCATTGAGTCTTACTCAACTTCACACCTTGTAACACGTGCAAGAACCCTTTCTTTGCTTGATCCATTTTGAACTTCTTCAAAATTTTGTCAAGGTATGTGCTTTGTGAAAGTCCAATTAAGCGCCTTGATCTATCTCTATAGATCTTAATGCCCAATATGTAAGCAGCTTCACCGAGGTCTTTCATTGAAAAACTCTTATTCAAGTATCCCTTTATGCTATCCAGAATTCTATATCATTTCCGATCAGCAATATGTCATCTACATATAATATCGAAATGCTACAGAGCTCCCACTCACTTTCTTGTAAATCTGAGCTTCTCCAAAAGTCAGATGAACCCAAATGCTTTGATCACACTATCAAAGCGTTTATTCCAACTCCGAGATGCTTGCACCAGTCCATAAATGGATCATTGGAGCTTGCACACTTTGTTAGCTCCTTTGGATCGATAAAACCTTCGGTTGCATCATATACAACTCTTCTTCCGTAAATCCATTCAGAATGCGTCTTTACATCCATTTGCCAAATTTCATAATCATAAAATGCGGCAATCGCTAACATGATTCGGACAGACTTAAGCATCGCCACGGGTGAGAAGGTCTCATCGTAGTCAATCCCTTGAACTTGTCGAAACCCTTTGCGACAAGTCGAGCTTTGTAGACGATAACATTACCGTCGGCGTCGGTCTTCTTCTTGAAGATCCACTTGTTTTCTATTGCTTGCCTACCCTCGGGCAAGTCAACCAAAGTCCATACTTTGTTTTCATACATGGATCCCATCTCGATTTCATGGCCTCAAGCCATTTTGCGAATCTGGGCTCACCATCGCTTCTTCATAGTTCGAGGTTCATCATGATCTAGTAGCATGATTTCCGAACAGGATTACCGTACCACTCAGTGCGGATCTTACTCTGGTTGATCTACGAGGTTACGTAGCAACTTGATCCGAAGTTTCATGATCAACATCATCAACTTCCTCACTACTTGGTGTAGGTGTCTCGTAAACCGGTTTCTGCGACAAACTACTTTCAAGTAAGGGAGAAGGTACAATTACCTCATCAAGTTCTACTTTCCTCCCACTCACTTCTTTCGAGAGAAACTCCTTCTCTAGAAAGGATCCATTCTTAGCAACAAATGTCTTGCCTTCGGATCTGTGATAGAAGGTGTACCCAACTGTCTCCTTTGGGTATCCTATGAAGACACATTTCTCGATTTGGGTTCGAGCTTATCGGGTTGAAGCTTTTTCACATAAGCATCGCATCCCCAAACTTTAAGAAACGACAACTTTGGTTTCTTGCTAAACCACAGTTCATAAGGTGTCGTCTCAACGGATTTCGACGGTGTTCTATTCAGTGTGAATGCGGCCGTCTCTAGAGCATAACCCCAAAACGATAGCGGTAAATCTGTAAGAGACATCATAGATCGCACCATATCTAGTAAAGTACGATTATGACGTTCGGACACACCATTACGTTGTGGTGTTCCGGGTGGCGTGAGTTGCGAAACTATTCCGCATTGTTTCAAATGTAGACCAAACTCGTAACTCAAATATTCACCTCCACGATCAGATCGCAGAAACTTAATTTTCTTGTTACGATGATTTTCAACTTCACTCTGAAATTCTTTGAACTTTTCAAATGTTTCAGACTTATGTTTCATTAAGTAGATATACCCATATCTGCTTAAGTCATCTGTGAAGGTGAGAAAATAACGATATCCGCCACGAGCCTCAACATTCATCGGACCACATACATCGTATGTATGATTTCCAACAAATCTGTTGCTCTCTCCATAGTACCGAGAACGGGTTCTAGTCATCTTGCCCATGAGGCACGGTTCGCAAGTGCCAAGTGATTCATAATCAAGTGACTCCAAAAGTCCATCAAGATGGAGTTTCTTCATGCGCTTTACACCGATATGACCTAAACGGCAAGTGCCACAAATAAGTTGCACTATCATTATCAACTCTGCATCTTTTGGTTTCAACATTATGAATATGTGTATCACTACTATCGAGATTCATCAAAATAGACCACTCTTTAAGGGTGCATGACCATAAAAGATATTACTCATATAAATAGAACAACCATTATTCTCGATTTAAATGAATAACCGTCTCGCATCAAACAAGATCCAGATATAATGTTCATGCTCAACGCAGCACCAAATAACAATTATTTAGGTCTAAAACTAATCCCGAAGGTAGATGTAGAGGTAGCGTGCCGACCGCGATCACATCGACTTTGGAACCATCTCCCACGCGCATCGTCACCTCGTCCTTTGCCGGTGTTAAGCAATCCGTAGTCCCTGCTTTGAGTTGCAAATATTAGCAATGAACCAGTATCAAATACCAGTGCTCTGCGAGCTCTAGTAAGGTACACTTCAATAACATGTATATCACATATACCTTTGTTCACCTTGCCATCCTTCTTATCCGCCAAATACTTGGGGCAGTTCCGCTTCGGTGACGACCGCTTGCGGTAGAAGCACTCGCTTTTAGGCTTAGGTCCAGACTTGGGTTTCTTCTCTGAGCAAACAACTTGCTTGCTGTTCTTCTTGAAGTTCCTTCTTCTTCCCTTTGCCTTTCTTCTTGAAACTAGTGGTCTTATTGACCATCAACACTTGATGCTCCTTTTGATTTCTACCTCCGCAGCCTTTAGCATTGCGAAGAGCTCGGTATAGTCTTTACTAACCCTTGCATATTATAGTTCATCACGAAGCCTTTGTAGCTTGGTGGCGTGATTGAAGAATTACATCAATGACACAATCATCCGGAAGATTAACTCCCAATTGTGTCAAGTGATTGTAGTACCCGGACATTACGAGTATGTGCTCACTAATGTAACTATTCTCCTCCATCTTGCAGCTATAGAACTTATTGGAGACTTCATATCTCTCAATCCGGGCATTCTGTTGGAATATTAACTTCAACTCTGGAACATCTCATATGCTCCATGACGTTCAAAAGCGTCGTTGAAGTCCCGGTTCTAAGCGTAAAGCATGGCACATCGAACTATAGAGTAGTCATCAGCTTTGCTCGCCAGACGTTCATAACATCTGGTGTTGCTCTAGCAGCGAAGTTCGCACCCAGCGGTGCATCCGGGGCGTAACTCTTCATGCAGACAATGAGGATAATCCTCGAGTTACGGACCCAATCCGTGTAATTGCTACCATCATCTTTCAACTTTGCTTTCTCAAGGAACGCATTAAAATTCAACGGAACAACAAGACGAGCCATCTATCTACAATCAAACATAAACAAGCAAGATACTATCAGTACTAAGTTCATGATAAATTTAAGTTCAATTAATCATATTACTTAAGAACTCCCACTTAGACAGACATCTCTCTAGTCATCTAAGTGATCACGTGATCCAAATCAACTAAACCATAACCGATCATCACGTGAAATGGAGTAGTTTTCAATGGTGAACATCTTATGTTGATCATATCTACTATATGATTCACGCCGACCTTTCGGTCTCCGTGTTCGAGGCCATATCTCGCATATGCTAGGCTCGTCAAGTATAACCCGAGTATTCTGCGTGTGCAAAACTGGCTTGCACCCGTTGTAGATGGACGAGAGCTTATCACACCCGATCATCACGTGGTGTCTGGGCACGACGAACTTTGGCAACGGTGCATACTCGGGAGAACACTTCTTGATAATTTAGTGAGAGATCATCTTATAATGCTACCGTCAATTAAAGCAGGATAAGATGCATAAAAGATAAACATCACATGCAAATCAATATAAGTGATATGATATGGTCATCATCATCTTGTGCTTCGTGATCTTCATCTCTGCAGCACCACCATGATCACCATCGTCACCGCGCGACACCTTGATCTCCATCGTAGCATCGTTGTCGTCTCGCCAAACTTATGCTTCTACGACTATCGCTACCGCTTAGTGATAAAGTAAAGCATTACAGTAGCATTGCATTGCATACAATAAAGCGACAACCATATGGCTCCTCGCAAGTTGCCGATAACCGGTTACAAAACATGATCATCTCATACAATAAAATATAGCATCACGTCTTGACCATATCACATCACAACATGCCCTGCAAAAACAAGTTAGACGTCCTCTACTTTGTTGTTGCAAATTTTACGTGGCTGCTACGGGCTTAAGCAAGAACCAATCTCACCCACGCATCAAAACCACAACGATACTTCGTCAAATAGACTCGTTTTAACCTTCTCAAGGACCGGGCGTAGCCACACTCAGTTCAACTAAAGTGAGAGAGACAGACACCCACCGGTCACCTTTAAGCAACGAGTGCTCGTGGCGGTGAAACCAGTCTCGCGAAGCGTCGCGTAATGTCGGTCCAGGCTGCTTCATCTCACAATACCGCTGAACCAAAGTATGACATGCTGGTAGGTAGTATGACTTGTATCGCCCACAACTCACTTGTGTTCTACTCGTGCAAAACATCAAACCATAAAAAAAACCTAGGCTCGGATGCCACTATTGGGAAACGTAGTAATTTCAAAAAATTTCCTACGCACACGCAAGATCATGGTGATGTATAGCAACGAGAGGGGAGAGTGTTGTCTACGTACCCTCGTAGACCCGAAGCGGAAGCGATCACAACGTAGAGGAAGTAGTCGACGTTCTCCTCGCGATCCGACCGATCCGGCGCCGTTACTCGCGCCCCGAGTTCTTGACACACGTACAGCTCGATAACGTCCCTCGACTCGATCCAGCCGAGTGTCGAGGGAGATTTCCACAAGACGACGGCGTGGTGACGATCTTGATGTTCTACGGTAGCAGGCTTCGCCTAAGCTTCATGACGATATGACCGAGGTGGAATATGGTGGAGGGGGCACGCACACGGCTAAGGAACGATCCGTAGATCAAACTTGTGTGTTCTAGGGTGCCCCCTGCCCCGTATATAAAGGAGGGAGGGAGGTGCGGCCGGCCCAAGGGAGGCGGAGGAGTCCTACTCCCACCGGAGTAGGACTCCCCTTCCTAGTTGGAGTAGGATTGGGGGAGGAGAAGAAGGAAGGGGCGCCCCCTCCTGTCCTATTCGGACTAGGGGAGGGGCGCGGCCACCCCCGGCCGCCCCTCCTCTTCTCCTCGAGGCCCACTAAGGCCCAATAGCCTCCGGGAGGTTCCGTAACCCCGGTTTTCCGGTAAAATCCCGATTTCACCCGGAACCATTCCGAACTCCAAATATAGGCTTCCAATATATCAATCTTTATGTCTCGACCATTTCGAGACTCCTCGTCATGTCCGTGATCACATCCGGACTCGAACTTCTTCGGTACATCAAAATACATAAACTCATAATATAATTGTCATCGAAACCTTAAGCGTGCGGACCCTACGGTTCGAGAACAATGTAGACATGACCGAGACACGTCTCCGGTCAATAACCAACAGCGGGACCTGGATGCCCATATTGGTTCCTACATATTCTACGAAGATCTTTATCGGTCAGACCGCATAACAACATACGTTGTTCCCTTTGTCATCGGTATGTTACTTGCCCGAGATTCGATCGTCGGTATCCAATACCTAGTTCAATCTCGTTACCGGCAAGTCTCTTTACTCGTTCCGTAATACATCATCTCACAGCTAACTCATTAGCTGTAATGCTTGCAAGGCTTCAGTGATGTGTATTACCGAGAGGGCCCAGAGATACCTCTCCGACAATCGGAGTGACAAAACCTAATCTCGAAATACGCCAACCCAACATCGCCTTTGGATACACTGTAGTACTCCTTTATAATCACCCGATTCGTTGCTAGGACGTTTGGTAGCACCAAAGTGTTCCTCCGTAAACGGAGTTGCATAATCTCATAGTTACAGAACATGTATATGTCATGGATAAAAGCGGTAGCAACATACTAAACGATCGTGTGCTAAGCTAATGGAATGGGTCATGTCAATCAGATCATTCTACTAATGATGTGACCTTGTTAATCAAATAACAACTCCTTGTTCATGGTCAGGAAACATAACCATCTTTGATTAACAAGCTAGTCTAGTAGAGGCATACTAGTGACATCTTGTTTGTCTATGCATTCACACATGTATCATGTTTCCGGTTAATACAATTCTAGCATGAATGATAAACATTTATCATGAAATAAGGAAATAAATAATAACTTTATTATTGCCTCTAGGGCATATTTCCTTCATATACTACCTCTCTCTCAGTTTACAGGGCGTGCGTGTATACCTAGGTCGTCAATTTGACCAACCTAATACAAGTCATATATTACAAAAAATATACCAACATAAACTTCGGAGTTTCTACTTTCAAAAGGAATAATTTTTGTGTTATATAGTTTATATTAGGGTGATTAAATTGGTAACCTAGGTATACGTGCAGGACTTGTAAACTGATCGTGTTGTGTTGCCGCTGCGCTGCAGCAGCTGCGCCGGCAAGGTCGGCTCGGGGGAAGACAGAAGAAGCTGCTATGGTGACGTCCGCTCCGGGGATTTTCTTCGGCTTCAGGACCCGACGGCTCGACATCATTTCAGATGCAACAGTATGGTGCTTCACTTGCCTCCAGGCCAGCGCCGGCGGGTTCCGCGACATCTGCAACGACCTCGGCCTGGATGACTTCTCTACGGCTGCCGTAGTACACGGGAGCAGCGAGTTCTTCGGATTAAGGACCTGGCGGGTCGACATCATTTGTGCTGGAGCAGTATGGTAGTGCACCCACCTCCACCTCAGCGCCGACGGGTTTCGCTTTTTCCTCCACGCTAGCGCCCGCCGGGGTGAGTGCCGTGCCTCCCCACCGCCACACCACGGGATTGACGTACATGACACATGCGCACGAGCTCCGAGTACTTATGAGAAGTGTCGGATCGTTGTGGACTGCTGTGCAGCGACAACGACCATCCTGGATGCAATTTCTCGTCTTTTGGAGCAGTGCAAACGCTAGGACGAAACGACATTGATGAAAGGATCGGAGATGGATGAAAGGCAGGGGCAGAGCCAGGAAGTTTTGCCAATGGGTTCACTAAGGATTTGGACATGAACTAACGATTGCCTGTAGTGGCAGAGGGTGCTAATAAATCCAGGTAAGTTCTCCCAAAATCTTCCCAACTTATCCAAGGTGGGGCTAATTGCCCCAGCGGATGATATGTACATAGGTCTACCTCAGATTCGTTTTACAACCTCATACTAACACTCAAAGGACAACATAAGGAACTGAAATAGCATACCACATATAATTGTTACACAAAACTACATGATGAATAAATATCAGTTGAATGAAAACATAAAACCCCTTTTCAAACGTTTCATAGTCAAACGCACAACTTTGTACTTTCATAGGTAGTTAGATAAGGTATTCCTTGTAAAAAAGCAAAATGACATGTTAATTTCTTAAGTTGTAAATAAGTACTATTAAGCGAAACATGTAGAGTCACTGTCATTTCCAAGTTTCTTTGATCTTTCATCGTTACTACTTACTAATGGTAAGAAAACTCTCATCCGTTAGCAAATTAGAAAATCGCTATTTGATTGATCACCCATTTTATTACATATTTTGTTGACAACAATCATATATCAAAAGCACAGGTCAATTAATTCCATGGAAACCGGCAATATCAATACTAGCTTCACAGGTTGATAGACCAAAGTAAAAGGAGTATGTTTACTTGCCTTGCACCATTAATTTAGCAATATCGATAATTCCATCAGGTCCAACATCATGTAGTTTATCTGAATCAAAATCATCTCGATTAAACTCAGCCAGTTTAGTAAGCTCCTCACATTATAGACAACACATAGCTCTTCTCCTAATCTCAATCTTACTTTATTAAAACTTTTTATGTATTCTGGAATTCCCTTTGGATTAGTCGTAATATGACAATTAATTTGAACCGGATTCTATCTGAATAAACGGCTATGCGGGACTAGGAGTAGTGCATCATTTGTTTGCTTGCCTATAAGGGTGGCCTTGAAGTACATGCTTTATTATATTTATCATGATATAATGACCGTCCTTTTTGCAAAATGTTGTTACATACTAGATCAAGATTTGACCAAAAAAGCAATCATATAATTAAGGTTGGATAAGACTTGTACAAGCGGGACATGATTTGCTATCGCGTGTAATAATATTTTGAATAGCAATTGTCAGCATGACGCTGCCGGTTGCCAGCGTGAGGGCGGTGAGAGAGATAATACAGATATTTTCTATGCCGGCTTGCCGCTGACATATGCTGTATGTCAGCGTGAGGGCGATGAAGGTGACAAGAGTATTCAGATTTATTTTCCATTCGCAAAAATAGATTTATTTGTTTCTGTCCATTGCGGCGGTGAAGCAACTCAATCTGAAGATCATGCGTCTAGCCAGCTGCGAGCTACCAAATTGATTTATTTTATTTGGGCTTGCACACTTGCACTGAATATATGGACTGAAAGGCTTTTTGTCTAATGCAGCTAGGTAGTCAATGGGTTCAAATATGATTTTTTTTTTGTTAGGTTCATGCATCAAGTACATGTAAAACGCTACGTTATCAACTAAAATGTTGTTGGTATTTGCACCCAATGCTTCGATGCTAGCTACGCCTCCCATGAAATGACAGCTTCGATGAAACGATGTGAGATGGGTGAAATTTGATGTAGTATATATTTCCTATGGCACTTAACTTTATGGATGGAGGTCGTTCGGTAGCGTAGTATATGGGATGGGAGAAAAGGGACAATGCAGCTATGTATCGGTTTTAGAACAAATATAATAGAATTGAGTCAGCTAGTTATAAGAAATAAACTAGTATATTCTTGCTTAGTTGGAGGAAAGAAAAGATGAGAGCTAGCACATGCTCATATGTAGTTTGAAAAAAAATAGTATTTTTCTAATCAACTATTGTACTCTCTCTGTTTCTTTTTAGTCTGTATATAAGATTTGATTCAAGTCAAACTTTGTTAGCGGATGTACCTAATACTAAAACGTGATTTGATACATCCGTATTTAGACAAATCGAAGACAAGAATTTTGGGACGAAGGGAGTATATCGCGACAAACAACGGTGAAAACAGATCGTCAATTAAAGGGACTGACTATGTGTAAGTTGACTGGTTTTTGTTTTTGGGCAAGTCGCCTGAACAAATTTTGGGGTCAGTCCATTTTTTACCAACGCGCTCACGTCCACAAGCGGCATGCGTGCATACTCACGAACACAAGCCCACCACCGAGACCCTGGCTGCATGTGTGCATGGTGAATCCTATTTAGCGCTTAAGCGCCCGTTTGCAAACGGGCGCCTGCAGCGCGACCCCTCCGCTGGCGAGCTGGGCCGGCCCATATATGTCTGCTTATTTTCGTAAAAACGTTCAAAAAAAAAGATGCGCAGCCGGAGTCGAACCCCGCCCGCGATCGGTTAATAAATCCCAAACGTAACCACAACGCCATCGAACCAGAAGTGATTTCCATTTTGTTTATATCTTACTTGTTCTCTTCATTCGCGGGAATCCTCCGGTTTTGGGAAGCTTCCCAAGCTGGGGTTTTTCCCGCTCGTGGTCATTCCGGGGCGGTTTTCTATTTTTCTTTTCTTTTTGTTCGTTTTTTAAATCAATGATTTTGGATTTTTATGTTTTGATAAAAAAATTGATGAACTTTTTCCAAATTGAACTTTTTTCAAATTGGACGAAGTATTTCCTAATTTGATGAACACTTTTCAAATTTTATGAACTTTTTTTAAATTTGATGAACATTTTTTCAAATTCGATGAACATTTTCCAATTTAATGAACTTTTTTAAATTTTGATGAAGTTTTTTTTAAATCGATGAACTTTTTTCAAATGTGATGAATTTTTTTAAAATCCCATGATCTTTTTTCAGATCCAATGAATTTCTTTTTCAATTTTGATGAACTTTTTTCAAATCCGATGAACTTTTTTTCAAATAGGTGAACTTTGTCAAATTTCATCAAAAAATAAAAAAGTTCATAGATTTCAGAAGAGTTCACGAATTTGAAAAAAAAAACATCATATAGGGAAGAATAAAAAAGAAAAAAACGAAAAGGAAAAATGGAAAATGGAAAAAGGAAAAAGGAAAAAGGAAAGTAGAAACTAGAAAGATAGAAAATGATCTAACCTACAAGACGTGCTTTAGTGGCCTCGTGGTTAGAGGTCTGTCACACAAGACAGTAGATCGCCTGTTCGAGTCTCCTCTCACGCGCCAATATTTTCTTTTCTATTTTCCTGTTGGGGGCTTACCTGTGTTGGGCCGGCCCAATAGTGCGTGCATGCTCTCGTACACAAGCCCAACACCGGGACCCAGGCTGGATGCGTGCTGCATGCCCAGGAATGCAAGTTTTTGCATGCTGGGTGATTCATGATTATACTGTTTAAACTTGGCTAGAAATGATTTTATTTCAAATACATAATTAAATAGTGTCACATGATCGTGGCAAAGGTAAAAAAATTAAAGGATTGCAACTATTTGATAGCACTTGATTTTTTCTAAAATGTAATGGATTAGTGAGATCGGTATTATCCTTACAAAAGAAAACTAAAACACCAAAAACAAAATAAGAAACTATAAAAATATAAAACATTAAGTTTTCTATGGAAGAATGAATTCGTGGCACTAGTATTACCGTTTGAGAAGAAAGAAATTTTTATAAGAAAGAATGAAACCCTTTAAGAAGGAAGAAAATGAAAATAAATAAAAACATTTCAGAACTTGCACTGAAATTGCACTTTTCCAAATATGCAAAGAATTAGCATATAATAGTGCAACATTAACATTCTACTATAATTTACACACATATTATTAGTACTTGCATTTATACTTGCACAAAAAAAGCTACAACAAACAATAAAAACGAAAATGAAGTGCTTTCTAAAAAGTAATGGATTAGTGAGTTTCGTATTATCCTTACAAAAGAAAAGAAAATGAAAACTAAAACAAAATAAAAAATGAAATAAAACCTAAAAAAATGAAGTTTTTCTATGGAAGAATGAATTTGTGGCATTGGTATTACCATTTTAGAAAAAATAAAATAAAATAAGAAAAGTAATCAAAATAGTGATTTTTTTATAAGAAACTAGATAATTCCCCGCGCGTTGCTGCGGAAATTCACAGTAGGATCAATGTTCATATAGTGAAGATGAGTAGCTCGACTCAAATATGAAAGATGGAAAATAAAACATGGATAAGTTATTACATATGATTCAAATGTTTGCAGGGAAGGGAGTAATCTTATTTCCAAAGAAATTTGTTAAGTAGTCGAGGCATTTGAGCAAGTATCTAAGGCAATCTAGCAAGCTTGGATTAAAAAAGAATTGTACTACAACAGAATACATCAGTTGCTATTTACGGTACACCCCCTTCCCTAAGAAGTATTAAGAGGACCATCTACATCAATTAAAAGATTAATCACCTAGTTAGATAATTAATTAGGGGCTACTTAATCCCTCAGCTTCTCTCCAAAAGAGAAGACCACGTACATCCAAGTAGTTGTTGCTGCGGCCTCGTCGGTAGCTTGCACCCCCGGCGCACCCTTGCGCCCGTCCACGCCTGTTCACACAGAAGAGAGAATCCCTATAGTAGATAGAGAAGAAACTGTAAGCACGCATGATGAAATCCCAATCTATTTCAATTAGGCACCTTCTCGATCTACAGCGAGCAAAGAAAATATACTACTGTCTTTAACGAACGGACACTCCTAGTTGCCATCTATTTTATGTAGAAGCGAGGGGAATATGTTCAGTACTAAGAGAGATAGTAGGGAGGGGGAGAAAGGCAGTCCTGCCGTGCGCCTTGTGCTCTCGGGTCGCCCCTTGCAACATTAGATGTGAGTTAGTTCATCCACGACAACTTGTATCTATTGCATGGATCAGAAACACGAACGCATTGATCAACACCATGCATTGATTAACACCATGCACGCATCCATCAGGTCAGGTATCAACACCCGATCACTTCATCACGTACAGTGAAAATCGGATTGCGGAAAATGCAATGAACACATCTGTGGGGGACAGTCTGATGAGTTTTACCGAGAGCCGAGAGTTTTCCCTTATTGACTGATCTGCACACATGCATATGGAATATAATATCACAAAAAGTAGCATAGAAGAAGTTATATGTCCTACACACAGACTGGCATGGTGGAGGGATGAGGAAGAGCGCAATATCCACGGGGTTCATCTTGCTGCAGTAGCGTAGATGAATACGTGATGATTGGTTTGCGGGCATCGATCTCCTTCGACGAAAACGATGGCGTGGATCTGATGCGAGTGCCAACGCTGGAAGGAGAGCAAGACCCCCGACATCCCTACAACAAGGCTGAGGCGGCATCAATCATAGGAATCGTGATCGGGAGGCAATTACGAGGTGCGAGAGGAGGCGAGGGAGCGATGTGCAGAGAGGTGAACATATATACATATGAAAAGGAAGTGGGAAGAGAACTGAAGGGGAGAAGACGCGAAACAAAGATAGTTATACAGGAAGGGGAAGCAGAGGAGGCCAGCTTGCTGGTGGTGCTTCAGAATTGCAACTCGTATTGTAGGGATTTTTATAAGGAAGATTAAGGGGCGTGCACTTCATTAAAGTCCACAATATTTATCCAGGTGTAAAAAAATCTGATCCAGTGTGCTAGCCTCGGTAGCAAGGAAAATGATGATGTGAACGCATGAGAGGCCGGCCTATTAATAATTGAATTGAAAAAAAGAATGCTGATGTGGCAGATTGATGAGGTGGATAACTTGCATGTCAAAAAAAATATGGTAGTGGGGATGAACTATTTAGGTATTATAAATTATAAATAATAAAACCCTTTATGAAGAAAGAAAATGAAAATGTAAAACCTTTCCAAACTTGCATACAACTTGCACTAAAATTGCACTTTTCAAATTTGCAAAGAATAATAATATAATAGTGCAGTTTTCGCATTTTACTATAATTTACACACATATTATTTTGTACTTGCATTTATAATTACACACAAACAAAAATCTAAAACAAACAATAACAAAATTTGCACAAAAATTACATACAAATTGCGCTTTTTCCAAATATGCAAGAATAAGCATACAATAATGAAACTTTCGAAGAAAAAAAGTGTCCTAACGGCATTGTTATTAATTTAACAAAGAATAAAACAATAACTAAAAATCAAAATAATGAGTTTTAAAGAAAAAAGTGGATTAGTGACATTGGTATCACCCTTTAAAAAGAAAGAAAAACGAAAAAAAACTTGCACAACATTTGGCACTGAAATTGCACATTTTGCAGTATGCAAAGAATAATTAGTTGTTTTTGCCGATAGCACATTGTCATAGAATTTTATAATTTTCACACATATTGCATAATATTTATGTGTATACATTTATACTCATCTAACATCCCAAAAATACCCACAAAAGAAAAATAAAAACCGACTAACAAAGAAAAAAGCAAAAACACATAAAAACGGAAGTAACATAGAACAAACAAAGGAAGAGATGAGGGTTGGATCGCATAATTAATAGGCTTTGGCCTAGTAGCAAATCGACAGACACAACTATCGGGTCAGTAAAAAAAAAAACAAGCCCAACACAACAAACAACAGAGGAAAGTAAAAAACTGCAGCATGAATCTCAGAGCAGAAATTAATGGTCAGAAAATCAACAGATCCAAATTTGAAATTCAGGCAACTTGCAAGAAGCTAAAGTGGAAAATAAACTAAAACTAAAACTAAACTAAATAAGATTACTGAAGTTTTCACACTTTATTGTAATTTACACTCATCATATATACCTAAGAAGTTCACCCCCACTATCACATTTATCTTAACATGCAAGATCCAACTCAGTAGTGTTGCCACATCATCAATTCTTAGCATGCATAGTACTCCCTCTATTCTCTTATACAAGGCCACTATGAAAAATGCGTTTTGCATCTATACAAGGCCACTAACATTAATCGAGGTAAAAATTAATGATGTTTTCTCGTAGTAGTAGCAACTTATTTAATACTTGTATGCACGTAGTCATAATGACACTGTGGTATTTCCTTCTCATTCCTTCCTTGCATGCATGTGGGCATATTAATAATCCCGATTAACGAGAAGAAAAATTAGTTTGCAAAGTACTCATTAAATTTTATCTTGGTACCTGCAATCTGAGTTTGTGGCCTTGTAAAAGGGAATGGAGGGAGTACATCCATGCATCCACGTCATTATTTATTTTGTGGAATAATTATCACAAGTAATTAGTAGGTACTACATTCTTCCGAGCTTATTACGCCAGCGGGACAGGAAGCGCCGTCCGTTTTACACGAAGAAGATCGGTTTTTTCCCCTCGGTCTTCCTCCTATACGTGTAACATTTGAGATAAAGAAATCTGCAAAAGGAAGAGAACTACACATAGCGCTTGAAATCAAGTGCATGCAACCAATGCAAGCACGTCCAAAGCAAATGCCGCATTAACTGCTGTAGTTTAATCCTTCACGGCCCATTGTCTCCCCTTTTCTTCATATACATCGCCCATCTGCCCCCTTCCATCCTCGCTTTCCAACCTTCACCAACTCCCCTCTTTGCTCGTCAGTGTCATCCAGTCGTCCTCTTCCTCTCCTCTATTACGTGGTTACCGGATCTGGAATAGCGGCACCGCTGCTGCACACCAGCAGGTAGACAACGGGACACCCTACCCCGTTCGCTTATCAGAAGATAAGTTGAATTTGTTAGGTTTGTTTGTCGAGTCTACTGACTTTCTGAGATTTCCAATAGGTCGGGACGGCGGGAGGAATCTTGCAGCTGATATAGTTCTCAAAGGAACGATCTAAATTACATTTTCCTCAATAAAGAATAATTATCACAAGTAATTAGTAGGTACTACATTCTTCCGAGCTTATTACGCCAGCGGGATAGGAAGCACCGTCCGTTTTACACGAAGAAGATCGGTTTTTTCCCCTCGGTCTTCCTCCTATACGTGTAACATTTGAGATAAAGAAATCTGCTAAAGTAAAGGAAGAGAACTACACATAGCGCTTGAAATCAGGTGCATGCAACCAATGCAAGCACGTCCAAAGCAAATGCCGCATTAACTGCTGCAGTTTAATCCTTCACGGCCCATTGTCTCCCCTTTTCTTCATATACATCGCCCATCTGCCCCCTTCCATCCTCGCTTTCCAACCTTCACCAACTCCCCTCTTTGCTCGTCAGTGTCATCCAGTCGTCCTCTTCCTCTCCTCTATTGCGTGGTTACCGGATCTGGACTAAGCGGCACCGCTCTTTGCACACCAGCAGTAGACAACGGGACACCCTGCCCCGGTCGCTTATCAGAAGATAAGTTGAATTTGTTAGGTTTGTTTGTCGAGTCTACTGACTTTCTGAGATTTCCAATAGGTTGGGCCGGCGGGAGGAATCTTGCAGCTGATATAGTTCTCAAAGGAACGATCTAAATTACATTTTCCTCAATAAAGAATAATTATCACAAGTAATTAGTAGGTACTACATTCTTCCGAGCTTATTACGCCTGCGGGACAGGAAGCGTCGTCCGTTTTACACGAAGAAGATCGGTTTTTTCCCCTCGGTCTTCTTCCTATACGTGTAACATTTGAGATAAAAAAATCTGCTAAGGCTGGTTGTAATGGGAGTATCATAGCTAGTATCATGCATGCCAACTAGGCAACTTTGATGAGGTGACATAGAATTAAATGAAGTAAGAGAGGGTTGAGTATCATATCATGATACCGTATCATAATAAATGCTACACTAGTATGTGTCATGCATGGCAATAAACAAAGTCATCTATGATACTATCATATGATACTATGCATTAGGAAGGTAGTATCATACACTAATATCATATGCATGATACTAACTTATGATACTACCCATTACAACCAGCCTAAAGTAAAGAAAGAGAACTACACATAGCGCTTGAAATCAGGTGCATGCAACCAACGCAAGCACGTCCAAAGCAAATACCGCATTAACTGGTGCAGTTTAATCCTTCACGGCCCATTGTCTCCCCTTTTCTTCATATACATCGCCCATCTGTCCCCTTCCATCCTCGCTTTCCAACCTTCACCAACTCCCCTCTTTGCTCGTCAGTGTCATCCAGTCGTCCTCTTCATCTCCTCTATTGCGTGGTTACCGGATCTGGACTAGCGGCACCGCTGCTGCACACCAGCAGGTAGACAACGGGACACCCTGCCCCGGTCGCTTATCAGAAGATAAGTTGAATTTGTTAGGTTTGTTTGTCGAGTCTACTGACTTTCTGAGATTTCCAATAGGTCGGGACGACGGGAGGAATCTTGCAGCTGATATAGTTCTCAAAGGAACGATCTAAATTACATTTTCCTCAATAAATTCAATGCAGTTTGACATCCGCGGCGAGATTGACCTATATCTAATTAATAAGAGGTATGATGTGGCAATTTCTTCTTTTGATTTGATAAAAGTATTAGAACGGAGTGCCATGGGCATCATGTCACACGCACATCTAATTATCTGTCGAATCAATTCCTAATACATGAAATTATTTGTCTACTGCAGTACTCTCGCCATCCAACAAATGGCGAAGCAAACTGCGGCTAGCGGTAGCAGCAGTTGGTGGCTTGATCACAAATTCAGGATAAGGAGCACTAAGTTTGTCGAGGTGTTCCCTGACATCTATAGTGTGGTCTGCGGAAAAGATACTTGGTAGCTCCCCAGATCCCAGAAAATATATTAATCAAGGCGTGCCAAAATGCTATGGGCTGATCTAATTTTCTCTAAATTATTGTGTTTGCGCAAAACCCTTTATTTTATCAACCATGTCAGTCACCTACTGAGCAAGACAATGATTCATCCACTCGATGCAACTCATGTTATTCCATGCCCTTTTAAGGACCACAATTGCACATATCTTACCATTGTGTATTGCTGAAAATGTCCAATGAAATTACTTTACAAAAGTGTGGAAGTTTAATTTGACGATATGACATCCAAAATTTTCTTTGTTGTTCTGCACACCTTATATTAAATAGTAGTAATGCAAGATGAATCCACTTTAATAATAGAAGGGCCTTGATGTTTAGACTAGCCACAATGGGTAGTAACATAGAGTAGTAACATGCCCATGTTACTACTCTGTGTTACTACCTCTATAGTGGGTAGTAACATATGTGTGGTAACATGCAACACTTTATTTTATTAGGGTATAGACTCATCTTGCCTTGGTATGTGTGATGTTACTCATATTAATAGTAGCTATGTTACCACATGCCTCTCTTTCTTTATTTATTGTTTGTCACATCATCTATTTTATCTAGATATGTGTGATGTTACTATCTATGTATCCATTATGGGTAGTCTTACATGTCACTTTTTTCTTGATTCTGATGTTGCTCTTCGGTGATTTCCATGTTTAATATCCAGCATTTATTTTCCTTATGTGGAGGGATGGATCAAAGTAAATGCACGGAAGATTTCTGATGGAGGGTGGCACGGTTCAAATTTGGGGTTATAGTCTTATAGATAGGTGATGATATTTTAGTTGTAGCTTGAAGGTTTTTTCCACTTACAGAAGAAGCGGAGATGGTGGGCATGTATTGAAGCCATGGACCATTTGGGTTCCACGTGTAAACTGCCATATAATCCTCTAATCTGAGTGTTCGTCAGTTGTCCAAACTTTGATTGGTATAAGTATGTATTATTCTACAGTATTATTGATCAAGAAAAATCATTTACTCATTGTTTTCATGATCCTTTTAGGAGAGTCCGTCCGTCGAGTAAAGCACGTTTTCCGCAGCAACGCGCGGGGCGTTATCTAGTTTTTATAGTACTTGAGTCTATACATTTACATTCACCCAACATCCCAAAAATACCCATATAAAACCAAACCGACAATAAAAAGCAAAATAAAAAACACATACAAATGTCAAAGATTAATGTGAACTAACTCACATCGGTGGTTCCTACGTGTCTCACGCATTCGCGCGCACAAACAACATAGACACACATGTACGCATAAAAGAAACTAACACGCAGAAAAAGAGCAAAAAGTGCAGCGTACACGCATGGAGGGCAAAAAGTGCAGCGTACAGGCATGGATGCATGGCACCGCATGCAGCCATGCATACAGCTACTTCAAGGCAATTCACGCACGTACAGGCATGGAGGGCAAAAAGTGCAGCGTACATGCATGGATGCATGGCACCGCATGCAGCCATGCAAAGAGCTACTTCAAGGCAATTCGCGCGTGCATGCATGTTTGGAGTAAAGGAAAATCGACTGAACCAAAAATAGAAAATCAGGCGACTGTTATGTAGCTAAACTGTCAATTAAATTAACTGTTTTAAATAAAACTTTTAAAATTTGAAGGCAATAGAGAGAATCTTGATGATGTCATTGCATGCATGCATGATGGAGAGAGGGAATTAGCCGCCGCACCAGAAGACTCACATGCGGCGCCGCTGTGTAGTTAAGTCCATCTATCTATCTATCTTCTATTATATACTTAAAATGATAGAAAATGAGCGGTGGTGATTTGACACTCAAGAAACTAAGATGTATCAACAATGTAGATTAGACAAGTAATACGTAAAAAGAAAAAAAACTGAAACAAATTGATTTTGGTAGCAACGGCCTCTATTAGGCAATGTACGAACTCAAGCAATGGCGTCTATTAGGCAACATACAAACAAAGGAAGACCTTGGTTTACTGCCGTACTAGCAAAACTTGCCCGTGGATTGCAACGGGAGAAAAAAACCATCCTTCATAAACACACCCGACAACTGTTGGAAATATTAATTGAACCATCTAAAACCAGAACATATATGGCTAGCACATGCACGAGTAAGTGAGGGATGAACATATCATAACCTCTGGTTGGCCAGGTCAACGTGGGGGTGACAGCAGCAGCCTCGGTGTTGTCAGTGGCCTTCTTCTTGGCGGCGGTATCTTCGACCATGGTGTCAATGCAGGGGAAGTAATGGAAGCAGAAGCGGACGGAGAAGGAAGAGTCGCGTCGAGATGCTCCCCGAAAACCTTATTGTCATTCTCCCGGGAAGGATCTCGAACGACAGGGTTTCGGAGGCACCTGCTCTCCCGACCAACCGTGCGCGTGGTCGTCAGGATGGGATCGTGAGAGGCAGCGCATAACAAGGAACAACAGATGACGGCTAGGTTACGCGGCAGGGAGTGAGTGAACTGAACTAAGCTTCGACTCGGCACATTCCCGCAACCAGCGGCGCGCGCACGCGTCATGACGAGGCGAGGCAAGGCGGGTGACGATGACATGTACCTAGGATAGGGCAATAGACCTAGTCCAAGCACCTTACCCAAGGACAGTGCCCTACAATCAAAGACATCCAAAGGACAGCAAATTTTACCGTCTGGAATCATCATAGTACCCAACTCACTCGACTGAGTGATCACCCGGATACCCCAATTCCATTCGACCATACCAGGATCCACTCGGAGAACAGAAGGTCTAAAGTCACTCTGAATGATAACGGTCGGGCGTTCACTCCGTAACCTTAATGATCATTTATGTAGCTTCAATGCTGGCGTTACCAGTAACGCTTCTATATTTATGTACATTGAACCCTGTGTAACCGAGGGCCAGAGGGGTCTGGCGAACTCTATATAAGCCACCCCCCTCCTCAGGCACAAGGGTTTGCACCCCCTGTAACTTCACGCATAATACAATCGACCGAGCTCCCGAGCACCGAGACGTAGGGCTATTACTTCCATAGAGAAGGGCCTGAACTCATAAATCTTGCGTGCACAACTTCACCATAGCTAGGGTCTTGCCTCCTCATACCTACCCCCCATTCTACTGTCAGGCTTAGAACCACGACAGTTGGCGCCCACCATGGGGCAGGTGTCTTAGCGACTTTCTGGTGAGGTTGCAGTTTTTCCGATTCCCATCATCATGGTTTCGGGCGATGGATTGGCCGAGGGCCGCGAGATCCGCCTCGGCGCGCTCGTCTTCGTCGCCGACGACTCCGTCTGGCTCCAGGAAGCCCCCCTCAACGTCGAGACACTCCCCGTCCGCGGGACGACACACTTTCGGGCGTGCGTTCGCGGCATCCTTCTGCGGCAGCCGTCGACCCGGTATCGGTCTAGGGTTTACATGGAGTCGGTTACAAGGAAGGAAATATAATATCCGGATCGCCAAGCTTGCCTTCCACGCCAAGGAAAGTCCCATCCATACATGGGCCGAAGTCTTGAGTCTTGTATCTCCACGCTTCAATAGTCCGGACGTTGTACACAGTCCGGCTGTCCGGATACCCCCTAATCCAGGACTCCCTCAGTAGCCCCTGAACCAGGCTTTAATGACGATGAGTCCGGCGCGTAGTATTGTCTTCGGCATTGCAAGGCGGGTTCCTCCTCCGAATACTCCAAAATGATTATCGAACACTCAAATCGTGTCCGGATCTGAAAAAATGATCTTCACATACCACCGTAGAGAGAGTGATATTTCACAAATGCAATCTGCTGACAACTTTTTCTGATGACGTGACATGTTATTACGGTCGGATCACTATTCGAACCGTTTCCCCACAACCAGCTACAACGCATATCACGAGGCGGTTTTTGTGACACGTCTTGTCAAAGCAGAGATCATGTTCCCTTATTACGGGATTCTCATCAATACGGGCATGGATAATCTAACCGTGCCGCTAATCGTGGCGAGCGGGAGGCGGACGGGTTCCACCAGGCAAGTGGGGAGGCACAAAAAGCCTTTATCGCCTTTATAAGGAGGTCAGGTTCCTTTCTCTTTTACCCATGCCTTCTTCTCCTGCTAACTCATTCCCCTTTGTGCGAGCCCTAACGCCCAAGCACTCTTCTCCCCCACCGAAGGGAAGTTTTCTGAAGATGTCCGGAGCAGGAAGCAAATGGATGGCCTCAACTGTCCAGGAGAAGGACATCAAGAAGCTCCGGGAGCCGGTATCCGCCCAAGATCGGCCACCGTCTTCCCCTCTCGGGACAGGTCGTCCCTACTCCGAATCTCATGAGAGAGTCGTGTTCCTTCCCCATTTCGCTCAGGCTCAGGTTTCCCCTTCACCCGTTCGTTCGGGGAGTCATGTACTACTACGGGATCGATTTTCATGATCTTTCCCCCAACTCCTTCCTCAATATCTCGACGTTCATCGTCGTGTGCGAGGCTTTTCTCCGGATCCCACCTCACTTCGGCCTATGGCTGAAGATTTTCAATGTGAAGCCCAAGGTGGTGAGTGGCGAACACGCCGAGTGCGGCGGTGCCATGGTAAGCAAGATGCCCAAGGCTGTCTGGCCGAAAGGCGCTTTCAACGACTCCGTCAAGGAGTGGCAGCAGCAGTGGTTCTATATCATCGAACCACGCGGCAAGAAGTGGGCGGCAGCTCCAGAGTTCAGATCCGGAGCTCCACTGCGGCTCACGTCCTGGCCCGAGAAGGGCCCGAACTGGTGCTCGTCTGACGAGCTGTTATTGCTCCAGACACGCATCCAGGGCGTGATCGATAGGGACGTAAAACTCGTCGACGTAGTCCAGGTGATGCTAGTTCGCCTGGTTCTCCCTTGTCAGCACCGAGCTTGTACCCTGTGGGAGTTCGATCCGGCCGAGCACCAAACCCTTCAGGAGCTTTACGACTCCACCCACAAGGATATCTGGAAGGTGCTCTTTAAGTCCGGCAATCGTGGCCGGGCCCCGCCGAGGACCGTGGGTATCAATCATCCCATTCTCCCAGCTCGGTAAGTCACATCCACACTCTGTCTATTTGTGCTTTAATTGGCACATCATGCGGGAGACACCCTAATCGTATTTTATTGCAACCTCAGGGATGGGTAAAGAAGGTGGAGCGGCTACATTGTCCAGCCCCCCTACCGGAGGAACCGGCCGGACCTCTTCTGACGAAGATGTTGGTCCCCGCGCCTTACAAGGCACCAAAGAAGGAGGCCTCCAAGAAGGTCAAGAAGACCCGGGGTGGCCTTCGCCGTCGCGAGGTTTCGGACGCCAGATCCGAAGACTCCAGCGACGATCCTTCGTTTGAGGACGAAGAGGAGGAAGCGGAGGAGGATGAGCCTCACTCTGATGGTAGGAGGAAAAGGACGGCCTCCGCATCTCTGGAGGCCGGATGGCCCAAGAGGGGGAAACATTCCCTCCCAGGGGCATCCCCCACGGCCGCCGATAGCAGCCCGGAGTGGGATCCCAGGGCCCAGCCCCTGGAGAAGTCGTAAGTATCCGAACACGCATATGCGTCCGGGGCCGTTTTTTTGGGTATAGTGGTTTTGACTGTTGCCTACCTATTGCACAGTCCGGCAAGGTCCTGCGCCGGCCAGTCCTCGTCGGAGGATTCACTGGACTCAGATGCTTTGGCGAGCGAGACGCCTCCGCAGGCCCCTTCCCCCAAGTCTGGGCGCGACACCGAGGTGTCGTCTCGACAAGATCCGGACCAGGGAGGACACATCTGAAGGAAATATGCCCTAGAGGCAATAATAAAGTTATTATTTATTTCCTCATATCATGATAAATGTTTATTATTCATGCTAGAATTGTATTAACCGGAAACATAATACATGTGTGAATATATAGACAAACAGAGTGTCACTAGTATGCCTCTACTTGACTAGCTTGTTAATCAAAGATGGTTATGTTTCCTAACCATGGACAAGGAGTTGTTATTTGATTAACAAGGTCACATCATTAGTTGAATGATCTGATTGACATGACCCATTCCGTTAGCTTAGCACACGATCGCTTAGTATGTTGCTATTGCTTCCTTCATGACTTATACATGTTCCTATGACTATGAGATTATGCAACTCCCGCTTTGCGGAGGAACACTTTGGTACTACCAAACGTCACAACGAATCGGGTGATTATAAAGGAGTACTACAGGTGTCTCCAAAGGCGGATGTTGGGTTGGCGTATTTCGAGATTAGGATTTGTCACTCCGATTGTCGGAGAGGTATCTCTGGGCCCTCTCGGTAATGCACATCACTTAAGCCTTGCAAGCATTACAACTAATGAGTTAGTTGCAAGATGATGTATTACGGAACGAGTAAAGAGACTTGCGTAACGAGATTGAACTAGGTATTGATACCAACGATCGAATCTCGGGCAAGTAACATACCGATGACAAAGGGAACAACGATGTTGTTATGCGGTCTCGACCGATAAAGATCTTCGTAGAATATGTAGGAGCCAATATGGGCATCCAGGTCCCGCTATTGGTTATTGACCGAGAATAGTTCTAGGTCATGTCTACATTGTTCTCGAACCGTAGGGTCCGTGCACGCTTAAGGTTTCGATGACGGTTTTATTATGAGTTTATGAGTTTTGATGTACCGAAGGAGTTCGAGTCCCGGATGAGATCGGGGACATGACGAGGAGTCTCAAAATGGTCGAGACGTAAAGATCGATATATTGACGACTATATTCGGAGTTCGGAAAGGTTCCGAGTGATCCGGTATTTTTCGAGTACCGAGAGTTACGGAATTCGTATTGGGCCTCATTGGGCCATACGGGAAAAGGAGAGAAAGGGCCAAAAGGTGGCGCGCGCCCCCTTGCTCTAGTCCGATTGGACTAGGGAAGGGGCCCTTCCTTCCTTCTCCTTCTCTCTTCCCTTTCCTTCTCTCCTACTCCCCCTACATGGAAGGATTCCTAGTTGGACTAGGAAAAAGGGAATCCTACTCCCGGTGGGAGTAGGACTCCCCTTGGCGCGCCCAAACCTAGGCCGGCCTCCTCCCTCCCTTGCTCCTTTATATACGGGGGCAGGGGGCACCCCATAGACACAAGTTGATCATTGAGATCGTTCCTTAGCCGTGTGCGGTGCCCCCCTCCACCACATTCCACCTCGATAATATTGTAGCGGTGCTTAGGCGAAGCCCTGCGTCGGTAGAACATCAAGATCGTCACCACGCCGTCGTGCTGACGGAACTCTCTCCCCGGAGCTTTGCTGGATCGGAGCCCGAGGAGCGCCATCGAGCTGTATGTGTGTCAAGAACTCGGAGGCGCCGAGTGCTTGGCGCTGGATCGGTTGGATCGCGAGGAGAGCGTCGACTACTTCCTCTGGTGTGATCGCTTCGCCGGTTCACGAGGGTACGAGACAACACTCTCCCTCTCGTTGCTATACATCACCATGATCTTGCGTGTGCGTAGGAAATTTTTGAAATTACTACGTTCCCCTTGATGGTATCGAGCCTAGGTTTTATGGTTTGATGTTTTGCACGAGTAGAACACAAGTGAGTTGTGGACGATACAAGTCATACCGCCTACCAAAGATGTCATACTTTGGTTCAGCGGTATTGTGAGATGAAGCGGCCGGACCGACATTACGCCAGACGCTTACGCGAGACTGGTTTCACCGCTATGAGCACTCGTGCTTAAAGGTGGCTGGCGGTGTCTGTCTCTCTCACTTTAGTTGAACCGAGTGTGGCTACGCCGGTCCTTGAGAAGGTTAAACGAGTCTATTTGACGAAGTATCGTTGTGGTTTTGATGCGAGGTGAGATTGGTTCTTTCTTAAGCCCGTAGCAGCCACGTAAAATTTGCAACAACAAAGTAGAGGACGCCTAACTTGTTTTTGCAGGCATGTTGTGATGTGATATGGTCAAGACGTGATGCTATATTTTATTGTATGAGATGATCATGTTTTGTAACCGGTTATCGGCAATCGGCTAGAGCCATATGGTTGTCGCTTATTGTATGAAATGCAACGCTCGTAATTGCTTTACTTTATCACTAAGCGGTAGCGATAGTCGAGAAGCAATAGATGGCGAAACGACAACGATGCTACGATGGAGATCAAGGTGTCGCTACGGTGACGATGGTGATCACGACGGTGCCGAAGATGGAGATCACAAGCACAAGATGATGATGGCCATATCATATCACTTATATTGATTGCATGTGATGTTTATCCTTTATGCATCTTATCTTGCTTTGATTGACGGTAGCATTTTAAGATGATCTCTCACTAATAATTATCAAGAAGTGTTCTCCCTGAGTATGCACCGTTGCCAAAGTTCGTCGTGCCCAGACACCACGTGATGATCGGGTGTGATAAGCTCTACGTGCATCTACAACGGGTGCAAGCCAGTTTTGCACACGCGAATACTCCAGGTTAAACTTGACGAGCCTAGCATATGCAGATATGGCCTCGGAACACGGAGACCGAAAGGTCGAGCGTGAATCATATAGTAGATATGATCAACATAAGATGTTCACCATTGAAAACTACTCCATCTCACGTGATGATCGGTTATGGTTTAGTTGATTTGGGTCACGTGATCACTTAGATGACTAGAGAGATGTCTATCTAAGTGGGAGTTCTTAAGTAATATGATTAATTGAACTTAAATTTATCATGAACTTAGTCCTGGTAGTATTTTGCAAATTATGTTGTAAGATCAATAGCTTGCGTTGTTGCTTTCATATGTTTAATTTTGATATGTTCCTAGAGAAAATTGTGTTAAAAAATGTTAGTAGCAATGATGCGGATTTGATCCGTGATCCGAGGTTTATCCTCATTCTTGCACGTAAGAATTATGTCCTTAATGCACCGCTAGGTGACAGACCTATTGCAGGAGCAGATGCAGACGTTATGAACGTTTGGCTAGCTCAGTATGATGACTACTTGATAGTTTTGTGCACCATGCTTTATGGCTTAGAATCGGGACTTCAAAGATGTTTTGAACATCATGGACCATATGAGATGTTCCAGAATTGAAGTTAATATTTCAAGCAAATACCCGAGGTGAGAGATATGAAGTCTCCAACAAGTTCTATAGCTAAAAGATGGAGGAGAATCGCTCAACTAGTGAGCATGTGCTCAGATTATCTGGGTACTTCAATCGCTTGAATCAAGTGGGGGTTAATCTTCCGAGATAAGATAGTGATTGATGAAATTCTCTAGTCACCATCACCAAGTTAGTAGAACTTCGTGATGAACTATAGTATGCAAGGGATGACGAAAATGATTCCCGAGCTCTTCGTGATGTTGAAATCGACGAAGGTAGAAATCAAGAAAGAGCATCAAGTGTTGATGGTTGACAAGATCACTAGTTTCAAGAAAAGGGCAAAGGAAAGAAAGGGAACTTCAAGTAGATTGACAAGCAAGTTGTCACTCCCACGAAGAAGCCCAAAGCTGAACCAAAGCCTGAAACCGAGTGCTTACATCGCAAAGGAAATGGTCCTTTGAAGCGGAACTGCCCTAAATATTTGGTGGATAAGAAGGATGGCAAAGTGAAAAAGGGTATATTTGATATACTGTGTGTTTGATGTGTGCTTTACTAGTGTTTATAGCAACCCTCGGTATTTGGTACTGGTTCGGTTGCTAAGAGTAGTAACTCGAAATGGGAGTTGCAGAATAAACATAAACTAGTTAAGGGTGAAGTGATGATGTGTGTTGAAAATAGTTTCAAGATTGATATGATCATCATCGCACACTCCCTATACTTTCGGATTAGTGTTGAACCTAAATAAATGTTATTTGGTGTTTGCGTTGAGCATGAATATGATTTGATCGTGTTTATTGCAAAACGGTTATTCATTTAAGTAAGAGAATAAACTGTTGTTCTGCATTTACATGAATAAAACCTTATATGGTTACACGCCCAATGAAAATGGTTCATTGGATCTCGATCGTAGTGATACACATATTCATAATATTGAAACCAAAAGATGCAAAGTTAATAATGATAGTGCAACTTATTTGTGGCAATCGCCGTTTAGGTCATATTGGTGTAAAGCGCATGAAGAAACTCCATGTCGATGGGATTTTGGAATCACTTGATTATGAATCACTTGATGCTTGCGTAACCATGCCTCATGGGCAAGATGACTAAGACTCCGTTCTCCGAACAATGGAGCAAGCAACCGACTTATTGGAAATAATACATCGATGTATGCGATCCAATGAGTGTCAAGGCTCATGGTGGGTATCGTTATTTTTGACCTTCACAGATGATTTGAGCAGATATGGGTATATCTACTTGATGAAACATAAGTCTGAAATAGTTGAAAGGTTCAAAGAATTTCAGAGTGAAGTGGAAGAATCATCGTGACAAGAAAATAAGGTTTCTACGATCGATCGCGGAGACAAATATTTGAGTTCTGAGTTTGGTCTTCAATTAAAACAATGTGGAATAGTTTCACAAATTCATGCCACCGAACACCACATCATAATGGTGTGTCCGAACGTCATAACCGTACTTTATTGGATATAGTACAATCTATGATGTTTCTTACCGATTTACCAATATTGTTTTGGGATCATGCATTAGAGACAACTGCATTCACGTTAAATAGGGCACCATCTAAACCGTTGAGACGACACTATATGAACTGTGGTTTAGCAAGAAACCAAAGTTGTCGTTTCTTAAAGTTTGGGGCTGCGATGCTTATGTGAAAAAGTTTCATCCCGATAAGCTCAAACCCAAATCGAGAAGTGCGTCTTCATAGAATACCCAAAGGAAATTGTTGGGTACACCTTCTATCACAGATCCGAAGGCAAAACATTCGTTGCTAATAAATGGATCCTTTCTAGAGAAGGAGTTTCTCTCGAAAGAAGTGAGTGGGAGGAAAGTAGAACTTGATGAGGTAATTGTACCTTCTCCCTTATTGAAAGTAGTTCATCACGTAAATCTGTTCTCGTGACTATCGCACCAATTAGTGAGGAAGCTAATGATGATGATCATGTAACTTCGGATCAAGTTACTACCGAATCTCGAGGTAAACCAGAGTGAGATCCGCACTGAGTGGTACGATAATCCTGCTCGAAGTCATGTAACTAGATCATGATGAACCTACGAACTATGAGGAAGCGATGATGAGCCCAGATTCGCGAAATGGCTTGAGGCCATGAAATCTGAGATGAGATCCATGTATGAGAACAAAGTGTGGACTTTGGTGGCGTTGCCGATGATCGGCAAGCCATAGAAAATAAATGGATCTTCAAGAGGAAGACGGACGCTGATAGTAGTGTTACTATCTACAAAGCTTGACTTGTCGCAAAATGGTTTTGACAAGTTCAAGGTGTTGACTACAATGAGATTTTCTCAAGCGTAGCGATGCTTAAGTCTGTCGAATCATGTTAGCAATTGCCACAATTTATGAAATTTGGCAAATGGATGTAAAACTGCATTCTGAATGGGTTTAGGAGGAAGAGTTGTATATGATGCAAACGAAGGTTTTATCGATCCAAAGGAGCTAACAAAGTGTGCAAGCTCCAAATGATCCATCTATGGACTGGTGCAAGCATCTCGAGTTGGAATATACGCTTTGATGAGTTGATCAAAGCATATAGTTTTATCTGAGACTTACGGTGAAGCCTGTATTTACTAAAAAGTGAGTGGGAGCACTACAGCATTTCGATAAGTATATGTGAATGACATATTGTAGATCGGAAATAATGTAGAATTATTCTGCAAAGCATAAAGAAGTGTTTGAAAGGAGTTTTTCAAAGAAAGACCTCTGTAAAGCTACTTACATATTGAGCATCAAGATCTATAGAGATAGATCAAGACGCTTGATAAGTTTTTCAATGAGTACATACCTTGACAAGATTTTGAAGTAGTTCAAAATGGAGCATCAAAGAAAGAGTTCTTGCTCGTGTTACAAGGTGTGAAATTGAGTAAGACTCAAAACCCGACCACGGCAGAAGATGGAAAGAGAATGAAAGTCATTCCCTATGCCTTGGTCATAGGTTCTATAAAGTATGCCATGCTGTGTACCAGATCTATTGTATACCCTACAATCGAGTTTGGCAAGGAGTACAATAGTGATCTAGGAGTAGATCTTTGGACAGCGGTCAAAATTATCCTTAGTGGAATAAGGATATGTTTCTCGATTATGGAAGTGACAAAAGGTTCGTCGTAAAGGGTTACGTCGATGCAAGTTTTGACACTGATCTGGATGACTCTAAGTCTCGATCTAGATACATATTGAAAATGGGAGCAATTAGCTAGAGTAGCTTCGTGCAGAGCATTGTAGACATAGAAAAAAAATGCAAAATACATAACGGATCTGAATGTGAAAGACCCGTTGACTAAGACTCTCTCACAAGCAAAACATGATCACACCTTAGTACTCTTGGGTGTTAATCACATAGCGATGTGAAATAGATTACTGAATCTAGTAAACCCTTTGGGTGTTGGTCACATGGCGATGTGAACTATGGGTGTTAATCACATGATGATGTGAACTATCGATGTTAATCACATGGTGATGTGATCTAGATTATTGACTCTAGTGCAAGTGGGAGACTGAAGGAAATATGCCCTAGAGGCAATAATAAAGTTATTATTTATTTCCTCATATCATGATAAATGTTTATTATTCATGCTAGAATTGTATTAACCGGAAACATAATACATGTGTGAATATATAGACAAACAGAGTGTCACTAGTATGCCTCTACTTGACTAGCTTGTTAATCAAAGATGGTTATGTTTCCTAACCATGGACAAGGAGTTGTTATTTGATTAACAAGGTCACATCATTAGTTGAATGATCTGATTGACATGACCCATTCCGTTAGCTTAGCACACGATCGTTTAGTATGTTGCTATTGCTTCCTTCATGACTTATACATGTTCCTATGACTATGAGATTATGCAACTCCCATTTGCCGGAGGAACACTTTGGGTACTACCAAATGTCACAACGTAACTGGGTGATTATAAAGGAGTACTACAGTGTCTCCAAAGGCGATGTTGGGTTGGCGATTTCGAGATTAGGATTTGTCACTCCGATTGTGGAGAGGTATCTCTGGGCCCTCTCGGTAATGCACATCACTTAAGCCTTGCAAGCATTACAACTAATGAGTTAGTTGCAAGATGATGTATTACGGAACGAGTAAAGAGACTTGCCGTAACGAGATTGAACTAGGTATTGATACCAACGATCGAATCTCGGGCAAGTAACATACCGATGACAAAGGGAACAACGATGTTGTTATGCGGTCCGACCGATAAAGATCTTCGTAGAATATGTAGGAGCCAATATGGGCATCCAGGTCCCGCTATTGGTTATTGACCGAGAATAGTTCTAGGTCATGTCTACATTGTTCTCGAACCGTAGGGTCCGCACGCTTAAGGTTTCGATGATGCTTTATTATGAGTTTATGAGTTTTGATGTACCGAAGGAGTTCGGAGTCCCGGATGAGATCGGGGACATGACGAGGAGTCTCGAAATGGTCGAGACATAAAGATCGATATATTGGACGACTATATTCGGAGTTCGGAAAGGTTCCGAGTGATCCGGTATTTTTGAGTCTGGGAGAGTTACGGAATTCGTATTGGGCCTCATTGGGCCATACGGGAAAAGGGAGAAAGGGCCAAAGGTGGCGCGCCCCCCTTGCTCTAGTCCGAATGGACTAGGGAAGGGCGCCCCTTCCTTCCTTCTCCTTCTCTCTTCCCTTTCCTTCTCTCCTACTCCCCTACATGGAAGGATTCCTAGTTGGACTAGGAAAGGGAATCCTACTCCCGGTGGGAGTAGGACTCCCCTGGCGCCGCCTAAACCTAGGCCGGCCTCCTCCCTCCCTTGCTCCTTTATATACGGGGGCAGGGGCAGCCCATAGACACAAGTTGATCATTGAGATCGTTCCTTAGCCGTGTGCGGTGCCCCCCTCCACCACATTCCACCTCGATAATATCGTAGCGGTGCTTAGGCGAAGCCCTGCGTCGGTAGAACATCAAGATCGTCACCACGCCGTCGTGCTGACGGAACTCTCTCCCCGGAGCTTTGCTGGATCGGAGCCCGAGGAGCGTCATCGAGCTGTACATGTGTCAAGAACTCGGAGGCGCTGTAGTAACGGCGCTGGGATCGGTTGGATCGCGAGGAGAACGTACGACTACGTCCTCTACAGTGTGATCGCTTCCGCTTCGGTCTACGAGGGTACGTAGACAACACTCTCCCCTCTCGTTGCTATACATCACCATGATCTTGCGTGTGCGTAGGAAATTTTTTGAAATTACTACGTTCCCCTTCAATATCCCTGGTGCCGAACACGCAGGGATGGATACGGCCCCCGGGACCTCTAAGGTTCTGGGATCGAGCAAGCAGCCCCCCTTGATGGTGGGGGGCCAGCCTACGCCGCCGGCGTCCTCTGTTCAAGCAGAGCTGCCTGGCGGTCTATTGACAGTGTTGAGGAACGCGTCTATTGTCGACGAGCATCGGGCCCTTGTGGGCGAGGTGGTTGAAAGGATTTAGTCTGCCGAGAGCGGGCTGAACGCATCCTGCCTTAGTCTCATAAAGGCTTTTGAGCTATGTCTCCTAGGAAACCCTTAAGGAATGGTCATAATATAAGTAGTAGCCCCTGATACACTGTCCGACGAAGGAGACAGAGCCGGGCAGGGGATCAAACCCCCTGCCTTCGCAGGAGCCTGTGTAAATGACGTATACCCTTTGGTGTGAAAACAGGCATCCGCAGAGAGGACTTCCACTTTTGAGGCGGAAGTGTTCGAACTGAAGCAGAACCTTGCACGGTCTGAGGAAGAACTCGGCCGTGTGAGGAAGCAACTGGAAGACAAGCAAGGTATGTTGAAAACATTTGTCTTGGAGTTGGCACGAATGAATGGTTGTGCAGAATAAAAAAATTTAGTATTGTGTGATCTAGGAGCGTGTGCCAAATACGAGGCACTAAAGGAAGCTTTGGCTGATACCAACAAGAAGGCTGAGGCCGAATAGGCGCTTCATGAAAAACCCGAGGCTAGGGTTATCACCGGTGAGCGCGAGCTCCAGGAAGCTATGAAGAAAAGCGAGAGCTTGGAGCAGAGTCTAAAAGGGAAAGAATCCGAGCTCGCCCAAGCTCTCGAGGATGCAGAAGGTGCTCGGGAGGAAGCCTGAGGTGCTGCGCGGGACATTCAGGAGGCCCGAAAAGTGGCGGCTGGTAAGGCCTTCTGTATTCTTAGCTTCCTGTATGTTAGAATGTGAAGAATCCAAGCGGCAGGCTAAATTCTTATTTTTCCAGGGGCTTTTGCGGATCTTCCTTGTAGCATATCAGATGCTGCTCAATTCTATCGCACCGAGGAGAAGAAGACTGCGGAGAGGGATTTCTGGTCGCAGATTCGGCGCCGAACTATCCGGTGCCATTTATCGATCGATGAAACGGTGATCGAATCGCACCAAAGTGCGTAACCAGCCATGAAGGACTTAGTTGTCCGGCTGTGGCATGCGGATCCGATTCCAAGCAGCTACTTCGCACTCGTCAAGCGGATCGTGGGTGCCTGTCCTCGGCTAGATGCTATCAAGCGATTAGTTTGCATAGAAGGTGCATGTATGGCGTTTGCCCATGCGAAAGTGCATTGGGGGAGGCTTGACGCGGAAAAGCTGATCACTGAGGGGCCACCGGAGGGTAAGGAACACCGCAAGCCCGAGCTGTATTATGAAGGTGTGATGAAAGGGGCCCGCCTTGTGGCGGACAAGTGTACTAAAGACATCATATTTCCCTGATGGCATCTGTGCCACTTGTTGTAATATGGGATAATGGCATGTTTGTTATATATTGCCTGTGTTATTTGAACATATGTTCTTCCTGTGCGGCTGTTTATTGTATGCAAATTCTGGGAGTTGGCCAGTCGTCGGCTTCTGCCCCCTCATAAAAAGGATACGGGGGTGTTCGGGATATATCTGAACGCTCTTTATCCCATAGTTGGGTCTTTTTAAGGAGGTGTATCTTTCCGCGAACCAGGCAATCGGACTATAGGGCTTTATTACTCTCACTTAGCCATAGGAATTTGAGTATGGTTGGCAAGAGCCCCTAGTGTTCTAAGGTCAACTAGGGGCTCTATTGGCGCCTAATCAGAAGACCAATCCGTCGCACTTAGCATTTATGATGGCGTTATGCGGAATAAATCTTTAGGGATTTTATGACCTCTCGAACAGCGGACTGGCTCTCGCTTCATCATGACAGTCGGTTTTCAGCTTTCTCTATTGAGGTGCTCGTCCGGCTGAACCGGGACACAATCGCAGTAGTTCTCCCAGTGCTACCTTAGCCGATAGAACGAAACGTAAGGTACCAAAATATGGGAGCCGGGCAAACCCAACCAAAGACCCAAGACATGATTCGGAGCAGATGCATATAGTGCTATAAGTTCGGGGTGCCGAACGACCGAAAAGGTGGTCGGACTTGCTTGCTATACTGTGGAGCCCCTGGTGCAACCAGGCGAATGTGGAGCGTGGCTTTCATTTTCGGCAAAGAGGCGTCGGTGATAAACGACAGCCGGTAATTGCTATTTACGCATTGTAGTAGAATTTTATGTCTATGCATATTAGTATGATGTATGGAAAGAGGTGTTGTTTGACGGAACCTGTTATGGCTGGACTGGAGGGGGCTGTGAGCGGGTCGAGAATGAATCCGAACTGCCTTCTACCTGCATGTTCCTTCCTTTGTGTGTCCGGGATAATTCCATGCCGCCAGTTCTGTTCTGCGTCAATCGTTATTTTGCAAATGCGAAATGCTTGAAGACAGCTAGGTGTCCTCTTGTCGTTGCTCCCAGGGTCCCTAATCGGGCCCTGGTGAGCCCAGTCGTTAGACTGTGAGGTAGTACGGACTATGCAGTGGATGTCCGGATGGTTGGCCTGGGTAATTTACCACGTAGAATCTAGTTGACATGGTTTTTCCCATTAGCATACGGTAAGCTATCGTATGGGAAGGTGTCGAGGATTTATTCTTTGGCGTAGCATTTTTGGATGGTCCGAAGGCAACCGTTTAGAGTGGTGGGCCAACAGAACTTGGCCTTTGCGCCTTACATCTTTTTAGGAGATGTTTTCCGTGGCGTCATACCCTTGTGGGCTTTGTGTGTTATGGAGCCCCCGGATTACTAGGTCTAGAGGCACTGCATCATGACAGTCTCGAACAGCGGACTGGCTCTCGCTTCATCATGGCAGTCGGTTTTTGGCTTTCTCTATTGAGGTGCTCGTCCGGTTGAACCGGGACACAATCGCAGTAGTTCTCCCAGCGCTACCTTAGCCGATAGAACGGAACGTAAGGTACCAAAACATGGGAGCCGGGAAAACCCAACCAATGACCCAAGACATGATTCGGAGCAGATGCATATAGTGCTATAAGTTCGGGGTGCCGAACGACCGAAAAGGTGGTCGGACTTGCTTGTCAGATTGTGGAGCCCTGGTGCAACCAGGCGAATGTGGAGCGTGGCTTTTATTTTTCGCAAAGAGGCGTCGGTGATAAACGACAGCCGTAATTGCTATTTACGCATTGTAGTAGAATTTATGTCTATGCATATTAGTATGATGTATGGAAAGAGGTGTTGTTTGACGAACTGTTATGGCCGGACCGAGGGGGTGTGGAGCGGTCGAGAATGAATCCAACTGCCTTCTACCCGCATGTTCCTTCCTTTGTGTGTCCGGATAATTCCATGCCGCAGATTGCTTCAAGCGTCAATCGTTATTTTGCAAATGCGAAATGCTTGAAGACAGCTAGGTGTCCTCTTGTTGTTGTTCTGTGGTCCCTAATCGGGCCTGGTGAGCCCAAATCGTTAGATCAGTGAGGTAGTCTGGACTATGCGGTGGATGTCCGGATGGTTGGCTGGGTAATTTACCACGAGAATCTAGTTGACGTGGTTTTTCCCATTAGCATACTGAAGCTATCGTATGGGAAGGTGCCGAGGATTTATTCTTTGGCGTAGCATTTTTGGATGGTCCGAAGGCAACCGTTTAGAGTGGTGGGCCAACAGAACTTGGCCTTTGCGCCTTACATCTTTTTAGGAGATGTTTTCCGTGGCGTCATACCCTTGTGGGCTTTGTGTGTTACGGAGCCCCCGGATTACTAGGTCTAGAGGCACTGCAATTAACTTGCCGTGGTTTAGGTGGTCCTGGGCGGTCGGCCGTACTGTTACGCTCTGGGGGGGGGTCTTGACGAGGCATCTCCCCTTTATTGCTTCCGGCGTGCGACCAGCCGCTTTGTTTTGAGAATCCTGCATTCTCTGTTGGTATGCTTTGCCGTCCTTCTCGGGGTACCGTGAATTTCACACGGCTGATCCAGCGTGTATCTTCGGTCGAGTAGGCTTGTGCTGCTCTTTGCCTGTTTGTCGGACTGAGCGTTGCCGGACTTGGCACCAGCTTCCTTGTCTTGATGTTTATGACCTTTATGCCGAGGTCTGAGGGTGCCTCTTCGTATCTGCTGCTTGCCGCTTTGGACCGTAGTGATGCGTGGGCGTTTGTGTGCGTGCCCATGGTTTTCCTGCTCGAGTTGAGGTATCCAGTTGTGCCGTGTGTGCCCTTTATTGGGGCTCTCGAGTTCATATTTTTCGGCGGCCATTATCTTGGTCCACCTATCCTCTAGCGCATCTTGGTCAGCTGTGAGCTGCTCTTGTTTCCTTTGTAGGCTCCTTGCTGTAGCCATGAGCCGTCGCTTGAAGTGAACTTGTTCCACTGGGTCCTCTGGTACGCCGAATTCGTCGTCGCCGAGGCTTGCCTCGTCATTGGAGGGGTGTGTGTGATTGTCCCTCTCCCAGTATCCCGTCGTCGTTGGTCCGGCCTGCTTAGGTGTAGGCTGACTCGGGTTGTATTCCTTTTTGGCACCGTCAGGACTGCTCTCGTTTCCGGTGCCGTTTTTGGTGTGGCGGGGTTTGGAGTGGTACCGATAATGCACATGTTATGCCTTTCTTCCTGAGGGGTTGTCCTCCATTGCCTCGTCGCCATTAGTTTCCTTCTAAGTGTCCACCATATATATATATATATATATATATATATATATATATATATATATATATATATCATATGAGGAGGTGGCCGCCCACCGCCCGTGAGCGGTGGCTCTGTGATTCTCCTACATCGCCGTCCATACCGCCGATGTCTTGAGTCAAGTCAAGCACGCCGGTTAGATCATCGATCGTGGCGATGAAGTGTGTGGTGGGTGGGCAATGAATTCCGCCGTTGTTCGCTTCCCACTCGAGCCGACATAGTTCGCCCGAGTCTCCTAACAAGGAGAGAGACTTCAATAAGTCCAAAGATGTCACCAAAGGGCGAGTGCTGAAAACGCCCGCCATGGTGAACTCCATCACGGAGCCCAACCAGATCGGCGGGCTCGGGGCATGGATCGAACTCGCGTCCGGATATGAACTGGAACTGGAGTCACTGTGTTCCTCGTAGGTGAAACTGTGTTCGGCTCCATCGCCGATGAAGGTACGGCTCGCGGAGTGGGGTCCAGCCCTCCGCCCTAGGGCGGTAACCCGTCCCGGATTTATATCCGAGGCTTCGCCGACGATATCCCGAGCGACGTCTGACAGCAGGTCTAAGCCATGCTCATCGTGACTGTTCGGCGCTTCTGGCGCCGGCTCGAATCCGTCGAAGATCAAGTCTCCGCGGATATCGGCCGTGTTGTTTAGGTTTCCGAACCTTATTTGATGGCTGGGGGCATGCTATCGATCTGCTCCAAGTTGCCAAGCGAATTGGCCCGCAGCGCGAAGCCGCCGAACATGAAGATCTGTCCGGGGAGGAAAGTCTCACCCTAGATCGCATCGTTAATGACGATTGACGGAGCCATCGAGCCCGACGGCGACGTCACAGAGGAAATCTCAATGAAAGCACCAATGTCGGTGTCAAAACTTGCGGAGCTCGGGTAGGGGGTCCCGATCTGTGCGTCAAGGCTGATGGTAACAAGAAGTAAGGGACACAGGTGTTTACCTAGGTTCGGGCCCTCTCGATGGAGGTAAAACCCTACTTCCTGCTTGATTGATATTGATGATATTGGTAGTACAAGAGTAGATCTACCACGAGATCGTAGAGGCTAAACCCTAGGAGCTAGCCTATGATGGTATGAATGTAATTGTGATCGGCCTTCTAAGGACCAACCTCTCCGGTTTATATAGACACCGGAGAGGTCTAGGGTTTACATGGAGTCGGTTACAAGGAAGGAAATATAATATCCGGATCGCCAAGCTTGCCTTCCACGCCAAGGAAAGTCCCATCCGGACACGGGCCGAAGTCTTGAGTCTTGTATCTCCATGCTTCAATAGTCCGGACGTTGTACACAGTCCAGTTGTCCGGATACCCCCTAATCCAGGACTCCCTCACTCCACACGCCCATCGTTGGAGAGTCCTCTTAGGCTCGGGCCTTGGAGGAGGCGTGCCTGGCCAATCTGGCTGAGCGCACCCGACTGGAAAACCTTCAGCATGCACTCGACGAGCGTGCTCGACAATGCATCCCTGAATCTAGTCGACGCCAGCGACAACTTTTTCTGCCTCAATCTCAGGTATACCGCACTCCAATTCAGAATCTCACAGTTGCGGCCTGTATAGCGGAGTCTATTTAGCCTTCCCGGTCAGAGGCTGGTAGGGGTTTGATGTAGATTCGGGCCTTACTCTGGGCAGCAGGAGAGCAGAACACATCAGTGTCTCAGTCGCGGAATAGAATTCATAGCAGATCTGTGGTGGCAGACACAGTTCAGTCGGCCCACAACCCAAGATCGCCCCCGCGGTGTGAGGGACGTGGGCATCGGTAGGATCAGTACGTGGGTCAGAACCACGAGCAGTATGATCACCGACTTGGCCGTGATGACCGTCGTCGAGTGCCTACCCCTCCTCCGAGGAGTGGATCATATGTGCCCCGGCAATATGATGACAGGCGCCCGCACAGTGGAGAACGAAGGGTACCATTCGACCCAAGGGAGCCGGGCTTTGATGCAAGATAGATTCTTGTTCAAGGTCTGGTCGACAGGAACAGAGCACACAGAGAGGGACTTGACAGGGATCGCCCGACTTGCAGCAGAGTTCATGTCTCAGGTCCAGAGTGTTTCTGCAGAGCCATCAGGGCTGCAGAGATTCCTCCCAACTTCAGGTTGGCGACTGGAGTCAGCAAGTTCACTGGTGAGTCAAAGCCCGATACTTGGCTTAAAGATTACCGAGTGGCCGTGCAGATTGGTGGTGGCAATGATGAGGTGGCCATGAAGCACCTTCCTTTGATGTTAGAAGGTTCGTCCAGAGCATGGCTAAATCAGTTGACCCCAGGCAGTATATTCAGTTGGGAAGAGCTTGCCCGAGTGTTTGTCAGAACTTTTGAGGGTACTTGCAAATGACCAGCAGGATTGACAGAATTGCAACATTGTGTACAAAAGCCGAATGAAACTCTGAGAGATTACATTCAGAGGCGGACCACTTTACATCACACAGTGGAAAATATATCTCAGCATCATGCAGTTTGTGCCTTCAAGGAAGGCGTTCAGTATCGAGAGTTAATCCTGAAATTCGGTTGGACAGGAGACATGTCTTTGACTCGGATGATGGAAATAGCCACTTGGTATGCCAATGGTGAAGAAGAAGATCGACTCCGCAGTGGAAAGAGCAAGCCAGCTGGTCAGGACACCGGGGGAGGCAATTCCAATCGAAAGCATAAGCGTAAAGCTAAACCCGCAGGACCTGGTGAAACCGCAGCTGTGATCCAAGGAAAGTTTAAAGGAAAACCTAAGGGGCCCTTGACCCCTAAGAAGGTGAAAGATCAAGCAGGGAATGACATGTTGGATTTGCCATGTCACATTCACACCAAGAAAGACGAAGAGGGAAATCTGATTTACCCCAAGCATACCACTCGACAGTGTCGGGTCCTTATACAGCAATTTCGAGAGAAACAACCTAGTGAGAAGGAGAAGGAATCCGATAAGGATGAGGACAAAGAGGAGGATGAAGGTTTCCCCAATATCAATTCCACCCTGGTGATTTTTGCTGATATTGAGAGCAAAAGTTGACTGAATGTGATAAATAGAGAAGTAAACATGGTTGCCCTGGCAACGACGACATATTTGAAGTGGTCGCAAATTACAATCACATTCAACCAGTCTGATCACCCAGCACGCGTTGCCACTCCAGGGCGGCAAGCGCTGGTAGTCGATCCAGTGGTTGGAGGCTCCCGACTGACCAAGGTGTTGATGGATGGTGGCAGTGGTCTGAATATTCTTTACGCTGAAACTCTGAAGGGGATGGGTGTTCCGATGTCCAAGCTTAGTGAGAGCAACATGAGCTTTCACGGCATTATCCCTGGAAAGAAGGCTGAATCACTCAGCTAGATAACTCTTAACGTGGTTTTTGGTGATTCGAAGAATTACCGTAAGGAAAATTTGGCATTTGAGGTAGTAGATTTGCAAAGTGCTTATCATGCTATTCTGGGCAGGCCTGCATGCACTCGTTTTATGGCTCGACCGTGTTACGTCTATCTTAAGTTGAAGATGCCTAGTCCCAGAGGCGTGATCACAGTTACTGGTAATCGGCAAAAAGCAGAGGAGTGCTTTCAGAAGGGCTCAAAAATGGCTGATGAGCAGATGGTAGCAGTTGAAATGCAGGAATACCAGAAGAATGCTGATCCGAGTGATTTGCTGCGGGCTAAGAAGCATGCATCAAAGTCTGCATTTCAGTCGTCCGGTGAAACCAAGTCGGTTCATATCCACCCGACCGATCCCAATGCTACTCCGACTCATATTTCAACGACGCTGGACAACAAATAGGAAGAAGCGCTCATCCAGTTCCTCCGTGAGAACTGGGACATCTTCGCATGGAAACCTTCTGACATGCCAGGTGTGCCCAGGGAGCTGGCTGAGCACCATTTGCGAGTCGACCCAAAGGTAAAACCGGTCAAGGAGCATCTCCGGCGGTCTGCCGTCCAGAAGAGAAAGGCAATTGGCCAGGAAGTACCTCAGCTTCTTGCAGCTGAGTTCATCCAAGATATTTACCACTCCAAGTGGCTCGCCAATGTCGTCATGGTTCCCAAGAAAGATGATTCACTCCGTATGTGTATCGACTTCAAGCATATCAATCGGGCCTGCCCGAAGGATCACTTCCCTCTTCCTCGCATCGATCAGATAGTCGACTCGACTGTGGGATGTGAGCGGTTGTCTTTCCTGGATGCATACTCCGGGTACCATCAGATCCGACTGTATGGGCCCGATGAGATAAAAACGGCTTTCATCACCCCATTCGGGTGCTCTTGCTATGTCACCATGCCCTTTGGTCTCAAGAATGCAGACGCCACATTCATGCGCATGATACAGAAGTGCCTGCTCACTCAAATCAATCAGAATGTGGAAGCATACATTGATGACATCATGGTTAAGTCATCCAAAGGTTCCGACCTGCTGAGTGACCTTGCTGAAACCTTTGCCAATCTGAGGAGATATGATATCAAGCTCAACACGTCGAAATGTACGTTTGGAGTTCCCAGTGGCAAGTTGCTCGGTTTCCTAGTTTCCGAACATGGAATCGACGCAAAACCGGAGAAGGTTGGTGCAATCCTTCGAATGAAATGCCCGTGCGTGTACACGACGTTCAGAAGCTTACTTGTTGTTTGGCCGCTCTGAATCGGTTCATTTCCCGTCTCGATGAAAAGGCATTGCCTCTTTACCGATTGATAAAGAAATCTGACAAGTTTGACTGGACTCCTGAAGCTGACGCAGCGTTTGCAGAGCTCAAAACCCTACTTTCCACCCAGTCGGTGCTCGCTGCTCCAATCAGCAAAGAGCCTTTACTGCTCTATATCGCAACCACTGGACAAGTTGTCAGTACAGTACTCACGGTCGAGTGGGAAGAAGAAGGCAAGGCATACAAGGTTCAACGCCCAGTCTACTATATTTCTGGAGTCTTAACCCCATCCGAGCAAAGATACCCGCATTATCAGAAGCTTGTTTATGGGATTTATTTAACCACAAAGAAGGTTGCACATTACTTCTCAGATCATTCAATTACAGTCGTCAGCGACACTCCATTATCAAAAATATTGAATAACAGAGATGCAATTGGTCGAGTGGCTAAATGGGTGATTGAACTCCTCCTGCTAGATATCAAGTTTGAGGCAAAGAAAGCAATCAAATCTCAGGCAATAACAGATTTTCTTGTCAAGTGGATTGAACAACAGCTGTCGACTCAAGTTCAGTCGGAACATTGGACTATGTTCTTCGACGGGTCCAAGATGCTGAATGGTTCACTTGCTGGGGTAGTCCTGGTATCTCCGCGAGGCGACAAGCTCAGTTATGTTCTCCAAATTCACCGTGACTCCTCCAATAATGAAGCTGAATATGAGGCACTTTTGTACGGGTTGCATATGGCCATTTCACTCGGCGTGTGGCGTCTAATGGTCTACGGCGACTCAGATTTGGTGGTCAATCAAGTGATGAAGGAATGGTACGTGAGGAGTCCAGCTATGACTAGTTATTGCAATGCAGTGAGAAAATTGGAAAAGAAGTTTGAAGGGTTAGAGTTGCACCATGTACCCTGACTGAAGAACCAGGCATCGGATGACCTGGCAAAGATTGGGTCCAAGAGGGAGCCCATTCCAAGCAATGTGTTCTTGGAGCATCTTCACACACCATTAGTTCAAGAGTATCCCTCCACAGAAGAACCCCCACAGCCTAAGAGCCCTACTGATCCGACTGAAGTTGAAATCCCAGCCGTGGTCGACTTGATCATGGAAGTTTTGGTCATCACTCCAGATTGGACAGTGCCATACATTGCATATATTCTCAGGAAAGAACTTCCAGAGGATGAAGACGAGGCTCGACAAATCGTTCATCGATCCAAAGCCTTTACTATGATGGGTGGTCAGCTTTACAAAGAGAGTGTTACTGGAGTCAGCCAGAAATGCATCACGCTAGAAGAAGGCCGAATGATCCTCAATGATATCCACTTGGGGACCTTTGGTCACCATGTGTCCTCTCGGACCATCGTGGCCAAAGCATACCGGGCCAGGTTTTACTAGCCACATGCCAATGAAATGGCAAAAGAAATAGTTGACAAGTGTGAAGGCTGCCAGTTCTAGTCCAACATGTCCCATAAACCTGCTTCAGCCTTGAAGACCATTCCACTTGTCTGGCCATTTGCAGTTTGGGGATTAGATATGGTCAGACCTCTGAGGACTACCAGGAGTGGCTTCACTCATGTGCTTGTAGCAGTCAACAAGTTCACTAAGTGGATTGAAGCTAAACCTATCAAAAGTCTAGAAGCAAGCACTGCTATCAGCTTCATCAAGGAGTTAACATTCAGATATGGAGTCCCGCGTAGCATCATAATAAATAATGGGTCAAACTTTGATTCAGATGAATTCAGAGCTTTCCGCGCTTCCCAAGGCACTCGGGTCGATTATGCTTCAATCGCCCACCCACAGTCAAATGGGCAAGCGGAAAGAGCAAATGGTTTGATCCTCAAAGGGCTGAAGCCCCGATTGATGCGTGATCTCAAGCATGCAACAGGCGCTTGGGTTGATGAGCTGCCATCAGTACTTTGGGGATTGAGAACAACTCCAAATCGGTCGGCTGGTCGCACTCCGTTCTTCCTAGTCGACGAGGCTGAAGCTGTGTTTTCGAGTGACTTGCTTCACAATGCACCCCGAGTGGAACTTTTCTCAGAAGCCAAAGTAGAACAAGCTCGACAAGATGTTGTTGATCTTCTAGAAGAGGAAAGAGAGATGGCCCTAATCCGGTCGACCATTTATCAGCAAGACCTTCGTCGATTCCATGCTAGAAATGTGAGAGGTCGAGCATTTCAAGAGGGAGACCTGGTTCTCCAAGTGGATCAACAATGGCCACACAAGCTTGCTCCCACATGGGAAGGTCCCTTCATAATCACGAAGGTGCTCCACAACGGAGCGTATCACCTCTATAATGTGGAGCACAATAAAGATGAGCCACGTGCTTGGAATGCAGAGTTGCTCCGCTGTTTTTATACTTAAGCGCTTGGACTATTGAGATGTAAAAAGAAATACCTATTTAGTTTGTTTATCAAAGACATAGTTTTACAGTCTTCTAAATGATTGTTGTCGATTGTACATATGTTTGAAATCCCCTAGTGGGTGGCTTAGCTGCGAGTCCAGTACTCGCCTAAGTTCGAAAAAATCCTACCGAGTGAAGAGCAACCCTCTCACTCGGGGGCTTAGCTGCAAATCTGTATTTGCCTAAGTTTGAAAAATCCTACCGAGTGAAGAGCAAGCCTCTCACTCGGGGGCTTAGCTGCGAATCCGTTTCGCCTAAGTTTGAAAAATCCCACCGAGTGAAGAGCAACCCTCTCACTTGGGGGCTTAGCTGCAGTCCAGTACTCGCCTAAGTTCAAAAGAAATCCCACCGAGTGAAGAGCAACCCTCTCACTCGGGGGCTTAGCTGCAGTCCAGTACTAGCCTAAGTTCAAAAGAAATCCCACCGAGTGAAGAGCAACCCTCTCACTCGGGGGCTTAGCTTAGTACTCGCCTAAGTTCAAAAGAAATCCCACCGAGTGAAGAGCAACCCTCTCACTCGGGGGCTTAGCTGCTTGATCCAAGACTACTTAAGTTCAAAGAATCGCGACCGAGTGAAGAGTAACCCTCTCACTGGGGCTTAGTCTGATCCAAGACTAGCCTAAGTTCAAAGAAATCCCACCGAGTGAAGAGCAACCCTCTCACTCGGGGGCTTAGCTGCAGTCCAATGCTCGCCTAAGTTCAAAGAAATCCCACCGAGTGAAGAGCAACCTCCCACTGGGGCTTAGCCGCTGATCCAAGACTACGCCTAAGTTCGAAGAAATCCCACCGAGTGAAGAGCAACCCTCTCACTCGGGGCTTAGTCACAGATCCAAGACTACGCCTAAGTTCAAAGAAATCCCACCGAGTGAAGAGCAACCCTCTCACTCGGGGCTTAGCTGCAGTCAAGTACTCGCCTAAGTTCAAAAGAAATCTCACCGAGTGAAGAGCAACCTCTCACTCGGGGGCTTAGCTGCAGTCCAATACTCGCCTAAGTTCAAAAGAAATCCCACCGAGTGAAGAGCAACCCTCTCACTCGTGGGCTTAGCTGCAGTCCAGTACTCGCCTAAGTTCAAAGAAATCCCACCGAGTGAAGAGCAACCCTCTCACTCGGGGCTTAGCTGCAGTCCAGTACTCGCCTAAGTTCAAAGAAATCCCACCGAGTGAAGAGCAACCCTCTCTTCGGGGGCTTAAGCATCGAAGACGCCTAAGTTCAAAGAAATCCCACCGAGTGAAGAGCAACCCTCTCACTCGAGGGCTTAGCTGCAGTCCAGTACTCGCCTAAGTTTAAAGAAATCCCACTGAGTGAAGAGCAACCCTCTCATTCGGGGGCTTAGCTGCAGTCCAGTACTCGCCTAAGTTCAAAGAAATCCCACCGAGTGAATAGCAACCCTCTCACTCGGGGGCTTAGCTGCAGTTCAGTACTCGCCTAAGTTCAAAGAAATCCCACCAAGTGAAGATCAACCCTCTCACTCGGGGACTTGGCTACACGCTTCATCCTAAACCGCTAGGATGAGGAGGCACAGGTCGACTATGACCTTCTCCGCAGAGCTGTGCCATAAATACAATGTGCGCTCCATCCTAATCCACAAGGATGACGAGGTGCAGGTCGACTGCAACCTTCACCTTTGAGCCACATCCTGATCCGCAAGGACGACGAGGTGCAGTCGTAAACATAAAAGACTGTTCCGAGTGAAGAAACAAGTTCCACTTGAAGGCAAACACAAGCATATTCAAAGAAAAGCCAATTTTAAAGACAAATCCTAGGAGGTTCTAGACCGCGGATTAAAGTACTCGGGCATCAAACCCGAAGGAGTTTAGCGGTTACAAAAATCCACTCGGCATACCGAGGCAAATTTAATCGGACCATAAAAGTTTGTTCACTCCATAGGAGGAGGACTGGCAGGCTCGACGAACTCATCCAAATCAATTCCATCCGCGATTCGAGTGGCGGCAGCGATAAAAGTCTCCATGAAGGAACAGAAGTCAAGCCATTGGTGTTGGCAACTTTGATTGCTGCTAGATTCTGTTCTCTGGCTTCCTTGAAGTGGACGCGAACCAGAGATAGAGCAACATCAGCGCCACACCGGGCAGAAGACTTCTTCCATGCTTGCACTCGACCGGGGATCTCATTGAGTCAAGTCATCAGAGACTCGAGGTCATTTTGGAGCGTCACCCTTGGCCAGAGTGCTGAGTCGATCCGCGACACCGCAACCTTCAGCCGAGCCAGATAGTCAACGACGCAAGCAATAAGGGATTCCAGCCGGAGCACGTTCATAGCAGCTTCATCCTTAACAGGAGAGAGGATGGGGTCCAAGCTCGTTTCAATTTGCCAATCTCTTCCTCAAAGTTCTGGCAGAATTCTGCACATGCAATAAAATGATGAGTCAACAGCTATACAACGAATCGACAGCACCAGGATAGTCGGATAAAGAAAAGTACCTTCAAGCATGACGAATAGCTTCTTGGCAAGCCCTCCCACATAATTCTCCAGCTCATCTCTCTTGCGGGCGATGTCTTCCACTTTGTCGGTCAGGGTCCTCTTGTCCTTCTTCAGACGAGTCGCCTCCTTGTTGGCTTCATCAAGGGCAGTCTTCAGCTTGGCATTCTCTTCCTCCAGTTTACCGACTGAAGCCAGCTTCTGGTTAGCGAGTGCAGTTTTCTCTTCTGCTGCTTTCTGCGCGGCCGCAAGGTCCAGATCCTTCTTTGCCAGAGCCTGGTTCATTTTTTCTGAAAGAAATAACACTCAGTTCAGAAGAAGCAAATAACACTCAGTTCAGGAACAAACCAGTTGACAAGTTTTTCATACCAGCGGCTTCATCCTTGGCCTTCTGCAAGTTTGTCTTGGCCAACTCCAGGTCGACATTAAGCTGAATTTGCTTCTGCTCCAGGTCAGCAAAATGAGCTCCAAGCTCACAAGATTTCTATGGTCAGAGGATGGTCAGTCGACAGATGCGAAGATTAGTTGCTTCAGAACAATAGAGTGACAAATTCAAACAGTTCTAGGACTACTGCCCAATCAAACATCCAACAGTAGTCTCGGGGACTACACCCAGTGGGTGCACTTAGCGTGCCCCCACTGGTCCAGTTTCCACTCAACATGGTCCGTCCGGGCCGAGTAAAAAAAACAAGAAGGAAGAAAGTTGTTCTCAAGACCACAGCCGACTGCCCGTAGTCATCTACGGTCTCGGGGACTACACCCAGTGGGTGCACTCAGCGTGCCCCCACTGGTTCAGGTTCCACTCGCTGTGATCCGTCCAGACCGAGTGAGAAAATTCTAATTCTCAGACCATAGCCGACTGCCCACAGTCAACTATGGTCTCGGGGACTACACCCAGTGGGTGCACTCAGCATGCCCCCACTGGTTCAAAGACTCAATCGACACAACCTAGTCGACTCAAGAAGCAAAACTATTCAGCAGAAATTTAAAACACCCAGTGGGTGTACAGATGCAAAAGTTTTCAGGTAGCATATCCTAACAGAACAAGCGACAAGCTGAAGGATCAGTCGGAAATCAACCAACCTAGACGTTGGTCTGGAGAGCCAAACTGGCATCATAGGTAGCCTGACTAGCCTCCCGAACCACTTTCATCTGCTCCATCATGATGCCTGCCTGGCGTATAGCTTCATTGGCAATGCCCACTTGGTCCTCTGGGACATGATGCGCAGTGAAGAGTGTAGACGGTGGACCAGCTGGAATCTTTGCAGTCGACGCTGAGGATTGGGCACTCGACAATGGTACAACAAAAGTCACAGAAGCCCAGTTGGCATCGCCAGTCTCCTGGATCACTGGTTCCGTCACCAACGTCGAATGAGGCGCCTTGCCAGTTGATGTTTTCTTGCCCCTCCTTCCCATGGGCCTCAGCGGCACATCCTCATCGTCATCTGGAAGATCAATAACATTGGAAGGAGCTGCAAAAGAATCAATCGCCGGAGTTCAGTCGACCAACAAAATGGCTGAGAAAGTAGAGACAAGATTACAAGAGTCATACCCGGATTAGAGGTGACTGCGTCTTCCATTTCCTCATCTTCATCTCTGTAAGTAGAAGTCCCAGAGGTAGCAGCACTGCAAAATTTCAAATTTCAGTCGGTCGGATCTTCTGAAATGAGTCGACCAAAGTTCAATTCATGCCAAACTAAGAAATTGAGTCCAACTATTACCGGGAAGCAATGGGAACAACCACTTTGATCTTGGGCAAGGCCTTCCGAGGTTTTGACGACATAACTTTGGATTGCTTTCGGGCCTTCTCAGTCAGCGCTGGAGAGGACGTCTGAGGGCGCTTCCAGGTCTGACCAGTCCGCGTAGTCGCTTTGCCACGGATACTTGCTGGGTCATGGGTCTGCTTGGATCGCCTTTCAGTGCGAGGTGGTGAATCGACTTCCCCGCCGTCGCTACTTTCATCGTATTCTCCTCTGTCAGAGTGCCAGTCTCCGCTTTCGCCCCCGCTCGCCTCCCCTTCCGGCTCTTGCTCCTGCTCCCCGTTGGGCATCGAGTACATCTCAGTATAAATCTGCAAGACACAGAGTCGACTGGATGTTAGTCGGTTCCAAAAGAAATCACATGTCAGAACAAAAGACACTCGGGAGAAAAGAGTCAGACCTTGTTTGGATCATTGGTGCTGTCAAATGGAGGAACCCTCCTAGACCCCCTGGGGTTGTCCTTATTGCTTGTGATGCCCTGCAGCCACTGCGCCACCGTCTTCTCATCGACTTCCTCCGGGTGGATCCGAGTGCTGTCTTCAACGCCTGAGTACAACCACATTGGATGATCGTGAGCTTGGAGTGGCTGGATGCATCGCTTGAGGAACACCTCTAGCAAATCCATGCCGGTCACGCCGTCGCGGACAAGCTGGACCACTCGCTCAATCAACATCGTCACCTCCACTTTCTCGGTTGAGGTCACTCTCAAGGGAGAGGGCTTTTTGACCCTCTCCATGGAAAATGGAGGGAGGCCGGTCGACTGACCAGGAGTCAGTTCATCCTTACAATAGAACCAAGTCGACTGCCAACCTCTAACCGACTCTGGAAGGGTCATGACTGGGAAGGTGCTTTTCCCCTCATCTGGATCCCTAATCCGCCGCACATCTGGATCACATGCGTCCTCTAATCACTCGTATTGGCCTTTTTTACAGCCTGAGAACGACAAGTGAAAATGTATTTGAAGAGACCCCAGTGCGGTCGACACCCCAGGAAGTTTTCGCACATGGACACGAACTCGGAAAGGTATGTGATGTGTTGGGAGAGAAATGATGAAGTTGGGCCCAAAGAAATTCAGAAAACCCCGGAAAAAAGGGTGCGATGGCAAAGAGAAACCGCGGTCGACGTGGGTGGTGAGGAGCACACACTCACCCTCTTGCGGCCGCGGCTCTGTCTCGTCCTCCGGGAGCCGCCAGGAGCCATGGGGAATCAGACCCCCCTCCACTAGATCCTCCAGATCCTCCTGCTGGATCATGGAGCGAATCCAGTCGCCCTGGATCCAGCCGGGCGGTAGGCCAAATCTCGACGACGATCCGCCCGGCTGGACTTCTTGCCATCCACCTTCGCCGTCGTCTTCTTCGCTCTCACCAGGGCCGCTGTCTTGTCTTTCGCCATCTCAGCGAGGTGCGCTCATGTAGGGCGGCGGTGTCGAGAGAGGAAACGGGCGTAGAGGAGAAACAGAGGAGGAGGAGGGGAAATGGGGCGCACAGTACAAAAACGCCAGCCCAAACTCCTTATATGGGTTGTTTTCCCGAGTGACTGACCTGTGGGTCTAGGAAATCCCGTCAAATCCCGCAAGAGTCATGCGAGCAAGCGTGGCGATAAAGGTGGCACGAAGATCGAGGCGCCCCTGCCTAATCCATTCCGATTATCGCGGCCCTCTCCGCCCCGCGCGCTTCCCCAAATTTCGAATCCCGCGAGATCCGAGAACGGCAGAGTAGTCAATCGTACGGGATATTCTATACCATATCAAACACTCAAAGCTTATCAGCAAAATTCACTCGACAACCTTTGAATGGTTTAAGGCGATTGAGAATGAGGTCGAAGTTTTCTACTCGGTTCTCCAATCCAAATAAAATGCTTGCACAACATGAAAATTGAGTCGAAATCATCTTCTACTTCATCTCCGCTCGGACCCTGAACCATTCGGGGGCTAATGACAATGACATGTACCTAGGGTAGGGCAATAGACCTAGTATAAGCACCTTACCCAAGGACACTGCCCTACAATCAAAGACATCTAAAGGACAGCAGATTTTACCGACTGGAATCACCACAGTACCCAACTCACTCGACTGAATGATCACTCGGACACCCCAATTCCATTCGACCATACCAGAATCCACTCGGAGAACAGAAGGTCTAAAGTCACTCTGAATGACAATGGTCGGGCATTCACTCCGTAATCTTAATGATCATTTATGTAGCTTCAATGCTGGCGTTACCAGTAACGCTTCTATATTTATGTACATTGAACCCTGTGTAACTGAGGGCCGGGGGGGGGGGGGTGGTCTGGCGAACTCTATATAAGCCACCCCCCTCCTCAGGCACAAGGGTTCGCACCCCCTATAACTTCATGCATAATCCAATTGACCGAGCTCCCGAGCACTGAGACGTAGGGCTGTTACTTCCACAGAGAAGGGCCTGAACTCGTAAATCTTGCGTGCCCAACTTCACCATAGCTAGGATCTTGCCTCCTCATACCTACCCCCCATTCTACTATCAGGCTTAGAACCACGACAGCAGCTGGCAGAGGAGGAGGAGCTCATATGTACCACTCCTCTTCCTAAGCTCCCAATCACAAGTGGTAGAACAAACCTTATAAAGAGGTCTCAGCTCTCCTCAACTAGCAAGGTGGTACTAAACTTCCCACCACTTGCCATATCCCACAAGGGCCTCAACATTAACCAGGAATCATTATTCATATGGGCCTAAAGCCCACCTATGAGTCAACAATCCCCCACCAGATCTCGAGGCACATAAGTTTGTCAGCTGTTCCAAACAATATTTGATATATGAGAAATTTCACTGGAGATTGTTGAGTTGAACTTCGACCTAGAGCAATAGGATTACACTTTTTCACAACTAAATAATGGACTAGGCCTTGAATTGTCAGTTTGGCATGCAGAAGTTTCTCCTATTGTCAGTTGATACATGGTTGCCGAAGGCTAAATCCCATGGGTGGAGCTTATTAGTCATACTCCTTACCTTCTCATAAGCTTCCAAGATATTACCCAATCTCATAGACTGTGACCAGTAGTCGGGCTCACATAGGTGTGTTCCTCCAATGAATGCTCTGTAGGTCAGCATCTCGCTTAAACAAGCTTTGGAACACATTAAGACGAAAGGCAGACTGCCTTACAGAATATGATAGTATTATTGCATCTCCAATGGAGTGGGTTTATTGAGGATACTCTCCTCAGTTGACCGCTGGATTGTTTTTCCTAGGTCCTAATTCACGAGATCTCCGATCACATATGTTTGGTTACCCCCATGGCACCTTACGTGGGTCTCAAGCCCATGTCCCTCGATGCATTTTCTATCACAATCCCCTATAGCCCTTTTGTGAAGGGTCCGCCAGATTCTTAACCATTTGGATGTAATCCAACTAAGGATGGCAATTTTACCCACGGACATGGATACCCATGGATATCCTGATGGAAATATGCCCTAGAGGCAACAATAAAATGGTTATTATTGTATTTCCTTAATCATGGTAAAGTTTTATTATTCATGCTAGAATTGTATTGACCAGAAACCTAAATACATGTGTGAATACATAAAAAAATACAGTTCCCTAGTTAGCCTCTACTAGACTAGCTCATTGATCAAAGATGGTTAAGGTTTCCTAACCATGGACATGAATTGTCATTCGATAATGGTATCACATCATTAGGAGAATAATGTGATGGACAAGACCCACCCGTTAGCTTAGCATTATGATCGTTCAGTTTTATTGCTACTGCTTTCTTCATGTCAAATACATATTCCTTCGACTATGAGATTATGCAACTCCCGGATACCGGAGGAATGCCTTATGTGCTATCAAACGTCACAATGTAACTGGGTGATTATAAAGCTGCTCTACATGTATATCTGAAGGTGTTTGTTGAGTTGGCATAGATCGAGATTAGGATTTGTCACACCGAGTATCGGAGAGGTATCTCTTCGCCCTCTCGGTAATACACATCATAAGCCTTGCAAGCAAATAACTAATGAGTTAGTGTCAGGATGATGTATTACGGAACGAGTAAAGAGACTTTCCGGTAACGAGATTGAACTAGGTATGAAGATACCGACGATTGAATCTCGGGCAAGTAACATAGGGTATAACGTATGTTGTCATAACGGTTCGATCGATAAAGATCTTCGTAGAATATGTAGGAGCCAATATGAGCATCCAGTTTGTGCTATTTGTTATTGACCGGAGAAGTGTCTCGGTCATGCTACATAGTTCTTGAACCCATAGGGTCCGCACGCTTAATGTTCGATGACGATATTGTATTATATGAGTTATGTGATTTGGTGATCGAATGTTGTTAGGAGTCCTGGATGAGGTCACGGACATGACGAGGACTCTCAAAATGGTTGAGAGGTAAAGATTGATATATAGGACGATGGTATTCTAACACCGGAAGTGTTCCGGAGGGTACCGGGTAAATATAGGGTCATCAAAAGGGGTTCCTGGCACCCCGACAAAGATATGGGCTTAATGGGCCAAGGGAGGCACAAACCAGCCCACATGGGGCTGGTACGCCCCTCCACCAGGCTGGCCAACCCTAGGAAAGCTGAAAGGATCGAGAAGAGGTGTTTAGGGGGGGGGGGGTGAATAGACTCTAAGTAAGAAAAGTTGCAGTTTTTAATTTCTTTAAGTTGAAGTGGAGTTTGGCACAAGTTTTAACATTCACAATACATATCAAGCAAGCACGACAAGACTATATGAGCAGCGGAAAGTAAAGCATGCAAATTGCAAGAATGTAAAGGGATGGGATTGGAGTGTGCAAACGCAATTTGGAGACACGGAGATTTTTCATCCGTGGTTCTGATAGGTGGTGCTATCGTACGTCCACGTTGATGGAGACTTCAACCCACGAAGGGTAACGGTTGCGTGAGTCCAAAGAGGGCTCCACCCACAAAGGGTCCACGAAGAAGCAACCTTGTCTATTCCACCATGGCCGTCGCCCACGAAGGACTTGCCTCACTAGGGTAGATCTTCATGAAGTAGGCGATCTCCTTACCCTTACAAACTCCTTGGTTCAACTCCACAATCTTGTCGGAGGCTCCCAAGTGACACCTAGCCAATCTAGGAGACACCACTCTCCAAGAAGTACAAAATGGTGTGTTGATGATGAACTCCTTGCTCTTGTGCTTCAAATGATATTCTCCCCAACACTCAACTCTCTCTCACAGGATTTGGATTTGGTGGAAAGAAGATTTGAGTGGAAAGCAACTTGGGGAATGCTAGAGATCAAGATTTATGTGGTAGGAATGGAATATCTTGACCTCAACACAAGTGTAGGTGGTTCTCTCTCAGAAAATGAATGTTGGAAGTGTAGGCATGTTCTGATGGCTCTCTCCATGAATGAAGAGTGGGTGGAGGGGGTATAAATAGCCTCCACACAAAATCTAACCATTACACACAACTTACCAAACTCTGTGGGACCGAATCATGAAACTCGGTCGAACCAATTTAGTAAATAATGTGACCGTTAGGAATTTCGGTGGGACCGACATGTCAACTCGGTGGGACCGATATGGTTAGGGTTAGGGCATAACGTAATCTCGGTTAGACCGATTACACAAACTCGGTGAGACCGATTTTGGTAAAGACACACATAGAGTTGGTCAGGCAAACTCGGTGGGACCGATTCGCTCATCTCGGTTGGGCCGAAACGGTACAAAAGGGAAACAGAGAGTTTTCATTGCAATCTTGATGGGACCGATCACTTATCTCGGTTTTATCGAAATGTTACAAGGGAAACAGAGAGATTACAATCCCATCTCGGTGAGACCGAGATCCCTATCGATGAGACTGAAAAGACTAGGGTTTCTGGCAGTGGCTATGTCAACTGAACTCGGTGGCGCCGGATAGAGAGACTCGGTAGGGCCGAGTTTGACTTTTGGTTTGGGACATATGTGGATGTGAGAAAGTGGTTGAGGGCTTTGGAGCATATCACTAAGCACTTTGAGCAAGCAAGCCATTAAGCAACACCTCATCCCCTCTTAATAGTATTGGCTTTCCTATGGACTCAATGTGATCTTGGATCACTAAAAGTAAAATGTAGAGTCTTGTGCTTTGAGCTTGAGCCAATCCTTTGTCCTTAGCATCTTGAAGGGGTTCCACATCCTCTAGTCCATGCCACTCCATTGTTGAACTTATCTGAAACACACTAGGTAAAAGTATTAGTCCAACAAGAGATATGTTGACATTAATTACCAAAATCACCCAGGGAGCACTTGTGCTTTCAATCTCCCCCTTTTTGGTAATTGATGACAACATACATCAAAGCTTTAGATAAAGATATAGAGACTAACAAGTAAAGCTTTGGAAAGACATGTAACATGCATAGGCTCCTCCTACATGTATGCAATCATGTAAATATGGAATGTAGGAGCATGTGAATGCATAAGCATGACAGAGTAAGCAATGTGTTACATGTACCTTGGCTATATGCATCAGAGCAAATGGTGTTAATATAGGGAATGTACCTTGATGCTCATGAGTCCTTCTTGCAAACAATATGTACATCAGCAAGAAATCCTCATACACATGACTGTGATGCATATACTTACTGAGGGGGTCCCGGACTAGGGGGTGTCCGGATAGCCGAAATATCATCTTCGGCCGGACTCCTGGACTATGAAGATACAAGATTGAATACTTCGTCCCGTGTCCGGATGGGACTTTCCTTGGCATGGAAGGCAAGCTTGGCGATACGGATATGTAGATCTCCTACCATTGTAACCGACTTTGTGTAACCCTAACCCTCTTTGGTGCCTATATAAACCGGAGGGTTTTTGTCCGTAGGATGAACAACAATCATACCATAGGCTAGCTTCTAGGGTTTAGCCTCTCTGATCTCATGGTAGATCTACTCTTGTACTACCCATATCATCAATATCAATCAAGCAAGAGTAGGGTTTTACCTCCATCGAGAGGGCCCGAACCTGGGTAAAAACATCGTGTCCCTTGTCTCCTGTTACCATCCACCTAGACACACATTTCGGGACCCCCTACCCGAGATCCGCCAGTTTTGACACCGACATTGGTGCTTTCATTGAGAGCACCTCTGTGTTGTCATCTTTAGGCCCGATGGCTCCTCCGATCATCAACAACGACGTGGTCCAGGGTGAGACTTTTCTCCCCGGACAGATCTTCGTATTCGGCGGCTTTGCACTGAGGGCCAATTCGCTTGGCCATCTGGAGCAGATTGAAAGCTACGCCCCTGGCCATCAGGTCTGATTTGGAAGTTTGAACTATACGGCTGACGTCCGCGGAGACTTGATCTTCGACGGGTTCGAGCCACAGCCAAGAGCGCCGCACTGTCATGATGGGCATGATCTAGCTCTGCTGCCGGACAGTGCCCTGGAGGCCGCACAAGTGTCCGCTCCGGCCCTTAGCTCGGAGCCGACTGCGCCGATCGAGGATGGGTGGCTGACACCGCCTCGGGGGCTGCTATCTCTATGGCGATTGAGCCGAACACCAACCATGTCCTTTGCCAAGCTCGTGACTCCAAGGTTCCGACTCCTCTCCGGACTCCGAACCTTCCGCGACCCTGCCAATCGAATCCGATTGGGCGCCGATCATGGAGTTCACTGCTGCGGACATCTTTCAGCACTCGCCCTTTGTTGACATCCTGAATTCGCTAAAGTTTCTCTCTTTATCAGGAGAGCCCTGTTCGGATTATGGTCAGGAAGGTTGGGATGCGGACGACGAAGAAATTCCAAGCCCACCCACCACCCACTTCGTAGCCACTGTCGATGACTTAACCGACATGCTCGACTTCGACTCCGAAGACATCGACGGTATGGACGACGATGCAGGAGACGACCAAGAACCAGCACCTACAGGGCACTGGAAGGCCACCTCATCATACGACATATACATGGTGGACATCCCAAATGATGGGAATGGCGATGGAACAACGGAGGATGACCCCTCCAAGAAACAGCCTAAGCACCGGCATCAGCGGCGCCGCTCTAAATCCCGCCACAACAAAAACGGTGATTTCGGCACGGGAGACAATAACACCCTGGACAGTGTCGAAGACAACCCCCTCTAGCAGGATTCAGTGCAGGAGGATGGAGAAGCCAGCCCTCATGAGAGAGCGGCACGCAGAGAGGTAGAGGACGATAATTACATGCCTCCCTCCGAAGACGAGGCAAGCCTCGACGACGACAAATTTGTCGTGCCTGAGGATCCCATCGAACAAGAGCGTTTCAAATGCAGGCTCATGGCCACAACAAGCAGCCTCAAGAAAAAGCAGCAACAGCTTAGAGCTGACCAAGACTTGCTAGCCGATAGATGGACTGAAGTCCTCGCGGCCGAAGAGTATGAACTCGAACGCCCCTCCAAGAACTACCCAAAACGCAGGCTTCTACCCCGATTAGAGGAGGAAGCACCTAAACCTACATCACCGGCGCATGATACGGCCGATCGGCCACCTCGTGGCCGCAATAGAGAGGCCTCTCGGCCCTCCCCTCAAGCCGCTCCCCAGCGCCGCTCAAAAAATACCAAGGCGCGGGGAAATGCGCCAGACCTGCGGGATATATTGGAGGACAAGGCAAGACAAACAAGATCAATCTACGGATCGCGTGGGCGCCCCACGATGCGTGATGATAACCGTCACGCCGGATATGGCAATTCCGGTCGGGCCGAACAGAGTAGACAAAGCTCATTTGAGCTACGTCATGATATAGCCCAATACAGGGGCGCCGCACACCCACTATGCTTCGCAGACGAAGTGATGGATCATCAAATCCCTGAGGGTTTCAAATCCGTAAACATTGAATCATACGATGGCACAACAGATCCTGCGGTCTAGATCGAGGACTATCTCCTTCATATCCACATGGCCCACGGTGACGATCTACACGCCATCAAATACCTCCCACTCAAGCTTAAAGGACCATCTCGGCATTGGCTTAACAACTTGCCAGCAGAGTCAATTGGTTGTTGGGAAGACCTGGAAGCCGCATTCCTCGACAACTTCCAGGGCACCTACGTGCGACCACCAGATGCCGACGACCTAAGCCACATAATCCAGTAGCCAGAAGAATTGGCCAGACAATTCTGGACACGGTTCCTAACCAAGAAAAATCAAATCGTCGACTGTCCGGATGCAGAGGCCCTTGCAACCTTCAAACATAACATCTGCGACGAGTGGCTTGCCCGGCACCTAGGACAGGAAAAGCCGAAATCCATGGCAGCCCTCACAACACTCATGACCCGCCTTTGCGCAGGAGAGGACAGCTGGCTAGCTCGTAGTAACTACATGAGCAAGAGCCCTGGTAGTTTGGATACCAAGGACAGCAACGACAGGTCGCGTCGCAACAAACACAAGCACCGCATTAATGGCGATAATGATGAAGATACGGCAGTCAATGCCGGATTCAGAGGCTCTAAACCCGGTCAGCAGAAAAAGCCATTCAAAAGAAATACTCCGGGCCTGTCCAATTTGGACCGAATACTCGATCGCTCATGCTAGATACACGACACCCCCGAAATGCCAGCCAATCACACCAACAGGGATTGTTGGGTGTTCAAGCAGGAAGGCAAGTTAAATGCCGAAAACAATGACAAGGGGCTGCATAGCGACGACGAGGAGGAGCCCCGACCACCGAACAATAGAGGACAGAAGGGCTTTCCCCTACAAGTGCGGACAGTGAACATGATATACGCAACCCACATACCCAAAAGGGAGTGGAAGCGTGCACTAAGGGACGTATATGTGATGGAACCAGTCGCCCCAAAGTTCAATCCGTGGTCCTCCGCCCGATCACTTTTGATCAAGGACCACCCCACTAGCATCCGCCATGGCGGATTCGCGCATTGGCTCTAGACCCAATAGTTGACGGATTTCACCTCACTAGAGTCCACGATGGACGGCGGCAAAGAGCTGAACCTGCTTTATCAAGATACAGGCGCAAGATGGGCATAGACCCTCAAGGATTAAACCCACAAAGACGACCTTCAAAGGCGTCATACCAGTGTAGAGGCCAATCGTGACAGCTCGATTACACTTGAAGTGGTCTTGGATCACCGGATAACTTCCGGCGAGGAATTAATCTTTGACATGGTCCTGCTCCGCGGCTATCACGCACTGCTTGGACGAACCGCATTTGCAAAGTTCAATGCGGTGCCGCACTACGCATACCTCAAGCTCAAGATGCCAGGCCCTCGACGAGTCATTATGGTCAATGGAAACAGTGAACGCTCTCTCCGAACGGAGGAGCATACGGCGGCCCTCGCAGCAGAAGTACAAAGCAGCCTCTTAAGGCAATTCTCGAGTCCGGCTATTAAACGGCCGGACACCGTCAAGCTACCGAGTAACCAACAACAAGACCATCCGCACGTTCCGAGCATCGCAGAGTAATGCGGCCCCAACCCCAGCCCTCGCGAAATTGCGAACCAGCACTACGCTGCACATAATTACGCCCGAAATACCATGGGCATAGGGGAGGGCACGACCACGGCAGACCTGCACGCGGCTCAACCGCACCAGGGGCTCCCAATTGTGTCACTCTTATTTTTTCTCTTACTTTCAGGACTCCTTTCTCAAGAAGCCCTGTCCGGTAGTAGAATCGCCGAACACACGATGCAACAGCCAGGAAGCGTAAAGCTACGTCGAGTGTCCAGGTGGTCTCTATAACGAGCAGTATACTTGTTTTACATATCATCCCGCAGCTCGCTCCTGGAGGGAGACATGTCAAATAGTCCCGTCCCTTGCTTATCGCAGTATTTGTATCGTTCTGCTTTTACCGCAGCTTTTTTGAATAAACAATGCATAGCTTTTGCCTATTATTGCATTCCTTTTTTATTTATATATGTTCACTTATGACATGTTGCATCCGTACGCTTTGGTACGGCCAAATACACCCGGGGCTTAAGTACCCCAAAATATGGTGTGATAAGTCCAAACACTTTCACAAGTGCGGCACCCCGAACTTATAGCATTATATGCATCGGCTCCGAATCATGTCTTGGGTCAATAGTTGGGTTTGCCGGCCCCATGTTTTGGTACCTTACGTTCCGCTATATCGCTAAGGTAGGCTGGGAGAACCACTGCGATTGTGCCCCAGTTGAGCTGGGTTGAGCACCTCAGTGGAGAAAGCTAAAACTGACCGTCATGATAGGGCGAGAGCCGGTCGCTGTTCGAGAGGTTTTCGAGTCCCTAAAGACTTATGCCGCTTAGAGCGAGGAGTCGGCTTTGTCCGACCCAGGCGTGGATAGCGCCCCGAATTCGGTCTTCCGAATACTAGGGGCTTCGCCGAAATTTAAAATTATAGAATTCTATGGCTAAGTGAGAGTGTTCAAGCATTATAGTCCGGTTGCCTTGTTCGCTATGCTGAGTGCCTCCTCAAGGACCCAAGAATGGGAAAAAGAGCGCTCAAGTTTATCCCGATCACCCCTGCACTCGTGGCATGGGGGCGGTTTACAACTCGCCATCTCTCAAATTTAATAAACGGCCGCACTGAAGGTAATATTTTAAATTCACAAGCGTTGCTTAGCACATATGAACAAGTTTTCAGCGTGCGGGATAACAAATGCGAAGTTTACTCAAAATTACATCTTTGGAGCATTCGCCGCTATAAGGCGGGCACCCTTCAGACGCCTCAAGATAATACATCTCGGGCGTGCGATACTCCCTGCCCGGCGGTGGAGCGTCCGTCACAAGCTTCAAGATCCATCTTGCCCCAAAGGCACTTTAGCACGGGCAAGGCCCTACGGCACCTTCGACATGCAGCGGAGCGCTTGACGACTTCAATCCTTGGACAGGCGTCCACCAGCCACCTCACCAGCCTGAAGTAGCTCCTAGGCATGGCTTCTTTAGGCCACAGCCAAACTATGAGGCCCTTCATGGCCTGTTCGGCCACCTTATGGAGCTCGACCAGCTGCTTCAGCTGGTCTCTCAAGGGCATTGGGTGTCCGGCCTCAACATACTGAGACCAGAACACCTTCTCCATCGAGCTCCCCTCCTCGGCCCGGTAGAATGTGGCAGCGTCGGACACACTGTGGGGCAGATCTGCGAATGCTCCTGGAGAGCTCTGGATTCGGGTAAGTAACAAGTAATTCACTTTCACGTGCTTGCTTTGCATGAAGAATGCCTTACCCGCCGCTATCTTCCTTATCGCCTCAATTTCCTGGAGGGCTTTTTGGGCTTCGGCCTTAGCGGCTTTGGCGCTCTCAAGAGCCGAGGCGAGCTCGGACTCTCGAGTCTTTGAGTCACGCTCCAAACTCTCGTGTTTTTCCACGAGAGCCTGGAGCTCTTGCCGCACCTCCGCCACCCGCGCCTCCCGCTTCTCTCGCTCGGTGCATTCTCAAGGCAGCATTGCTTTTGCCTTGACACCGCCTTGTGGTCGCCACCTGCTCATGGCCCCTGCAATTCTCACGTTATTCCTGTTATTTTTTGCAACCACATCTTTTATATACTTCCATAAGGTATTACTTACCTTCCTTGTCCTCGAGCTGCTTCTTGGCATGGCCGAGCTCGTTCTCGGACCGCTCGAGGCTCTGCTTCAATGCATTGACCTCCGCAGTCAGTGCGGCAGAGGTCAGCAGCGCAGCCTGCATTCCCATATTGACATGCTTATGTTAGACTCCTGTGTATATATTTTTAGATCCTTAGCTCGGCTTTTCTTTCCGAACACCAAACTGAGCATCAGGGGCTACTGTCTATGCGGTAATATTTTTACATATCTTAACTACATACCTCAAAGCCTGTTAGAAGGCTGGCACAGGCTTTAGTCAGCCCGCTCTTGCCGGACTGAACTTTTTGGATCACCACACTCATAACAGTGCGGTGCTCATGTCGATGGAGGCACCGTTAAGCGCCTCCAGCAAATTATCCGGTGCCTCCGGTTGGACGGAGGTCACCGGTGTCGCAGTCTCGCCCTTCTTACGAAGGGACCGCCCTCCGAACTCCGGAACCACTAAAGGTTCCGATGCGGAGTCTGGCCCAGGGTCGAACTCAGAACCTTTCGGGGTTTGATCCCCCTTGTGCCCGAAGTCCGAGAGGTTGCCTTGCGGCACCTCCGGGACCTCCTCCTCCTGGCTGGGCCCCTTTTGGGACCCCACCTTGGCCTCATCCGCAGCGCGAGGAGAGGAGACGGTCGGAAGTGAAGTGCTATTCACGTCCAACGAAGCCAGGGAGCCACTCGTTGAAGTGTCGAGCCTGTCCTTGGGCGGGCTGCATGGTTATATTCGGCGTTAGGAGATTCTACGCGACAAACGAAACACCATGAGTTATTCTGGTATCCGGACACTTACGAAGTCGCCAGGGGCTTATTCCTCGGTGGCCACTCCTCTTCATCGTCGTCGGCGTTGGTGGAGTAGTACGGAGGGAGGGTCCTTCCCTTCTTGGACCCTTCGGCCTCCCCCATTGGGGCGGCCTTCCTTTTCTTCTCTCCTCCCGCTGGGGGAGAGGCCTCTTTTTCCTCCTCCTCGTCTTTGCGGGAAGAGTCCGCCTCGGAGTCATCGGACGATGAGTCCGACAACACCTAGCGTCGGGAACTCCTTCGAGTTCCTGTGGCCTTCTTCTTGGCCTTCTTCTCCGGCACCACGTGAGGTGCCAGAACCAGCAGCCCCGTCAATGTCAGGACCCCAACTCAATGCCACATCGATTTAGCATGTAACACCTCATATCACTTTGCGGCCTCACGCACGGTATCCCCACGGGTGTCGCCTTACCTTTGCCCGGGACCGCTTATGCCTTTTGGCACACGATATGATAGTGTCGCTAGCATCCATATGATAAGGAGCCCGGCTGACATGGCTAGTCGAAACCCAAAGTGGCACAAACTTACAGGACAGCATCCATGACCCAAAGATCGAACATGTCGGTCATCGAAAGTGAATCCAGGCTGTAGCACTGGCTAACAGACTCGTGAACCGGGCTGAAGGGCTAACAGGACTCCGGTATTCATCGCGTGACATTTCCCCGAAGGGACAGACACAGGAACGAAGAAGGACACATGCCGGCCAGCCTAAGTGTTCCGGAGTAGTAGCACGCTACCATGGCTTAGTGGAAGCACTAGGAGACATTTCCCGGTAAGAGAGGCTACTAAAGATAAACAACTAGATAGTCAGATCCCACACATAGCAATACACATTACACGTACGCATAACATGCAAGTATGTGCTGTACAACATGGCATCACAGCACAACTCAACAACTCATATAGATAAGGCTCAAAGAGCCATCATAGCATTTATTGCAAACAGGGGTCACAGGACCCAACATACAGAGCAAACAAGCAACAAGCGGAAGCATTACATGTCTGGGTACAGACATCTACAAATGAAAAGGGCTGAAGAGCCTGACTATCTACAACATCCGATCAAGATCGTAGCTGAGGTACAAGCTACTCGTCGAAGTCCACAAGACACTAGTAAGACCGAAGTCTCCGCTGCAAAAACATAAATAAAGCAACATGAGTACAAAGGTACTCAGCAAGACTTACATCAGATCCTATCATATATGCATTTGTATCAAGAGGGTAATGTGGAGTTTAGTTGCAGCAAGCCAGCTTTGACTCTGTGGCTATCCTGTTCTACGACTACCAGAACTTCTTTGAGGTGATATGGCGCACACGAGTCCACTAATCACCACACAATACACTACTATGGATTCATCCCCGTCTCCCTACGAGAAGGCCATCCATAGCACTCACACTTGTCTTGAGCATTTTAAAGTATCCACTTCAAGTTGTCTATGTACCATGTAAGCATCCAAGAAGTCCATATCCATGACCCGCTATTCAATAGATCATGTTAACCCCACAGGGTGTACTTCTTCACACACGCCTCGCCACTTACCGCCATGTACACGTCATGTATCTCGGCAACCTTCAAGCGGAAGCCTGGCGAGGGTGTCGGCCACGACCTGACTAACCTCACAAGACTCTAGCCCAGGTTTATCGCCTATTCGGGTTCCATCCGCAAGGAGATCCAGCCGGGGTGTCGCTCACGTCCCCAAACGATGTGAGCAGGGTTCCCATGCCCACCATCCGGGTGCCACTTGGTACACCATGCCACTGTGCCTAGTCTGTCCCAAGCCCACCCTGCCGGGTGCCACTTGGTAGAAAAATAGCGCTACCTACAAACACCAGAAACTAGTTGCAACTCCTGGACAGAGATCAAGTTGGTTAATAAGTCGAGAGAGTCAATTAAGGATCCCAATGTGTGGTAGTATCGAGTCATTGGACAACATACATAGAACTCAGTGCTTAAGGACGGTTCCAGTGAGACAACCCACCATGTACTCCTACATGGCCTCTCACCGTTACTTTTACCAAATCGTGTTCACACACTTCACTCTCAAAGATCGTAACATAGAGCATCAGTACTCCAATTCATTCCCAATGAATCGGACTCGACACAACTCTAAGCAATAGCAGGCATAGCATGGTAGGAACACAACATGGCTCAATCAACTCCTACACATGCTAGTGGGTTTCAACTATTTATCGTGGCAATGACAGGTCATGCAGAGGAATGGGTTCAACTACCGCAGCACAAAGTAGCAGATGAATCATTGTTGTCCTAATGCAATAACTGAGAGCAGGAGCGAGAGAGTAGGATTGTATCGGAATGAACAAGAGGGGGTTTGCTTGCCTGGTAGATCAACAAGGGAGGCACTGCTTCATAGACAGGTACTCTGGAACGGTCACCGGAGCAAGACCTATCGAGAAGGAACGGTGCCAACAATCAATACACAAGCATATGCAACAATATGATGCATGAACATGGCATGAAGATGTGATGCTGTTTGAGCTAATGCAACTAGTATTCATTTGGTTTGAAGTCCATTTGAACCAAAGGTTCAAATGCATCTCCAAATTAAACTCTTATAAATGCCATATATATGTTTTCACCTATACAGCAGGTATAAGTTGGTTTTTCATGCATGAAACTAGTACAGATGGATAGATTGCATATTTCTGATAATTTTTCATATATAACTTATTTCAATCTAAGTTATGGTTGAATTGTTATGAATTTTTGAAGTTTTGAATATTTTCTGGGATTTCCTGTTTAAAAATAATTCCAGAAAATAAATAATTGCGTCAGCATTACAGAGGCATGACGTCACGAAGTCAACGTGGTGACGGGTCAAACTCGACGTGTGGGGCCACACGCCGCTGACACGGGTTAAACAGGGGTTTAGTTTAGTTTAATTAAAGATTAGGGGCACCGGGGCCCACATGTCGCGTCGGGGTTGGGTTAGTTGGTGATTAGCTTGCTAATCACCGACGGCGGGTCCACTGTCAAAGCCGGGCGAGGGCGTCGCCGGCGACCACGGGACACGGCGGTGTCCGCGATACAGGCCACGGGGATGGCGTCGGAGAGCACCGGGGCGTAGCCCAAGCTCTCGTGCATCTGGTGGAGCAGGTAGGGGGAGCTGGGGTGGCCGGAGCTCGCTGGAGCAGAGCTCGCACTGGGGCGGCCGAGCTCGGCTCGAAAGGGCACGCTGCTACGTCTGACGGGAGGCAGGAGAGGAGGGGGAACCGACGCGGGAGAGCTCACAGGGGACCGGAAGAGACGACGGCGACCTCGGGAAAGGCGCTGACGGCGGTGAGCGGCGACGGAGATCCACGGCGGCCGGAGGTGATGAAGGCGACGGCGACGGCTCCACGGGGCGTTCGGAGGTGCGTGGCTCGACGAGGAGGTAAAGGGGGTCGTGGCGGAGCTCGTGGACTCTACGGAGGGGCGAGGGAACGGCGGGGAGCGCGTCGGCGGTGATCTGCGGCGGCGGCAGCGCGTTGGGCGCGGGGAGAGGGAGAGGTCCAGGGGAGGAGGGAGAGCGAGAGAGAGTGGGAGAGGACCAGGGCGGCGCGTGGCGACGTTCGGGGCATCCAGATGAGAGGGGGAGAAGCAGGAGGTGGCGGGGAGACGTGGCCACGGCCGGCTGTGGCGCGGCCACGCAGCAGCTTTGGGCGAGGGGGAGGAAGACGACAGAGGCGCCAGTGGGCTGGGCTGCTGCTGGGCTGGCCACTTGGGCTGCCAGGTGGCTGCACAGGGAGGTAAGCGCCAGGTAGTTTTTCCCCTTTTTGTTTCTTTTCTATTTTTCTGACATTTGTTTGATTTAATAAAAATACTAAATCATTTCATTTACTTATGCTAATTTTTGTAGGAACTAGTGGTATTACTCTAGAGCTCCTCAGGAAATGGCATAATTTTTGGACATATATTATATATAAAACAAATATATATCCAATGCAAATAATTATGCATTAATTCCAAATGACCAAAATAAATACTTGTGAGCTCCTAAAAATATTGGTTTGATTTTTATCTCTGTCCAATATTTTCAGAGAGCAACATGAGCATTTTCTTGGACCCTTTTGGAGCAATTTTTATCTGGGTCATTTCCATTGATGATTCTGAGGGTTCACAAATCCTCATTTCAAATTTAAATGGAATTTAAACATGATGCACAATGTCTAGCTAGTCTAGGTCATACCAGACTAGGGATGTGATAGTCAATCGGGCGTCCGTTGGGTCTTCTGGCAAGGGAGCTGGACAGTTAACCTGCCCGGACTTCTTCTGCCAGGCATGTCAAAGGTAAGGGAGTTTAGATCCCGCATAGAGTCAAACTATGGAAAATAAGTGTCCTGTAAAGGGTAAAATAGCTTACCTCGCCGGCTTGACGCTGCGAGATGAATCCGCGATCTTTGGTAGCGGATGCGGGAGCCTCGGCGCCCTTGAACAGCACCTTCCATGCATCTTCGTATGTAGTGTCGAAGAGCCTGCTCGAGGTTTGGTGCTGTGCCGGATCAAACTCCCACAAGCTGAAGGCCCGTTGTTGGCACGGGAGGATCCGGCGGATGAGCATGACCTGGACTACGTTGACGAGCTTGATCTTCTCGTTCACAAGGTTTTGGACGCAGATTTGGAGTCCGGTCAGCTCTTCCAAATTACCCCACGTCAGGCCCTTCTCTTTCCAGGAGGTGAGCTGTGTGGGGATGCCAGATCAGAACTCGGGGGCCGCTGCCCATTCAGGGTCACGCGGCTCGGTGATGTAGAACCACCCCGATTGCCACCCTTTGATGGTTTCCACGAAGGAGCCCTCGAGCCATATAACGTTGGGCATCTTGCCCACCACAGCGCCTCCACACTCCGCCTGCTGGCCCCCTACTACCTTCGGCTTGACATTGAAGGTCTTCAGCCATAAGCCGAAGTGGGGCTTGATGTGGAGGAAGGCCTCGCACACGACGATGAACGCCGAGATGTTGAGGACGAAATTCGGGGTCAGATCATGGAAATCCAGGCCGTAGTAAAACATGAGCCCCCGGACAAATGGGTAAGTGGAAAACCTAGTCCGCGGAGGAAGTGGGTGAGGAACACCACCCTCTCATGGGGCCCGGGGGTGGGGATGAGCTGCCCCTTGTCGGGGAGCCGATGCGCGATGTCGCTGGACAAGTATCCGGCCTTCCGCAGCCTCTTGATGTGCCCCTCCGTGACGGAGGAGGCCATCCACTTGCCTCCCGCTCCGGACATGGCTGGAGAAGGTTGAGGCGAGATGTGCGGACTTGGGCGCTGGAGCTCGAGTGCGCGGAAATGGATAAGCAAAGGAGGAAGAAGGCATAGGTAAAAAGGTGGATCCTTATCCCCTTATATGGACGGACGAAACTATGCGTCCCCACCAGCCTGGTAAAACTCGCTTATCTCCCAAGCGCCGTAATCAATGGCGCAGTTGGGTTACCCACGACCGTATTGATGAGAATCCCGGAATAAGGGGACACAATCTCTGCTTTGACAAGACGTGCCAAGGGAACCGCCTCGCTAAACATGCTGAGGTGGGACAGTAAAAACAATTCGAATAAAGGCTTGGCCGTGGTGTGATGTCACACCACGGAATACGTCAGCAGATTGAATTTGTGTAAATATTATTCTCCCTATGGTGGTATGTGGAACTTATTTTGCGAGCGGACACCATCCTTGTGTTCAAAATCTTCTATGAAGTATTCGAGGAGGAACCCGCCTTGCAATGCCAAGACAATATCTGCTATTTGGACTCGTCGTCATTGAAGCCTGGTTCAGGGGTTACTGAGGGAGTCCCGGACTAGGGGGTGTCCGGATAGCCGAACTATCATCTTCGGCCGGACTCCTGGACTATGAAGATACAAGATTGAAGACATCGTCTCGTGTCCGGATGGGACTTTCCTTGGCGTGGAAGGCAAGCTTGGCAATACGGATATGTAGATCTCCTACCATTGTAACCGACTCTGTGAAACCCTAACCCTTTTCGGTGCCTATATAAACCGGAGGGTTTTAGTCCGTAGGACGAACAACAATCATACCATAGGCTAGCTTCTAGGGTTTAGCCTCTCTGATCTCGTGGTAGATCTACTCTTGTACTACCCATATCATCAATATCAATCAAGCAGGAGTAGGGTTTTACCTCCATCGAGAGGGCGAAACTGGTAAAAACATCGTGTCCCTTGTCTCCTGTTACCATCTGCCTAGACGCACAGTTCGGGACCCCCTACCCGAGATCCGCCGGTTTTGACACCGACACTTACCTTGTGGTCTTGAGTTGGCTGAGGAAGGAATGAACCTGCATAAACAAGGTTAGATAACACAGATACACCTACTAACCAGAGCAAACAAAAGAAACCGCAAGAGTACCAAGACTGGGATGACATGTAGAGAGTGAGTACTGAGTACTCCATTGGATATAGACATGTCCCCAAAGGTAAAGATGTGCAATGAATTCAAGGATTTTCTTCCCTTAGATGTCTTGCTCCCCCTGAATCTAGCATGGGATACTGGGAGAAGATAGCGAACAGAAAATCAGAGCAAAGAAATGAAATAGAGCTAATGCAACCAATCGAATATGAACATGTCTTTCACCTCTTAAATACATGTGACTTCTCTCCTCTTGAACACCAAGCATCTGGGGTCTCTCCCCCCATAGAAATGATTAAGCTTTGATTTGATCTCTCTCTCCCCCTTTGACATCAATTTCCAAGAAGGGTTCTTATGGATTGTTGTTACAATGGGTTTGCTCCTTGAGTCACTGAGCAAAGCAGCAAGTCGAATGTGATGCTGGTAGAGGACAAGAATCATTGAGTGGAGCTGGATCAAAATGAATGCAGGAACAAATGTCAAGCTGTCTTTCCTGCAGTGAAATCGGTGGCACTGAGTTGTGTGCTTCGGTTGCACCAAAAGATTTCGGTTGGACCGAAGGCAACAGACCGGTGTGACTGAGTTCATCATAGAGAAAACACTTGTCACCTCAGCTCACTAGACGAGTAAGATCTCACAAGGATTTGCAAGGAATTAACTAAAAGATTTGCAATGAATTGGATGCAGGGAATGCAGAACAGAAATAAAAGAAAATAAGTGTAGATGCATTTTTTGAAAGGGGAAACAAATATGCATGAGACAAATGCAAGGGCACAGAAAAGAACACAAGAGATCTTCATCTAGAATTGGTCGGTGACAAAGTCACCTATGTTAGAGTATATTGACTTAGGAGTCAAATGAGATCACTTGATCATAGGTCATACTCATCGTTTAAGCACAAGTGGGGTTACCACTTTTACATAAAGCATTGTTGTGTTCACACCATTAGAGTTGCTTTAGCTCAATTCTTAGAGTAAAGCTCCCCAAAGATGGAATAACATACCTTGGGTGGTGGTGTTGACCGTGATCATGTATTTGAACTTGTGTGGGTTGCTCAAGGTTGATGTAGATCATCAAGAGTTGGGAGCTCCACTTGGAATTTGAGTTCATCTACCTACATGGGTTAGTCTTGCAAGGAAGAGCACTTGTGTATCCAAAATGACAATCATGAAACTCAATATAGAATTTGTCAAAGGATATGTTTGAAGGGTTTCGTGCTTCCTTGTCTTCAACCACCATTGTGTAGAGACTTGGTGATGTAGAGATTTTCTCAAGATGTGAGTGGGTTGAAATCTCATAGATTTAGATTCATCCAAGTACCTGCAAGGGTTATATAACATGCAAGGTGCAAATATATCCAAGACATAAGATTATCATCATAAGATAAATATCAAGGATTAGTCATAGGCTCATGTCTTGCATGTATCCAAAATGGAGTTCCTACTCCAAGTTTGAAGCATCAATGATGTTCAATTCACCTCTCAACCTGCAAAACACTTTATCATCAAGTGGTTTAGTGAATATATCCGCCAATTGCTTCTCGGTACGAACATGCTTAAGGCTAATATCACCCTTAGCAACATGATCTCGAATGAAATGATGACGAACTTCAATATGCTTAGTTCGAGAGTGTTGCACAAGATTGTGAGCAATCTTAATAGCACTTTCATTGTCACAAAGCAATGGAACATGTTTCACATATATCCCATAATCCAGAGTTTGGGTCATCCAGAGTAATTGAGCACAACATGAACCGACAGCAATGTATTCCGCTTCGGCGGTGGATTACCAAGTTTTGTTTCTTGGAGGACCAAGACACAAGAGATCTACCAAGAAATTGAAGAGTACCCGAAGTGGACTTTCTATCAACCTTGTCTCCGGCATAGTCCGAATCGGAGTAACCAACAAGATCGAAAGAAGACCTATTAGGATACCAAATGCCAAAATTTGGTGTGTGTATTAAGTATCTCACTATCCTTTTCATAGCCTTAAGATGACATTCTTTAGGAGCCGCTTGATATCGTGCACACATGCACACACTTAGCATAATATCGGGACGAGAGGCACATAGATATAACAATGATCCAATCATGGAGCGATAAACCTTTTGATCAACCAATTCACCATCTTTGGTCGAATCAAGATGTCCACTAGTAGGCATGGGTGTAGTCATACCTTTGCATTCTTGCATATTGAACTTCTTGAATAAGTCCTTGGTGTACTTTGTTTGAGAGACAAAGGTACCTTCCTTAGTTTGCTTGATTGGCAAACCGAGAAAGAATTTGAGTTCACTCATCATAGACATCTCAAACTTCTCTGACATTAGCTTCCCAAACTTCTCACTAAAGTGAGGGTTAGTCGAACCAAATATAATATCATCAACATAGATTTGGCACACAAATAGTTCTCCATTAACCCTTTTAGTAAAAAGAGTAGAATCAAAATTTTCCAATTTCAAACCTTTTTCAATAAGGAACTTGGTCAAGTATTTATACCACGCTCTAGGAGCTTGTTTAAGACCATAAAGAGCTTTGTGAAGTTTGTAAACATGATTAGGTTTCTTAGGATTGACAAAGCCGGGAGGTTGCTTAACATAAACTTCCTCCTCTATTTCACCATTGAGAAAAGCACTTTTAATGTCCATTTGGTACAAGGTGATATCTTGGTGATTAGCATAGGCAAGTAAGATGCGAATGGACTCAAGTCTAGCAACGGGGGCATATGTCTCACCATAGTCCATACCTTCGACTTGAGTGTAGCCTTGGGCGACGAGACGTGCTTTGTTGCGAACTACTTGTCCATCTTCATCTTGCTTGTTATGAAACACCCATTTGGTACCAATGATGTTGTGGTTGCTTTCGGGCTTCTCGACAAATTTCCAAACTTGATTTCTCTCAAAGTTGTGTAGCTCTTCATGCATGGCATTTATCCAATCCGGATCTTCCAATGCTTCTTCAACCTTCATAGGTTCAATGCTAGAGATGAATGAATAATGTTCACAAAAGTTAGCCAAACGATTTTTAGAGTGAGTGATTCTCCCGGTTTGGATATCATTGTAGATTTGCTCGACGGGATGGTCTTTGGCGACTCTTGCTCGAACTCATCAAAGCTTTTGCTTGGATCTTGGTGGAACATATTCTTCATCTTGCTCTTCTTCTTAGCCTTCTTCATTGTTGACGTTGTCGTTCTCTTGTCGTGGTGGAGAAGGAGGTTGTTGATGTTCATCTTGCCGTACTTCCTCGTTTTCTTCGTCTTGGTGTGTCCCACTTGTGGATGCTTCCGTATCAACTCTTGGTTCACCTTGTCGTGAGGTGGAAGCTTCCACTTGGATGGACGAGGTACTCTCCTTCACCTCCGTTGGACGAATCTTGCCAATAGACAAGTCTTGGATTGCTTTCGAAGGGTCTTTGTCTCCTACATCAATTGGCAATTGCTCTACTTGCGAGCCGTTAGATTCATCAAACTTCACATCTACCGTCTCTTCAACCTTTCGGGTGAAATTATTGTAGACACAGTAAGTGTGAGAGTTTGAGCCATAACCAAGTAGGTAACTGTCGGTGTCAAAACCGGCGGATCTCGGGTAGGGGGTCCCGAACTGTGCGTCTAGGCAGATGGTAACAGGCGACAAGGGACACGATGTTTTACCTAGGTTCGGGCCCTCTTGATGGAGGTAAAACCCTACGTCCTGCTTGATTAATATTGATGATATGGGTAGTACAAGAGTGGATCTACCACGAGATCAAGGAGGCTAAACCCTAAAGCTAGCCTATGGTATGATTGTTGTAATGTATGTTGTGTCCTACGGACTAAAACCCTAAAGCTAACCTATGTTATGTCACCGGAGGAGGCTAGGGTTACAAAGAGTCGGTTACAATGGTAGGAGATCTACATATCCGTATTGCCAAGCTTGCCTTCCACGCCAAGGAAAGTCCCATCCGGACATGGGACGGAGTCTTGAATCTTGTATCTTCAGTAGTCTTGGAGTCGGTGGACGATGATAGTCCGCTGTCCGGACACCCCTAGTCCAGACTCCTCAAGAGCCTGAACCAGGCTTCAATGACGATAAGCCCGGCGCGCATAATGTTCGGCATTGCAAGGCGGGTTCCTCCTTTGAATAATCCAGAGAAGATCATGAACACCGGGATAGTGTCCGCTCGCAAAATAAATTCCACATTCCACCGTAGAGAGAATAAAATGTACACAAGTCCAATCGCTAACGTATTATGCGGCATGACATCACACCGCTACCAAGCCTTTACTTGAATCATTTTTATTATACCACCTCAAAGACGCTTAGCGAAGCGGTTTCTTGGCACGCCCCGTCAAGTAGATCGTGTTCCCTTATTCTCGATTCTCATCAATACGGACGTGGGTAACCCAACCGCGCCATTGATGGTGGCGCTTGGGAGATAAGCGAGTTTTACCAGGCTGGTGGGGGGCGCATAGTCTCCGCCCGCCTATATATAAGGGATAATGGTTCACCTTTTCACCCACGCCTTCTTTCTCCTTTGCTTATCCACCTCCGCTCACTCAAGCTCCAACGCCCAAGCTCGTGCATCTCGTCTTAACCTTCCCCAACCATGTCCGGAGGGGGAGGCAAATGGTTGGCTTCCACCGTCAAGGAGGAGCACATCACCAAGCTGCGCAATGCCGGATACCTTTCCGGCGATATCGTGCACCGGCTGCCCGACGAGGGGCAGCTCATCCCTACCCCCGGGCCCCATGAGAGGGTCATTTTCCTTCCCCACTTCCTCCGCGGACTGGGCTTTCCACTTCACCCCTTTGTCCGGGGGCTCATGTTCTACTACGGCCTGGATTTCCACGATCTGGCGCCGAACTTCATCCTCAACATCTCGGCGTTCATCGTCGTGTGTGAGGCCCTCCTATGTATCCGGCCCCACTTTGGCTTGTGGCTCAAGACCTTCAACGTCAAGCCGAAGGTAGTGAAGGGCACGCAGGCGGAGTGCGGAGGCGCCATGTTGGGCAAGATGCCCAACGTCCTCTGGTTTGAAGGGGCCTTCGTGGACTCCGTCAAGGGGTGGCAATCGGGGTGGTTCTATATCACCGAGCCGCGCGACCCTTCATGGGCGGCGGCCCCCGAGTTTAGATCTGGTATCCCTACGCAGCTCACCTCCTGGAAAGAGAAGGGCTTGCTGTGGGGTAATCCGAAGGAGCAGACGGACTCGAGCTGTATCCAAGCTGGTGAACAAGAAGCTCAGCTCGTCGACATGGTCCAAGTCATGCTCGTCCGACGGATCCTCCCATGCCAAGAATGGGCATTCAATCTGTGGGAGTTCGATCCAGAACAGCACCAGGCGCTAAGCGGGCTCTTCGACACGACGCACTGAAAGGCGCTGGAGGGTGCTGTTTAAGGCGCCAAGCCCCGCATCCGTGACGGAAGATCGCGGATTTCGCTCGCAGCATCCAGCTGACGAGGTAAGTGATTCAACCCCTTTACGGGACACTTGTTGCAAATAGATTGATTCTAAGAGGGTTTCAATCTCCCTTTTGCTTTGACAGGAATGGATGAAGAAGGCCGAGCAGCTCATCTGCCCGGCTCCCATGCCAGAAGACCCAGTGAACGCCCATCTAGCGGGGCTGCTGGTTCCGGCACCACACGTGGTGCCGGAGAAGAAGGCCAAGAAGGTGGCCACGGGGACTCGAAAGAGTTCCCATAATCAGGCGTCCGATGACGAGGCGGACTCCTCCCCCGAAGATGAGGAGGAGGAAGAAGACTCTCTCCCGGAGGAGGGAGAGAGGAAGAGGAAGGCTTCCCCAACAGGGGAGGCCGAAGGATCCAAGAGGGGGAGAACTATTCCCCCGGACAGCTTCGCCAACACCGACATTGGTGAGGAGGAGTGGCCTTCAAGGGCCAGGCCTCCGGCGAGATCGTAAGTATCCAGATCCCTGATATGCAATTTCTTTCGTGTCACATAGTGTCCTACTAATGCCGCATACTGTCCGCAGTCCGGCCGATGATGATCTTCCCGCTTCATCGAGCGGGTCGTTGGCCCCGTCGGATGTGGATTCACTTCCGACTGCCTCTACCCCCCGCGCCGATGAGGACGCCAAGGTGGGATCCCATAAAGGGACCCATCAGGAGGAGGCTCCGAAGGCGCCGCAAGGCAGCCTCCCGGACTTTGTGCCGGACTCTACGTCGGAACCTGTAGTGGTTCCAGAGTCCGGCAGGCGGCCCATTCGAAAGAAGGGCAAGACCGTGACGCCGGCGGCCTCCGCCCAACCGAGGCGCGGACAACTTTTGGAGGTGCTCAAAGGCGCTTCCATCGAGGAAGAACACCGCCTTTATTATGAGTGCGGTGATTCGAAGGTCCAGCTCGCCAAGAGCGGGCTGACGAAGCCTCGCAGAGCCTTTAATGAGCTTTGAGGTAAGAAGTTAAAATTGTGTAATGTAATACCGCATAGACAGTAGCCCCTGATGCTCGGTTCGGTGTTCGGAAAGAAAAGCCGGACTCAGGATCTAAAAAGATATTCGTGAGGTTGCTAATAAATTATGTCAATATGGGTTTGCAGTGTGGCTGTGACCTCCGCCAAGACCGACTGCGGAGGTTGGTGTTGGGGAACGAGTAATTTCAAAAATTTCCTACGCACACGCAAGATCATGATGATGCATAGCAATGAGAGGGAGAGTGTTGTCTACGCCCTCGTGAGACCAAGCGGAAGCGTTGACACAACGTAGAGGAAGTAGTCGACGTCCTCCCGGTCCAACCGATCCAAGCACCGCATTCGCACCTCCGAGTTCTTGACACGCGTACAGCTCGATGACGCTCCTCGATCTCCAATCCAGTAGAGGCTCGAGGGGAGTTCCACAAGACGACGGCATGGTGACGATCTTGATGTTCTCCTGTCGCAGGGCTTCGCCTAAGCACCGCTACAATATGACCGAGGTGTAATATCGTGGAGGGGGGCACCGCACACGGCTAAGGAACGATCTCAAGGATCAACTTGTGTGTCCATGGGGTGCCCCCTGCCCCCGTATATAAAGGAGTGGAGGAGGGGAGGGCCGTCCCTCTACTATGGCACGCCCTGGGGAGTCCTACTCCCACCGGGAGTAGGATTCCCCCTTTCCTAGTCCAACTAGGAGACCTTCCATGTATTAGGAGTAGGAGACTAGGAAAGGGAGGTAGAAGGAAGGAAGGAGGGTGCGGCCCTCCCTTAGTCCATTCGGACTAGGGCAGGGGCGCTGCCTGCCTAGGGCAGCCCTCTCTCTTTCCCGTATGGCCCATAAGGCCCAATACTTCTCCCCGGCGAATTCTCGTAACTCTCCGGTACTCCGATAAATACCCGAATGACTCGGAACCTTTCCGAACTCCGAATATAGTCGTCCAATATATTGATCTTTACGTCTCGACCATTTCGAGACTCTCGTCATGTCCCCGATCTCATCCGGGACTCGAACTCCTTCGGTACATCAAAACTCATAAACTCATAATATAAGCATCATCGAAACCTTAAGCGTGCGGACCCTACGGTTCGAGAACAATGTAGACATGACCGAGACACGTCTCGGTCAATAACCAATAGCGGGACCTGGATGCCCATATTGGTTCCTACATATTCTACAAAGATCTTTATCGGTCGACCGCATAACAACATACGTTGTTCCCTTTGTCATCGGTATGTTACTTGCCCGAGATTCGATCGTCGGTATCCAATACCTAGTTCAATATCGTTACGCAAGTCTCTTTACTCGTTCCGTAATACATCATCTCGCAACTAACTCATTAGTTGCAATGCTTGCAAGGCTTAAGTGATGTGCATTACCGAGAGGGCCCAGAGATACCTCTCCGACATTGGAGTGACAAATCCTAATCTCAAATACGCCAACCCAACAAGTACCTTAGGAGACACCTGAGAGCACCTTTATAATCACCCGATTCGTTGTGACGTTTGGTAGCACACAAAGTGTTTCTCCGGTAAACAGGAGTTGCATAATCTCATAGTCATAGGAACATGTATAAGTCATGAAGGAAGCAGTAGCAACATACTAAACGATCGAGTGCTAAGCTAACGGAATGGGTCATGTCAATCAGATCATTCAACTAATGATGTGACCTTGTTAATCAAATAACAACTCCTTGTTCATGGTTAGGAAACATAACCATCTTTGATTAACAAGCTAGTCAAGTAGAGGCATACTAGTGACACTGCTTGTCTATATATTCACACATGTATTATGTTTCCGGTTAATACAATTCTAGCATGAATAATAAACATTTATCATGATATAAGGAAATAAATAATAACTTTATTATTGCCTCTAGGGCATATTTCCTTCAGTCTCCCACTTGCACTAGAGTCAATAATCTAGATCACATCACCATGTGATTAACATCGATAGTTCACATCATCATGTGATTAACACCCATAGTTCACATCGCCATGTGACCAACACCCAAAGGGTTTCCTAGATTCAGTAATCTAGTTCACATCGCTATGCGATTAACACCCAAAGAGTACTAAGGTGTGATCATGTTTTGCTTGTGAGAGAATCTTAGTCAACGGGTCTTTCACATTCAGATCCGTTATGTATTTTGCAATTTTCTATGTCTACAATGCTCTGCACGGAGCTACTTTAGCTAATTGCTCCCGCTTTCAATATGTATCTAGATCGAGACTTAGAGTCATCTAGATCGGTGTCAAAACTTGCATCGACGTAACCCTTTACGACGAACCTTTTGTCACTTCCATAATCGAGAAACATATCCTTATTCCACTATGGATAATTTTGATCATTGTCTAGTGATCTACTCCTAGATCACTATTGTACTCCCTTGCCAAACTCAAAGGTAGGGTATGCAATAGATCTGGTACACAAGATGGCATACTTTATAGAACCTATGGCCAAGGCATAGGAATGACTTTCATTCTCTTTCTATCTTACGTCAGTGGTCGGGTTTTGAGTCTTACTTAATTTCACACCTTGTAACACGTGCAAGAACTCTTTCTTTGACTGTTCCATTTTGAACTACTTCAAAATTTTGTCAAGGTATGTACTCATTGAAAAAACTTATCAAGCGCCTTGAACTATCTCTATAGATCTTGATGCTCAATATGTAAGCAACTTCACCGAGGTCTTTCTTTGAAAAACTCCTTTCAAACACTCCTTTATGCTTTGCGAGAATAATTCTACATTATTTCCGATCTACAATATGTCATTCACATATACTTATCGAAATGTTGTAGTGCTCCCACTCACTTTCTAGTAAATACGGGCTTCTTTGCATGTCTCAGATAAACTATATGCTTTGATCAACTTATCAAAGCGTATATTCCAACTCCGAGATGCTTGCACCAAATCCATAGATGCACATTTTGTTAACACCTTTAGGATCGACAAAACCTCTTGGTTGCATCACATACAACTCTTCTTTAATAACTCCATTAAGGAATGCAGTTTTGTTTATCCATTTGCCAGATTTCATAAAATGCGGCAATTGCTAACATGATTCGGACAGACTTTTAAGCATCGATACGAGTGAGAAATCTCATTGTATTCAACATCTTGAACTTTGTCAAAAGCCTTTTTCGACAAGTCTAGCTTTGTAGATAGTAACACTACTATTAGCGTCCGTCTTCCTCTTGAAGATCCATTTATACAATATGGCTTGCCGATCATCGGGCAACTCCACCAAAGTCCACACTTTGTTCTCATACATGGATCCCATCTCAGATTTCATGGCCTTAAGCCACTTTGCGGAATCTGGGCTCATCATCGCTTCCTCATAGTTTGTAGGTTTATCATGGTCTAGTACCATGACTTTCAGAATAGGATTACCGTACCACTCTGGTGCGGACCGTACTCTGGTTTACCTACGAGATTCGGTAGTAACTTGATCTGAAGTTACATGATCATCATCATTAGCTTCCTCACTAATTGGTGTAGTAGTCACAGGAACAGATTTCTGTGATGAACTACTTTCCAATAAGGGAGAAGGTACAATTACCTCATCAAGTTCTACTTTCCTCCCACTCACTTCTTTCGAGAGAAACTCCTTCACTAGAAAGGATCCATTTATTAGCAACGAATGTTTTGCCTTCGGATCTGTGATAGAAGGTGTACCCAACAATTTCCTTTGGGTATTCTATGAAGACGCACTTCTCGATTTGGGTTTGAGCTTATCAGATGAAACCTTTTCACATAAGCATCGCAGCCCCAAACTTTAAGAAACGACAACTTTGGTTTCTTGCTAAACCACAGTTCATATAGTGTCGCCTCAACGGATTTAGATGGTGCCCTATTTAACGTGAATGCAGCTGTCTCTAATGCATGATCCCAAAACGATATTGGTAAATCGGTAAGAAACATCATAGATTGTACTACATCTAATAAAGTACGGTTATGACGTTCGGACACACCATTATGATGTGGTGTTCGGTGGCATGAATTTGTGAAACTATTCCACATTGTTTTAATTGAAGACCAAACTCAGAACTCAAATATTTGTCTCCGCGATCGATCGTAGAAACCTTATTTTCTTGTCACGATGATTTTCCACTTCACTCTGAAATTCTTTGAACCTTTCAACTATTTCAGACTTATGTTTCATCAAGTAGATATACCCATATCTGCTCAAATCATCTGTGAAGGTCATAAAATAATGATACCCGCCGTGAGCCTTAACACTCATTGGATCGCATACATCAGTATGTATTATTTCCAATAAGCCAGTTGCTCGCTCCACTGTTCCGGAGAACGGAGTCTTAGTCATCTTGCCCATGAGGCATGGTTCGCAAGCATCAAGTGATTCATAATCAAGTGATTCCAAAATCCCATCAGCATGGAGTTTCTTCATGCACTTTACACCATTATGACCTAAACGGCAGTGCCACAAATAAGTTGCACTATCATTATTAACTTTGCATCTTTTGGTTTCAATATTATGAATATGTGTATCACTACGATCGAGATCCAATGAATCATTTTCATTGGGTGTGTAACCATATAAGGTTTTATTCATGTAAACAGAATAACAATTTATTCTATATCTTTAAATGAATAACCGTATCGCAATAAACATAATCAAATCATATTCATGCTCAACGCAAACGCCAAATAACATTTATTTAGGTTCAACACTAATCCCGAAAGTATAGGGAGTGTGCGATGATGATCATATCAATCTTGAAACTACTTTCAACACACATCGTCACTTCACCCTTAACTAGTTTCGCTTATTCTACGCAACTCCCGTTTGAGTTACTACTCTTAGCAACCGAACCAGTACCAAATACCGAGGGGTTGCTATAAACACTAGTAAAGTACACATCAATAACATGTATATCAAATATACCTTTGTTCACTTTGCCATTCTTCTTATCCGCCAAATACTTGGGGTAGTTCGCTTCAAAGGACCAGTCCCTTTGCAAGAAGCACTTAGTCTCGTGCTTAGGTCCAGACTTGGGCTTCTTCACTTGAGCAGCAACTTGCTTGCCGCTCTTCTTGAAGTTCCTTCCATCCCTTTGCCCTTTTCTTGAAACTAGTGGTCTTGTTAACCATCAACACTTGATGTTCTTTCTTGATTTCTACCTTCATCGATTTCATCATCATGAAAAACTCGGGAATCATTTTTATCATCCCTTGTATACTATAGTTCATCACGAAGTTCTACTAACTTGGTGATGGTTACTAGAGAATTCTGTCAATCACTATCTTATCTGGAAGATTAACTCCCACTTGATTCAAGCGATTGTAGTACCCAGACAATCTGAGCACATGCTTACTAGTTGAGCGATTCTCCTCCATCTTTTAGCTATAGAACTTGTTGGAGACTTCATATCTCTCAACTCGGGTATTTGCTTGAAATATTAACTTCAATTCCTGGAACATCTCATATGGTCCATGATGTTCAAAACATCTTTGAAGTCCCGATTCTAAGCCATAAAGCATGGTGCACAAAACTATCAAGTAGTCATCATATTGAGCTAGCCAAACATTCATAACGTGCGCAGATCCGCTTCTCCTGCAATAGGTCCGCTACCTAGCGGTGCATTAAGGACATAATTCTTACATGCAGCAATGAGGATAAACCTCGATCACGGATCCAATCCGCATCATTGCTACTAACATTTTTCAACACAATTTTCTAGGAACATATCAAAATAAACATATGAAAGCAACAACGCGAGCTATTGATCTTACAACATAATTTGCAAAATACTACCAGACTAAGTTCATGATAAATTTAAGTTCAATTAATCATATTACTTAAGAACTCCCACTTAGACAGACATCTCTCTAGTCATCTAAGTGATCACGTGATCCAAATCAACTAAACCATAACCGATCATCACGTGAGATGGAGTAGTTTTCAATGGTGAACATCTTATGTTGATCATATCTACTATATGATTCACGCCGACCTTTCGGTCTCCGTGTTCGAGGCCATATCTGCATATGCTAGGCTCGTCAAGTATAACCTGAGTATTCTGCGTGTGCAAAACTGGCTTGCACCCGTTGTAGATGGACGAGAGCTTATCACACCCGATCATCACGTGGTGTCCGGGCACGATTTAACTTTGGCAACGGTGCATACTCAGGAGAACACTACTTGATAATTTTAGTGAGAGATCATCTTAAATGCTACCTTCAATCAAAGCAAGATAAGATGCATAAAGGATAAACATCACATGCAATCAATATAAGTGATATGATATGGCCATCATCGCTTGTGCTTGTGATCTCCATCTCCGAAGCACCATCATGATCACCATAAATCGCCGCACGACACCTTGATCTCCATTGTAGCATCGTTGTCGTTACGCCATCTATTGCTTCTACGACTATCGCTACCGCTTAGTGATAAAGTAAAGCAATTACAGGGCGTTTGCATTTCATACAATAAAGCGACAACCATATGGCTCCTGCCAGTTGCCGATAACTTCGATTACAAAACATGATCATCTCATACAATAAAATATAGCATCATGTCTTGGCCATATCACATCACAACATGCCCTGCAAAAACAAGTTAGACGTCCTCTACTTTGTTGTTGCAAATTTTACGTGGCTGCTACGGGCTTAAGCAAGAACCAATCTCACCTACGCATCAAAACCACAACGATAGTTTGTCAAGTTGATGCTGTTTTAACCTTCGCAAGGACCGGGCGTATGCACACTCGGTTCAACTAAAGTTGGAGAAACGACACCGCTAGTCACCGTGTGCAAAGCACGGCGGTAAACTAGTCTCGCGTAAGCGTCTGGCGTAATGTCGGTCCGGCCGCTTCATCCAACAATACCGCCGAACCAAAGTATGACATGCTGGTAAGCAGTATGATTTATATCGCCCACAACTCACTTGGGTTCTACTCGTGCATATAACATCAAACCATAAAAACCTAGGCTCGGATGCCACTGTTGGGGAATGTAGTAATTTCAAAAAATTTCCTACGCACACGCAAGATCATGGTGATGCATAGCAACGAGAGGGGAGAGTGTTGTCTACGCTCGTGAGACGAAGCGAAGCGTTGACACAACATAGAGGAAGTAGTCGACGTCCTCCCGTCCAACCGATCCAAGCACCGCACTCGGCACCTCCGAAGTTCTTGACACGCGCAGACAGCTCGATGACGCCCCTCGATCTCCAATCCAGTAGAGGCCCGAGGGGAGTTCCACAAGACGACGGTGTGGTGACGATCTTGATGTTCTCCTGTCGCAGGGCTTCGCCTAAGCACCGCTACAATATGACCGAGGTGTAATATCGTTGAGGGGGGCACCGCACACGGCTAAGGAACGATCTCAAGGATCAACTTGTGTGTCCATGGGGTGCCCCCTGCCCCCGTATATAAAGGAGTGGAGGAGGGGAGGGCCGGCCCTCTACTATGGCGCGCCCTGGGGTGTCCTACTCCCACCGGGAGTAGGATTCCCCCTTTCCTAGTCCAACTAGGAGACCTTCCATGTATTAGGAGTAGGAGACTAGGAAAGGGGAGGTAGAACGGAAGGAAGGAGGGGGTGCGGCCCCTCCCCTTAGTCCAATTCGGACTAGGGCAAGGGGGTGCGCGCGGCCTGCCTAGGGCAGCCCCTCTCTCTTTCCCGTATGGCCCATAAGGCCCAATACTTCTCCCGGCGAATTCCGTAACTCTCCAGACTCCGATAAATACCAATGACTCGGAACCTTTCCGAACTCGAATATAGTCGTCCAATATATTGATCTTTACGTCTCGACCATTTCGAGACTCCTCGTCATGTCCCCGATCTCATCCGGACTCCGAACTCCTTCGGTACATCAAAACTCATAAACTCATAATATAACTGCCATCGAAACCTTAAGCGTGCGGACCCTACGGTTCGAGAACAATGTAGACATGACCGAGACACGTCTCCGGTCAATAACCAATAGCGGGACCTGGATGCCCATATTGGTTCCTACATATTCTACGAAGATCTTTATCGGTCAGACCGCATAACAGCATACGTTGTTCCCTTTGTCATCGGTATGTTACTTGCCCGAGATTCGATCGTCGGTATCCAATACCTAGTTCAATCTCGTTACCGGCAAGTCTCTTTACTCGTTCCGTAATACATCATCTTGCAACTAACTCATTAGTTGCAATGCTTAAGTGATGTGCATTACCGAGAGGGCCCAGAGATACCTCTCCGACATTCGGAGTGAGAAATCCTAATCTCGAAATACGCCAACCCAACAAGTACCTTAGGAGACACCAGAGCACCTTTATAATCACCCGATTCGCCAGACGTTTGGTAGCACACAAAGTGTTCCTCCGTAAACGGAGTTGCATAATCTCATAGTCATAGGAACATGTATAAGTCATGAAGGAAGCAGTAGCAACATACTAAACGATCGAGTGCTAAGCTAACGGAATGGGTCATGTCAATCAGATCATTCAACTAATGATGTGACCTTGTTAATCAAATAACAACTCCTTGTTCATGGTTAGGAAACATAACCATCTTTCATTAACAAGCTAGTCAAGTAGAGGCATACTAGTGACACTCTGTTTGTCTATATATTCACACATGTATTATGTTTCCGGTTAATACAATTCTAGCATGAATAATAAACATTTATCATGATATAAGGAAATAAATAATAACTTTATTATTGCCTCTAGGGCATATTTCCTTCAGTTGGCACATTAAAGCAAGATCTCGAGCGGTCCGAGCGAGAGCTCAGCCATGCCAAGAGGCAGCTCGAGGACAAAGAAGGTGAGTAGCACCACTTTGAATTGTTACCTTACAGAAAAGGATTTTGGTTGCAATAAAATTAACAAGGATAATATGGGTATTGCAGGGGCCACAAATGAGGTGGCAGCCCTGAAGGAGGCTGTGTCAGCGGTCCGAACCGAACACAAAGGCGCATGAACGGGCAGAGCGAGAAAAGCAGGAGGCACAGGTGGCGGAAGTGTGGCAAGAGCTCCAGGCTCTCATGGAGAAGCATGAGAGCTTGGAGCGCGACTCCAAGACTCGAGAGTCCAAGCTTGCCTCGGCTCTCGAAAGTGCCAAGTCCGCCAAGGCCGAGGCCCGTAAGGCCCTTCAGGAGGTTGAAGATGTAAAGAAGATAGCGGCGGGTAAGGCATTTTTCATGCAAAGCAAGCATGTTAATGTAAACTACTCCGACACTTACCCGCATTCGAGCTCTCCAGGGCATTTGCAGATCCGCCAGAGTGTGTCCGATCGCCGCATTCTACCGTGGCAAGGAGGGAGCTCAACGGAGAAGGTCTTCGTCTCAAGATGCCGAGGCCGCCATCCGGTGTTTTAAGCGACCGGTGAAGCACTGGTCGAACTCCACAAGGTAGCGAGAGGAGGCCATGAAGGGCCTTATAGTCCGGCTGTGGCTGGACATGCCATGCCCGGGAGCTACTCGCCTCAGGCGGCGGCTGGTGGATGCGTGCCCTGGGTGGAGGTCATCAAGCGCTCCACCAGATTGAAGGTGCTCGTCGGGCCCTTGCCCGCACAAAGGTGCACTGGGGCAGGCTGGATGCGGAGAAGCTTCTTACTGACCCGCCGCCACCGGGCAAGGAGTATCGTATGCCCAAAATGTATTATAAAACTGTCCTCAAGGGAGCCCGCGATATTGCGGATGAATGCCCTAGAGATGTAATTTTTGAGTAAACTCGTTTATGTATTATCCTGTGCGCTTAAAACTTTGTTCATGTGCGCTTTAAGCAACGCTTGTTTAATTTAAAATATTACCTTCTGTGCGGCCGTTTATAAAATCTGAGAGATGGCAAGTCGTTGGCTTCAGCCCCAAGCCGCAAGTCTTTGGGGTGTTCGGGATAACTTGAGCACTCTTGTTCCCATTTTTGGTCCATCTAGGAGGCGCCAACACAACGAACGTGCAACCGGACTTATAATGCTTGAACACTCTCACTTAGCCATAGAATTCTATAATTTTAAATTCGGTGAAGCCCCTAGTATCCGGAAGACCGAATTCGGGGCGCTATCCACGCCTTCGTCGGACATTATCCGGAACTTCGCTCGAAGCGGCGTGGGTCTTTAAGGACCGAAAAGACCTCTCGAACAGCGACCAGTCTCTCACCTTATCATGCCGGTCAGTTTAGCTTTCCATCGAGGCGCCGCCTGCTCAACCGGGCGCAATCGCAGTGGTTCTCCCAAAGGCTACCTTAGCCGCGAACGGAACGTAAAAGCACCAAAACGTGGGAGCTGGGCAAACCCAACTATTGACCCAAGACATGATTGAGCCGATTCATATAATGCTATAAGTTCGGGTGCCGCACTTGTGAAAGTGTTTGGACTTATCACACCATAATGTGGGGAACATAAGCCCTCGGTGTATTAGGCCGTATTAAAATATCTGGTGCAAGACGTCATGTAATGAACATATATATGTAATAACCGCAAAAGGTGCTGCATCATTTATTAAAGGAAGTCTCGCTATGAGTGCGGATGATACAAATAGTCTTGATAAGCAAGGGTTTTGGACTAATTAAACATGTCCCTCTCGAGGGATGAGCTGCGGACTTGGTGTACATAATCGAATTTAATGCTCATAATTGAGACCACCTCGAGTGTTCGCCGCCGATTCTTTACTCCCCGGCTGTTGATCATGAGTTGGCAGGTTCACGCACGGACAGAGGCCTCTCGCTAACGGAGTCCTGTGTACATAAAGAAGGAAAATAATAATAAGAAAGAGTGACACACTTGCGAGCCCCTGGTGTGGTCGAGCCGCACTCTGGGTCCATTGTGGTCGTGCCCCTTCCCCTACACCCATGGTATCTCCAAAGCATAATGATGTACGCGGAGGGTTGTTCTTGCAATCATGCGAGGGCGGGGGTTAGGGCCGCATTGCTACACGTGCTCGGATCGTGCCAGGTGGTCTTGGTTGGTGTTGCTTCGGGCGTGTTTTGCTATATCCGCCGCTTAACGGTCGGACTCAAAATTGCCTTAAAAGGCTGCTCAGATTTCCGCCGCGAGCATTGTATGTTCCTCCGTTCGAGGGAGCGTTCAGTATTTCCGTTGACCGTGATGACTCCACGAGGGCTGGCATCTTAAGCTTGAGGTATGCATAATGCGGCACCGCATTGAACTTTGCAAACGTGGTTCGTCCGAAAGCAGAGCGTGATAGCCGCCGCGAAATGGGACTATGTCAAGATTAACTCTCGCCTGGAAATTATCCGGGATCCGAAGACCACTTCAGTGTGATCGAGCACTCGCATAATTGGCCTCCACACCTGGTATGACGCCTTTAAAGGTTATCTTTGTAGGTTTAATCCTTGAGGGGTCTATGCCCATCTTGCGCGCTATATCCTGATAAAGCAGGTTCAGGCTACTATCGCCGTCCATTAGGACTCTCGTGAGGTGAAATCCATCGACGATTGGGTCTAAAACCAATGCGGCGAATCCGCCATGGCGGATGCTGGTCGGATGGTCTCTTCGATCGAAAGTGATCGGACAAGAGGACCGTGGATTGAACTTCGGGGCGACTGGCTCCATCGCGTATATGTCCCTTAGTGCACGCTTCCGCTCCCTCTTGGGTATATGGGTTGCGTAGATCATGTTCACCGTCCGCACTTGTGGGGGAAACCTTCATCCTCTATTGTTCGGCGGTCGGGTCTCTTCCTCGTCGTCATTGTTTAGCCCCTTGTCGTTGTTTTCGCAATTAACTTGCTGCTCGCTTAACACCCAGCAATCTCTGTTGGTGTGATTAGCTGGCTTTTCGTGGGTGCCATGTATCCGCATAAGCGGTCGAGTATTCGGTCCAGATTGGACGGACCCGAGTGGTTCTTTTGAATGGCTTCTTCACGACCGGGTTTAGAGCCTCGAATCCAGCGTTTGACCGCCAGATCCTCCTTGTCGTCGCCGTTAATGCAGCGTTTATTTTTGCTTCGACGTGACCTGCCGTTGTGGTCCTTAGTATCCGGACTGCCAGAATTTTTACTGAGGTTGTTGCTACGAGCTAGCCAGCTATCCTCTCCCGCGCAAAAGCGGGTCATTAATGATGTGAGGGCTGCCATGGATTTCGGCTTTTCCTGTCCCAGGTGCCGGGCTAGCCACTCGTCGCGGATGTTATGTTTGAAGCCTACGAGGGTGTAGGATCGGAAGTATGTCTAGAGGGGGGGTGATTAGACTACTTGACAATTTAAAAGTTTAGCCTTTTGATTAGGACAAGTTTTTAGCAAGTTCACAATGATGACCAAGTCAAGTATCACCCTACACATGCAATTCTAGAGTTATGGCAGCGGAAAGTAAATTGCACATGTAGTAAATAGAGGTGGAGAAGAGCAAACGCAATTTGGAGACACGGAGATTTTTCTCGTGGTTCCGATAGGTGGTGCTATCGTCAATCCACGTTGATGGAGACTTCAACCCACGGAGGGTAACGGCTGCGAGAGTCCACGGAGGGCTCCACCCACGAAGGGTCCACGAAGAAGCAACCTTGTCTATGCCATCATGGCCTACGCCCACGGAGGACTAGCCTTACTCGGGGTAGATCTTCACGAAGTAGGCGATCTCCTTGCCCTTACAAACTTCTTGGTTCAACTCCACATCTTGACGGAGGCTCCCAAGCGACACCTAACCAATCTAGGAGGCACCACCCTCCAAAAGGTAATAGATGGTGTTGGTGATGATGAACTCCTTGCTCTTGTGCTTCAAATGATAATCTCCCCAACACTCAACTCTCCTCACTGATTTGGCTGTGGTGGAAGAAAGGATTGAGTGGAAAGCAACTTGGGAAGGCTAGAAATCAAGTTTCATATGGTGGGAGTGGAGCAACTTGATCTCAACACAAGGGTAGGTAGTTTTCTTCTCGAAATGTAAGGTAGGAGTGGTAGTTCTTTCGATGGCTCTCTCCACGAATGAAGAGGAGGTGGAGGGTATTTATAGCCTCCACACAAAATCCAACTGTTACACACATTTGACCAATCTCGGTCGGACCGAAGTTGACAACTCGGTGAGACCGAAAGTTCAAATCTTGTGAGCGTTGGGATTTTCGGTGGGACCGAAAATACAATCTCGGTTAGTCCGATTCTTCCAAAGACTAGGGTTTGCCATTCTCGGTGGGACCGACTTTATCATCTCGGTGACACCGATTTGATTCTGTAGGTTCTGAAGCTTGGCAACACTAGTTTCGTGAGACCGAGTTTGGAATCGGAAAATCCGAAATTACTAGGGTTTGGCTATATGGTGAGGTGGTTCATCTTGGTGTGACTGAGTTTATGGAATCGGTGGGACCGAGATTACTTATGAGTATATGTTGGAATGAAAGATTGCGATAGTTTGGGAGATAGATCATTAAGCACTTTGAGCAACGGATCATCATCATAACCTCATCCCCTTTAATAGTATTGGCTTTCCTATGGACTCAATGTGATCATGGATCACTAAACCAAAAATGGAGTCTTGAGCTTTTGCCAATGCTTTCCTTAGCATTTTGAGGGTCCACATCATCAGTCATTGCCATACCCATATCACGAACTTTCTGAAATATTCTCAAGAAACAATTAGTTCAATGATATATATGTTGTTATTAATTACCAAAACCACCCGGGGATTAGTTGCACTTTCAATCTCCCCCTTTTTGGTAATTGATGACAACATATAGATCAAAGCTTCGACAAATGATATAATCAATGAATGATATCGTCGCTTTGAGAAGTATGTGATAAGCAAGAGCTCCCCCTAAATTTGTGCATTATTTAAGATTTGCGTTTGAATGCAAATGCACAATCGATTAGGATCATGGGTCACTCTTCCATGTCACATACATCTTGGTGGAGCGCACAAAATGATAAGAATGAATAGCATGCACCCAATCACCAAGACATGAGTAAATGATCATACAAGATATGAATAGCATATGATAAGCATTAAGCACACATTAAGCATAGTATGATCAAGCACTCATCAAAGTAGAGCAAATGTAGTATCAAACACACGGAATGTCTCGGAAAACTCAAAAGTATCTCAAGGAAAACCGCAAACGAAAGAGCAAAAGCGAGCACTCTCTCTCTCGAAGTCCTATGTTCTATACAATTTCTCCCCCTTTGGCAACAAGTTACCAAAAAGTTCGAAAGGTATAGAGCTAATCGTCACTAGGGACTCTGCTGGCGGCTCCTGCAGGTTGATGGAGTGGAGATAGCTGCATCTGCAAAGGCTTCTGCTGAAGTCTGTGGGGCTGGAGGAGTGGACACTAGAGCTGGAGCTAGAACCGATGGAGCTGTGGAGGTCTTGATGTAGTAGCCACAGGGTCTGCATCCTTTGCAACAAGCGATCTGGGTCTTGTGGAAACTCGAGGTCTGCTCATAATCATCTGAACCAAATCACCTTCCATCTCCTTCATGAGCTCTGCCTTCTCCTCTTGGCTTCCTCAATATCGCTTCAAGCTTGTTGTGGTGACTTGCACTTGATCGACTTGACATCCAGAGCATGGAACTTGTCTTCAACTATCCTCTCAAGACTCTCCCGAGGCGCACTATGCTGGCCAGCGTAGTTCAATCCTCCGGGTTGCTTCAAGAAGTTGTTCTCCAACGCTCTTGGGTTTTTTGCTGCCGCCGCTTCCTTCTCAGCTTTGGCTTGTTTGGCAGCTTCGGACTTAGCTTGACCTTGAGCAGATGTGGGATCATCCTCTGTCATCACAACTTCATTGTCCTCATGTTCAGGCTGCGGTGGCAAGTGGGGTCTATCCAACAAGTAGGTGTCCGTGCCAAACTTGGCATTGATGAGCATCCAATGTGCGGAGCAAACCCACATGACCTCTTTCAGTCTGCTGCTGTCCTCTTGATAGTCTCAACTATCGTGTCCATCACCTTGAAAGGTGCCTTCGATCTAGAATATGCAGCATGTTGATAGAATATCCTCTTATCATGCGATGGTCTCTCGACTTGGGCATCAAAGTATGCCTCGTAATAGTGTTAGTGGTTGGGAGACTGCTCAAGATGATACAATCGATCCAAGCTTCCATATCTCTACATCTTTGGCTGGTACCTCATTGTACATATTTTTCATTGACTCATGGTTTTTCTTGGAATTCCATAGACATCAACATCATCATCTCTTGATCTTTGGAGCATTCAGAAGGTGCTCTCCACTCTTCAACTGTTGAAGAGAATCTCGCCTTCATCATCCATACAATTCGCCATCCGGATAGAAATGTGTGTGGCATAGGCGCATGATCATCTCATCATTCCATCTTTGTCGACGACCGACCAACGAACTCAAGAACACCACATGCGGTGAAGCTCTCATGCACATGTGGGAAGTAGTCTCTGTGCTCTTCACTATCAATATATTCCCAATCAACATATCTAGTGTCAAGAATAATGGGCTTCTTGTCCATAAGCACTGCCTCATAGAAATCTTGTTGCTCTCGGTGTGGAATCTTGAGTCAACAGCTGTCCTTCTCTCGGTGGCATATGGATCAACTTGCCTCCATAGCACGAGACCTTTGTCCTTCCTTTCCTTCATATTTTACGCTCGAGGATGAGCATCATTGTGGATGGCAGTTTCGTCGAGTTTTAGCAACACATGTGCCTCTTCATCGACTCATTGGTGGCACATTGTCCTTCTTCTTCTCAAGCGTGAATATTTTCTGACTGTTTTCTTTGGCTTGGCAAAGAGGCTTGGCTTGAGCTGCCTTTGCTTGGAGCTGATTGCTTTGATTTGGTAGGTGCTCCTGCCTCGATGGCATCTCCATCAACTTAGACTTCGAGGAGGGGATGGGGTGCTTCCTCATCGTAATCATCATCACCGCTTCATCATGTACAATCCTCTTCCTCTTGGAAGTTTTCTTTATCTTCTTGGAGGTTCCTCTTCCATGCTCAACTTCTTGGCAAGCTGTGGACTTCTTCACTTTGTTGGTGCCTTTCTTGGTATGTTGCCCTTGATAGTCTTTGGCAACTACTTTCCTCTTAGGTTTGGAAGTGATCTCTTCCTCAAGAACAAAGTCGAATCCTCTTCATCGTAATTTCTCTTCTTCACGCCCCGTGGCGCAGCGAGGCAAACCACTTGGAGTGCTCCTCTCACCATCATCGGAAAAACTGCTTGCTTGGGACTAGTGCACGCCTCTGGAATCTCAACCGGTGATTCAGACTGTTCGCTGTCACTTGCATCGGACATGTGACAACCTGTGAATAGAATAGGTATAGGCGAGAATAGAAGAGTTATCACAAACCGCGAGAAGATTTTGCAAAAGAATTAGTTCAAATTTCAGTTTTAAGTT